>OX375768.1:6173370-7539370 GCA_947359385.1 Chesias legatella
ACGGCTGGAGGCTCGCTGGCACATTTAGTACTACATCCCCGTGCTGCCAGCAGTAAGTAACTGGATCTTTATAAAGCCGGGAATAACTTCCACCTGGAACGAATTCGATATTGTCGCAGACCTGTGGTTGTGGTATGTGTGGTAGGGAATAGGGGAGTTTTAAGTAACTGTGTCATATGTTCTATATATTCTGATTTTTCGAAAGACAGCAGGAACTTGACCTTCGTAACCTTCTAGTCTGTGTAGGTTTCGTAGGGTCTCCAATTACGTGGGTAGGGGGATCCGGTGTAAGAAATAAATATTCGTTGACATTTTACATAGCGCATCTAGCCCCAAATAGCATAGCTAGATTAGCTAGTACTATAGTAACTAGATAACTGATATATATTTCTTTATAAATACTTATATACAGGGTTACAGGAAAAGTCGTGCTAGATCCGTTAAGGGCGTGGAGTACCCATCATTTCTGACTTATTTCACTATGAAACACCCTACCCTAAACTTAACCCTTTTCGAGATATTCGACTTTTAATTTTTTATTGAATAATGCCGATTTTTAGGCTACGAAATTTATTTTTGTTTATTTTGTGTATCTTATTATTATTATTATTGCATTTTTACATGTGTAATAAGATGCTTTAGGACATCAATCATTAAAATAGTGCATAAGTTAATTGAATAGACCGTAGTAGACAAGTGAAAGTAAAAAAATAAAAAATATATTAGCAAGCTTATTTTTCTCTAAGGGATATCTAAAAAAAATATTATGACACTTGTTCGGCAGATATTTTTTAAAATATCTACGTTTCATCAGCTATCTAACGAGGTATAATAATCTAGGGTTTTATTCAAATGCATTGGAAAAAAATTAGTTTCATAGGCGACAGTGGAGAAGAAAATTTATACTTAGCCCTAAAAAGTAAAATAAAACATTAGGTATGCATGAAATGTCATTTATTAAAGGTTTTCACACAACTTTTTCTTATTCTACAGTTCATGTTCAACATGGCCGCCTCTATTTCTGAAACATTGTCGCATCCTTCTACGGAGACCAGTCTTCACTACTCCAGTGGTCAACGTGGTCCTCATTTTATTTGCTGCATCCACAATCCTTTCTCTTAAGTCTTCCACAGACAAAACTGGATTCGGCTCGCTGTACACAAGACTTTTCATGCACCCCCATACATGAAAATCCATGGGAGTTAGGTCCGGACTTCTTGCTGGCCATGGCAACGGCCCACCTCGTCCTATCCATTTGTTTGGATAATTTGTGTCCAGCCAGTCTCTGACACTTCTCCTGAAATGGGCAGGGCAGCCATCGTGTTGGAACCACATGTCCCTGATCAGGTTGAGTGGCAGATCATCCAGCAAATCACTCAAGTCTGCTCTCAGGAAATTTTCGTAGCTTTCCCCATTTAGATTATCCGGGAGAAAGTAAGGTCCAATCAAATGATTAGAGATAATGCCCATCCACACATTCACGCTGAATCTTCGTTGGGACCCTTTCACTCTTTTCTTATTGGGATTCCTTAGTTCTTTTGGGGCCCAGTAATGGACGTTGTGATAGTTGGTTATGCCATCTTTATCAAATTTGGACTCATCCGTCCACAAGATATTTCTTAGAAAATCTGGGTCTTTCTCTACTTTTTTCCACGAAATGTAATACAAACCCTAGATTGTTAGACCTCGTTAGATAGCTGATGAAACGTAGATATTTTAAAAAATATCTGCCGAACAAGTGTCATAATATTTTTTTTAGATATCCCTTAGAGAAAAATAAGCTTGCTAATATATTTTTTATTTTTTTACTTTCACTTGTCTACTACGGTCTATTCAATTAACTTATGCACTATTTTAATGATTGATGTCCTAAAGCATCTTATTACACATGTAAAAATGCAATAATAATAATAATAAGATACACAAAATAAACAAAAATAAATTTCGTAGCCTAAAAATCGGCATTATTCAATAAAAAATTAAAAGTCGAATATCTCGAAAAGGGTTAAGTTTAGGCTAGGGTGTTTCATAGTGAAATAAGTCAGAAATGATGGGTACTCCACGCCCTTAACGGATCTAGCACGACTTTTCCTGTAACCCTGTATAATACATTAACATCCAGACATAGAACAAACATCTATGTTCATCACATCAATATTTGTCCTTTGTGGGCAACGATCCCACGACCACCAGAAAGAACAGTTACTACCAACTGACCTGCGAGGCCAGTCATACATTATAGGATCACTGGATGAGCCCGTGTTTTGTAACATAAAAAATCGATCTGAAGCGACCTAGCGGCCTCTGGAGGAATTCAATACCCTGTATCTATGAACTGTAGTGTGATGGAATGAGGGGCGCGGATTTAACCAACAGAATCACCATCAGTATTACTATTGTCCAGGTGTGCCAAAAGAGAAGATATGCGACTCGTCTCCGATAGAGCTGGAGATGGAGACGGTGGCGCAGTGGCCGCTGCAGCGGCCGCTCCCCGCCGCCGACCTGCTGGCGCCGCTGCCGCCCTCCAACCCGCTGCTGCGCCCGCTCTCCGCCACCGTCAGTATCATATCTGAACACTAACCGCTGTGACCGCTATTTCACCGCTGTCCTAATTTGTAATTGTAAAAAATCTATATCGAACACTGTAACTTCAGCTATTCAAACCCGTTCTACTATCTCTCGAGCGTATTACATAAAACCTAAGCGATGCCAAGAGAAAAAGAGATGAAGTACGATTATATTTTAATTCTCAGAGATACGCGGACATTTGCATGAGCGAGGAAGAGAGATGGCTGTCGCAAGTTGAGATAGTGACTCACGCTGGACCCCATCGTCGGCTGTGGATGGGGCCGCAGTTTGTCTTCAAAACTTTCAACTGCACCGGGTAAGGTTATATACAAGAAGCATTCAACTAGTGGGTAGCTTAATAAGAACAAATTCTCAAAGTCACGCGACTCCTTCCTCTTGTTCAATGAGGTAAAAAAGGTTTTTGTGATAATAGGATTTGTTTTTTCCGAAGTTTTGAGAACGTGGTACATGAAAATATTTGAACAGCTAGGCTCCGCTACCACGCTATCTATCTCGTTTTTCCTTGGGAAAATCTGTAATGAATGGAAATGACATACAGGCTATGTCAGATACATTCCGGCTTAAAACCTCATAGTGTAACCCTGGACGGCCGTTCGCGGGGCTATGAGCTCTCTACTCTATCGCGGCACAAACGTGCGGCTATACTACCCCTACTATATTTTAGTATTTCCAGGTCAACATCCTCGCTGTCCGAAGCGGAGACTATAGAGGTGGAAGCGAGCGCGGGGCGTGGCGTGGCGCGCTCGAACCCGGTCAACATGCCTGGCGTGCGGCCGCGAGTGCCGGTGCTCATCGACTCCGGCTCCGCCAGTAACTATCCCCATCAGCCCACAGTCAACATACTATCTTACTACTAACAACTAACTTACGTCATGGTGTTGCATCTGGACCGCTGAAGTTGGCTGCTGACGTCCAAAATATGTTGCCGTCTCTATGTTTCCTGCAAGGTAGGAGACAAAACCTTTTCGGCCAACTTCAGTCGCCAAACCATATGAGCATTGCTGGAGGTATTGGTATATTGGTGGTAATTGGGAGTTTTCAAGCGTAAAGTGAGTAGTATCTTCTAAACATACGTACGTTACGTCCATCGTGTGCCTCGTGTTCAGGTGTTTGCCTATATTATGTAAAAAAAAAATACCACGATTACCCGGAATCTTATCAAACTGACAGAAAAGTTATGTGCCTGACAGGAGCCTTACTTCCAGGTTCCCTGGAACATTCTCCGTCAGACAGTTTCCGGCGCAAGTCGCTGCTCGCCGAAGCGGGGCGGGCCGCCTCCGTCTGTGACGTTCAGTTGAAGGAGGATTTGGCGGAGGCTATGAAAGAAGATCACGGTATGTACATTTGCGTTTACGAAGGAACCCTTCGATTTGCACTACTCGAGAGGCAGCAAACAAAAAGCGACTAGTCCGCGGTAGTATTACTGAATACGATTTATCGGTAAAGTGCAAATTGAAGGATTTATCATTCATAGAAAGGAACGTTCAATATACGTGCTTGCTTATGACAAGTTCACGGATTCTGGCTGATTAATTCCATACATGTCATCACTACTTATTGTGTTTTATATATACTTACATTGTAACATACTTTTTATGATTAACTGAAGTCCGATTTTTCATTGTTTTCATTATCTCATACTACTTTTGTTATAATTAATTATTTCACGTCCGATTCGCTGCACGTCAATAAAGCAAACACTCGTTTCTGCCATACTCATATCGGTTCGTCGCGTTGGGAGCGGATGGATCCGAAACTAACATTCAAGAAAGCTAGTGCGAGAAATATCAAGAAAACGTCACTCATTTGTGCACTAAACCGCCGCCGGCCCTATACCGAAGCCAAAGGCATCCATAGCACCGAACATCCCCTCTTGACTCTCGAATCCTACCTTAACGTCCGTTCGATCGGGCGACGCTAACCTACTCCACCCCGGTC
This sequence comes from Chesias legatella, assembly GCA_947359385.1. NCBI lineage: Eukaryota > Metazoa > Arthropoda > Insecta > Lepidoptera > Geometridae > Chesias > Chesias legatella. Next base: position 6,177,898 of record OX375768.1, read on the forward strand.
GCGAGCGCCGTCGGAGTTAGAGCTCCGGCGAGGTTCGCAGACGCGTTTGATCGAAAAATAATGGTTGCCTTCGGTTTCGTATAGGGGCGGCGCGGATCGAGCGTGCGGACGAAGCGCGGGAGGAGTCGCGGCCGGCGGGCGGAAGCGGCGTGGAGCTAGCGGTGGCTCCGGGCGGGCGGGTGGTGCGAGCCCCGGCCGCCTCGCCGCCGCCGCCGCCCGACTCGGACGACTACACGTGCGCCAACGACGACGAGGCGTCCTTCCGGCCCGTGGTGCGAGCCGAGCGCGCGTTGCCGCCGCCGGCAGACCTGCCCGCGCGTCCCCTGCCGCGGACCACGACCATCCCCGTGCAGTCCCTCGGAGACCACGTCGCGCTCGTCCCGCCGCCCTCAGCCTCGCCGCTCCCCGACCCGGACTACCTCGAGCACCAGATCGTCGAAGCTAGCCGCGACACACTGCCCGACCGACCGGATATTTCGGTTGCGTCCCTTAGGAGATCCATCATTCCGGTGGCGGATGTTAGTTCTAGTGTTCGTGTAGTTTCCGTGACGACGGATATTAGTTGTAATGTAGAACCGCCGCGCGCGTCGCAACTGCCTGAGATTCGCGCTACCGAAGAGAAGATAGAAAATAAGGAGGAACCTCAGGTAAAGTCTGATGTCGACGATATCCCACCGTTAGAAACGTCTGTAAAATTATCGAAGAAGAAGTCTTCCGAATCTAGAACCCCTGAAGATTCGAAGCTAACATGTTCTGGTAAAAAAATAGTGCAGACAGAGGCGTCTTCGAAAGAGATTGAGGACGGAATAAGTATTAAAAAATCCCCTTCTCCTTCCAAAAAAGAGATATCATCTAAAAAAAAAACTACGATAGAATCGCCAGTGGCAACGAGACGGGACTTCGATTCCTCAATAAAAGATTCACCTGGCACTGGAAAAACAGAACCGTCTCCTACAGCTTGTTTGACGGGAAAATTAGTAAAGGAAACCCAAGAACTAGAATCTGTTGCGCTTTCAAAAAGAGATCTATCACCATTGCGTGTTAAGAAAGAGCATTCCCCTCGTTCGAAAAAAGAATCTTCACCTCTGCGCTCACGAAAGGAGAATCCTTCACTATCAAAAAAAGAGGCTTCTCCTTTACGCCCAAGAAAAGACCCTTCGTCTTCAAAAAAGGAGCCTTCACCATCTCTATCGAGAAAAGATTCTCTTTCATCATCGAAAAAAGAATCATCACCTTCTAGAAAGGAATCTTTGATTCCCGCACAAAAAGAATCGTCACCTTTTCTTTCTAAGAAAGAGTCATTTTCAGACATGTTGTCGCTGAAACGAGCATCTTCCGAACATGAATCGTCGCCTAGGAAAGAATCGGAATCAATATCACTTTGGAAGAAAGAAGAAGTAGATTGGTCATTGAAAAAAGAACCATCAGAAGTAAAACCGATTTCCATAAAAGTAACGACTGAAATAGAAGCGTGTAGTGTAATACAGAATGAAGTGGTGAAAACAGAAGAACAAGCCTGGGATATGTTATTGAGTCATCCAGAGAAACAAGAATTGAGTGTAAGTCCTAAGTCGGTAGCCAGTGATAAGAGTGATGACACCAAACCAAAATCTAAGAAGAACCGCAAACTCAAGAAAACGCAAGAAGATGCTCAGAATAAATCAGAAGATGATAGCTTTGTCGAGATACATGCTATTGAAGAGAAGGCACAGCTTTCTTGCGGAGAATTGGTATCTATCTCCATGCCTTTTGAGGAAATTGAGACCGGTTCATACTCATCCAGGACAAAGAAATCTCGTTCACCTAAAACCACAGATAAAAAAGACCCCTCAGGAGCTAAGTTAGACGATTGGTCTTTAGATGATGTTGGATCCTCTCTCAAATCAAAAAGCTCAAAAAAGAAGACCGGTGTGTCTGAAGTGGATGTAAAAACTGTCTTGGGCTCTGAACTTATACCTCAAGAAACGAAATGGGAGGAACTTGCAGGTGCTATTGAAATTCAAAATAGCGATAGCGTTCCAGTCGAGAATATTGTCCTGAAAGAAGATTCATACGACGAAAAATATAAATCTCCACACTTCGAACATCGAAAGTCTGTGGAAAAGGCTATAATAGGAGGCGATGTTAAAGATGTGTACGTTATTGATAGCACTCAAGATGAATTTCCCGAAATTCAAATAACAAGAGGGAGCAAATTGAAGAAGAAATCCCTTCAAACTGAAGATAGTAATGAGTTGGAAAAGCCTATTAAATCTTGGAGCTCTATAGCTGCTTCTAAATATGTTAAAAGAGAAGATAAAAATACCGATAAGGCAATAGAAACTAGGAAATGGGATCTAGTTGAAATGAGAGCCGTTCAATCATTTGATGGTGACGAAGTCCAATCTACGAATGTTTCACTACAAGAGGAATTGATGAAGCTTTGTAAGAGAACAGATATAATGGTTGCCCAGTGCGACTCACCTTCAGAATTAAGTTTCTATGACGAACATCACTCCCTTTTACAGGATCTACCGCCTCTCGAATTAGACTTCAATTTGGACGATTTCAAACTGGAGGTGATGAGAGACAGCCATATTGAAGTGAACGACACAAATTTGTCCAGCCCGATTTGTAAGATTGATATTGATAACATTCTCTGTTCGATTAAAGGGTCAACCAGTACATTTAATTTGATAGACCTCGAAAAAGTTACACCTAAGAATGAAAAGGGATTTAGTGTGATTGAAAGCGACAAAATAACCACTCTAGAAGTAAAGGCTGATGATGATGTTAAAGAGGACAAGGGACAAGAAGATGTAGAAGTGATGGAGAAGTCTTCTGACGAAGATAATACATCACCGGTGCTATCAACAGACAGCGATAAAGAGGATAAAAAATCCACTGGCGCTTCGAACGTAACAATGCCTTCAAAGCAATCAAATAAATCGAAGAAGTCGCGTAAGAAGAAGAAGTAATTTCATGTGTTCATTTATTCCGGTGGTTTTAACGATTCTGCTGTTAGTTATTGTAATTTGCTAGGTATAGTAACAATAATGTAAGTAAAGCAATTTAGTATATAAGGACAGGCAAAAGACAAAAAATAAAATGAAATTTGTGATGTGAAATCATGTACCCCTCTATTAGCTTGCATGCTGATGTCACATTTACAGTTTGGAGGCGTAAACAGAAACCATTACGCGTAAGAGAAGTGTGGGCCCGCATATGCCAATTTAAATTATTATAATAATATATGCGGAAGATGGGTTGGTATCTTAACATTGCTACAGAAGGTAGAATTGTGGTAATGATATATTCACATCACTAAAGTAGTATATGAATGTCATATCAAAAAATAAATATAAAAAACAAAAATTGCAAAATGTCAAAAATATGCTGTTTCGTATTTTTTATAAACGTTAGTAATAAATGCGCTTCATGTCTATGCCATATGAATTAAGTTATGCTTATTACTTGGGTAGCAATATGCGCTCTTGTGATCTTTATAAAAAATATGAAATCTCTTAGATGTATGTTTGCTCGTAGTACTTATTATCCTCAGACTTAGTTGTGATACGACTTTTTTAAATGTTAATATATAGTTTAGTAGTTGATAAATAAATACATTAACAATATTAATTATTCGCTTAGCAATTCCTAACGAACATAGGCCAGTACGTTCCAATGTTACCTATATTGTAGCTTCAAGTGCTTTGTGTTAGGAAAATGTTGGTTCTGTACCTTCATTTAAACAATTTTGGTCAACGAGGTGCAAACTACTAATTTACACGTTATTTCAATGATGATTAACAATAAACATTTTGTATTTACTAGAGACCTCTAATATATAGTTTGCTTCTTTTTTCTGTGGTAACTAGGTAAGCCTACGTAAAATTAATCGGAGATTGCGTAAAATCTGTTATTAAATTTGTAAAGCAAATTGCACCATGTTAGTTACGAACTAAGTCCTTTTCTCGTGGTCTGGTTTTGTTGTTTCAATTCCCGTTGACATAATCTGCGTACAACAGCAAAATATTGCTACTTACTTACGTCGATTATGTGAGCCAATCTTTAGACGTTTCGAGTCAAAATGATTAATTTTGTTTAATGCTTTCACATTTGTGAGGATACAGTCCGTGCTCAAAGCATCGTCTATTCCAAGCGGCCAGGAGGGAAGCTTAACTTTTATGAAAGCATTTCAAAATGTACATTGCACGAATCAGCTATTAATTATTATGAGTTGAAATATGTTGGACACTGAAAGTTGACATAGTCATCATGGTATAAAATACCTTTCAACTTCACTTTGGCTGTATCTGTACAAAATATTATGAAATATAATTTATTATCTAGTATTATTTTGATTATTTGAATGGTTTATTAATTTATTTATACTAATTTATAATTAATCATGACAAATTATAATATAATGACTGGATTTTTTTGCCGAGCATTATACATAATTGGTGCGTATTCGATTTGTTCTTTTTTTATTTTTTTATTTTAAGATACATGTTAAGTAGCAAATTTTAATCTTATTTCTTTGACGCCAAGATGTAATACCGGATTATTAAATTAGCGTCGTCCCGGCATGAGACTACCTCCTATGATGTAGATCTCACGACTTTGATGCTATGCTGTTATTGATATTTCTGATTTGTTATAAGTACCTGATAATTATAAAATCGAAATCTATTACTATCATAATGCATATTTAAAACGTTACGAAAATACAACCGTATTTTCGTAACGTTCAACGTGTCTGATGATTCGTAATTCTTTGCAGAATGCTATCGATTTATTTATTATGCTTGGCTACGAACTGTATTGCCTATCTGATGAAATGAACAGGATACGTCTACTGACGTATTACACTGACTTCCTAGAAAATTTTAAGTTTAGTCGTCCCGTAATCAGCGACATAAAATATCTGTATAAAAGCGCTTAGGTAAAGCTTCATTGTGTATTACAGTTTTGTATATCATAATTAATGTAGAGTTCTTTGAATTGTCTAGCTATAGACAAACTGCAAATGATTACAAATGACGTCTGGTTAAATTGAGAGCTGCAGTCAGAACTTCTACATATAAAATAATTATTTCTAACAAACAGTTACAGGAAATCTGCTATTTGTACCATCACCATGTGACCTACGTGGATTGTATAAAATTTAATAATAAATTTTAAAATAGTTCACATTAGGTTAATAACATTTTGGATTCGATTCCACATCGGCGTGGCCCCCTAAAAGGATTGTTATTAAAATTGATTGACTTAAAAATATGCATAGTTTAGATATAAGTTGACTTATTACGATTCGAAATGTGTTTTCTAAAATCAAAGATTATTGTGTTCGAAATTATTTGGTAACTTTAGGCTGCTTTTCTACATAAATACAACTTGTATTGTTGACTATGCTAAGGAGTGTTTGAAAATCGAGTATCTCATTAAAAATGCAAATTCAAAAACCAAAAATCGCTTTCTTTTTAATTATGCCCCCTTTTATATAATTAATAAAACTATAATCTTTCTCACCAATAGACTATTCTTCGCTTTTAGATAGGAATTTAAATGAAAACTTTGCCATTTCTCGTGCCTAAAGTTTGACATCCTTTTATGAGTGGTTAAAGGGTATGATTAATTATATCAGCATTTTTCATCCTCCCACACTAATGCGTTACTGCTTGGCAGCATAAATAGGTGGATATTCTTCCCCGAACGAGGTTGGTTTAACTTCTAATGCCTCAAAATGATTGTCACTGTATTTTATAACTAAGGTCTAGTAAGTTTAAGTACTTACGGTAATCAATATAATAAGAGAGAGCGTGGTGGGCCAGTTTTACAGACCCAGCGTTTCAATCCGGAGGTCGCTGGTTCAAACCCTGACGTGCACCAATGATTCACTTGAAAGTACGTTCTCAAAACGTTGAAGGAAAACATCGTGAGGAAACCGACATGGTTCTAGAACCAAAAGTTCGAAGATTCAATGAGGCGCATTTTGATACGAGTTGTTTTTTTATGACTGGACAATTTGCTGTTGGCCGCAGATGGCCTTGACAGCATTTACACCGGCTTTTGGTGAGGGCAGACGGCTCTCAAGATACGAGTTGTAGTAATATCCTATGTTGCGTTTTTTTTATGTAATATATTTACGGAACGAGCCGACGGCCCACCTGGTGTTAAGTGGTAACCTCGGCCCATAACAGCCGATGCGACTTGGGTCCTCCCAAAGTAGGTATGACAAGACCCAAGTCGCATCGTATGCGCCCGTAAATGTGAGACGTGAAGGTGGAATGTCTCATGTGCCTGTAATTTCACCGGCAACCACACCTTTCAAACCGGAACACAGTAACGCGAATGCGTCACTGCTTGGCGGCAGAAAAGGGCATGGTGGCAGTACTTCCCCGGACGAACTTGGCGAGAGTTCTACTGCTCTTAGACTTACTCTGCGTTTGTTTCAGTGATAACAACGAGTGGTCGTTTCGAGCCGGAACAGGAGGACTTGAGCTCGAGTAGTTTCAGTTCTGCGTCGCGCGCCTCGCTGGACCCGCCCTCCTCCCCCACGCCGAGCTGCTCCGGGGACAACTTGCTTCACTTTCCCGGTGACTCGAGCAGTTCCCTCTAACATTACCAAAAATGTGTGGCTACTTCTGCTCGCAACTGGAGTTTACTCCTTAAGAAACATGCGGTTCAGTCAAAGCGTATTTTTATCGCGGAGGTGCAGCATAGCAACACCACTTTTTGTTAACTCTCAATCTTTATCAATTTGCGTATAGCAGGGAAATCGATTCATAAGAAGTAAACTCCATATAACTATTAGCTTATCGGGATAGAATGATAGATATACATAATAGTACCGACACTACATTGTAATTTATAGGTATGCAATATGCGCCGTGTTTGCGTTCACTCCATGTTATACAAGTAATAATAGAAAAATCAACATATAAGACAAGTCTTTACAAATATTATGATTTGTGTGCATTCTTCACTTGTAAATATTTTGATACTAATCTGTTGAAAAAATTTTTCGTTTTCAACAGTGCATTTGACTCCTAAACCGAATGCAGTTGTGGCTGTGGATTTTGCCACTCTGAAGTTAGCTGCAAAGGGCCGAAATATATCGTTAGCTCTTTCTGTCTCCTGCATGGTAAAAGGAAGAAAACCTTTTGCATCAAACTTCAGGGTAGCTATGTTTAGTCGCCAGAACTGCACACATTTTGAAGTATGCTTTAAACTGATTAGACATTGTTTCTGGAACTGTCAAGTACCCATTGACATTGAATACTCGGAAGGCTGGACGTGCAAACTAGGCACTTAGAATAATGACGTGAATTTAGTTATTTATAAGACTAGATAGATTATTATTCCCAATTTCACCGACAGGGAGATAATGCCAATAAATACCACAGAGTCACAATATATGAAGCCAAACAAATTGACTTTGAACATCTGACACACTCACAAAGATCACTACTTTCATTTCTTTACACGTTATCTCATAAGGTAAGACATGATTATGGTAAATTTTTTGCTTCCGAGGTCTGCTGCAGCCTTAGATAGTCAAAGTTTGTACACATAAAACCACATGTCCCATGAATCAAAGAAGAAGAGAATACCCCCTGTAGTTACAATACTACTTAAAAATCCGGTATTATCGGTGAAATCGGAAATTAATAAGAATTGTATGATACGTTTAGTTTAAATAGTAATTTTAGTTAAATTAGTAGTTCCTTGAAGTTGAAGAAATGAAAATATTATTTATATATTTATTATTATTTACATAAATTATGATACGAAACAGTTACAATGATTCATACCGTATCTCAAAAGACGTACGACGCGACACACCACAACGTATGGATTTAAACGTAAAAAATAATTGCATTTGTTTACCATTACTGTGATAAAATATATGGAAATGATGGAGCTTGCATATCATACACGCCATTTTGAACTGAACGGGCATTACGCCCCATCACTTAATTCAAATTCCAAGCTACTTACAAATATACAATACCTACCCGCTTCATTCATACATTTAATCCATGCAGGTTTTCTTTTGCACTTAAAGTTAAAAGCCACGCTGCTTCAACTATAGGTGAAAGTCTATACATACTGAATTATTGTTTTTATTATTTCGTATTTTACGCTGTGATAATCCCAACACTGCCATTAACAGGCCCATATACGTTTATGTAGCTTGGAAATATTTCTTTCAAGTCCGCTTGTAATATAGGTAACTCATTATTTTACAATTACTCACTGCACTCGCAGTGTATGGACAAAGTATAAAATGACGGTATAAAAATTCGCCCTTAATTTACTAGAAATTTTGTAGGGACCTCAATAGATAACTTAGATTTGTTCGACAAATCATGAGTCCCGTAGCATATACTACAAAAAGTCTTCCTTATTTATTTTTAATTCCATTGCAATCAATACTTTCCACTGGTTAATTTATTTAATTTATTGATATTGAGTTATGTATAATTTATATTCGTGTGTAGGATAGTAACAGTAACCCATAGAGCTAAAATTTATAAACAGTCTCACCGCCAGTCCCGTAACTGTATGTGATAGGTAGGTTTTTAATTTTGACTGGCCTCAAAGTTCGGTTGGTAGTATCCTGCTTTCTGAGCTGTAGGTCGTGGGTTCGATTTCCACCCAGTGCTAACATTTGGGTGATGAACATAGATGTTTGTTCTGTGTCTGGGTGTTAATATGTACTTATATATTATATATATATGTATGTACAAAAAATACTTTGTATAATGTAAGTTGTTTGGATCCCAAGCTACGCTTAGGGGCTTACTTTGGGGCTAGATGGCGCTGTGTGAAATGTCCATACATATTTATTTATTTAAAAGTGTGAGAGGGGAAGGAGTATTGGCGAGGATTAAATGTAGGATTTAAGGATTGTTATATGACAATTGACAGATATCCCCCAGACCATGTATGACACGTGTTACAGACAGATATGGGACTTAATATGTGAAATCAATTTCTCAACAGGCGATAGATCTTGACAACTCGTCAGCTGCAAAGGGCCTAAATATAGAGTTGTTGTGTCTCTCCCTTTCTCCTACTTGGTAAGAGATAAAACCTTTTTTGTAGTCAAATTCAGAGTTGCCAGAATCCTTCGCCAGAACTGTACATAAAAAGTTTTATGAAAGGAGCTAGTGTTAGTTAAATACTAAATTGATGTTTTATGAAAAAATGGATTTATTATGCCATGTCACTGAAATGTACGTCAAAATCTAAAAACGATAATTTAGTTTATTTAATTTACATAATATTAAACATTTACACTTAAGATTTAAAAAAATAGCCAGCATTTGGTTAATTCAATTAAACATTGGCTAAATATTTTATTGAAGTACATGTCCTGTACTATTTTATAAATTGATTGATAAATTGTTTGAAAGCATTGAATGCATGTGTAATTAGTGATTAACATTAAAATTTAACAGTTAACTGGACTGACAAAAATCCACCGTTTGGTTAGATTAACTAAATTTATTTAAAATTAAATTTTCAAATATAATATGTGGATGATACTTTCGAAGAAAATTTGAAAATTAGCCAATATTGTACTGGTTTATTTTACTATGTTAAAAAATATGGAAAACGTTATCAATAATCATATTTTGGAAAATATGATATGTGACGGTATGTTCTGTTGTTATATTATTTTTTCAAAACTAAGGTTAATTTCGTATATACTATAATTTCAAGCTAGTTACAAGATTAGTTTCTGTTGACTGACAAAGAGCTTATTGTATAGAAGCTGTGCTTAATACTGTTTTTGAGTATATAATACTACTTATGCTCGACTTCATCAATAGTCCCGTATACGTAAGTGGCTTGGGATCGTTTTAGCATAGGCAAGCTATCAGTTATCACTTTATGCAATCAATAATACATTTGTTAGATACTTGCCTATCTCTGATGTAACAACTTAGAAATACGGGATTATTGGATAAATTGGGCTATTTAATGTAGGCTTGTGTATATTATTAATTGAAAGGCAAAATGTGTCCATATCTTTATATGATAATTTAGTGTTTTGTTTTAAATATGCCACTGAACTACAGAGCGGTAGTGGATCGTGTCATTTTAAAAGCGCTTTCTAGTGCACGAGGGGGAGCCTCATTGAGGCGCTTGTTAATCGTTTCACCATACTGGTTCGAGAGAGCTAGTGTTGGCGTTTTGGAGCTAGTAGCTGGTTGATAAGTGTGGATAGTGTATTATTGTAATAGTATCTGACCTCAGTATCAACGATGTTCATTTGAAAGATAGGTCTGCTCTGTCTGCATATAGGCAAAACACTTAATTAGTAACATATTTCATGGTATGGCTCTAGTCTAATGATCATCACTTAGTTTTTAAGCTTAATTTAATTATAGACCAACCGTAAGTTGGGTAAAGGGAATATTTGCCGGAATAGTTCATATTCGAACCACATAGCTTGTTACCAGAAATACAAGAATTAGTAGTCATATGTAACGCGGAGCAGTGGTTTGATGTGATTTGTATGTGATAAGAGTAAATATTAGCCTTTCATGTTTAATTACCCGTAGATATGTAAAGTTAAATTCCTATTTTAATATGATCGTAGTTATATTTTTAATTTGTAAATTTGAATAAAATCATTAAATTTTTACATGTATTTGTTAGGGATACGTCGAACATTAGGTATCGAAGCGAACCATGATAAAATCAGTGTAACATATTTACGAGTCCATTTTGTTCGGCGCATCCCTAGTAAGTATAGTTTCATTTACCACCTTAAAAAGAAAGAGTTATTTATTTGAATATTTTTATTTTGTTTAGACAATACGTGACATTATAGTTAAAACAATTTTCTAATTATAAGAAATAACAAAAGATAAGAATAAATAACATGATTAACACAAGTTTTACAATAACAATCATCATGCTCAAATAATATTTGTTTACGAACAAAGGCTTCCGCCAAGGTAGCAATTGGACTGTGGGCGCTTTAATGAGCGCGCTCGTAAGCATTTTTAACGCATACCTGATTATAAAATAATATTATATTTACGTTGCTATTGACAGCAAAATACTAATGCAGTTTTTGGAGAGTAAATGGCTAGAACCACAAACAAGCCCCATGGTTGTATATTATTATTTATAAGTAAAAATATTAATAATAAAAAAATATTTTGCTTAAAGTTAAAATACCTTTTGCACTTAATTTACGGACGGAATATTAACATGTGCTTAATTATTCATCGTAAACTTTAAGTAACAATACTATACTACAACAGATTTATATTTCGCAAATGAGATTACATGTTACAGATAACATGTTCCTTATATGTGTAACCTGACTTGGAACTTGGGTAAGTAATATTTGTTTGCTTTTTGTACCACAGATCTTAAAGTTCCAAACATTAGGTATTAAAACACTTTACATTTCGCAAATGCAACTTTAGCGTTACTTTTTGAATATAATTTCAGTTCTTTTATATTACTTTTTCTTTCATATAGCTTATATTAGATGTTTACATGTTTGATCAAATAATTTGTTAGATTAGGTTCTACTTGTACTACTATTACTACTACTGGACTTGAAAATGGAAGTACAATTTAACAACACAACTCAAAAATCGTAGGCAAATTATTCCTCAGGTCATACAAACTTCATAATGACCCTTATGATAACCAAATGATGTCTCACGAACCCATTTCGCTGACACATACGAGATTCTTTAGCATACTTTTTCAGTTTAGAACACTTAACTGTTCAGGAATTTTTATATAAAAATATCTCTGCCCTCTCATATAGCTTCTAGGACATGTATACAAATGGATCAAAAAAATTTGCTAGATTATTATTGTACTTGAAAATGGAATGTATTTTAGCAACACAACTCAAACAAACATAAAAATTACTCCTCATGTCATACACACTTTATGTTGACCCTTATGATAAGCACATCGTCTCTCACGAACCCGTTTCTAACGACGTCGCTGAGCACAGCGTACTCCGTATAGCCGAACCCCCTGACGCATATTTCCGCGGTGGGTTTCCTGAACGCGATCAGATTGGAGTTGGACATCATGGTGTCGCGTTGCGTGAGCTCGGGCTCGTACTGGTTGATCATTGAGAACGTGATCCGACCGTTGAACGGCCACTCGAGGCAGTTGTCGTTTTCCGTCTTCATCAGGTGCACATGGAGGGCGAAGCACTGCGGGTTTTGTGGGGATATGTTCAGGCGGACGCAGAATCTAAAATGATATTTAATATTTTAACATAATTTCACCCCCAGGTTTATTCAATTACAAATGGAAATTGAGGATGAGGATTTGAGACATTCCACCACACGTTTCAGATACGCTCGCAATACGAACAGTCTTTCCATACCTAAGTACCTAAGTTTTAAGAGCAGTAGAACTCTCGCCAAGTTCGTCCGGGGGAGTACTGCCACCATGCCCATTTCTGCCGCCAAGCAGTGACGCTTTCGCGTTACTGTGTTCCGGTTTGAAAGGTGTGGTTTCCGGTGAAATTACAGGCACATAAGACATTCCACCTACACGTCTCAGAGTTACGGGCGCATACGATGCGACTTGGGTCTTGTCGTACTTAGTAGGGGAGGACCCAAGCCGCATCGCTTGTTATGGGCTGAGGTTACCACTTAACACCAGGTGGGCCGTCAGCTCGTTCTGTAACTGTATTACATAAAAAAAAAAAAAAAAAAAAAAAAAGTAGGGTAGGACCCCAAGACATTGATTTGTTACGGGCAGAAGTTACCGCTTCTTGCTCGTTGCGTAACTTTTTTTTTTGGGAATTGGTTTTACCTTCTGCTAATAAAATTTATCTATTATGTTGCCAACACTTCTAACACTGCTTTATTAAAAAAACTATGGTTACAAGCTACCAAATATTGTGTTCAGGTATTTGGGAAACCCACAAACCAATATGACCCAATAACTGCAGCATGGCCCAGGATAATGGTTGCTCTTTTGTTGTACAGTGTGCAATCAAAAAATTAAAAAATACAATAGGGCAGGCATTTGTCCAGTGTCCATCCTTGTTGACATGAAAAAGTGGAACTAGAATTTTCCGCAAAAGCACCAAGTCTCAAGCTCACCTGTATCCATTAGGCGACGTATAGAAGCCAGGGCTGTACAACATTTTGAAATGATCCTTTAGCATCGCGTCTAGCCTCGCCTTGAAGTTGTCTACTTTCCACACATAGTTACCCATGCAGTATCGCAGCAACATCTCATTGTGCTGTTTCATCTTGGCCACAGCGAAGGCGGAGAGCTGCTTCGAAATGTTCGATATCACTATGTCTTGTTCCCGGTTGCGTTGTTCGAGTACAACCACCCGTTCGTACAGTGCTCTGAGAAAATAAATAAATATTGGTGGACATTTCACACGGCGCCATCTAGCCCCACAGTAGCTAAGCATAACTTGGTATCATGGGAACCAAACAACTGATGTGCATACTTATACAGGTTGTCCGGTAATAAATGGATAACCTTGAAATGGGTCTTAGTAGAACTATTGGGCATTCGGAAAAAAATATCAAATAAAAAAACCCAAGTACATAGTATCAAAGATACGTATTTTTTAAATAATATCGATGTTTTGATTTTTTTGTTTAGTTTTGTTTTTTGTTTTTTTGATACTACTTGGTTTGTTTTTATTTGATATTTTTTTCCGAATGCTCAATAGTTCTACTAAGACCCATTTCTAGGTTATCCATTCATTACCGGACACCTGTATACTTTTTTTTGTAAATACATAATACACAGAACAGACACCTATGTTCATCACACAAATGTTTGTCCTGGGTGTGAATCGAACCCATGACCTACAGTGCAGAAGGCAGGGTTACTACCAAATGAGCTATGAGGCCAGTCGATTATTCCATCACTATTCATATAAAAACCGATCACTTGGAATAGTGTAACAATTATTGCAGCAAACCGCAACACGCTAGTGTATAAAAAGTACCTTATGAGAGCACTGGTGTTGTTCAGCGGTGGCTTGGTGGACTGGTTGCCTTCCTTATCAGGTGCCTCCCACAGAGTCATTGCCTCTTGTTCCTTCGCATCCAGGCTAGCTTCTGACATGTCATTGTTTATTCTCATCTCAGAATAGGCATTCATTAGGAACTGGAAATTGAGTTTCTGATTACACAACATATATATATGCAATAATCACAGATGCTTCGATGAAATCACAATATGCAAATGTTTACTTTTTATTTTCTTAGACTCAGTTTCTAGCAGTCCCAGTAAAGGGAAGTCTTGGGGGTCAGAATGATGCCAATCTATTTATTATTTAATTATTATATAATGGTTTTTTTAATGTAATACAGTGAGCAGATTGCCATCTTGATGTGTAGCAAATATCCTCTCCAACCATAAAATGACTGGACTACTCTTCACAGCATTTGACCACATTGAAGTCTATCTACATCAAATTTCACTTACACTCATATGAGTCTGGGTATCATTATGGAGGTGCTGATTCATCTCTTCTTGACTTTCGAACATGTCCTTGCAGCCGACAGCTCTGAAGGAGCATGGCACTTTCACTTCAGGCTGCGCTGACGTCTCTGGTTTGTTGTATTCACATATTGCAATGTGTGCATCCAAGTCTAATGGTGTCACTTTGACGTTGCAACCTGAAACAGTATGCAAATAAATATATATTGGTGGATATTTCACATAGCACCATTGAACTGCAAATTAATATGGGAACAGTCAATTAAAAAAAAAAGATATATTTTTTATGTACATACACATAAGTAATACATATTAACACCTAGACACAAAACAAACACCTATGTTTTCATCACACAAATGTTTATCTTGGGTGGGAATCAAACCCATGACCTGCAGTCAGTAGAAGACAACCATGATAACAGAACATTTCAGACAGGATAACAGATTAGATCACTGATTAACTAGAAACAGATTATAACAGATATATGAAATATAAAACGTATATATGATTTCTTATTCAATTAATTGTCACGAAGTTCTCTGTTGAAGGAGAGCCACAGTACAATACAGAGCGAGAATTACCTTTGGTTGAAAATGGGCAATTCATCCTCTGTTCCTGAATCTCTCTCTTTGTGTAATTATCAGGAAATATATCCACTTTCATGCTCAAATTTATGTTGTCAATAGGGCAGTGTCCACTATTCCTGTAATACACAAAATGTGAATTATTGTATCTAACAGGCTCATCACTTTGTTCGTTGCTCATCACTGTACCTATAGAACAAGAACTTCCGGACTAGAAAAATATAATTCCTAGTATTTTTTTAATATGATAAATAATATAATAGATTATAATATTGGTGGACAATGCACACAGCGCCATCTAGCCCCAAACTAAGCATAGCTTGTACTATGGGAACCAGAAAACTGATAGAATACATATAAATAATACTTTTTTTGTAAATCCTTACATATGATGTATATAACACCCAGACACAGAACAAACATCTATATTCATCACACAAATATTTGTCCTCGGTGGGATCAAACCCACGACCTACAGGGCAGAAGGCAGGATTACTACCAACTAAGCTGAGGCCAGTCAAAATGCTAACAGATGAGCTTAAGGCCACCTGAGGGAAAGTTGTCACCGTTGCCTATGGACATTTACTACCCAAGAGGCATTGCTGATGTGTTTCCAGCCTTAAAAGTGGTGTTCATCACATATTTTACATTATAGTGGTATGGAACTAGCAGATGGCCCACCAGGTGTTAAGTGGTACACTCTGCCCATAACAAGCAATATGGCAGGTCCTCCCATAGGTACATGACCCAATTAGCATAATGTGCTCCTCTGAGGAGTTATGAGCACATACATCCACAACATTATAAGTTGTTATTAATGATACTTACTGTAACCAGGATGTAATACAACTTTTACAAAACTTGTGTCCACACGTGGTGATGACGGGATCTCGGAGCCAGTTGAGGCACACTGGGCATTCATATCTGGACTCTGGCTGGTCGCTCAGAACAGTCTCATGGAGGGCTGAGATACCCATTGGCTAAAATATTTGCAAAAAGTTTAGTTATACACCTATTTTGGGCAATATTCCCTTTAGATACCAATAAAGCCCCACTACACCAGTAGATTGGTTTACACCGACTCATCAGAAATAATAAAGCATGTTTGTGTCATATCAAGGCGTGATTAATATTATGCCATACTTACTGCAATTCCTTCGGAAGCATTCTTTGGTTTGTTTCGCTCCATTACTTTAGTTTCCGCTGAACAGTTTTTATTATATTCAAGTCTCCGATAATTTCAACGACTTCTTCCTCTTCCCTGCCACTTCTCACCACACCATTCCTATTGCTATGTTATGATATGACATCACTTCAACTTAGTTCGTCAAGCGCTGCGCAGCTGTTAATGTCATTGTCATTTCATACGTTGATAAGACAAGACATTGACAATAAGGTTTTCGGAAGGAAGTAATTACCACCTTAACGTGGCAAATATCTAAATACCTCGGGCGAAGCCACACAACAAAACAAAAGAAATAAAAACACTCTTCTTACTGTATGTAGTGCTTACGTTTACAGCTTTGCCCATCTGAGTAGTTTTTTGTAGGCCACGGGTGACCGTTGGCCTTGCGTTTGTAAAATGTCTTACTAATAGTTGTTTTTTAAGCTAAGAGCATTCTCCTATAACGGGATCATATAATGGGAATAATTGTATGTAGGGGAAAGGTAACTACCTACAATAATTAATTATGTTATAACTAGTAGTTTCAGTAGTGTACTTGATCCTGCCTGTAATTTACAGCACCTACTATACTACCTACTTGAAGCAGGACTTATTCATGCGTATGTAGGTCAGATACCACAGTTAACTAATCCATGAATTACTTAATATTTTCACGTAAGGAACGGCTCTCGAATTCATCGTGGGTTGCGTTACCAAACGCCATAGCTCTCAGATGTCTTACGTAAACTTTAGGTACCTATACGACTCATAAACGGCCATTATGTGTTTCTATTATAATTCCAAGCAATGTCCAGGAACATAATACATTGCCAAGTAATCGTGACACAGAATGCAAGTACTGCAAGTATGTCGAATTGCTTCTTCAAATTGTATATCCTGGACTCAATCACTGGGTGAACATCAGACTCAAGACTAATAAATACCTACCAATAGTACCAATATTAGGTAGGTATTTGAGTGGAATACCAGACACCTGGTAGTTCCTATTACCTATTTATATTTCTGACTATATTTTTTCCTGGAAGACTATAGAAGAGCTGGTGCTATGGCTCCTGACTGCTTAATTATAAACACCTATGAGAAATCAAACGAATTTCACTTATCTGTGTTGGCACTACCAGGCTCGACAAGTGATAGTAAAAATGGTATCTTAAAAATCTGTACAAACTTAATTATTTTAGTAGTTGATCTATCTATAATATATCATTATATTTTATTATGCAATTTATTATGCAATAGGTTTTTTATATATTCTAGTTTTTAATACGAGACGAGTTTATGGCGATCTGTCTGACCAACTTAGAAGTTGAAATAGTAGAGAGTAGAATGTTGATATCAGAAGCGTTTTATTTCAGAAGTCTACTAATAAGTATGTAAGGATTGAAACTTATAAAAGTCAGTACTCGTATAAAGTCTACTATCTAAGTCCGTGACAGAATCCTCGTTATATGGGGGGCCCACGTTGCTCGCGTCCGTAGATGATTCCCTTTGAATACCTACATGTCCCCCGTGTGGTGCGAAAGGAGCCAAAGTAGCAGTAGGACTTGTGCTAATTTCGCCCGGTGAAGTAGTGTCACCACACCTGATAATGTGTCTCCAAGCAGTGATGCACTCGTATTGCTGTTTTCCGAGGGAGTGCGTGCCGGTGAAATTGCACGCACATGAGACGTAACATCCCCGTCTCCGGGTCACGGACGCAACGCATTGTGGCTTGAGTCATCTCGTACTTTGGTCTCGAGGACTTACTTCTCAAGGACTTGATTCGTATTGCTGTTGTCTATGGGCTGGGGTTACTAACAGGTGGGCGGTTCCGTCTATTAAATAACATAAAATAAAGAAGCATGTCAGAAGTGTAATGCATTTTAAAAGGTTCATGCTTGTGTGGATAAAACTTAAATAGAGATGATCTCGAATCTCGAATACAAAAGCTTTGGCAGTCGCTAGTAGTGCTACTTGGAACAGTTTTTACAAGGTACACGGGGGTCGATCAACCTGGTTTAACGGTAGAGTCGAGTTATGGCCACCATGGTCGGAGTCGGACGAGTTACGTAACTATTATGTTCCGATAGAGACGTCACGTTTATGATTTTATCAGTTGGTAACTGTACAATGTAGGATTGAACTCGGATTAAGTTGATTCAAGGGTACCGGTATTCTTGAATCTGGCTGATCAACTGTGAAATAGTTTTCGGAGTGTCATTGCGTTCAGGTTATAGATAGCTTTTTTTTTACGGGTGTAAGAGTATTTCAGACGCTTTCAAATAATAGTCTGTCTATTAAATTGATTGCATTCGAAATTGTCTTTCACAGAGAAAGACAAGCTCTCAACAGATATAATTATTCAGTTGGTAATTGTCAACCATACTTTTCTCCGCTGTTTATTACTAGCAATTCACGTGACTTTATACCTTCATTATTTTGCGCGACTGTTCTGTAGTCAGTGTCAAGATATTACTATACCAATTTTAGATAGGTACTATCGAACCAGAAGTCAAATCGCGAAGACTCTGTTTTTCCAGCTTTGGTTTCGCTCGTTGGCATAAGCCATTATCACGTATTATTAAATACTCACTTTTAATTTGCTGCCGTTTAATTATCGAAACATACCGCATACTATCAGTCCATCTTTCTATGCCTCCGCAACTAAACTTGTAGAAAAAAACATGTCTTCTATAATGCACGATTAGAATATTAAATAATAGTTGTTATAATTTGCGGATAACAGGTAAGGCGGGATAACGTCACGCACTGCCAACATCCTCTTAAGAATCTTACCTGGAAAGTAGACGGCGAGCAAGTGATGTATTTTTAACTCAATTTGTATGGAGGTACTGTAGATAAGGGCAAGATTACATTACTCTACTCGTGTCACTGGATTTGATGAATCATTGTCAAAATAGTAGTGGTCTCCAGGTGGTGGACTGTGACAGGAATGTGTGAACAGGAATATACCTGTCAAATGTTATCGAATTTATGGTTCTAGGACATGCCGGTTTTCCTTTGGACTTTCTCCTTAAACGTAGTACTAACTACGTTTTCAAAACGCTGTTCAAAACATTATGTGTTAGTACACATAATGTTTTTAAGCGGGACCACTTCTTCAACGAGTATACCTATAGCTTTTCAATTAAAAAAAATTGAGAACTTCTTACTAAATTATAACCTACCTGCACCGTATCACTATTCCGTAAACAGACAACACCCAGATACGGACTAATAAATAAAAGAGATAGCGTAAGAGAGAGAGAGAGAGGATATTATAAAAAACATAACATCTGAACAGATTGAGCATGTATGATACTCCGTAGAGTTGTCGAAAAACGCGCAATTTTCTAACTGTAACTATTGTATATTTTCAGTTAGACATTATTTATCCTCTAGGTAAAGAAGTCACAGCCAGCTCTCGGGCTACGAAACGTAAATAAAGCGCGAAGGCAGCGGAAGAAGCGGAAAGCTTGCGGCTTCAGCGCCAGTAGTATGTTCTGACAGTAGGTGTCGAGCCGAGCAGCGGGACACCGCGGCGCGAACGCAAACGCGCGTGGCTGCGTTCGCGAACTTAGACAAACTATTATTGTTATGTGCAGTGATTTGATATTCCTTGACACTCAAAGTCATTATGGATATCACGGTATCGTATTAGGTACACATACAATTTATTCATTTATAAGACATTTTTATCAAACAAATTTATTTTTTTACTTGTATTAAGTACATTTCCGAGCTATCTTAAAAATAATTTAATATTCTTAGTTTGTCAGTTTTGACTATTCAGTCCAGCTAATTTAAATTAAAGTAAATTAAATTACTCGTGAGATCTTTTAATTCAACTAAGCTGTTTCGACAGGTAAAAAATATATGTCAAAATGTAAAATATAGACTTAATTTATTATCAAAGAGGGTAATTGGATAATGTGAAGTAAAAACCGTTACAAGCGGTCTACTCCAATACCACAAATTTATCTTGAAATTTCATCCGTTTATACCCATGCAAATCAAAAAATTGTCAACCACGTCGGTAGAGTTAAAAGTAATATACCTATTGGATACTTTAGTGACAAAAACGAGTGAATCCCGCCCTGTCCTGCGACTCGGTCAGCGTGGAATTGGCGATATTTTTACAGAAGCCACGTTTCACCTTCTTGTTATTAGGGGGTTACAACATTTATATTATTTTGTTTGGAGTTTGTACCTATATGATATTTTATTGATTAAACAGGTATTTCACTCCTAAAGTAGATACATAAAGTCAGCTTAATAGGTTATCTTTCAAATTTATGACAATAGAATAAGTAGAAGAAATAATTATTGCTTAAATTAATAAAAACATCTGCAAAAACAAAATAAAGTAACAAGCTAAATAAATAATTAAACTTATCTATAAATACTGTCACGAAACTAAATAGATATCTACTTAGTTAGTTTTTAAGTTCGATGATTGTAATAAGTAAGACTTATCACAAATATCACAAGAGTTTATCTCGTTCTTTCATTCCTAGATTCTAATCATTTACCTACTTTATTAATAACTGTTGAAAATCGAATAAACCTAATCTGAATAAATAAATATTAATGAAAATGTTGTGCCAATTACATCGTATATTAGCAAACTATAAAGTCATAATTTTAAGCAGAATTTGGCTTGTTTATAGTCTTAACTGAAACCTAATATACTGTCTTACGCAAATCTATTTATATTTGCGAATGTTTTTGGCAAAATCATATCTACATCACGATATGCTTTTGACTGAATATGTAAATGTTGATTTAACTCCAACCATATAATATGATTTCGACACGAGATAAAATGGCGACTGAAGTATAATGTATTCGAGAGAAGTTAAAATATATATATAAATATATTCCTTTCGTTCATTTTACACTAATTCTCCGAATACTTATTCTGAAATATGGGCATAAAGAATAGGTAAAACCATGGGCAGCCTGAATAATGCTCTGTTCCATCGTCTATACCTTTAAAGCTCTATGTTAAAAATACATTCATTCAGAGTTAATAATGTACCAAAATGGTAAAAAAAATTGGGACAAAATCCGAAATAAGTAACATGTGTCCAAGCTGTATAAAAACTTATCGGTAAAAAGGCAGGCATTTCGTCTAAAATTGGATCACTAAATACCAAAATCATGAGTCTGTTCGTAACAGTCATAACTAAGTACAATATTATCGTACAAAAATGTGGTTAAGGAGATATTACAACCGTAATTTGTGACATAACTATTTACTAAATTACCTACCTAGCTAGAGATATTTATAATTTCGAACGGCAACAACAGCTCGCATTGAGACATGAAACAAAAACTAAATGTTCTCTGGGATACCTCGAGACAAGCTTGTAGTAACTCTATTGTTGAAATCAGGATAAAAACCAGTACCTATTAGCTGTAGAGCAGTAAAGCTGTGGCAGCATCGCGTCGTGATGCAAGTGACTTACTTGGCCGTTTAAGATAATTTTACTTAATAGGGTCTTACAAGTCGTGAAACATTTCTGAGTAGGTGCTAAAGCCAGTCAACGTCAAAAGTAAAATTCGACATTTGAATTCTGTTTCATGGCGGGACATTATATGAAATGCAATTACAGTACCTAGTACGGGAAAACAGTTTCGAAAATCCCTCATTGTTAAGTTCTGTGGTTTTAAATAAATACGTACTTAGTTACGTATATAGGTACGTACCCAGACACAGAACAAACATCTATAATTATGTTTGTCACACAAATGTTTTCCTGGGTGGGAACCTATGACTACAGCGCAGAAGGCAGATTTTCTACCAACTGCTCTGAAGCCAGTCAGTATTGCAATTACATAATATGATAATTTGAAGTTTGTACATCATCGTCACATAGTATTCTCTCTAAGTCTGCGACGAAACAAAGAATTAAAAAAATGCAACGTTCATATACCTATATTAAAATCTATATGAAAGATGTGTTAAAAATGTGTCTATGTCACTGTCTTTCCTTGTTCAGCAGTTGTTTGCTGTTTTTTAGAATCCAAGAAGTTCCCATGTATGTATATCTAAGTAGTTAATTGGCAAGCATATTACACCTTTTGCACTAAGAAATCAATTCCCATTCATTTAAGTTGATGCAATCCACTCAACCGATCCAGCTCAGTATGGGAAACCGATCATTTACGTTTTGAGACGTAATTTATTGAGTTTGAAGATTTTTACTCGAACGGTCGACTGACGTAACAGCATTTCTAAAATACCAGCTTATTTTCGTTATTTTATACCGTGTTCTATTATAATGGTATTGTCATTCAATTGTTTATTCTTTTTGATTTATGGAGCAGGCAGGTCTCATATCTACCCAAAAACACTAATTAAAATATTATGAAATGCATTGAAAAATTATGAATTTTGAGAAATAAATTCGTAAATAATTATGTTTGGGCAAAGTTCATACGTAACACTAGTGCTATGCATTGATTCATTGATTCATAAGAAGTAAGTACTCTTGATTGTCATCAGCTGTAATATTTGAAAGAATTTAACAAAATTCAGTACATGGCACATTTACTTGATAAGTTTCCAAATAAAAATAAAGACCATTGAAGTCAGTCGCAGTCGTAGAATAAACTAATAGTTAAAATCGAAATGATTTTTAAAAGTTTACCTATGGGAATAATTGATTGATGATATATATAGGACAGGTATTTTATTTTATTTTTATTTCATAGTTATGGTTCAAAAGCAGTTACCAAACCATATGATAAATATACTAGATAGATGTTAATAACTTATTTACTAAGTCTGCTAAACCCTAATATTGTACACAGCATTTGTATCAACATTTTCGAAAAGTGACATCAAAAACTTAAAACTCTTAATAAATTAGAAATTACACAAATAAAAAACAAGAAAGAAGTTTCTGTTATTGTATTCAAATACATAATCAATTTCGGCAATTTGAATTTAATGTACCAATTTTATCATGAAAAATATCAATTTCAATGGGAAGTTCATTGTAGAATTGACACATACGATTATTGTATGTTTTATATTATTATTTTTTATTTTATATTATTGTATGTTGGTAGGTATTCTAAAACTTTGGCATCTCTCAAGCTAAGCCCCAATTCCTACCATTATACGTAACGTAATTTGCGTTGGTTATAATAACCTTAGTTTGTTTCGACATTTCGGCTTCGGCGCGCTCAGTTGGAGTGCGCCGAAGCCGCACGGTAGATCAAACGGTAACTATTACCGTTACATTACAATATCGTGGTTGTGGCTTATAGCGGCCGATTATACTGAGTTAGTTGTAGACTTTGCGAGAAGGGCAAATAATGCGGAAGCATTATGTGAAGTCATAAGACACGCAAAATTTTTGAAAACTGGTATTATCTATTATTAGTTATTAGTCTATGAGGTTAATATAATAAAAATGAGTACTTCACACTGCTTGTACCTAATTTACAACCGACTTCAAAAGGAGGAGGTTATCAATTCGGTTGTATTTTGTTTGTTACCCTATATTCCCGTCACATATAACCGATTTAGAAAATTATTTTTTTATTTGATAAGTTGTTATAAGGTTGAAAGGTAGTTTCAGATTGGTTCCATAGAAAATTCATAAAAATCAGTTCACTAGTTTGGTTTTGAATCCAAATAACTGGAAAAAATTGTCATGCAAGTACGAGATAACGAGGAATCATTCTCGTGCATTGGCGATGAAGTTGGTTTATCGTTTTGCTGCTCTAAATGATTTTGAGTTCTGCCGATGGCAAAACTTACCACTATTTGAATGAATGATGACAGCGACTGCATTCGGACTATATTTTTTTAAATTAAATTAATTACCTATACCTCAGGTATAATTAGGTGTAAGTCTAATGAAAACTACAGCAAACACAATTTTCTAACACCTGTAATGGAAATATGAATGGAATATGAAATATGAGGAACGGAGGACAGTATTGAATTGTCGTATTCAGGGAATTTATCGCAGACAAATTCATGAACAGGTGCTATTCAAAGATTAGTGGAACTACGAGTATGCTTTGAACATTCTCCGAAACATATGCCGCAATGCCGATTCATAAGCTTCGAAATACGAATATTAATCTTGGAGAAGTAGGCTGCCGATGAGCTAACACTAAATGTAAAGCCAGTTGTTACACGGAAAACTGTGACATGCTCTGCAGAATTCGATTGAGGAGTTGCACGCCAGGGCCAATTTCAGTTTTTTTAATGTTATTCTCGTGGCGGAACGAGCTGACGGCCCACCTGATGATGAGTGGCAACCGCCGCCTAAAGACAACAACAATACGACTCGAGTACTCTCCACCAAAGTATGAGATGACCTAAGTCGCATTGCGTTGATCCTGCAATTTTGCCGGCACCCACTACCTTCCACTGCAATACGAGTGCATCACTGCTTGGCGCAAGATTGCCAGGTATGGTGGCAGTACTTCTCCCGGCGAAATCAGCACAAGTTCTACTACTACTAGTAATATGCGAATGGATATCATTTTTACATTGGTCACCACCAGAGTAACGTTAAACGAAATGGGAACGCATACGTACCCTGTTATCGCATAAATAATCAACATTTCAGACGTTGCCTATAAATTTATTTCCTTAATCCCTCTTTTCGGTAACGAAAGTTCAAAAGGTGAATTGAAACGGCCTTAAGTCAGTCACCGTTTATGTTAACACCGCTTATTTATAGAAACGACTAGGGAATTGACTCGCTTTATAAACAAAATCAAGATCGAATCATTCGGATATTCGAATTTCAGCGAATTTTCTTCCTTGCAAAATACTTTGCTGGCATATTTTCTCTATATTCATAAAATATATCGGAGATTATCTGTCTACTGTATATTTTAAGAATAAGGCGAATGCATATTAAAACGTCATAAAATACCACTGGCTAGCGCAAGAGACCACCTATAACGACTAAGCGATTATAATTGGGCATTTATCTGACAGATCTCATTTAGTGGACATGAGGATCGGATATCTACGAGTGTTGTGACAATGGCTGCTTGGATGTGGCTAGCTGCATTGCTGTGCGGCACGCAGGCAGCAGTGGTGCCGCCACCCTGGGCGGATGTCAGGAAGAACCCTTGCGCATCTCATCCAAAGGGGTGGCTGATGCTGTACTGGCCCTCCGATGGAAAGTGCTACACCATTTACAAGGTGAGAGAAATTCTATATATCTATATACAGATTTAATAAATTAAAGTTTGATAAAGCATGGTTTACCAAACATAGATCTAAAGACCAACCAAAAATTGATTTTATGCTTCTATTATGAGGTATAAATAATATCAGGCGGGAGTCAGGCTTCGTTTCCTTTCGTATAGTCCATTTACTGCACGGGAATATTTATCAGTTTATGGAGTGTTTCATAGAACTAATTTGTCCAAGGTCCTGATGTTTAGTGACGCGCGTGGTGCAAGATGTTATGGTAATTCTTGTGGCAGTTAAACCAATCTTAAGTTCACGCATCTATTTCTCCCCCTAGTGACTGTATACCTAATGTACCTAATACTGAATAATCTGTAATCTCTAGTAATGATTTTAGAAACGACAAACTAAATTTAGTGATTTGGTTTATTTTAATAAATTTAGTTATAATTTATAATTTAACGAGACAAAATTGACTAGATTATGGTAACAGTGTATAGTAGCAGTTAAATTTATTAAAATAAGGCAAATCACACAAAGTGTAGGTACAAAAAAAAAGTTAAAATTATCTATAAATTATCTGCGCCCCGCGGCCCCGCTGTGAACAAGTCAACCCAAGAGAAACACTGCGCTTTACCGCTATCAAAGTAGCTTGAGTTAATTCAGGATATCTAGTATTAGAGAGTATTAGTATTAGAGTACACTAGAGATATTCTATCTTGATACCAAATTTTATCCAAATCCATTCAACCGTCTGAGCGTGAAAGAGTAACAAACATCCAAACATCTTCATAAATCTTTACGTTAATAATATTAGTAGGATATCATGTTTGTACGTCTAATTCCATTTTTATACAAACCCGTTAAGGTACTTTACCTGAGGAACCTGCTAGACCCTCTTAATCAAATCCGACCGAACAAACAACTTACCCAGAAATTCCTTGAAAATAAGCTTTACTAAGATTGATGTCACTGTCAACATGACAGCAACAATTTCCTGTGCATCCACTGTGCTCGTCCCATGGAGGTAGTCTGTACTTTGGTACAACTCTATGGCTCGTCCATTGTGAATAGATATGAGAGCATAGTGGGAACATGGTTGTCAGTATGTCATGTACAACGGCTATCGTGTGTGCGAGTAGATTATTAACAATATAAGGCGAAGAATCCGCGACCTTTGCGTTTCGTCCGTACCACTTACTTACGAAATCTATATCTATACCTGTATTTGGTTTATGAGATTTTTGCTAACGAGACGTGATTTGAAGTCTCAGCTGGGCTTGGTCTTTGGTGGTTTTGAACTCAAATGGTACTTAAGAATTGTTTATTTTTAACGTAAATAGATAAGTATACTATAGACATAGTCGTCGGAAAATGCTAGTGTATGATGCAGTACTGTGTAACTATTGCATCACAAAATGGGCTGGATTAGAACCAGTCAGGCTACGACCTCGGCAATGTTTTGGGACATATTGGATTCTCTTACTCATTTAGCGGTCAGTTGCCTTCATAGACCGGTTCCTTATTAAGCATGTTTTTACGTGTTTTTTATGTAAATATACAACATTCAGATAAAGTATCTTAACACCTCTGAGTGTAATTTGAAAACTAAATATGACTGACCTCACAGCTCAGTTGGTAGTAACTCTTAACTTCTGGTCGTGGGTCAATTCCAACCCAGGACAAACATTTGTGTGTCGAGCATTGATGTTTGTTCTGTGTCTGGGTGTTATAAATGTATTTATTATATGTATGTATTTACAAAAATGTATAAAAGTATTCTAACAGCCATCTGGTTCCCATAGTACAAGCTATGCTCACCTTAGTTTGGGGCTAGAGGGCGCTGTGTGAAATGTCCACCAATATTTATTTAAATTAAGATGAATATTGAGGAATCAGAATTCCTTTTGATTTTGGATCTCCATTGAAGCGTGGTTGCTAAGACCCTACGAGTATATCAGTTAAATGTAAATAAACCGTTTTAATACGGTACAGTACAGTAGGTATTGGGTGTACAGTAGGCATATCCAAGGGCTGAAGAGGTAGATGCAATTGGAAATACAGTCACACGTCACGTTTCATCTTCTTGTCTGGGGTTACGGACGTAATGCGATGTGACTTGGTTTTTCCCCTACTTTAGTAGGTAGAGGCCAACTTGAATTGTTATTTCTCAGAACTTCTGGATCATTCGAATTTCGTAATTGACGTCGAACGCTTTATCGTGGATGTACCCCAAAATTAAATTGAACCCATAACTACTATCTAATCTTACGCAGGGATTCTTACTGACTTTCACCTTTAGGATCAAAGTCGGTCCTCCGCTGTTTAGGTGCGACAGGACCCAAGTCACATCACAAGCTCCCGTAACTCTTGAGACGTGAAGATGAAATGTTTCACGTGCCTGTTATTTCACCACCACACCTTTCAAACCGGTATACAGTAACGCGAATGCGTCACTGCTTAGCAGCAGAAATAGGTTTGGTGACAGTACTTCCCCGGGTTAACTGGCTTAGATCTACAGCTACTACCCGTTTCCTTCCTTTATTTTTTAAATACTTACTTAATAGCCTACTAACCTCACGTAACTAAGTAACTTAATACCTAGTGACTTTCATCCCTATAAGCTCGAAGTTCTTGTAAAACAGGATACGTTCCTCGCTCCCGCCAATCATCACGTTTGCGTGTAAGTTGAAGTCGTTTTTACAACCGAATTAAATCACACGTTAGAAACGTAACCGAAATCGTTGTGAAATGCTTTGTTCGCAAAGATTCAGTAGGTCAGTGGGTATCTGACGAAACCAGATCGTGCGGTCACGGTCTTTAATAGCGTTTACAGGGACCGAAAAACTGGTTAAACTGGCTACAATCAATACATAAAGTTGGTGAGTGGATAATATTAACATTTTGTTACTAGGTGTGCAGTACTGTTTCACTGTCACGATACTGTCAGGCAATATTCCATATATGTCGAACTTCTACGATGAAAACACACGCAACACATGATATGCAAAACACTACAAAAAAGTAAAATATGATTAAAATATATATTTTTATAACTTTAATTCGTTTATTAAAAAAAACTAAGTGATATTATATGTCCAAGCTTATGTTTGCACATTTCCATATATCCCCATCATTAAGATGTATTGTTTTGCATTTATTTGCATATTATATTGTGGTTAGGTTTAGGAGATGAGGTTTGAACATGTTAAAATTGTCTTTGCCGACAAACATACCCTATCAGGGTCATAAATTTCGTAGCTATGAAATAAAATTCAATTCAAAATTAATGAATTATACTGCTTTTTAATCAGAACACCTCCACAATACTATACTATACATATACATACTATTAATACAGATATAATAACGTAAATTCTCTCGTACTAGGTAGGTACTTCTGTTATGATGAAGATATTTTCTCTTGGTCGTTCTGTCGAGGCAGTAATTTAACATGAATGTTTCTTATGCAATGTTCGAGGTTAACTTAAAATTGTTTCCGTAATTAGTTTTATTGCGTGCTGTGGCTATATTTTATGGACACACATACCAACCCCATGTTTGCTGCAATGTGTTAAGGGAAATTACGCTTTCAAGATTGTATGTTCATAGTTTTTCACTCGAGTCTTATATCAGAGACCTGCTGTCCGAGACTGTGGCTCAAGTAGACATGACCTACCAACAGGAGATACCGCCACAGAAATTCCAGGAATTGAAATCCTGATGCGGTCGCGGAGGAAGTGGTCAAACAAATTTTATGTAAATCAAATTTTACCGTTTGCGGCGTCCGACTCCTTCAGAAAGTGTCCTTATTTGCGCAGTGGCATTACGTTTATGCGGAATGAATACAAACACGTTGATTAAAATGTGTTTGGGGATTCTTTCTTTCTTTTACTTCACTGTAACTGAATAATAATAAAACAATAAATAATTTCATCCAGTTTCAATTGCACAACATAACCATTAAATTCATTCGTTATTAAATAAAATTTAGATGTAAAGCATAATCTTTAAATTCATTAATTTATTTTGAATGTTGTTAAAGTGTTCCCAAAGCTATAATGCAAAATACTGAATTGTTAGTACGTGTTTCCAGAGAAGTCAGGTTCATGGGTCAGGCAGGTTGCACAACAGCCGTGACTTACTAACTGGTCTTATAACTGAAAACGAGGAAATGACAGAATTGTGTAATAACAATGATCTGACTTTAAATGAAATTATACAGTATGCTGACGATACGACGGTGGTAATCGCAGCGGACACTATACATGAATTACAACAAAATATTCAAGAAGCCCTAATATTGTTAGGACACTGGTTTGTTATGAATGGACTTAAACTGAATGAAGATAAAACTAGTGTCATGGTTTTTAACGCCAAGTCTACTATTTCATGTGTGATTTCAATACCTTTGTTAAGTGGTACAAATCTGGAGTCCACAAATTCGACAAAATTACTTGGTTTTGAAATAGATCCAGCTCTCAGCTGGAAGAAACATATTGATAGTACATGTAAAAAAATGGCTAAAGGCATTTATGCTTTAAAACAGCTACGAACAATCACGTCGCAAAATACTTTAAAAGAAATATATTTTGCATACATACATTCAATTATGTCGTATGGCATAGTATTGTGGGGCAACTCGACGGACTGTGAACGTGTCCTAAAACTTCAGAAACGGGCAATAAGAGTTCTAGTAGGGGCAAAATATAAAGATTCATGTAGAATGCACTTCAAGTCCCAAAAGATACTAACTTCAATATCTTTATATATATTTGAAGTCCTAAAGTATGTAAGAAAACATTTTGTCGACTTCAAAATCCGTGGAAATAACAGTAATCGGGTTGTTAGGCATAAAATGTGTCTCGAATCCGTACAACATAGATTAAAGTTATCAGAAAAATTACCTGAAGTTATTGGCCCGAAGTTGTTCAATAAACTGCCTTTAAATATCAGGATGATAAAGTGTGACTTTACATTTTTTAACAAAATTAGAGAACTTTTACTAGCTAAAACAATTTATAAAGTAAGTGAGTATTTGGCCACAGACTACACTTGGTTTGAAAAAGAGGGCAGTGATTAAGCATGTTACCACAGTTACTATGCATGCCTATTAATTTATTTTACTTTTATTTTAAATTTTAGTCGAACACCTGAATAATATTATTATTCTTTTATATATATAAATATAGATTTAAATAAATGTTTTTTTTTTTTTTTAACGAAGCCTCTTTACAGCTGATCTATTGTGTGTTATGATTTGAATTATATAACTTTTCTTAGGATGACCCTTCACACCGAATAATAATAATTGTTTTTTAATATTGTAAACCATGACGAGAAGAAGAAGAAACAGACAAATTTTTTATTAGTTTGCGTAAAGTAAATTATATTAAGTTTTTTTTTTTTTTGTATTCTTCTTTTTTAATAAATGATTATTCTATTCTATTCTATTCTAATGAAATGAATCTGTGCTTGTACAAGAAGGAAGATGTTTTGGAGTGTTCACTGTCAAAGAGCAATCAGAACGAATAGGTATCTACATCTGTTGGGTAGCATTACGGATAATGTATGATATTTCCACCATAGTTATTTGCTTAGAATGGCTGCTTTTATAGCCTTTATGTGTCTGTATGCATCGTAAGAGTATGGTGTTAGGTAACATTGGTGTATTGTAGAAAATGAATTATCTCCTTATCAACTATAATTAGTCGTTATACATTTAAATGTTCGAATTTTCCGGAATCTTGATCATCACCTATTTAGTATGGTAAATTATAACTTATATTAGATTCACTGTCTGTATTTAGATTAAGACAACTTTTGTGTGTTTTTTATTAAGGGTAGGCTTTTATACCAACTTAGCTAAAATATTTACCTGTATTGATAATCATGCTTCATTGTCTTATTCGGCTAACATAGTTACTCGCAGGTGTACTTAACCTAGGTAGGTATATTTACGGTATCATTGTAAATCTGCGCATCTTCCTTACAATCTTAAAACACATAATTAACATATTATGTTACATTGTTGTCGTGTGAAACAATGATAATGCATATGGTAATTAGATGATTAAGTTTTTGTTTCATAATTGTTCTGTCCGCTATCTGTGCTTATCAGGTTAACACACACAAAAAATAGAAACGAACAGTCATCTAAAAATAATATGACGCTAACATTAATCTCCTACCTCCACGATCTTTTAATCGTCCCATAAACCGGAAAATAAAAACAATCCTTAATTCCAGAAAGGATTCCCATGTCCCGAAACTCAAGAGCTGAGTCCTGGCAAATGGGGAGGTAGAACCGTGGCCGAGTGCAAGTGCCCGCCGGGGACTGCCCAGCTCCCACAGACCACGACGTGCCACAAGCTGTTCCAGAAGGGGCCCTGCCGCTCAGGGGAGTACTTTGCTCCCGTCGAGGAGACTTTCAACAAGCGAGGGTAGGTAAGCATCTTCTAATCGCCCCCCATATAGATAGGAAGTGGAAGCTAATAATGAGGTACTGCCTAGCTCCCACACCACGATAAGCCTCAAGTTGTTCGAGAAGAGACCCAGGGGGTAATTTGCTCCCGTCGAGGAGAATTTCAAGAAGAGAGAATAGTTAAAAAAACTTTAACAGTCCTTATAATCGACGCGAAGTTCGGAACTTAAAGTAAATGAAAGGCCGTTGACCAAATCCATCGGACACTGTTCAGCTGCCGAGATTATGACATGCCAAAAAGAAAGAAAGAAAGAAAATATTTTATTTGTAACTCAATTGATAAACACATACATGATTTAAATTATAATTAAAAGTTTCCGTCAATATGAGTCACAAAACGAAATGAAAAAAAAAAAAGTAAAAAAGTTCAAAAGTTGTTTGAGAATGGATCCTACTGTCAAACTGCCGCCTGTAGGCATGCATGTGTACTTTCAATACATGACGGTGCACCTTACATGACATTATTATAATAAGCAGCCTAGGATATGTTTAGGCATACGACTTGCGTAACTTTAACGTTATATCCATAAATGTAGATTGAATTGACAGGCAAATTGTTGTTCTGTTATTTTCCACCTAAACATAGCATAGCACTTTTGCAACAACGAGGTAATTACTGTATTTACCTAAGTTTTTTAATTGTAGCTTGCGGCAGCATACATGGTGTTTTAAATGTCACAACTTGAGTAGATGGATCGCTCGCAGCGCTTAGGAAAGCAAGGAATTATACCCTGCCTGCCAACCTTAGCCAGCGACTCACATCTTATTGCCGTAACTTTGTCACACTGGCACAATTCAAACATAAAAAAATGCATTAAATATGAGTTAAAATATATTCGGCCAGGACCTAGTCTTCATCAGCATTGCTTCGTACAAATTACTTCATTAGACGGTAGTTACGCAAAGATCTAGTGAAATGTCACATTCCGTTCTATGTAAACAATTTTAGACGGTCTTCGTTTGAAGTCACTTTGCTTCCTTTTACTCCATCTGCTAAAACACTGCACTAGCCGCACGACCACTAGCAATTTTCCATTCACGCAAAAACTACTTGCGAATAGGTAATTCAAAAGATATCATAAAATATGTTCTGGTTTAATTGATATGGAAGTCTATAAACTACCACTATGAATTAAGGTAACAAGCTTAATGCTTAATAATTTAATTGGTTGTGTATAATGACTTGCTGTTAGATAAAAAAAATACACTTCATCTGCGCTGTAGTTCGTGGGTTCAGTTCCCACCCAGGACAAACATTTGTGTGACGAACATAGATATTTGTTCTGTGTCTGGGTGTTAATTTGTATTATAAAAGTGTATTTACAAAAAAAGTATATATTATGTATATCAGTTGTCTGGTTCCCATGATACGAGCTATGCTTAGCTCATGTTGGGGCTAGATGGCGCTGTGAGAAATGTCCACCAATATTTATTTACAGTCAAGTAAGCTATTATTATTCAGACCAAACTATGTCATAGGTAATTGTTTGCCTAGCATGCAGCAACCGACTGCCAATGCACAATAAAAGAAACCCTTATGATCTCAACTAAACTTTGTGACTCATCTAAATCGTTGTGTATTCCAGCGAACGCCAGGGTATGTGCGTGCGACCTCAACAATGCGCCGACGAAACCTTGCTCTACTGGCCACCTGATTCACGATGCTACTTCAGGCTGAGCCAGGGACCGTGCTACCTCGGAGCTGTCTTAGACTTGGGTGACGATGGCGTTGCTAACTGCACAGTAAGTTTTGGAGCCAATATAATAGTTAAAGTTTGAATTCAAACTTACTGCTGGGCGTATGAAACGCACATACTTTACATTAGGTTCGTATTAGTCTAGGATTTTTTGAATCTAGGCGAAGATTGGTCATTCGACCGTTATATCTTCGTCCAGTCTGACTCTTCATTTTTATCAGAACAGAAACTACTGAAGGGATTTTTATAAGGTTTTTTTAGTAGAAACCCTGATTCACGAGGTAGGTTAGTAGGTTTTGCAAAGCGAAAAACGGTGTATTTAATAACCATTGCTTGCAAATGAAAATAACTTTAAATTAACAACTTATAAACCCCCGACCGATTAATATTGGAACATAGGTCGAACTGCAAATAGAGCCTTTGTTACAAGCTTTTGTTTGTTGAAGGCGATGTAGGTATGGTAGGTAGGTATGTAAATTAATATAATGTTTTTGACGTATCTTCTATTTGTTTATAGTGTGCGTCGGACGGGCCTAATTATTGGCCACAAGATGGTGGCTGCTACGCTCACTACACCCGAGGACCTTGCGAGAACGGCCAGCTTTTTCTTCCTGGGGCGAAATGCGGCTGTGAACCCTATTTACCCCATTACCATCACGAAACTGCAGCATGTTATGAACTAGGTATGATAATGTGTTGATGGCGCTGCGGAAGATCTTGTAAAAAAACGTTCAGATCTCTACAATAAGTTTTGAGGAATCTCACATTATTCGAAAAGTGTTACTATTTTGATAGTTCCTGATGCTCACGCCGATGAGTTCTGATGATGATCTTGGAAACTCAAGATATCCTAAACAATTCGGTCCTAAACAACTGCTTAGGACCGAAATATATTATCTCATTATGTCCTATATGCGAAGAGACAATCGCCTTCGCAGATGATTTCAGAGGTGCCAAGATTCGTCGCTAGGCATCTCGTTGCGCAAGTTGTTCTAAGGTTGGCAAGTCACCCATGCGATGAACCGATCAGTTTAAATGTGTTGTGGATGCTCACTTGCAACTGTGTACGAGAATTCCAACAAATACGAGTAGATGAGATGTCGTAGTGAGCTATATCAGCGACTGAACTAAATGACATGATAGCCATGACCGCTCTCTCAAGAGCATATAGATTAAGAAGAAGAATATAATCTCGACTTGAAATTAGTTGACATACATTTATTTTGCTTCATAAATTTAGTAAATACTGACCTAGTTATTTTTAAACATTTGCCCTCTTTATTGTTTAAATACCGTGGAATTTAAAGTCAGTTACTGTAGTGACCTCATGATATATAATATCATCCCATAAAGGAAAACGCAAAATTTGTAATCTGCTTATAATTTATTATATTTGACTGTTAAATGTATTTTATAACAGTCCTCAGTTCACTAGCGGTTTAATCGCCCGAAAATTAACCAATAATGTGGATGACCAATTTCGTTACCCTGATTGACCCACGTGTGGAAATAAAATTACCGATCCCTATTCAAATGGTATGATGCTCTGTGGCCAATTAAGGTGGTTGATGTTTGTCAGATTGGCGTTATTAACTTTGTCCATAAACCTGTGATTAACATGGGAGGGAAAATTCTAATAGTCGGTTGGTACAACTTCAGTATTCCACATACGAAGAGAAAAAAAAATGTCATGTAGTTTATTGTGCAGCAAACTTCTGTATCGAATAGTGATTTATTTATTCTAGGTTTAGTCTATTGAGTAATAAATTCTTATCTACTTTCGCAGATACAATCGGTCCCTGTGCAAAGGGCCACATGTTTTCGATCTCCGGGGTGGAACCGAAGGGTTCACGTGCTGAATGCAAATGCAAGCTGTTCCATGCTCGCGCAGCTGATGGAGCCTGCTACAGACTCTACACTAGAGGGCCTTGCGAGCAGGATGAGATGATCTCAAGAGGAGGCCGGTGCACTAAGGTGAGATGAACAAAAATATGCTTTTTGAAATGGAATAGCTTGCTTCATTTGCCTTCATGGTAGCGGTCATTTTGTAATCTAGGAGCAACTGTGGATGACCTGTCATCTGAATTTTCGTGGTCGTACTGTTATGATAAATGACTTTGAATAAATATCTAGACTACTAATATTATACATTAATTAATATGAAAGCGTGTTCTTATGTATTTATAATTAAAAAATAGTCGTTTTTGATAAGTCAAATATTGGACTGCAGTGTTACGTGAAACTGTGATGGAAACGTAACTCGGACAGAGATTTCTGTCAATATATCGCACCCCCAGTAATATATGGGCTTAAAACTAAAAAGTAGTTCTTTGGGTATACGTGTTTAAAGATTCTGAATTCTTACGTCCCGGTTTATTTTGTGAATAAAATTCTTATTACCTAAGTTATAAATTTGAAATTTTGCAGTTTTATTCTTTAAGAAATGCATATAAGTAGCTAAGAAAAAAAATGAAGTATGGACACGTTACTGATTGTGACCGTGTAGCGGTAAGAACGGGAGACGAGCGGGGAGAGTGTGAGAGAGGCACAAATGTAATTACCGAGTCATTATTGTCCTTTTTCTCTCTCTGTCAGCGGCAAACGGTAGATAAAATGGTTTTATGCCCTTAGCATTTAAAATATCACTTCACAAAAAAATTGACTTGAGCCTTTATATTACTAAGCATGCGATATGTATAATTATTACTGCTTGGTTACAGCTGTCAATGTTATTCACTCGCATCTGTTCGAAGTGATAACAGCGTAGTTTTACTGATAAAGCAGTTTACGAAAACGTTTATTAGTTGACATTAACATCATGGTGACATTAATAGCATTTAGAAATGAGATCTGTGATTCAGAGGGCAGTTATAGAATAGAAGATAGACTGGCTGTGACGTAATAACCAGGCAATTGTTTAAACAATTTTAGGTGCCGTGTGCTAGAGGACGCCTCTACGTCCCGGAGCGGCGACGCTGCTACCGGCCGGGGACCCCGGATCCATGCCCCCTGGGAGAGGTGTTAGCTTTCGACTTCGACGCGCGCCCGGCTTTGGACGGCTTGAGCCATAACGGGGTCTGCACCTGTTCCAGCGCCTCGTGTTCTCGGACTGAGGTTAGTGAATTACACTCAGTAGCTATATTGGTACCTTGCTTGCTGCAAGGGGGTCCCGGGTTCGATAATATTTTGGCGTGTGTGTGTGTGCGGTTGTGGATTAAGTTGCTTGTTGAGTATTGTATGTTTTTATGTCTGTTCGTCTCTCTGTTCGCCGGTTCAAATCCCGACGTGCACCTATTAGTTTTCCGATTTAAAGATATATGTGCGCAATACCACGAGCTCAAAACGATGAAGGAAAACATCGTGAGAAAACCGTCATGTTCTAGAACTAAAAATTCGAAGACTTGTGTCAAGTGCACGAAAGGAGCCTCTTTGAGGTGCACTTAAAATCCTTTCACCACACTCGAATTCGACATGAGCGTTTATTAATATTATATAATATTAAAATAATATTACTTGAAATGTTATTCTCTTCTTTCATGTCAATATTCTTGAAATACATACAACCAACCATAAAATACGAGCGCATGTAACGTACCCAAAGATGGATCCTTGGACATTGGCTATAGTTTCGAAAATCAAATACCTTTACGCTTTTTTGTGTAACATTGTTGTTCCAGGTGGAAGCATGTGCTTCACACAGGGGATCAGCATCGTACGGAGGGGCCTGTCACATCCTGCATACACAGGGCCCCTGTCCCGACGGATCGTGGCTGGTGAAGGAACCGAACGGAAAGGTCACGTGCAAGTGCAGACCGGGCAGACTGCCACCGGAGTGTAAAGCTGACTCCAGACTCGTCGGAGTCAAGAGCTGACGATCGCTGAATGGAGTATTTTAAATGATCTCTTAGAAATATAAGTTTTACGGCGGTTGTTGCAGCATTGTATGGTGCTGTTCTGTCACGGCGCACGTTCATTTAGCTTCGATGTATGAGAATGACATGTGGTAACGTCTACTGCACCTCACGAAAAACTATGCACGAAAGCAGAAGCCGAAGATCACTCTCAGTGAAGAGGCGTTGTCTAGAATTGGACACGGTCTGCTTGCATCTATTGATTAGCTCAACACTGTGCACACTATACAAGCAACACAAGGATGCATAGTTTTAACTTGAACTAAGAGGTTTGATGTCGTCGGTCGCACATCAATTGAAGCAACTGAAGACCTACCAACTTGTTTATCAACTAGGGATTTCTTGTCTGTTCTCCCCATGGAGGTTCGGATAGGGTTTGAACAGGCGTCAAACTTAGCGATAAGTACGCGTGACCTTATTGACGTTTCCAAGTCATTTCTTTATGAATTCTATGGAAATAAAGTTTTTGACTTAGTTTAATGATAAAAATATTTGACGCATTTGTGGCACCGCTAAGTTAAGATTTTTTAGGTTCAGAGTAGAATGCTGTTTTTGAACTCAATATTACTTTTTTAATGATTTAATTTAATTTTATATTTTTTTTTAGAGACTTTTAATATTAGGAATTTTGATTATAACAAAGACTAAATATCATAATTATATCGTAGACATTTATTAAGACTGACTGAAAAGAGCGGATCATATACCTTGAGATGGGATTATAGCTAGCTAGCATAGAAATTACAATTAATTATATAATTAGACAGATTAAGTAATTAATATGCATCGCTGTAAAGCTCTGTTTAACCCCGTTCATCAATCACTTTGTTTTGTACCAGCATCAATTTAGGTCGGTCACCCATCCGTCCGTCGCCTACTATTTTTCGTAAGAGATGCCGCAGTAATTTTACGAAAATAGTTGGCGACAGATGAGACCAATTTTAGTATAAATAATAAAGAATCGAATTGTAAACACTGTCTCATTGAATAGTCTCAGTATTCCGCCGAAAAAACTATTCGTTGGTAGATTGTGAATTAATTTCAGCGAAACTAAATATTTTTCAAAGAAGTTTGAGTTATCTCATGAAAATATTTAGAAGCAAAAATAAATACTAAGCTAAAAGCTACCATTACCTTAGAATCACACAACATAAAAATAAAACTTCTCTACTCTTTTATGCCAAAATTACTAAATCTATTTCATTGTATAATGTTTAAAATGAAAGATGCGCTGGATAACCTGGAAAATAGGACATAGGATACTTTTATTCCAGCATCGCCCCAAATAAAAATAAACAGGAACATAAAAGCAAAAAAAGCTAAAAAACCAGCTAAAAGTTTAGAATGATTTATTTCATTGGATAGAGATTTTTAAATGAAGACCAATTGAAATAACCTTATCACGAGATGTTATAGGTTCGCTTCGCTACGATATATGGGTTTCAATTTAACGATAAACAGCATTTTTAATTCTATGGATTGTTTAATTTTTAGTACGCGTAGGTACTTGACAGATTTTGAAAAAGTCATATATTAACAGGATAGGTAAGGTAATAAAAAAAAACCACATCGTAAACCACACTGTCTTTTTGTTTAATATTATTATCACTTTTTTTCTTCATTTTATCATTTCATCTCATTTTATTTTCGTCTCAGTATAAAAAGTTATGTAAACTTATAGCCTAATGTGATGATTACCTACAATTACTTAATACTAATCTAAAATCTAGCTTCATTTGGTCTCTCTCAGTTCTGTTACTTGTCCTTCAGCTTGCTTTGAGATTTTCCTGTAAAAGTATATCGAGTTGATTATTTTCATGTTACTTAATTTTAGTTTCGATTTGAATTCATTATTAATTCGGGTACTTCTTGAGTAAATCTGCCTTAGACAAAAGTTGTTGCGACATAATCTAAATAACGGGGATAAAAAGAACTACGCGACTATAACTTGATTTGATTCACTTTAAAATGTATTTAATTATTAAGATTTCCATTCCTTCCAATATATATTTTATTTATGATGGAACAAGCAGATTGCTTTCCGTATGTATAGCTCTAGAAGTGGCTACTAACTACTAACTACTGCCCATAACGACAACAACAATCCTTGATTTTATTCTGTTGATTAAGTATTCCTCTATATATTGAAGTATAAGGAAGACTCAAGTGGCTTAGTTTTGTGCCCGTTAATGTGAGACGTGCAGATGAAACGTGCCATGGTGCCTGTAATTTCACGGCGCACTCGCTCTTGGAACAGAAACAATACACGATGCACCGCCTCTCAACGACAGAAATGGCAGTGGTGGTAGTACTACCTAAAAAAGAAGGTACTCACCAAAATATATCCTGTACACTTGGTTGAATGGCATTTCGACGGCCACTGTCGTCATTATTGATATCACCAATACAGCCAATATTTCTGGGACATTAAACTGAAACAGAAAAATATTTTATATTGATTGAATTCTCCACCACCTCCGCATTTTGACGTTCGCTGGGCATCGTTGCAACAGCAGCGGGAATAGAATACTCACGAGTGAGAAGGGCGAGTAGAAGGAAGAGTGTCGCTGCACTCCCACGTTGTAAAAGAATATCGGGAACTGTGTGAGGTACACGCTGTATGCGATCTTACTGAAGAACTTGAACACCCTGGAATCTAAGAACGCTGTCGCTCGTCCTGAAAATGAGGAAATATTTATTACGAGTTTTGTAGCATGAAGACTGCTAAATTAAAAATTAGTTATTCTATATAAATAAAAATGAATCACCGAAATGTTTATACGCGCATAACTTCCAAACGATTGCAACAAATTGGATAAATCTTTCTTTTATGTGTTCGTTATTGTCAAGCGAAGTTTGTATGAATTTTTTAAAAAAAATATTAATTAATACAATTATTAAAATCTTAAACTTTAGACAGTATTGACGGCATAAAAATATGGCGGTACGAAGTTTGCCGGGTAGTTAGTGTTGAATAAAAATACCTACTGACTTAGGTTATCAAAACCAATTTTAGACTGATGACTTTTAAGCTGAACTTCTGTTACGAGCAGAGAAACGTTCTTTCCACTTGAACCCCCAATTTGGACCCCCTGGGAGGAGATCCATGGACACACTATTACAGTTAGACCCCCTTTGGCTCATGGACTGGTGGTACTCTTGGAGCCCCAGGGTCTGATTCTGGAGTTTAAGTGAAAAGACTGGCGTAGAAAAATGATAGCAAATTCCCTGCGTTTACCAGCACAAGCAAAACAAAGTTTCAGTATACTTATTTGACTGGCCTCATAGCTCAGTTGGTAGTAACGCTATCTTCTGCGCTTTAGGTCGTGGGTTCGATTCCCACCCAGGACAAACAGTTGTGCGACGAACATAAATGTTTATTCTTTGCCTGGATGTTTAAGTATTATAATGTATTGTCAGTGGCGGATTTACACATTTCCCAAGTATAGGCTATTGAATTTTTGTCGCCCTTACCTCTACAATTTTAAATTGTCAGTTCCTAGATTATCTTTAAAATCCAACAATTCGCTTCAAATTGCACAGGAAATAGTTTTTGGATATATTTCTGAGGTAACTGGTAATCAATGATGTACGACTAATAAGGCGGAGTATGCCACTCAAGCAATAATGTAGGTACATTCGGTAAACGTAGTTAAATAATCTTTATTACGCTTACTAACAGTTAAAAAATAATAATTTCAATGAAAGATGGAAAGATGTCTCGTGGACTTCTAGAGAAATCACATCAGAAAACCGTCTTACTGAATTCTTTTCGATTTCTGTAAGGCGGCTAAAAAAAAACGGTTCTCAAATTTGCCGCCCCTAAAATCTGCCGCCCTAGGCTCAAGCCTACTTAGCCTGCTGGTAAATCCGCCACTGTGTATTGTCTGGTTCCCATGATACAAGCTATCCTTAGCTTACTTTGGGGCGAGATGGCGCTGTGTGAAATGTCCACCAATGTTATTATTATATTATTACTTATTAGATGATTAAATCAGTTCTACATACCCGTATAACCGTTGCACATGGCCCAGTGCGTGGCGGACATGAAGATACCCCACGTGATCGGTGAAAACGCCGCGAAAATCGCCGCAGGGCCGTGTTCGTACTTGTAACCCTCCAGCCCCCACTTGTAGGGGGAGCACATCGTGAACAGAGCCAGGGCGAACGCTGATATCCAGAGGAGCCTCACTTGCAACTGAAAAGATAAGTATATGTATTAGTTTAATAGATAAATATTGGTGGACATTTCACATAGCTCCATCCAGGCCCAAAAAAGCTTCTAAAAAGCTTAAAACTATATATAAGAGCAGTAGAACTCACGCCAAGTTCGTCCGGGGAAGTACTGCCACCATGCCCATTTCTGCCGTCAAGCAGTGACGCATTCGCGTTACTGTGTTCCGGTTTTAAAGGTGTGGTTGCCGATGAAATTACAGGCACATGAGACATTCCACCTTCACTTCTCATAGTTACGGGTGCATATGATGCCACTTGGGTCTTGTCGTACCTAGTGGGGGAGGACCCAAGCTGCATAACCGCACAACCGTTAGGACAAACATTTGTATGACGAATATAGATGTTTGTTCTGTGTCTGGGTGTCAATATATATTATATTATGAATGTTTAAAAAAAAACAAAAAAAATAAAAATATATTTTGTATAATGTATTGTCCGTTTCCCATGATACAAGCTATGCTGAGCTAACTATTTATTTTATATTTAGCAGATTATCTGACGTTGGTTGCTGAGCTAACAGTACTTACGCAATTTAATGAGAAGTTCAACTTCTTTGTCTTCATGAGGTACGCCATCACGACACCAGCAAGGTAGATGGTGGCACGGTGCGTCGGCAGGATGTAAGAGTATTTGGCTGCATCCATTAATTTCTGCACTCTGAAGATGAAATAAAAAAGTACGTTTAACTATTAATTACGAATATTCAAAAATGTGTATCGTAATAATAATAGAAATAAACACTTCCTATGTCCAGAGCCCGAAAACACAGATGATTTTGGAAAAAATATAATTATAGTTTCTTCAGTGAATCTTTATTCAGGAGTTCAGTGTGGATCTCAAAATAACATCTGAACCAGTATATCTTCGTTATAAAAAGAATTAAGTAAATACGTAACGCGATTTTAGTTAATATAATACGAGTTAATAAGAGTTTTATATAAAATGATTTTTATTTGGTGTATGGAATTAAATTGCCGCTTATTGCCTATCACTTTTCAGCTTTGAGATAGTGAAGTATATTACTCATTTTTGACGTAAGGCACATGTAGGTACCTCGTAAGAGACTAGTTAAGTGTGAGAACTTAAACTTTGTTCCACCGAAGTGTGTAAGTTGGTACATATTTGAAGACTCTGGAGTCCGGTAATGGCAGCCTTAACAGTGTGTGTTTAGTACGGTCCCGGGTTTACAATGTTTCATTAAAATTCATACATGATGCTGGTAATAGAATTATCCTCTTAAACTAACATTGTTTATTAGGTTTGTATAAGGTGCAGGATACAGGTGGATATAGTCAGACTATCGGGAGACTATTTTTATACTTCTTTGGAACAAAATTAACGTTGCAGTACACACGTTGCTGATTGTAATAAAATAATGTACTGTAGTTACCCTAAGAGGTTTTTAGCATTTAACCGATAATCATGTTAATATAATTTTCATGGAGTATTATGGATACAATTTAACTTTTATTAGATCGCAAATTGTATATCATTTATGTAGAACTATATTGTTAGCAAAAAATATTATTTCATAACATTTCGTGATGTTCCGTAATGATTACATTCAACAAGAAAGTGTTAATTAGTTAGATAGAAGTAATTCTAAGTGAGGTGTTGACTATTTGAAACGAAAATACTCACGAGATTCCATAATACACGAACATGCTGATATCGAACCAGAAAATAGCCAGATATCTCAGCATTGTGGACGCCACCGCTATACTGATGAGCAACATCCATCCGAAGGTCCTGAACTTCCAAATTATAAGCATCAGCGGCAAAGTTGCGACGTACAACTGCATGTCCATTCCGATCTGGTGGGTGTGGGTCAGGCACTGGTAGGGCAATGCACCATATTAGAGCTGTTACAGGCCAGTTTTAGAATATCTTTGCAATATACCGAAAACGGTAAAACAATATCAGTTCTTCTTTCATAAATTTCTACATAGGACTATTCACAATAAGGTATTTGAAAGTATAAAAATTATTTCAAAAAGTATTGGATAGAGGTCAAGAGCATTTGTTACACTATAGTGCAAATGCAAGGACCAATTTATTGAAAAATATTTACATTCATTATCACTGGCTTACGAGAAACTTGCAAGTTGAGTCTTAAGCAATAGCTGTCAATGTCAAACAAATATTCCCCCAAAATAT
This sequence comes from Chesias legatella, assembly GCA_947359385.1. Taxonomy (NCBI): domain Eukaryota; kingdom Metazoa; phylum Arthropoda; class Insecta; order Lepidoptera; family Geometridae; genus Chesias; species Chesias legatella. Next base: position 6,221,780 of record OX375768.1, read on the forward strand.
GTTACTTGTTCAAAGTAGTTTTTTCGGAAAGTGGCACAAAGGTAAGTAGTTATAAGAAAGGGCGAAATCTTATTTTTACAATATAACAGCTAAACATTAAGTTATTGTGAACTTGCTAATAAAAAAGGGTATTATTATTATTATTACAATTATTATATAGTATAATTAAGGCATTACATTCTAAATTAATATAATTACATTCATCGATTTCGCATATTTTAAAACAACTACGAGTGAAATAACTACATAAGTAGTATGGTTATGGCCCATTTAAGTTAAAATTGCTATTTAAGGTTAGTTAACGTTAATTAACAATGTTAAAAATTACCTACGCTTGCCTTTGATCGTATTGCAATACTGTAGTTATGTAGGTGACACCATGAACGAGTGAATATTGTTATACAACTTTCTTGGGAACCAGAGCATACATGAGCATTCATATATCATCTATCAAACATCTTGGGCCAATTGTGGTTTATTCTACTAAAATAAAATTTAGTTTCTTGAAATGTCATTGAGTCAAGATGAAAATACTTGTTATTCTTTAACAAGTCTGTTGAACTATAGCCTAAATATTATACCTACGCATGATAACAAAGATAACATTATCAGCAATCAGTACAACGCAGGCGAAACCGCGGACAAGAGCTAATTTATCCATAAAGTGTCATAAATCTTACCATATTTTCGAACCCGAAGTAATTGTGTATAAACAGGAAGCTCTTCCACATATTTTTCTCGCACACCCTGCTGTGCTCTTCAACCACGAGGTTCCACTGGGGACCGCTGTTCAGATCCGGAAGGACGTATGTGCAGAACAGCATTAGACTCATTAACAGTGGGAACAACCTGAAGATGAAAAATATCAACATAAATACGAACATCCCAACTGAACATAACTTGTTGACAGCCTTAAAAATGTATTGCAAAATAGCATCAAACTAATGAATAGCGGAAATAGCCTGTTATATATCAAAAATATCAGCGTGAAAGCTCCATTACCAAGATAATTTAAAACTAAGGCTGCCCTCAGATTTAAAGTAGCCTCAGGTTCAAATCCTGTGCAAGCGTTTATTGGTGGGGTTTCTCCGGTACAATAAGTGCATTGCCATGTTTTTAAATGAAGTGAAAACTATCTGAGAACCAAACTATTTGAATGCATTCAACAACTACCAATGTGGATTGCTTTCAAATCTTTGTCACTCTCAAAATAATTGGTATAACTATATGAAATGTAACATTAACCTACGTGATTAACCTACTAATTCATTACTAAATGATAATAAAGCTATTAAAAAAAAATAAGACACGTGCGCGAGACGCATTCTAATGATGAAATCATGGGCAAATTGATATATTTACTTATCTTAAACCGTTTTAAGTTAAAAAAATAATATAATATTAATGGTAACATAAACTGTTAATTACTCTAGATTTTATAATTGGGACGATAAAATATACAGGCAGTGTCATCATAAGTATGTCACTCTCATTAGGATCCTCTAATAAGAGTGCATTAATTGAGATGACACAGTCGTTATATTTTATCGTCCCATATATGAAATCTACACTAATTCATGTAGAAGTTTATATCAGATAATATTTATCCAATATGAACTCCTACTTGCGTCAAAACAGTATATCAACGCGTAAGATCGCATTTTTTTTTATTAAAGCTAGAAGTAACGCTAACTCTTTTGAGTTTGCAAAGAATATCTTTAGAGAAAGGCTCTAAGTCTTAGACCTAAAATTGAATTAAATAACATTTTAGTAACCAACCACAGGTGCTCAACCATATTTTTATTATATTTTTTATATTTTATTATATACCTCTATATTTAGTGCGCCAAGTTAAGCAACCACGCAATTCACTGAGATTACCCTGATTCAAGGGTTCGAGTGTCTCATGGATTATTCGTCAGCTCTCCTTTATTTTATATCGTTGTTTTTTGATAGTTTCTGGCTTTGGTTTACTAAGGAATAATTTAGTAGATCAAAAGGGCTGCTGAATAATTGACGGGGATGGTGTAGTGGCAAAGAAATAGTTCTGTGGATAATATAACATTATCGTAAGACCTGGGAGGTGATCTCATGTAGTCATAGACAGAATTGGATTAACAAATAATCTAATCATTCGTTCTACTTATTGTTTGTCTGTAAAGTTAAATCCTGAGACCAATACGCAACGCCCATGTTATTAGATCATTTTTTTTACAATAAAACTTATATTTACATTAAATTACCTGAACCATCGAGCAATAAATCTGTCCTTCATGTCGATCGTCCCTTTCTTTTCGAGGTCTTGCAGTAGATTGTGTGCGTTTAAAAATCCACTCAAATACAGGAAACTGTCCGTGTACAATATTGCCGAGCGGCCGATAACGGCCCACGGCATCCCAAACACCTGAAAAATTAATGCGGTCACCACCCGAAGAATTCGTATTCATCCCGCAACTTTCCAAGACTTAATCAAGATTCCGTGAAATATTTCAGCCTTTCGTTTGAAGTGACGTCTGAAGTGGATAATCCTCTAAAGTGCTTACCGAAATCAGGCAGCATTAAAATCAAAGGGATCCAATATAGTCATTAAGTGCTTTGGATCGGCTTGAGGTGAGTGTTTCAACAAATTTACAAACTTTTCAAACGAGTCAATTAGATGAACGCGATCGACCTTTGACTTGGATGTATCGAATTCTTACCAACCCGCATAATAGTGAATTTCCCTTTGAGATGCCGAAAGTTGATTGCTGTTTCAGCGGAACTAATCGGATACCTTCTGTTTACACATCATGTTTGGATATAATTAAATCATCGGTTTTATCCAATCAACGGTTTAGTAATTGGATTTCTGGATGTACTCTTGAGAAAATTTTGCTAACTGGTTGAAAAATAAATAGGCACTTACTGCTGAATAGTCGACTTTGTTCACGTAGGGATTATGCGCCATTGCCATTGACTTGTGCGCTATCAACAAAGCGAGGGCATTCATTCCCCGGTGAGCGTCCAGTCCTTTCACTTTGCTTGAGGTATCAGATAGGTCAAATAGCTTTCTCAAATTGCGCTTCAAGGAAAACGCATTGAGAAGTTTTTCAAAATTTGACGCCCCTTCTTTTCCGTCGTCGAATATTGTACCGAGACTTAGCAACAGGATCATACCGAGGAAAAACGTTCTGAAAACATACAATCCCATTCTTCAATCGAACATCCATGTTTGATTATGTATATTATGTACCTAATTGAGTAAGTCATAGCGTGCGTTAATATGGTGGCTTAGATAATGTGATGTCCCTCAATTTACGCTCCCTAATTTAACCTAACGCCAAATGGCAGCAAAATGCTTTAGATTATTAAACTTATAGCTTCTTATCTGCGATATTTTTGCAGGAGCTGTAGTTAGTGTCATACCTAAGTTGTGGATTACGTAACAGATTTGTGACCCGCCTTCAAAAAGGTATTTTTATAAAGTTGTTGAAAATGTTCGCACAAATTCATACCTATGAGGTCGTAAAGTGTCTCTGTACCTAATTTTTATTTTTCAATATTTGATGTTGAGGGGCTAATTGCCAACGATATTTGCTTGAGGAGCCGACAATCTTTTCATTTTTTATCAATACCTTAGGGGAAACAGTCATTATCTATTACATGTTATTATTCCCATAAAATGAACTTACGTCGCAAGAGCTTTAGCAAAAGAATAAGGTCGCTTAAAGTCCTTCACAGTGCACATGGTGTTGTGCACACGGGCTGATACTCCAACATCCTGCAGCCGGTAATTTAACTCCTCTTCAAGGTCAAAACTGCTGCACGAGCTGGGGATGCAGACACCCCATAGCAGACTTGAATATCTGGGCACTCGGTGACCCATCTGAAACAGATAAACAGCACATGCATTAATTACACAATCGTACTTAGCTGCACTTGGAAATATGTTTAATGGTTAAATACATTAATAAACCCATAGTCCAATCTCCAGGTCGGGTTGTTGAATCATTTTTCGTACCCCAAACCGATCTAACACCTATCTAGTCATGTTCCACTATGAAATCTGCATAATTGCTTACCATTGAAACAGCTTTTCCAGTAAAGTACATAGTTATTTTTTTTTTTTTTTTTTATTACTATAGGCTCACATTCAAATATGAGATTGCGGTTAACCGCAATCTCACCTGATGTTAAGTGACGATGCGATCTACGATGTAGCATGCTTGCCTAGAAAATACCTATTCACTCTCCTCTTGAAGACCTCCCGATTATAGTTCTCGGGAAATACCGACGCAGGCAAGGAGTTCCACTCTTGGGCTGTCCGCATTATGAGAGTGGAAGCAAAACGCTTCGTACGGATGTGAGGTAATTTGACCAAGAAAGGGTGACGCGATGCTGTACGTCTGGATGTAAAGTGGTAGAAAAAAATATTAAAATAATAAAGTTAAGTGTAAGCACATTTTTTTAGGTAATCGTGAAATTATTCTCGTTTTACTTAGATAATTGCATTAAATTCAACAAATACCTACAGTCGCAATTTGCCATCGATTATAAGTGCCACCGGAACAAAGCCACTAGCGCCGCCTAAATTGGATTGTGGTATTGTGATCAGTTCAAAAGGGATGGCATCGGACGAATTCTTTGTATCGCGCCTGTCCCGGGGCAGTCTTGGCCGAGTCAAGGGCTATTGTTGCACAATAACAATTGCGATTCAAAATCAGTTTTGAGACCAAATAAGCTGACATAGTTGCTCTCGGAATATTAACTAACGGAGCGAGCCTTGGGAACGATTTGCGTGCTTACGATCTGGATGATACAATGTTCATTTGATTGTTCTCTTGAACGATAAATTGAGTCAGTTAATACCTTTTTAACAGACCCTTTCAAGTTCAGTAGCAATTTCAGTAGACAGCACTCGTATTGCTGTGTGGGTGCCGGTGAAATTGCAGGCGCATGAGACGTAACATCCCCGCCTCGGGGTGATAGTCGCAACTCAATGCGACTTGAGTCATGGTGTTGGATAGGGAACATTTTTTTACGAGTCTTATTTCATGTTGTTTGTACAACCGTAGAAACATAGGTTACTCTTCGTTCTTCAACTAAGACATTTTTGTACATATTACAACTATATATTTTTTGCTAACTAAATAAGGACGACGGGTAAACAGAAAACTATTTACTAAACAGTATTTTGACTCATCTTAGCAGCAAAACATAATGTAGACAAAATTCCTAGTGGATCTGCGAATAACTGTTTAAGTATTCCTTGGGTGTTTCCAAAATACAACTTTGTTGCCGTGTTCAGAATCTTAAAATAGGTCCTCAAGGGGACCTTGAAGTCTCGGTTCCGTTTTGCATTCTCTGACCAGTAGATAAAGGTTTAGCAGGTAACTGTAAATACCTGGAATCCGTACAGTTTACCTGTATAACTGTTAAAATCTTGGTCGTACGTAATTACGTAATAATATCCGGTTCCCTTTACCTTAGTGTGCGAAGTTAAAGTAAGGTTAAGGTTACTGAGAAAATCGTTTTTCGTAACGAATTATAATTTCAAGTTCGTTCACTATTTTCTTTGAGGAATTCGCATGTGATTGTCAAGGGTTCTAACGTACCGACGGTTATTGATTTATTTTACTGATTCCCCATTATAATCTCCTTAATCACTTTAGACACTAACCTTAACTTCAAAAACCACATTCAGAAAATAAAATCTAAATTATCATCTTTTACGTATGCTCTTAGAGAAATAAAGCAAACAACGGACTTAGCAACAGCTTTAATGGCATATTACGCTTACATAAATTCACATTTGGCCTATGGAATTATTTTGTATGGGAACACTACAGACGCCCAGGATGTTTTTATATTACAAAAGAAATGTGTTCGCATCTTATCAAATTTAAAACAACCAAACAGCTGTAAAAACCATTTTAAAAATCTCAAAATTCTAACACCATGTACCATGTATATATATTTTAGAAATAAGTAAATTTGTAAGAAAATATCCTCAATTTTATCAGACCTTGAGTGATATGCCACGGCGATATGAATTAAGACCAGGGAGAGACAAAATAATTCAACCTCAGTGCACATTAAAAATGTTCAGTGACGGCCCGTACACAATGTCTATTAAAATTTATAATAAACTGCCCAAAGAAATAAAGGAAATTAAACCTTTTCCCCATTTTGTAAAAAAACTTAAAAGTTTCCTCGTAGAGAGATGCTATTACGAATTAAAGGAATATCTAACCGACCAGCCTTAATACCAACATCGCACATAGACATTTTATAAAAATTGACTAGATGTATATTTGAAAAAAATAAAAACTTTTTGATGAAATTATAAATTAAAACATTCAAATATAATATTAATAATTAATAAAACAACTGACTTTAGTAAAAATATATATATTCAAAATGTAATTGCAAAACATATATAATGCTAATATCTAATAACTTCCTACATAGAAATTTAGAAAGCCTCGGTCTCCGCCTCCAGTATATTGCAATACCCTCACAAGGGTCCATAATGTGAAACTTATCATGTACTTACATAAACAAAACCTGTACAACCATTATGTGTCGCAATAAATGAATTGAGTATTGAGTATTGAGAATTAATAATGCGGCTTTTCAAAATTACATTCCTAGTAGCGATAATCGATAATCGTATTGCTGTTGTCCACGGGTGGCGGTTACCAGTAACCATCAGGTGGGCCGTCAGCTTGTTTATCAGCCAGATCACATTAAAGCGAAAATCACTTTAAAAAGAAAAGCGGTTATTTTAATATTACAAACAGACACTCCAATTTTATTTATTTGTACAGATAATTTAGATATGATGAAGATGCATATTCTACGATCCTAAACCTGCTCGATATTAGATGTTTTAGCGATATAACTTGGGTCCTCTACTGAGGACCCAAGTCGCATCGCATGCCCCCGTAACCCTGAGACGTGCAGGTGGGATGTCTCATGTGCCTGTAATTTCACCGGCAACCAAACCTTTCAAACAGGAACACAGTAACGTGAATGCGTTACTGCTTGGCGGCAGAAATGGGCATGGTGGCAGTACTTCCCCGGACGGTCTTGGCGTGAGTTCTACAGCTCTTATATGTATGTGGGCTACACGCTGCCATGTGGCTTAAACTAAACAAGAGATGTGACGCAAATACCCCCCCCCCACTTACAATAGCATCATTTTTATTATATATACATTCAGTCTATGGCAAATTTTATCACCTTTACTCTAAAGGAGCGATGGAATGATGCCTGGAGTTTCCGGCTGACACAAACGGTGTTAGTATTTTGATGACCACGTAAAAAAAAGGAAATGCTAGTTTGCGATATAAATTAACTTTCAGCCTTTTGAATGATATTTCAATTAAAAAGTCAAAGTGAAAACCTTTATTTCTATAGAATTCATAACATGGCATGGAAACGTCAATAAAAATCAAAACATGAGGTCATGCGGACTTATCGCTAAGTTTGACGTCTGTTTAAACCATATCCGACCTTCCGGAGAACAGACACGAAACCCCTAAAGGCTTCCATTTTTTCACGAGTACTATCCTTGTAACAGTCTGAGCACTTAAATTTATGTTAAGTTAATCAACATTCGTTTACCGGCCAAAATGTCATTCAATTCAACTTCTACATTTTTTCTAAATTCAACTATCAAAAACGGCTCTTCGATGCCTTGGGAAGGGGGACGTGACGCGTGGCGAGTGAGGGTACCCGAAGGATAAGAAACAAATAAAATATAAACGATTAATTCGATATTTGAATTTATTTTTGAAGAATTCATAAAGAAATGGCTTGGAAACGTCAATTACTAATAGGGATCATTAATTCCTTGTATATTCCTTCCATAAAACATTGTTAGATCATTCGTACTTGTTGTTAAGTTCTATGCCTGTTCAAACCCTATCCGACCACCATGGTACAATATAATTTAATGTTTATTCTAATTTCATATAATTAATTTTAAAATAAAAAAATCTTTATAAAACTTGATACTTGAACTCAATAAAATTTGATAAATACCCAGATGTGCCTGAGATTATTTTCTAATGCAAACTTCTCAGATCCTTGTAAAGAACACAAAGATTTTTTTTATAATAGATTGTAGACAAAGGCTTTAATGGCGGTGTGAGGTGGGCAGAACATACGGATTTTGTAACGGGTTTCAATAGGTGTGACTAAACTAAACTCGACTGATAGCATTCTCTCCACACAAAAACAACTCAAACACTTACACAAAAAGTTTAGGGCGTCAAGCCTAAATGTTGGTTATTTAAGTTATTCATTACACTAAACTAAGCAAAAATTGAATGATATCAGTTCCACTTTTAATGACTGTCTAAAGAAATTGGATATATAAAATATTTATTATTTTAATATGGTAACTATTTTTAAATCCAATAAAAGTATTTAGGACCAATTAATATGTATGCTAGGCACTAGTATATAATATAGTAGTTTTCTCATTACGTATGATTCGATGACATGCTTCAGGTTGTTCCTACCCACGGGCTAAAAATAGGTACAGGTTGTGGCTGGTAATAGCAAACCGGGTATACCAGTCCAGTGATGCGGGCGGACAAGGCTCATAGCGCAATCACTGGCCAATGCCACCTCTGCAAACCTGCCGGATCAAGGCCAAGGAGGATCGACTCAAAACTACGATTGCAAAATCTTGACATTATGCACCCGTGCACTGCAAATTTAATTTTATGGTTTCGCAAATTAATCTATCATAACTGTGTTTTTAAATATCTACGGAATCCAATTGAAACATTGCCTCACTTCTAAAAGGCTTTAGTGGAGCACAATGGAATAGTTATTACTCATGTGGCTGACTTATGGATTTTAAACATTCGACCAGTGATCAGCAAATGGCTGTTTCGTAGAATTGATATCTAGTACAAATCTTTTAAAGCAATATACGGCTTAGTGTCGTCAGCTGAGGGGTTCTTTCTTTTGGGTTCGAATTATGGAATTAGCTTGAGCTTCCGATGAAGGAAAACATCGTGAGAAAACCATACTGCGAGGAAGCCTAAGCAAACACCTGGCTGGCTAGCTACTACCCACAGCTATAAATCTGCCGCCAAGCGCCTAACAGTGTATTCCTGTAGCCTCACTTGAGAACCAGTTGCCAATTCAAGCGTTGCGTACACAATACGTAGTCGCTTAACATGGTTGATAGTTATGGTCATGGTTGGTGATGAGTAGTCCAACGCAAATTTGTAACAAGTAAAAATATCCAAAACATAAAACTAGGTAAAACTCATTATGGTTTATCTTTTTTTTGTTTGCGTCTTCACTATATGTTATTATAATGTAAAAAAAAACTATGAATCTCGTGTCTGAATTAAAAATTTATTATTATTATAAAAGATTAATGAGACGCGGCTATGATAAAAATCTTTTAGTCTCTCTGTTTTATGTTCACGTATTCAGTGTCCATCATTATTTTTCCTCTCATCATGTAGGCAAATCGTCCTCATCTTGATAAGAAACACATATGTATCATATCCATTTATAGCTTGAAACTATTGAAAATCATAAAACATACAACTGGAGGCCATATATCTGGGCTTATGTTCTTGGAACAACCTATTATTTCCGTATTGATGAATAATGTAATACTGGAATGATCAATTTAATATTGGCGAACCTCAAATCAAAACACCAGCTCAGTTTGCACGATTCATTCGATTTTAAACAAGACTCATCCATTGCTTTGATTTTTCCTTCTTCAAGATTTATCACATGCTCGGTGGAGAGGAAAATCCTGACGCTTCTAGAATCAAAGATATGTGATGTCGCGCTCCTCGCCACACTCCAAGATTTATGGTTTGTGTGCTTCCCTCGGTGCACGAGTATCATTAGGTAACTGCTGCAGTTTTAGGTGATAATACAAAGTATCACCATTTACTATGGATTTATTCTCTAACGCCTTAATCATACAAACATCTTTCTGGGCAACACATAATCTCAGCTGTTTGTTTAACAGTTGGTCACAGGTTGGAACAAGTGGTGAATAATTTATGCTCTCCAAAAAACAACTTTTCTATGTATGCATATACCAAATTAAATCTTTTTTTTTATGTGACAGTGTAACGTGCGTTAAATGAGCGAGCAGATTAGTCTTGATGTCCTGATCTTAAGTTCTAACCTTTGCACAATAGTGGATCAATAAGGCTTGGATCCTCCCCTATTTAGATATGGGTAAAGCCAAGTCGCTTCTTAGTGCGCACGTAACCCTCAGATAATGTGTCAAAAATTTGGTGAAATACCTTGCCTTTACCGGCAACCACACCTTTCTAAGCAGAATAGTAATCCGAATGTGGTACCTACTTCTTGGTGGGGATCACAACTTACAGAGTAGGGAGATACCTAGTCACATGGCCGAACAGGCTTAGACAAAGACCGCAGTCGAGACAAGATTATTTAATGGGGGCTTTTTGGTCAATGTGGTTCATATTTCTCACGTGTTTTCTCTGTGAATCACCGAGTTATGAATTTGGAAAAGACAAAGTAACATATCATTTAAATTACCTTTTTATGAACAAAACCTTTAATGCAGTAAACTCTGTAGGATGTTGAAGCAAAAGGTATTTTATTATTGCTACATAACGAAGGAATAAACGATAAAAATTGATTATTATTAAAAGAGTCTGTAACGCTTCTCCATTTTACTGATACGTAATTGAACGTTTAACGGCTCGTTTCACCTTCAGTTTAAAACTACAAATTGCAAAAATGTTGCAACTCACATTGTAATGCTGTGTTTAGGACAGGTTTTTTTGCCAATAGACGCCGCGCCGTTTGTGACTCAAATTACTTCCGAGAATTTTTGAAAATAATTAGATATTTTACAAATTGATACAAGATTGTAGCAAAAAAATAAACAAATGTTTAAATTGATGTAATCTGATACCAACTATCTCATTGCTTGCTTCCCAGTATATAAACTGACTACTTTACTGCCATTGTCTTTATAGAACCATAAATGTCAATACGTAATGCTGGACAGTAGTTTCGGCAGAAATACAAAACAGTTATTCTCTTACGAGGCGGTATGAGATAGGTTTCTTCTTTCTTTATATATTACTCGATTGAAATTACTTAATTAAAATGAAATGGACTGCGTTTTTTAATGCTTAGTACTTATTTAAATATTTTTTATTAAATTTACACGTCGCTTTAGACGTCGCTAAACCCAGGTGCAGGCATCACCTTAGATGGCTCGAATCAAGAAATCACTATAATATTATTCGTAACCCTGAAACAATATAACTGAACGTCATCGTAAAATTCAACTTACATCGGTGAAATTGCTCCTGATGTAATGTCCACTGTGCACCATATAGTCCAAATCCTTGTGGTTCTGTTCAATGTTGACCTGCAGCGAGGCAAGGCAGTACTTCCCCCGCACAGTGCTGTCAATACTGAGGCATTCGTCAAAGTCACCATATTGATTTCCATTGCCGCTCAGTATACCCGATGGAGGCTTGGCAGTTGCATCGAACACTGGAACAAGTGTTTATTACGTGAATGGCCTTGTACCCGTGAAAAGGTCAAAATTTTATTACAACAATTGATGCAATTGAAGGCCAGCCCAACAAACCAGCTCTGAGGGTTTTGATGTGAATTTAACGGAACACTGTATTACTTGAAATCAATGATAACATATCACCACGTAAATAATTTGTCTGATATAGATGGGGTTTACCTTCAAACCTCGTACATACTAACAAAAAGTCTCATTACATTTTTTTTTTTTTTTGTGTAATACATTTACGGAACGAGCCGACGGCCCACCTGGTGTTAAGTGGTAACCTCTGCCCATAACAACCAATGCGACTTGGGTCCTCCCTTACTAGGTACGACAAGACCCAAGTAGCATCGTATGCGCCCGTAACTCTGAGACGTGCAGGTGGAATGTCTCTTATGCCTGTAATTTCACCGGCAACCACACCTTTCAAACCGGAACACAGTAACGCGAACGCGTTACTGCTTGGCGGTAGAAGTGGGCATGGTGGCAGTACTTCCCCGGACGAACTTGGCGAGAGTTTTACTGCTCTTAATTGATTCATCTATCACTAAAAGCAATATGCTCAACACCCGTTATTGATCTATTAAGATCGTAACTTAAAAATTTAACGTTTTTATGTTCTTTTCTCACGAACTGCAGACAATTTAAGCATATAAAACTCTCGTTAAAAACATTGTGGACACGTGCGCGAAACACCTTTTTAATGTTTACTCACATATGATTACAGCATATATATATATAATAATATGTATAATTATTTCACACAATGCAAGCTGCAGCTTAACCATAGTGGCAATTATCGATGAGGACAATCAGTCAAACGAAAATGCCATCTTCATTGAAAAGTGTGTTAATATTTCTCACAGCAATTAATTTTATTGTTTTGCATTTTTTTATCAATAAAGTTCTTTACAACTTGCTAGATGACGCAATTTCATTTTTCCCATTTTGTGAGGCCCGATTTTATACATAAAAATATCAGTTTGTTGACCTTGGTTTTGCTAGAAAAATCTCAAATGATTTCCGCAAGCTACAACCCACTCCATCTTACTACTATTATAGATGCCATAGTTTGGACGGATGGATGTTTGTTACTCAATCACGCAAGGACGGTTGAACGGACATGGATGAAATTTAGCATAGAGACAGATTATAGTCTGGAATAGCACATAGGCTAATACTACTTAGGCTTTTTATCCCGGAAAAGTGCAGTGTTCCCGAGGGAGATTCACCGCTGGTAGCACCGCAGGGCGCAGCTAGTACTACATATTATTTTTTTGATGCGATAAAGTTATGGAACGGGCAAATGACCCAACTTTTCTTTTCATAACACCGAGACGTGAAGTTGGAATGTTTCATGTGCCTATGTACAATGACACCTGGAAAACATCGTAAGGAAAGTAACGATTTCCTAGGACTAAATCGATGATATATCAATTGCGTTCCCGGTAAACTACAGCCTGTTCACTTTCTGCTGTTAAATAAGGTCTGCGTGTTAAAATTTGATGATAGTACGGAATATACTTCAACTACCCGATTGCCCAATATTAACTGAAATATTTATGGAAATAATTATGCCAGGTACGCGATTCTGGTGCTAATTCTATATTCTTATAAAGATATGTGAAATATATATGTAAACTGATTAAATGATAATAAAAAAATGTAAAGTAAATGAATTACCTGGAAGTGCTTGGGGGTTGCAGAATACCTCAGTTATAGTTTATCTCAAATAATGTCCAATTTGTTATAATAAATACCGTCGCCGTATTAATAAACATCAATTTATGGCAACATAGAGAATAATATAAAACCGAATCTATTGAAAGTTTTGATTTAAAAGCGATAAAAATCTGTATATATTAACTTTATCACTGCTATCGATGAGAGTGTGGTGGCCTAGTGGTACCAACCCCGAGTTTCAATCCGGAGGTCGCTGGTTCAAATCCCGACGTGCACCTATGAGTTTTCTATTAAAGGATTTATGTGCGCAATACCACATTTTCAAAACGATGAAGGAAAACATCGTAAGGAAACCGACATGTCCTCGAACAAAAAATTCGAAAACATATGTCAAGTGCACGAAAGGAGCCTCTTTGAGGCGCACTTAAAATCCTTTCACCATACTGGTTCGAGAGAACCAGTGACTCGAATAGAATAGACTGCTATCGATAGGAAAATATTTTATATCTCAGTTAATTATACAGCACAAGTATTATGAGAGAAGATGCAACTACGGTATAAAGTTTTGCTATTTACCCCCACATCACTTATTCTCAGTATGTGAATTTAAATTTCGCGTTTCAAATTTGACAAGTTGCTTGTACGAATACCGGCATGTTAAATATAATAAGTAGGTAAATGGATACATATTTTGATGTTTCCACAATAGCCTGGATGACTGACAGAAAACTGTGAATATTCGAAATTATTATCATTTGCACCAGGTCTGGGTTCTATTTGAACCGCCGCCTTCACTATTTATTTCCCAAAAGGTTTAAAGGAGGTCCTATTACTTGGTACATTTATTTTCCTATTGAGTTCGCTTCTTAACTACACTATTTAAGGCCCTCGAATTGTTCATATCTGTTAAACGTTAATTTATACATCAAACTCGTTGATATAAGTTCCGTCCTGGCTATCGGATTATGATAAGACATTGTTGAACGAAAATTTTATCTGAGAGTCGTGGTAAGCAATTGCGGCGATAAGCCCGCCGCTTGTCACATCTATGGTCTCGCGATAGTGTAACCCGAAAGTAGGAATTATCCCCACAATATACGGTGGGAGATATCTATATGTTTTTTCTGGATCCATATCTTCGGGGTGTCGCTTCATGTAAAATGTTTCAAATGGTTTCTTGAGCCAACTTAGACTAAATAAAAACGCTACGCATCAGATTCAAGGCAGGCGGACGCCCCGGAGGGAGGCCTAAGGGTTTTTAATTGTGTTGTAAGCACCATTAGAGGGGATGGATTATGAGGGTACGTTGCAGTGTGTACACCCGATAAAGTTGCTAAGCAACGAGACAGTCACGAGTGATGTCAACACGAACTTAAGTTTCAAGTTTACACTGGCATGTAAGTGTAAGCGTTTTTACTGACCATGGGTGTACTTACAGCCGTATACATTTCATTGTATTACAAATTATATATAAGTTACAACGGAGAATAAAATCAGATGATCTTAGATATTAACTTATTTCATTGTTAATTTTTTACAAAATCCTTAAAGAGTACAGTGCGATGAAAAAGGACATATATAAGTACATGTTTTTTTTTTACACAAATCATTATATAAATTATTCCTGATTTCAGAGATTTCTAACAGTTAATTTTTTACACAGGACAAATATCATGCAATAAAATATCTTGTATCTTATTAGCTACCATTTAAGATATATTGATGGACATTTCACACAACGCCTTCTAGTCCAACTTAAGCATAGCTTGCACTGTAGGAACCAGAAGACTGATATAATATTTATTTACTTTTTTAAATACATTAAAAACCATTTACGTTCGTCACACAAATGTTTGTCTTGGGTGGGAATCAAACCCGCGACCCCGAGAAGGAAGTTACTATATACCAACTGAGCTGTTAGGTCAGTCATATGACCTACTTATCAATATAAAACGAGAAAATAAACCAAAGAGAACCTTCGATCAAGGATCACTTTCTGAACGCAAGAAGACGTTATATATTTAAAGAAACTGGTTATACAAATTTATTTCCGCTGCATCCAATTTTAATAATCCAAGTTTATTTCGCTTTCTATTCCTCGAATGCCGAAACCGTCCCTTTCGCTCTGCGCGTATATTATCAGGGAGTGATAGTGACCTTGCATTAGTGACCTCTTAACTGGTTGTATGCGATAAACTTTAAGTCTAGACTTAGTAAACGTTATGAAACTGAATTTGAATATTTTATTACTCTTTCGACAACTGAAATTGCGCAAAAATTACAGAAACGTTGAAGAAAAAAAAATGTTTCTAGCGACCGATAAAACCGACCGACCGACTCAGGACAAAATTTAAGTTATGAGCGTGGTTTATACATATATATCTTGAAATTTATGCACAGCCGTATTACATATTATTCATACAGGAAAATAATGTAATCAGGGGCGCTGGTTCCGTGGGTGTTCGGGGATCCAGCACCCACGGGAGATAGAAGTTGGTGCTGAGCATTAAATATCAAAACTGAGGATATTCGTATACACGTTTAAACTAAGACTGGCCTCACAGCTCAGTTGGTCGTGGTCGTGTGTTCGATTCCCACCAACATTTGTGTGACGAACACAGATGTTCTGTGTCTGGGTGTTAATATGTATTATATGTATGTATAAAAAAAAGTATTCTATCAGTTGTCTAGTTCCCATGATACAAGCTATGCGTAGCTTTGTTTGGGGCTAGATGGCGATAGCGTTATGTGATAGTAGTTACCTACGCTTAAAATTAATAACTCGCTCATAGTCTTAAAAAGACATCATCAACTCTATAGCTAGTATAGCTTGTTGTATTGACTCTTCTTTGCAGTAGATATTGATGGAAGTTACACTACGGGAGTCTGCTTCGGTAGGCGTTTGGCTAGTCTCAGTAGCCACTTGGTATAAGCCCACTCATGCCGAGTAAGCTTGTCACATACATTCACTACAAACGATGCTTAGAGATAGCTGAAGTGATGGATGTAAAGAGACTGGAAGATTGTTCTTCTTGTTAACATTTTAACATTCAAATAGAACTGTCATTTTTTTTTTGTTTAGATGTTAACTTGTTTCCGCCCATCGTATTATACAGCTCCTAACTCTTTTGTGTTTTAATAACTGTGTTTCTTGCTGATGTGTGATTGAATTTGTTTCGAAAAATTATGCATTTATTTTTCGTTAAAATTTAACGTAAATGCACTCAAGACCTTGGCTGACACAAGAGTTACATTTGCGAACATAATTATCGAATAGAGGTTAAACCTTTTAAATCAAAACTCCACGAAAAAATCTACTAAAAGTACAGAATAATGCAAGACATAGGAAATTCGCACTCAAGCTACAAATACTTATTTTCCTGATTTAGAAACAGTGTCAGAAAACCGCATTTGTAATTTCATACAAACATCACATA
Organism: Chesias legatella; assembly: GCA_947359385.1. Lineage (NCBI taxonomy): Eukaryota > Metazoa > Arthropoda > Insecta > Lepidoptera > Geometridae > Chesias > Chesias legatella. The sequence goes on from OX375768.1 coordinate 6,238,445, forward strand.
TATAAGACTTTTGCTACATCATTCCGAAAGCTTATTTCAAGAAGCAATTCCACCTGAGCCCAATCGGTATGGAATTTTTCTAACGCGTATGGCGTTACCTTTGAAAATACATGAAAGTCTCTGTTGTGTTTATGATATTTTTCTTCCAGGATCTCGAACGCAAGGCTAGCATTCAAATCAAATGATCGTAAGAAAATTCGTTTGCAGTGCAAAGACTTTGCTGCGTTGGGAGTGCTCTAATCGAAAAACGATTTCAGAAATCGAATTGACTCTCTATCATTTGTCAATATGCCTTTAAAATGAATATTTGTAGCTGGTAATTCTATAACCTAGTTATGACGAAAATTTTAATAAAAATATTAATTAGAATTAGAAATATTAGTTTTATGTCAATCTTTCTGCCACAGTGCAGTTTAGATATTTAAATGATTAATAGTCCATAAAAACATAACATTGCTTTGTAGGTGGTTTGTGATCGGCAATTTTGTCCATTGAACCTTGTGATGTCAAATGTCACAGTGTGGTGAAATAAGAGTGGCTGGTGAATACCAAATGGCGGTGCACATCCAAGGATGACATTGGCGTGACTGGCATTCGTGTTCTGTGTACTCGTGTTTACTTAAACGCAGCATGTACTACAACCAACCTACGAGCATGCACATCAAATGCAAGTCGGCACTGCACAGCGCCCGTGACAAAGTGTATAAAGCAGCGTTCATCGTGTTACACCTGTACAAGATTTATGAATGAAGCACTTTACGAAATAAACAATTTGTCTGGAGTACAGAGCCGCGATAACTTCGTGGATGAATGTACAATTAGTGGTAATATAAAAATACTGTTGTCTGAGAGTTGGATATAGAAATCAACCTCTTGCAGACTACTTCGTCAACGTTCGTTGTCTCGCTATACCTTAAAGTAGCAGTAGAATTTATGCCGAGTTTATCCGGGGAAGTACCGCCAACGTACCCATTTCTGCCGCCAGTAATTCAAGTAACTATGTTCCAGTTTTAAGGGTGTGTTTGCCGATGAAATTACAGGCACGTGAGACATTCCACCTTCACGTCTCAACGGGCTACCTACGATGCGACTTGGATCTCGTTGTAGGGGAGGACCCAATTTGGATTGCTGGTTATGGGCAGAGGTTACCACTTTATATCATGTGGGCCATCAGCTTGTTTCGTAAGATTGCCACATTGCCAATTAAAAAAACTACGACTTTGAATTGTCTTTAGTGTAACCTTAAATTAGCACTTCTTAATTTTAGGACCATGATTGCATTGTTATATTACCAAAATTATACTCTGAAAGTTTTTAACGGAATTGTGACGCATGCCATCTAAAAGAACTAACTTAGCATTTGCCTATACAATTCTAATATCCAGTTATAAGAAATTTTGTTTACTAAAAATATTACTTTGAATTGTAATACTTAATGTATAAAATAATACTTATTACGAGAGGCCTGGATATTTTTGTTTCAGAGCTACAATTTTCAAGTGTTTAGCTTTATACAGTGTTCGGGTATTTTTGGTTGGACGTCAGAGTTCTTTGTAACCATAGCGCACGCGAGTATGTAACCGCATGGACTACTGATTAGGGTGCCTTTGTGTCAATGACATAATGATCTAATCTGAGACTGCTTTGTCATGTTGACTTTGAGGTCGGTCCAGTGCTATGCTATTTCTAAATCTACTGATTATAAAGTATGGTTTATATAATTATTGTAATTTATGAGCAGTTTTTTTTTATGTGATACAGTAACGGTACTAGCCGACGGCCCACCTAATGTTAAGGTAACCTAGGCCCATAACAACCTATCAGACTTGGGTCCTCCCCTACAAAGTCGACAAGACCCAAGTCACATCGTATGCGCCCGTAACTCTGAGGCGTGTAGGTGGAATGTCTCATGTGCTTATAATTTCACCGGCAACCACACCTTTCAAACCGGAACACAGTAATACGAATGCGTCAATGCTTGGCGGCAGAAATGGGCATGATGGCTGTACTTCCCCGTACGAACTTGGCGTGAGTTCTACTGCTCTTACTTTAATATTACGTAAAGAAGAAGTAATATCGTTGATTTATAATAACTCATCCTGGTTAGCTATAATTAACGTATCAAAATATCGTGTGTCCTTAACATTATCTAAATATTATGCATGTGAAAAATTAAGGCTCGACTATCTAAACGAAGTAACGGAAACCGATTAATTTTTAAATACCTATTTTGCAAAACTGGTTTGACTCATACCTACGACGTCTTTAATAAAGATGACAAAGAAAGATTTATTGGTTATACGCGGACAATAGACATCGGAACCCGGAATCAAAATTTGATATTCTGATTCAAGATTTGGAAAAATTTGCAACAAACGCTAACATATTTTTAAGATCTATCTGTACACTACGCAACGCGAATAGTAAGTGTGACGAGTTGTTGGCATTTCCATGTAAGATAGAACGTTTCATGTTTCTGTAATTTCTACAGCCTCGAACCCCTCAAATTAGAATGCAGCAACGCTCGAGTGCTCGATTACCACGGGCGGTAAAAATGGGTGTGGTGGCAGTATTTACTCGGATGAAAACTGCATATATCGGTTCGTCTTGCAATTAATAATATTAATATTGGAGGCCATTTCACACTTCGCCATCTAGCCCCAAAGTAAGCTAAGCATAGCTTGTATCATAGGAACTAAACAGACAACTGATATAAGTAATGATCATATGATACTTATATACTTTTTTATAGATACACACATATAATACATATTAACACCCAGACACAGAACAAACATCTATGTTTGTGATACAAATGTTTGTCCTGGGTGGGAATCGAACCCACGACCTACAGCGCAGAAGGCAGGGTTACTACCAACTGAGCCGTGAGGCCAGTCAAATTACATTCCTACAACATTATATTTAATGTGAAATGCGTAAGGTAACTAATAAATTGTATTAACAAGAATAGAAACGAATGAAAAAATATAGTATAACGGCGCAGCGAGTAGTCGTAATGAAACTCATTTAGTATTCTTATAATCTCTATAATAATCTAATCTAATATATAATCTCGCTATTCTAATAATAATATAAATTTAATGCAAATGTTTTCTTTGTTTGGACGCTCATTCAAAGTCAAAGTTAAAAACTTTATTTCCATAGTATTCATAAAGAAATGGCTTGGAAACGTCAATAATATTCAAAATATAAGGTCACGCGTACTTATCGCTAAGTTTGACGCTTGTTCAAACCCTATCCGATCCTCCATGGGGAGAACAGCAAGAAACCCCTAATGGAGGGCTTCCTTTTTTTTCGCATTTCTATACATTGACGCCATAACTACTCAACCGATCGAGATGGAACTTTTCTTAAAGGTAGTTCTAGATTAGGAATAACACAAAAGCTACACAACAGCTTATTATTCCGTAAATCAATTCTTGTAAGATGCAAATGAGGCGTGCAAATGTATAGATTCTATAGATAAATGAATTTTATTGCTTCGCACCAAAACTGAAACTTTGACACAGATCACGGCGATATTTCGCATTTCTATAACAGCACATACCAGGAGTAACAAATAGGATCCATGTTGTCTCACAGCCCTGCTTTTTAAATTCACAATTATGAGTCATACAAAAATCTGTCACAACCAATATTGCAATTATCTTGAAGAAAGCGGGTAGATCCCGCTTTTTTCAAGATAAGCAATTATGACCCATAAGAAAATTTAGCTAAAAGTAACTATCGCAGTGTTTAGATAACGTTCTTTTCAAGTGAGAGTGAGTTTTGAAAATGTAAGATAAATAACTTGTAGCACTTACTTTTCAGCGCCCACAATTCTAGCCTCTCCAGACTATCCAAGTACAGGCGGCCGTCCTTCCGGCACTGCTCACTAGTCGCATTCTGTGGCACCAGAACCCTAGGGAGCTTATCCCACAGTCCCAACACATCGTACTTAGCACTTTCGTCCAAACTTTCGTTTCTCGTAGTAATTTTCAGTATGGTTCCATTTAAGAAGCCGTCGTTAAGTATATTTTTGTCCGGGAGTGTGATCTCGATGCAGTCCGGCGCAGCCGCGGCCGCCAGCGCGAGCGACAACGCGAGAAAGCATGCGCGCGGTACCATGTTGTCAGCCGTAATGATACGTACCGCGCATTTCGCGCGTATAAACTGTTATCCACTGAGGATGACCCTACGCTCCGAAACTACAACAATAGCGTTGAGAAATGTGTTTTTCTTTAAACAATCCTCTTAGTTATCCAGAATCGTATTGCGACCAGCGCTAAGGCTTTGCGTTAACTAAATTGCTTGAGCGGGTATTTCGTTGTGTGTCGCACGTTCTATTCGGTCAATTAGTAAATGAGTTAATTTGTTTTGATTGATACTAAATGGTCTCTATTGGGAAATCCAGTTAATTCGTCTTTTCTTCATGAGTTGTTTTTTTTAAGATGCATGTATTTGAAGATTACTAATACATTTTAAAACTTGACTGACTGTTCCTGTTAATTTCTCATCTTTAAGAGTTCTCAAAAATGAGAAATTTGAAAGGGTATAATTTTTAAGGTTTTATTCTCTTTTGGTCCTCAATCATATTTTATGTTATATATTTTAAAACTGATATGTTTCTATTGCTTATTTATATTTTGTTAAGGGGATAGTCTTTTCAGGTTGTTCTTGCTAAATTTTGATATACAAATATACGAACATTTTGAGTAGAATCTATGAAAACATATTGATAATGTAGTTTTCAACGATTTTTATACATATTTTTGTCCTTCTGAATAAAACAGCATATTAATATGTATACTGACAGAGAAGAAAATGTAACAGGCAGACCTAGCTAGAATCTACCAAAGCCGTTTTTTTTTATCCATATCAACAAAGCCGACTCTTCTGGTTTTTATTAATTAGAGTACCTAATCTGAAAATAATAACAACAATGAACGCTTGTTACCGTCATAACGACTGAACGTTGGCTTACATCCATCGGGAAATCAGTAACTACAGCGCGATCAAACTTTCGGCCGCATCTACTATTATAAATGCGAAAGTTTGGATGGATGGATGTTTGTTAGTCAATCACGCCAGAGCAGCTCAACGGATTTGGATGAACTTTGGCTCAGAGATAGAAGTAGTCTGGAATAGCACATAGGCTACATTTTATCACGAAATAATGTACGGTTCCCTGGGATGACTCAACGCGGGTAACACCGCGGGGCGAAGCTAGTATTGTATAATTTTGTATTAATTTTGATACTTGGTTCTCTAAAGGTAAAAAGGCCTTGTGTAAGTAGTCACTAGTAAACGAAACTGCAATATACGCCAAAAAAGGTATCGGGCGTAAGACATGTTTGCCACTTTGACAGTGAAATTTAATAATATTTCATTGGAAACATTTTACATCTGGATTTACAAAAGAAGTATTATCACTACTAACTGGCACAGGTGACATCAGGTGCTACAAAAGCTCTTCCCGTAACTAATAACGCAGAAAAATAAGTTTTCTAAATATATATAATCTATAAATATAATAAATATATATATATATATATATGTAGGTACTAGACCTTTGTACCTTTGTTGCTTATAAAATTCCCAATCGACCAGTACAGATTGGAAACGCGAGGAATGCCTGCAGCTACAACGGGGAAATCAAAATCTAACTTCATTATTCCAAATATAACATAATGAAACGTTATTAAAGGTACACAGCAAAAAGTTTTAATGAGAACAAGGAATGTGCAGAAAAACCGAACAAACTCTGTAATTATTAATGATCCGAGTTGAATAGAAATATACCCGCGGAACGAACTGTATACAAGGAAGAACACGTGAAATAGTTTCTGAAATAATAATATTGTGTAAGAGGAGTTTAGGCAGGTTATCTCTAACCTATATACATAAAACAGTCAGGTTTGTTACACCATTTTTATTTTATATATGATACATTTACTGAACGAGCCGACGGCCCACCTGGTGTTAAGTGGTAACCTCGGCCCATAACAACCGATGCGACTTGGGTCCTTCCCTACTAGGTACAACAAGCCCTTAGTCGCATCGTATGCGCACGTAACTCTGAGACGGGCACCACAGTAGGTTGAATGACTCATATGTGCCTGTAATTTCACTGGCAAACACACCTTTCAAACCGCAGCACTTGCTTGGCGGCAGAAATGGGTATGGTGGCAGTACTTTCCCGGACGAACTAGGCGAGAGTTCTACTGCTCTTAAAATAAAATAAAATGTGTAACTCAAGAACGGCTGGACTTTTTATGACCTTGGATTTGTTGGATTGGACTCCGCCCCGAATAGCGTAATAACTATAACAATGAAAACATTCACGAAAAAAATCATATTATGAATAAAATTCATATTCTCATACATTTTCCATATTCCATCTCTTCTGACAGAGTAGTATCTCTGTGACAGTAAATACATTTTCTTTCTCTTTGCTTTAATTCTACACTGACAGCTGATTAAACTGCGCGGTCCTTTCATTGCAATCTTGAGTGAGACCATTGAGCTAGCAATCATTTCGATTCAATTCAATAAAGCAAATGCCTTAAGCCGTGCTGCCACGTAAACCACATAATAAAGTTCAAAGTAATAAAAAACAAAATGGTATTTGTACATTTATTGAATTTAATTAATTTTGTGTATTCATGTTATCGTTATTAAAATTTAATTCAACATTTATTGATTCTGAGGCGGTAAGAAATTTGCCGGATCGTTTAGTACTTAAATAAACGACTGGTGATTAGTTCTAATGCCTAAAAATAATAATTTGAATAGACCTCTCTCGATCCTAAACACAATTCTAGATGACTAATCTCTCAAAGTAACTTGACAAGTATACTAATTGATTATTGTGAAGAATACAATGAATATAAGTATTCCAGCGAAACCGAATAGGAAGCCATTTGAGCCGTGTGCGATATTAAGAAACATGTTCTTATTTGCGAAGGCCAAAATCTATAAATCTTATGGAAAGAGAAGTTCAAGTTCTTTTAGCTTATAGTTTGTATCTGTGGAACCCAAGACGTTCAATCCATGAGAATTTTATACACATAGAACATTTATAATGTACTAGCTGTTGCCCGCGACTTCGTCCGCGTGGAATTCGGTTTTATCACGCACCCCTATTTTACCCCTCGGAAAATTAGCCTAAGTTACTCCTTGTTTACATCAGCTATCTGCCAGTGAAAGTCCCGTCAAAATCGGTCAAGCTATTTCGGAGATTAGCCGGAACAAACAGACAGACAGACGGACAAAAATTGAAAAGTAATTTTGTTTTGGTATATGTACCGTGTATGCATCCATATGCACTTAGTAAAAAGCGGTTATTTTACTATTACAAACAGACACTCCAATTTTATTTATTTGTATAGATGACAATCTTGCTGCGCTACGGCGCCGGCGCGGCGCGGCGGCCACTGTCGCGTGTGACCATCACAGTTCAAATCAAACCAGCTTGAAATCAGTTGGTTAGATAGATTTAATTTTAACTATTTTTATTCAATTTATACTTAGATCTATACGCAGTATTAATTTATATCCATCAGTATGTGGTAAATGCTCCATTTGAACAGACATCATTTAGCGATTTAAGCGTAGCTGCAATGAACTAAGTGATTTTAAGATTACATATTTCGTGCATGTGTATTTAAACATTATTCTAGTACCAAAGTATAATTGATCTCCTATGTAACTCGATCAAGTACCTACTCACCTTAGTTATTATCACAGACCATTTACACAAAGTCGGTCCAACATTGGGGATCCGGTACACATGATACAGTGTATAGGGTCCGTTTTACTGGATGTATTCTCATAAAATGGTATCTAGTAACTCTTGCTTATCAGTATACAACCGAAAAGATGGACTACTCCTATCCACCCCATATTATATGGGTTCTCTATTAGTCTATTTACTTCTTCATTAATCTTTACTGGACCCAGCACACCATAAATTGTATATGTGATCAGTTTGTAGGAACAGGCTCGATATTCATGATGACGTTATTAATTGGATGGCATTTAATTTGCTCAATCATAAGCTACCTTGACTTTAATTCTTAACATAATCGTGAATCAACACAAAAATTACATTAATTTCAGTATGCCACTATTCCTATCACAGGCTTTCTCGAATCAGTATGTTAAAAGTATAAAATACATACCAAATAGGCTCCTTGCGCTAGGAAACCGGCATGTCCTTCAATCACAAGATCCAATACATGAAGTATTGGATCTTGTGATTGAAGGACATGCCGGTTTCCTAGCGATGTTCTTCTTCGCCATGAATACGTGGAATACCATGTTTAAAAAAAGTTAAATAAAAGTGAAAACTCAAGGGTGCTCGTACTAGGTATTTGAACCAATGACATCCGAATTGAAAATCGGGGTCTGTTCTACTGGTCACCACGCTTTCTTTCATAGGATGTTCTGAGTCTTAATTGAGTAAATTAAGAAAACAATAATACTTAACATATCGTTATTAAACAGATACGTATAACGATATGGTACAAGTATATGTAAAACCAATAATTGAGGTAAAAATAATTTGACCTCTCGGAAGCCACAAGGTTATCTTCGGCAAAATGGAAACCATGTTTTTTTCTTAGTATCAAGTATAACTTAACAAGTTCAAATCTAAAACTACTAACACTAATAAACAAACTTTGTAATTCAGTGCTTACAGGATTATTAAAGTTAAGATATTGAGATTTTTCCTCCGCAACAAAATTATTATGCTTTTATTTACCAACAACTTTCACTTATTTCTTAAACTTTCGCGATTTGACTTCTTTATTTACCCGTGACCAAGGTTGTTGAAACACAATTGAAATGTCGGTATAACATTTAAAAGGATTATACCCGTTATAATTCCGTTAAAAACATGGACTTATTCGTATCAGGCGAACAACAAGAATTTTATTTGGCGTTAGATCTTACTAAGTCAGCAACTAATTTTACACATGCAAGCAAGCATAGAGCGGACCTGATTCATATAGGATAGAGGTTGTTAGGTTTTTGTTTCAACCCAGAGGATATTTGCATACTGAAGTAACGATACAAATTCAGTTGTAAAATATATCTATGAGAATGTTGTCACTTTCTACCTGTTGCTTGTATATAATAGCTTTTACTAGTAAGTTATCTGTTTATAAAATTTTCGACCATAAAAACAAGACCTCAAATCGGACCTTAAGCTCTTATTTTTACAAAAATAGAATATCTAGATTATTTATATGCCGATAATCCAAGAATAAATGAGTATAAAATTTGAGTTAAAATATTAATATTTAATAACGTGTGCCTGCATAGTGCAAAATATAATAATTTTATTGAGCAACCACAAACCTTGAGTGCCCTACCATAAAAACTCATACACGGATATGTTTATGGATAAACAATCAATCATTTCCTTTTAAATAATTAAGTAAGAAAAAAGATAATTGATTGCGTCACTGGTTACAGTCATGATATTTATGTATGTTAATAATATTTTCAGTATACCAACTTTCAACACCTGTTACGATGTTAGTACTCAGGTTGTTAAAAGGGTCGTGATCGCGAAAAAAAATGAAGCCCTTCATTAGGGGTTTATTCCTGTTCTTCCACATAGAGGGTCGGATAGGGTTTGAACAGGCGTCAAACTTAGCGATAAGTACGCGTGACATTATCTTTTGAATATTATAGACGTTTCCAAGTCGTTTAAAAAAAAAAAAAGTTTTTGATTTTGACTTTGACTTTGATATCTTAAAATATAAAAAATTGACATCATCTTCATTTTTTAAGTTTTATAATACTATTGAGATTCCGGAAATTTATGATCTTTGAGTGTTATGGTACTTATAAATCTCGAACGAAGCTTCCGAGTATTCAGGTGTAAAATATTTTGTACTTGGCATGAGCCAAATTTTTTGTTGAATTTGAAGTTGAGTTGAATTGAGCAATGTTGTAAATGTTTTATTCGTCTGAAGTAGTCATCGTATTACATTAATGTAACTTTCTGTTACAGTCGCCACCAGCCGGCCTTCACGTGGATCAACTTGACTCTTCAAGATACATACATACCAGATATACATATCTACGAGAATGAGGCTTCATCACCAAACATTGTTATTATAAATGTAACATATAAAATGGCACTAAAAATTAATAAACAAATGACAAACGTAAGGAACAAAACAACAGATTTCCATTTTCTGAATGAGGTAATACTTTTAATATTCACATACACACATCTTATACGAACTTTAGTTATGTGTGAATATGAGCTTTCAAGTGGTCTGAAAGCTCTGATATTTAAAACTGGACTTCTTAACACGTATAAAAGCACATAGCTCACGTGCCAATATCCTTATATAATTCCTGTGGTTAAGGCGAAGAACCCTAGCTATTTCTGCCTTTACCCTAATATTTTTTTCCTTTGTGATAGCGAACATAAAACCGGGTATTGGCGGTAGGATAATATCGTCCCCTTTTATAACGTTATCAATATTAACGATTATTAATTCCTACATCATACATACATATAGATATATGAGTATATTCCTCGAAGATTATGATTATCGTCAGGCCATATAACATCAGGTAAAAAAATATTTCCCGAAACTAATTAAAACTGCATTTCTTTTCATGATTTGTTCGTTAAGCCTTACTGTTTTAGCTAGCTTTATCCTAGCTGAAGGTATTCCTAGGATTGATTTACTGGAAAAAATATTGTCAATGAAAAAGCTCATGAGCTCACTCGTACTCATATTATTCTTGCGATAATTCACTAATCAAAAAAGTCTAAGAACCAGGCACACTCTAAATAAATAAATAAAACTGGTGACATTTCACACAGCGCAATCTAGCCCCAAAGTCAGCTAAGTAATTATAATTTAATAAATAAATAAATAAGCATAGCTTGTGTAGCTTGAAATATTGATTGATATTTCACACAGCGCCATCTAGCCCCAAAGTAAGCTAAATAAATAACTTGTATTATGGGAACCAGACAAATGATAGAATACTTTTTTTTTGTAAATACATACATATGAATACCCAGACAGAACAAACACCTATGTTTGTCACACAAATGTTTGTCATGGGTGGGAATCGAACCCAAGAACTACAGCTCAGAAGGCTGAGTTACTACCTGAGCTGTGAGTCCGGTCAAAATAATATATAATTTTGACCGGACTCACATAGACACTTCACATAGACTTATTATATGACTAATTATATATGTTTCGAACATTCACGTTGTTGTTATAGCCACGTAATGGAATGGTACTATTAAGTTGGCCAATGTCGCATGGATCATCATAGTTGCATTAAGTGGCTACGCGAAACTGGTTCTACGAGACGTAGCTCGTGGAGGTTCATAGTTCTAGGGACTATGACTGTCCTTGGCCATAAACTTCGCCGATGTGAGATATGACATATGATAATATGTAGTATGAGGTCACTTTGAACATGCTTATGAGATTGAGATCTTAGGATGATTCAATGAATAAAACAATAATAGGGTAGGTATAAGTAAGGAGTACTAGGGTTGACCCGGCATAGTTTTTTTGAATTAAGTACTACTGTGTAGACCGTAGGTGTGTATTTGCGTGTTGAATTGGGAATACATTTTTAATATTCGCGTTTTTATAGACGATATTTTTAAAAACAACTTTTGTAGTAGATGTATTGCTTTAAACAGAATTGATTAAGTGGGTATTATTTGAAAAAAATAACTAAAATCTACTCTAAAATCTTTATAATTGTTTGTCTTTTATCTTTAACTCTAACTCTCAACTATTTTTATACTCAAAACGTTTCAAATTTCATATATAATATAATTTATTGTAATTAGTTAAATGTAACTACTGACATTGCAAACTAATCATTGCGTAGTAATGTAAACAAGTTATCTATGTAGTTCATGCAAGTTCAGGCTTGGTATAGCCGCAGTATAAAGAAGAGCTGGCAGTAGGAAGACGCCTTTGATCTTTCGATAAATGCCGACAGCGACTAGACAGAGTCTCGACAGGTAGGGTTACCACTAGTCAACAATATTTATTAATTTATTAATTTATTACAGATCAACATAATCATCATCAACATTAATACTACCTGTTATTAATTATTATTAACAACAATTATTAAAAAAGAAAATTATTCGCATAAGTCATATTTATACCATGTTACAAAAAATAAAAATAATCGCCGTGATGTTACCAATACCAATTTATAAATGCTTTCAACAAAAAATTCACTTCGGCAGTTCGGCAGCACCTACTAAAAAGTACGACGTTCCCGAAAAGAATGGATTCCATTTTATCTGCGGTTATTTGTTGCGAAGGGGGTGTTGAAAAATCGCAAGCGTTATTGCCTATCGATAGTAAATTACAGCTCGTCATATGCAGACGAAGCTAATAGAAAATTAAGTGGGGAAATTGAGATATGACGACTTGCAATCTTTCACAGTAAAATCTAACGTTAGCCTTGAAAGTTGTGTACTGTGCGACTTATACCGGTGGTGTACGCACCTCGGGCTCGCCCCACCCGCGTCTCGCCCCTCACGCCCCGCACGATTGCCCCGTCTAGATGCTTTCGTTGAACGACTGTGATTTATTACACTGTGGTATAGCGGCGTTGCTACACATACACACGGTCATTGCGGCGCGGCGCCCCTCACTTGTTCCGTTCATTCGGTTGTTACAAGTGTTACGAAAAATCCTTCAAAATATTTAAAATTTTATCAGAATTAAAATGTTGTAATAGTTGAAATGTGACTAAATTTTAATTGATAATTAACCAGTATCACATGTTTTTTTCAACGTACACTGTACTGGGCATTGCCTTGAATCTAGGCCCTACAGAGTAAATATTTATTCAAGCAAGAATTTATTTTGTTTTTCAGTTGATTATTCCCTGGAGTAAAAATATACCTTCATTACATTTAAAATAAATTAACTCAAAATAAAGCATACATTATGTTATTCAGCTCCCAATGATACGATTAAAATTTGAGAAATATAAAGAATGCTAAAAAGCTCTATGCCAGCATTGCATGCCTTTTGATATGAATCATCTTCCTAAGTTCGTATACTTTTACATTTTAACGACTTCTGAGCAATCACAGGTATCCAATCAGGGTCGTTAGACGGTACACGTCTAGTATTATCTTTACACTCTTTGAACCTGAGACCCCCGGATTGAAACTCTTGGTGTGTACCACCGGGCCACAGCACTTTTATGCCACGTTATAGTTTGGAAATACATTTCGCTCTCGGGTGATAGGGGCTTTGGCTTGATGCGACGGCCGGACGAAACGGGTGAGCCGTGAAATGGATTTAGACGTAACAATAAAAATGCTGATTTCTAAAGCAGCAATCGAATCGCAGTTATCAACACTTAGATTTTAAATTATTCCTTCTGTAACCTCTACATGAAAACACAAAAAGTATTTTTCGCATATTACACTATTCATATTTCATTTACTAATGTCATTTGAGATAATTATTATAAACTCAAACGCACCTCCCCAGGTGCCTTCATCCTGTCTTAATGAGCTAATTCCAGAAACTAATTAGCAAATATACTTATTTTATTATATATTATATATACTATTCCTAACAATTAATGTTTTGTGAGAGTTCATATAAAATTAAGCTATTTAGTATTTTTTTTGTGATTGTTCCAGTACCTATCTGGGATAACTAATCAACAGTTAGGTTCTCAGACCAAATCCGTTGAAAGGCCAGAACTTCACTGCTATAATTATAATTAATTTTATATTTAATAATTCATTTTGCTCGGACAGTTTTAGCGCATTTTAGGACTATTTAGAAAGTAAACGTAAAAATACAATTTCATTGAAGTATGCGAATTAGCGTTGATCATGTTTGTAGCAACAGCTGACATTCTCCGAATGTCCTTGAACAGAGGCCTCGGCCCTAGACCTCTGCCAGGCCGGTTACTCATTTCTTTAACATTCTTACAATACAATAGATATAATTACAATACAATATCAGGCGTGTTCCAATTTAAAATGCAAATGTATTGTTGTGGCTAGCCTCATAGAAAAAAGAAGTGCGTTGAACGTCTGTAAGATGATTTTTACGTTCGATTATTTTATCTTCGAGGAGCTGACTGAGATGGAAGAGTCACGGGTTCTGATACCGCAGATTCAATTGTCTGATCTGCTATTAAATATAATATATTATATTAACATTTGCTGGTAAAAAATATCAACCCAAGACTCCATATGGATAAGGTAATAAGTCAAACAAACTATACTTACATAGATGTGTTGATATGCATATATATGTGTTATATGTATCTATATAAGTATTCATAAAAAAAAAAGCAGTTGTTTGTTCCCGTGATATGCTCAGGATACTTTTGGGCTAGATGGTGCTGTGGGAAATATCCACCAGAATTTATTTTTATTTACATCACGATCAATCCATTTTGTGCAAAGAAACTGACAAAATATTTTGGAATATAGTCGCGGGCATATACTAGTTACAGTACTCAATGTGTAGATAGTAGTGTTGCATCACGTAGAGTCGTAGACGACGCAAAGGCTCTGGTGGACAAACAATTTCCAAACACGTCTCCTTTGTTTGGATTGAGGGCTTGAACCCCGGTATGTAAATTAGTCGATGTACTTATGCGTGTGCTTAACGAGAATCAATCCCACAGTCAGGGCAATCCCAATTAGTCTTGTAGCACATTATGGAATCGTAGCATTGAAATAAGGTGTTTACTTGAGGGGGTGTGGGCCAGTGGTATAGACTCGAAGATTCAAGTCCGGAGGTCGCTGGTTCAAATCCATAAGAGCTAATATTTTTTCGGTTAACAAAACCATTTTCTCAAATATGTGAAGGAGAATACCTTGAGGAAACTGGCATGAAGCGAATTGTGAAAGCGATGCCATCTATTATGTCGGTAATCATTACAAAACTCATTACTAAAGCCACTGAAAAATGATCTCCGCTTTTCTTCTTAATGCACCCCATCATTGCCCTGTCACACGACTACCTAGTTCAGGCATAGTAATTATTACCTTTTATTAGATACTAAATCACTATGTTAATCTTAGCACTAAGTCAATGAATAAAGATTTATTATTATTTATTATTATGGTCATAAGTGACGGAGACGGAACTTAGGTTGTGCATTCAAATAAATTATGTAAACGAAATAAGAGATGTACTTAGCTTTATACAATACCTACTCTGACGCCTTACTAAAATTTTGCAGCAACGCGATACGCTGACGTCTAATTAGATTTGGCATGGCAGATATTCTATATAAAATAAACAAAGTTCAAAATATTTTGATTATGACATTCATAAACATGAATAATCGTATACAGTTTTACGTCTATTATGGCATAATTATCACCATGCAAATAATAATTTGAAGTTCATTTGGCATACCTAATTAAAACTATTTGAGGAAGCCTCAGTCAAATATTACTTATAGTAAATAGGTATACTGCTTGTACTAGGTACTGAAATACTTAGGTACATTTTCTTCCACATTTTCAACTAGCCATGAAAAGTTAAAATACATAATTAAATGCAGTTTCATGCATAATTCAGCAAATTTGGAAACAGATGGTACCGCCATTGCATTTTGATCAATTACAATTTATTATTCTTACTTATTTTTTATAATAATAATAATATAAATATAACATAATATAATTGTGTGAGTAATAATCAATTAAATCTAATACTGTTCCGTCACTGTGGACAATGTTATCATGAAATCAGTGCGCACGCCGGACAATCGTCTTAACAGCACTATTTTTACACTGATCTTGGACGCATGCCATCAGTCGTGCCCGTTCGTCAGTACACTAGCATAAACCCCTCGAAATATACGTACGCACCTATCCCACAGATATTCCTCAAACCCATAACCAAACCGAGAACCATCAATGAAATCCCACAAATTCAATGAGTGTTACAAATAAACCGCTGGGATCGTGGGTGAGATACGTTTCAGTAGGAACGAGAATGGCGCGGTGAGCGTTTCGAGCGTCTGCCATGGCGCGCGACCGATGGACGTTAGCTCTAATTATAATCTGCATATCAGCTACAGTGATAACCGCATTCCGTGTTCGTGATTTGCCCAAAGCTCAAGATAGTTCGAAATTGCAAACGAAAAGACCGCAGTGTGATCATTGTGATGTGAAGATCGGACATAAGGTGCATAGTGATAAAATTGAAAGTGATAAACGTGAGTTGAAGAATCCTGTTCGAGAAAAGCAGCCATTAAAGCCCTCTGAGACGAGATCGAGTCATGAATATGATGTCAGAAGTGATGAAGATGATGATGATGATGAAGGCTTAGATTTTTCTAAGGTTCAAACAGGTTTTAGTCTAGAGACTCCCAAAGTTAGAAAGCTAGAAAAAAGTGGTAACGAAGACCGCATCAAAAAGGCTAGTTTTGTTAAGCAAAAAGAACATGATAAAAAAGGTAGTGTTAGCGAAGAATCTTTACAAGTTACAAATAAAGCTAAGCTAGTCGAAATAAAGAAACCGGACATTCACAGACATGACAAAAAAACTTTTGAAATAAAACTAACAAAAAGTCAATATGAAAAGAAAAGTGCCACTGACGATAATGATAATGATGAATATGACGACGATGATGACGATGACAGTGACGACAAAAATGACGGTAAGGATGAAGACAGTGATATTGAAGATGATGATGAAAACTATGATGGCTTGGAAAACATTGAGGAGTTGTTCAAAATACTGCACATGGAAATAAAACCTGACTCTAAAAGTAAACAAGATAATAGAGCGATGAAAAAAAAACTTTCAATTGAGCCAAAAAATGCAAAACCTCTTATAAAGATAGAATTTGGTGATGATGATGATGATGATGATGATGATGACGACGATGACGAGGAAGATGTCGATAAAAATGAAAAATATATAGAGATGGGCCTAAAGAAATCATTGACTAAAATGTCGCAACTAGATTTGAAAGCAGATAAAGAACCAACCAAGAAACTAGTTTCTGAAAAAGAGATGAAGATCCCTGAAAAACACCACGAAAACAAAACGAAAAATGAATACGAACATACAAAAGTAATTACTAAGTTGGTTTCAAAGGACAATAAAGGAGACTTGAAGAAATTAGAAGAATTTAATACAAAACAAAGTATTGCTGACGGTAAAAAAACAGACCTTTTGAAAAGAGAATACAAAATAGCGGAGGAGAAAAAACCTCATCCAAGTCAAAAATCCACAACAGAAAAGGATAAAAACATACTAGAAACACATCAAGACGAACTAAAGCCAAAAGCAAAAACCAAAGACGAAAAACCCAGGGCCGAACCTGTCAAAAAAATTAAGGAATCGGAACATGAAGCAACTAAACTAAAAGTTCAAGAAAAAATTGTAAATCCTGTAATAAAACAAGAGAAAGAAAAGGTGTTGAAAGATATTAAACTAGACAAAAGAGAGTACAAAAATGAGGAGAAGAAACCAGAGAAAGATAAAAGTGAAGAGAAAACACAAATTAGGAAACATTTACACGAGCAAAAGTCAAAAGAAGATTCAAAAGAATTTACATATATTGACGATAAAAAAGACAAAATTGAATTAGAAAAACCGCAGTTAATCATAAAAGCTCGTGAAAAGCATAGCAGTGAAAAGCTTTACGATAGTGAAGATACTTCTTCAAGTCACATGGCACACGTTACGGAGGCTTTACATAGACGGAACTTGCTGAAAAGTGAATTCGAAGACTTTTATTCATTTTTCCCAACTTTTGCACCAAATTTTTCGCGCATTCACAACTCAGAATGTAGGCGTCATGGCCAGATAGTGTTGCGGCAGTTACGTGGAACAAAATTATGGGCATTAAATAGTAAGTACAATTAAAATTTTAAGTTTCTAGGGTTGAAAATTGTAATTTAGAATCATACAGATGCTAAGATAATTCTAATCTCCTGATGCGACTATTTATTTACATTGGCAAAGATTCAAAGATTTCGACACCTGTGTTCTACATGAAATACATTTGGCCAAGTGTAAGTCGACTCATGCACCAATGGTATCGACGGCATAAAGGGATAAAAACCTGATTCAGAATTTTTAAATAATGATACGTACATTATTACAATTTACGGCGAAAACTAGCACCATTACGAGTTTCATGACTGATTTTATGTACAGTTGTTTTTTATTTAGGATAGCAATATGAATAAAAAAAATATGTATTACAAGATGCTGCAGATCCAACATTAAAGATCAGTAATACGTTGCATGTTCTCACTAATACATCCGGGAAAAACGGAGAATAATACAATTTGTATAAAGATACAAAATTTTGGAATTTTGTGTTATTTCATACAGACAACACATTGATAGAATTATTACCTGGTGTTGGTGTTCATGTTTAAACCATACCGATATAGAGTTGCCAAACTAATAAAATAATAGCTAGCTTCTTTATCACAGAAATAGTTAATAATAAATAAGTTTCAAATATATTGTAATATGTGAGTAAACATATTTGAAACTATACATTATTTCCAGTTATTCTCACAGAACACAATGCCGTCTATACCCAACTTAAGCCCTAGCTATAAATAATAAAACACTTTTAAATATAAAGGAATGTAGCATAATAAATAGAAACAGCCTTGTTCGCGTGTTGCCTTCAAAGCGGTCCCACTGGGCCCAGCCACAGTTAAATAAAACAAGAATTTTTCATTACAGTGCTCGATGCCACGGCTAAGATCCCCTCGGGAGTGCTCCAAGGGAATGGGATCCAGCTCGGTGACTTCGACCAGTGTATTGGGAGCCGCGCACGTGTCAAGTTAGACACAGGAAGTGTGGTCAAGGTCCAGGGAAAATACTGTTTGGTTCGCCTCGATGTGAAGGCGGAACACCCAGAGCTGGAGACACCGGTGTATTTAGCTCAGGCCAAGAGCTTGATCAGGAGTAAGATCGATGATGTGAGTTATGGAGATATTAAGATATCACACAATGTCAACTTTTGATAATAAATTTGCAGCATTTCATTATAGTTTCTTCTGATGAGGCTCGATTTAATCATCAGTTATTCTGAGAGATTCTATTATGATAAACTGTATAAAGGTATCGAATCATTCTTAGTTAAGCAGTATCATATCCGTTCAGCCAGGTCACTTCGTGCCCCGTTTTTCTACGCTTAGCTGGGGCACCTGCGTGCCTTCAGCCTGTAACCCTGAAGACGTGGAGATTATTCTAAAAGATGCCATCAAGCACTACCAACACACGAGTGGAATCAACGTCAGGGTTAAAGTTGATGAAGAGGACTGTTACACGGATGATGGGGACTATTGGGAAAAATGGCTCGAACTGCCCACTCTCTTGACATTGTAAGTCTCTTTTGACTAAATATTTGCATGTTATTTTTGAATGGAAATAGGTGGCTGCGACCATCGTTCGAAAGTGACAGCGCAAATATTTAATTCGGAGCTAGTTTCTTGGTACATTGGCTTTTGTTTATTCTATAATTCGATAGCTTCTCCGCGCCTATCATTTTCGAACGCTGTAGAAGTTGAGTATACTTCGAATATTATTTACATCGTAACAGTGAAGAAAGCAAAAATATAACCAAATATTTACCATATACTACATAATTATCTACTAATGGTTTCACTCCGTATAAAGCACTCGTGAATGGTTAATAGTGCTATTAACCATTCACGAGTGCAGCGAGTTATTTTTTTGGACAATAAAACGGCAGAACTGTTTTAGGCAATTTAAATATTGTGTTTGTTATCCAAAAATTATATTGCGCAGCAAACGAAAAAAATCGACTTCATTGCCAGTGATCGAGAATGATTTCGCGTTATCTCACACTTGAAATGACATATTTTTCCCAGTTAGATATTTTGATTTAAAAACCAAACTTACGGAACTGATCCTATCAAATAAAAAAGAATTTTCTAAATCCGTTTACACTCGACGGAGATATGAGGGAACAAACATAAATAAAAGAAAATACTACCGAACTGATAATCTCCTCTTTTTGAAGGCAGTTGAAAAAATTGTTAATCATGACATAGACTGGTAAAGGATTATTAAAAAATACTCATATATTCCCAATATCTATTAAGATTGTTGGGAAAATAAAAAATGACAGCGTCATCTTTTTTTAGTTGTGTCTCTACGCTTAACGTATGGCAGATTTCAGCGTTGTAAGCTTACTGGATTACTCTATAGATTTCTCATTTTGGTAATTTCAGTACAAAGGGTGTATCCCAAAACAAAATTGAATTAAATCGTAAAATCAATCCCTCAACTTGCTCATTCAATTATTTGAATAATCTAGAGCAGACTTACCTTTCAGATCCTTTTATGGCATTATCATTCTTTTGGTGCTTGTGGCGACGGTTCAAGAATTTATTGCTAGAAAGCCGGCTGAAAAAAGTTCAGAGGAAGCCGATGATAAGGCGGAATGCGACCAGGAAACAGAAGATGGCGGGGAAAAAAAGTCCACCTCTGAAAAAACTTCAGGTATAATAGTAAAATATTCCTATCAACCCTTTAAAAATACTTTAATAAACACGCTACATTTTAGTAACAACTGTTTTGACATACGAGTATGTATAATAAAAATAAGGCGGTGTCCTACTCACTTTCTTCAACGGTCCTGGGGAACCACATAATATTTCTTTGAGCGCCGGACGTCAAAACCGAGCACCGAGCATAATTTATACTTAGAGTTGCAAGACTATTGGGGAATGTGGCAACGACTGAAGCAAAATTATAATTGAGTGCTAAACTCTTCTCGATAGAGTGCCACTCTTTTACATAAAACACATAGTTCGAGGAAAATGCATTGTCGCGTTCACGGCTATGGAACAACGCGCGTCCCCAGTCAATTAAAGCTTTCAATTTAGTTTAAAAACATCAGAGACTTTGCTGCTATGCTATGATAGTGAAACAAGCTAATGATAGTTAAATTGTTGAATGATTCTTGTTTACTTTTTTGAACTCATGTTCAAATTATTATCTCCCGTGAGCGCAGAAAGTCGAGTGAAATTTTGAAACGACGATTGCTCGGTTTCTCGTCGTAATACGATCTGTAGGTCGTGTGTTCCAATCCCATTATGAGCTTGAATTTCCGGTGAAGGCCAACATCGTGAGGATATTGGATATTGTTGTGGTGGTAGGGCAATTGCCCGGTTGGCTGGATACCACTTTCAAGTTGAAAATCTGCCTACAAGTACCTTACAGTGATAACGATAATGATAAGTACATAATGAGAAGTGTTGAGCTCATCAACTTCATTGTTTCCCCACAAATAACTCAGTCCACGTTACATTTGCTAGTAATTCACACCTAATTAATCGGACAGTCAGGACATCTCATACCAACGAAATGATCAACGAAGTTGTGAACACGTTTGCACTGAATTTAATATTTTCTTTACAGAAGAGTAAGGTTACCACTAAATCACCTTTGTCCTTACATTAGGCCTAACATATTTATACATCTATAGAGTCAAACACAGTGTATGTATATATAAATTTGTATACAAAAGAGTGCTGTTTAGTTTAGCCTCAAATTTAAGCTTGTATTGCGAACCAAATAAATTTAGTCACCTACTGTTATGGTAATAACATAAAACCATAAATCCACAACTCAAATATTGAATAAAGTTGACAGTTCTTTTGTTACTGTAATTTATGAGTAGCACTAAAATAATTAGCAGATTCTGGTTTTAGGTAATCACTAAAACACAATTAATAACGTATAACAATTGATCATTTATTGGGAAAACGGGGTTTATTCAACTGTTCCATTATTCTATTACGATTTATTATAATAATAACGAAATCTAATAAGACAGTCATTGTTGCGTGTACGTAGGGTCGTTGGCACCTTGGCACCAATGTTAGAGTATAATATATTTTATTTACCTTCTCTTCACATCAATTTTTCATTTAAATTAATATTTTGTAATATATTATCAGTTCCAGGGGTCTATTCTGATATCTCTAAAGTTATTATTTAATTATGTTATATGTTATATTGTCAGACGCTAACCATTTCTTGAAATAAAGTTGAATTAACGTTGTGTTTTTCACATTTTTTTCTAAGTAGTATTCGAGATCTCAAACGTTTACTGAAATTTAAATTTAGAGATGAAATGAGAATAGGCATCCGATCTGGTTAGATGTGAGTTATTAAGACTGCGTTAGCCCGCGGCTTCGTCCACATGGGGCCAGATTTAGAAATAATCTACAAGTTAATAAGTTATTCTAGATCAAATACACCTCAACATATACATAATACATATTCAAAATTTTTACCAAATCAGTTCAGTATTTTTGACCTGAAGGACAACTGAAACAATTGTCATACAAACTTTGCATTTCGCTATAAAGTTAGTACGGTAGTGTATTTTCTTATAAGAATGTCCGGACAACTCACGCAAACAATCAGACAAAGATTCCCGGTCACATTTACGTAGGTGTCTTACCAAAGTAGCAAAAATCATTTTAAGATTTTTGTAGGTATATTAAAGTACCTATGTGGTTATGAGTATTCCATTTTCTGATTAAAAGTTGTCATACTTTAGCAGTTGTATGTAGATAGATAAGTGACTTGTTCGAGGACTGTGTTTTTTCACACAGCGCCATCTAGCCCTCAACTAAGCAAAGACATGGAAACTAGACTGACAATTTCTTGGTGTTACTTGTTGGATATACAATAAATCAAATTTAAAATAGCGATGTGTTTATTCCATGTAATGTGTTCATTATTTTCAGAAGGCTTCCTTAGATCGTTCTCCCTATACTATACGATAAGCAAATTGACCGCGCCGGGGACATCGGACGAAATCGCCTGCATTCACGGCATTCGAGGAGTGGCCACTTTGGCCCTGCTTGTGGCCCACAAATTCCTACCTGTTGCCGTAATGCCGTTCACCAATAGAGTGAAGATTACTGAGGTGAGTTTCATTATTTGTTGGGGAGGTCATATCTATTAACTTGAAATTAATATAAGGAAAAGAAAGTAATTCTAGCTTTGCGTGCGGCTGTGGTTACCTTAAGGAAGTGAGCACAAGAAGTCTACGATGGTAATTATGTATGAAATAAGTAAAAATTACTAGAAACCCTTAATAAATAAATGAACGCATACCTGAGATGGCCGTATTGCTTGCTAATCCTGATCACTAGTGTGAATTAATAATCTGCAGACAACTGATCTCCTGTGTTGTGATATGTGTCGACCGATGTTTCAAAATATATTTTAAGAAAAAATGACACTGTATATAGGTGACAAATAATTTTGTCATCCTATAATAACAATTTGGCTTAACATTGGAAGCCCTTTTGCTATCGCAAATACGGCTAAATGTAATTTCAAACCTGACGTTGATATAATGGTGTTTTGTAAAGCGGCTAGCCGTTAGCTACGCCTGCGAGTCTAATATTTTGCCTGACGGTTATTTTTAAGTTGAAAACCTTTGTTAAGGATTTCTCTAAAAACTATCCCTCAGGGGTAAAGCCAGATTCCACGTAGAGCGGCTGGGTTCACCAGTGTATATCTATATTAGTCACATTCTTCGCCCATCTCAGCAAATAACGGATACAATTAGATTTCGTTTAGATGTTAAGTATGTCACAAATACAAATTTATTATACGTAGGTACTAATAAGATAATGCGTCAGTGTGTTCGTTCGTAAAGAAACACATACCACATGGGTTTAATTTCCAAATGGTGATATTACGGACATCTGTGCGTAGTCGGCAGTTAACCAAAGGATATATTGAAGCATCTGTGCATGCATGAAGACATAATTTTGCTATTAAAATTAAAAGTGAAAATGGTGACCTTCAATATAGTTCGTAAACTGCTTGTTGAAGTCGGCAGAAACCCACGGGGCAAATGACGCGCATTCTATTGTTTTTAATGGAAACTTTAGATGAGTAACAAAATGTTAGTAAACTTTGACTGGTACTACATAATATCTTAATTATTTTTTATATCCGCCATAAAAAGTATATTAAAAATAATTAAGATATTATGTAGTACCAGTCAAAGTTTACTAACATTTTGTTACTCATCTAAAGTTTCCATTAAAAACAATAGAATGCGCGTCATTTGCCCCGTGGGTTTCTCAAAGCACATTTAAACGATCGTATCTAACCTTGAGCAAAACCATGGCCAGACCACGGTTATAATTGAAATCACGGTTATACTTGAAATAACCCGCGCCGCTAATCTTAATAGTTGCCTAAATATTTATTAGAAGTCAAAATCATAAAGTAAACCTTAATCAAACGAAATAAAGGACGATTTCGTTTGTTTGACGGGTTAAATGGCAAAATGCCATTCCGTCTGAGCTTGGCTGTCAGTCAGTGCGTAGGTAGGTATGTGCCATCCAAATGACTCATTTTGATAGCTCTCATTTTACTGAGCCAAATCTTCATTACGTTATTAAGTCACATAAAATTGTTTTAATGTTTTAAACTCGCGTAAAATCAGTTTCGATGCCCTTTCGCACTTGGGCGATCATTTTGTTCACAGATCTTATTACAAGATTGTGTACAGAACAAATATTTTGAGAAATGCTGAGAACAGTAACGATCCTTTGTTCTTGTCGATATAATTGGGAGCAACGACACGACAACATTTCAATGGAGCATTAGTTAATTAGCGCCTGCAGCAAATATATCAGCAATGGCTGTGGCATTAAGGAAACCATAGTATTAGGGTTACATTTCGGAGCCCTAGCATTTATCAGCGTCCGGATGACAATTCCAGGAATTATAAATCAGCAACAAATTTTGAACAAATGTTTTCCAGATAAATAAAATAGCCTTTAATGGTATATATAAGATAGTCGATATCTGCCTCTTACAGTTTCTCCGCTTACTTCTTGTAAACCACGCAACAGATTTTGATACGGTTTCATTAATAAAAAGATCGATATACGAGAAAGGTCTTTGTTTATAATTTTTGGTTTAATTTCACACAACCGGGTAACATTTACAAATAAATATGGATATAAAATTAACAGAATATAATGAAATCAACTGAGCTATCGTTTTGAATATTATTGACGGTTCCAAGCCATTTCTTTATGTGTTCTATGGAAATAAAGTTTTTGACTTTGACTTTGAACCTAACTGTGTGAAAGTAGACGAAATCAGAAATAAGAAATTTGATTTGGTATTATAATGGGTGGATATATGCAGCCATAAACGCTTATTTGTTTTTTGAGCACAAAATTCATAATTATTATAAGTTACTCTCTCCTTTCTTAATTACTCTCACCACGAGAGTAATTAAGAGAGAGTAACAAAAATACCCGTTTCTGAAAGTATCACTGATAGCAGAGATATTGTATATCTTACCTTAAATGTATTTAAATTATTAGATGAAAATGAAAACACTTAGGTGAAATATAAAATGACCATAAATTTCTTTACATTACACTTATAAATAATCAGTACTTTGAAGAAATCATCTTGCGATGAGATTTGGGTCTTTCCCAGTCTTGAGTAGGATTTGGTGGTATTTAGCATGCTTTTATTGATACCTTCATCTATTTGAAAATCATTACGTTGTTCTAGCTAGCAAGTTCACCAATTTGGTCGTGGTGCCGCGCTGGTTGGATATACACAGACTGCTTCCTGCTGCTGAGCGGGGTTCTCACCGCGTACCGCATAGCCAGCGACGGAGACACTGGCGCCCTCAGGAGGCTGTTCTCGAGATACATGAGGTACATGGTGTCACATATATACATATGTATATAGACTAGCTTCTGACTGCGCGACATCTCCGGCTAGGTCCACAAATGTTTGTCCTGGGTGGGAATCGAACCCACGACTTATAGGAAGAAGGGTTACCATCAATTGAGCTGATTGAGACCAAAGTGTGTAATGATAATTATGGTTAATTAGATGGTAGATTTACGAGTTACGCCGTGGCAGCCGCGTGGTACCGCGTGGTACGGCCCTTCATTGCGAAGAACTGGTGAAATTATTTTGGTGTAAATTTCAGGTACACTTGCAGAGTAAATTTTCACTTATATTTTTTATATAAAACTCAAAACATCAAATTGGTATCCTAGACGTAAAAAACTCTAAGATATTTACCGTTCTAGATCGGGCTTTTGTTGTAAATTTATTATTATTATTCCATTTATTTATTTCATCTAATTGTGGTACTGCCTAGATATGTTGTGGCATCGAACATCGGTGATTGCTCCATTGTGATGACAGGCGCCGTAGGAAGAAGTACCTACACGTAATTTAGGCTTTTGATTCCACGTTTGTAATTTTGTACTGTACGAAAACCAGAAGATTTAATCATAAAAATAATTAGTAAATATTAGTCCATATTAAATTTTACAATATTATTTTACTATTACGACTTACTTTCGCGGGCCTGGGTTGGTCTTTGCTCATATTACTCCTAAGTAGGTACATTTAATCTCGACTTCCATTTCCTTAGTCGTTTCGTTGTAATAAATACATGTTTTTATTGTAGTTCTCGTCACGGTCGATTGGATGAACCCGTCTTATTATATATTGTATTAAATTATGAAGCTACCTAAATTTAATAAAATCTCCATATTGTCAAAATAACACTCACGTAATAGTCCTAAACTGCGTTTTTAGTATATTAATGGTCACGATGGCCTTGGTAATACTTACCTAATACCTAATAGGTATAATACCTACCTAATTAGGGATTTCTGATAAGGCGTCACAGCAGGTAAAATTCGCACGAGTTTACATTCAATCAAGATGTTGTTAATATAAATGAGCTCCCGAACATATCTGAGAATTCATTTTATTCCATCAAAAATTCCGTACAAATATATGATGCGTCATTTTAACAGTGATTATGAAATACGAATTTAGAGGAAAAACACTTTTTGTTCTTGACTTTCATTAATTTATTTGTCTCTGTTATAAATTTTATATTTAATATCATAGGATGGGACAATATTCTTACAATATTCAGATCGGACAATATCAATGGGACAATCTTCAGACAACAATAATTTTAAGAGGAGGCCCGAACCATGTTATGCATATCTTCGATCCCGCGATTCAGTGACCTGGGAAGTGAATCGTATTGACGTCAAGTGACGTCATAATGTCACAGTATCTCTTTTCCGTACACTTGGCATAGCATAACCCATCAGCAACCGGCACCATGCAGGAGAAGCCGCGAACAGATGCTACTAGAGTTTAAAAATTTTACTACTTACTTTCTTACCTATTTCATATATAAGAAAAATTTCTTGAGTAAGCATTGTCAGTCTTTATGCGGAATCGGTTTTTTCCTACATAATATTTAAAATGTGTATGATTTTTTTTGTCGCTTAACAATTATTTAGAATTTTTCATTTTGAGTAGAAAGTAAGAAATAAAGTAGCAAATTCGACAGGAACATTTAAATGAAATATTCAGTGTCTGAAATCAATCAAGAATGAATTTGAAAACTCTGGAGTAGGATAGTCAGGATTTGGCCAATTTAAAGATCGAATAGTAGCGTGACATAGAATACTGATGTCAGAAGTGTTTATTTTATGTGGCTAATATAATAAAATGAAACTGTAAAAGTTCTTCAGGTTACTAAGATCTGTTAGGCCCACTGCATTCATTTAGGCCACGCGAGCAGGCAGTAAGTACCTAAGTGAAATTATATAAATCATTATATACATAGGTTTTGGTGCGACACGTGTGTGTCATTTTATATTTTTTATATTGACCAACGAGCTACGTATGTTTATATATATAATAGTAAGTAGTTTATATATATGTACTTTTTTTTCAACGACATTTAGTATTTAAATGATTATTACACCCAATTATCCACGTTTCCTTCGGTTTTACATAGGTCCCTAATCCTTGATATCGGGACAGGTGACCCATCCGGATACCAGCTGGCAAATAGATTCAACCGCTTAGGCCGTGGCCATATAAGTAGTTTCATATGTACCACAGGTCAAACATACAAAATGGTCATTATTTACGTTTCAGATTAACACCAGCGTTGTTAGCCGTGGTATTGTTCTACGGCTACGTGTGGGACAAGGTGTCCGCGGGGCCCATGTGGGGCACCTTCGTCACAAAGAACGCTGAGGTCTGCCAGGAGGGGTGGTGGTGGAACATGCTGTATGTGCAAAACTACTTCGGCTTTGAGGATATGGTAAGGCTGTCAAATAATCTATACAAATAAAATTGGAGTGTCCGTTTGTAATATTAAAATAACCGCTTTTTACTAAGTGCATATGGATGTAAATACGGTACATATACCGAAACAACTTTTTTCAATTTTTGTCTGTCTGTCTATCTGTTTGTCCCGGCTAATCTCTGAAATGGCTGGACCGATTTTGACGGGACTTTCACTGGCAGATAGCTGATATAACAAGGAGTAACTTAGGCTACTTTTCCGAGGGATAAAATAGGGGTGCGTGATAAAACCGAATTCCACGCGGACGAAGTTGCGGGCAACAGCTAGTGAGAAATAAGAATAATATTAGTCCCTTAACCCCGTGATTGCATGTTTCTACTTCTATTCAAGTCACTGGTTCTCTCGAACCAGTGTGGTGAAAGGATTATAAATGCGTCTCAAAGAGGCTCCTTTTGTTCAATCAAAGTCAAAGTCAAAGTCAAAAACTTTATTTCCATAGAATTCATAGAGAAATGGCTTGGAATTGACACGCGTCTTCGAATTTTTAGTTCAAGGACATGTCGTTTCATTCACGATGTTTTCCTTCACCGTTTCGAGAAGGTGGTATTACGCACATATGTCTTTCAATCGAAAAACCCATAGGTGCACGTCAGGATTTGAACTGGCGACCTCCGGATTGAAACTCGGGGTCAGAAGCACTAAACCACCACGCTCTCAGAATTGCAAGATTGTAGCGATGACCAACCACGAGGCCAGTTCCATAAACTTTCATTATGGCCCTCGTATTTGTAGCCCACATTTGAACTTGTCCCACGTATAAATACGGGAACTGAACTAGGGTTTAAATATGTCACAAGGTAGGCCTAACTAAACCGGGCCCTCGAAACCAATGAGTGAGTTTATATATATAATAAACAAACACCCAAGTTATTCAGTTTCGCAATCAATTTGCGTACGATTTTGAGGATTCGGTAAACAACAAACGAATCAACTGGAGTATTGTAGGATCACTCGACAATCCTTTGGCTCCCACATCCGAGTCCCGTAGGACTGTTTGTTTAGGAAGGTAAAACTACCTAAAGTTACTAGTGTTGGGCGGGCGATGAATGCCCGGACTTGTTCGTAGTTTCTATGATAGCGATCACATTTGTCCTGGCTATTATATTATTATGGAATGTATTACAAGGAGAACTTGTTAGCTGAGTTACTCATGGAAACACAATAATAATAACATTGGTGGACATTTGACACAGCGCCATCTAGCCCCAAAGTTAGCTATACATAGCTTGTATCATGGGAACCAGACTACTGATATAATACCTATATACTTTTTGTAAATACATACATATAATAAATATTAACATCAGACACAGAATTCACATCTATGTTCGTCACACAAATGTTTGTCTTAGGTGGGATTCCAATTCACGACTTAAAGCGTAGAAAGCAGATTTACTACCAACTGAGCTATGAGGCCAGTCACAATGGTGGAGATGAGTTCGTATTATATTCAGCCGGGTCTCTCAGTGATATATATAGTTTATTATATAGTTTCAAGTTGGGTTTTTTTTTATGTGGGGTCAGTGGAGCACATCACTAGCTGTTGTTTGATTATTCGGGATCCGCAGATGAATTGGGATTGGATACGCCTCGGTTTGGGAAATGATGGTTATTTGAAGGTTCCAATTTCACCAGTAATTAAATAATATCATGTTTGTTACTTTCATTTCTGTTTGTTCATTAAAACTCCAAACCCATTATGGAGTTTGAAGAGATAGACATTAATATACCTCTATATTATAATAGATAGACATTATAATTAAGTTATGAATACAAGAAAGTAATATATTTTTCCCTGAAATTAAGGTATCAGGGATGATATAAAGATAGGTAGTAATCACGTTATAGACAGAGTTACCGTTTCTCATACATTATTTGTGAGAAACTAATAGAATATAGTATATAGAACATATTATAAGCTATAATTGTCACACAAAAGTTGCTAAAGGGCCTTCAGCCAGACGAATCTTCCAAAACAAGTCAGAATAATAATAATAATAAATTGGTGGACATTTCACACAGTGCCATCTCGCCCAAAGTATGTTTAGTATAGCTTGTGTCATGGGAACCAGACAACTGATATAATACTTATATACCTACTTGTTTTTTTGTTAATACATATTAACACTGATGAAATTACAGGCACATGAGACATTCCACCTACACGTCTCATAGTTACGGGCGCATACGATGCGACTTGGGTTTTGTCGTACCTAGTAGGGGAGGACCCAAGTCGCATCGGTTGTTATGGGCCTAGGTTACCACTTAACACCAGTTGGGCCGTCGGCTCGTTCCGTAACTACATAACATAAAAAAAATACACCCAGAAACACAACAATCATCTATGTTCATCACACAAATGTTTGTCCTGGATGGGAATCGAACCCTACAAAAAATAATAATAAACAATACAGTATATTGACGTCATCTTGTTACAGTGTGCCCCTCAAACGCATCAACTGGCTCTGGACATGCAGTTGACTATTCTAGGTGGAATAGTCGTGTGGGTGCTACAGTCAGGTCAGGGCATGGCCAAGCTCATCCTCCCGGGAATACACATCGGTGCGGCGTATTTGAGATACACCACAGTACGCGATCACAGGCTGACCTTACTGGCATATCACGGTGTCAGGTAATAATCAAGTGTCTTGGAAATAATATTGCCGTGCATGGCGTAGGCATTAGATTTGTTGAGTTGACTTTCGATTGTGGGCACACAGGCTGATTTTAACAGACTATGAAGTTAGTTAATATCATCTCATTTCATATAGAGAACAAATAGTCAGTACAACCTTGCCTCAATTATTTTGGTAATGAATTTCGTAATAATTAAATTATTCCATGTGTACATATTAATTTGCACTCAAAGTCCCAAATCACAAGATTTTCAATAAACTTAGCTTAGTTCGTAGATAATTCAATAAACGAAACATTTTAATAATATCAAGTATTCAAAATTGTAAACTTATTATTTATATTCGAATAAAATTTCTTTATCTTACGTAATCTGTTGTACGTACCATCAAACATTTTTTCTCACAGGCGGCATACATTTGATTCATTTCTTCTTTTTACAATCCTAAGATGCTAATAAATAAATAAAAAAGGGACTTGATACCATAGAAACATGACATAGTTACACCAAATTTTATTTTAGTGTTGTAATGCATTGAACTTTGAATGCACATGTTGCAAAGATAGCATAAAAAATATATAATTAGACAGTACATATGCAATTAAATCAATATAAACAAAAGTTTACGATACACTCATCCACGCATTGACTAATGGCATAAGCATAATTTACCGTTGACTGGCCTAACATAGTCACATCTAAATTGACAGTAGATCCTTTTACCCTGCAGGTCGTAGGTTCGATTTTCACACATGAGAAACATTTGTGTGACATAGATGTTTATTCTTTTCTGGGCGTTAATATTTATTACATGAACGTACAAAAATATTATATATCATATGAATTTTCTGTAATATTACAAGCTTAGCTTAGTTTGGGGCTAGATGTCGCTGTGTAACGACCAGAAAAGGAAAAACCTTAACCTTCATTACTTTTGTTTCAGTGTAAGTCAGTTGTATCGGACAGCGAGATTGAGCTACATGTCTACTATCCATCGCTGTTCTCCATATCTCATCGGCATCAGCCTAGGCTTGCTCCTGAAGAAGCCCTCAAAACATGGAAAGGTAGTGTTAAGAAGAACTACGTTACCACATTAACCATGATATAAAATATCCAAAGATCTTTTTGTACTGTGGAGTGCAGTACAAGTGCCGTGAAATGATAAAAGTGCGCCTTAAAAAGGCTTTTGTGCATTGGCTTCAAATCAGGGCACTTACTATATTTTCCTTGACCTTTGAAAGTAGTACATTAGTATTTGAAAGTAGTGCACATAAAACATTTGAAGCAAAAAACTCATTGGTATGTTTCTATTTGAACCAGCGACCTCTGGATTGCGACTCGAGGTCCGTGCTAAGACGCACCACGCTCTAAATTTCTCTGTGATACTCTTCAAGTTTAAACAAAGTTGCAAGTAGTTACACTTATTACTAGACGATAAAAATGGGAGAGGTCACTGGCAGTACTAATTCCCAGACGAACTCTCCACACATTATTTATCAATAAGAATAAAACTATAAAGGAATAAACTAAGAATAATAATCACTGTAATTAACAATTAATAGTTAAAAAGGAACAGAGTTAATAATAGATATTTATTATCGATTTAAATCCAGACTAGGGTAATGAACTCACGTGCTCAGTCACGTTGTGAACGATGTTGAAAAAAACAACGTTGGTATCCGTTTCGTTAATATAATTTTGTAGATAAATTTCGTAGACTCCACCACATATTTTTAAGAAATATTATAATAATATCGGTGCATACATTATCCAACGCCGTCTAGCCCCAAACCAACGACAGTTAGTACTATGGATAATAGAATACTTACATATTTTTCATTTATAAATGTAGTAAATGATATCACGTATTATATTTATTTACCTAGATACAGAAAAAACATCTATGGTCATCAAACAAATGTTTAAGGTGGTAATTTAATCTATGACTTACAGCGCAGAAGGCAGAGATGCTACATAGATGAGAGATGCTGTGGGTCCGGTCACCTTTGCATTTATAACATTAGTAGGCATTATTAATAATAAAATCTTAAATTCGTTTTTTAGATCGTCCTGTTCCTTGGATGGGTGACCAGCGGAGTCCTGTTCGCACTGGTGCTGTGGGCCGGCTTGGACTCTGGCTCTACACAGTACCGATACCAAGCCACTTTTGCCGCCCAGTACGCAACTTTCGCACCAATAGCGTCAGCCTTAGCGTTCGCCTGGGTCATCTATGCCGTTCACAGCGGATCTTCGGGTACATATAGTTATATATACGAGTTGGTCGGGCCGACCGACCGACCGACGAGTTGGTGGTTCGATTACCACCCAGGACAAATTTAATATTTGTGTGACGATTATGTATTATTTGTATTTACAAAAAGTAAGTAAGTAATATATCAGTTATCTAGTTCGTTTTCTTTTTTTTCTTGGTTGTGGACACATATTAAATTAGGTCTCCGTATCCAAATAGAAAGAGTTAGCGATTTTGGAATAGATCCGGCGCTTGTGGTGACATTTAAGTTATGAACGCTTGGGTCTGGATATTTTTATTTTGTATCTTGTCCCTGCCATTAAACGATACTAAATCATATGTCTAGCGTGAGTATGTTAGCTTCATTGTTATTCATTTAATTTTCATATGATTCTTCTTTATCTTCAATATACCTACATAAAATAAAAAAAACTGGTACAGCCACTGAGCTGTAAGTCTGTCTTTTGTTGTGTTTGTATATTTTTTTTTTCAGTTGTAAGAGAACTTCAATAAATTCTAATAGTTCTAATAATCAAAATCATAATTTTAAACTATTGATTGCTATCAAGCTATACCGAATTATCAAATAAAAACCCGGATATATTGAATGCAAAAGAGTTCGCAAAAACATATCAATTTTACGGCCTCTTGTCACGTGGCTGTCATATTAAAATCTTACGATACCTCAAAGATATTTGTTCTAATCTTACCTAGTGCGTGTAGTTTTTGTGTAAACGCTTGAAACGGGTTATTCGCAAATGGATCTGTTCGCTGTACACGAAAAAATTTACCACCAGTTTTAATTTATAATTATATTCAAATTTAAAAACACCGTATATTTTATGGAATTATATAAAAAAGCGGCAAGTTAGTTGTCTATCAATCTATCAATTTCGAACTTAAAATAAATACACTAGAATCTATTTCAAGACAGGAAAATTGGTAATACTTTTGTATAGAGAACGCTGCCTGCGTTTACTCTGAAGTACATGCGAGGGAATATTATCTTGTCTTGATATTTTTGCTGTACTTCTGTGACAATTTCGCGTATTCGATATTGTATTCGGTTAATTTATTACATATTGTTTCTTGGAAATTTACTACTCATATTTGCCTCCCCTGCGATGGAGTTACTTACTTCTTACTTACCTACTAGTTCTTTACTAATGTTTCAATATTTTACTCAATATTGACTGATGTGTATCAATAAGCTGAGGATAGGTGTAACACTATGCGTTTATAGCTGTCTCATACTAAAGTAGGGAGGAACTTGGTAGATTCGGCGTTTTTAAGGTATCTCAGGTGGGCCATTGGCTCATTCCGCAACTTACAGCTCGTTAATTATTCCGTAGCTTTCCGTAACGATTATGCAAAACAACAAGTTTTGCGTATTGAGATGGGTATAAAAAAGTGGTTATTGGATTCCGGTACGTATTTTAACTGATTGTTTTGGATCTCTGGAATCAGGCACATTTATCAAAAATAGCTATAAAGATAATTCTCGATTTTGTGGTACCGCACCACGGTAGAAAAAGTTTTTAATTAACTTAAAAAAACATTATGCTAATAAACTGAAATCCTGATATTATTTTTACTATATAAAAATAAGTTGGGTAATGGGTAAACGACAGAGTTGTCTCGTCTTCGTTTCCACAAGAGTTTAACTCTCAGACGAAAAGTAGCTTACTTAAGCTCTGCCAATTCTTTTGGCGAATGCAAAGACATGATTCTATGTAGGTATGAATAATATTTACTAAGTTATAACTTAAACAAAGTAAAGATACAAAATATATATTCACATAATAATAATTTATATTTGCTAGCTTAGAATTAATGCCAATTATATTTTTAACTTGTTTCGGTAAGGTAAACAACTACTCGTTATAGCATAAACATATTTTTCTATTAAAACAGAAACATGCAAAAACGTTAGCTCAAAATAATTTATAAGTCGCGCAATTATCTAAAAAAACTCTGACGTTGTAACTAACCTATGAATATGATCGTGGATTTATCAAAGTAGTTTTAAGTTTTGGTATAATTTGTTTTTATTGGTATGAATTTGTTACGTTTGACTTATCTCACTTGATGTTACACTCACATGTGATTGGTGACAACTAACCAGGCAGCATTAGACTATGCCTTATAACCACGCTATGGATGGTCATACAGATTCGAATCCACAATCTATTGAACTCGTTGCAACGTTACGATTTATGAAGTTTTGAACTGCATTTTTGTTTCAGAATTCCTGTCTCAGCTTCTGTGTTGGAGACCTCTGGTATTCATCAGCCGCCTCTCTTATGCCATGTATCTGTGTCAGTTCATAATCTTCATCACGAATATCGGCACCGTGAAGACTTCAAGAGAATTCACCATGGCCTCATTGGTGAGCAGAATTATTAATGTCAATTTTACTTTGAATAACATTCTTAAGTCCTAGGATTTTTTTTCAAATATAGTTGTTGAGCTTCAGCTAAAAGTAAGTTTTTTTTCAGATTGACTTTCATGAAGTCTCAGCTATCTTGCTGGCATCGACGCTCTTGACACTCACGTTTGTGATTCCGATGCAATCATTGCACAAAGTATTTTCCTTTCAATTTATCCTGAGATCTCCAAACAGGAAAGAAGAAGAAGAAGAAGATAATGTGCAATTGGAAACTAACGGACATGTAGAGAAAATCGAGGAAGTAGAAGAATACGTATATCCAGAAACTCCACAAGCTACATCAAAGATTACACAGAGTTTCTTAGCTCATAGGGAAGTATTGGAGGAAATACCTGAAACGGAAGTAGAGTATGAAAAACAGAGAGAAAATAACGGCCTTGATGAAATTATTGAAGAAGAAGAAGAAGACGAAGGGACGATTGGTGAAGACGACAGCATAGAAAATTTAGACGACTTAGAAATAATCGAAGAGGAAGAGGCAGGGGAGGGGGAAGATATAGACACAGGGGCAAGGTCCTATTCTAGAAATGATGATCGAGATCTCGATGAATGGGAATGGACTTCTAATGGTCGGAATGGAGCTCAATACTATCGATATGCAAGATAACTTATAATTTGGTTTAAATACAAATTTTGACGATTTTTTATTAGTTGTAAATTTATTGTTATGCCATGAATACCTATACCGATACAGCAGAACTGAAATTTTAGATGAATTCATTTGTACCTTCTAATGTAATTACGTTGGTATAAGATCTGTACCGGATGTTGATGTTGGGTACTACTACTAATAGTGTTGCTAGCTCTCTCGGAACGTGGCGAAAAGATTAGTGTGCATAAAAAGGCATTCTCCATTCGTGCATTTGACACATATTTAGAAATTTTTGTTTAGGGCAGTCGGTTTTCTCACGATGTTTTCCTTCACTGTTTTAAGAACGTGGCATTGCGCACATCTTTTTTTTTTCAAGACAAAATGTTCATAGGTTTATGCCAATACTAGCCAACGAGTCTTATCTTACGTAAGTAGGGGAGGATCCAATTTGCATTGCCTTAAATTAGATTATTAACAAGCGGGCCTGCTTGTTCCGTAACTTTGTTTCATGGAAAAAAGAAAGTGCTAGCAGTGTAATAAGTGGGAAAAGTGGCGGTGATGAGTTCGATACTTGTGCTTGTCACAAAGCTCTGCGTAAACCTTCGGAGAAATAACATGAGTATGTATGTCCACCTAAGTGTTAAATTTTAATAAAAAAGTCTCGGTATGGGTCTCCCGAGCTCTCAGAGTGTCTCGTTAGAATCTTACAAGCCGTTTGCCATTTTCACACACATCAGGGTAATTGGTGCAGTCTATTTTCCAATAACAATGAAAACCACAATTAAAATCCTAGAATGGTTAGGATATAAATGTGTAATGTGCGGTGATATCTGTCAAGTAATTAATGATTTCAGGTGTAAAAAATATAGGAATGAAGGAATACTCATACGAAATAAGCGTATATGAACTTATGAAGCGCCCTGTAATCCACATCCTTGCTATTATTTGCATTTGTTCTATTTCACAGTTACAGAACTGGTGTTGAAGTGAAAAGTAGAAGAAAAAAGTTGAAGTCCTTGAGCGCAATTGGTAGTTCATCTTATGGCCCAAAAGGATCTAAGTGTTTTTTTTTTATTAAATACTGATATAAACGTAAATTCCCATAATAATTAATTGGGTTATTGGAATATTATTAAAATATAAATAGCTCGGCCAGGTTTAAAGCGTTCAGGTTCAAATTTATTTACGTCAGACGTTGAGTATGCGTAGTTATAATAACATTTTGGACACGCAGCCGTGACGCGATTATAACGTAATTCCTAACGAACTAAGGCTCCATTGACGGAAGGTTTCAATCAGTTTGTTTAATCGGAGCGGCGCGGGCGCACGTCTCCTAACACAATGATCACAATCGGTACAATTCTCACGATTGCGTGCGCACTCGCGGCCGCCACAAACGAGGAAATATCCAAAAACGATACTAAGGGCAAAATAGCTTCCGAGTTGAAAACTTTAGAATCTGAAAATCTTGACTTGCTTAATGCTACTGCACATACCGTAGGGGTTAGTAAGGAATTGATATCAAAGTTATCGGGTTTAGTGTCAAAGAATGTCAGTAAGCCTGAGAGAGTTAACGATCGCATGTACAATGCCTACGATGATGGGATCGAGGGTTCAAAGACTGGAGTGGTTGAGGAATCTCCAAAGATCGGAGTTGTTGAGGAATCGCCTGATTATGCCTCCTCAGTGGTACTCGCCAGCGATCTGCTATCCCTCACCAGCGCGGTCGCTTCCATTGACGAGGATGCTTGTAGGGAACAAGCCTATAAGTTTCTGGATGGTCTACTGACAAACAAGAGATGGGCATTGAAGAGTGAGTACCTTATTTGTACCTTAGTAATGATAATCAAAAGTTTAGACAACACTAACATCCTGGGTAAGTGTCATAGAGTAGTCAAAATGAGGAGCCAATTTATATTTTGCCTCCACCATAAAAAAAATGTGCCTAGTGGTTACAAACTCTCTGTGATTTAACTCATTATCATAATGTTGTAGGTACTTATCATAGCGGTTGGTTATTGTACCTGTCCATTAATAAACATCCTTTATATAGTAGCAATATAAAAAACAATACGTGTTATCACGGAAAATAAAAATGGTATTTTCATTTTGATAAATTACGGCGTTAGGGTCAATCAATCTAAGGACTTTAAACTTCTATTATTCTTCTATTATTCTATACTTTAAATGATCTACATTCTGATCTTACTAACAATATAATAATTCCAAAGCCCTACTAACATTTATTAGGGAAGCTTGCTTATATAAAATGAATAGTTTTCCAAAGTTCGAGTAGTATATTTGTAGTTTTTAGTTAGTATGTGTTCTCACAATTTGTTAATTGTATTATGACATCCAAGATCAAAGCTCACTTAGTGTTAGATACATACCTTTTACGTATATGTTGCGACCTCAAGATACGTACTAAATTCAAATGTCATGACATTTTACTCACATTCTAATCCAATAATTTTCATCCTAAAATAATTAAGGTTCTGCAGATATGCAAATACTCTTGACCTTAAAATAATATAAATTGATTGAATTGAATAATAATATTTCATGTTGAACCTGACCCTGAATTAAATGATCAAAATTTATTAGAAGTGACTAACCAAGGCAAATCTTAAATAATACCTATATAAACTATTAGATTTTTTTAATAATTACTTTTATGACTGAATAAAGGTTTACTGACTTATGACTACATATACTCAAAACCACAATAAATATTTACTTATTATATACATATAAGTATGTCAACAGTTACTTAAGCACTAAGTCAACACTATAAACTTGGAGTAAATAAAACGAAACGATTTGTGAACTCGTTCATGTTTGAAGGCTTTGAGGAAGTATTTGCTCTAAATAAGTTCCGAAATTTGCCTCCGGTGGAGTGTTAGCTTTCAAAGTCAAATATAGCTAATACACCTTCACATACCGCATGGGTAGTAAATACATTTATCTTGGGTAGGCATAATGTTTTTCCAGTATATCATTGTTTAAACTTTCGTGATTTGGTAAATAAAAACAAGTAAGAAGATGATAGCTATGTTTCGGTACGTTGAATGGAAATTAAATGAATAAAAAAATTACTGACGATTATTTTAGGAAGTCAGTAATTCAATAACCATAACATCTGGGATCGTGGGTAATACATCCTTCGAGAATTCTAGCTCACTAGTCTTATTAGATTCCATACCCTGAAGTTCAGAATGTTTGTCACATTTTTATACTTAAGAACAAAATAACTGGCTAACCCAAATATCAAGGCAATCGATATCGTATATATGTCGTTTGCACGGATGCTTCAAGTATGGAACAAGGTAAATATATGCCTACTACGTCTCCAAGTAAAGCCATTCCGTTTTTAGCCGACGACTTATTAATTAGCATCCTTTAATGTACTAAAAATGTGTTAAGTCTACATCATATGAATTTAATTACAAGGCTTGCATTTCAATTTGAAATTCAATCACCTGATCTCGCGATATCTGAGCGACATGAATGAAAAATGTTGTCAATTTTATTTTATTCTCTTTTACGGGGTGCTAGCGCTAGTAGTATGTTGAGGATATCACGCAGAGGGCGTGACGGGACGCCGGCTTCGGCGTGGCGTGGCGTGGCGTGGCGTGGACGTGTAATGATGTACTGGTATGCACACTGCATCCTTACCGTTGTGTCCGTGGCATGAACTTAGCTGTCGCCGCCGCGCCGCGCGCCGTGCTGTTGCGTGCGTCGCGCCGTCACGTACTATAAAAAAGACATCAGGCATTTTGATGATTTTCGGTGTAAACCTTTAATAGATTAGTTTCGATAATAATTGTATCGATCGAAATTTAAATTATTATAAATTTACACCACAAAATCACACTAAACGTGGACCGCCGCGCCGTCCCGGCCCGTTCCGTTGTGTGCTCTTATTATATTAATAACAAATATGCCCAATTTTTTAACCATTGCAAATCAAATAGTTTATTTTGTGGAGGAAAATTCGTTTGTATATAAGTATGTGAAGGATTGTACCTAATTGAATGTTGGAAGGACCGATATATGTGGACAGAAATAACAGTGAAATATTACACTAAAAGGGAACGAAAATTCAACATAAATCACATGGTATTGTTTTGTAAGGCCTGATTATTCAGCTCTTAATAAAAGTTTCCACCTAATAATAAACCGACCCAATTTAAATCAAAATATTATTATTCATTCAACGATCGACTTTTATTCTTTTTATTTTCTTTGTTTTATTATATTTCAAGGTTCCTTTATATGATCTTTGAAAAGTAATTAACGGGAAAGTCAAACTTTTCAACATTTTTTTGTGATCAACCCAAGTAGCGGCTCCGCTTATAACGGAAAGTACGCTAGAGGTTATGTTTAGTAGGCGGTCAAGTGGCAATAACTACATAAAACAAAAAAAAACTCGTCGTTTTACACCATTAGATTATTTTGAGACTTACGATATATTTTTCTATTAAACGAGAGCTTGTTATGAAATATTAATAGGTGCAATGGTTAGTAAACTCAGTGCTATTGTAAACGATGCTCAATGTGGAATAGTTCTCATATTTGGTCTGGAATTTTTATATTTTGTATAATTTCCTATCATTAACTTCAGCTATCCAACGCACTACGGTACTAATGGATTCTGATAACCACAGGAATTCCTAGTGTGGGATTATAATTGTGTCTTTTTTGTTTAAAATGTTAATATTAGTAAAGAGTACCTTCAAATAGTAGGCAACTACTGTTATTACGAATGAATAAAAAATCAAAGCAAATAAAAGCTAATTTTTAAATGATTGCCAACACGTGTTTTGTTAATTTAGCACTTGGATTTCATATTTGCCCATTAGGCACGCGTGAAGAACAAGCTATTAGACAACACCGTCGCGTCGCTTAGCAC
Organism: Chesias legatella; assembly: GCA_947359385.1. Lineage (NCBI taxonomy): Eukaryota > Metazoa > Arthropoda > Insecta > Lepidoptera > Geometridae > Chesias > Chesias legatella. The sequence goes on from OX375768.1 coordinate 6,279,529, forward strand.
GGTTTAGATATCAGTTAGGCGCCATTTATTTATTACGTAAGACTATTTTCGCTAGTTTTTGACCCCCTCCCCCGCTATTATAAGAAACAATAATCATAGGCGAACCCCCTCCCCCCGTGTTTAATTTTTATTACGTAAGAATCTAAAGGAAAAAATGAATACACATTTGGTTTGTTTTAATGTTTATTTTTCAAATATAAATGGAAATCGTTTAACTATACGCATCCGAGCGGACCTTGGATTTAGCGCGGTTGCCCATGCCTTTTCAAAGTATAATTTTAATTTTGCGCTATTTTGTGATCTTACGTAAGAACTATCGAGACTCCCTCCCACCCCCTTGTATGAAAAAATACATCATACATAAGATAAGATAAGATACATAAGACATGGTCGACCCCCCTACCCCCTTAAATCGTCTTACGTAATAAATGAATCCTTATCGACGACAAGTTTGCCTGCTAAGTTATTTAAAAAAAAAATACCTTTTCTAACGATACAAATTGAACAAATTGAAATTCGGAATAATGATGTATGTTAGATTAGGAAATTTAACTTAACATTATTTTACTTTATGTTACAAAAATATTTGATCCCCTTGACTTTCACCGAGTTTGTCCGGAAAAGTACTGCCACCAGGCTTTTTATACCGCCAAGGAGTAACGAAAGGTGATCCTACTTCACGTCTCAAAGCTACAGGCGTAATAAAATGAATCTTTGGTCTTCCCATACATAAGTAGAGAAGTACTCAAAACGTATTGATTTTGTTATGGGCATTAAGTTTATCGCTTACCAACAAGCGGACCATGTTGCACGTTCCAAAACCGAATCAAATAAATAAACAAACTAACCATTGAAAATTTGCTTTGTTGTGAGAGTCAGCCCATTTTTAATGCGCTTCATCTGCACATATTTGCAAGGTTAATTCCAACCCAGAGAGTACTAAACGTGATGAAACGGTAAACAATCCTGTATGTCAATGTTTGCGGAGGACTTTGAACTCTCACGTCATTGTTTAGAGATGAAATTAGTTTGTTCGTTGTCCTTCGTTTTTTTTTTTGAGAATGATGCAAAATGTCATTCTTTGTCTCATCAGTCTTTGTTTATTAATTTTCCAGTACCTGATTTGTGTCACATGAGACCATTACATGTTCATGTCTCAGAGTGAAAGGCATAACACTATCACTTCTCTCTATTCATCTTCTAGGTAATCGTGATCCCGATTCATCTTATATAATCCCATCCAATAGAAAATCAAATAAAATGTCACTGGTTCTCTCGAACCAGAGTCGTGAAAGGGTTATAGTGCGCCTCAGAGGCTCTTTTCAGGCACTTGACATATCTTCGAATGTTATGTCCTAGGACGTGTCAGTTTCCTCACTATATTTTCCTTAACCGTTTTGAGACGTGGTGTTGCGCACATCAATTTGATTGACATTAGGTGCAGCGAATAGGTACCGTTCAGCAAAATTTGGATTCGATCCGTTATCATTCACATAAATTACGAGTAAAAGCATGCCAAAAGACTATATTATAGTAATGGTTTATTCCATTTTGATCATTTGGATAAAATTACCTGGAGGACCAAAGTGGAAATTATGGTTTCATAATATCACCTCGGAAACACTGCACGACGTAGAAAGTGACGCTATTCGGAGGTTTTACCATCTTTCATCATAAATAACCGTATTTTTCTATACAAAATTATAAATATTGTAACATAAAATAAATCACTTCAATAGTATAATTAATTACAATCAGATACCAATGAATTATGTTAATACAGCTCTGGCACAGAGCGCAAATACTCCGCCTGTATTATAATATACAAAGTTAGATTAAATATAATATGTACTTTGTGTAGCTTAGACACTTTAGAATTTCAAGAGCGCTTATTTCAGTGGATTCAATGTAATCTAATTATTATGTTTTACTTATGGATATATTTAATTTGAAGAATTTAATATTAAGTATTTGTGGTTTGTCATTCTCTCACGCAGCAACGGAACGAAATGAATCGACGTGATTACGGCTGAAATTTATCGAGAAAGTAACATACTCGTATCTGCATATGAAAAACAAGAGTCTGAAAGGTAGAGAACTTTTCCGAGCTGATTTTGTGTGAAAATGACGTAGATATAATATTGTGTCTACCGCGTACGCTTGATATTCCAAAACAAATATACATTGAACAAATATATATTCATGCAAACATTTGTCTGAGCGGGAATCGAATTAGATAATGTTGTATCTCTGACCTTTATGTTGCCTAGGGGCGGCGGCGGTTTAACATTAGGTGGGCCGTCAGAAAGAAAATAATGAAAGAAAGAAGTAAGAAAGTAGAATAAAAAATAATCCATGTGTCACCGAGATATTTCAAGTTTATGGTATATATGTGTAGTTCGTATCTGGAGGTGATTAACCAGATCAGATCCAGTTTCACAGAGGTCGATGAATTTCTATGGAATTCGTTATTACAGTGCAGTGACCCAATACTAGACCGCTAGACCGCTTGGGTAATTATGATTTGCTAACTACTAGTTACCAAGATAAGCGCCGATTGCACTTACTGTCATCAGCAATGCGACCATTGATGCAATATATTGAACACCTCGTAATACTAGTTCTAGAGCTTTATGTGTTTGCTACTTGAGATAAATTAGTGTATTTATTATTGTTTCCGCTGAGACACTGGCCTATTGTCGACAAGCGATGGTTGACGTTGCCTTAATCTTCCACGGAAACACAATTTAGATAGGTAGATGTCACCAGTATTCGATTTTTGGTTCTTGGATATGTTGGTTTACTCAGGATGTTTTCGCCGCTGTTCTGAGAACAGCGTTATTGGTTCGCCTACGGATTTGAACCAGTGAAAAGAAAAAATCAATGGAATCCCTTATTTAAGGGTTTGTAGTCTGTTCTCCCCATGGAGTATTGGATAGGGTTCGAAAAGGTGTCAAACTTATTGACGTTTCCATGATATTTCATTATGAATTCTATGGTATTCAAGTTTTTTTGATTTTGACTTTGACTGAACTACCGATTGAAACTTTAACCACTGTACCATAGACCACTAGAATCCTTCTCAGTCATTTCATCTCAGTCTACTCAGCCAGTCAGTCAAAACGTAATCTTTTGTAATATTCTTTTATGAAGATTAATAATGAATATTAACAGTAGGTAAAATATTACGAAGACCATATCACATCACCCAAATATAATATGGAATTTTGGTTATTTGGATGTTTGTTTCTCCTTCACGTGAAATATAAATCGATTAGACTGAGACTTTGCACATAGGATACAAGGTATACCAAACACAGGACACTGGAATAACACATTGACCAACTTCTTATTCCACTACCACGCGAGCTTAGCGACAGGTGAGCATCTAGACTAGTTTCCATTTAGTAGATTTTGCTATTATCAAAACTAGTGTTACCCACTACTAAATAATAATAAACTACCAAAATGGTTACATAATTCTGCTATATTTTATTATTCTGAGTAGGATATCGTACACAACACAAATTAAGCACTTGTCATGTAGGCGTAGTATCTTCCTCATCATCGAACAAGGAAATATCATGTAAAACGACAAAGGCAGGCTACGTCTATAGCTTCCTTCCGTTACTTTGGCAGGTCACCCACCTCATTTCGTCGAAGGTGCCAATCAAACCTTGAAACTCTGAATTGCCCAGCTCATTTAATCCTTTAGAGAATAAAGGAGTTTTAAGTGAGTTACGTTTTTGTTCAATACAAAAGATAGCAAGACATAAAGTTTACATTTAAACATGGAAAATTCTAATCATAGATTCTCATACCTTTGGAACCATGAAAAAAAGCATCGTGATGAAAGCGAGGCACATCTTTGTGACCTCTCGACGGGCCTAACAGCTCACTTGGTAGTAACCCTGCTTTCAGCGCTTTAGGTCGTGGGTTCGATTCCCACCGAGGACAAAAATTTGTATGCCGAATATAGACGTTTGTCCTGTGTCTGGGTGTCAAGATGTATTATATGTACGTATTTACAAAAAATATATAAGTATACTATCAGTTGTCTGGTTGACATGACACAAGCAATGCTATGCTTACTTTGGGGCTGGATGACGCTGTGAGAAATGTCCACCAACATATATTTATTTATTTATCTTAAAGGCACACTTTAATCTTTTCACCAGTGGTTCGAGAGCTATGGCACGACTACATTATAGTAGTAGAACCTTTGAAATAACTTTCTATCAATCTGATTTATCATCATCATCGCTCGCATTCTCTTCTACATCTGGAAAACCCATGAGTGCCTCTGAACCGAACCGGGAAACCTACATTGTACAGCAGGATAAGTTCTTATGTTCGTGCTAACTGCCCGCGATTTACAATCGTGATTACGTGCGCACTGAGATCCCAACTTGTTGATATAATCGATTTATTTTGGAGCGTACGTCATCGAGTTGGCTTAACCTCAGTTTTTAGCTAATGTTCAGGAAATTTCAGATCCAAAAAGTGTATGCGGAACAAACGTGTGTGTTTGTCTAGTGGCAAAATATTGATGAAAGCTCTCCTGAACGTGACATCAAAGAGCATTTTGTACATTCAGTGGCTTTGGGCGAAGCGTCAAAGTGACAAACTCAATAATATCACTCTGTTTTGTCGCGACAATAGTAGTTGAGAAATGGTAATTTTAAATGCATGTTCTCATGTTTCCGTTTTTATTTCGATTAATAATAGAATTTGCAACGTGAATAATATTAAACAACGTAGCTGAGCAATTAATAAAATTGGCATGGTTTTGTGGCAATATTATATATTTTTTTGTCATCCATATACAATGTTTGCCTGTTTTATTGCCAAAACGTAAAGGGCATATTTTCACTTAAGTTAGGGTACACCATCGTGGAAAAGTAGATGTTATAAGTGAGGAACTTATAACACCTTTTCATCCCAATGTAACATTAAGCTAGCGCGATATTAGTAAATTAAAGAATTCAAGAAACATCTTACCATTCTTGTGTCGGAACTCTACAATATGAAACGATTTCATTGTATTAATTTTCTATTGTAATAATGTATAAATATGCTAATATATGGTGTATATATATATATATATATATATATAAATATATATATATATATGGATATGGTTATATGGGTTATTTTGTAATCCTATGCCACAATATCGTTTTATTATTCAATCTTCAATTTGATAACTTCGATTTAAGTAACAACACAATTTAGATCAAATTTCATTTTGATGAGTGATCTAATATTTCGTAGTCGTTATTGAATTTGTGAGATTTGATTTGTACACATTGTGTCGTAACATAACTCACTATATTTTGCTAGCAATATTCTTAAACATACTTTTTTATGTTATACATTTACGAAACGAGCCAACGGCCCACCTGGTGTTACGGGCTCATAACAAGCGATGCGACTTGGGTCCTCCCCTGCTAAGTACGACAAGAAATGAAATGAAATTAAATTTCTTTCTTTTGTTTTTTTTTTAAAATACTTGTACTGGGTACTACGCCCGCCGGCTGCAAGGAGAACCTCGTTAACAATAAATTGATAAAGAACGATAAACTCTGTTGTTACTTTTATTCCAACAAAGAGTTAGACGATGAAAGTGTTCTACTAATCTATGAGTTTAGCTTAAAGTCAACCACTGGCTTAGCTAAGAGTACATATTTCAGTTTGTTTGCGCATTGTGCGCCTGCTAATATTTGCACGGAGGAGAGTTGGTGCGTAAATATTTGTTTCAAATTAGATCCCAATACATTATATATGTTTGCGGGATTAAAAGGGTTTCTTTTATATGTGATGAAACTCATTTGTTAGACATAATAAATAATAATAATAAATAAATCTTTATTCATTGACTTAGTGCTAAGATTAACATAGTGATTTAGTATCTAATAAAAGGTAATAATTACTATGCCTGAACTAGGTAATCCTGTATCTCAGGCGATAAAGGCTAACACATTACAATAAAGTACCAAATTAATAAACTTACAATCAATGTACATAAATGATGTCTTATCGCTATTTAAACTATTGTATATTTAGGGTTCATATCTGACAGGCCTTATATAATCAGTGAGTTGGATGGATAGAGTAAGGGAAGAAAAGTGGATACCTCTTTGCGCTAATTCTACTCTTTCTACCATAAGTCATTTATACTAGCCGACTATACTATACTTTAGTCAGTAGCATGTTATTATTATGTGGAGTGAGCCAGCATTCCGGTAAAATTATTGTTACAATCAACATTAAGCCTGTGTAAAAATTGCTGAAATTGTATTGTGAATACCGCGAGTGTTTTGGTTTGACATAGTTATTGCGCTTATGTAAGCAGTTTCTGCTATATTGTTTACATTTTTTAAAATCACACGACTTTGACTCGGAAACAGAGAAATTATCAAGGCCGTTATTTATGCTATCAATTACAATTTTCTAAGGTTATGGCCTAGATTAAAACTATACTGTGGCGCTCTTAGGCGCCTTCATAATCTATGGAGTTAATATATCTCTGTTCGGCTAACTTTTTGGCTGGGCAATCTGCGTCCCCTGTTTTGTGGTTGCTTGGTTTTTTGTAGCGCAAGCAAGTTGCACATTTAGCTGACTCCGATCTCTTTGGGCACTCGTTTATTTGGTGACCTAGGTCACCGCAATGTCCGCACGTGTAGGCATCCGCTCTGCACGATTTAGCCGCATGCCCAAACTGTTGGCACTTGAAACACCTGGTCACCAAAGTAAAATCCCTGACAGGACAGGACGACCAATTCACGAATACTCTGTCTTGTGTTATAAGGGCCTTACGGATAGTTGCTGAGACCTCTATTACGTAGTTACAGGTCTCCGCATCCTTCTTTCCTGATTTATGACTCAGTTTGATAGAGGCCATGAAATTGTCTCTGGTCATGTCCGTGATCTTATCACACAGATTCTGCTCGTAAATACACTGAAAGACCTCTTGTTCCCGGATGTCTGAGGGCACTCCGACTATCACTATTCTTGGTCTGCGTTTGTGTGGTTCATCAAGAGTTACGTCACATCTAGTCAGGTTAATTGAGTTCTTCAGCTTCTCGATGTCACCTTTGGTGTCTGTGCTGATGATAACACCCCCATTTATCGTCTTACGTAGTCCTCTCACGTGTAGCTTCATCTCCTCAGGGCTGATAATTTTTTGCACCAATTTTTTAGTGTCGTCACTGGTTTTCAATTTATCCTTGGGATAAATAGCTACAGAGCTAAGGTTAGTAGGGCGGATATAACTGTTGGTGCTATTTTTAACCATGTCTGCAAATGAGACTTTATCCGTCGGTTGGGACGACTTTTCGATGAGCTGTTGTAGGTCTTGTATTCTTTCCGATAGGTCTTGTTTGTGTTCTAGGACACTTAGGTACATTTGTGATTGACAGGCCTTCTGCTTGAGGGATTGGTACTCCACAGCCATTTTGGATGCGCCTTGAGCTACCTTTCTGCACAAATTACTCACTCTTAATTTTTGGTCCGTATTTAATTTTCCTTCCGAAGAAATGGTGCACACTTCGGTAAGGCATTGTTCAATAGAGGACATCCATTTCTGAATCTCCGTTGTAGGCACAAGATCGAGGGTCACTTCGTGTCCTGGGGATCTCGGTGGCGGGGGCTGCTCAGGGCGGGGAGTGGGCGGGGGACTGCGTGCTATCCTACTGCTTCTGCCAAAAGGGCTATCCATATTTGCTTCCGTTTTCTTTTAAATCAAACCCGTACGTTTAAATGCATTATAAAACACACTTAATAAATGCACTACTATTAGCAGTAGGTACTGCTGACTCAAAACTAGGTCGAGATTTGTTTATTAATTTGAACGATTACTGAACACGTCTAATCTCGGCGAGAGCAAATAATGTATAATGATAATAATGTTTTTGCCTTTTTTGACCAATCCAGTGAATTAGCGAATGATTTTTATTATTTTAAATTACGTATAGTATACCTTTGCTAATACTGACAGATTAATATTAGATAATAAGTAGGTACCTCAGAGACATGTTTAATGTAAAGGAAAAAAAGGAAAACATTTCCTGCGTAGTAAATATGCGTGGCACTGGTGTGACCTTAGATCACTAACAACGATTACCCCATGTGAGGGTAGGTGACGTATGTGATATCTAAAACAACGCGTTGTAACGGCTTTCTGCTAACGAGGGCAATTTTTACTTGGTACTTTGTATTTTGTTTGGTAGTTTATTCTTTTTTGGTGTCTTTTGAGTTGTTTCTAAAGTAAATATAAAACATTATCTATAAAATCAATAAATTGTTAAGTCCATTTGTAATGGAAAATACAGCTTTTTACTAAATGCATATGAAAGTTACGGTACGGTACCTAAAAAAAATTGTCTCTCTGCCTGTCTGATTGTTAGTTCCAGCTAATCTCCGAAACAGTTGGACCGATTTTGACGGGACTTTCACTGACAGATAGATGATGTTCTAAAGGCTAATTTTCAGACGGATAAAAAAGGGGCCCGCAATATAACTGAATTACACACGGACGAAATCATGGGCAACAGGTAGCTTGTTATAAGATTATTCCTGGCTGTTGGATAACAAAACTCAAAATATCAACCGTAAGAAATTGTTAGCCGGGTACACGATAAAAAATATCCCATTGTGACATGTACACCTATTCTTAACAAGGCGTGAATCTATGTATTTGGGTTAGGAGGACTGGATGATTTAAAAAACATCCTTTATTCATATCATGAAATCTTCCTGTGACACGAGTTGAAAGGACCACTGCTCCTAAGTGGTTAAAGTTTGCAACAAAATAATAACAACGTTGCTATGGTGATGCTGTATAGTACGGACGAAATTATTATTGTATAACAGAAACGCTACATAAATCATATCGCGTGCCACTGGTTACACCGAGACATTTATAAGCTAACAATATTCGAAATAAAGTCTATATGAATAAAGATTAATTATTAATTTCTTGAGCTAACGGTTTATTTCTAAAGTTGCCCGAACACCGAAATTTCGAGTTAATGTTAACTTATGACTTGCTTACTTTGGCGAATTGACGACAAATATTATTATTATATTATGTAGTACTGTGTCGATTCATAATAATATTGTCTCGTCCATTACATAAATTGCGCATGATTGTGAGCATATAAATGCGGGTGATTAATATCCAATGGTGTAATTATAATATAAAACACAAGCGTCAACTATAATCTTTTGAAAAAGAATAAGATACGTTGGGAAATCCGATTTAAATAAAACGTCTCGGTACCTTAATTTTGATACAACAAATGTGACTCATATCATTATGGGACGAATTGATAATGAGTGATCCATCATTATTACACTGATGAACCACACTACCTACTATATATATACAGCCAGGATCTTGCTACCTTGCTTCTTACGATAATACGGTAGTTTCTTCATGTGATTTTATTGACGGATCGAGCTGACGGCCCACCTGATGTTAAGTTATTTAGTAGTAGGATGGTAAAACAAAAACCTTTCAAATCGGATAATTAACATGGTTATGCCAAGTTTATACAGGGATTAACAATTAATGTAAAAAACATTATTTAAATGTTCAGCTAAATTAAAAAAATTCTATCTATTTTGTTATAAAATATTAATGTGTAGTATAAATATTAGGAATAAATCAATTCTGGTTTGAATTTATAAAGTCCTATGATAAAAAAATCACATCTATGTTATCCCATCTCGTGCCTCTGTCACGCTTCAGGAAATCAGTTGAGTGAAACTTGAGGCCTTGTTTATTAAAAAAGCTGTAGGTACGGTTTTTGACCTAACCATGTCATTATCGATAAGGATTAAGTTACAGATATATTTCGAGTAAGGTAAATACATTACTAGAACCATTTATGTACCGGTAGTGTAGATAGAGCGATTGGCTGATTGATAGTAATTGGATTTGGACTATAATCCATCCAGGCGAATGGAATAGGTTTAGCTAGGTTGACTAGCAATATATATTTACGAGAAGATTAAACTTTATGTTTTTTGACGTTGATATTCTAGATGATTGCGATTATTATTTTCCTACGTATTTAATTGAAAAAAGTACTCGAAAGTTTTCGAGTTTTCCATATTCACTACGATATATTTAACAAAAAAAATAAGGCCTAGATATTTTTAAACATTAAGAATATGAATGCTTTTTGAACAAAGATCTGGCATACAAATCAGATTCATAGAACATATGAGTAGGTTCATATCATTTAACAAGCAAGAGCAGACCTGAGCTATAGTTTCCCTGCAGTGACAATACTAATACTTTTTTCATTTATTTGTTGTTTAATTTCTCTTAGTTATATAAGTATGATCGATGTTGTGTACAGTTTGTAGAAAATAAATTATTTTCTTTCTTTTATATCTATTGGTATGGTATGATTACATGTTGAATTGAATAAACTGCCTGTTTTCTTGAAAACAGTACCACAATACATTTAAATTTTAATATCGTATAATAAAAGACGAAAGTGTAGTCTTTCCTTTTCAACGCATTGTACGACCCTTACAACGTTTATTTGTTAACTCAAACAAACAAACAAACCCGTGGACATTGTGAACGTAGTTCTTAGACCTGTTGAATAGACCTTTGTTCTACAATAGTCATGTTCTAACTAGTTTCAACAACGAAATAACTCTTTGTTATTGTTCGTCTGGGAAACCGGTTCTGAACCACTATCGTGGATTTAAGAACCTGGAAAATACAGATAGTGATGTTAGATTGAGTGATAACTAGTTTCGGTATGCTTGCCAATATTCTGTGCTTGTTCTGAGCGCAGTAATTAACTTTCGTTCTCTGAAAAGTAGCAAGTTTATTAATTTATTAAATAGGATTGACAAGTTTCAAAATTAAGCTTGGTGTGAGTTATTTTGAAAAGTTTTTGTATGTTTCCAAGCTAACCATTATTTACTACACCGAAGTATCTGAGTACCTATATATCTGAATTATTCCAGTTTTAATTACTTAGGCAAGACAATGCTTAATCTCAATGCAGCTATGAAATATTCTATCAAAGTTATGAAGAAAATATTGTTTGAATATAAAGAAAGAATAGAAAGAAATATTGACAGAATAAGAGATTTATTTTAATGTATATAACATTGTCACAAAATGATGATTGTTGAATCAATTCAAATCATCATGGCTCAAAGAGCACTAAAGAGAGCAATGCCTGATATAAATCTGTAGGCGAACCAAAGTGAAGCCCTCAAAGTGGACAACTTGAAGTGGCGACGGCGGCGCGGGCGGCGACGGGCTGACCACAAGGCTCCGATAAGGTAGAAAGGTTATCTCGAAAGGAGTTCAGGAACTGGAAAATGTCGTTTGCAACCAATGTGATAACTATTAGGGTAACAAAAGAAAAAAAAATGATGAAATATTCAAAATCATTTTCCATGGTGTTCAGTAGGAGTTCAGTAGGAATTTCAGACGGAAGACAATGTAAAAATAAATAGTTTATATACATGAATCAAGTTAACAATACAATTATGTAAACTCGATTGATGTTATTATAAATAACTTTTATTGTTAATATAAATATGAGCAGCTTGTTATTAGTGCAAATATTTAATTAGTTACTCGTTTGAAATAAGTTGATTATATACGGAAACCGGTTTTATATTTTGATATAGGTAAACTTATGACGTGACGTGACAGGCAAAGGCGTCTAGGAGTGGTAGCCTATTTTTAACTTCCTTGCCGCTTTTTGCATATTATCCTACTGAAGGAGTTATGTGTGAACGTGACAATGCCCGAAGAATAAGATAAAGTATTGTAGGCAAAGTGGCAAGCAAACATTAATCTTTACTCCTATTACGGTTGCAAATATCAATATGTATTTTATTTATAATAGGCCTTATCTCATACTGATTGACAGGCCTCATAGCTCAGTTGGTAGTAATTCTGCCTTGTGCGCTATAGGTCGTGGGTTCGATTCCCACCCAGGACAAACAGTTGTGTGACGAATATAGATGTCTGTTGTTTTTTGTTATGTCTGGGTGTTAATATGAATTATATGTATGTACATGTATTTACAAAAGTATGGTTCGCATAGTACAAGCTATGCTTAGTTTGGGGCTAGATGGCGCTGTGTGAATTGGCCACCAATATTATTATTATTATTACTATCGTTCTATCTCTCATCTCAAACTTTTGTTACTTATTAATACTTAGCGAGAACACATCTACAATGTGTTATGCTTTTCTAGAGTAAAATCTTCACTATACCTGATGACTCCACATTACAGTTTTCAGAAAACAAAGATATACCGTCGACATTTTCTTTCCAACAAACTAGCTTATTCCTGTCAATTAGTCGCTTAGTGCTAATGTTTCATATGTAACTACGACAAAACGAGAACATCTAGCTAAGGATGGACGCACTCTAAAACCATCTGAAAACAATAACACGGTGTCGTGCATATTAACTCCCGTACATACCGTATAGTCCTAAGTTACCATATTGGATATTAGGTAACTTGTGATTTAATAACACATTACACGGATATTGAAATGGAAAATTTTGTTTATCTTAGACTAATCCAAAGCTGGTGTTGTTGTTTTTTTCGGTTTGTAATTTTCCGTGTGTACCTTGATAAAATTGATTACATACGTAGTTTGAAATTTGATTTTGTCTATCTATTGTTCCGCACAGTTTCATCAAAACGTTAATTAATCCTTTGTCTATCTGACCTTTGTTAGTTAAAATAATTATCGTAATTCGAACGGTATAGTTGCTAAATGGTTTCATTACGGTACTTTTTTTAAAAAAGATCATGATGCTTTTGCTCTTTAGCAGTTAGCATAAACATACATAGGTACATATATAATGTATATTAGGCGATTTTTTTATTTAGTTTTTGATTTAATACTTTCATTTTAAAGTATATTTTTCAGCTATTTAACTTCAGTATGAAATCATTTCATTACTCATAAGTTACATAATATTGTTAAGTTGAAATTAATTACCAACTTGGATATCTCAAAACTAATGTTTCCTCAGTCGTACAACTTAGACCTAGTTACGAATTGTCAACATAACTTTGAGACAAATTAGGAAACAGTGAAGCCGGGATCAGTAGAGGAAGTTGAGAAGCCAACATGTACAAGGTGCCTTTATACGTCACTTTTAACACTATTTGATAATAATGTAGGCAACAATGTTAAACATGCCTTGAAATACAGATTACAGGAGACAGTGCGCAAATATTGTTGTAAAATTTGGCTTGCAGCATAACATTCAAGATAACTGCAATGTGGATCGTATAATTATCATATATTATCATATATTGTGAACCTTGATTTGTTTTAATTTTAACATCTTAATTTTTCGACTGAATAATATATAATTTCATTAAACATTGCTAATTCATCAAATAAGCCAGACGTTTAGGCAGAGAAGTGTTTTTCCAATTTCCTAGCTGACCCAGTCTAATTTTTTTCTATTTTATTCATTGTCCAATAAAAATAATAATATCGCTTCCCTAATCCAGCGCGCGCGAGGCACCAGCAACACCATCTTGCAGATGATTGTTGCACGGTATGACTGCCCAATCCAATTCAGATAGATGTCGATCGTGACAGGTGCCTTTACAATTTAATAATTTAATGTTTCTGAATTTAATTTGAATTTAATGATTATTATTTATATTATATTATTATTATATGTTTAATTGTAAGATTATTGTAAATTGTAATTCATGAGTTGTCGCTCAAAATAAATGAATATTGTTATTATTATTATTTCTTACGAATACGCAATTTTTATCCGAAAGAAATCTGGCTTGTTTGACATTTCTGTTGGAACTGTCTTGTACAAATGAATAAATTAACACACAGACCATCGTTTCCATAATTAACCGAAGACGCCAGTCTTATCAGTCAATCAACCTTACGTTGTAATAGAATAAGCGCAAATTGCACAATTCAGGTCAATACCAGTGTAAATGCAAGCGTGCGCGGGCAGAATGCGCGGACGCGATCTGCCTCCGTGAGTAAACGCCCAAACTTAACAGCGAAACTGGAATACAGGATGGTTGACTACTCGAACAGTTATTAGCCTGAAATAGTTCATCAACGTTACGTTATTGCTCAATTAATTTGAGATACTTTTCTTTGAGAAAAACTATGAAAAACTCCACAAAATGACTAACGCGTATATTTGCATAAATATCACATCGATACAAGCAAATATCCTTTTGGTACACCGTATTTTTTTCACAAAAAGTCAAGACAGTGTTCATTTCTATATAAGACTAGCTGACCCGGCAAACGTTGTTTTGCCATAAATTAAATTACTAATATCGCAATTAAAAAATAGGAGTTGGTGGTAGAAGGGTGAAAATTTTATGTTGTATGTATTTTCTAATGCTGAGTCATACAAAATTAAAATAAAAATGTTTTCCAGAAAAAATAAATTGTAGTCTACCACCCTTATCACTTAGGTGTATCAAAAATAGTTTACATCCTATTCTCAGACCTGTCGAATATACACAAAAAAATCATAAAAATCGGTCAAGCCGTTTCAGAGGAGTTTTGTTCAAAGTCAAAAACTTTATTTCCATAGAATTCATAAAGAAATAGCTTGGAAACGTCAATATTCAAAACATAACGCGTACTTATCGATAAGTTTGATTACTTTTGTTACAAACACTGTGACATGAGAATTTTATATATTAGATATAAGTTATTGATAGTCATTTCTTTTTATTTTAAATTTATGTCATTCGAGATTCAGAAATATTACAACAAACATTCCTTACGTATTTAGATTACTAGTTCTGACTCGGCCTGTATTGTGTCCGAACAGCTGGTTATTCATTCGCGGCGAACCAAGGTCGTATAAGCGATGACTACTAATGACTAAAAGCTGTGGGATTCGCTCGCGATTAATGCCCGCGAGACCTTATGTGCTATTGTCGAGAGAAGAGTTTCACATCGCAGTTTATTGTGTTAGCAACCAAATAAACTTAAACTAACTGTGCTGTGCTATTACGTTTCAGAACAATTGCAAGGCCAATGTACATTCTGCAACCAAGTGATATTGCTACGTCCAGACATTCTCTGAATACAAATTATAATGGGCAACATACTCATAGCGAACTTGACACACTACATTTCACGCTCCTTTTTCATTATTATATTTACCATGTCATTATTTATTATCTTTGGTCACTGATCTAGTGATAAAACGACATTTTTATCATCCCTTCCCTTCACTTTTCCTATCCCTATGTCTTCAAATTCTGATATAAGAAGCAGAGACTTTTATCATTAGCGTGTGTGAATATGACTATCCATTCAATACCAAATGATATCCAAATTAAAATTTGGCTATTTAGCCACGTCAAAAATTTGCATTATGTATATAATATTACGCGTGTAACATAAGCAGAGTGCGCATCTAACAAACAAGCTATATGCATATACATTATGTCAAATTATGTTTTCATCGATAATCTAATCACATTTGCAAAGTTTGCATCTGTTCTAATCCTATCCGACCAACTTGAGGAGTGTCAACTGTAACTAGAGTTATTACTCGTACCTCTATGGTATGTTATAATATGTTGTATGTATACTGCGCTTGTTGTTGCTAGCACATACGAGTATCAGTATGTTACTAGTTTCAAAATCTTACTAGTTAGTCGAGTTTAGTTAGCGATTGCTTTGAGACTGGTTCAAATACCATGACTAAGCTTGCAATATACCTTATGTAATTAATCTGTAAAGATATCTAAGAATTTTAATTTTAATTTAATGTTTTGTGTAATATAATATTTTACTATTTTTTTCCAAGAAAAAAAATATCTGTTGTTAACTTTTCCCAACTTTCTTACGACAATCCACTAGAAGTTTGTTATTAAAAAAAAATAGTCCGTGGATAGTTGATATGCTATGTGGCCAAAAATAAAATTAAAGTGACCTTAATTAGAATCACTTATCTTTCTGCAATTTGAATCAATTTAGATAACTTAGAACTTAGAACTCCTAAGAATCATTTGAAAAACGAAACTAACATGGTATTTGTATTCCCGTGGAGTGGGGGGCTAGGACCGGTAATACAGGTTTTAAGCCTATCTCTGGCACAAGTCTCTCAAAAAACTGGTTTTTGTACAATAATATTTATAGGTATCTATTGAATCGTGAGTATAATATACTCTTCAAATGGACCTTCGAATGCGTCTAGTTGAGTCACTCATACTATCCAAGTTAAATTACTCTGACACAGTCATTAGTCCTAGACTGCTTTCTAGAACGCAAAAGTTGATCCAGCGAGTACAGAACGCCTGTGCTCGTTTTTGTTTTGATATCCCGTTGAGAGGTCATGTTACACCGTTTTTGAATCAACACGGCACTATGAAAATGAGGCATCGTAGAAAATTTCATTTAGCTTGTTTACTCTTTGGTGTCCTCAAGCACCGAGTACCCTCATATCTCTATGAGAAACTGTCATGGTTAGGCAGCACCAGATCGTGCGGACCCCGACAGAGTGCCAAACAGCTCTCGATGCAGCGTCATAGTTCGGCCTCCTTTCGAGGCAGTTTCCGTTACGCTGCATCGCGGTGCTGGAATAATATTCCCCCACCAATAAGGAACCTGCACAGTTTTTATGGATTTAAACTCAAATTACGTCATTTTATTTTTGAAGGTCAGAAAAAACAAGAGAGTCTTAAAAACGATGCAAGTATCATATGATGATGTATGTATGTGTGTGTGTATGTGTATGTATGTATGCATGTGTGTGTGTGTGTGTGTGTATGTGTATATATGTATATATATATACATATATGTATGTATATATATACATATATGTATGTATATATATGCTGTGTATGCATGTATATGTGTATATGTATATATATATATATGTATGCATGTGTATATGTATGTGTGTGTGTGTGTGTCTATATATTTATATGTATTGTGTGTGTGTATATATGTATATGTATGATTACATTATAGTAGATTATGGTTTGTCTTTTTTGTCTTTTTTCTTTTTATTGTCTGCATTTTGTATTTGTCAACCATTGCCATAGATTATGTTTATTTATTGTTACATTTTTGATTGTTTTGTGTCTTCTGTGTTATCTTCCGTGACTTCACCAAACGGCTCTGTCGGAAGACCAGCGTTAGTTGTAACGTGTTTACAACTAGCTCATGCTGAGACAGAGACCGTTTTGTGACTCAAATTGACTGAAACTTTTAATTGTAATTTTAAATCATGTATGTTGAGTTACAAATAAAATATTTTCTTTCTTTCTTTCTTTCTTTCTCTTGTCGACAAAATTATCATAATTATAAAGCAGGCTCTCGCGACACATTTTCCATTTTTCGCTCCGATCGTAGTTGGACGGTTTGAAGTTTGCCACTTCTGCCACGATTGCTCATAATTTTTCCTTGGACGACCGGTGTTTAACTATTCTAGTTTAAACACAAACAGAAAGTGCACGGTGCAATTAAAATATCACTGCTAGTTTTGACCTGAGGGTTAGAAAAATATCTGCTTGCAACCATTTATGTCATTCAGACTGAAGAAAGCCGCTTTAAAAGTAATACCAATTAACGTGAGCTATTGACAATAATTAGGTATGATATATAATAAAAAAAAAACATAGCGTAGTCCCTAAATAGTAGCAAAACTAAGATGTAATGATTTTAAAAATAGGTTTAATATATTATTCTTCACACACTTAAGAAAAATAGCTGTGTAAATAAAACTAAAATGAATTTATCACTATGCTATGTAGTTATAAATTGATAATGCGAATACGCTTTTATTATTAATAGTTTTCCAGTAATTAAAGCACTTAAGTAAAGTCACTTAACTGCATTTAATTATACCGGAAATATAACATACTTACTCTATGCCTATGCTTTGAACATTAACGCTATAATACATCACTGTCCAAAACTACAAATGCAATAAAATTTATTCATGAATAAGAATGCACTTATATGATAAGCTTGGAAATTGAAAACGTCCATACGTTCTCAGCGATAGTGTAAATTTATTTCTTAAGCTAAATTGTAATAACACTATCTGTATAGAAAAAAATTGACTTCCATTATTTTTTAGGATTAATTAGGAGCTTTTCGAAATTATTACTAATTCATTGATTTGCAAACAGCAGTTTTCATTATATTAGTTAGTAATGTTAGAGATTACTCCAATATTAGAGACAACTCTATTGGAAAATAGATAATGAAAATAAAGACGTAATTATTATCTTATTCAAGATACGTCGTTCAAATACGTCTTAATAAATAAATAATATAAATACAACGAATGGGTCGAAATATTAACAAGTCATAAATATAACTTATTACAAGTGCACGTAAAGCATCTAATTGAACCAATGAATTTGGAATTCGATGAAAAATGACTAACTCGCATTTTGGTTACTTTTGTACGAATTGAATGAAAAATCTATATAATATTCATTTTGCTTGCCATCTCAACTTAAAATAAGTAGGTATCTTGTATCCCATGATACAAGCTATGCTTAGCTTACTTTGGGACTAAATGGCGCTGTATCTTTAATCTTCAAAAATTTACTCTCATAGCGAACAATATTTCATTCAACACTAATCTTCTTAGAGCAATGACAGATCTAAAACTCGACTTATTTTACAGCGCAGCTATTTTGTGTATATAAATTTTAGTTTATATTTTTTTCAAAATAAACCTGATTCTGATTATGAAGATCATAAAAATTTAACTCAACGACTGAGATTAGTTTCTAGTTACTTTGTTCGTCCTTTTTATAGTTATTTTTTATACAGTTTTAAATTCTCATGAAGCTTCTTTGAATTTATTGCAAAGTTTGATACATAAATAACTCAAACCAGTTTCGATGATATATTTCTAAGTAAATTGCATTTTTTTAATTTATTACACTTAAAATAAATAGAATCGGCTTAGCGGTTATTTTAGATGATTTTTGCATGCGTCGACGGGTTTAAGCACGGGCGACCGCGCTGGCAAAACTTGACAAGGCTATGGCTAGTAATAACTGAAATGGGGTAGGCAGCTTGTATGTTTTTTATCTATTATCGGGAAGTAGTGGTTTCACGGATCGCGTAGAAATTGTGTCTTGGAGTCTCAAAAAAGCATATCATTTTTTTGATCTTTATACCAGTCCGTGACGCTCTCAAAACAAATAGTCTCATTCATTCACAATTTTATTATGAAAAAGGACATCCTATGTTTGAGCATTGAGTCATGCTGTTCTATTAAATAATGAACCGGAAACAAAACTTTCGAGATTGTTTCTTAGTACTTAAAGGCTAGCAGTATAAATCGTTCTATTGACGCTTTCTCACCGTCAATCGAAAAATTTCTATTAGTATTTTTTAGTTTAACACCAGCTTTAAAAATCCTACTCAACTTTCCAAATAACAATTTGCATACTTTCTTTCATCTACTTACAGAATAGTTTGTTTATGTATCATATGATGTAAATTAACTCTGTTATAGTGGGCACCACGAGACGCTTGGATTGAGTACTGACTCTCAAGGTAGGCTCCCGGAGTTAGATACATAGCGGTAAATTTTCAACTTGAGGGTGGTAGAACACTCGCCAAGTTCGTCTGGGGAAGTACTACCACCATGCCCATTTCTGCCGCCAAGCAGTAATGCATACGCGTTACTGTGTTCCGTGAAAGGTGTGGTTGCCAGTGAAATTACAGGCACATGAGACATTCCACCTACACGTCTCAGAGTTACGGGTGCATACGATGCGTCTTGGGTCTTGTCGTACCTAGTAAGGGAGGACCCAAGTCGCATCGGTTGTTAAGGGCAGAGGTTACCACTTAACACCAGGTGGGCCGTCGGCTCGTTCCGTAACTGTATCACATAAAAAAGTTAGTTAGCAGTGCAGTTGCCGTACCACCACGCTCAGGTTTCCTCACGATGTTTCCCTTCACTGGAGGGTCAAACTCATTACAACATTCCAAACTAGATGTTTAAATATTTTATAAGGTATATATTTTGTTAATTGTTCGATGACTCATTCTCAGCATCAATTAGATTACGTTAAATCACAAACACAACTAAGCGTTTCCTGGATCGTGACAGTTATACCAACGATGACAAACCAAAGAATGCGAGACAAAGAAACGTAACACAAGTACTAACGAGGATGCCTAGGATTACGGCATTACATAAATAATCTGTGATAGTCGTATTTATTCACATGATTATAGCACCTAGCGTGCTTGAAGTAGGTCGTTTACTTACACCATACTGCTCACAATAAACAGCTTGCTATTCAAATCTGTATTTTAACATTGGGTTTATAGAACATACTTTCCAGTACGCGTTGCTCGGTGGCGTTTATCCAGCAATGGACGCATGAGGGCTGATGATGATAATTACATACTAACGAATGCTCCCATAAATACTACGGTGTACAGATCCTGAATTTCAAATTGAAGGTCGGCGACCAATGTGTTGTTTCAGTTCAGAGTTGAAAAAATGATCTAAGTTCTCAAAACGGCGAAGGAATAGGTACATCGTGAAGAAACTGGCATGTCCTAGAACACAAAATTCACAGGCATTGTGTTCACTGCACGCAAGAAGCCTCATAGGCGCACTTTAATCCTTTCAGCACATTTGGTAAGAGCTAGTGAGAGGACTAAAAGTACCGCTTTTTTATATTGGTAGACATTTCACGCAACGCCATCTATCCCTAAAGTAAGCTAAGCATAGCTTATATCATGGGAACCAGACAACTGATATAATAAGTACTTATATACTTTTATAATAGGCATATCACTATAATATATACCACTTAATAACAGGTGGGCCGTCAGATTGATTTATCACCATCACATAAAAAAAACAACTACAAAGAACAAAACCTTTGAAGGATTTGAAGGAAATCGTTGCTGTGGTGATACTGCCTGGTATCAAAAATCGGTATTTTTCGAGTTCTGTAGACGCCCATAGAAACGCTTAGAAAAAAATTGAGCATGCTAATTGGACTCACTCAACGGGTTTATAGATATTTTTATGGAATAGATAAACGCTCGATTATACACCACTGAAATATAAACAGAGATCATCATGCATATCATTTTACTTAAGTAATTCTTCTTTTATTTTAATAATATTCAAATGTCATTACAGAATTATACTATAACTCTAAAGTATGGACCTTGCAATATGGGCATGGCCAAATGGCATATTTCAAATGCGTTCGAAGTGGATCACAAATCGATTACCAACTATAGATGCAAGGTATTGGCCTCACAGCTCATTTGGTAGTAACTACCTTCTGCGCTGTAGGTGATGTATAGGTTATCGAACTAAAATTTGTTCTATGTTTAGCTGGGTTCAATATGTATGTATTTAAAAAAGTATGTAAGTTTATTTATGATTTGTCTGGCGCTGATAGAATACATATATTATACATTTTTTGTAAAACAAAGACATATGAACAGTACAAAAGGCAGAGTTACTCCAACTGAACTGTGGCCAGTCTAAATATAACCTAAGTAATTGACATAATAAAATTACTATAATACGAAGAGAATATTTTCAGTTTTTTTCAGTTCGTAGGCAAGTATTTCTGTTATTTTGTAATATGTAATTTAAATTTTCGCATCCAAATATACTAAAGATGATCCCACGCGACTAAGAGGTATTTTATTTTGATCACGATAAAAAAATACTATACAAACTCATAAAATATTCCAGGTGATTAATCGCCCAAAGTTGTTGGTTCTACCGAAAATAATGTTAGATAATCTCTCTCAACTCTGAGAGATATTTTTTAAATAATAAATTGAATTTGTCTTTCTTGATAGAATATTATTAGATTAAAATAGATTTAGTTATACCTTGTTAACCTACGTTTTATTTACGAGCAACGCCTTTACGTGTGTCGTTCTATACAAATTAAAATTCAAAGCATTTATTGCACTATGTATATACTATTTTCTAAGTCAATACAATTTTACCGACACTGGCGTTATAGCATCGAAAGTGAAAGATTGTTCTTCAACCCCATTTCAAAATTATTGTCAAACAGAACAATATACATGTAAAATCTGTTCAGGAGTTTTCATTGATGTATTTTTTTTTTATTAGCGATAGGCAAGCATTTGACCACAATCTCACCTGATGTTAAGTGACGATGTGGTCTACGATAGAACATGCTTGCCTAGAAGGAACCTATTCACTCTCCTCTTGAAGACTTCCATATAATAGGTTTCAGGAAATACGGACGCAGGCAAGGAGTTCCACTCCTGGGCTGTCCGCATTATAAAAGTGGAAGCAAAACGCTTCGTACGGATGTGTGGAACTATATACTATGTTTCTATAATACTATTTTATATTATTATAATACTATTATTAGCAAGATTTTCATGTTCTTTGCCATAATCTACTAGTACTGTCACCATACCCATTTCTGCCGATAGGCAGTAATGTGTTCCGGTTTGAAACTTGAGCACTTGAGACGTCTTACAGTCGCGGGCGTATACGATGGCTCGGGTATTCCCATACCTAAGTAAGAGAGGACCCGCGTAGTATTACTTTTTTATGGACTGGTATTGTTACCATATTATTATATCAAGAGTAAATTTGAAAATATTACGTTTTCAAATTATATAATATGCTCACTGCTGATTCCGACGCTGAAATTTATTGCGTTTGTACAATTATCGGATTTCTGGCATGCATAGTTTTTTATGTCATATTAGTGACAGAACCAGCTGACGGCCCACCTGATGTTAAGTGGTAACCGCCGCCCATAGACAACAGCAATACGACTCGAGTCCTCTACACCAAAGTCCGAGATAACTAAAGTCGCATTGCGTTGCGTCCATCACCCCGAGACGGCGATGTTAGGTACGTCGCAAGCGCATGCAATTGCACTAAAAAATCAAAATAAATATCACTTGCACTAAGAATTACATGTATTACTTACTTTATCGATAAACATTATTGTTTTTAAAATATTTATTTACTATCAAAATGATTTTTCAGTGTTTGATGCATCAGCCAAATCTCCACAAGGTCTACTCTTCGGCTCATCCTACCACCTCGGTAATTTCGACGAGTGCGTAGGAATAACAGACCCAGGGGACAACGGTGTGTCCATCGCGGGGCAGTACTGTCTTGCCACTATTAAATGGAAACAGCGACCAGAAAAGAAAAAGGTATGTATGTACTCGTTAGATCTATGTTAACGAGTATAAAACAGATAATAAATAAATATTGTTGGATATTTCACACAGCGCCATCTAGCCCCAAAAGTAACCAAGCATAGCTTTTGTCATGGGAACTAGACAACTGATATAATACTGACATACTTTTTTGTAATTACATACATAATTAACACATATGGAAACCCAGACACAGAACAAACATTTATATTCGCCATACGAATGTTTGTCCTGGGTGGCAATCGAACCCACGACCTACAGTTTGAGAGCGTGGTGGTCTAGCGGTACTGACCCCCGAGTTTCAATCCGGAGGTCCCCGGTTCAAATCCCGACGTGCACCTATGAGTTTTTCGATTGAAATATTTATGTGCGCAATACCACGTTCTTAAAACGGCGAAGGAAAACATCGTGAGGAAACCGACATGTCCTAGAACTAAAAATTCGAATACATGTGTCGAGTGCACGAAAGGAGCCTCTTTGAGGCGCACTTACAATCCTTTCACCACACTGGTTCGACAGAACCGGTGACTCGACAGTGCAGAAGACAGGGTTACTACCAACTGAACTGTGCGGCCTGTCAAAGTATTAGTATGAGTATATTCGTAAGGTTTGTTCCACCTATGGTAAATACGGATATGAGTGTTTGCCACGAAATTTTTAATTCATTAGTATTTGAGGTCGTATTTATAACTCAGTTTTCCTTGAACTACATAAATCTTAAAAAACAGAATAAAAATAGATAAATAAATAAATTATAAATATATTATATTTTATTATAAATGCGGAAGTTTGGATGGATGGATGTTTGTTACTCATTCACCTGATGTAACTTGGTATTGAGATAGATTATAGTATAGGAATAGCTCATGGGTTACTTTTCATCCCGGTAAAGTGCAGTGTTCCCGTGGGATAACTTATTCAGCGCGGTTAACACCGCGGGCGCAGATAAGTTAACTATATTAATTACAAGAAAACCTTCATAAATACTGCTTTGAAACTTTAGCAGGTATTCATTACTTTGTAATTTACATTAAGAGCACATTAATTAATGAGTCTTATCTACCTAAACAGATGTTTAAATATTTTACAATCAGAAATTATTGCTGTAATTTTAAAGCAAGTTGATTATTTTCTGTACCTATAATGATAATATTTTTTATCCTAACATTATGGAGACAAATCGTCTGATAAAAGTCATTTAACAAGGGTAACATTATGCGCTTACATTAAACATAAAAATATGCCTTTCCTTCTAGGTTCGGACAGGAAGAGGCGAAACCCTACGTTGGGCGGTTTGCGTGCCAAGCGCGTGCAACGCAAAGGCAGTCGCCAGTTTCGTTAACAGCGTCCTTTCATACACTGTCGGTAATAGCACAGGCGTAATAGTCACCGACAGTGACTGTTATAAAAAGGAGCCTCTGCCTATCACCTCTCTAGATGTAGGCTTTTTGTAAGTACATTCACCTGATTAAAGACTGTTGTTTCTAAGTAAGCTTTGGTATGAGGCAGTGGCTAACTCCCATACCAGATTTTCAAAACCACCTAGATAGCTACCATTACTAGTGAAATGATTGACGTGTGCCTCTAAGAGTCTTTTCGTGCACTAAGAAAGAAAGCCGTCGAATTTGTTTAAGTCCACAAATTTCAATAGCATGAAAAAACTAACTATGATTATCTCATATTTTCTTCAGATCACTGATCCTGTTCTTCGTCATAATACTTCTGTTCAGTACGATGTTCGAGCTATATACCATATACTTCAGCAAGCAGAAGGAATGCGTTGCACACGACCTAATCAAATCATTCTCAGTCATCAACAACATAAAGAAGATCCTTTCTACCAAGCAGCAGACCAGCTTCGGCTTAGATTGCGTTTCGGGAATCAAAGCATTAGCTATGGTCTTTATATTGGCTGGTCATGCTTGTCTGTTTATTGCCAGTGGACCGGTAATGGACGCTGAAGCCTGGGACCGGGTGAGTTACTGCTCCTGTGAAGTACGATGATTTGACATCTCCTCCATGGGAGCGAATGCCTCAGTTTAATTAGGAATTGTGAATATATCTGACTATTGTAGAAATGAGCGTGGAAGTCATAATTGTTTAAAATTGTTGAGTTTGGCAATACGACCGTGGTAAGTCGTGGTACTTTACGGAAGCGGTCCATTTATTTCGTAAACATAGTTCACGGGGAAGGACTTAAGATTTTATACAATAATTTGCTAGTATATGTTTAAGTTGCAAAATTTTTTTTTTGCATTATTTATTATTTCTGTTGCATTGCATGTGCATTTTACTGCATTCCATTAAAACATGTGTTATGGTTAATATTATTACATAATTGATATGGGATAATTATTAATTCTTTTCGGCACAACATATTTTTTTAGAGGGAAAGGATCATTAATCATTACGTAAATTAAAACTATGAGGTCATTGTAACAACTACCCAGTAATAAACAAGTTGAAGTGGTCATATAGCATGTTATCGAGATTTAAAGCATACCGAAGGGAAATCTTAACCTAAAGCAACTGTGTGGAAATCTGATTTACGCAACCAGTTCCTACAACTCGTTATATGTAGTCCTGTTACGATTGGTTACAAAATATGCTTGCCTTCTCAGCAGGGTCTTTAATAGTTTCGTATAAAAATATTTTAATATGGTACACAAAATGATTTGAAGCTATAAACTATAAATTAGGATTATACCCTATTTATTTATTCTCGCTAGTTAGAGATGAGACTTGGCCTTGGCAGTTGGAACATAAATAAATAAATAAATAAATATTGGTGGTCATTGTGGTGGACACACACATCGCCATTTAGCCCAAACTAAGCATAGCGTTATTATGGGAACCAGATGACTGATAGAATACATATTATACTTATTTTTTTGTAAATACATACATATAAATATATATATTAATACCCAAACACAGAACAAACATTAATGCTCGTCACACAAATGTTTGTCCTGGGTGGGAATCGATCCCACGACCTACAGCTCAGAAGGCAGAGTTACTCACTAACTGAGCTGCGAGGCCAGTCAAACATAATACATAAAGACACGGTCCGGTTGCTACGTATGAGTATATTATGCAAGGATAAGAGGCGTTAAATTCAATGACGTAGCCGTTCACGAAGCGTGTGCGTTTGTCGCAAAGGATGTTTTGCCATACATTTTGGGAATATAATCTTTATTTGGAAACATTAGCCATTTGGTGTGCATCACAGAGCCGTTATTTCTTCAAGACTACTATAATAATTATTATTTCAATGTTTTCTTCTCTTTCAGCTAGTTAGACAACCAGCCAACGGATTTATGCTAAACAACGCTCTACTTGTAGACACGTTCTTGATGCTCAGTGCTTTTCTGTTCTCGCGACTTCTACTCATCGAGTTGGACAAGCGCAGTGGAAAATTAAATGTTCTGCCTATATTAGTTTTTCGCTACATACGGTACGAATTTTATAATACCTAATTGTGA
This sequence comes from Chesias legatella, assembly GCA_947359385.1. NCBI lineage: Eukaryota > Metazoa > Arthropoda > Insecta > Lepidoptera > Geometridae > Chesias > Chesias legatella. The sequence goes on from OX375768.1 coordinate 6,306,229, forward strand.
AGACTTATTTTTGCAGCAATTAAGATTTCCTGTGTCGCAATTGGCACGGACAAACAGAGATACAGGACACGAATATCCGATAAAACAAACTTCATGCTCATTACAGTCTGCCGGCTCGGGAATCGAGCCCGGTAACATTAGCTTTACAGGCAATTTTAATAAAGATTTAGCAACGGAGGTGTAATCTATGCTGTGCAACAGTGTTTCAGTAATAATATTATCTTTAAACAGTTATCTTTAAACATTCTAATTTATTTTCCAGTGATGATGACATCATATGATCTGAACAAAATGTTTAGAAGGAGATCAAAAAATTAACTACAATTTTTATTTCTCATTTCAGAGTGACACCAGCGTACTTGGTAATAATATTGTTCTACATGACTTGGTTCCCAAAAATCGGGGAAGGTCCGCTTTGGGACGATCGTCTAATGTTGGAAAAGGAAAGATGTGACGCGTCCTGGTGGGCCAACATACTTTATATTAATAACTACGTAAACACAGATCAACTGGTGAGTGCTTTTAAAATCCACTTTTTTGTTATTAATTAATGATAAAATAAATAAATATTGATGGACATTTCACACAGCGCCATCTAGTCCCAAAGTAAGCTAAGCATAAATTGTATCATGGGAACCAGACAATGGATATAATATTTTTATACTTTATATTTATAAATACAAACTTATAATTCATCTCAACACCCGGACACATAACAAACATGTTGTAACAAACTATGTTCGTCACACAAATGTTTGTCCTGGATGGGATTCGAACCCACGACCTACGGTTCTGAAGGCATTATTAATGTTTACATTATCAATGTTAGATGCCGTTAAGGGCAGAGACCGCCGTCAGAATAGTGTAATCATAAGAGCTGTCGTAAAAATAAGGTATTCTAACAGTAGATTAGATTTTTAGATAAGATATTTTTACGATAGCACTACGACAAAAGGTTTTCAATTGTATAAAGTTAACAAAACAAAAAAAAAACATCTGCGCTTTTATATTTGAAAACACCTAAGCTGGTTTTATCTTTCGTGCATATTGTGTTTACTTGCATGAAGAACACATTACAATGCCAAATATTTCGTATAAAAAAACATATATTAATCACAATCATGTATAGCCTATGTCATTCAGGAATAATATAGCTTTCTACTGGTAAAAGAATTTATAATCGGTTCAGTAATTCCAGCGATTACTTCCTACAAATAAACTTACAAACTTTACTTCTTTATAAATACTATAAATAAATATAGATAAGTTTGTCTCGATGTTTGTTGCACAATTATCGCGCTACTTGACCGATATTTTGTAATGCTTACATGATGATGATAAAAAAACCTAATTACAAAAAGGCATTTTTTACCCACACCATTAGCGGAAGCCACGGGCAGCAGTTAATTTTAAATAAATTGAAACTACAAATCCGAAGTGTGAACTCAATATGTTCCTAAAAATATCTGTTGCAAAGAAATATTTACATAAGAGAAAGTAAAAGATGAAATTCCAAAACACTTTCCCTTGTTTTGACGACATTTAAATATAAACTTTCATCATGTTTTGACGACATTTAAAGGTTAAAAAAATTTATTAACATTGGAAGAAAATTCTGAGTTGTGGACTTTGTTTTATAAGTTTTTTTTATGTTGATAAGTTACCAGAAGATGGTTCTTCGGATTTTAACCGTTAAGCTCTGCCCGTAACAAAAACCATACCACTTGGTTCCTCCGCTATGGAAAGGTTAAGCCGCATCGGGTTGCGTCAGTAACTATAAGACGTGAAGTTGATATGTCGTATGTGCATTAATTTTAAACCGGAACGTAGAAATGCTTTACTAATTGGCAATGCTACCGGCCGAACTCAGTTTTGTAACCACTATATAACTATTTACTCAGTAATGATTTGCAGGGTTTAGCTAGCTATTTGTGGTAAGGCATGGTAGTGTTCACCACATGTCAAGTTATTTTTCGCATAACAGTAAAATGCCCACGTCTACCTACTATGTATACAGTCAAGGCAAAATGTACTAACAAACAAATAATGAATAAAAACACAGTTAAATATAACAAGTATTATAAAAAAAAAAACATCCATCATTTATCTCTTATATTATAAAATCAAGTTGAATAACCATTAGTACCTACCTACCCTTTCAAACGAAAGGTTTGTGAAAAGCGTTGATAACACAAATCAAGTCGAAAAGTGACATTGGCAGTGAAAGCGCTTATCACTAACTTTTCCGTCGCTATTGTCATTTATATAAAGTCTCTTTCTGATTTATTTTATCAGCACAGTTCGATAAACACGTATCTTTGAAGGTTTTTATTATGCTATTAATAGTCGAATGATATTGGTTGATATGCTTCAGTATTATCTTAAAAATGATTAAAATTTTAAAATATAATTTATTGAAACTTATCAAGTTCCGAGAGAACTCCGGTGATCGCGATCTGTAAAGGACTTAAATGAATTGAATCAGATTTATTTCCTAAGAAACCCGTAGTTGAAGAAAAACACGGAAAGAAAAAATTAAAAAAATTGTTGGTAGTGTAGATATATAATATTTTTGTAACGTCATACCTAACTTTAAGTAAAAGTATGTTTTTGTTTCAGTGCATGTTCCAGTCTTGGTATTTGTCCGTAGATACTCAATTATTCTTCATAGCACCAATTTTCATATTTAGTTTGTGGAGGTGGAGACGAATTGGGCCTACATTGCTGTCTCTAGCTATTGTTGTATCACTGATCATTCCAGCCTTTATAACGTATAAGGATAAATTAGACCCAACGTTTTTATTTTATGCCAAGTAAGTTAAATATATCACTATGACTTAATAATATATAAAAATAAATTAATGATATACGACCCTGAATATTTATCACAAGTCCGTGAAGCTCATTATCTTCAAATAATAAAAAAAAGTTTTTTTTTCCAACTGAAAATCTACGATCTACCATTGTACAAAATGAAATAATTTAATTAAGATTATCATATATATTATGTTTATGTATTTTCCAACACTTAAAAAATAAAGTAAAAAATATATATGTACGAGTTTTTTTATGTCAGCTAATATTAATTTTACGCAGTTAAATATATTCATACCAGATAAACTTTTAAAAACATGTAATATATAATAGATAATATAAGGTTTTTATCTCAAATTTAAGGATACTATAAACCTCGCTGTTTAAGATCACCTCGTAAACATTATTTATTCTATATTTAGCGTCCAATAGTTCAACCAAAAACGCCCGTTGCTAATTAATCGTAATATTTGTAATCTGTGGGCCGTTGATTTTTAACATGTGGTTTCAAAGTTGCTGTTGCCTGTGAAATTACAGGCACTTGAGACATTCCAGCTCAGAGTTACGAGCTCATCACGAGCTCGTCAGAGTTATCAGCTCATCACGCTGGACTGATCAGCTGGGCTGTTAGCCTTTCAGTATAAGTTTAATAAAATATAAATAAATAATATAAATTTTAAATTTTTCAGAGAGTTCACAGATATTGCATCCAACTACTACTTCAAAGAAGCGTATATTAAAACGCATATGAAAATGATAGTATACTTCATGGGCCTACTCACAGGATATGTCTTGCATCGGATTCAAACGCAAGAGTAAGTATTTTGATTAATATTTATCAATAATTTTATAATGTTTATTTGTTTAGGATTTTTTAAGACCTCATATGTTTTTATTTTAGAGAATAAAATCACATCATGTTTTTTTACGTTTCGTTTAATGTTTTCGACGAAAATGCAAAACAAAAACACAAAACAAATATACGAAAAACAATCCCCAGGAAACCCATCGTAGAAGAGCCTAAGTTTAGTAAATTCTAATTTAACTTTACAAACAATTTATACATGAATTATGTCGTAGATTCCTTTATATGGCCAAACAAGATACGTCCTTCTATTTAATTAATAACAGTATTGCTTTGCTTGGTTTCAAAGGCACTCATGTTTCCCATCCTGAAGCCAATGTAGCGTAGACATTTTACAAGCTCAATATCTCTACGACAAGGTCCTTTGGAATGCTGGTAGTGTCTTATGGTATTACACTATAAATCTGCAGGATGCCATTAGAATTTATATGCATTCCATACAAGCTCTTCGGAATATATATAGACCTTGGTTTATTTAGTTGAAGAATTTCTTTTCACAATTTTTCTAGCTCCATAATATGTTATAGTTTTGGGTACTAAGTTATTGTAGACAAATAGATTTCATTTCATTTCATTTCATTTATTTATTCCTTTTTGATACATTTATGGTACACTCGGAAACGTCACTAACAATATCACAATTTATATACATATAGATTTAAGCAATTTTCTTCCATCACATAACTACACTAAATTCGTCAGCAAGTGCTTCGTCAATATTATAATAAGACTTAAACAGTAATAATTTTCTGACCTTAAGACTAAATTCCCTAAAATTAAGATTTGTAATGTCACTAGGCAATTTATTATATAGTTTGATGCTTATGCATAAAAAACTTTTACCTACTTTGGTAAGTCTGTGTTTTGGGAGAACAAGTTTGGATTTATTTCTCGTATTGTAATTATGTATATCACTATTAGCTTTAAGATTTCACGTGGTAATTATTTGATTTTGACTGTAACTAGATCAGTCTAGGCAGGATAAGCTTTATGAGTTGAATAATCATTTACTACATGATAGTACTCAACGATCCTTCTTGATAATTTATCTATGAGAATATTCAAAAAGTAAATCGCATTGTACGTGTAAGCGTTACCGTTAGCGAAGATGGAAATTAGTATGTGCCTGTGATTTCATCGGAATTTCATAGCTACACCAAGGCAGCTGAAATGGGCAGTGTGGCAATACTTCTCGAGACGAAATCAAAACTAACAGTTTAACCTGTCTAACTTGTTGGTACAAAGCGATGAAGGATGATTTGAACTATTTTTGGGGAAAGCATTTTTATTAGATTTATTTTTATGTTTCAGCTACCAGCTCTCCCGTGTCGTGAAAGCCTTTGGGTGGATAACCAGCTTAATTCTAGGAACAGTTGTAACGTTCTCAGTGTCGCTGTTCTACCAGGACTGGTACCAGTACAACGACATAGAAGCAGCAATGTACATATCCTTGCATAAGCTGGCTTGGGGCATTTGTAACGGTTGGCTGCTTATAGCCTGCGCTACCGGGAATGGAGGTGAGGAATCTGAGTGACGATGAATATTGTTGCCCACTGATGGTGGCATCCCAAACCTTAATTAAGAAGAGCTTCTATCTGTGTGATGAGAGAATTCCAGCAGGATTTTATTACTAATATATTAGTGCCTTGACTACATATTATGTGGCCTATGTGTGTGGAACATTTTGGATGGTGAGTGCTTAGCGAAAGAATTTGAATTGAGAAATGCTGTGCGTTGTTTTACCACCATGCCATGGCTTCTTCCCAATATTTTCCTTCATCGGAAACTCAAGCTCCCGTTTAAATCCACGATCTACACAGATCGTCAGCTAATGTCCGCAAAATGAGTTCAACATCGTTTCAAAAGCTGTCGAGGACAAGGACAAATCCGGAAAAATCGAATTTCACAAGCGAAGGCAAAAACCTCGCGAAAAAGTGTAAGCCAATAACACCTAAAATCAATTGTCATTTTGTTGATTTAGAGGTATAAGTAGGTTCCATCGAGTATTTTTTCATTATGTTAAGAATAATAGTGAATATATAAAAACTCAATAAAATAACGTATCCTCTTGTTGTTCCAATTAACCTCAATTATGAATTTTTAGACCAAACCTTTAAAAATATGGACATTAATTATGGAAATCTACTACCAAAGTACTGACAAAAAGACGCAGCAGTAAGCCAACTTATTTGTTTCAGGCTTCCTAGGAAAGCTTCTGACGTGGAAATTCTTGGTTCCTGTATCGAGGCTAACATTCTGCGCTTACTTAGTCAATGGAATAGTAGAACTTTATTATGTAGGACAGCTGAGGCATCCAGTGCATATAACTTTCTTTACTGTGGTATGTATTTTGTTTATACTTACTTCCTATTTTACTACGATATTGGTTTGGAAAATCCACCAAAATTTAAAGTTCTGCGGATTAGTTGAGGGAGAACACAAAGAAATAAACAGCATCCACAAATTTCGGGTACATAATTACATACTAGGTTTTACCCGCGTCTTCGCTCACTTTAATGTTGATTTTGTCAACCAATTCTGGTTGTCGATTAAAACAGAAATATTTTTTTGCCTATAAGCGTCTCCAGGGTCCCGTCTATCTCTATATCAAAATGCATCATAATCGATTCAGTGAATTAGGTATGAAAGCGTTACAAACAAACAAACAAACAAACAACTCACTTTCGCATTTGTAATATTAGTTAAGATATCTGAAAATATTATTTGAAATATTGATATGTTATTGCATAGTATTATGAAAAGTTTTCTACTTCTTTAATTCCAATAATGCTGGCTGATAAAACAATATGGTATTTCATAAATTCAAGCAATTAATTTGCACCTTGTGAGAGCCTTTACGCTCCATTCCAGACTTCCAATAGCAACGTCACATAAAGTGATCAGATTATTCTTGGAAGAATTTAGTGGAACTATTTCAAAGTGAAATAATTCAATAAAATTTAAGAGTTTTGCTGAATCCAATTCTGAATATTTAATAAAATATTTATTATCCTTTTTATATTATGACTGGACTCACAGGTCAATTGGTAGTAACCCTGCCATCTACCCTGTAAGTCGTGGATTCGATGCCCACCCAGGGCTAACACTTGTGTGTCGAACACGTATGTTTGTTCTGTGTCTGGGTGTTAATATGTATTCGTATGTTTTTACGAATTAACTAATATATCAGTTGTCTGGTTTCCATGATTTAAGCTATGCTTATATTACTTTGGGGCTAGGTATTTCTTTTCTGTGAATAATTTTAATCGAAAAAGTTACAGTTTAGGAAAAAGTTCCTAAATGTTCGGTTGCACTTTGGGTCTGTGCGTGTTGCACTCAGTGATGATCATAGAATCTGTTTTCGTTTACAAAGTAAACGCAAGTAATGAAACAAATCGTATTGGAAAGGGTTTAGAAAGGGTCAGTCATTTATTTCATTCCAGAGTTACAAATAAGGTAGAAATATTATAAGATCATACCCTGTTGGGTTGAGAGGGCGTTTATTCCTATCTATTGTTAAAATAAGTAGGTGATATTAAAACCGACATCTTTGTAGTATATTACTAAAAAAAAAAGAAAACTTGGAGTGCTGAACCGTTCCAAGCAATATTTCACCTCAATCCAGCGGCTATTGCTTTATAAAGCACAAGTCCGGCCGCACATGGAATACTGCTCACATCTTTGGAACGGTGCACCCAAATACCAGCTGCTTCGCTTTGACTCCTTACAGCGAAGAGCCGTTAGAATCGTCAACGATCCCAAACTTACTGATCCTTTGGAGCCACTTAGTCAGCGGAGAGACGTTGGCTCACTCAGTGTGTTCTATCGGATCTATAACGGGGAATGCTCTGAGGAGCTTTTCGATCTAATTCCTGCATCGAGATTCTACCACCACACCTCTCGACACAGAAAAAAAAGCTCATCCACACATTGTTGACAAGTGGGCCTGCCGTACAACTCGCTATAGCCGCACCTTCTTGCCCAACACTTGTCAACTTTGGAATGAGCTTCCTCCTGAGGTTTTTCCGCCGAGGTACAACATGGGCAACTTAAAAAAAAATGTAAAGAGGTATCTACAGAGTAGGCAAAGCATTGGCATCCCCGGGGACACAAATGTCTATAGGCGACGGTAACCACTTAACATCAGGTGGGCCGTCTGCTTGTTTGCCTACAACTACATAAAAAAAAAGTATTCGGTATAAATTGTATAGGTAGGTATAGCACACATGTTTTTCGACAACAGCTTTAGAAGTTGTAATCCTACTTGTCTGTTCCGACTTTCAGTACCCTCGGTTCACTGATCCAGAATGATGGTGAAATGGTCCGCATTGTGAAAAATACTATAAATGCGTTTATTTATGTTTGTGTGTGTGTCATGTTTTAATTTTATTAGTAATTGTTAGGATTTTGTTCATTTAAAAACGATAATGGGCAAACACATTCAACAAAGTTTAAAAAAAATTTTAAATTCAACAAAGACAAACACACAGCAACACATTCAAAAAAGTAATCACGTAGCAAGTATCGTATTATTTCCCGTAATATTCGGAATTGTTTAATAACTGGCCAACTCTTCTCATAATTGTAATCCTAAAATATCTAGGTATAGCTATTTTATGAAACGTAATTTGTATTCAAATTTAATTTCCTATTCTTTCGTTGCAAAATATTCACTGTTCATAATGTTTCAGCTCGCAACCGCTGTGTCCCATCTGACGCTAACTTTCTTCCTTGCCATTATGCTATGTATAATGTTTGAGTCACCATTACACGGCATAGAGAAGATCCTTCTTAGGAAATTCGGTGAGTTTACTTTCCGCAAATATTGTGACTAAGAACATTATTCTCTAAAGGATGAAGTGAAATAAATTTCACTCAATGAGGAATACTTTCACATTAATTACACTGTGGACAAGTCGGATATGTCATAATCAACGACGCTTATTGACACAAGGATGATGGACACTTGAAAACGCAAATAAAAGTCAAATAAGTGTCAATGCCACATCATGGAAGATTTTTGCATTGTAGTCTAATAAAAACTTGCAATTTTCGCAAAATCTCTCTCTTTATGTATGTCAATGTAATATGATAACATGTTTATTCTGTTTTGCTTTTCTTTTAGCGGTAGACGCGAGTCTTGTCATGTCATATCTTTATAGAGCGTGGTGGTGGTCTAGTGGTACTGACCCCGAGTTTCAATCCGGAGGTCGCTGGTTCAAATTCCGACGTACACCTATGAGTTTTTCGATTGAAAGATTTATGTTCGCAATACCACGTTCTCAATACCACGTTCTCAAAACGGTGAAGGAAAACATCGTAAGGAAACGGACATGCCCTAGAAGGAACTTAGAAATTTTAAGACATGTGTCAAGTTCATGAAAGGAGCCTCTTTGAGGCGCATTTAAAATGAGTGTGGTGAAAACCTTTCACCACACTGGTTCTAGAGAACCAGTGACTCGAGTAGAATAGAAAAGATTATCTTTACACTCGTGTAATGTCCGGAAAATATTTACGCATTTCTTTTTTTTTTACATTCTTCGAGAGCGCTCACAGTTCAGTTGGTAGTAACTCTGCCTTCTGCGCTGTAGGTCATGGGTTCGATTCCCACCCAGGACAAACATTTGTGACAAATATAGACGTTCTTCTGTGTCTGAGTGTTAATATGATCCATACAAGATTTACAAAAAAAGTATATATGTATTCTATCAGTTGTCTGGTTCCCACAGTACAAGATATGCTTAGGTAGGGGCTAGATGGCGCCGTGTCAATTGTCCACCATTATTATTATCATTATTATTATTTTACAGCTCAACCTCCGATAAGTGACAACGTAAGAAGAGTGGAGTCAGCAGAATCATCAAGAAATACTAGTCAGTCTAAACTAGATTCATAGCATAATTGTATCAATAAGTTATAGCTAGGAGTAGATGTAAATTCATTGTAAATATTGGATGAATGTGTAAGTTTGCCGAAGGCAGAATTATTTAGTGAAAATGTATCTAAAAGAAAGTGTTATTGGATATATCAGAAAAGGTGGAATCGGAATTAGATTAGTTTTTTAAATATTTGACCAATATTTTTACTAATCTGGCGAATATTTCAGATCGTATGTTCCGAAACTGAAAATTGCTCAACGATTATTAATATCGTAATTCACTATGTACCTCAGTGAATGTTAACTGCTATTTTATACAGATATAATATAATAAAAGAAGTTAAAAATGTTTTGTACAAGTTTTTTCCGGCACAGAATCATGTATAAATTTATCCTCCCTAAACATGTTTATGACAGTAAACAAACAAGTTCAAAGGTGTTCGTTCTCAGTAAACTCCCTAACGTGAAAACCATAATTTTGTTTATGCTTTGATATACACCGCCTTGAGAGTGAGATATCTGAGAATACTACGCAAAAAAAGCTGGTGGCCTAGTTGCGGAAACCAGCTCGCGCTACAAGTACCTGAGAATACGTTTTCGTCTCAGAGAATTTGTTTGTATGCTCAGGATATACGTCTATAATAGATAGACTAGTTTTTCAAGCTAAGATGTATTCACAGAACTAGCTAATTACTGAACATCCAGTTCTACATTCATACAGATCCAGCTAATAGATTTTTAAGCTCTAGCCTACGATCCTACCTTGAAAAACTAGCCTCGTGTCCCCCGGAATTGAAAGTATTCCATGCAATTGTAAGTTCTGGGTTTAATTTCACGTATAAGAAACAAAGATTACTGAAGTTGTAGAATATCTGCAGACAGTCCTGACATGCGGTGCATTTAAGCTGGGATAACTAAGTTCCCAGTAATTGAAAACTGTCCAAGTTGGGCCAACTCATGAACTTGCCTTTACTTGTGAACTAGTGCACTCGGAAAGCAAATATTGGACGGGAGTGCTAAATACTGGTTTCTTGGGAGATTAAGTTCTAGTAAAAATTAATGTTTCCTTTAGCTCATCCTCGTTAGCAAAATTAATCAGCTAATGTGATCCACTTTCATTTTTTATAACTATTTCAACTGGTGTGGAAAACAATCTAAGACTTTCAACGTTAAAACGCATGTCATAGTAGAGATTTGCTTCGGCTTATGAGTTTAATATAAAACAAAATCTATTGCGATTAACTTTCAGCGAATAAAAAACATATTACCTACAGTAATTCGTTACTATGATATTAAACAAAACTACACCAACAAACGCGGGCCGTACCCTCATAAACTGTTTTAATAACTTTTGACTTAGAATGTCATAAATATACAGAAACTGGCCAATGTAAACAAGCGACTTATATGAAAAATGTAAAGATTATTGCTTCAAACTACGCTACCATTGGGTAGCGATGGCTTTTGAAGCAATAAGTCAATACTTACTGTCGACAATACAGAGTAAACAACATTTTCTACGACGTTTAATAAATCTACTACATGTGAACTCTTTTTGTTTCGGTTCTAGGTCTCGCTGGTTTCCTAAACTTTATATTACTTCACAGTTTTAAGGGTTATTGCATACATTAATTTGAAGTGAAAAATTCAAGACACAGCTGCTTCGGACTTGAACCAGCGACCTTCAGCTTGAAAACCAGAGTCCGTGCCATTCGATCCCACACTATTCTCAATGTTGAAAGTTATACTTCCATTTTGAGTTCATAATCACAGCCATTTTATTTTGACACACTGTTTCGTGAAAACCTCGGCAGGAGTTGCAACAGTAGTAGGAAGTTTCTAATAATAATCATCGTTGTAGTAAGTCCATATCATATTTTTCTAAGTCTGCATCTCGCTTGTAGTCTGAAACCACTCGTCAATTTCAGTGACGTTTAGAGAATCATACCTAAGTTATGAGCCGGTGCGGGCAATTAATTGTCCCTCGGTTAGTGTTTGGGTTTTCTACTCAGCAAAGTTTTGAGATGAAACAAGTGGTTTGAAAGTGTAAATTACTAATTAGTTTCTGTTTACAAAATATACTTCGTTATAGTTCACTAGTGATTATTTTACAAGGTTAATTTTGTCTGTTCACCATGGCTTTCTATAAACTTCTCAAAAATTATAACTTTTTTTTCAAAATGGAATAATAAAGCATAAGAAAAATATTTAAGCATTAACTGATTTCTAATTTTAGTAGATATTTTTAAAGTGGAGAAGAGACCGCGGGGCTTAACGATGTTGGAATGAGACCAGAATAAATTTAAACAGTGTTTAAAGTAAGAAACCGATGTGTGGCAACACGGATAGTGATTTTTTGTCTATATTTGAGTGAAAATTTTCACCGGCATTTTAGCAGTCTAGGAACACAGGTCCGATGCCGCCGTCCGACGGTAGTTTTCCTTTTATACGCTTTCATGCCTTTAATATTACGATCCTCCCGTATCCCAAAAATGCTATACGGGGTATACCAGTGAGGAATATGGCATTTTCTGGCAATATTGCCGTGAGCTCGCCTACCCAACGCATTTTGCGTACAAACGAATTTAATAATAAAACGTACCGTTGCGTAATTTTTTCGAGATGTTAATATAAATCGTAGATAGTAATATATGGTATAATAGATGGTATAAAAATCTTTGATTCTTGATAATTCTAAAAGTAATGTAATCCAACTTCGATACGGATGAATTGAACGGTTTATGTACGCAGGGTTTATTATTATCTCATCATTTAGTCATCTGGTTCCCATTGTACAAGACCTAGAAATAGTTACAATGACAAATTTTTTTGGAAATAAAATTGTTTCACCTCATGATATATAATTTTGACTAAAAATTGTTACAACAAGCCCCTCGCTCCCTACTTATTCACTGCGGATAACGCCGCGGGGCGCAGCTAGTTTTAAAATGAACCAATCTCAACGTATTGATAAAAACTCCAAAGATCAATAGTTACGAATTCATGTTAATATTAAAGGATGAATAATACTGAGAATTCCGAGCTGTTAACTTTTAGTCTTTACTAGCTGTGCCCGCGACTTCGTTCGCGTGGAATAGTGACTTTTCACTTTTCTCAGCGCGCTTTATATAGCCACGGACGCTCAGGCGCGAGGCGTGTAGTACGTACTCTGTACGTTAAAAATGTTCGCCGTGATTCTTTAAATTGACATAACTTTTTTATTTATGAACCGATTGACATGAAATAAACACTAAATGTTAAGTAAAGCTTACTACAATATATTAGTGAAAACCGTATCTAAATCGAATAAGCCGTTTCTGATATTAGCGTGCACAAACACACAGACAAACAGACAAAAAAAAATTAATTACAATTTCGGGTTCGGCATCGATATAATAACAACGCCTGCTACTTTTTTTCTATATATTTCCATTGTACAGACACCACTTTTCTACAATTTTATTATATGTATAGATTTTTGCATAAAAATATTCTGACATACAAGTATATAAGTTTTTTATACATTAGTACCTATCGCAGTCACATTTGTTTTTGAAACAGGCACCGCCAGACAGGCCCAGGCGCCGGCAGAACTTGTCACATTCCAGAGATTCGTTGACTGTATTGCAAGTCTCTCTGGGAAGACGACGCAGTACCCGTCCATCTTCTAGGTGATCTGAATAATTTGAATATGACAATATTAGTATATCCTAGTATATCAGTAAGACTAGGGTCCTCTCGTAGAGAAAGACAATTCGCATTGCAATACACCCGTTACCCTGAGACGAAGTAGTCACGTCTCATAGTCCTGTGATTGTAATGGCACCCACAACCTTCAAACCATGGAAGTCGCTACTGCAGGGTGAAATGCGGTATTTCACGGACATAAACTGCTCCTACAAAGTAGTCCTACTGTGTTTAGAACGCTGCTATGCTGCGGTTACCTCCATGCACATATGAAACTACATAAATTTGTAAAATACCTACTAACAATAATCGAAAACTACTCGTAATATATATTTGCAAAGTATTTCTCCCCTTATCTTCCCTTATTAAATTAATCAGGTGAATTGATTTTAAACCTTTCTCGTTTCGTTAAACATGCATCGAAACATTTTAAGTAATATTGTTTAAACAAGTAGACAACACATATTAGCAGCATTTTCATAAAGTACTTTGTGTTAAATAAATACATACAAGTGGAGATTTCCAGGGTTCCCAATTATTCTCTTTGAGAAACAGATAAATTTCCTGATAAATAATGTAATACTAATATACTTTATAATGAATTAATTATACAAGTAATACAATATAACACCCAATGTAGAACCCGTATTCATCACACAAATTTTGGTCCTAGGTGGGAATCAAAACCGCGACCTACAATAAAAACAGCTGTAAGGCCAATAATTTGATTCAAAAAGTTAACTCATTGCTGTTTCTTCCGCAACAAAAAGTTTTATTACTTGGAACAACGTTTATTCACACTAACTCATAGAAACAATTAAGTTGATAAAGAAACTTACCATTAGACTTATCAGGAGGGGCGGGCGAAGAAGCGACCACCATCAATAAAAGTGCAAAAACCAAGAAAAATATTTTCATTGTGCGTCCTTCTTTTAGATGGACTTTCCACTGGATTTCAAGAAGGAACGTTGCTTACTGAATATCGTAGAATATTAAACGTATTTATACCAATGATGTTATTCTTCGTATAAGGGGAAGTACCTACATGAGGTATAGGTTAGTTTTCAAACAGTGACTCAAACAGATAATAAAGTTTAGATAAACTAGCACACTGAGCGAAATTACAGTTTGCAACAAAAATAAAATGAAATGCAAAATATACAAACTGGAATTGGTGCTAAAACCGGACAAAAAGGCTTTATAAAATACGATTCCAGACATCGTTATGCGTGGAATGTTCAACTACTCCGTGTCATTTTCTTCAACAGTGAACTCTCTTAGATCTAGCAATGATCAAGACGATCTTCAGTCTGTTGAATGGCCATCTATACATATAATAAAATTGTAGAAAAGTGGTGTCTGTACAATGGAAATATATAAAAAAAAAGTAGCAGGGGTTGTTATTATATCGATGCCGAACCCGAAATTGTAATTAATTTTTTTTTGTCTGTTTGTCTGTTTGTCTGTGTGTTTGTGCACGCTAATATCAGAAACGGCTTATTCGATTTAGATACGGTTTTCACTAATATATTGTAGTAAGCTTCACTTAACATTTAGTGGTTATTTCATGTCAATAGGTTCATAAATAAAAAAGTTATGTCAATTTAAAGAATCACGACGAACATTTTTAATTCAAAATATGCTGCCCGAAAAGTCACTATTCCACGCGAACGAAGTCGTGGGCACAGCTAGTTAGTAATAAAGGTGTTATGAGATTTTGACATCTGGGTATTACCGTATTTTGGACGTACCTTTGCTCTTAGTTCTAGCAAAAATATTAATAGGTAATCCATGTTTAAAGCCTGCTTTCTAAATGTTCCGTCAATAAAGACGGCCATAGCAAAAATGAACTTACTTGCTGAATTAATTTCAAGCGTTTTGATTACTAAATGTGCGTTGAAGTTTAACCACGAGTCATTCTGACACGTTATCAATAGTTTGGAATGGATGTTAACTTCTGTATGCAAATAGTCGCTGTAAATTATTTATCTATCCAATTATTTTATGATAAAGAGTTATAGCGTCAACGCGATAGTTACTGGATAACTACGAAGTCTGATCGGTTTCGATACTCTTGTATTACTCCGTGAAATAAGCATCAACGTTTTAAATATATGAGAACGACGAACGTGTTAAACAAACATTTCATTACCGTTAAGAGGTGTACAGGTGTTGTACAGAGCTGAAATATACAGTCATTGGATTTATAATGATTCCATTTTACTTTGAACTTAGCCCAGTGCGTCCCCATTTTAAATATATGATTTATTGAAAAATTCTCGACTTGTCAAAGTGTATTAGAATCTCCTTTTTTATATAACGATTGTTAACTTCGATTATTCTGACTTGATACTATTTATGTAACTTACGACACAATGTCACCGTACGTTCCTGTTTTTTAAGGTTTTTTGAGGCCTGAGGTATTTCTTCTTTTATATTTTGCAGAAGGCCCTGGAATATGGCCAAATGGCATGTACCTGTCGAAAACAGTTCGTCCAGCTACCTAAGCTGCTAGAGGGGTACTCTAAGTCACGCTATGAGATTAGGTGATTAGCGGACAGTATTTTTAGGGATATTTGACAGCTGCTCCCCGTGATGTTACCCTCTATGAATAAGTCATCTCCCGGGAACAGTGCACTTTTCCGGGATCAAAGTAGCCTATGTATTACTCCAGATATAAGCTATCCTAGTACCAAATTTCATCCAAATCCGTTCAGCCATTAGGATGGTGCGCGCACAAACAAACAATACAAAAGAAAAAGTATATTTTACGTCTGTTCCTACTGTGTCCCAGTTTCTTTTCCAAAATATTTAATGTACACACATAGCTACAATTTTATTACATGTATGGATATAAAAAATCATTATGGATATAAAAAGCTTACCAGATGAGCTGTGGTATGATAATTAAACTCGCGCGCCCCTATTTGAAAGATATTATCATGTAATGAAAAATGTATTATTTTCCATTATAAATGCCTTCCATATTACCAAATGAACATTATAATTGGTCTTTGCAAGATTCAAATAAGAACGTGCTGATCCAGTGGTATAGACATCCCCGAGTTTCACTTCAAAAGGTCTCTGGTTCAATTCCAATTCGGAATGTACTCGTAATAACTGCACCATTAAGGTTTTCTTTTGGAAACATGTATATTTCCACGACCTTATAACGGTAAAGGAAAATATAGTAGAACATGAAACGAAACTCAAAGATAAGTGTCTAGTGCACGAAAGGAGTCACTTTGAGGTGCTTTTATCAAAGTCAAAGTCAAAGTCAAAAACTTTATTTCCATAGAATTCATAAAGAAATGGCTTGGAAACGTCAATATTCAAAACATAAGGTCACGCGTACTTATCGATAAGTTTGACGCCTGTTCAAACCCTATCCGACCCTCCATGGGGAAGAACAGACAAGAAACCACTAATGGAGGGATTCCTTTTTTTTCGCGAGCATGATCCTTGTAACAATTGAGTACTTAGGTCTATGTTACATTTATGACTACATAATATACTATTACAGGATGTTTTGTGTGTCGTTGAGCAGAGCGACATCAGACCATGGGGATTTATCATTTATATAATCATTTACAGTATAATAAGCTTTACTTACCAGACCCTTCTTTATGTATGACTTGAATTTTTGGGTCGGAAGCTTCGTTGCTTGTTCAGGAAGTTTATTATAAAAGTGTACACAATTTCCCATAAAAGATCCGTTAATTTTTTGCAATCGTAATCTTGAAATGTTTAATTTATTTTTATTTCTAGTGTTCTTGGTATGAACATCACTTTTTTTCTCAAAACTAGATATGTTTTTATGAACATATAATAAATTTTCATATATATACTGTGATGACACTGTAAGGACATTTATTTCTTTGAATTTTTCTTTCAGTTAGTCCCTTTATTTTATTTTATAAATTGAACGTATAGCTCTCTTTTGTAAAACAAATATGGCATGGATATCTGCTGCTTTCCCCCAAAGCAGGATACCGTATGTCATAACACTATGAAAGTAACTAAAATAAACTAACCTAGCAGTAACTTCATCCGTTAGCTGTCTTATTCTACGTACCGCGAATGCGGCTGAACTAAGTCTGGAGGCAAGTGCTGCGATTTGATCACCCCACTGTAGCTTTGCATCTATAGTTAAACCCAAAAACACAGTGGAACCAACAAGATTAAGCACTTCTCCATTTATTTGTATATTAGCCGACATTTGCTTCACATTTGGCAAAGTGAATTTAATGCACTTAGTTTTGTTAGAATTGAGTAAAAGATTGTTCGATATGAACCAATCTAAAACTTTCGATTGTGACGCATTTAAATTATCGTAATTATCTTTATATCTGTCAACTTTAAATAAAAGAGAAGTGTCATCAGCAAAAAGGACTATATTACACAAAGTATTCACAAAAAAAGGGAGGTCGTTGACATAAACTAGAAACAAAAACGGGCCCAGTATTGAACCTTGCGGCACACCCATGTCAATAGCGGAACCTGTAGACCTTTCACCGCCAATGGCAACTTTTTGGATTCTGTTTGATAGATATGACTGTACAAGGTCAATCGCTTTATTTTGGATACCGTAATGTTTGAGCTTGCAAATCAAGATAGAGTGATCTACACAATCAAAAGCTTTGGAAAGATCACAGAATACACCGATTGCATCTTGTGATTTCTCCCAAGCTTCAAAGATGTGCTTTAAAAGCATTACACCAGCATCAATCGTGGACCGACCTTTGGTAAATCCAAACTGATTACTATGGAATAAGGTATTTCTATTAAAATGTGTTAATAATTGCTCTAAGATTATTTTTTCAAATATTTTACTCAAAGTTGGTAATACCGATATCGGTCTATAATTAGCTGGGTCTTTGTGATTCCCAGATTTAAATAAAGGAATCAATTTACTGTGCTTCATCAGCTCAGGAAAGACTCCATCGTCAATACATTTATTAAATATGTAAGCTAGACATGGAGCAATATCAGTAACTACTGAACATAGAACTTTAGTAGATATTCCCCAGAGGTCTTCGGTATTTTTGATATTAAGTGATTTAAATGTTTTTGAAATCATGGCTGTGTTTATATGCCTAAAATTGAATATAACATCACTTTTTGTTACACAGGATTAGAATCCTGTGTAACAAAAAGTGATGTTATATTGGATTGCTGGATCTTTATTAGAATATAGATCCAGCTCCACAAACAGAAGACTTCAATGACTGAGTAACTATCTTAGGTATGCTAGAGAAATAACTATTAAATGCCTCAGCTCAATATCCTTTCACCAACCTGGTTCGAGAGAGCTAGTGAGACAAATAGTAAAGAGTAGTAGTACCTGTCCTAATACAAATCAAGCCGTTATCACAAAATGCATCTCAGAAAAAACAACTAGGTAAACTAACTGCTATATTAATAAAAGATTGAGCAACTTAGGTACATGTTATCTCCTGTTGCAGCAACACAATCACCATCATCTCACACAGCGGCCGTTTATTTGAAATATGTCAGCTTGTTAGCACACACACCTTCGTTTCCAGGTCATTTGTACCCTAACAAGGTAACCCACGTAATGAGAGCCGACCTACCCTTCGCACTCTGCTGGCTTTTTATTTTTCAATAACTCCACCAAACTGTATCTCACGTTTGTTGATGCGGTAAATGTATGTGAAAATTAATTTACCGAATTTTCATTGGACACAGGTCTTTTTAGGCGTGTTTCCTCGTAAAATGTTTTTCTGTTTAACTAAAATCAAAAACTAAATCTAAAATGGTGTCTCGTTATTCTTATACAATTCGTATAGTCGGTCTCATGAAATTAAGTAAATAACAGAAGTCATTAATAAGTCGCTAATAATATCGATATGAAAATAAAACGACTTACGAGTAACTGGGATTATTTCAAAAATGCACCCAATGAATTCAAGGGACCCTTGTCTCGGCGGCGGGCGCCGGCGTAGTGGTTCCCGCAAACCACTGGGACTCTAAGGCCGCATACTACAGATTCCAGATTCCTTTTTATGTTCTTCCTTCCTAAAAATGTTTAGTTTCACTGAACTTGCTGTGCAAACGACCATTAAGTTAATAACGCAAACAATATCAACCGCGCATTATCACACGAGTAATACTTATTTACCTTGATTTTACTTAATTAATTCTGCATCCGTATTCTGGCAGCATTACGAGATCCACCCGACCTGCAACCGTATTACGGCACATACAAAAATGAGCCTTAAAAATGAGAGAGAGGGTTGACAGTTAATTGATTCAAACTTTCAGTACGGCCGCATTACCTAGGTATATGCTTAATATTCCCATTTACGTGGAGTTTTTCTTCTGTAAAGTACCACATTAAGTCTGCCAGGTATACCTACTGTAGGAAAAATCGCCCATTCCTGTTGAGAATTGCCTTTATGGGTGACTGCGCTTCGAATGGGATAAAGTTAAGTAACAAACAACGAGTGCTTCGTAGTAATTTTCACTATGGAATTTCTTATAGAATACGTACATCACTGGCAAAAGTTTACGTACAAAGATGCAATCATAGGTACAGGTACAGACAACATATATTATAACACATATATAATGTATAATAATACTTCAGACAGGTTATATACTTTTGGTGTGAGTCTGTGAAGTGCTTTCTCAATAAACCTAATAAGTACATATCATGTTTAATTGTCCCAGTGCTCATTTACCTTTAAGAGTTTTACCCTAATACAGCCCTGACTCAAAAAAGTTACTGTCCTTGTGAGTCAGAGCTGTGTTCGTAGAATATATTATAGAGCTAAGGTCTTCTAAAGAAACCATTTGAGACCAAACTCTATTCCAATTATATGTAATAACAGGCACAGACGACGATCTCAAGTCAGTCTTATCGACTGCTTCGCTGTGACGTCACGTGATTAATCTCAAAAGAATGGGACTTGAACCATACTGGAGACTAAGACCTAAACCTGTACAAACTATGTAACCATATCGAGGGCCACGGCAAGACTGCTTGCTGGGGCTGTATAATCGAAAGCACAATCAGTGCGTAGCCGTACCGATTAGTAACCCACGTTGGTAAAATCTGAAATTGCTCCGCAAAGCCCGAGAAGATCTCAAAAACCTAAAACCTAAATTTCAGTTGTCCAAAACGAGGGCGCCTCAGTCAGGCTCAGAAAGGCTTAGCTTCCGCTTTTTACCAAGTATTATTTTGCGTAGGCCATGTTTGCCGTCTACGGTCTAAAATGCGAACATAAGTGCCGCCGACAACAGGTGTTAGTGATAATGACTAAAACAGCCTTTGAATTTGTAATGAAGGGTACTGAGTACAGCGGAAACAGAAGAGTGACGTCACGAGAGACGGCAAACCCTCCCTGAGTGCGTAACGGGACACGTATTAAACTTTACACTCGGCCATGATTATAATTTTGTATACCGGTGCAACCCAATTTGTTTTGACGATCAATAAGCGCAGAGTTTAATGTTACGGAAAACAGTGGACTTTATTCGACAGCATGAACGAAGAACTTTTCTTTCATTGCTTTTGTATGTTTATACCGTTCCATGTAAGTTACTGAAGTTATACACGAAATAATATGCCATTAAATTGACGTGACGCAAGTCGATGAACAGACAAATACACAACGTTAATATCCAATAACTCAAAACGAGATTTATGCTCACGGCTAAAAGTCTGCCCGGCCGGGAAATCAAACTTGGTACCTCACACTATGAAGGCAGGGTTACTATCAACTTAACAACAGAGCCCCTAAATGTTATTCAACGTTCGCTGCGTTTTGATCAAAAACTCCCAAGAATTTGTTAGAAATTATAATCAAACGAAATGTGGACGAGGACAAAATCTTGACTATAAAAATTTGAAATGAACATGAAATATTTTTGAATACGTTGTTACATATTTTTAACCTTTGGTAGTAAAAAGAGATTTTATTGTTATATCAGTTTTATGTATGATGAAATTGTGAAGATATATAAAATGGGCATTAAATGTAACCATCCATTTTATTCAACAACTTTAGGTTACGAACAAAGTGAATTTACCGGACGTTAACATAAATTAATTCGGAATATCCATTACATTTTGAAAATTACAGAACATCCCTTATAGGATACAAACTATATTTGGAATACATCACCTATTTTAATTAAGTTACCCACATCGCCTTTTGTTGGATTGATACCTGAGGACGTGCTATAAATTACGTATTAAAATTTCCCTAGATTCTATACCTAATATGGAAAGTGGGATATTTTACTCCACTAAAGTGTCTAGAGATTATTATATTTAGACTCTGATGTCATTTAATATTAAAGCAGATGAATATAGTCATAGTATTTACTTTTTTACCAAACTTTTTTGCATATTATTAAGTATTATGGCTTGGGTCCTCTTCTACTTAGGACTGAGAAAATCGAAGTAGCTTTGTATTGCGCCGGCAACTGCGAGAGTAACAGGTACTCTGTATCATATGTCTAATTAAACCTACACTTTACAAACCAGGACACAGTCAATGCGCAAATGCTGAAAGAAATGATGACAGTATTCAGCTAGAAAACTTGGCACAATTTCTACTGGTACTTCTGCGGGATTTCTTCCTCATTCTAAATGTATCCATAGAGCGCAAAATAAAAGTAAAAATTCAGTCTAATAACAAAACATTTTTGTAAACAAATGTGGCGAAATTTGCGCCCATTCAAAGCATATAAGTAGAAGGCAGGCGCCCCGCAAAGAATTTAAATCGGCGTGAGAATAGAGCCACACGCTTAGGAAGAAATTACACCGTTACTTATAAAAAACGACAACTTTTTCCATTTCCCCTAATCGCAAACAACGATGTACTACAGCTCAAATACTCCCTAAGGAATTCAATAAAACACAGGGATGAATCTGGTGAAATACGTTAGCTATAAGTATTTCTGCCTAGGCAAAAGGCAGAAATTATATACCATACAAAAAAGTTCCCCTATATAATATCGTGTCCACGTAGCTTATGCATTGTTGTGTTTTTATGTGATTTAAGTGACAGAACTAAGCTGACGGCCCACTGGATATTAAGTGATAACCGCCGCCCTAAGGCGGCGGTTATCAACAAAAATACTCAAGTCCTCTCCACAAAAGTAAGAGTTGACTCAAGTCGCATTGCGTTGCGTCCGTCACCCCGAGACGGAGATGTTAAGCACCTGAATTTCAAGCGCACCCACTCCATTCCACCAGAACTCGGCAATACTTGTGCGTACTGCTTGGCGGCAGATCACAGATGTGGTGGTAGTACTTCTCCGAGTGAACTCAACATAAGTTCTGCCGCTACTTCAGTTTTTAGGAAATATTGTACATATTTTAGTTTTAAAGTTTATATTCCTATGGGTCATGAATGTGTGTTTACTACTCTGTTGATATAAATAAATAAATAAAATATAGCTTCCTTACCACAGTAAAATTTTTGTACTAAATGAATGACAAAATAAGATTTAAACTGTTTAACGCATAATAGAAAAAAATTAAGAGAGCCACACGAGAATACACAAAACCTATGGCTCCGATATAAATCTCAATCATCAGAACTCCTTTATAGAAAGCAGACGCCTACCGATTTCCAGTGTCCCCTAAAATGAAAGTCCATCCCTGCGTTCTATCAAGAGATCCTCGCTGAGGGAACAAAAACTATTTCACGTAATATCGGACGCGCCATAAAACGCGATAGGAAAGCCATAGCTTATCGCGGGCAAGACACTACTTATCACTTGACCTTGGATGCCATACATTCAGACACGAGGACAAAGCATTTATTATTATTATCAGCTTGCATCGTCCCACTGCGTGGGAAAGGCCTCCCCTTCCACTCGTTACGATCAGCATTTTCTATTTTATATATAATTTGACTGCAAAGTGGCAGAAAAATAACAGTATGGAGTTCACCTTTTAAGAGCAGTAGAACTGTCGCAAAGTTCGTTCGGGGTAAGTATTGCCACCATGCCCATTTCTGCCGCCAAGCAGTGAAGCATTCGCGTTACTGTGTTCCGGTTTGAAAGGTGTGGTTTCCGGTGAAATTACAGGCACATGAGACATTCCACCTTCACGTCTCAGAGTTATGGACGCATACGATGCGACTTGGGTCTTGTCGTACCTAGTAGGGGAGGACCGAAGTCGCATCAGTTGTTATGGGCCGAGGTTACCACTTAACACCAGGTGGGCCGTCGGCTCGTTCCGTAACTGTATTACATAGAAAAAAAAACCTGCTCGGATTCAGTTCGAGGGCCTGTATCTGTCAACTAAAAGAACACCTAGGCCGTAATGTGTTGCGTGCTTATTACTCGTAACTGAGAGACCTGAAGTTGGAATGTGCATGTAATTTCACGCGTAACAAATCAAAACAATGCGACTGCAATAAAAACTTGTGACGCCAATAAAATGTGTTGGCTTTACGTCACCGTACATACATTTCAAAGTCAAATTCCAAAACTATTTTTTCCGGGTAACTCATAAAGAAACGGCTTGGAAACGTCAGCAGGTAAACAAAAATATAAGGTCACGCTCACCTAAGTCCTAGCCTCTCCATTGTAGCTTTGCGTCTATATTCAATCCCAGAAATACTGCGGATTCAACATAATCGAGCAAGTTAATTTAATATTTGTTGAAAATTGAAAAAGATTACACATTTCTCATATAATTGGTTTCACTAATTAGGGTGTTCATAGTGTTTTAAATTGAAATAAAAATGCGTTAAATACAACATGAAACGAAGATGGGAAATTTTAATTTAGAACGTAATTTCTTTTTTTTTGACGACATGCGACATCTTTTGGTAATACATCATAGAGACAATCTATTCGTATAAATATTTAATAAAATAATTAAGGTAATAGTTTGTTGGCATGGTGAGCTACAGAGAGTAGGCACTATTAAAACAAGAGTCACTACGGAAAACAAGATGTTGGTAACCTGTTAAAATGGAAACATGCGCCAACCAGGCGCAAACCACTAAATATAGTTTGACAGTTTTATAGTTCTAATTTGTAATTTATAATTTGTATTTTAATTCAATACAGTGAAAGAGATTCGTGAACTTACAAATTGTAAGTACACGAATCTCTTTTACGAAAATCTTTCATCTTTGTTGCCAACAAAATCGGCACCACAGTGTAAGCGATACCAGCGCTATCTTATAAATTTTCACTGATACCTTCAACCTTATTGATATTTATGTTGATATTCACCGAGTGAATTTAAGAGATCCGGAAATTCAGTGTAAGTGTTAAATAATATTGAACGCTGATTTAATATACTATCTTTAATTCTATGATAAATATCAGTGTTCAGTACAAAAACTTAATAAAATTATCAGGGATTTAAGAAAAGTAACATATGAATCTGAAATTTATCTAAAATATGGTAGAAATACTGGGATTCGAGAATTCAGTGATAATGATTTAATAATGCGGAAGGGCCGTATTTTTATAAAATCTTGAGTCTAACATTGAGTCACCTTATCGAGGAAACAACTTCAGCCAGCCCACTCACGAAGAGTTTTGATTTCGTGTTCAATGATGAACTTCGACCTTGTTGTGAAGACAGTCTGACAAGCGTTCAGAACTCGAGAACCCTACAGACAGATGAAGGGCGCTGTGACGTGATCAATCGCTTTGTGGTCTTGCCGCCCTCAGCGACGATGCGCTTCGTGAACCAATAATAGATATTTTTCAATGAATTCGTTTGTTACAGTATGTAAACTGCTTTGAGATTCTGAAAGCGTTGTAATAGAAATCCTAAATAAACGATAGCCCATCGGATGTTTGGGTATTAATCTCCGAACAGATTCTTCGAATTTGATCAGCTTTTTGCTAAACGTATCCCAAATACTTGGAATACCTAATTTATGAGTGAAGTCAGTTTATTTTTTCTTTTTAATTATTAAATACTTTATTTTAATGTTTTTTTTTTTGTACAAGTATAATAAAATAAGTTTCAACTCAGTATGATATTTCGTTAATTAGTTTAAATTGCTTTAGTTTTATGGTTTGATGACATTTTTAAAGTGCAGGAATTTATCTATTAGATTCTATTTTTATATTCAAATTGTATTTTTAGCAACCTAGTGTGCCGCTCAATCGCGTTCTTTCTGCTGTCGAGCTCGTTCGCAAAAGTACTATAATAGGACCCAAGTCGTATTGCTTGTTATGAGCAAAGGTTACCGCTTGACACCAGATGGGCCATCTGCTCCTTTAGTAACTTTATCACATAAAAATCTGAATATTTTTGTGTGATTAATAATTGCTTGAAAAATCGTAAATAGAAAAAGGTATCTAACGAAAGTTAATAAAAAAAAGTGAATAAACGAGGCAATATAAATGTTAATTTATATTTAACAGCAAATTGTGTTGTTTGCTTAACGAAAGTTTGAAATTGAGCATCAAACAGTTAATTTGAATAATCTTCGGCGAACTTTTACATGATTTAGCACAAAATTGAACTAAATAATCGAACAAACGAAATTGAATCATTGTAGTTACCAAAGCCATTTAATAATTCAGCAAGTCACGAAATCATTTCCGGTGGGTTTTGCCAACTAACATTTACGGGTTTTCACTTGATCAGCATTAATTCGATTCGAGAGTGACTCTTGAATAACTTTGCCGGTGAAATCCATTATAAAGGTCTCAAAGTTAGGCATGCTCACACAAACGGACAGGGCGATTCGGACGAGCCCCATTTAAAATTCTTATTAGCTTTCTCACTGGAAATGAGATTGGGTTACTGGCCATTTGGAAAATGCTGATTGTTACTATTTTAACGAGGGACGAAATCAGGATGAAAATGTTAATTAAACGCAAGTCGAAGGTTGAAAGCTAGGCAACCATTTCGAGCTTCCCGCTTTCAAGAACAAATTAAAGATCATCAGATATAACAGGAACCTTTATCTATAACAAATCTAGTAAAACATTGAGGAGAAACACACGAACATTGTACACAACTATATAGCCGTCTACTGGTAAGAATGATATGCTTCCAGGAAAAAAACCTAACAGCCCAAAGCATGACAAAAAAAAATATCAACATAAAATCCGAATCTGTTAGAGAAAATACTTCGAATGAGAGTAAAAATAAAGTAGACACGAGCGATTATTCAATTCAGTTCTACCTGTTTTCCAAACAAATGAAATCAGTTGATTCTGGCTTTACCTAGAAGTTACTGTACCTGAAGCGCTCAAATTGGAACCTTTTAATATTGTTTACTGCTAGAGCTCCAAACCATCAGTGTTCTAAGTGAAAACATTTCCAATTTCTTTTATTATTCCTCTTTCAATACCCGTAACAAATATTTATCGATAGTCTGTAAGGAATAATTTATTAAATATCGGTACTCGAAAAATCGGATATATAGTGACAGTTTTAATAGAAAATATTCAAAAGGCCCATCTCCAGTTTGTTTTCAAATAAACATACAGACCTACAACCACCAGTGATCCTTCAAGGATTCTTTTTTAATTTTTTTCAGCTACGGTACTCTAAAAAGGGTGGATAAGGTGGTTTCGACTGTAATAAAGGTACAACGGCGCGTGCGAAAAAATGAGTCCTAAAATTTTGATTACAAGGTCGCAGATGATACTGACATCGGAGTCACAATAGCGGAGTGAAATTATTACCACCGCAACCATCAGTATAAAAACTCTGTAGCCTAAATAATACGCCAAGGGTAACATTCCATTTTCATAGTAACATTACTAAGTTCGGTGAAAATGTTGAATAAGAGAAAGAGCCGAGTGAATTCAGTTTCGTAATTGTCGTTTTTATGTTGATGTAAAGCTACACATATCATGTATGCATGATAAGAATGAATTACTAAGTTTATGAGTTTATGTGGTGACCCATATAATTTTAAGTGATTTTATATGCGTGTAATAAACACAACAATACTATCTAAAGTTAGTTCAGCTATAAATTATTTGTTAATTTTATTCAGTTTTGTTAGTTATATTACTTTAGTATGAGATCTGTTCTTGCTTGGGCCGGTGCGTACTCCATAGCGAAATGTGATAATGTATCTATTTTTTTAATTATTTGACATAAATAACGGTGTTCAATTTATTTTTATCTTACCATTGTAATGTTTCCATCTTAATAAAATCAGTTTTTTACTTTTAAGCTATTGCATAGCTTCTATCGCGGGCCTTGAGCGTGGAGACCGAATCCAGAAATTCCGTAACGAAAAAAACCTAACACCCCCCACTCGGACCGGCACAGCGGTGATACTTTTTAGTTTTTCCATCTATCGATAAATACCAGAACTTTTAATGACTTTTTGAAATATTACGCGCAATAGCTTTACCGCGGCAGTCTCCGAGTGCCACACGTCTTTTTTTTCAACCGGAATGCGGATGCGTTAAAACTTTTCCTCTAGTATTCATTGTTTAAAAAAACTCGGCTATCCTAAAACTGAAAATTGTATATACCTAGTAGATAAGTGACCAACGCAAATCCAAACACATTTGTAACTCAATAAACAAAATTTCATCTGATTTTTGCTGCGCAATCGCGTAAAAAGCCAGGAGGCTAGTGACCACTTCTTGTCCCAGATCGAAAATTGTATGCGCCCACCGAGTTAACTACTAAGGTATTTACACACCTTAGTAATTATTTCCTGACAATTTGTCAATTCTGATAATTAGACGCCGGAGTAATTGTATCCTGTCTTTAACTTATTGCATATGGAGCAACAGACTATCACTTGCGTTCACTAACTTACTTTTTTTGAATTTATATTTGAACTCCCGACACAGTTACAATGTTTGATGTTCGCAGACAGTGGAAATAAGGTAAGTTCATTTGACGACGTGCGTCGCGAATACGCACCGTGCTCTTAATAAATATATTTCGCATGACGACCGACGTAACCTTATCAAACGTGGAAAAATTGCCTTCGTCTCACTGAATATACGTGCCAGTGCCGGGTGGTGGGGTGAATGTTTGGGGACCTCTCGGTGCTACATTTTTTGCAATGAATATTTTACATATTTTTTTACACATGGACCGAGTCAGCGGTCCCATATTGTTCACTAATTAATAATAATACCTTCCTTAGATAAAAACAATCAATTCATGAATAAACGAATTTATTCGGCACCTGAATACTTTGTTAGTATTATATCTTGCGGAAAGTTAGTTAGCTAAACTTTTTAATTTAAGCTCTTCGATATTCTACAAATTTAAATATTTTATCTCTTCTTAAACAGGTAACAAAATATGAATAGATAATGATATACATAATTATCGGTAAAATACTTTTATTTTATCTAAGGAAATAATGCATTGCTTTAGATAAGTACTAACTACCTAGACTGAGAATGTATGTTCCTAGATGAACACTATGTTTGAGCGTGAGTGCACCGTATTCAGCCAGAAGGGGAAGTGACGTTTCATAACTCACATTTCACCCCATTGCATACAAGATCTCGTGTCACATAAGCCTAGGTTGAACATGTGCTTGTTTAAACAACTCCGATTCCATTCATTTTATGATTAAATGCCAACACTTACCTATCTACGGACACACAGAAAACTATACTTTATGTTGTACGCTATCTCGTATCCCCGTAAGTGTAAAATAAATGTAATTTTTACATTCCGTATATCTATTTAAATTCAATTGAATTCGCTGTTAAGTAATTCAATTATATGAACTTATGTGCTTATAGTTTGTAGCCGAGTGTAGAATGCAATCAATTTATTAAAGGCTCGCGATTGAAGCGCTCTCCTAGATACCTACTTTCATCAAGAATTATAAATTGAACTGAGTGCTTTTCTGTGTTGACCCCCTGGCAGCTATAGCTAGGAATTGACATCATCAGTGGGCTGGTTGCCCAGAAAGGAGAGGCTTAGATTTGCATCGGAAGTTGTATTAGTAATATTTAAACAACAATTATAGACTTAAACTTAGTACAAGTAAAATGTAACAATGTTAAGTTCCTAAATTAAGTATAGTATCTATCCTGATCGCAAAAAAGAATTGAATCCTTCCTTTAAGGGTTTAGTATCTCTTCTTTTCCCCATGAAGGGTTGGACAGGATTCGAACAGGCGCCAGACAAAAAATTTTTTCAAGCAATTCTATGCAAATAAAACTTTTGACTGTGACTTTCGTAATCTCTGACAAGTTTAAAAAATAATAATTGCAGAGATCACAGAAGTAGGCACTGCTATCATTCAAATTTTTGCCAAGTACAGTCGCATTGATCTTAATGCAGCTGAAATTATATTCACAAGAACGACCTTATGTTCATGCATCAGGGTGACGGGCTTCAAACGATATCACTCGAGATTTCCCATAAATCCATAAGAAATGCCAATGCTTAAATTAGGTGGGCCATCTGCTCGGTTACTGTTATAAAAACACCTAACTACTGAAATAAACACAAGCTGCTAACTGCAAATTGCGTTGTCATTTGTTACATCATGCTATCGACACATTTAAGCTGACGTCGGTGTCGATTCAAGTTAAGATACTCAGCAACAAAAGTAAGTAACACTCTTTTCGTACAATAGATCTTGAATCATGTGAAAAGCCAATCACTTTCAAAGTTTTCTCACTTGCTCGAAGCTCGCCAGAAAACGGTTTTCAGAGATGAGTTAAAAATGTTTAAACATATCACGTACCTACTAATTGAGATGTACATTTGTTTTCACTGTTTTGCAATCTGTGTGCATATGGGTGCACAGTGAAAGCGTGCAGTTACTGCAAGTGATACTGAAAACGCGGTGAAACTATTTTGATCATCACATATCCTGGATGGGGTGGTCGTAAAAGGGAAAACACGTTTGAACACACCTTTTGATTCTATTCTAATAGGATCTTGGTAGGAAAGAAAAACATTCACTTCTACTTTCTAAATGGTGAACAGAACAAAGTAGAAGGAAACTATCCAAATCTAATAAATACTTAAGCTCTTCCAATCAGAATAATATTATAAGTCCACTGTGTGAATATGGCGGTTTTCTTGTGGTTTGTGTCCTTCTCATACTGTTGTATTGTATTGCTGAAAATAGCGATTAAGTCAGCTTTTGTTCTGGGAGGCTGTTAGTGTTGTCCCGAACATTTATCCATAACCTCCTTTAACCATACTGTTGTCACAGAGTTAACTAAGCACACTTTAATAACAAAAGATAACTAACCAGCAGTAATTGTATATGCAGTTTGTCCGGGTAAGTGCAGCTAGCGTACGCATTTCTGCCGCCAAGCTGTAGATACTGCATTTTAGTTTTGTGTGAAGGGCGCAATTTTCGTACGTAATTACACATAAAAATCAGCTACCTACCAGTTAGATGTATCACAAGCTTTTGATAAAAATTAAGAGCATAGGTCTCTCTCTGTATACCATACCTATAATATAACATTTTGTAACAATGGTACCCTTCAATTTGCGTCTGATAGTTCCATAATTTAGTTCAACTACACAGTTTCAATTAGCTCCGCTTCACCAGTTTCAATAGTTGGAAGCTTCAATAGAATAATTAAAAAATAATTTTCCTGACACTCTCATGTCACAATATAAAATCACGATTCATGAGTTTCACAGTTCACAGTTCAGCAGTAGAAAATACTCGAAGATTCTATACAAAATTTTCTATTGCATCAAAACACATACAAATACCATGAAACACAAACATAGGTGACATCAAATTGAGATAAAAAAAATACTTTCCAAGTTGATAACAAATGCCATCGTTGAGAAATATTACGCCAATATCGCAGAACCATTACCTGGGAACGGAAGAGTGCGAGACAAAACGAATCGCCTGAAACACTTTCACGCTCACCGGCCTCCATCCCTGACCCTTATAGCCACGGCAGTAAGGTCGAGGTTTATGAGGATAAGCGATTTAGGGGTAGTTAACGCGTATCACGCATTCGGATTGCCGTCTCTAGCCAGGTGGAATCGTGATCGATTGCCTCTTTGTCGCATCGCAGAGTTACGCCCTGATATTACCGGGGACATTTCTTTCGTTGTCACCGCTTGCCGCCTCAGCTGGAATTACCTGACTGATAAATTGTGTGGTTAAATCGTTACACGCGACTTTGTCACGATTTGGTCTATTGAGGATCGCTTTTTCGGCAATGACAATGTGCCATCGTTTGTTTTATCTTTGCATGAACATTCCTGTTTCCTATGTTCTATGTGAATGATAGTATTGTGGGGATATTCGTTCCACACAAATTATTGTATCATAATTATCAATGGCACGATAAATTAAATGGACTCAGAAATCACGCAATATTTTCGATGAATATGCACCATTTATCAAAATATCTACACGCAGTATTAGTGAATTTCAATGTGACCATAATTGAAGCTATATAAACAATAAGCTTGAGGTCAAAATAGCTAATTTTGACATCATTTTCCGATCCCAACGATATAATATCCAATTTAGATTTATATTCAACAAATTCGTATTGTTCTTGATAAGTGATTATTAAATTTGGATATGGGAAATTAATTTGATAACACTTTCGCACACAAAATCGGTAAATGATGTGTTGCGATTACTACGCGGTAGATTTACCGCTATTAATATATTTTCATTCGTGATTCCAATGTGAAAATTAAACTAATAACCTTTCGAAAATAAACTCGTTGAATGTTTCGGCACCGGATACTATGCGGTACGCAGACCACTCATGCGGCAGTGGTTGTGTTCAACCACATGATGGATTGATAGGAGTACTACAAAGCAAATGTACAGATTACGCTCGAAAATTTCAATAACCCTTTTATCGGTATGATAGGACATAATTAAATAAAAAAATTAAACCTAATTGTAAACATATTATGCATTTTAACACTCAGACAGAATCGGACATCTATATTTGTCTGGGTGGGAATCGAACCCACGACCTACAGCGCACAAGTCAAGGTTACTACCAACTGAGCTGTGAAGTTAGTCACATCACTCGATCATGGGCCTAAAATGTAGTAATGAGTTAATGAAATAAACTTTAATTGAACTCTTTATCAATACGTTGAATTAATTGATGCCCAATTTTAGTTACTTTGAACTATGTACAAGACCTTCCAGCCATTTCCCTATAATATTACAATTATGAAATTTCAGAACATATATTGTTGAAATTTTTATCGTCCGTCCGTTAAACGTTTGATTATGACCTGAAATAATATTTGGCCTATTTATTATCGCGGCACCATGGGTAGAAGCTAGTATCAAACTATCTACTAAATATCATAAAAAATATTGCTTAAATACGAGTATATATTATAAAATACAGTATAATATTATGTTTGGATTAATTCCTACGTGCCTTAACTTAGCATCGGCAGCAACACATTACGGTGAATTTCAAGATTGTGAGTCGTAGAATCGAAATTTATTGCATCATAACTTTCGCCTAGACGTTATAAAATAGCATCATTATACTATCAAGGACACCCGCGGTCACCCAAATAATTTCACAAATCTACATGGAGCTGAT
Organism: Chesias legatella; assembly: GCA_947359385.1. Lineage (NCBI taxonomy): Eukaryota > Metazoa > Arthropoda > Insecta > Lepidoptera > Geometridae > Chesias > Chesias legatella. Next base: position 6,338,967 of record OX375768.1, read on the forward strand.
GACTAGTGTCACAAACGCACATTAGGCGCAGGCAGATCTACTCATTTACAAGGAACCGTGATGAGGTCGTCACAACTTGTTCACAACTTTACCCCACCTTCCCCTATCCCCATTCCACCGACCACTCTTGGTAATAGGCGGCGTTAACTAAATCGCTAGCATTCACTTTAATTACGCATCCAGATTTCTTTCTTCGAAACTTTGCTCGTATTTTTTGGGAGCCGTCGACAAGGCAGGAGCATAACGGACTTCTGATTTTGGTAGGTACTCCTTTCCCGTTACTTGTAGGCAGCTGTTGTTTCGAGTTCTAAGTCACGGAGTAGGAAATCTCCGACATAGTAGAAGATAGTTTTTTTTTTTTAGTTATTGGTGATTTGTTTATAGCACCTGGATGTAGCAACATTTCAAGTTAATAATATACAAAAGGAACATTTTTATTACTCTATCATACTATTAATACTCAAAACTTTTCAAGGTGTTTAAATATTCCACAATTGTAAACCACGGTGTAACGAGGCCCGCTGTTTCTCTACTTATGGTAAAAAAGGTGCAATTTTGAGCAATATGCACTAACTGAGAACTTTTATTTAGCAGTTTATTTCTACGCTATAAGCGTTTTACACCTTTTTCATAATGTCGAAATGTAACATTTATTATTCGTTTTCTTTAACAAAAAAAGAAAAAATTGTATTTTCTGCCAAGAAGTTAGAAGAAGAAAAGAAAGCCAATTGTGAGATTGGATATGTGTTTTTCATTCAGTCCGGGATCTTTCAGGGCGTAATACTCACTAGTGATATGTAGATTTTCAAAGGGCTTTTTCTAGTCAAATTTTATTACAGCAAAATATGGGAACAGCACAAACATTGTTGCCATGTTCTTTAACCCTTCGACAGTTTATACAGCTTTCCTATCTCAAATGAGTGTTTCAGTTTATTAGAAATACACACGATTTATTTTCATGTGATTTATTGCTTGCACTTTTCTGATAGTTTTTCACAGTCTCAATTGTTAGCAGTTTTTGCTGTGTTCAGTTTCAATAGCGGGATGCCACTTCCGTACATCAGGCTGTGATAAATCGTGGCTGGCTCAGTTGCGCAAGTTTGTGTCGTGACGGTTTTCAGTTTTGGGAATTCTGCAGATCAGTAAAGCTACTTTTTGCAAAGGCTGTGTACCAGACAGGATGATGAGCAGACAGGATTCTTACTAACCACTCTGATGCGTGTCAAATGAACTAATTTACTTGGTGGTATTGGTTTGCAAATTCGTTGCAAACATGCAGATTTGCAATTGTGTGTACCCTTTTTATGTTTACGATAGACCCTGCATTGAATCGTATGTTTTTTTGCCTGCATGGCTTAAGTTAAATATTTGTATCCCATCTGTTTTTACACTGTCACAAATATCTTGTTAATTAATCTTCAACGAAGCACCCACTTGATCCTATAAACTTCATCCGAGAGCAATCGAAGCATCGTCTCTACAAACAAGTTGTACTTGTCAATTTGCCAAGCGGGTACCGCTGAAACCTACTGTTGACGAACTTAAATTGTGTTTCTGTACAGACTGTCTGTTTGGGGAGACAACGAAAATGTATGTTCACAAAATATTCGGATTAATTGAGCTGTATAAACAACAGTTTCATTACCAAGTAAAAACTGTTTCAGTTCAAGACTGAAATAAATAAGGTATGATGTTCTCTTAAGGATTCTTTACATATCTTGAGTAGTTAATGATTTCATTTATAACTTATATATAATCACGTAAGAGTTTTATTCAAAATTAATAAAAACATTCTCAATCTGTTTATTTCATAAAAATAACTGCAGAAAATATAAAGACACAGTACAGTACTTAAATATATACATATAATATATATATAGATATTCATGTACTCGTTTGTCACTAATTATATAATGGTCTCATCCACTGTACAGGTTACGGAACGGATTGCAGTTTTCTTTTCCTACCCACGCCAGATATGAGATATGGATATCGAACTCTGATCAAATATTTATGTCATGTAATGAATAAACGAATAGTCACTAGGCAAATATAGGTATAAAGGTTTTTAATTAGTTGCTTACCAAAAATGATTCAATAATAATAACTATCATGATTAAAAGCTGGAAATCTTATTTAACTAACTTCATTTGGTAAATATGGAAATTACATTATTCACATTTTGCAAATACATAAACTTGTGTTTAATAAAATATTTTCAAAACAAAGTATGCCAGTATGCTAGTCTGGGAATAGTTTTATGTAAAACATAAAATGGAATTACTGGACATTTTCCACAGCATAAAGTTCTTTGGGGCCATTTGCAGATTTTGTGCGGGCCCAGGGTACAAATTCCTTTCGAGGCCAAAACGATTTACCTTGGCAAACTTTGCACCTACTCTTTCATAACAGCAGTGATGAAATAACATTGAATTTGTCACGGACTGTGATCAATGTATGTTCACCTACTCATTATAATTATCAAGACTTAGTTAAAAAATTCAGCTTAATTATTTTAGTATGCCTTTGTCGCGGTTTCATTCAATTTCATCCGGAATTTATTTCACACAAATGTTATTCCGTTGAAATAAAACTAGTAAAATAAAACGGAGACGCAGTATAAACAAATGGTCTCATCGCTCCACTTGAATAAATTCATCCCAATGTCGGGTCATTTATAACTACTTGAATATGGAGCTTAGAAAAATGAAAAGAAGACTGCGAGGGAAGAGACTGTTTTTACCGTTTTGTGACGGTGGAATAACGTCCGCTTTGATCAACAATCCTGTAACATTAAAAAAGCGGCAGTGAAGTGGTACCGAATGAAAATATACAGGTAGCCTGAATTAATCCATGAATAATTTTACTGTAAAAAAGTAGACAGAATTATTATTGGTATTAGAAATTAATATTGGTGGTGATTTTGTTGGCAACAAACTGAACCTAATCTTATTTCCCTTATCTCGTTCTCTCTTTCACGAACGATAAGACAGACATGTCAAATTATCTAAATTGTGAGAAATTATAGTGAGTAGTAGTAGTAGTGAAATAAAATATTTTCTTTCTTTCTTTCTTTTCTACAAGTATCACGAATAAAATTCAGTTCTTATTCACCTTCCACCTCATGAGACCACCTGGGTGAACCGTTGTTGACTGGCCTCGCAAAGCGTTTTGCGGTAACTCTGCCTTAAGCGGTGTATGTCGTGAATGCCATTTCAACCCAGGATAAAAATATGCGTGACGGACATAGATGTTTGCTGTTTTGATATGTATTGAAAAATATGAACATAAGTCAATATCTGGTACTCGTATAAAAACCTATGCTTATTTAAGCCATGCTAGCCATCTAGATTATGTAAAATATTCATGAGTATAAAAAATACGAGCACTCAGGGCAACCAGGCGCATATAACAAAATTTTGTTTGATAGTTCTAAATCTCAGTTCAAAAGACATTTGAGTAATTTCTGTTTTTTAAGTTTCAAGTCTCAATATCTATGTTGTGATTATATGTGTTTTTATAAACACGTGTCGGTTGTTTTTTCTCAAATTTATCGTAATCTTGTACCACTTACAAAAACTGAACCAATAAATTTTCGATTTACATTGCAAAGGCGTTTTCATATTATCTGTCAAAACAACTTAAAGGTGCTTTTTGAGTTAACGACATATTTGTATTTGAGGCAAAATACAATTTTTAATATTAAAAAACGTCTTTCATCTTTGTTTGCCATCCCTGTTTCTCTTGTTTCGTAATCAAGCCAATTCCCGTCGTGACTTTGTGTCATTGGTCGAATAAGCCAGCCACTTTGAAAAATTGCAATTACTCGGACGAAAGAAGGTTTTATTTGATTTTCAAGTAGTGTTGCTACTTTTATAAATTGTTAAGTAATTTGAGATGAATCTGAAGTCCGGTTTGCGATGTCAGGTACTGCCTTGACTTGTTAATGAATTTTTCCTGTGTATTTATTAATATTCCTTCATTTTCTTCAATATTTTCTTACTGAATCGCGTCGAAGCAAAAGGATTTTGAAAGAACGATTATGTCGTTATCATCAGTATACAGTATTCAACTCCTGGACATTACTTATTAAAAGCCCGTGTAAACGCTGTCAAGGCCATCTGCGGCCAACAGCTTAATGTCCATTCAAAAAAAAAAAAAAAAAAAAAAAGACATTACTTATCAAAGTGTCCAAAAATTTTGTTATATGAAAACAATATATCATAAAAAGCAATTAACTCTTGTTATTAGTTACGTCTGTCGCTAGATTCAAAAGCACGTCATAATTTTTTGGCTTTGAAAAATTAGTTACAACTAAGCAATTTTTTTCAAAGCTCTAACTAGAGTTTGTCAGCATGCCAAGAAATTGGAGCATCTTTTCCCAATATTGTCTAAACGACGTAAATATGTCCCAATATGCCCTCCGTTGAACTTCACATATTTCACAGCAAATGTTGCCGGCAAAATGTAGGGTCGGCCGCGGCCGTGTCGCTGACATTGTCTCTTCGTCTTTATGGTGACTCTAGTAAATCTCGCCGTAAGTGCCTTTGGAGTTCCTTTGATTTAATGGGTCTTTTTATAACCCTTGCTCGGTTATGATGCTTCAATACCATAACAAAGTAATTAGGAGTTATTTGAAGATAAATAAGTTAAGACTGGTATTCTTTTATCCTTAATTTAGGACTAAATTTAATGTTTATATTTCCATAGATTACAAAGTTATTCTAAAATTATACACATTTAACTAGAATTTATAATAAAGGTAACGTAACTTAAATAACAGAAATTCTAAAATTTTTTAACTGTAGGTGTCTTTAGTAAGTTACTATAATTAAGTAAAAAAAGAGATTATTCAAAACGGATATGATAAGGAAAGTGCGTTAATTTCATAATCAGTAGAATTATATGAACTTAATGGTTCAGTGAAAATTACAGTTTTCATCACTGGGATAGACTACCATTGGCCACTTTTTATCCGGTGGAACCTTCCAAGACACGATAAGTTGTTAGTCATCGTTGTCCCGTTAATAAATCATCTAACACCTCATTCTAGTAATTCATTCGTTAACAAAGCGATAGCCGGGACAAGTCTCATACGAACTAAATTACCAACAACTCCGGGCTAAAATCCAGTATACTTGAAATATCGAAGTCCTATCTTTTATGAAAGCTTTTAAAATCTGAACTTAACTAGACATAGATACAAAAAAATATTACAAATAATTTGCCAAAGGCATAAAAAAATATGATTACTTTGCAAGTACTTACTCAGTGTATAGATAAATTATACGCCCTCAAGCCATTTGGGTTTTTAGTGAATGCAGTCCTTTTGTAGAGTTTTTTACGGTATCTAAATCATATATCATTTGAAAGTGGTAGTTGACACTTTACAGGCATTGTGAAAGAGAAGAATCTTGATTCTGGCATGAATAGGCAGAGTTCGAATGCGAGTCTCAGAATTAGAAATAGAATTTACAATTCAATTGCTTCGCAAGTAAAATATTTAGAAGCCTCGCTAATCTCATCGGGTGAATTCAGCTAGAGCAATAAAATACCTAAGCCATCTTTATTTAAAGAATTGCCCTCGGTCCATAAATTTGTTAAACGCTGAAGCTGAATTTCAGTGCCATTTAGTTCTTCAGAGGGATCTCACAGATGTTGGGCATTTTCAATTTTATGCCTCGTTATGCGTGTAAATAGCTCCTCTACTTTACTGTTCAACTGCACGTACAAAAATGATTGCTGATCTCAGTTGCTTAAAGAGTTAATAAACGCAAACCTCGTAAAATAGATAAGATAAGATAAGATACGTAGATTTACGATGTTTTATCTTTACATTCTGAGTTGATCGATGAGCACCGAGTTTTTATATGTTTTTATTTTTTTTATTTTTTTTATTACCGATAGGCAAGCATTTGACCACAATCTCACCTGATGTTAAGTGACGATGTGGTCTACGATGGAACATGCTTGACTAGAAGGAACAAAAAAGAAGGAAAAGAAGGAATGTTTATAGATATGTGTCTAGCTTGTTCTCACTAACAATATAGAACCTATTTGTCTGAAGCTTTGAATAGAGCCTGGAATATCACATCCGCTTTTTTTATTCCGAAACCATGCATGTGAAACCGCGGGGAGAAATGAAATGCAAAAATTAAAAATGCTTTCTGACTAGTCTAAACATTCCATTAACAGGGCTAAAATTAACATAAATTTGTTTACTAGGTCAGGGAAACTAATAGAGACCTAAGAAGACCTATCAGGAATCAAACCAGCAGCTATTCATTTGAAATTCTGGGGTCCATTTAGCTACAAAGCTAATACAGTAAGCGAGTACTTCGAATACTTTCATAATTCCTAACAAACATGTTTTTACTTTTAAGAGTCGAAACAGCACAGAAATTTTCCGACTTTTGCGAGTTTAAAATTAGAAGCTGCGTTTGCTTACGAAGATAGGCAATAAAAAGGAGTTTTGTGAATTTGTCAGCTTGACTTACAGAACTAATTAGAAGGTCAGCACGATCGCCGCCGTTGCTTTAATTATCTAAAAGTACTTGACACTCGAACTTGGTGTTCTTGTATTTGTATCGTTACAAAACTCTTTAATAATCCGACACGTACACATGTACCTCACGCTATAACCAATACTCCATCAACATTACTCACCACACATTAGGTACACTACACATTTACACACAGTTGTGGTTGTTTTCAATGGTTTATCCTGGTATCCGGACTCCTAAGAGACTGGTGTTATAAGAAGTAACCAACTTCATATATACAGCCTCCCTCCCTTAAAATATGTTTTTTAGTATATTTTATGATATACACCCTCACTAAGATAGTGCCGGTTTGAGCGGCAACGACTTCAAAAGGTGTGACCGGTCCGTACTTCTTTGAAAACGAAGCGGTAATTCTGTAAATGTTAATTCTACAGAATATGTGACCAAACTACGAGAATTTTTTGAACCACAGTTGCATCATTTTGAAGGGTACATCAGTAGGACATGGATGGAGCAAGATGGCGCCACCTGCCATACATCTAACAAGAGTTTACCCGTGATGAAGAAACTGTTCTCTAACAAATTCATCTTGCGCAGAGGGGATATTCCATGGCCTCTCCGTAGCCCAGACCTTTCTCCAGCTGACTTCTTTCTATGGAGTTATCTTAAGAGCAGAGTCTACGTGAATAAACCGAGAACAATACCCAAATTTAAAAATAAAATACGTCAAGAAATGGCTAACATGCCTAGCGCTATGTGTCGAAGAGTTTTCGAAAATCTGAGGGCCAGGTTTGAAGAGTGCCAGCGGTAAGGTGCAGGCCATCTGGATGATATTATTTTCATGCAATAAAATTCCCGAGTATGTTAGAAAAATAATTAAATACAATGTGTGTATTAAGAAATTTCAAAAGTGAAAAAAAATTTGGCCCTCATTGAAGCGTCAGTTTAATGAGATTATAGTGCAAAGTCTCAAGTATAAACACATTTTTATTCATAATACATATATGTACTGTGGTATTAAGGAACTTGTAATATGTCCAATAGCAATGATATTTCAGGCGTAATTACACCCTCAAGATCTAATAGGTATTATGTTTTATCTAATACTCGGAAACGTGATTCGCCCTCCACAACTCCTTTATATTGAATTAATTTCCCATCACTCATCGTAGGCAATTAATTATTCGGCGACAAATTATTGTTGCTACACTAATGATTTTTTTTGACGAGGGTTCTCTCGTTTGTTACAAAAATAACGTTGATTTAACCTTTTATTCGAAAGCTTCCATTACATTACATATACGAGTACAGTGACTTGTAGATATTTAACGTTTATTAGAAGATGAATTTAGAGTTTACTTTTACTATTTGCTAAGCTTTTTCTTTTATTTTGCGCATTAAGTTCGCTCAACAAAAAAGAAATGCTGCTAATGAATACAACTGTATGTATTTTGCTTAGATACTTGGAAAAATGAGAACGGAACAGAACAAACGGACTTAGCTAATTTAAATAAAGCTAAGATTTAATTCTATGAAGGTGCAAATACCTTCCTAAAATGACATGTTGGATGAATCTTCATTAATGTACGAAATAAATATGAATTTATATGTTTTTTGTTGTTTAGCTTTATGTATTATTTTTATTTACAAATATATGTATATACTCGCTTAAATATCATAGCTGCAATAATAGGTACTTTTGGATGATAAATAACAATATTAATTAAGGGCGACAGAGTGTGAATGAGATAAAGCCTGTTGACATGATGAAAACAGTTGAGTAAAATATAGTAATTGTCAATTTCATATTTAACCACACATCTATAACCATGCTTCGTCTATATATGTACGTTTAAAACTACAACTAAATTTAATATAAATTGTATTAATTCATATTTCCTAATATACTAATGGCAATAGTATAGCCGCAATCAACATCTGCGGGTCTTCCTCTCTGAAGATTAAAAACAACATTTCCCTTAAAACTGTTTAATCTAGAGGTGGCTTGTTCTTTGAGAAATTAGCTCGATTAAAATTAATTGTATATCTCGCAGCACGTTAAGTAACTTACTGCGTAGCATATAGGAATTTCTCTGTAATATTCTGAATCAATTATTATAGTAGGTATAAACATTCAAATCGGATCAAAATTTACAATCACGTCATACCTCTCCTAGTCAATAATTATTGCTCGTAGCAATTCTGCTATTGCATTTGTGAGTTAATTTTAAAAGGACGTAGTTATGCAAACCAGATCCAACTATCAACTTGAACAAATAAAGTCCACAACATGATTCCAAAACTTGTTTAAAAGCATAGTGTTCAAGACTTCCGAGTAGTGAAACAATTTTTACGTAATGATACAGGAAAATAATAAAGTTAAAAAAAAATATGTTTTACTGAATTGTCTACTCATTTATAGAAAGTACCTAATATGTCAAAACTAGCAACCTGCCCGACTTCACACGGGTCACAAAATTCTACACTGGCAGATTTTTTTTCCACTCTGATCGGCAAAACTAAGGTAAATATTTGTTAATTTTATACCCAAATATTTTATAACTGATATTAAGGACAATTGTTCTTGTTGTGTTTCATAAGGAAGGAGGTGGTGGCCAAGGGCCCTTGTACTTAAAGGACTAGACAACTGCAGCACAGGAACGTAGAAAGTGGAAAGAGGTAGGCCTTTGCCCTGCAGTGCGACCTATCATGCTAGTAAAAAAACTAAGATTATTATTTAACTAGAGGCAGATAGAATCACAGAAAAACGTGGTGTGGGACTTTAATTTATAAATTTAGTGATGATATGAATAGCGATAGTGAAGTAAGGGTATCGATTGCCAACCATCGTTAGGGAATGGCATTATTCAAGATTTTTTTTTATGTGATGTGATAGCTCATAAACTACCTGGGCCATAATATTTTATGTATATATATATATATATATATATATCATCTTTATCATCACCCAACGATGATTTAATGTTTCAACAGTGGCTTAGTTCCATTTCTCATTATCACGTCCCATGATGTTTTGAGTCATTAATAAACCAGCCCGAGAACTGACAACTCGCACACTGCCAGTCCGCATCAGCAGCAAACGATACTGTATTTGGTATCAAAAGACTTTGATAGCTGCCTTTTGATACCAATCGCGGAATATTTTATGATGAATTTAAATCAGCTTATTTTAGGTATACCTACTCATTATGCGATTTCTATCAAACTTAGAAATGAAAAGTTATATCTGTTAGTCTGTATAAATGTTTGTTTTTTATATTTAAGCAATTATTTAGAAAATAATAATACCACGAGCAGTTTTGTCTCAGTACCACGAGGGCGAAGATGCTTATTTGTATATTATATGATATTATAGTTGTCCATTGATTGAATTAAAACAGCTATTAAAGGTTATAATTAAGCCAATTCCTGAGAATCCATCAGTTAAAAATATTTTAAAGAAACCTATTTATGCGATGAATAGTGAAATTTTAGGTCCAAGCAGATGATGTCGTGGGCGAATATTATGCAGTTAGTTACCAATAATATCGTGCAAATCAATGAATTCGCAATTTTAATGAGGAAAAGCTCCTTAGAGTTGTTTTGGAGGATCTCTTGTTTATGACAAAAACATAATTATTAATACACAGCAGTCCCCGGGAAGTTGGCAGAGGAGTTCTTGAGAGTCGGAAAACGTATTGAGGGCGCCCTCTGACTAGGTGGAGCCAACACAGAATCAGAAAACAACCAGACCAGAACAACCAGAAAAGGCATATGTCCAGCAATGCAAGAATGTGGGCTGACGATTAGGATGAGGAAGACGAGGCTTGGCTCATATCAAATTACTGGGTTACAACAGCTAAGGGAGAGAACTGAGGAAAAATGGTGCAGGTGTGCTTTGCACTGGGAGAGATGGGCTTTATATATACATAGCAAATTGAATTATTTTATTCGGTTGTTATGGGCCGAGGTTACCACTTACCGCCAGGTGGGCCGGCGGTTGGCTCGATCCGTAACTATACCACATAAAAAAAAATAAAAAAATACAATTATTAATTTCCACAGAGCAAAACTCATATCCTTGTATATATATTTGTGGATGTTTCCGTACAGAAAGTGTCATTAGGATAGGACCTGGGCAACGAGATAGTATAGATTCTAACTGCATTACAAAAATAACTACAGCTCTGCTGAGCATATGTGAAAGTTTTGCCGTATATCAGCGACCGGGTAAGCTATCGTATGTTTGGATTTTGTTGTAAGTGTAATGCGGAATATTTGTACGATAATTTTGTTTTCAATGGCAAATATTTATTATACATAAATTTATAATACATCAAATGCGATACAGATCGATGTGAACGTCTCAATTTGTTTCACTATATTTTTTTTATTTGATACAGTTACGGAAAATGAGGGAAAGAAGTTCCGACAAAATTGTTAAATATTGTATGTGAAATAAAATAAATTAATAAAAAAAGAGCCAACGGTGACGGCCCACCTGGCGTTAAGTGGTAACCTCGGCCCATAACCGATGCGATTTGGGCCCTAACTTAATAGGTATGACAAGACTGAAGTCGCATCGTATGCGCCCGTAACTCTGAGACGTATATTGTACTGTATTTGTAAATGTTAGATGTTAGGTAAATACCTATATATATTTGCAAAAGTATATGTAGGTACTATATATGCAATTTTTTTATTATATTACCTATTTTTCTTCAGTACTTTTAATTAGTGGTGATGTTATTTATTTGAATTAAATGGGTAAAATATATATTTTTAGACACTTTCAATATCAGAAATAGCCTTTCGGGCAAATTGTTTCTTTAAAAATGTTACTTTCTACACAAAAATCGAACACACAAAATCATTATAAATTGGCTTACTCACTGACAATACGAGTAGGTAGTTGTCGAAATTATTTGTCGTAAATAGATGTTACCGTGGTAACAGATTGAGCACAAAATAAGCATTTTATCCATGATCAGAACGTCGTAACTCATAAAGCCCATCCATTATCATTGTTCATAATCTATGTTACGGTCTATGTTCCTGTGCCAGATAGCACGCATGTATTATTATGAAGTAACGGCTGACTGTTGGCAGCTGACAGATTACTACGTCTCCGTGCGGTTGCTCCGTGGCACATACAGCAATTGCTTGGTGTTGTATAATACCTCGACAACCACTCGTCTCGTACACATACTATATCAAAATACAATTTACACACGACACTATAATCCATCTCTATTTCATTAATCAAGACAACATGCCTTCTCTTTGACAGTTATTGTTTTACGAAATCATTTGTATATAAAAACCTGGCAACTTTTGGAAATCCTTAACTTATTGGTTATTTCTATGTTTTTCTGTTCCTTGGCCTAAACAGTCTTCTAAGTGCAAGAATTGCTTTCATATGCAAATGTCTTTATTTCACATTTTTCTATATACCTACTTAGGTTAAGAATTCGGTTTTAACTGAGTATTTAATAATTAACTGCGTGAATTTGTAATAATTTGCAAGCTTTTCACATATTTTTATTCATTTTATTTAAATAACTTTCCTACCTCTTTCCTACCATTTATCATAAAAATACACGTAGACAGAGACATAATAGCCCATACACTCTCTTATTTTGAGTAGTTCTGTGTCCCCCAACTAGCACATAAATAAATAAATAAATATTGGTGGAAATTTCACACAGCGCTATCTAGCCCCAAAGTAAGCTAAGCATAGCATGTGTCATAGGAACCAGACACCTGGTATAATACTTATATACTTTTCTTTTGTAAATACATACATATAATACATATACACCCAGACACAGAACAAACTTGATGTTACAAATGTCACATAAATGTTTGTCCTGGGTGGGGATCGAACCCACGACCTACAGCGCAGAAGGCAGGGTTACTACCAACTGAGTTATGAGGCCAGTCAAAGAATATATACATAACACTTAAATATGCAGCTACATTGCAGTCTACGGATCTAAAGTACGGGCACATGGGCTCACATGATGCTTAAGGGTTAGTTATTACCATTAATATGCCTTATTTATAGGCTTTATATAAAACTTTCATATATCTACCATATTATGTGCGTCTCACATACACTCCATTCAGTTCAAGTCATAGTTCAGTGTTCGATGGATTTTTATCTGAGTGTGGTGGTGCCATAAGAGATGTGGAAGCTTAATGCTGAAAATGTATTTTTATAAGCTCCTTCGATAATAGCTTTTGTGTGGATATCTCAAACACAGTGCAAATAAGACAAAAAAAAATCATACATGTATAGCAACTTCTTATGAAACTTTTTAAAGTTTATTAGAAGAAAGGTTCTAGGTGACCCTTCACCATTTGCTTTCAATTGTGAGAGTTATGTAATTTTCTTAGCTCACACCTTGTTACTTACGCCAGCTGCACACCATATTTTGAACATGCTGCAATGTATCTGCTTGAGCTAAATTATTATATTCCGGCCACCGCTGGCCGCTGCTGCAACGTAAATTGTCCCAATGAGGACATTATAATAGAGATCTAAATCAGCTACCTATTAGAATTAAATTAAATCACATTGATGAAATCAGAGGTATGTTGATATAATATAATATAATAATAATATTGGTCGTACATAAGCTAGTGTGTGTAGATTCCCGTAGTGTCTTCTTGTCAACAAAAGACCGATATCTATACCGTGGGAATCATAAAAAGCGAGATTGAACGTTTTCTGGAATAACTTGGACTTTAAAAACCTTCGAGAACAGACGGCATTCCCAATGGACGGACGCACGCGGCCGACCTACTTCCAGCTCGCAGCCTCATCGCTGTCAGGATTTAATTAGACATGTGCTCGATCCGGCCCGATTGGTTCTTAGTTGAAATAGGATTCCATTTTGCTTCGACTTTCTGGATTAATAATGATATTTTCTGAAGTTTCAATTATAATACCAACCTATATTTCCATAATTTCATCAATTCAACCAAGAAAACCTTTTCATGTAAAATATGTCATCAACCCGATTTGAATTTATATGACGACATAACAAAAATCGTTTGCAACGCGAGTTGTGCTGTGCGGTATCATTGAATGAGTAAACAGCTTATAGCAACATATGGGGGCTTGGAGTTGTCACTACATTTTGTCTTCTTGTGAAGTCGCTCGTGGAAAAACGCTGGTTCGCCATTCGGTTTAAATGAGTTTAATTTTTTATTTATTTATTTATTCCAGTGAAACAATGAAATTGTATGCGGAAATTACACAACAAATTATACAAACAACAAAAATATTAGAATTGACATACATTACATTTAAGGCGTGTAGTGCGCGAGTGTGCGAGTGTGCGTGTGCGTGTGTGGGAGTGTGCGTTTGTTCGTGTGTGCGAGTTTGCGAGTGTGCGAGTGATCTAGTGTGCGAGTGCGCGTGCGTGCGGTAAAATAAGTCTTTACTTCGAACGACCTTACAAACAGACCTACACAGATTCACGCCGTTATCTCCGAAGGAGTAGGCAAAGCCTCAATGGGCCACTTTTCACCTTGAGTTTAACACTATCGTAGAACGAAGACGTGACGGGGGGTGAGCTCGTCGCCGCCATTGTTTTCTCAAGAATCTTGACTCTGGTTATATACTGGTAATGTAAATTTAAATTGTGCCAACAAACTGAAAAATGTAATATTATAATTTGAAAATATTGAAAGATTTTTCTTGTTAATAATGTTTTGTGTTACTGCGTTTATGCGTAGTAGGGCAAGTGAGAACATGGTTGTCCAGTGGTATGGACTACTTTCAAATCTGTAGCAGGCATGAATAAGCCATTAATAAAAATTGAATATTACAATACGGTGGCGACTAAAAATCAGGACCATAATGATGAATCTGGCACCAATACACAGATAAGCCTGCCGGGATAGAAAATCATATTCATTCTCGCTTGTCGAGAGTAGACTCGTATGTAGCGAGGAAAAGAGGCTGGCACGCTACTGCGTGTAAAGTTTTACAGGCTATAAATTCCCATTAGCGATACACCAAAGCGATAACTCTCTAGAACAATAGTGGTTGCCTTTAATCTGTCATTATTGGTTTCAGGTTTACTGTAAATGAAGCTATATTTCACTTTAGTATAACGTACGTTATTTATGAAAATATATATGGCCCTGAATAAACATGTATGACAGTATATCTATATTCGTAGCTTTAGTTTTCACATAAGTAAAGATGGCATCAATTCAATATTTTTCAGTCATCTAGTTCTTAATAGGTTTTTGACGAAATTTTAGACTATGTGGTCTTCAACATAAGCTAACGATTAGGTAAAAAAAAACATCCCAAATTGTTATGCCTTGTTATACCTTCTCATATTCCAAATTTCTGCAAGAAATAGAATGAAATGCAAAGTTTGTGAGAATTGCATGACAGTACCTTTACACAATACAACTTTCTTGACTTTCTCTTTAAAAAATAAGAACATGTATTTCACTGTTTCAAAACTATAAACCGCAGGAAAGTTCGTAAGTATAATAGCTACAGACGCTAACTTTGATGACTAGGGTCTCTGAAGAGATAGCAGAGGGTTCGTGGGTAGCAGGCAATTTCTTGCCGCTAGCTAGATGCACCCCTCTGTAAGCTGCTGAAAAAAATGCAACAAAAATACTTCTCACACAATATCATTATCTCCATTGAACTGAATGAAATGTTTCTTAATTTAACGGAACTAATAAGATAAAACAACTATTCTGCAATATTACTGTGAATCGTGTTATCAAAGTTTTCTGCTATAAACTTTGTTAAATTAGCTGACACATGAATAACCTTTTAGCTTTCTCCTTTATAGGCTCGCGAAATGACCAGGCAATATTCATAGAATATTCAGTAGCTTATTAATTTTTAAACCTTTTTCGTTATGGGTAGGCTGTGATGATCAGAAATGTTTTTACTGATGCATATGCCTAGAGTATTATCTATAAATTTTAGCCGTTTTTGTCAGTAATGTATTTGCTTACGTAGGATTTAGTTTATTCTTGTAATCTTCTCATTTTTGTAGGTTGGGTCAATAATTATCTTATTTTAACAAGAATAGCACCCCTGTCTACTATTTGCTGCCTTGTGACTAGTAACACCGAGGGCTACACACAACAATGGTAGATGATTTGCGATGTGGTGCGCCACAAACCTTGCACTCTGACCGCAAATATTGCCCACCATTGTGCGAGACCTGTGAACTGCGCTAGTTTGTATCTAAATTGGATCTATGTGACGAGTTATGAACATCAGTTTATATTGCGAGAACTACGGGTAAGGCTTCCGCAGCTAAAAGGAATTAACGTGTGAGGGCGCGGAATTTTGTAAGGGTTTAAAGCCTTTTTTGCGTAGTAGATGAAAGGTTTTTTTTTTCAGTTTGGTTTCAGATTTTTTAGTAATCTTTTAACATAATTGACCATATAGAATGATTGTGTTCAAAATTATGTACTTGAAAATCAAGAAATTATCATTGAAGTTCCACCGTTAACTGCATAAACTTTGATTAATCAGAGTTAAGGCATATGTTTCTTGTAATCTCTTTTTTAATTATGTCCCGTGGTTAAACATATACAAATCATACCAATTTAAATAAATACATACACACATGTCTTAAAGATGAAGACAACATGTCAACGTGAGGTGTTTATATCCACTTCTTTATCATATACCAACTTTTGGGTGAAAACGAGTTGAATAATAGCATAAGTAAGAAGAAGTTGTAACAAATAGAAAATGTTTCTTTTAACTATTGCTGTGTCAATACGTAATAGATAAAAAGCATACGTATGTTACGGTACGCACTATCAAGTGGTTACCCATAACGTCATTAACTGTCCTATAAAAAACATGCGAAAACAGAAACATTAGTACGATTTGAACTGTAGACAATGGGGCATATTTATTTGACATTCTTCTATTATGGATATTTATATATTTTACTTAGTATGTAGGTGCAGTAGCGTGGAATATTGGCACGTACGGATAAAATCTAAGTGATGTACGAAATGTGACCGAAGAATGTCGATGGGCCGGCGACTGTCACGTTGGGACGATAAAACGGGACCGAAACAGAATATTCCGAATTCCAATCGTAA
The DNA here is from genome assembly GCA_947359385.1 of Chesias legatella. Taxonomy (NCBI): domain Eukaryota; kingdom Metazoa; phylum Arthropoda; class Insecta; order Lepidoptera; family Geometridae; genus Chesias; species Chesias legatella. The sequence goes on from OX375768.1 coordinate 6,355,586, forward strand.
TACACTTACCGCAATTCATATACAAAAGTTACAATATACTAAAGAAAATAGTGTTTTGTTTTACTGCATTGAACACTTTAGAATGAAATCGAGCAATATACAGTCTAGTATTTAGAAGACGATTGAGTATAACGTTCTATTAACTTATTATTACTATTATGAGCCTGCATCGTCCCATTGCAGGACAAAGGCCTCCGTAATCCCCTTCCACTCCTTACTATCTTGTACTAATCTTAATAATTATTATCTTAATCTTAATCTAATCTTCTATTAACTTGCTTATGAATAATGTAGGCGTTGAAGTCATTTGAGGCAGGCATTCAAATGATACAACAGACGCGAAATAACTACTTAATGTATAAAACAAGTGTTTTTAGTAAAGCCTTATGCCTTATAAATGAAAAGCAATTTTGATTTCTATCAAAGAAGTAAATTTTTAATCAGGTAATATAATTGCTGAAAATCTAATACGTAATGTTACAGCTTTTTATGTGATGGAACAGAATAAACAAATATTGCCTTCTGATGTTAAGCAGTTCCTCGGCTCATAACAATAACTATACTATGAATTGGTCATCCCCTACTCAAGTATGGAAAGGTCGCTCCATATTCCGTTATACTCTGGCCTGGGAGCCCTAAACGAGACGAGCGAGATCTCACGGGCACTACAAAATCTGTCCAAATTCTAGCTAATCATAAAGCTACAGTTTAGATATCTGATAGAAGTTATTTATTTTTTTGTATATACTTAGATATAAATTCTTATTAAGACACAGAACAAATATATTTCATTGTTCGTCACCCAAATATTTATCCTGGGTAGGATTCGAATTCCCATAAAAGGAGCTGAAAAAAAAACTGTAGGCCAATTCCAAAATGTCATTTGCACATGTCAAATTTTTAACCATAACTTATTTGCAACAACTATGGCTTCGTTGTTGTAAATTAGTTATGGGATCAATCCAGACAGACTAATCAAAGATAATAGAGCAGCCTCATATCATACTCAAGTGTAAAATAATATTTCTGATGTGGAGGAACTCTCTTTTAACTTATAAATGTATTAGAACTTGAGAATTATGAATTTAACAGATTCATGGATCAAAATTAATTATGAACAATTAAGAATTATGCATAAGAATTATGAATGATATATAAAATTATGATGTAGAAAAATTTATTCTTGTAGTTCTAGGACAGTATAAAGTTACATTAGATTACAGTACATTTAAATGAAATTAATAACAACATATTCTTGAATAGTTTAGTAAACAATAGCATTTATATTTTATTATAAGTTAAAAAAAAGAACGTTTTTGGTGAGTAAAAGACCTTTATATTATATTATATATATTACTATTTCATAGCTTGTTACAAAACCTAGCATATATTATGTGTCCTGGTGCTTTTTAACTTGAACTTTCATGAACCTTGATTCATGTGTAAGCAATACATTAAGCTTTTTGTATGTATTTTGTTGCTGCTATCAAAATAATCCGACATGATTGACAGCCGACATGACCTTCTTCATTCAACTCACGCGGGATCGCTCCTGATGTGAATATAATACTTGAGGTAAAGCTCGCGCACAAAAGATCTCATAATTTTAGAGAAACATAAAATATTTCTTCTTCATTCAATCAAGAATACACCCTTCACCTAAAAAGGCATTATATTTATTCTGAAATAAAGCTTAATGCAAAGCAGGATAAACAATTCAAGAATAATTCCAATTTGGTCGTCACATAATGCAGATACCCCGACTCCACCTCGTTAGTGGAAGTTCAAAGACCAAAAATATTTTTAATTTTCCTTCCTACGTTAAAGTTTTCCATTGTTGACCTTTTCAAAACGAGGTTTGACACAAAGGAATAACACCAACATAGAGTTAATTTGAAACCCAAATGAAGCTGAAATATTAAGAATGTCTCAGAAATTTATTAAAAAATATATTTAACATTAAACACGACTTGTTATTATTACGTATAGTGATTCAAAAACAAACATATTTATTCACAGATCTATTTGTTACTAGCTGCACCATGTGCTACTCACGGCGAACATCTCACCACGGGAACACTGTAGTTTTCCGGGATCAAAAGTAGCGTATGTATTAATCCAGGATATAAGTTATCCTGTTACCAAATTTCATCCAAATCCGTTCAGCCGTTTGAGAACTTTACACATAAAAACTTCTTTAGTTGCTAGTTCGTAAGTAATTTTAGTTAGCACGTTGTATACTAGGATTTTGTAAATACAATTGGAAATGCTTACTGTAAGCTAAAATCCTCTAATTCTATACCAATTAATTTATTAAAATGCACATTCAACCAATAAACTTACGAAATAGTTCTCTTCCGCGAAGTTACTAGTTATATGTCAAAGGTCAGCCGAAAGTGCCAATAATGGTATAGTTTACCCAGCACTTTTGTACCGGGTTTTAACCGGGTCTATATGACATACGTGCGGATAGTTTTATCATCCGTTTCAGCAGCTTGAGGCAATGCGTTACAGCTACTTTAAATTAGCTGTGTGGCTTATATTCTGTACCGCAGCGGTGCCGAATAAACGGTAACTTATGACCTGTTTAAATAAGTTAAAGCTAAGGCCAAATTTTCCTATTACTGCTCGCAGCAACACATCAAGGAAAAAAGTAGACGTCAGAAAATCACCGAGGTGGTTGAAGTGATCCGTTTTTAAGACATTAGTGCGATACGGCACTGTAAAAAAGCATTTAACCTGGCCTACAGCACACAGGCTGGACGATATAAACTTTCTATTTCAACGGATAAAGGTGAAACGGGTCGTGTGGCATTCATCTTTTCACTCTCCTATCTGCAGAATAAGCCCCGGCTTACTTTGAAAATGGAGCTTGAAGCGAAAATACGCCAACAGCATTGGCTTTACGCTAGTGTGCTCTAGCCCATCCACTTATAGAGAGTGGCGGGAACCGAGATCTTGTAGATTTGGTATTACAGTTTGCTCAATAGGTGCAAGTTTTTGAGGTTGAAAGATTCTTTTGATACGTAACAATAGGGTCTACAAGGTGCTTTTAAGATGATTTCATTCTGTTCAATATTATGGTAGCACTTTTATAAAGGGCGTTAATGAATGAAGTGTTGAAATAAAATTACAAACGCTCTATGTGAATATTAATGTAGACATCTGAGACATGTAGTATTCTTTACTATAATGATTTTGAATAGTATCTTAATTTAAAATTTATTTTATTTATTATAGTATGCCTCTTATTTAACTTACGAAAGTAGTACTGTATTCCATATAATATGAATAATATCCAGTAAAATAAATTTCAATATTATTGAACGAGAGTGTGAAGCAAGTGGTGTGATCTGAATCGACTCAGACGAATCACGTGTGTATATGTATATGTAAGTTTGTCCAACGAAAACTCTTGGAAAATAAAAAAAAATATAACAAGAAAGCATGCCCTAGAACCGAAAAATCTAAAGCATGTGTGAAGTGCACGAAAGTTGTCTGTTTGGCGCACCTTAAATCTTTCATCACAACGTTATAACGAAGCTAGTGACATGAGTAGTAAGTAGTACTATTCACTTCTCCACTATGGTAAGTTATAGGCCTAAATAACTGCCAAGATGTAAGCTTCCTTTAGCATTCCCGTTGGAATACAAGGAATCACGCGCCAAATTATTAATTATTTCAACAAACTCAGTCCGAAAGTTTGCGAATCCTATAATCTAATTGGAATTTATGATGTTATTTTAATTAATAGCTGTGGTAGTTATTGTTTGAAATATACAACAAAGTTGGAATATTGGGTAGACATAGAATTAAATAAGTTAAATAAGTAAGCTTGCACAACTAAGTTCCAGATGCCCTTTACAGTGCGCCTTTTTGAAGACGATGTACAGTAAGTTGTAATCAATAATGTGCGCTGACTTTTATTTTTAACATCAATCATGCATTAAAAAAGTTTTTTAAAAAAGAATTTTATTCAAAGTTAATTAGATTAATTCTAAAAATATCCAACATTAATAAAATCTACTTACACCAAATGTGAGATTAAAACATTTTCTGCACGATAAAATTTTATGGTTATCAAATATCTCGATGATGCTAGCCACGATTTTATTTCTAGTATCTGTAAAAAAAAAAAAAATTGTAACACAAGTTTTCTGGGAATGCTAAGAACCTCTTAGGAGTAACTTCTGTACATAATATCACCAACAACATTTATTCTGCTACGTCTGGAATTTTGAAGTTATTTCGAATATTCCTTGAGCCGTTAAATGGTTAACTGATTTGGCCATTTACCTACCTTATTAATCTCTTTCCTGAATGAAGGTAATCATTTATTTTTTAATAATAAAGTAGAAATGTACATGACCTGTATACCTTTTTTTATGTGATTCGGGTGGCGGAACGAGCTGACGGCCCACCTGATGCTAAGTGGTAACCGCTACCCAGAGACAACAACAATACGACTCAAGTCCTCTCCACCAAAGTATAAGATGATCTAAGTTGAATTGCGTTGCGTCCATCACCCCGAGACGGGGATGTTACGTCTGCATGAGACGCCTGCAATTTCACCGGCACCCACTCCCTTCCTCCGGAACGCAGCAACACGAGTGCATCCCTGCTTCGCGGCGGATTACCTGGTGTGGTGGCAGTACGTCTCCGGGCCAAATTGGCACAAGTTCTACTGCTACTTTGGGTTGCTCCTTTTGCACCACCCGGGGTCACGTGTAGGGATTCAAAGGGTAATCACTTACGGACGCGAGGTCCTCCCTGTGTCTATATAAAGCAGGTACTGTGTGAAATTGTGCCAATGTATTTATTTTTGTAATTACTTAATCAGGAATCAGGATCATGTGCTCAATATGAATCTTTATAAAATTGTGTTGCAGTGGTCAATAACTATAGCGTATATTTTTTTTTGTGTTATGGGTCAAGAAGACATCTTGATTATTATGATAGAGAATGATATAACTAAAAGATAATCATATTATGAAATTGAAAATATTATGTTATTTATATTAATCTTAGGCCATAATTTATGTTCTCTTAATTATGCGATCCTCCGTTATGACAAATAAAAACATGATATCGTTTTCCGTGCAAAATTGAAATGGTGTTACAATAAAATAAGTTGCAATAGCTTATGAAATATAACAGTTATCGATACTCTGAAGATACCAACACACTTGATCGCGTCGTATCTGAGTGATACGAACTTTATTTTGCGCCTGAACGGGCAGCCCAATCAATGAGCGTAGAGCATCAGTACGGAAATATTGACAAACTTTATATTGGACTTGCTCAAGTTTCATGGCTACAGAAAGGTTTGCTGTGTTCAGATCAAACAAACGAACGATTCGTTTCTGCTTGACCCTACTGCCTCTGTTTCACACTGTGTCATATCGAGTATATGACAGTGTAAGAGGCAGTAGGGTTAAGCAGAAACTGTGTCATATACTCGTAACTGAATTTTGATAATATAAATTTGCAATAGGTTGGTTTGGTTGGAAACAAACATAATCAAATTAAATTGTTACGAAGACAAATGCTTACTTTACGGGTTGAACGAACAATCACTCGTGGATAAACGCGTAGCGAATAGTGACAAACATTTCGTGTAAGCTCCAACAAATTAATATTGAGGTCCATGTTTTGTTCAGCTCGTGAGGAATAAATGGACAAAATAATGTTTGCGGTCCACGGTGAGCGAAATCATGTTTTACATACATAGAACTTTGATAAAATGTCATCGCTACATAAACGAGATGAGGTCTGAACGCAGCGCGAGAGCCTACATAGCCCAGACTGAAGTTTACCAATAGTAGGCACAGTGTGGACTGTGTAACTAATAAACAAACTTAACCATCGAAAATGTGGAAACACGGAAGCATTTAAAATGGGGTGGAAGCAGATACGGTTAATGATGTCATTAGTAGCACGATACGGCTCTATGTACCTATGATATCGTACATGGATTGAAGCAAGGCCCTTTACAAGCTTTCGTATATTTTATACACAAAATTCTGCGCCTTCAATAGGTTCATGTATCCACGATACTATTCTGAAGGCGCTTGATGTGAATTGCTAACATTCGTAGTAGTGCAACTTGCAGGCACGCATCAACAGTGTATAATAAATGCTTGCACGATATGGAATCAAGTCAAAGCAAGTCAGTGGCGAATTAGATAAAAATATAATGCCGAGTAATCCACAACCTGAGGCATCCAAACCTAGACTGTATGTGCTATCCACGACCAGATATTTCAATTTTTGTTGACCACTAAGTTTTCAATGTTATATTTAACTAAAGAGAAGTGTTTTAAATAAGAAACTTAATACACATCAGCACCGCCCGCAATCCATACTGCCGTCCTTTAACTAGAAAGCCGTTAACCCTCAAAAGGTCAATTTTGACTTTTTAATAGGAAGCGATACAGTTCAAAATTTTCTATCTTTCTGTCTCTTAGACACGTTTGTAAATTATAATTAGTTCCGGAGATATAAAAAATATTGTAGGCCGTTAAGTGACGGATTTAAAACGAATTAAAAAGTTCTGTGAACATATCTCAAAAACAACAATTTGGGCTTAACGGCCTTTTAGTTAAAGGACGGCAGCATAGCATACCTGTTCTCGACCAAAGTCATTCAAAGTGACATCTTAGATCTGATCGTTTAACGTGTTGCCATAAATTACTATTCCGCGCTCGTATTATACAATAAGAAAATCAGCTATTAATTAATTCACAAATAAATCTCATTCAAATCAGACCAAACAGAATAATGTTTACCTTCCGAGCTCTCATGACAAACAGGATACAATTTTGTTGTTATTAGATACATCGGGTGTTCGAATCCTACGTACAAAGGCTTAAAATTGCCTTTAATAAAATGTGAATATTCCCGCCAAACTCATTTGCAGCGCTTTATTGTAATCCTGGATTAAGACTGCCTTTATTAACTTTATATACAAGGTAAAAAGTTAGAACTTTGAAACGACGATGGTTTAGTTGGTAAAGACGTCAGTTTACAATATGCAGGACGCGGGTTCGAATGCAATGAGCTGGAGCTTCCAGTAGAAGAACTTGCCATTAGTAGAAGATAGCATGGTGGTAGGGCAAATGCCCAGCTGGGTGCCTACCACCCTCCACCCTCAAGTTGAAAATCTTCCACAGGCACTAAACGTGTATTCTAGTAGCTCACTTGAGAGCCAGTTACCGATCCAGAAAGTGCATCCGCCACCAACTGTGACCTATCTCACGTAGTAAAAAAACAACCTAAACATAAACAAACGGACAATTCAGATTCGTAACTTTATATTTTGTTTACGGAAAATATATGAAAGTAAAATATTTACCAAGCACATCAGTTGATTTTCAAATTGTTATTGCTAATCTGTTTGGACGTACGATATCCACTTTTAGCTCGCTCGAAATATTCGGGTTACAAAATTTGTTGGGAAAGTTTGGAAGCCATGTGAAATTAGTCTGTCATTGTGAATAATATTATATGTGTGGAATAAAAATATGAAGTTGAGTTGTTGCGACACAACTCAGTCGAATGTAAATTGACGTAGAATTAGATTACATAGAATTAGTCAGGAACTAGGTAGTACAATTAACAGCGTGACTTTTGTGTTGTGAACATTCATTAGACAAAATAGAAGACAGTAATTAATTTTAAAGCAATGACGTCTATCGTTGATTGTGCCGTTAACATTCCAATAAATATCGCAGGTAAGGTTTAGATCCTTAAATTGCGGCGTTGGAGCCACCATCGGATATATTGTAACCTAACATCAAGAAATATGTAGTAATATGCCCTATCGACGATAAAAATTTGACCCAATAAATTGTTAGATATAAAAATATTAAAACCCAAAAAAGGGAGGACCCGTAGAAGGACACAGTTTAATATCAGGTGGGCCAAATGCTCATTCTGTCAGTTACTCACATATATTACAAAGTGAGAGCTTCAACATTTATCACACGAAATGGCATCAGAGTTGAAAATGGTTCCACAGGCTGCTGTCATTTTGTGGAACTCGACCTGGACAAGCTAGCACCTTGATCCTATTAATGATTTTGCTTTTCGATGTATGGAATGATCTATGGATAAATAAATGCAAACATACATAAATACTTATGTGTACTGTTTAACTGATGGGTTATTTTTTGGCACTTTCATCGATTGTAGCTTAAATTATAGGTTTTGGCAAAACTTTCGTTTGTATAGCCAAACTTTTGATAAAAACCGTATGCCCTAATAAAATTTAATATGAAATACGTTTTATTTATACACTTATAATGGACACTCGTTATCAAGAATATCGTAGTACTTTGTCGAAATAAAGGTATCAACCCATTTCCTTCAGCGGCACTTAGACAGCAACGCTAAGCATCAACATTAATACGTTTTTAATCCACCCTTATACGTGATAAAAGCTATTTTAGCCAACATGCGAAACGCTAACGGAGTTAAAATTGCCCTATTAATGGGAAGTAACCGTACAGACCGCTCTGGGGTGATTTTGTACCAGTTGAGAAAATAGTCGATCGGTCGGGCCCCTAATCCCATTACCGATTCCGTTTGTTGCACCTTAGAAAGATCGACCTATTAAATGCCTGCCTGCTGTACGTTTGTATGTTGATGTCGGCTTTCTCTCGTTATACAAGAGTATTGTGGGAAGAGTTGTTTTTTTTTCTTCTACTACTCGTGCTACCGGTTCTTATAAACGTGGTAGTGAAAGAATTTTAGTGCTGTTAAAGAGACTCTTGGTTTACGGACATGCATTTTGTGTTAGTGTCTATGTGATACGGTTACTGAACGAGCACATGGCCCACCTGGTGTTACGTGGTCACCCTTTGCCCATAACAAGCAATACAAATTGTGTCCTGCCTTTCTTAGGTTCGACAAACCCAAATTGCATCGTAGGCGCTTCTTTGCTTATTTCTACTATGTCTTCTGCACTTTAGGTCGTGGGTTCAGTTCTCACTCATGTAACATTTCTGTGACTTATATGTTTGTTAAGTGTTTCTTTGTGCTATATGTATGCATTTACAAAAAAAAATGCATTTCATTATTTCTGTTTTCCATATTACATGTCTCTATTTTGGGGCTAAATAGCGCGTGAAATATCAATCAACATTTGTTGATTAATTCGAAAATCGATAATACGAAAAATTCGAAATATTTTTGCATTTTAATATTAGGGACTGGCAGGTGAAATTCTGGGGCATTTGCTGTTTTTATTTGATAGGTATTATTTTAATTACACAACAATTTTGCTAACATAAACATTTCATTTTTAGCTTAAAGAAAATCTGACGGCGGAATTAAAAGTTTCATACAAAGTTTACCCCTCCCCTCACCCCACCCCCTATTAGTTTTTAGCTAGAAAAAGTAGCCTAGAATCGTTTCCAGGGTTTCATCGATCTCTATATCAAAATTCACCATAATCGATTCAGCAGTTTAGGCGTGAAAGCGTAATAAACAAATAAACACATTTACTTTCGGCGTTATAATATCGATTATATATTAAAAAATTATCAATTTAGACCTAGAAATAAAATGAACAGTAGATATTACTTACATTGAAATTTTTACATCATCAACAATACGAATTTAGGATGGCTAATATTTACAAAAGAAAACAGAAGTTAATAAGTAATGTGTTTTTCAATGTTTGTCACATCGTAAAAATTGTATACAAGCGTCAAACTTTCTGTGCATAAAGTGCAAACTCAAAACTATAACAACAAATATTAATTTTACTGACCTCACAGTGGGTACCCTGCCTTCTGCGTTCGATTCCCACTCAGGAGAAACATTTGTGTGACGAACATAGTTATTTGTTCTGTGTCTGGGTGTTGATGTGTATTATAATGTATCTATTTACAAAAAAGTTTTATATCATTTGTCTGGTTCCCATGATACAAGCTATGCTTAGCTTACTTTGGGGCTAGATGGCACTGTGCGAAATGTCCACCAATATTTATTTAATAACAATCGGCCAAGCTTCAGTCTACTTCACACTAATAAAAAAATATAATACCAATTTTTTGTTCTGAAATGTTTATACCCCATGTCAGACAGTTGTTGGAAAGTTCTAAAAACCATTTCATTACCGAGAAGTGCCTATTTCGTTCCAATTTAAAATGAATTCCTTCTCTCTAAAACATAATTAGTCAGCACGATTAATTTAAGAATATGCTCATATAAATAACTGTGAGTATAATAATGGCACCACAATGAATGGAAACCAATAAATTCCAAATGCAGATGGTTAGACGTAGCTTAATAGCACCGAACGTGATGACATTTCTATGAAGCGACGGCATGAGAACAAAACATCGAAGAAACGGAAGTTTTAATAAACTATTTTTTTCAAGATTTCTACTATATTTCAGCCGTTCAATCCCCGTTTGTGACATCGGTTCAATTCACGTGACAGAAGACAAAAGTACTGTCTTACATTATACACATCAATTACGAGTATATCCGAATACATATTCAACTAGTACGTTCTGTTATAAACGTCAATTAAATATATTTATTTCGTAACTAGATTCAGACGACGAGGCTTTGCCTGCGCGGAAAAATGCAGTAAGCTAAAATTTTTTTATTTCGGGCCGATTCGGTGCAAATCAGATGTCAGACTACTTTCGCTATTAACAAAAACAAAACAGGATAAGGTTTGACAGCGCTGTACTCCCTCCCTGTGACTAAAATTGCAAATTTATATTGTCTGCGCTGAAATCTCCACACAGTCCATCACTATCTCGAGACTGAACAACTGGATCTATAGTTTCTCTCGGAGACGCAGATCCATGAAATGTGTCGTAAATTGTCTACATTTTATTCTGTATTTAATTTCATTATATTGTATGACTGACTTTGTTATACAATAGATTAATTTAACTTGCTCTAATTTTGTACTTTTATTTTAAACGAGTAAAGAATAAGTTGCATAATCTGTAGTTTTAGAATATCAATATTAAGAAGGCATTTAGATTAGCTCAAGATATTTGATACAAAATGTTAATTTTACATCAAATCTTTATCGTGGTGTAGAAGTACGTAAATATGAAAAAAAAATAACATACTCATTCCTTTTTATTTGATTTCATCTCTACAAGTTCATTATTCTGTTTGCGAAGGCACTCGCTCCTCCATATGAATAGCTCAAGAACACTCGAACACTTGGGAGTGAAACGACGATAATTTTGCGAGATATATAAAGAAGCTTTTGTGTCATGCGAAGGATTTCCGACTGGTGAACGGGATTAGACCCTCTTGTAATTTTTGGCCGATAAATACTTATCAATTTGTAAAAAAGTAGTACAGTGTAGTACACTGAGGGTATTTCTAAAGTTAGACTTGAGTACAGTAAGACATCTTTATACGCGTCATAAGGTAAATAAATATATGTATTTTCGCTATGACTTTATACGTCGAACTGAAAGAATTAAATTAATTGACAATAATGTACAAAAAAAAATTGGACCTGAAATATATGAAAAAAGTTATTTAAAAGCTTCTCCCAGTTCAGATTAGCTAACCGTTGTAGTTTCAAAGTCGAAAACTTTATTTCCATAGATTTTATAAATTAATTGTTTAGAAACTGGACTGGAATTGAACTGGCCTGACATCTCAGTTGGTAGTTTTTTTATGGTAGTAACTCTGCATTCTGCTTTGAAGGTCGTGGGTTTGATTCCCACCCAGGACAAATATTTGTGTGACGAATATAGATGTTTTTTCTGTGTCTGGGTGTTAATATGTGTATTATATGTATTGTATTTACAAAAAAAAATTATGTATTTTTTCAGTTGTCAGGTTCCCATAATAAAAGCTGCTTAGGTTTGGGGCTAGATGGAGCTATATGAATTGTCCAACAATACGTGAAAAAAAAGATACATTAATCAGGAGGTTATTAATTGTACTCGTATATAGCCCAAAATATTACGTAAGCCCTGATTATTCTTACCTGACGAATGCATACTGTGATATCTATCGTCTATGGGATCTTTGAACTATTGGTACTGAGGAAATTTTAATAAATGAAGCAAAAGTTACTTAATTTTTGGTATTAACTGGATACCAGATTTAAACCTAGCAACTAAGAGCAAAATGTGTTAATCTATTTCATATGCAAAAAAGTATCAAATAGTTTATGTAAAGAACAAAAATAAAACATAATTTCATGTAATTCATTTAATATTTAATGTCTCAGTAAGATTCAAGACGAGAGACACAACCTTTTTCTCTACAACGTGAATTTACATAAACTGTATCATCATAATTATTCTTGATTTTATTCAGTTTTAGTTTCAGCATCGTTACGTGAACGTTGTGTTTTCAGGCGTTTTCAACCTTTATAAAGCTCCAACAGATGTTGCTTGAATACTATTATAATTATGAGAGAGGCAAAATAGACTGACTAGAAACAAAATGTGCTAGTTGGCTTAGTGAAAAAAAAAATATAAAATGACTGTTGTTTACCTGCCATACTGCTAAGCATCGAAGCGCGTTTAATATAAAATGATACGAAACGCACTCGAAGAGAATGTAATGTGTGAATGTAAAAGTGAAATGTACTCGAAGAGTTTTTGAATTTTTTCCACCGAGCCTGCACACATCCTCTTAATGCCGGACTGTCCCCGGTATTTTCAGTGACCTAGATACCTCACATCTATACAAATAAATATAATTGGAGTGTCTGTTTGTAATATTAAAATAACCACTTTTTACTAAGTGCATATGAATGTATACACGGTACGTACACCAAAACTTTTTTTTTTCATTTTTTGTCTGTCTGTTGTCTGTATGTTCCGGCCAATCTCTGAAATGGCTGGACCGATTTTGGCGGGACTTTCACTGGCAGATAGCTGATGTAACAAGGAGTAACTTAGGCTACTTTTCTGAGGAGTAAGTAGGGGTGCGTAATAAAACCTAATTTCACGCGGATGAAATTGCTGTCACATAAATGAGTTCTAAGAAGCCTGAACCTCTTCAAGTTTAGAGTGAATGAGAGATTAGAGTGAGTGTCTTCTAGGCATTCGTGCTACATTATTATAAAACATCAGGTGACAATATGAACGAAGGTTAAAACAAAGGTGTTTTTATATGCTTTTATTAGGCATATAAAAAAAAACACGTAGCGCGCACTCAAGCAAGCCTCAATTTTTAATACACACAGCAATTTTCTATACAAAGACATGTTTAAACAAATCTAAGTTTGAATAGAATTTTATAAACTCAATGGGGAGTCTTACTAAGAAACTTCGTGGTATCCGGTGGTTTTCGATTGAATTTGATAAAGGGTAAAATTTTGTACGAAAGTAATTTTCGTTGAGAGAAAGTTCTATATTACCTGGCTTTACGGATAGGAAAACCGATCAGCGGAAAGATAGGTAAAACGTATTTTGCTTTCAATAAGTTTTGTTAGCAACGGTAATCTCTTCAAGTGAAATGAGAAATTACTCAATGAAATTCAGTTTTAAAAGTGAAGAGTTAAAGATTGAAGAGCATTCTAGTCGATTATCTGCTTTTGAGGCTTTCGACATTATCCGATGTGATTATTGGTATATGATGCCAATCTGTAGCAAGCCGTGCAAGTAAAATTTAAACCTATGTTTTTTGAGCTAATGATGTCATCAAGTCCTTCCTAATAAATGTAACTGTCTTAAACTACTGTTTCGGATAGTTAAACTTGTGAGAAGTTCATCCGTTTTTTCTGTTGCGGTTTGAGTAATACAATGCGGCTTGAGTCTTCTCATACCTAAGCAAGGGAGGACTCAAACTGTATTGCTATTGTTTAAGACATAGGTAGGACCAACTTTCTAGTCCGCAACTAATTCACATAAAAAAATGTCTACACCATCGATGTCGAAATATGAAATGCAGCAAAATATGCGCACGAAGTATCTCATGTTCCAAATTCTTTATATAAAAATGTGTTCAGATATATGTGAATTTGATTTCCCGCCAGTCGCTGATAAGTCGAGAGCGTGTCTTTGAATAAATCGAGGGTTTTAACCAAGATCGCTATGTATACGACGGTATTTCTCGGAATTTATATTTAAATTCCAATGTTGTCCTATTTTGAGATACTCTAAGGAATGTAACGTATTGCATAATGCAAATTTTTCATATAAGATGGGAAATCCTGTTGCTTTGTCTCATTTTACGTTAGAAAATTTAAATGTTGTTAGATTGAGCTTCATTCTCGTTTGTACTTACTGTGCCCCTGTAGAGCGACCGTTAGGCCTCGTGTCTCGCGACATTGTGACGTTATATAAAAAAGTGTTAGTGGCATTCGTTTCAAGCTTCGCTTATGTGCGCTTATTCATTATAATAATGCATCATCATTATACTTTATGATGGCAAAGCCGCACTTAGCTATGATTTTGCCCAAGATGCATGATCACAGCTCTACATGGGAGATCAATGCATACAAACAACTTGTCCTAGTCAGAGCTGTCTGAGAAATTTTGGTAGTCCAATAGGTCTTTAAGCGTTGACTATTTCAGGTTTACTTCAGCAAACCAGGAAGGTACATTCAGTGCACGTGCCCTAGCCATCGCAAATGTATTGTTTCAGTAGGGAAATAATAAACAAGCTGTGCCATTTCAGTTACAATTTCGTACGAGCTAAAACAGTTTTTTTTATTTATTTATACTTCTTTAAGAAGTAGGTATATAATTTATGTAAATACTCGTACATATACAATCTTAGTTCATTTGCTGCTTTACCAAGTGATACGAAACTCGTACAGAACTAATATATAAATAAATATGAATTGTTCAGGCCTCCATGCCAGATTTTTGATGTCTGCAACATTATCCAATGCTAACAATAACAATGAAATTTATTCAACCTTACTTTTAAAGTCGAGCTGTGTGGAAATTTAGTGTCGCTCTCGCTTGGTAGATTATTACCCCAGGAAGATCAAGGAAATTGGAACGTCGTCATGGACACGACATTTTTTCAACTTCATTGTTGTTTAAGACATTTTTCCTTTGGATTTATCGTAAGTGGTGATTTCAAATATGTTGGATCATTTCCAACTACAATATTTTGGGTCTCTTTTACTAACTTCAAGTCAGAAATGGGCTCATAGTCCACTTTTTTAGTTTATGTTAGTGGGACAAATTCTAAAGTGACATTTATAGGGGTATTTAGGGGGAATAATAAATGTACTGCCGTATTGAGTTATAATACTGCCGTATCGAGTTATAAAAAAAAAAGAATAAATATGTAAATTACAGAACAGAACGACGTGAGTGACTCCGCGGGCAAAATATAGTTTTCTCCATAATTATGCAATTAAATGTGTTCGCAATATTATACCTTGTACTGGACGAGTGATATGATTTAAAACCTGAGAGCCTGAACCTCACATTAAAATTTCACATACACATAACATCCAATAAAATAAAATGTGAATCAAAATACATTCCAGAAAAGGAATTAATAATTAAATTATTCATTAAATGCTGAATCTTTTCAAATTACGCACCCCCGAGTGGACGACAGATGTCCAGCATTTAATTTAATATGTAAGTTGTTTTACTTCTTTCAATGTCTAAGTATCTGAAGGCCGCCCAAGATCGCAATTCTAAAGACAATTCAATGTAAATTCAATTTAATATCAAACGTTCGTCGGATATCCGTCGAGAAACAGAGAAATGGAATATAATTTTGACTCTTTATTGCAATAAACAAGTTATTTTATCTACGGGATATCAGATGAGAGCTGGCATTGTGCCCGTTTCAAAGATATCAGCTGGGTAATTTGTATAATAACTGTTGAATGAGGTAAACTGAGATATTCATCTCAAGAACCGTTAGATGATACTTGTTTAGCAGGTATTGTTTCATCATTTATTATGAATTTAACTCACTATTGAACTGATTAAGGACTCGTGAAAAATAATTTTACAGGACCTTGAAGAATCTAAAATAGAATTTTGATTCCCAACTAAATGATCGTACCTTCCGCTCTGGTAGCAAGGAATTCTTTGCAATCGTTTGAAACATGTTTCACTTATTTCGGTTAGTAAATATATAATAGCCTATAAACGAGCCTTTAAATAAAATTTTCGAATTCATCAGCAAAACAATGTGAACGCGGCACATCTGCAGGCGCGTCGCTGCTCATGACAAGAGCCAACTCCTTCAACTTTCCAACCATTACTTTATCTTTCACACCAACATTCGGTTAGAAGAAGCATTCCAACTTTTGTATCGTAACTTATTTACGAGAACTGCACAGACAAAACAGTTTACGGACAGAACGAATCGGCCGTCGCGTCGTTTTTGAATGTTTTTAACGTAACGATTGATTCATACTTTACGATCGCTGTTAAATGTATGCAGACGGTTTCAGTGTGGCTACATTATGATACAATCTCATATGAGTGTACTTATTAATATCCGACATACCAGAGCCAAGGGATTAGTCAATTATAATATAATATAATATTGGTGGACATTTCAAACAGCGCCCTCTAGCCCCAAATTATCATGGGAACCATTCAACTGATAAAATATTAATACTTTTTGTAAATACATCCATATAATACATATCAACACCCATAAAGAGTAGACATAATAATAAGTGAATATGCGTAAAACCCTCCTTTAGGGGTTTATTTTCTATTCTTCCCCATGGAGGGTCAAATAGTGAACAGGCGTCAAAATAAGCGGTAAGTAAGCGTGTCTTTAAGCTAGTCTAAGCGCTCTTGTATAATCTGCCGTAACACTTTGCATCACGACTTGGGGTGTTTCCAGTTGTAATTTTTCAGGCGATTTACCACTTTACTGAAGTGCTGGAAATTGAATATGATATTGAGCAATAAATTATAGATTGGCAACATTTGTCAATATCTAGGGATAAAAGGGTATATAAAAGATGGAAGATGTGACAAATGCAGTCACTTTGATGCTGACGGTGATGGGGAATGTTATTAGGTTCCATCAAACAAAAAAGTGTAGTTTTATCAGAAACGACAGGCCCATCCTATTTATACCTTCTGTCTGGACTATGAATTTATTTACATAAAATTTTTACGTTACACAATCTTTATCAATTAATACTTTCAACTATCAGTAAACCACCATAGATCGGCCGGCAGATTTGTGATTCAATTAATTTTTATTTCGTATCTGGGATGCCCGCGTTTTATCGTAATAAAAATTACGTTTTATCGTGTTTTATTAAATTATGTTGTTATCGTGGTGACCGAGGTATTATCTAATTTAGAGCCCAAATGGTACAGCTGTGATGACCTGAAAGCTTCACAAACATTTATGCGAATATTCTTACCTTCGTATTTTCTAAATATTTCTAAATATATAATTCATAGTTACAATCATACAGAGTTTGAATGAGACTAACCTTATTTGAGTTGCTTATTAAACATTAAACGTTTAATCTTGGCATCTACTACTAGGAATTTCGTTTAATTCAAAAAGCCTTGAGACTAATAAGATTGTCTAGTCTTTAGACGATATGTTATATATTATTTATATAATTATATGTGACACGATATCCAAGTTATACATAATTCGTAATCGAGTTGGTAACTCTCCAAATTACTTAAAATTTGATTGAGTTAAGAAACTGCTACTTAGCCTAAATTAACCACTTCAGAAAATGTAATGAAATCTCATTTTAAATATCAGAATACGAGTCTGCGAATGAATCCAAATCACAAGAAGAATACTAAATACATATTTGCCTAGGTTTTAGTTTAAAACCTTGCAAAAATTATGGAAATACTTAAAAAAAATTAAAACTCTAAATAAACCTAATGTTCAAATACCAGATAATCTTAACAACCCTAACATGATAAATGCACATTTTTTAAAATTACCTGAAGATGTAAGCATCGATACTGATACGCTTAGCTATTTTAGAAATAATAAGTTTACCAATGGAGAATTCTCATTAAAACCAGTAACTAATGAAACTGTAACTAAAGTGCTCATTAATATTAAAACAAATGCAACTAGCCATGACCTTATAAACGCTGAAATGTTACAATTAACGCTTCCTGAAACAACTTCATGCGTTACCAGGATCGTTAACCAATCTATTCTGAGTAGTTCTTATCCTATTTTATGGAAAAGAGCACTCGTGAAACCTATTCCTAAAACTAACTCTGTTGAGGAACTCAAACATTTGAGGCCAATTAGTATTCTGCCTACTCTTTCCAAGGTATTGGAGAGAGTAGTGTTTATGCAAGTAGAGGAATACATAAAGCAAGAAAATATTATACCTAAATATCAGTCAGGCTTTAGGAAGGATCACGGGACAGAAACAGCACTAATCAGTGTAACTGACGATCTGGTGACTGCTTCCGACTTAGGATTAAGTAGTGCATTAGTGCTTTTAGACTTCTCCCGTGCTTTCGATAGCTTAAACGTGGAACTGCTCTTAGCTAAATTGTCATACTACGGGTTTTCCGATAAAACTTGCAGTTGGTTCAAATCCTATCTCACGGGGCGAGAACAGGTCGTTGAAATAATTGGAAATAATGGTATCAAGTTGCACTCGGACGTGGGATATTTGGACAGAGGGGTACCACAAGGCTCAATCCTAAGCCCATTACTTTTTTCAATATTCACTGCTGATATGCCTTTACAGATTAAAACATGCAAATACCACTTGTATGCCGATGATACCCAACTATATCACTCATTCAATAGAGAAAATACAGTTGAAGCCCTAAGATTAATTGAAAATGATTTGAACGAAATCCATAAATGGTCTAGGAAACATTCACTAATTCTCAATCCATCTAAATCAAAATTTATCTTATTCGGCACAAAAACGCAGGTCAATAAAATACTGTGCTATAACCCTAAACTGACAATAGATGGGATAGATATACCTTTCGAAAAACAAGCTCGTAATTTAGGGCTGATAGCAGATAGTGAAATGAGATTTGAACAGCATGTAAGTGAAAAAATTAAATCAGCATTCTATAAACTAAAAGTACTCTTTCATATCCGTAAATACTTATCTCAAGAAATAAGGCTCCTACTATGTGACCTTTTAGTTCTTTCCCCCTTTAACTATTGCTGCGCCATATATGGACCTAGGTTATGGGCTAAAACAGAAAACGCTATACAAAAAGTTCAAAATGCTTGTATGAGGTTCTGTTATAATATACCGAAAAGAGAACATATAACCCCTTATCTGGTTCAAAAAGGCATACTGAATATGAAATCAAGAAGAGAACTGCATTTAGCTTGTACAATCCAAAAAATTATTTGGAATAAGAAACCTGAGTACTTGTTTGATAAATTAACTTGGATAAAGGATATACAGACAGCCAACACTCGCTCCAAGCAACTAAACAAACTTGTAATTGCCAAACATAAAACATCTGGATTTAAGGGATGTTTCAAATACAGTGCCTCAAAAATTTGGAATAATTTACCACCACCACTGAGGAATAAAATCAGTAACACCACGTTTAAAAAGAAATACAAAGTTATGCTTCTGAACAGACAGCAAAGAAACTTTGAAACGTCCTTTAAAGTCACAAATACTTAACTGATATTTATAACATGCTCCATTACACGTCAACATAAAGATTAACTCAAAAATGCAACACACACACACACACATACACACACACACACACACACGCACGCACACACACAGACGCACACACACACACACACACACCACACACACAACACACACTGCCCTCATACAACAAGCTGAAAACCTTTTAAACCATACATAGCAAACTAGAGTATGACGCACCGGCCAAAGACAATTATTAGTCGACGAAAATCTGTCGATAGGGGTACACTGAAAATCAGCGCTGAACAGATTCCTTGAATTTGATCAGTTTTTTGCTGAGCGTACTCCCATTGCTTAAAATATATTTTATTTATTGTAAAGTAAACTTTTTGCACTTTTTTTGAATATGTTTAATTCTTAATGTTACATATATCTACTGTTTATTTTAATGTTGGCTTACATACTTATCAAATATATAGATAATTTTATATTTTGTCTGAATAATTTAGTCTGGTACTTTGCAATGTTTTTTTTTTTTGAAAATGTATTATTAGTTTAAGCAATAAATATTTTTTCTTCTTCTTCTTCTTCTTCAAATATATGTTCTATTTCCTCGTAGAATCGGGTGTATGTACATAGCTTCATTGAAAGGAGGTTGTAATCGATCCCTGACGTATACCGTTATACATACCATTAATATAATACAATACAATAAAATTTTATTGCAAAACCACAATACAAATTAATACTTATAAAATAAAACAATTTTATGTGCACACTAAATGCTAGATTAATATATGTTAAGATATTATTTTGTATTGGGCTGTGGAAGATTCGTGTTTTCAAGTGATGACCTCGAATCATCGAATTATCTCACTGAAAAAAATCTTCTGAAAAATAACAGAAATAAAGTATGGATAACTTTATGACGCCGATGGCTCTGTGGCTGAGTCTATAGTAACTGCCTGATGAGCATAAAGTTTGTTCTTTGGTAATGGATGTCTGGATGATGGTCGTTGGGGGTTTTTTGTTTTCCATGCCACCTGCGACACGGGGTATTAAATTACAACTCATAGTTCTATTTCATGTTATCAGTGATATTCTTAGAAGTTGTTGAAACCGACTCAACACAACCTCAGCATAATATATCGAATGTACTACTCGTACTTACGCTAATATGTTATGTCCCTTTGTGTGTTGTTTGTGCTGATATTAACCATTTTAACATCAGCAGCATTTATTACACAGAGAACAGGAATAGTATAATCATTCGCTCAGAATAGTAAAATGAAAAAATCCGTCTGTTAAACAAAAAATAGAGACTTCAAACTGAAATTGCAAAATACTCAGTGTAACCAACGAAATTCATAAATTAGCAACAGAGAAATTTCCATGAAAACACTAAAACTATTTCAATATGCAAATGGGAAATTTAAATAAATACAAAAGGGAGCGGTGGGGCCGTTTATCCGGCTATACCTATTGGACCGAAATAAAATCGTCAAGATTGTGTCGCACTATAAGGTAATGGAATTCTGCATTAAAATATGTTTGCTTACCTAGCTTTTTTCAAAACAAGATTTAACATGACATGATCTTTGACTGGCCTCATAGCTCAGTTGGTAGTAACCCTGCTTTCTGCGCTGCAGGTCGTGGGTTCGATTACCACCAAGGACAAACATTTGTGTGACGAACATTGGTGTTTGTTCTGTGTCTGGATGTTGATATGTATTATATGTATGTATGTACAAAAAAGTATTATATCGGTTTTCTGGTTCCGTGAGTAACTTAGACTACTTTTCCGAGGAGTAAAATAGGGGTGCGTGATAAAACCGAATTCCACGCGGACGAAGTCACGGGCAAGAGCTAGTATATAACTAAAACGATAGTTATGCATATCTATTGTATCATCCGATATCCGTCTATGACTAAAATATTACTTATGTCATCATTTTTTGTCATGTAATTTTATAAATTCTGATACGGAACCATAGGAACGTTTTTTCGTCGCTGTTATTGAATACTCCGGACTCTATCGCCATTTTGACAGACGTAAGTTATTGGAACAATCCAAAGCTATGAAATATTAGAGACCAGCATTCGAACTGTTCCCATAAGCATTTTGTTTTACGTGAGAAATAGAACTGAATATTTCTTTGACAGCCAATAAAAGCAAAAGGTGTAACGAAAATATTATAAACTAAATAAACTAAGGGTCTATTTTATAATCTTCAGATATAATGTTAATAATGATTGTAATTTATCGATATCCAAAAAGTCACTGGAGTCATTGAAGTCCTCAGACTAACCAATATCCCATGTATTGCAGGTTCCATTTTATTACACCTTTTGTCTTCATCTATACTGGTACCACAGTAGTCTGAGATTCATGACGACACAGGATATCTGAATGCGGTATGACTAGTAAATCTGTTGGGAAGTGTTTGTATCTTTTTGGTGTTATTTTCTGCGACAGATGGCTTCCCGCCATCTGTCTTGAAGGGTTGAAACAAATTCACAAATGACTGTATTCCAGCCATTTGGTTCGAGGCTAAAATAATTAGACAACTCAGACCAGTGACAATAATATCCTGTAGAGGAAAAATATAGACTGAATATGGAATTATGAAATCTAACAAATCTCGTGTTAACGGATATCATGCATTGTCTTCCTTCGTTGTAGTAACATAAAGTTCCAAGCCATTACAATATGTTTGAAACTTTACAATTTATCAACGTCCCAGATCTAAGCCAGCAGTTTAATCATATGTTTTATGCACTGAAACTATGAGCTTCTAACGGAAGCTATTAGTGAAATATAAAAGGCTGGCCGGAATTCTTGAGTAGCGCTTGGAAGTAAGGGAGCGGCCACGGCTCGTTAGCTCGAACTGTGATAGTGCGGTAATTTTCTGTGAAAATCGTAGATGTAGTTTGGTTGGAAAGCTGATGTTCAAGTTTCCCAAGTTCGGATGCGCTTGAACTTTGTTATGTTTACCTTTTCAATTGTGTTCATTGTTTTTTCGCGGTCAGTCTATGTTTATGTCCAGAGTTGACTATCGTTTAGAGTACACGGGTATTGGTCACTATCGCTCTTTGCAAAAATACGCGCAGTGCGAAAGGAAAGGATTTAGCTTTCGAACCCGTAAATATAAATACATGAAAAAATTAAATGCAACAAAAGATTCTGCTTTACCGATTTTTATAACAACTTTTTATGACAACTTCTTGCTTTAAAAAACCGGGAATCAAATTGCCTTGGTTTGGAGCTGCCATATTTAAAATATTATTATATTATAAAAAAAAAATATCCAACGGTATATTCTTTGCACTAAATTCAAAATATAATTAAAATTATAATGATTACGATTATGTTTCATATATATTTCTCTCCACCAAAGTGAGGGATGACTCAAGTCGCATTGCATTGCGTCCATCACCCCGAGACGGGGATGTTATGTCTCATGCGCCTGAAATTTCACCGGCACCCACTCCCTTCCAGTGGAACACAACAACACGATTGCATCACCTTGGCAGCAGATTACCAGGTGTGGCGGCAATACTTCTACAGGCGAACTTAGCACAAGTTCTATTGCTAATTTGGGTTGCTCCTTTCGCACCAACCGGGGGACACGTGTAGGGATTCGAAGGGTAATCACCTAAAACTATAAAAAAAGTTGACTAGAATCCTTTTATGACTTGCTGCTATATATTATCTGAATATGGAAAACTGAGGTAGCAGTAGAACTTGCAAAATTCTTCATTGCAACTGACGTGACATATTATTTCAATGGCTCATCAATGCCATAAAAACCAAAAAGTGCAATTTCAAAAATGATATCTAGTGATTCACTAATGGAACAATTGAAATCTATTCAAATCCTATCTGACCTTTCATGGGGAAAAGTCCCGCAAAACAGCAAAATAGAGCGCGCGATTTTATAATTTTGAGTTTGATTAAGGTATCTAAGCAAATTCTTCAAAACCGAAAAAGTTTTTGTCCAAAATTTAATCATTGCTACAAATATTTCAATACCAATGATTTTTTTGGGTGGAGTTGGCTCTACATTATGTTATCAGCTATATTAAAAATAATAAAAACCCAGAACACTAAACTGAAGTGGATACCACTCAAATTCTCGTTACTGCCTCATCTCATCGAGCAAACACTGCTATGGATCTTTCATGCCATAAAACTGAGTAAATATTTATTCACTGCAATCCCAATGGAATCCACTGTTTTATTTATTACTTTCATTTGAGTTCGATTGTGTTTTAAATTACTCGTGTGATTGTCAGATAATTTGTGACGCTGTGTTTTTAAACGTTCTGTGTTTTTCATTCGTTTATTGTGTGGTTTGTGTTGTGCTTTGTTATGCTTTTATTCAATTGTGTCCTTAAGAATTAAAAAAAATTGTACATAATACATGGTAATTCTTTTCATAACAAATAACATGAAGATTACATTTCTAGTACTTAATCACTGGTTCATATTCCTAGATACTCGCTTGTATCAGTGTTGTTATTTTAGACACAATCAGCAGCATATCATATAAAGTATATCAAATTATTTCGTATAAAAATCGTTAAAGAAACAAAAAATAAAAGAAGCCGATTTGATTTTGTAGACATTGTCGGAAATATGCGTAACAAAAGCGAATTCTAAATTTCATTTCTACTAGCCATAATTACAATCAACATCAGTTTCGGACATCTGTTACTGGGGCTACGCTGTCCTTAATTAAATTTAAATTTGAAATACGGGATAGGAAACCTCCTTTTGCATTTAATTGAATAATTATTTCACTATTGGTTACGGTAATTGATGGCTGTGGTAAGAATAGCGGTGCCATGATTGTGATTTAGATGTTCAGGGTACGCTGAATTATTAATTATTTTACCTCGTAATCTTACTATGCCTTAACTTAGAACGTGGAACAATTTTATGTCATATAGCTTAGGAACACAAGGTATAATCTTGGACATATATGTATGTATTAAAACTTACGAACGAACGAACTTACTTATTAGAACTTTTGTACACCTTTATTTTAATCCAGACCAATGAAGCTCCAAACTCACTATCAAATTATGCTAGTTATTGTGCTATTAGATTTGGAAGATTGGAAAAACGTTACTGACAATACCGATTCGTCCATGTCGATACAAAAAACTTTTGATTGCTTGTTCAAATATATCCACAATTGAAAATAAACATTCTATGTGTTGTTTGAAAATGGCTCTCTTGCTTGTAAATATTCTACTCAGATCAGCTAGTTGTAAGTTCATTAAAATCACAAAACACAAATTAGCTACTCAGTCGTCATGATTAATCGGTTGTTGTGAGGTTAGTGAACTGAACTGTATGACTTATTCTGACGGGTAAAACTGCTTTATGTTACATACATACCAAATTTTTGTTTCTTTTTTTCTATTAGAAATAGTGTTTTTTACTCTATTTATACCTTTGCTATACTAATAAATGAGGTTTCTCCGTTTCCTGACTGAAATTAGTTTAGCTAAAGTGCCAGAAGAACCCAGTTTCCCACAATGCTGTGTGAAACTATTTGCACAGTAGATTGACTCTTGTTTTCATAACTATTTGATTGGGCATATTTAATTTGATGATGAAGATTGAATACTTATTATTTTGTATTTGTGTACTGGATATTGTTATTATTTTATTTCAATGTAATTACTTTATAATTCATTATTTATCTTGTAATGAATTATTAATGTATCAATTGGTGTTATTGGCGTACGAGTAAATGCCGTTCCGATTAAATAAAATATATAAATAAACTGGGTGCTTTTAGTAAGATGAGTAATGAATATACCATTTTTATTCAGAGATAAACACATAAGGTCTTACTTATAGTTTTTTTATGTTTAACCAAAAGGGTCCAAATTTCAAGTGCAAAACTTTGTTTACACATTTTTTATTCAGGAATTTCAAATATGGGTTTCACATACCAGTATAAAAGCAAAACTAACACAGATGTATTTTGAAATTTATTTTAAATATTTACACAAAATAGGGACTTTGTCATAACAGTATCTCTAATGAGGAACTTCGAACCTGAATGCAAAGAGGCGGCGAAGGGGATTTCGTTGTCTTTGTCATCGTTAATTAACGTTCGATACCAGTAGAATACCTAACGGCATCGTCGATTCCTTGTTAATACTGAAAAGCAGAAAAGTTTTTCATATATATTTGTACATTGAAATAAATTTTAAAATAGAGTTCACTTTGTGTGCGAAACTTAATTTTGTGACGACGAGCCCATTAGTAGATTTATTTCCACCACCTTTAGGTACAAAGCTTCCTTCACTTCCCTAATCTTAATTAGTAGGTAGTTATGAGGCTACTTTTAAGACAAGGGTCATGGGTTTGGAGGTTTCAAGCGATATGAGAATCCCGCCCGTAATGTGTGGACGTACACAATATTAAATCCTGTTGAGTATCTCTACAATACTACTTTAGTACCTCATTTTGGCGGTTCTAGAACCAACTAGGTACTAAAGTACACATTTTTATTTACATCATTTCAGAGTGTAAAAGCATCAACAGAAAATTATACAAACAATATTTTTATTATTTTCAATGCATTCGATTATCTATATTGTTGGCAAATATTGAATACATCAAATAAAATACGTTATTGCTGTATAACATTTTATTTACGCATGGATTTCTTATACCTAAAACAATGGAGAGTAATTAACTTTATAAATATTTAGGTTTCTGAGCTATTTTCATAAAATATATTATAAAATAACGTAAATTCTACAGAATTTAAGAGTAAAATAATTATGAGAATTGGAAACCACTTAAAATACGTAAAATAATTACTCCATTAAACTTGGGCTCTAATATGATAGCGGAAAGGATCCGTTCAAGAGCCGAACAACGAACTATTAATTTAGATTTTCTTCAAAATTTATATTTTGTTATTTCTATTAATAACAAATGTATGAGTCGCTTCACAAAACAGTGCAACCAAAATTTCAGAGCAATCAATTTTAGGGAACGTGTTTAAAATTTAGAATTAAGTTTGGATTTATACATACTTACGAATAGGTGAATTAAAAAAGTTATTTATTTATATATATAATTACATTATTAAAGACTTTTAGTTTGATACCCCAGAAGAGTATTTCACGCGGAATAGACAATCCTACCTATACCAAAAAAGAGAGAATTCAGTTTTCGAATATCCAACCTCAAATATTCAATGGCTGTGCTAGATATTATTATTATAAAACACCCTAATAAATGAATCCTGTGGAAATCTCTCGTAGCTTCAGTTTCTCCGTTGTTATTTGATGAAACATTTATTTTTATTAGAAGTGTAATTTGGCCATCAGCATCAGTAGCGGAGTACAAGCGGTGCGGTACTGATATGAAAATTAAATTTCATCCATACAAAGAAGGTGGCGGATCTAAAATGAAAATCTCCTTATTAGAGCAGGTAAACAGCCTCCTTTCCTCTCAAATATTGTGTTAGTATGCCATAAATCATATCGTGCGCATGGGTTTATGTACTTACACCGAATGGATGTTTAATTAAGCTTACGTGTGAATAACCTTTCATATTATTATGGTTCTTAGGATAGAAAAAATTTACAATTGACGACCAGACCGCTCCGAATCTAAGTTGACGGTAATCCTCCCAGCAAAGCGAGGAGTCGTGGGTTCTGGGCAAGTATTTGGGTGATGCGTATAATCTGTTTTCGGGTCTACGATGTTTGTGTATCGGTCCATGCCAACTGCAATGCAGGAGATCTTAGTGAAGTGATGTAATGAGCTTAAAAAATGCATGGTGTTTTTAGTTTTAAATCGAATGAGTCAGAGTACTTACTCATCCTTAGGTGTATAACGGTCTGAGGCAGACATTTGATCCAGGGATGATAAGCTTGGTTGCCATAATTTAGTTGATAAATTGGTGAGGGA
Organism: Chesias legatella; assembly: GCA_947359385.1. Classification (NCBI taxonomy): domain Eukaryota; kingdom Metazoa; phylum Arthropoda; class Insecta; order Lepidoptera; family Geometridae; genus Chesias; species Chesias legatella. Next base: position 6,383,077 of record OX375768.1, read on the forward strand.
AAATTTACGATAAATTCTGTGAAAAAATATTTTCTATGCTTATTTCAAGTGACGGAAATTTGTCATAAATCAAAAAAATATTTTAATAATCTTTCTTACTTCCTACCCATAGTAATTCATGTTTACCTAAATCCAATCTAATTTACAAATACAAGTAACAGACGTTCTTTCTTTTAAGTGCTTTTTATTAAGAATGAAGAAAGGTTCTTGAAATTAGAATATATTAATAACTTGCTTTTTACAGCAGCTTCGCTCACGTGATTCAAAATAGTTTAAGTGATATTTCAGATCACTTTATTTTATATCTGACAACTTGGCACAAAATTTCAGGCAGTTGTTAATTTGGGCGTGAATCAGAAGACAAGTACATTTGTCATTACAATAATGTATTATAATATTATTATTATATAATATATAATGTTTATGTGATTATGTGTATGAAAATGTATCCAAAACATATAAGCAACAAGTTAGATTTTTATACAATTAGTCTCTATTACTCAAGTTTCAATTTTGAATCCATAGATTAATCCGGATCAAAGGGAAGACATAACTTTTTATCTTCTATGACTACAATTATAATTCTAATTTGCATACTTTTGCCAAACTCAAATTTACTTAATATTCAAATTTGATCTTTGAGTAAAACAAAATGTCAATTTCACGTAAAATTTCAATACTGCATTTTACGTCCTAGCAATGCCATTGTATTAAAGACTATCTGTCTTTAATACAATGATAATAATACAATGATATAATAAAATTAGTTACTTGCTCAAATACTTTATTGACTATTTACTGTGTAATTTGTCAATTTATATACTGCACAACGGTACCTACTAATATTTAGTACAATCTTTATTATATTGTGTTGTCATCGGAACACAGTCAATGACGTGACGAATTTACATTGTAGGTACATTAAAAAATTTTATTTATTACCCTGTATAGCGTACATCTAAATGAACAATAAATGATATAAACATTTTGAAAACGAAACGGTGAAATTAATGTAAAGGGCCGAATGGTTCAAAGGTTTGGGTCAAAACTCGATAACATTATTGTATTTTGAGGTCTTATTTTAACGAAAGTATATAATAAGACCAAATTTATTTGCTTTCATTGTATCCTTTAATGAATAAATTTTGGTGCTTTAAGTAAATACTCAAGTTTTTAGGAGTAAAAAGTAGAGTACATTTAAAAAAAACTTTGAAAATGTTTGACTGGCCTCATAGCTCAGTTGGTTAGTAACCCTACCTTCTGCGCTGTAGGTCGTGGGTTCGATCCCCACTCAGGACAAACATTTATGTGACATTTGTAACGTTGATGTTTGTTCTGTGTCTAGGTGTTAATATGTATTATATGTATGTATTTACAAAAAAAAAAGCATATAAGTATTATATTAGTTGTCTGGTTCCCATGATACAAGCTATGCTTAGCTTACTTTGGGGCTAGATGGCGCTGTGTGAAATGTCCACCATTATTTATTTATTATTATTGTTACGATCAGTGACCATATAAATAAGATCATGATGGACCAAGAAAAAACGGCGATTTAAAAATGCCACTTAATTAAAGCAAACTTGTCTCGACGCTCAATCGGTAGTAGCTTTGCCTTCTGCGCTGTAGGTTGTGGGTTTAATTTCCACCCAAGATAAAGATTTGCGTGAATAACATATATTTATGACCTGCTTCTGGGTGTTATTGTGAATAATATGTATGCATTGACGAAAAATATCTATCAGTCAGCTGGTTCCCATAGTACAAGTTTTGCTTAATATTATGCTAAAAGGCGTTGTGTGAAATGTCCTTCAATATTAATAAATACTGAACGTTAATCCTAGGACCTCGAAGGATTACATTTAAGATTGATTGGCCTAACCTTCCACAAATAGATTGATTGTAATCAGGTATATATAAATAGTTTCAACAAAGACTTAGGTTCCTTATTGATAGAAACCTATTATGGGACCCTCATTCAGCAAAAGTCATCAGAAAAATTTCGCATCTCATAAACGCTTGCGGATCTTTCTACAGATATCCACCAAAATTGCAACTGCGCAATCATTGTTGCTCCCTAATCTCGATAATACGATTCCAATTATCTGGATTTGTCCCTAAACAACTTTTTAAGCTTAAGAGCCACCAAAACATTTGTATTCGATTAATATCTGGCATACCCAAGTACCTATGGATTGATATTTGCCGAGAACTGCGTTAAGCTAAGGTTGTAAGCTTTTTTGTTACTTATGGAACAACCAGATGTTTCATTTATAAATATATAAATATTATTATAATATTTTAAAAATATATAAAATAGCCCCAACGCGCACTGTTGAAAAATAATTCAAAATAATGATGCAAATAAAAGCTGAAATGAAATGAATGATGTGTATTTGTTTTCATTAGATACATTTCGATATTTGTCAGAAAATCTAAAGAAGAGTCAAAAATGTTTAATGTATACAAATTAGGATAAAAAAAGAATGTACTTTTTGTTTCGTTTTTCTAGTAGTTTTTGTAAAATGTTCATATATGTATTTTGCCCGTTATTCAGTGCGTCACAGTTATGAAAAATATTTCAATTGCAGCAGGGACTTAGACTTCTATTTATTATTTCCACGATGTTACTATATTAACTTTTATTAAGACAAAATTCGGGTTGGTGGGTTAGTGACCGTACCCGGTCACATTCTTCGCGGGCCCGCAATATTCGCTTCTCAAAATGACACAAAAGCTTTATTTTCTCAATTAAAACCTCGCAGCTCCTGAAATACCTTATGAGGGTGCCCCTTCTTATTCAATTTGTTTTTATTGTTTAAAAGAAGACTGCAAAGCGTGGGTTAACGATCCCCGGGGCCGGGATTCACGAATAAAAGGGAATTTTCTTATCCCGGAATTAATATAGTGAACGAGACTAGCAATTTTGGACGGAATCCGTTTCTTTTTGCCTGGGACTGTTTTATTTGCCATTCCAACTTCAAATCCGATTGTGGTGAAGCCTTAATTTAGGTATTAAGGTGTGATGTTTAATAAAATGTTTTAAAAATTACAAAAAGTGTTACGTATAATAATACGTAGATAGATAGATAGATTTTAGATTTTAACGATATTAATATTAGGTACGTTCATCGTAACGAAGAAAGAAGAAAATAAAACTTAAAATCACCCATTACCGCTCTAGTTATTTTTAGGCATAAAAACCATTTATTCATCTTATTTCGGTCAATTGATAAAAAATCAGACGTCAGCCATCCGTGGAATGACGAATTAAAAAGTTATTTTAACGGAATATTCAATTCCTGTTCCCAAACTCTGGAACTTCGATACGAATATATTAAAGATATTTGCAAAACGTTAAGAATTTTGGAAGTTTTTATGTTGTTGACAAGACATACCTAATTAGGAAAGTTAAAACGCGTATATTTTACCGTCCGTTCCTTCGCTAATAACTGTCATCAATCACTATGCTCTCGTTGTTTTGGGTCTTCAGCTCCAACATATTTCAAGAATTTCTGCTTATAAGCATTAATCAGAGGTTCTTGGATGTGATGTTATGTACTTTATTGGCCAAACTTTGAAACTAGCGTGGTTACCAACGTTGATTTGAGAGATGGTTTACAGAAAATTTTATTTGGAGTTGTGAAATTGTAACGAAGTAAAATAGACGTATTATATATAGCCCAGAGAGATAGTACTTATAAAATAACCACCACCGTAAGTCTGGTCATGCGCTTATGCATTATTATAGATAATACTTTTACTAAAAACACGGTATTTATTTGCTTATAATCAGCAACTGCTATTTTTAAATTAATAATTAACAAAACTTTTAAAAAACATTAAAAGTAATAGTAAAAAAAAAATACATCTCATATGACCGACTCGCTTCTGCCAGCGCGGCTTTGCTCGCATGGGCTAAGAAAATGCTGTGAGCTTACAGTAGGTAATTACATCGTGGTATATGGAACAAGCCCTCACTCTTTCTCTAGCGCAAGCTTGTTATGCAGCACCACGGTTGTACGTTGCCAGTCAGTCAGTCAGTCAATTAAAATATCCATCTACTTTTATAATATATGTTGATTGAAGCATGGTTAGTTCAGAATTTAGCTCAATGTCCAATACTAGCAGCCGATTGCAAGTTTTTGTTTCATATTGTTTAATATTAACAAAATAAAGTCTTACCTCATAAAATAGAAGTGGCCATAACACAAGCCCTGTCTAGCCAATCACAAAGTTTTGAAACAATGTACGAGAAGATCCTGGTCTACAGAGTAATACCTACAGCTTTCAGCTAAGACTTATTTCCTGTGAGAAATATTTTACCATCGCTACTTGCCCACTACGATACGAGAAAGCTACAAACTAATTCTTGAATGTGTGCCAAGTCCGGCCACAATTTCCGCCGACCTTAAACATCTCATCCCAATTTGGACCGTTTTTTAATTTTTTTTTTTTTTTTTTTATGTAGTACATTTACGGAACGAGCCGACGGCCGACCTGGTGTTAAGTGGTAACCTCGGCCCATAACAGCCGATGCGACTTGGGTCCTCCCCTATTAGGTACGACAAGACAAGTCGCACCGTATGCGCCCGTAACTCTGAGACGTGTAGGTGGAATGTCTCATGTACCTGTAATTTCACCGGAAACCACACCTTTCAAACCACACCCCACAGTAACGCGAATGCGTACTGCTTGGCGGCAGAAATAAGCATGGCGGCAGTACTTCTCCGGACGAACTTGCCGTGAGTTCTACTGCTCTTGTAAGTTCATCGGTAAGTGTTATAACAGGCGCAATCTTAACAAAAGACTAATTAATAAATTAATAATAAGGGCAGTGTGATGTTTCTATTTGTGTGTAAATGCCTACGGGTTCTTTGGTGTGCATATATATGTGTGGATGATCTGTATCTAACTTTAACATTCAAGTGGTTTCCAAGTATGTCACAGTAATATAAATTTCTGTTTCCATTTAAAGTGTATACAACATTTTTGCTATTGCGATTCCTAGTACAGGACTTTGTATGTGTGTAATAAGCGTAATCTTTGTTGCAAAATATCCTGTCGAACCGCTGATAAAGTAGGTTTTGTACGTGGCAATATGTTATGTGTCGCTGCCATCAGAATTAGTACGGGTGGATAGTTGAGCGCAGTTTCCATTTGCATAGTAATGTCGAACCCTTAATCATGATCTAGTGAACTAGATGACCATCACACTTCAAACGCGAATAAAACAACTTTCATGAATATTAATGGCCGTAGTTTATTGGTGTACGGCAAAAGTAATTTTATAACGTACAGTGAGAAACCTTATCAATACATCTATACAAATAAATAAAATTGGAGTGGCTGTTTGTAATATTAAAATAACCGCTTTTTACTAAGTGCATATGGATGTATACACGGTCAAAACAATTTTTTTTTGCAATTTTTGTCTGTCTGCCTGTCTGTCTGTTTGTTCCGGCTAATCTCTGAAATGGCTGGACCGATTTTGACGGGGCTGTCACTGGCAGATAGCTGATGTAACAAGGAATAACTTAAGCTACTTTTCCGAGGGGTAAAATAGGGGTGCGTGATAAAACCGAATTCCACGCGTACGAAGTCGCGGGCAACAGCTAGTTGTAAAATAAACGTATGAAGATAAGTAAATGTAAGGGATGAGCTTCCTGCATATTTCGCTTGATATGATTATACATTTCGCAAACACGACATTGCAACAGTTTTTGAATGTGCTACATAGAATACGATTAAATTTTCATAAACTAGGAAACTTAACTGGATATTCAACTTTAAGTCTTTAGATAAACAGACAGATATAGCTTATTGGATATATGGCATAAAAATCAACAGTCGGCATACTTGGGGAAATTAAATGAATATTTAGACTAGTGGAATAACTTTATCCGCCCCTTTGGCAGTCATATAGATAGCCCGTTGATAAAATAATAGTTTCGATCGACGACAGACACTAAAACAAAATATATTCATTGCCTTTTCTATAGGACATGTGATAATGGAAGCAAAGTTTAGCTCCACGATAAAACTCATAGCAGAGGATATCTCTCTGGAAGAATAGAACAAACTCAAACAACTTAAACTGACAGCGTAGTCTACTTTTTGTAAAAGTGTTTTTTTTTTCGGACAGAATATTTAATGACTTGTTATGCCATATGTTCTTTCAACTCCCTGTTTTTCATTCAATTCAGCATTGCTTGAGTCGAAATAAATTAAATCAAATCGGATATGGCATTCGAAAAATAGGCTATCAATTAGACATTTCAAGTTCAAGAAATTGGCCCTTATTAACCGAAACTGTGAAACTAAATGGAAATTCTGTGTTCCGTTAGCTATAAACACGCCCTTTCATTAGCTATTCAATAAACACTTGTTCCATCGTCGTCTTACTAACACAATTAGCATAACTTAGCCTATCGTTGATCCATCAGAGTATTCTCACTCGATCACAGGTTCAAGCGCAAATGGACCTTTGGGAATAACATCGAACGTCAATTATCTGAATGTTAATCGGGTTAATATTGGAATAGCAAGTTCGCAAGCAAATCTGGATTGACTTGAATCCAAAATAAGGAAACGCACCTCATTGCACCTAGCCTTTGAGCTATGACTGAGAGTCTTTTTAGACAGAGAGAAGGTGGGGATCGTTTAAACCCACCATACTGTAGCCTAAATAACTTAGTGAGTTTTGATGATTGAAGTGTCATATTTATTGATTGCGAGAGTGGCACAGAGAATACAAATTCAATATGGCGCATATACACTCCTGACAACCAGATGAAGTTTGATAATTTAGATAGGTATTAATTAAGGTGAGACTAACCTAATCCCTAGATTTATAAATGACTTCCCAACCAGGAAGTGACAAATAGTAGTAATATGTATAGTAGGTTTTTTTAGTATTAATATGTACACTGTTCAGTTTCATAAATACTGGTTTTGTTCTATTTCTTTACCACGCACAGCGTCGATGAGCTCACCCACTGTCACGTCTATAATTCCCCTACAGTGGTACACCTTTGGTGAAAAATACGTGAATGTTTGTATTAGTGCCTGCGCCTTATAAAGGATAATTTTTCTACACTTAATTATAACTTAAATACGAATAGACACTTTCAAGAGATCTCTTGAATCATATTTAAGTCTGCTTCTTTTCTTACATATGAGTTCCCGCTTATTTGCGTTGGCTAAATAAACATAAGTCGTTTTTCCTGTAGTAGCAGTTTTGGAAAAGCATTTTGTATTTATATCACGTTTCCAATAACTGAGGACTGTGTGTTATTCGGTTCATAAATTCTACTCCTTGTGAGTAATAGAGTCGCCTCCGTGTCAGGTATGTCGACAGCATACATTATGTGGTTCAGCCGTGATATACTCCGAACATAACAGCCGGTGTGAATTTGCATACAAAAACCTTATGAAGTAAGACATAAAGCTCATTTTCCCTCTATGATGATTGTTTGATTCAGTCACACACGTACACAGGTCATTCTGCGCCGTTGTGTAAATGTACAGTACGATAATGTATGGATACATAGACCAATCTGTGGTGAGCTGTTTCTACTATTCCTCACTGTGTGACAGGTTTGCGATTTATAATCTGTAACATGGTGTGCTGTACGCTATGGGGATTGAAATATTCCAAATAACTTGTATAGTATGAAGCAGCGTGAATTAAATGAAACCAGTTAATCTTCCCAAATAGATCTACGAAGTAATAAATAAACATATGTTTTGATGCACCTTGATGCACAGCCTGAGTTTCTGTTTCATTTTAAATGCTTTGTGTTCATCGTATGCACAAGAATATATTAATTAAAGCAGTGTTCAATTAAAAAAAAAACAATATGTCAGTATCCTCAAAGAGTAATTGTGATACTAAAAGACAAACACTGAAATATCAATAAAAGTTTATTTACTTTTATTACATAATGCCAGAAATTATTATATGTGAAATCCTGCTATAAAAAATCCAGCCCGGCACAAGCCTGACTATTTTTAGACCAGTATTTAAAAGCTATCCATTCAGCCGTCGAAGTATCCCGTTTCAAACGTAGCAGCTCCTGTCATGGCGTAGCTATTTTTCCCCCGTCCAGCTTTTCCGCACAGTCGCGGAATCTAATAACTGTGGGATCGTTACGTTTTTATTTGCATGTTTTACCGTGTGCGACATAACGTTCGTTGTTTTGTGTTCATTTCACAGGGGTTTTGTGTAAATTTTGTTGGCATACATCTAATTGAGACAGCTGACATATTCAACATAAATTATATGAATGTTGGAAGCTATTTTAAAAATACGGGATTTGTATTATATTGAAAATCAATAAAAGCAATAGGTATCTTCAAAGAGAGAACAATATGGGATTTATCACATTAGCTGATTTTGAATCTAGATCAAGCCAAAGAATTTTAAAACCACCAAAGCGACCGATTTCGATGTGGTGCAAAACGAGGGATTTAAATGCATTTGGACCTTTACAAAGATTTCTTTCAAACAGCTTTGGAACAAAAAAAGTTACTCTCACTGTTTTCAAGAAGAAATTTGACTAGTCTAAATTGGTGCTCCGCATATAATTCTTAATTATCTTGAGATCTCGGTCAATTTAATCATTATAATCAGTGAATTCACTTCACACAGTCACGTAGGTGAACGATGCATGTGAAGCGAAAATTATTTTTAAACTCAATTATAAATGTAACTATAATTATTGCATGACATTGCTGTTTGCTTAGAAAGATAAATTCTTATCTATTTATTCTCGCCTGAAACAAACAATCAAGCTAGTCGTCCGTCAAAAACACGAGCAGAGGAATCGTCCGGCTGACCTCCTTATTCTGTTATTCCACCGGAACCATTTGGCCGTTGTTTACGTGAAAAGCGGAAAGCTGTTATCAGAAATAAGTCGTCGGTATAAATCAGCGGTAATCTTGTTTGTCAGACGCGATCGAACGGCTGTTTGTGTATGTTTATTGGCGACTGCTATTTTACTGAGTTTTCGTTTGAATAGACTTCGATTACACGAGTAAAGTGCAATGAAAAGCAAAATTATTTTAAGAAAATGGAGTGGCAAATTTTTTGTATCGTATTTGTTTACTAGATGGATTACTAAAACCATCCTTATATTGTATAATCTACCATAACATAGCTTGATGGATGGACGTATAGGTAGGTACACGATTTTAATTCACCTTTGTACAAATATTTTGCATTATATTTCTTCTAATGTAAACACGATGACTACATCGTGGATATGATCTATCCGACTCATAGCTAAGGGTCCGTTTTACTTATCCACCTACCAACCTGTTCAATAGAAAAAAACATTCCATTTCGATTCTCGTTGCCGTCGATCTCCGGATATCTGGAAACACAGGCTTCCTGTAAGGAATCAGGTTACTAGCACCTATGCGTTAGTAATTCGACTGAGTTAACTCAAGCGAGCCAGCAGGCTTCACTTCAGGGGTCATATTCTTGTGCTTCGGGTCCTATGGCAAAGATAAACCAAACTCCCAATAAGTTTGGCCATGTTTATTTCGTAATAATTAGGTACTTTGTCATGATTAAGTTCTTTGGGAGTATATTACTTTGTTTACTTTACGTGTTAAAAGTGATTTTTTTGAGCTGTCGTGAAGTTGAAAATAAACCTTTATTACTTAATATCAAAATATTTTTTTGTTATCTTAGTATTACAGTAAACATCTTAAACTTTCGTATCCAAAAAAACTTTTCACTATCGCAACATAATCTCAATAAGAAAAAAGCCCGCAGACCATCTGAGATATTTGATACCATCCAACGTTTCTTGAAAACTTCTCCCTGACTCTGAATTTTCATCGGAGCTTATAAATTAGAACCTTTATCAGTTCGCGGTAAAGTTTAGGATCTATCAGATTTGTTTTATGACGGTAAGGCGCGTAAATTGAAAAATAAGGGATGTTTTCAGAGAAAATATATACATTTGATTTATTTTTTTTACTGGCCTCAATGTTTTGTAGTAACTTTGCTTTTTCTGGCCTGAGGTCGGGTTTGACAACAATTCAGGACACACATTTTTGTGACGAACATACACTTTTTCTTTGTCTGGGTGTTAATTTATTAGTATTCCTTCAGATATCTAATTCTTATATTAAAAGCTATGCTTAGTTTAGGGCTAGATAGCACTGTGTGAAATGTCCACGATTTTTTATTTATTTGTAAAACATCTCTTATTCATCAGTTTTATGCAATCGCGGAGCTGAGTAGTTAGAACACACGTCATTTTATCATATAATATGTTGCTTGATAAAATATTTATTGGGAACAGATTCTATAAAATATGCCTAAGTCGTTTTCTTAGAGAATATATATCTGCAGCCCGTTAGCTCAATGCAAACGGGCTTCGGATCTAATAGATCTGAAGATCAATCAATTTCTATACGAAAGAAGTCTTGGGCTCCATTTTTCTCCGTGACATGCACCTTGAAGCAATTAGTTTGGATGGAAACAAAACAGGTGTGTCAGGATTGTATCAGGTGGAAAACCTTGAAACTTCTGTTTTTCAGAAGTGTGATAATATGTTTTATATTCACGTCACTTACGTGATAGCTAAGCGTATTCAAGTATATTTTTAGGCTGGAAATCGTGTAACCCGACTGTCTCGTGCACGTGACAACAGAAAATATAGATACATATTAACAATCATACAGGAATCCATTGACAATGAGCGAGAAAAGAGTAAGGCTGTAGATTGCCATCAAAATAATGTACTTCCAGCGAGATAAACTTAGATTCTTACATATTTGTAAAGATTACTCCGTGAGTTAAAACGAAATTAAGATCTTTGCTTTGAAAGTCGGTTTTCATAGACTTACTCAATTTGTGTTAGCGATTGTTTGAAATTGGATTACTTGAGAGTATACACGATACAATTTGTGGCATAACGTCTGGCTCTTGACTTCGTCTGCTTGTGCTAAGACTACTTAGGTTTCAAATGTGCTAATAGTAAAAGTAAAAAATAGTGAAGTACTCTTCAGACATGAATGAGTGTGAGCACTATTAAATCTGCCTACAAGTACGTGTGAGATATATACTACTATATTATACGCTCACAAATTATCCATTCAGTATTTATCCGTACCGCTATTATAACCTTAGTTTATATGTGACCGTTATTAGCGTAGATGACCAATTTTTATTGAAATTAAAATGTGATATAAATACCGATTATAAAACATTTAACGGAATTACCAAATCGATTTTGAATGCCAATGCAAAAGGTATTGGTTTGTAAGTAGGCACTTGGCTCGCAGTTGAATTTCCCTTTTATCCGAACAAATAATTCAACAATACGAAAACGCAAAGCAAATGCGACTGGCTCAAAAATAAGCCTTCAACATCACTATGCTTGGCACAATACCAACATGGTTTTAAGTGAGAAAAATAAGTAGGTTATTATTTTTTGCAATATAAGCAAATTTTCTCAATTTTCACATTTAAAATTATGATGACTGGTAAAGCATGTAAAGTGAAATCTCGTCTTGAATATAGAAATAAAATATAAGTTTGCATTTGATATATAGAAGTAAAGATAGTGTCAGACGGATGCAGTGATGGTCTTGGTTGCATTATAATAATGTACATAAGCAGTCATAATTCATAGGGGCTTTCAGTTACTGACACCAAAAATTGGATCCATTATCCCACAAATAAAAGTGAAAGTATGTATTTTGATTTGCCTCTTTTTCACAGTAATTTTTTTGATCCGTATGACTCTAAAATTTTAACATTGTTCCATTGGTCCAAGTCATAAAGATTACGATCTGGAATAACACATTACTACAAACTTATCGTAATGATATGGAATTTTAATATCGGTACTACTCAGGCAAAACCGTGGTCAGAAGCTTGTTAATAATAGTACTTTAATGTAAACAGTTTGCATTTATACCTTTGCAATAATGTACGTTGAACTCAGAGTCTCGAAGTACCTACCAACCAACAGGTAATAAATGTTAGAGATTTAGATTCACTGCAGCGAAACAAAGTTTCGTAAGCGTAAATCATCGGCAATCTTTTGTTTACGAGCAAAGATAGCGTTGCGACTTACCAGCTCAGCTTCTACTCTTTTATTTTGCTATCTCACAGGTGATATGAAGTGCTTTTCTATAAAAGTTATTATAATTTAGTCTGGGAGCTTTTGTCTTAATTTTTTATGACTAAACATTGTGTTACGTTGGTAACTAAATATTTTCTGTCAATAATATGACTGAATGAGCAGTAGTTGTCAATACCCGTACACACAGTGAAACGATTATTAATAAATTAACAACATATAATTAAATATAAAATTAACAATGATGTGATGGAACTATGAAGGAAATGAAGGATAATGATGAAGCTTTCTACACGTCTAAGAATATTTAGAGTTACTCGATTCCGGATGGGAAGTAATGGGCATAAGCAAAAATGTGACATAAAACGTAATCCTCGACGCCACTGTATTTCCTCGAATAATCACATCAGTTAACCTTGTCAATCAGTAATGCACGACATAAAATAACAACCAAATAAAATTCTAACACGGGAGCTTTAAGGTAGATATTTTACGACGCTGCTTGGCTTTCTAGTTTTTAAACATTAAAACTAATTGACGAAAGTTAGTATAAGACAGACTCAAAATAGTTAAGAATGACTTTTTAAAACCAAAGGTTACGCAAAAAATCTCTAAAATACTTCAACAAGAAGTTGCCTTCAATTTAAACGCTCATTGAGCAAAATAGTTCATAGGGTATCGGAACTTACAATCAAAAACTTAACCGTAGATTATCCCCGAACCCCTTAGTTCACAATTCAAATTTTATCCCGAATTAATACTGAAAATAACACAGCTTAATTTATGGGCGTACCCGCATAAATTAAAACGTTTCCGCTGGGGATACCTAAAACTAGCCAGAGAATGAGAAAATTAACCTATCACCGGATTAATTAGAATGATTGAATTTTATGAAGTTTTATGTATGATGCTACTAAATTATATTCATATTTGTATCATATTATGTACTCCAAATCCGCCTGACCATGCAAATTGGCAAATCTATGTTTTTCATGGACAAGGTTTTTTGCAATCCTTTGTATCTATGACATAGCAGCATATGCCGGGTTCTGCTATTCATAATAGACTAACTATTTTCAATATCCTCTGTTTACCCGTTTGCACATTTATTTTTGTTGAATTTTTATAGGTATCCTAACTATGTTTAAAGAAATGCGATTAAATAAAAGCTAAAAAAAAAAGAAAAAAAAAAAAAAAAAAAAAAAAAAAAGAAATGGCTAACCAGATGTTAAGTGATCTATGCCCATCAAAACTATTGCGATTAAAGTCCTTGTCTATGTAATACACCTTATTCTAAAACATAAATTTGGAATGCCTCATATACTTGGGTAATTTTACCTAACACATTCAAAGCAGAACGCTGTAATGGTACTGCGTTAGTGCGTAAATAAAGAAATAGGCATGCAGAACTTTCCCAGAGGAACTCTGAATTGAGATCTACTGCTACTAGAAAGTATAAGTTACCAAATATATTAAAAAACGATAAAACGGATAGTCGGTTAATGTTATAAAAATAGTAATTGATGCTACTGCTAACATTAGTAATATTTAAATAGAATGTGTTGCAGTGAAAATTTAAAAGTAACCTATATCTTACATATATTTCGGTAAAACAATGTAATCAATGTAAAAATAATAAAAAAAGCTGTAAACGAACAACGCTGAAAGTATCGCTTCGTACCTAGTGTTTTAAACTTCACAGGTAAACGCTACGCTCAAATTCGCAAAAGTTACTGAAATATTTACCGGAATGTTACGAGGTATATTATTTTTAACGAGCTGCCTTTAAACCTGCGAGGCTGCATCCCAGTTTGGCCTTGACACGATAACACTTTACGTTCTAACGTTAAATTAATTCAGAATGTGATAAACAAGTTTTAGAGTTCCGTTATCCACGGATCAGATGAAATACAAACTGCAGCCACTAAGAAGAACATTAGCATATTTATTAGAGTTACTTTCATTCAAACTTTTTGTGTATCTATTTTTTTTCTCACGCTTCATTCTAATATAATAATGCGAATTGAAGCAGGTAAATTTACGAAATCTTGAAATTCTTGAACCGTGTTACCATGGAATAAGACTCATAATACTATCAGAATTGACACAGTTCATCTTCAAGCCTTCCCAGATGACAGACACAACGCGTGACGGTGTTACTGAACGATGGTTGAAGCGTGGGTGGGAAAATGATGTAAAGGTTTTGGGAGCAGGTATATTGCTAGTGCGATCGATTTCTTTAGGGTTCGAATAATTTTACCCGCCCGTTGAGGTTGGAAAGGTTTTGAATGTTGATCATCCTATTATCTGCTCTGGCTAGGTAAGTTATTTTTTACTATTATTTTGTGTTTTTGGAACCATTCAACTTATATATTTTGAAGAAAACTGCAACAAATTCTTCAATGACTATTTTACAAAATTTCTCAAAATACTACAGAACTATCGGTACAAGCTAGTACTATGCTTCCCTTGACTTCACAGACCGATCGCTCAACAAGAACTGACGCTCCGTATCACCACCTCCTTAGTCGTTGACAATAACGGCCTTGAGAGGCTACGCCTTTCCGGTAGTTAATCAATTGAGAGACAAAATATATAGTAAAAGTGACGGCAGGAAGTCAAGTGCCTTAAGAACATTTTGCATTAGAATACAATTTCTTCAAAGATTCCGCAATTCTGAACTTGATTAACCAAAAGTCCTACTCCATTTCCCTAAGTCATGTGATCCAAAGAGAAAATGTCGTCGATCACTGCCCACGGGCATTATTCACAGGAGATAAGTTCAGGATAAACTTGAAACAGGATAGAGCACCTTAACGCATTTGAATTAAAGTTCAAACTTACTCTCGAAATGTATCCGAAACGTTTTGAGTGTTCTCACCTCGGGAAAGATACCCCATTTTATGACTAGGTACAAGTGATAGGGATAGCTTGTCTCTATTATTCCTCTATTTGAATGCAATTCATATGCAATAGATTATACTGAATATATTGAGGCTTTTCCCGAAAACTGAAGCAACTAGTTAAATTGTAAAAGAATTTGTGTAGAATGAACTTATGTTACTAGGATGTTTTTCTGTTAATTGTCTTCTAATTTTTAGTACTAGGACATGCCGGTTTTGTCTCTGATCACAATACTTTCACCGTTTTGAGAACGTACATTTTTATTTCTGTACGCCTGAACTTGAACCTTCGGATTGTATGTTGGTTTCCGTACCACCTAGCCACTAAGCTCTTATACTCCCGATAACGAATTATTATACAGAAGCATATTTTCAGTCCAGCAAACTTAGGATTAAATTGTGGTCCTCACCACTTACACACCATAATCCTAGTATATCCAATCAAAATTTATATAAACCGAAGGATATATACAGTTCTGGACTGTTTTTATATAAAGCCGACAGAACAGCCGAATCTCCCGATACTCTTAATATTATTATATTATATAGGTATTGGAACTGTATGTAGTAGCACCCGATCGCACCCGTCACGCGGAGATTTGAAGATAGAACTTCTGATATGCTTGTAGTTATGTCGGAAATTAACAGTTTTCCAACCGGAATTCAGCAATGCAAGTGCACGAATGCTTGGCGTATTATGGTAGGTATTATATTATTATGATATTATTGTACCTGCTCTGCACATATATAAAGTTCTACAGTTTCTAAGTCGATTATACAAAATCGCTTTCAGGTTATACCTTCCGCCATACAGAAGGAATGTTATTGCGAATAGAGGACCGACTGCCAGCTGAAGATTGGAATTATAGGAATAAATCCAGGTATGATACGTGTAATATTGTTATGTCTTTTGAAGGAAACAAATAATTAATATTTATATACAGCTAAATTATCCCATCTTATGTCATTTTTCTGTAAGAAATGCGTACACCCACTCATTCACTCATACACCGCATTAGGATTCCCTGAGTTGCAGGTGGCATAAAAATACAGATACACAACATGAACATCCAAGATAGCAAACTTTATCCGGGGATATAAGTGGGAGCTCGATCCCCGGATAATGGTGGATTTCCTACCGACTATGCACGGAGACGTGTTAGCCGGGTTATGGACCGTTTTTTTTTTTTTTTTTTTTTTTTTTTTTTTTTTTTTTTTTTTTTTTTTTTTTTTTTTTTTTTTTTTTTTTTGTTACTTTTTATTAGATAGGTATTAAAATTATAGTATTGTCATTAGGACTGAAGCGCTCACTGCGCATCCCGTACGATTCTTATATATTTATAATAGGTTGACAAGGTGGAGCAATGTTTATAGGTGCTATCATTCGAATGTGTGAACTCTAGTTGCAACCACAGTAACATTTTCGTTCTCCGGAGAAGCTTTAAATTATCCGACACGACTATATAGTTAAATAAAGTATGTCTTTTATCCAGATGCTCTATAATTTAACCTAATTAATATTACTTGCTGCATAAGAAATATTAGCTTACATTAATATATTTATTGCATATGAAATGTTTGCTTACCTATAACTATTACAGCTAATCGAGAGTAGAGGGGGTAGGTTCTGTGTTGATTTATTTGATAATGACTAAAAATATTTGAGCTGAGGTATGTTTACTGGTAACGATTGCTTGAAGCGATAAGTACCTACTCCTTTTATACACTCATCTTTGTCAAGTGTGTATAATAATGATTTACCTAAATCTAAGACCGATAAAGGCGCCCCAAAAACTGTTAACTGTTTCTCAAAGTGTAAATATAAGCACTTCAAAATATATTTCATTTGTTACCGTTTTGTCAAAACGCAAGTTTTTTTTCCACATTTTTACGCTTTGTTTCAAATTTCGGGAATTGTTTCTGTAAATCTTTCTAAATCATCAATAGTCCGTATCATTTCAGTTAAGGATTTCAGCGTAATTCTTTTACGAAATACTTAAACAAAAGTGAGAGCAGAAAATATGGAATTATAGGAATACATTTCGTTCTTAAGTAAGTGTGACCCTTGAAGATGTAAAATATATAGAAAAAGGTACACTCAGGTACGCTCGTTCTATCGACATAAAACAAAAGGGTTTGTGTTATTAAGTGTAACGGTGAAGAGCCGATGTAATAGAGAACGAATGCTTTGTCATTTTTTAAGCATCCACCTACAATGAACGTTTTTTCCTGCTTAGTTTATTCCTTTCATAAATGAAAATAATACTGTCACTCAATATGAGTAATCTATCAATATTATAAATAATAAGAGAGCTTAGGGTTGAAGTGGTTTGCAGCATTCATTATTAATTCTGCTGCTGCAAATTTATACCAGAAATTTGGGCTTGAAAAATAAGCGCTTTGTACTGTGCTCTTAAGTTCCTGCAGTGGCAAATATAAACGCTGTTAGGAAGGAGAGACAGGTTTTTTTTGTAAAAATGCTTAAGTGTTTTCCTTAACCCGCCGACGGCGACGGTGACGTCGATTTGACTTACATCTTCAGTGACCCCGGTCTCACGCACCGGGGTTTTCAATGGAAAAAATTTCAAAATCTTTTATTATCTGACCATTTTTTTTGGTAATTATAAATTATTTGACATTAATAAAACGATATTTCATTAATTACAGACTCCTTTATTTACTTTTTCTTATGATTAGACAACTTCACATAGAAACTATAAAATTAGTTAGTTTTTAAACAAAACGTTTAAAAATTCAAAAACACAACAATCAACATTATTTTTTTAATTAGTTCAGTCTTTTCTGTTTCTAGACTCTAGGAACTTACTTATAATAAACAAAAAATGGCATCCTACCAACAAAAAATAACAAAAAACAATCTTTGAAAACCACTATTCTTTAATCAAGCAAATACTGCAATATGGCACTACGTGCTCAAGACACAAAATTTGTGTCTTTACATAATAATTTAATGTTTCTTGCACTTGGATGTCACAGCTGGTGAAGGATTCGCCAGTTCGATATCACTTCCAGCTTGACTGTCTGAAGACATTGATGGTCTGTCGTCATCAAGCAGTTCATGGAGAAGCGATTCTAGACGATGCTGTTCCCTTTCGTACGACATGCTGTAACAAAGTTTGTATATGAAACAAGATAAAATATATTTGTGATATTTCGATAAAATTTATAAAATCATCAAATAAACTTACTGATTATAAGATAATCTAATAAAACTATACCAAAAGTAATTAAAAAATGTACATAAATTAGACAAAAAACGAATAATAAATAATTCAACTCTGTCTATTTTACTTACATATTCGGTGACCCCGGTGTACCGCACCGGGTTGGCGTCAAAACTCAGGAACATGCGGCCGCTCCAACTTTGTGGTTGAACTGATGGTAGGGGAGGGGAAATGAAGCAGCTACTCGAAATCGCGACAAAAAACGGTGGCGGGGGGAAAAGATATTCGAATTTTTCAAGTCACCCGGTCCCACAGACATATAGGTCACCGTTCCCGGGTTAAAATCAAACTCAATAATGGCTATGAACCTCTTTACATTAAAGTTAAATAAGTAAGCACTTTTATAAGTATATAGCCGGATTTGTTGCCGGGCTAAAGTTTGTATATTTGGAACCATTGTCTGTAGAGGAGAATGTGAAATTACGAAGAAAATTTTCATATAAAGGATGGGGACGTATGTTGCTCTTTGTTCAAGTTTTATTATTTTCGTCGCTGCATTTTAAATGCATTCTTTATTTAGTTTGTTTGTTATTAGTGTCTGGAGAAATGCGACGTTTGCCGTTGGAATATATTTAAAATAATGTAACATTTGCTAAAACCATAAAATACTCAACAAACTCTGAATTTAGATAGAGATATTTCACGTTAAGTTGTAACTATTTCAGTTTTATTTCTTCGGTAACCCTATAATTACTTAACGTCTATCACTTTAGCGTAACTGTTTTGGAAATTTTAATCGGCTAAGTGTATGTACCTAGCTATTTTATTCCCCTTGGTATCCAAATATCTGGCAGACTCATATATTAATGCTTATATTTGAACATGTTCTGACAGTTTATATGAGCTTTTGTGTTGTAGCTGATCTAGACAGCTACAGCTACAGAGTATAGTATGCTCTTCAGCCGATTACAACGGTCGTTTACACAATAGGTAATCTTAAGAAAGTTTTGATGGATGGATATTTGTTACTCAATCACCCCAGAACAGTTGAACGGATCTGGATGAAATTTGACAGAGAGGTAGATTATAGTGTAGTAGTACATAAGCTACTTTTAATTCCGGAAAAGTGCATTATTCCCTTGGGACGACTTACTCACCGCGGGTAACAATGCTAGGTGCGGTTAGTTTATAATAATTATTTCCTGCCGTTTTTTGCAGTGTGATATAATGTTTTTTTTTCTATAGAACTATTGTATAAAATCAAATTTATTAGGCCATAAACAAGCGCTTCCTGAGACCAGATGGCCGGTCTACTAAAATGCACGACAATTATTCATTCCGCAAAAAATCCAGTATTGAACATCGAACGATCTACATCGAGTGGCCATATTGGCTGCTCATCGGTATTCGAATATCGAACAAGCACGAGTGAAGCGAATTTATGATCTGTGTGTGCAGATGCAGAGGCGTGGCTTATAACTCATGCAGCTACTCTCACATACTGATAAGGAGAACGTCCCGATTGAGCGGTGCGCGGCGATAGATGCAATTGGATTTTTCTACTTGACTGATTTTGATGAAATTTTTGTATTTGCTAGCTTTTAAATGACGGCATGAACCATGTTACAGTAATACTGTTCGTCCGTCACGGTCTAATGCTTGAAAATCATGAAGATTCATTATCCTACCAAAGTAATTGGACGTCGATTAGTAGCTTTATGTGACAGTTATTGATTGACCGTGTATCAGTGTCATTATTCGGATTTTTTTTATGGAGCTTATGTTAATTTGTCAGTTGAATCTGAAATGGCTCAATTTCAAATGCAAGTGGACTGATTCGTGTAAACTAATAATTGAGCCTACTGAAAATGTGTGAAATAGGGTTCATATAGGTGTATCATTTGGAAATTACGTGGCTTACACCAACGTGAAAGTCAAAGTAAAAAACGTTGTTTTCATAGAATTCATAAAGAAATGGCTTGTTAACGTCAATGGTATTCAAAATATAAATTCAAGCGTACTAAACACTAAGTTTCACGCCTGTTCAACCCCTATCCCAATATTAAAGTTCAGTGTACTAAAGGTTACCTTAAATTTAATGAATTGTATACACAAACCATGTTGGGTTCCCAAAGCCGACGAATATAATTTATATCTACTAAGGCAATCATTAAAAATACGGAATTAAATCCAAAATAAACATCTTTTGGACCCGAAACCAAATAGCTGCCGAACATGAAAACAAATTATTTTTACCGTGCTAGAATCAAACCCGCGAACCTTCAGTTGGTTATTCAAAACAACGTGCAAACAAAGTCGTAATACATTTACAAAAATAATGTGATATTCGACTAAGGGCACTAAAACCTTTTGAAACTATCGGGTTTAACCATTATTTAAACATTAATTAGGATATTTTCAAATACTCACATACTACAATACAAAATGATTGCACATATCTCGCTATTCTCAACATCTTTGCTTCAAATCGTAGGACATTTGCCTAAAGAAAATCAAACCACGTTCAAGATTCTACTGCTTCGGGGCGTTTTTGGCACAAGTCACAAATTTTAAGGAGACGTGTAGTGTTTGGTTACACCTACACATCTTAAACTAAGCCATTTGGATAAATTGAAATGTTCCTTTCAATAAATCGCTCCATTTGCATAACATATCGGTTTAAAAATAGGTACAGGTAATAATACAGGTGATTACACCTGATAAAGTTATAATACAGTTAGCGGAGCTAATCGAAGTTTTGATTGAATAAATAAACTTGTTGATTTGGTTTCATATGAAGCTTATTCATAACATAAAACTGTTTTTACTATCCACAACGCACGCAACATCATACAGTCAATACACGCAAAATCAACACGAACCAAACAAATCAAAATGTGAAAGTTTTGAGATGTTTCACCGTATGAAGATTGTTTAAGTTTAGTCAAGGTTAAAGTTCTATAACATCTGTATGAAAGTCAGACTATTAATATTGCTATCGAAATATATTTTGCTTTTAAGGGTTCCTTTTTCCAATAAGTACTCAAAACAAATTTTATAGTGTCATGTTAGATATTAAGACACTGTAAGGGTTATACAGCTGAAGAACAACGGTTCTATAAATATAAGATAAATAATAAGAAAATTCGGGGTGTTGTTACATAATTTAAATTATTACGATATTTGCGTTCCTGTAAAACAGTATAAAACTAAATTCCCTTCTGAGGTTTGAAAATTTTAGCATGTTAGCACCTAGTACGAAGTTACTTTTGAAACTATCACAACTATTGGGGTTCAGCTAGTTTACGAGCTGGAGTCGACCAACTTTCTGGGCAGCGTTATGTGAGTCGAATATGAGGTTATTGCGGATACGGAATCAGATTTTTGGTTCCGTCATTCCCGTTTCCTTTCAATATTTTCTCTCACCGTTTTGGGAAAGCAGCAATTTGCAAACTTATTTTTTTAACTGAAATGCTTTATGCTGGTTGCTCCAGATTTGAACCAGAGGCCTTTGGATTGAAGGTCCACACTACTACTTTGCCACCACGAAACAATACTCTGCTTTTAGAATTTATTATGGGCAATATGGACAAAATCTGACTTTCAGACACGCCTATTGGACCTGACGATGATCGAACGTAATTCCTAATATTGACATTTTAAACCACTGTAAAGAATTTAGAAATTTTTAAGGGTTTCTATATGAATAAGTTGCGAGACGAGTTACTTGGCTTACCTGACGTTAAGTGGTAACAACTGCTCATAACAAAAATAATACATCTTGGGCTCCTCCCCTACTTAGGTATGGGAAGACCGCGTCGTGTTGCGTTGTTTGAGGCCTGTTTTGACTTTGAGATGTGAAGCTGATACATCTCACGTGCCTTTTATTTCATCGGCACACAACGTTCCGAACCGGAACACAGTAGGCAATATGAATGGGCTTGGCTGCAAATACATGTGTATAGGTTTGTTGTCAAAATCCCATAACATTTTGTAAAATCTGTTTATCAGGTGAAAAAACATTAGTTTTTGAAATATTACGTCGAATAAAATAAACCAAAATCATTTAGCTATGAGAGAGCAATTGTAGAATATTCGAAAAAATATGAAAGACCCTGTGAGAGCTGTCACATTCAGGGAGGGATTCAATTGAAAAGGCGTGGAGTTCTGACAGCGCGGCGCTCGCTGGCCGGGCGGAAGGGAATATTCATGCCATTAGGATGGGCTTAACCCCAAATTTACTATTACCCGCATACATCAGTGTGCGCCACTAGTTTGTTGGAAAATGGGAATATAATATACGTAAACACTTACTAACAATAAGTTTGGGCACTCTAATATTATTGACGTTTCCAAGCCATTTATTTATGAATTATATGAAAATAAAGTTTTTGAATTTGACTTTGACTTAGGTAAGTGAAATTAGTGCTGTTACATAACAGATTTTTCATGAAGTATATGTAGTATTTAGTAGTTGTTATGATGTAGGTAGTTATAATAATTACTATAACTATAATAATATATAAATGTATAAATATTTATATAAAACACACTTTACCTTGGACAACATAAGTGTAGGCATAAGAAAACCATACCTTAAAATTCAAATAAATATCTTCATTAAAAAACACGTTGTTTTGCGACTTTATAAGAGTAGAAAAATCTTTGTGCAGAGCTAAATTAAATACTACAGTCATTTGCGTTGGCCAGTGTGTTAATGCTTAGGGGCGGAAACGCCGAATAGTTAAAGCACTCGCTTTATATGTCTTCCGGGTTGAAGAATTTGGACATCTGAGGAATTATAGGCTCACGTTACGTTCTATCTTCATGTCTCACGGTGACGGGTGCAATGCTATTTGATTTGCGCGTCTTGCCAATAGTTATTGCTTTGGTTATAGGCAGAGGCTTTATACTAATCAAATCCTTCCGTAAATTAAATCACGCAAAAAATTCGTGTTTCCATTTTGTATCCTCGAAAATTAAATGTATGGCCTATCAGAGAATGTAGATATGTGACATAAAAGTGATCATCATAATGGAAACCATCGATAATAATTCCGGTAAAAAACATTTTGAAACGACTTCATAAAAAGGAGGACTTTTGCAATGCAATTGTATTTTTTTTGTTTGTTATTTAAAATATCCGTCCGTATTGAAAGGATACCATACTTTCAGAATTATCCCATGGATATTTCATCAAAATCTGTTCAAGATTGAGGTATTTAAATCAAACTAACTGGAAAAATTAAGTACGAGATAACGAAGAATCATTCTCGTTCGTTGGAGATGAACATTGTTTTTCGATTTGTTTGCTTTTTTGCAAACTACTTGCTGAGCAAAGTACATACTTGTTACTGAGTTACTACATTTTTCTGAAAATAAGGTATGTACAAGAATCTGAAGGTTAAATAGAAAAAAAAACCTACATTTTGTACGTGATAGGTATGAATAAAAGTGGTCTAGTTTTAATTTAAAGACATTCTTAGTGAGTTCACGTAACAACCCAGGTAATTAAAAACAGTCGCATTTTCTTTAAAACTTTAATTACATTCAGTTCATTAGAATGGGTAGCCGTTGTTCAACTTTGTCTCAGAGGAACTTTGTCAAGAAATCTAGTGTGTTAATTACGCTGTTGAATAAACAAATTAAACTTTTAACTATATATCTGCGGGTCTAGCGCTTTGTTCAGTAACTGGCAACCGGCTATTCAGAGCACGTAATTTTATATCAATTATACAGTATGTAATAATACCACTTACCACTACCAAAAACTGAAAGCTACATATTATATAAATTATGGTTTAAAACAACGTATCTTGGACGTTGTTTACATAATGGAATAATACTGTGTTTGTTACCATTTCGTTTCTTATGTCTGGTCAAAGTATATACGGATACTTCATCGAAATAAGTTATTTTAGTTACGTCAACGGCCAATACTAGCTGATAAAGGAAAAAATATTCGTACGCGTTTCTTGTGCATGCACGCGTGCACAATTCACTGCGTTGAAAGACATATAATTATATCGGGCAAGGAAGTAATTGTAACTTTAAGTGTCTAGTAACATCTTTCTAGTAACGACTGTCGCGAGAGTACAGTGAATCCCACCATCCACCATTAATGCAGAGTTTCGATCTCAATCCGAATGCCCTTGATTTTATATAAAATGTGGTTTTTAAACTACAAATCGTCATAAAAACTTACATAGAAACAACTATTATAATATTCATTGATTTCCAGATATTCTTATCGAACGAGTTCGATAAGAATAAAGATTCTTATTTTGCAGATCAATTGCTCATTCAAATACTATTCGAATAGTGATGAAGTTTTGAAGATGTTATAACAATATTATTAATAAAATAAGTAGACATTTCACACAGCGATATTCACTGCAATGATTTTCTTACTGTCCTCTGAATACGATTCGGGCTCTATATACCTCTATAATACGTTACAGTCTTTTTAAAACAGTAATTAACGCCAGGAATCCTTGTTTATTTTTCCTTATTCACTCAATTGAATACCAATGTGTCCTCCATAACAGGTATATTTTGTTTGTGCAGGTGTTGAACTTATATTGTTAGTTGTTCCCACATCTGCTAGAAAGAGCACTCTAGTTTTCCCAGAAGATTTTGGATCGTGCACTGTTTCAGATAGACTGTTCAGTTGAGTTAGTAAAAAAAACAGGCACACGACAGTTGATAAATCATATTTTGCGTAAAGTGCTTAAATAGCAAGTAATCTCAAAGCAAGCAGCCGAAAAATAGCTGAATTAAATCCACCAGTACCTAAGCTGAGCTTTTAACATTATTCATATTTCATGTATGTATGCTTATATCTATTGAAATCGGCTTTTAAGCCATTACGTAAGTAAGGCCTCTTAAGCAAATTACTTTATAATCGAATCAACATCCCGGTTAACCCAAACATGGAGCATTTGGGTCACAATAAGTTACTTTGAGCAAAGTTGCCTCATATGTTTCAGAGTTTAGAATTAACCCAACGCCGCGTTAACGCAGATTTTTTGAAGAAGCAGATGGTAAAAATTATACTAAATTAATGCCTTCAAATATAAGTATATGTATCTGTCATTTTCCGTATGATTATTCAGTACTACGTCTTTATTTTGCGTCTGAGGTCGAGAATCCTGTCATTTCAGCAATCTATATTAAGTTAAAATACTGTCTGCTCCTAATAATTTCAAACTCTGTCAGTTATTTCTATACCGCAAGAAAATAACACTGTTATTCGATAATTTTGGTAGGAAAACTTGAACTATGACTTTCAACTCGCGCAAATTATTATCGTCAAAACGGTATTCACATTTTTTATTTTTATTTTAATTGAATGAATCATTAATAAGGCTCGATCCCTTAATATTCTGTAGTTTGTATCCCTTACACTCGAAAAATAGAATATACAAAAACTACATTAAATTATTCAAGAAGTTTTTGGCGTGTGTGTTCTTCTACATTCGAAAAAAAAAAGCTGTGACGGGAGACATTAATATCTTACATGAAAAAAAAAATGAAAAAAAAATAAGGAATTTTTAACGTAAAAGGACACATCAGAGCATTTGCCTGCTTATTTTCAGTCATCTACTAACAATTTATAAAAAATTAAATCACTGTCGCCTATCGAGAGTAGGTATGCCTATGTTATTCAACTTTAGATACTGGTACGGACATAGATCACAGTGTCAGCATCTCCTGCGAGCTTTTATAACTGACCCACAAACCGGCTACAAGATACCATAGAATACTAATTACCCCATTTTTCACTTGAATTAATTTACTTTGGAAGTTATGCGCGATAGAAGAAACGAGTTTCTCTTTGATCTCGCCTTTCAACATAGCGTTTGAATTAGATAATTACTATTAATTTTAGCCAAAGTGAAAATTGAGAGTTAATTAAAATACTTAAACAGCTACGCGTGTGTAGGAGGGTTTTTGCTTAATGAAATGAACACGGTACCAAATAAGCTTGCGTAGAAATTGCTTTTGTATGATACGTTTGAGCTTGAGGTAAAGAGTATTTAAAAGATTTGAATCCTTTGAGGGGAATTAAGAAATATTGTTAATTATATATTAATTTCACACCAGGGGAAAATTAACACATTTTAATTTAGGCTATTATTCTTCATGAAAAAGGTAATAGGGATTGGAACATAGAATAGCAAACTAGCCGTGATTCGGTTTTATTGTTATTTTACTACTACTGTGCCTTGTATTATATATAATTAAACCTAGTTTATAAGTAAACATTAAATGATTAAATGAAGAAACTTCAATCGTTCAAATCAACCAAACCTCTCCATAACCACAATGCAACACAACCCACCTCGATAATATCGGTTGTTTTATAATAGCAAAGAACATGCAGAGACTATGGTTCATACTGCCTATTCTGAAACGCAGGCCAGTGACAACGGCCTGAGCACCGCGTGAATTCACAGTACACTGAGCACATTGTAAGCAGTACACAATGTCAGTAATGGATTACTCGACTTGAGAGGTGTTTGACAATTGTATTATTGATATGCATCTAGAAGAAAAAAAACTACGTCTTAAAACATAATAGCTATATAATTCGTTTACAAGCGCAGGACTTATTTATTTAAAATAAAAATAAAATAAATAATATTGGTGAACATTTCACAAAGCGCCATCTAGCCCCAAAGTAAGCTAAGTAAATAGTTTGTATCATGGGGACCAGACAACTGATATAATACTTAAATACTTTTTTTTTGTAAATACATAAACATAATACATATTAACACCCACACAGAACAAACATCTATGTTTGTTACATAAATGTTTGTCCTGGGTGGGAATCGAATCCACGACCTACAGCGCAGAAGGCAGCGTTACTACCAACTGAGCTATGAGGCTAGTCAAATCAATTATATATAGTCAATTACATAATGTGCAAACGAAAAACCGGCAATAATAATTTGTAAGTCAAGCAAATGCCCAAAAACATTATATTACCTGCTCTTCATTTGCACAGCACAAAAAAGGGCCCAATGTATAATCAGGGACCGCTACGCAAAAAACGTGCACTTTTTTCGTGTTTAGTAATTTGGTTTTAATAGTGGACCATGGTTTAAAAAAATGTTTTACATGAAACGCGTTTTGTTTCTTTTATATTTTACGGTTATCGGCTTTTCTAATATTAATCCCAAACTCTAGTACACTGCAACGAGTAGCAGGAAATATGATAGCTGGCTCAAGTGGCCTGCAACATGACATGTTTACATATGAAATATTCATGAGTGGAGTCAAAATCAGTGCCGTGCTGGCCGTCCGACCATCCGGTGTGATGCGACCAGGTGATCAGTCCGCTTCCGGTTAAGTTTGCCGCAGAATAACTAGGTACAGAGGCCTAACTCGCTTAAACTGTGCCATTTTAATAGCTACGTCCTTTCGGTACACGCGCACAAACCTGCGCCATCCTGCCCCTGATTTATTCTTGTTGGAGAGGATTGAGTTATCTGGTTTACCAATAGTGTTAAAGCTTTCAAAAAAAAGATTTGAGACTAAAAATATACTATGGTGTTAAAAATATATTATCTATGTTATAATAACAGCGGGGTGGCCCAGTGTACTAAACAAAGCCCAGGATTAAATTCAGAGGTCGCTGCTTCAAATCCAATCAAAATAAAGATGATTTTTTCGCTAAAAAAACTTGTGTATGTGAATAACCATATTCGCAAAACGGCGAACGAAATCATCGTAAGGAAACCAGAATGTCCTAAAACCACATATCCAAGGATGCATTCGCGGTACTGTGTTCCGGTTTGAAAGGTGTGGTTGCTGGTGAAATTACAGGCACGTGCGACATTCCACCTCCACGTCTCAGAGTTAAGGGCGCATGTGATGTAAAGATAAAGATTAATTTATTTGCGTCAACATAATGTAGGTTACAGTCAATAATAATCATAATAATAAATAAATTTATTTATTTCTGAATAAGATACAACAGAGGTGCACAGTATACAAAAATGAACACTGGAAAAAACTAAAGTAAAAACTGTGTCGCAGTTTCCATTGCCCGACCTTAAGACTACAAAAGAGTAGACCTTCGGCAACTTGGGTCTTGTCGTACCTAAGTAGGGGAGGACCCAAGTCGCATTGCTTATTATGGGCAGAGGTTACCGCTTAACACCACGTGGGCCATCTGCTCGTCCTGTACCTGTATCACATAAAGAAAAAACATGTGTCAAGTGCATGAAAATTAGTCTTTAGGAGGCGCATTAAAATCTTTTCATCACAGTGGTTCGAGAGAGCTAGTGATGCGATCACTAATTGGGCGCTGTATATTGATTTTGTCAGTGCACACGTTTTAAACCAAACAAAATTTTGTGTGCAGGTACTTGGTAGTTGTTCTAAAATCTAAAACATAATACCTTATTGATAAACTATATGCTATTTTGTGGTTATTCTGTGGTTGCGATTGGTAGAAATGACTTTATAGGTTACGGTAAATATTCAAACATTTTGGTTTGTGTTTCGAAATGTGGGGCTAATAGTAGGTTGATCGGTGCTAGTGACTAAATAACTTAGCTCTGGTTTCAAATTATGATTCGTAAGGTACTGAGTGATTAAGATTTCGATTATTTTGATTTTAGGACTTCACTTATTTATTTATGAGAATTTTGTTTTCTGTTTGATAATAAAATATTTCAGAGATTAGACAGATAGGCAGACAAGTAGGTATTGTAAAAAAATCTTGTTTTGGTATATGTACCGTGTATACATCCATATGCACTTAGTAAAAAGCGGTTATTTTAATATAATAAACAGACACTCCAATTTTATTTATTTGTATAGATACAATACTGACAATTGAACGAAAAAGTTATAATAAAGTTTCAACTACTTCACCATTTATTAGCGCGCCGGGCAGTTTAGCCTCATTCAAATAAATTTTACGTAACAAACGCTCAGCTTTATAACTTTAGCCCATTTAGACTAATACCCATTTATGCAAAGCAATTCCGAGTCAAAATGCGTAACAGTTATTTGGCGGATCTATTTCGAAATTGACGTACACAATATCAATGATGTTGCGTTTACTTGTGTTTACATGCATTTAAAATATTAATATTGAATGTGGTGGTAAAAGAAAATGTTATCTTCTTTTTTTATTAGTACTAAGTTAGAGTTTCACTACATATCACCTGATATTAAGTTAAGACGATTATAGCGCTACGAAACGCCTGAATAGGGAACTGACTTTCAAATGAAGCTACCGGAAAAAGTTGCGTTGCGTTTGCCTTACTACTGGGTTATATTTTCCTTACGATGTTTTTTTTTACCGGCAACACCAATTTACTGCAAAACTATTTCAGAATTACTAGATAATTCTATGGCAAAAAGAATGTTATTCGTAGCATGTCGGCACCAAGAAGTTAAAACAGAAAGAGAAAGATAGAAATAAAACTGAGTCAGATTAACTTCCGAGATACAAAACATCCTTGGAATAATATGGTTAATCCATCAAGAGACGCAGTCCTACAGTTCTTCAAGAACAATGTCAAGACATTAAAGTCCTAAAGATATTAATATCACAAGTTGGAAAATGGCGAGCAATTAAAACTTGTGATAGAAACTGCGCTAGGACAGGAAATTGCAGCGGTCTTTCATTAACTTGATTTCACTTACGAAAAAGTATCTATCATTGATTTTAATACAATCCGTCGTAATGTTTATTACGTTCTTGTACCTTATTGTTCCTACTCTCGACAAACAAGAGTAAATGGGCTTTTTATCTTAAAAACTTAATTTAAGTAAGTATTTACACAATTTGTATTTACAACTAAAATAACCCATTTATTTGAAATGAATAACTTCTGTGTGGCGGCTTCACGCGCAATAAATCAGGACAAATAGATATATGTCATTTCATCTATCTTTGCCTTCAGTCATTTAAGTTTACTAGTTACGGTGTGACATATGGTTTCGCATAAGTATTTATAATTATTAAATCCGAAAAATTAATAGTTATTGCATGAACTTTGTTTTTTTTTCACAAGCCTTACTTATATTTATAGTATTCATCATCGCGTAACTGATAGAGTGGGATGGGATTTGTGAGATATCAGATATCACATAAGCGCTTTGTGGAAGAGTTGAGCGTGATTTGCGTCGTGTGCGCAACGTATTCACCGAATGTATACAACGAACTTGTGCCCTGCAATCTGCTCGTGGGACCTAATCCCTTCCACCGAAACACAGAGAGTACATCACTGCTTGGTGGCAAATTACCAGGTGTGGGGGCAGGACTTCTCCGGGCGAACTTAGTATAAGTTCTACTGCTACTTCGAGTTGCTCCTTTCACACCACCCGGGGGACACGGAAAAATAAAGCTCACACTTTGTAAACCATATTCGTTGTTTTATTTCCTCTCAGTCAAGATCTATATTGTCACTATGTGTAACTGCG
The DNA here is from genome assembly GCA_947359385.1 of Chesias legatella. Classification (NCBI taxonomy): domain Eukaryota; kingdom Metazoa; phylum Arthropoda; class Insecta; order Lepidoptera; family Geometridae; genus Chesias; species Chesias legatella. Next base: position 6,413,722 of record OX375768.1, read on the forward strand.
TAACAATGCTGTCGTTCCTTAATTTGTCGCATGTCCGGGGAGACATCAGTCATTGTGGGGAAACAACCTGTCGATCCTAGACAATGCAAGTTCTAAGTGATATATCACTCCTTATCTGTAACAAGGGCGCACGGATACAAAACGCCACTAATTATTTCGGGTGATTTGTCGAATCTGGTTTTATGAATGTCAACTTAGGTACTACGTTTCATTCAACCATGAAATTACAGTATTACTGATAAATTATTGGTACATTGTCCAGTATAAGTATCGTACAAGCCTTTAATGTGCACACTGTAGACACAAGTCTACTCACGATATATGAGAATGAATAGGCATGAATTCACACGAGATTTCAATACAGATTATCGGATGTAGGAAAAGTAGTTCCAGGGAATTCTAGTTTCCTCACGACGTTTTCCTTCGCTGATTTCAGAACATCGTATTGAGTAGGTAAATACCAGGTTCCAAAATCGGTCTAACTATTAATCACATACATATTTCAATGGCTTCATTCCACTTAGTAAAGTAAACGCTTTGTATAGAATGTATATATTAGTTATGACAAAAACAGTTTCAATAACCTTAAAAATACCCAAACAATGCAAATTAGTACGAGTACCTACTTCAAAATTTATATAAACGAACAATCTAATCATCATTTATTTGAGTAAAAACGCAGAACAAGGGACCCCGATATATTTTTACTTCGAGAACTCTGTTACGACGACAGCCTTATACTAAAACGATTCGGTTAAGCTTAATCTTAAGGGATTCAAGTTAAGTATGATTGCTAGACTCAGGTTTTGAGGTTTTCTTCGGCCATATTTTTTCTGACGCGGTTTAATTTGAACATTGTTGATTTGCGACATTCGGGGAATTATTTTGAGAAAATTTTGTTTTGTTATTGATTTATGTGCTTTACAAGGGTTTCATTGACAGGATGTAGCTATATAGTGGCTGACATGAAACTCCAATTACTTCCCACGCAGTCATAGTTATATCGTTGAGCAAAGCGTATGTAAAGTGTTCTGCATAGGAACGATTAGTTATAAGTATTAGTATTAAAAATTTCCTTTGCAGGCAATGAACCAGCAACACATAACAGTAATCTGGAGCACTGATACTAAAATCGATGTTAAAACATGTAAGTTAAATGGGTGTTTTTTCAATGAAAGACTTTTATTATTTTTAAAGGGGCAGTCTGATCAAAACGAAGTGATTGTCTTATGATCAGATAGACATAGACAGATATGAATTTAAAGAATCAGAAAAGGAACTAGAAACAACAAACTAAAAAAAAAATACCACAAGATAATACTTTTACTGCTTGATATAACGGAACGTCTCTAGCTTCCTTAATTTCTAAGTTAAATAATAATAATGCAGCTCAAGAGTTGGGTGCTTAAGTATTCAAATTGGAAGCAAAATTTATATTAAGTATCTCAAAAAAGTTTAGACTATCCACAGCACTATAATGAAATAACAGTATATCTGAATAAAACGATGACGTAAAAACCGTATCCTGCGTGTGGTGCCTACCGCAATGGCGTGGGAAACTCATATCGTTTATTATTACGGCCCGTATTGTTGGCTAATTGAATGAAATCAATCAAATTTATCACTCGAAGTTGTATTAAATTATCTGTGTGTGTTTTAAACTCGAAAAAAAATATATTGAATGATTAATATGGTATATGTATTCATATATACAATGGAGACAATTTTACCTTGAAAATCCTTGTACTTGTTTTTATTACTACATAAATGTATCTAAAAAACCTACGTTGACTTCAACTCGAAAAGATTCCCCATGAAGGGTCGGATAGAGTTTGAACAGGCGTCAAACTTAGTGATAATTACGCGTGACCTTATGTTTTGAATATTATTGACGTTTCCAAGCCATTTCGATATGATTCTATGGAAATAACGTTTTTGACTTTGACTTTCAATTTGATGCACTTTATATTTTTTTTTTGTTAATACATACAGTTTATCAAATTGAAAAAATTTATTAATGTTTTCTAGCAAATGAATAGGTACAATTCTCTTTTGTTTACGAGAAATGTTTATGACTTATGGGAATGAAGTGAACTTTTCCCGTTTATCCTGTTTTTGTAAATACATAACAAAAAATACTAAATAATTTTTAAAGGTTTTATTTTTAATACTTAAGTAGGTGCAGCACCCCTGACAGTCCATAATATGTATAATAGTCGCTTGACTGGGTCATGTTACGCATTCGGTCGGGGCCAAATAGCTCTCCTCAATACACATTGGCGGACTTCAGAGCTATCTATCTCAACATGATTTGGCAGGGGATCTTGGTTCCAGATGGCCAGTTAACGTAAGGCAAACAAACACATATTCCATATTAAAGATGCACTTCCAATGCAAGTAATAAAATTTGACGTTAATTTATCGAACATTTACAAAACTGGATAATATTAGTTATGAGTAAAAGCAAAGTATCATAAACTTAACCTTATAATACAATTAAACTTAGAAAAATCTACCTTAATTAACGCATAATTATCATACCCTAAAATAAGGTAAATAGATGATTGTAGGTTAATACTTAATTTTAATGGAAAAGATAAATTCTTGTAATTGAAGATTTTGACGTGAAAGTCCCATGGCCCATGTGTCATACAATTATGAAGCATTGTAAATATATAATTCGTACATGCTTAAATAAAGAGATTACCTAAATGATTTAGATTCCAAATAGCTGAAGAGCCATAAACAACTCTTGGGAATAACACAAGGAAACAACGGTTGATAAAGTTCAGGAAGCACTTACGTCTATTAATCTTACATATATTAGTGTATGTAAGTCTCTGTCTAGTGAGAGACAGAGACTCACTGTCACTCATTTTATACTAAAATAAGGTTATAAACTGTTTACATAATGCATAAAATTATTCAAAATAGTATAGCAGATCCAAAAATTCAAAAAAATAATTAATATGTCATTTATTTTTTCTATCTAGGGTTATTTCGACAGGATAAACGAGATTTTATACCAAACTATACGTGGCCTTTAGGTTTAGATGCTATTTTCTAGCATTTTCACTTTGCATGTGAATTATTTTTATTTTTATTTTTATTTCCATGTATGGTGGTCAATAAAGTATTATCTATCTATCTATCTATCTATTTTCTTAAACGAGTTAATTCAATTTCTTAAATCCTCATTTCAGGTTTTATGTGCATAATTCAGTAGCAGAGTTTAGAGAGTATGTTATCTGCCTAGGTAATATTATTGTCTCTTGTCTGAGCATATAAGAATTAAAATTAAAAATGAACATATATTTATTTTTAGTAAGAAAGAAGAGCAAACTACATTATTTAGATTTAAGTTAAGCGAATGAACTATGTGATACAAACAACATAGGATGGAAAATCAATTATTGGAATTATTTGCTACAGTATAAATATATTTACTTATCTATGCAATCTATGTTAAAGAATTCATTTTATAATCCAGATCCAGATTCTGTGGTAACCACCACTTCAATAGATCCTCATCTGACAAGCCTCACAGCTCAATTGGTAGTAACTCTGCCTTCTGCGCTGTATGTCGTGGGTTCGATTCCCAGGACAAACATTGTGTGACGAATATAGTATGTTATATACCTGGGTGTTAATGTTTATAGTATTACATGTATGTATTTACAAAAAGATATATAAGTATTCGACCAGTTGTCTGGTTCCCACTGTACATGCTGTGCTTAGAGTCTAGATGGCGCTGTGTGAATTGTCCACCAATATTATTATTACTTTATATTAATTTTATATTTATGCACATTAAACATAAAAACGACATTACAGACGTATCAATATAGGTAATCTATAATTTCATCTTGTCTACAAATACGTACACAAATAAATTCGATTACAAACCCTGATATTCAGATACAATCACCACGACGAGACTCGAATCTGAACTCTGTGTCGATAACCTAAGGGTTATAGTTACTAGTGTGAGAGTTATTTGGGGCGAGGATTTATTTACGTAGAGTCAGCGCAAGTATTGACCCTGCAAGTAAGGTTGTCTGACAGCGCACAATTTTTCAGATATCCGTCCGACATACTGAGTTGATTTATTTTTATTAATCACTAACTCCTGGCCGCGGTTACGTTAAAAACTGCTCATTCATCGGTTATTAAGGACATAAAATGACAGCTTTTTGTACTAGAATTTATTACTGTTACTTATGTTATCAGATAAAACTAAATTTCCTTCTTTATCTGCAGTTTTATATCAAGAGACTTACGTTTCTATAAATACCATTCGATAAAGTATAGACTGACCCTCAGACATAAACCGGCTTTGTTTAGAATTTTGCCGTCTCCTCCAATACCTGTCTGTATCTACACCGGGTGGTTTGCGGTTGCGGACCGGAGTAAGCTGAATTTGATTGAATGCTGACATGCTGACGAAAACAACGGTCAGCGTTAGACACCACACGAGTTAATTGATTTCGTGTACCTACCGTGAGGGTTAATTTCGTGAAGTCCATTTGACAAATTTAATTACAGGTGTTTAATTACCGTTATCTAATGCACACAAAATATTTATTGTTTCATTGTCATTTATTTCATAACTTGGTTTGTTTTTGGAACTTCTTACCAAATTGAAAAAGGGGTGCAATGGCTTTACGAGTACCTCTGCTGTCTGTACGTGCAAAAGTCCCGTTCGTAAAGTAAATGAGTTACAGAACTGTGATTTTGTGTAAAATACTGACCCAAAACCGAATATGCAAACTTCCAAAACATCCGTAATCTATAAAAATAAATAAAATTGGAGTGTCTGTTTGTAATATTAAAATAACAGCTTTTTACTAAGTGCATATGGATGTATACACGTTACATATACCAAAACAACATTTTACAATTTTTGTCTGTCCGTCTGTTTGTTCCGGCTAATCTCTGAAATGGCTGGACAGATTTTAACGTGACTTCCACTGGCAGATAGCTGATGTAACAAGAAGTAACTTAGGCTACTTTTCCGAGGTGTAAAATAGGGGTGCGTGATAAAACCGAATTCCACGTGGACGAATTCGCGGGCAACAGCTAGTTGGAATATATTTATAAGTGGTGACATGAAATGCTGCTGAAGTTAACCATTAATGAAATAATGATGCACTCGTACTTAATAATAGAGTCAATCAAATGCAAGTAAAATCCACCCTCAAAATAGCGCACGTTTTTACCAATGAAATAGCGGTGACAAAACGCGCCTAGTTTGGTTGCCTTTGAGAGATAGTCGATTGAGCTACACGTGACAAGAGATGAGCTAATTCATTGATGAACTAAATACTGTGAGCAACTGAATATTTCGTTGGATGCGACAAGTACCTACCTAACAAAATAACAGCGTTGTCGGCTATATAAACTGAATCAAACGCCAGATCGGCCAATGATAATTTTGAGTATTAAGTTCATTCATAATTTGAAAAACTTTGAAGACATCTTCAAAGTGATTTCAAATTCTGAAAATTCAGAATTTTGAATTCTGGTTCAGATGTTCGCGCCTACCAACAATGACAAGCTGGGCTAGGAGACAGGTGTGCGTGGTGTTAAAATTATATTATATACATACACAATTAATATATATTTACGAGAGCATTAGCTCACAAGGTTTTGATTGCAAAATAAGTACTGAATTTTATACCAACAAACACGTTCATGCCAAATACTCGACAATCTCCACTTTTTGCATGTCATGGCAAGGTCGTGAGACATTTTGCGCACTACACAAATGATCGAATGAGGAAACCGGACACAATTTCGTACTTCCTTTCCTCATTCACGTATGTACGATATTCAATCTCATGGTTCAACAAGTATTTCGAAATTTATAAAAGAATTTCCATTACTTTCCTCGAATCAGATGGATTCTTTACGCCTCTGTAAATTGTATTCCTATTAAATAAATACTATTCGTGGACTTTTCACACAGCGCCATCTAGCCTAAAGCTATACCTTACCTTTAGAATACCTTAATAGTAGCAGAACTGAATCCAAGTTCGTCCGGGGAAGTAATCATTTCAATTTAATAAATGATACTCATACTAATTACCCCCAATACGAAACCTAAAATAATTAGAGCGTTTTAGGAAAAAATTGAGAGAATTTAAGCATTTTTTTATTATTTACGGGAACGAGAAATCTGATAGAATGCTAATTTACTTACCTTTTTTACTTTCCAATCAATTTTTATATTGCTAAAGTCATATTAAATATTTTAAAGAAGATTCAAAGATATATTAAAACGTGCAATCAAAATTAAATATACGTGCCTACATGTGTAAAACATTGAAGTACCGTAGCACCAATATAGCGGTAGCGCAAATAAACACGATGCGGGCAAAAATTGTAATGTAGAAACCTAACACGGACGAGAAACGCGAGCACGGTTTTGCAATCGTAACAACATATCACGGATGTAGGTTATGGGACCCGGTGAGATTACAGGCACTTAACACTGTTCATTTTCGTGGTGCAGGAAAACAAGTGCAATGTTTTAGCGAAGTTTAAAGGCATATGAACCCTGCAGTGAGCAAATAATACTGCACTACTTCTTAACAGCTGAAATGGGTATGGTGGCAGCAATTTTTCGTATGAGCTATTCACATTATTCTACTGCTACTAATATCGCAGACTTTGGTACTTTCCGTTAGAAGACGTCGCTCAACTACTGATGAGATTACTTCGCGTATCAATAATTCTCAAAAAAGGTATTCGGAGAGAAAACTGGAATTTCTACCTTTGAAATAGCGCAAAGGAGAGTCCTATGTCAGTGGAGGAATATAAGCGCATAATGACGATCAAGGGCACGACGCACCGCGGGACGCTGCTGTGTGCGTTTCTAGTTCATAACATTATTTTAAACTTTTCGAGCACCATCTACACCCTGCTGACTATCCGACACATCTATAAAGCTATTTACTTTCAAAAGTATACTGGCATTTAAGCACGGGTAAGGTAATAACAGGACAAGACACCAAACAATGTGAGCAAGTGCGATCGCGCAAAAAATGTGAACACAACCTAACAAATAACCTGAAATTGACAGCGAGTTTTGGCCAAAATTAGCCAACTCTTCTCCATCATACCGAACTTTTACCAAGTTCGTAAAGCAGTCCGGCTCGTCTTATTCGAAGCACGCGCGCCTGCCCGGCCGGAACACGTGCGAATAACGACAACAGTTGCCGAGACTAGGCTAGTCCTGTACATTATCATTAATTTAATAGCCGCAGGCCTCAGATAGTTTCGACGCGGGCCACTCGAGATCGTGACTTGCCTTTCTTGTTAACTTATGTGGGATCCATCAAATATTTTCAGGTGAAGCCTTTTGTGTTAGGAGCTGTAATGAACTTGCGAATCTGTGCCCTAAGGCTTTATTTGGAGTTTTTATAGGCTCAGATGGTGAAAATTATGTTGCGTTTATGAAATTTGTAGGATTTGAAGGTGGCTTTCGTTTGATCTGAAATCTTTTGTGTAAGTCACACAACTAAATTAAATAGTCATCCATAAACTTTATAGGGTGCCATAAGTTAAGCACCTATATAAGGTTGATGCTTTATTTGCTGGTTTGATCTTATTGTTATTATATTTTATTATTTATTATTATTATTATTATGTGTTTATCATAGACAATAATAGCAGTAACAATCTTTGATGTCGGGGTAAATATTAATGGGTAGTATTAGGGCGCTTATATACCGGCCTATTCTGACGCTCGTATGATAAGGTTACATGCGCTTCTTTACAACCAAATTCGCGAGAACTTGTCTATTCCAGCTTGTTCGCGTGACCATCGATAGAAGCGGTAGATGAGTCGATCAATCATTGGAAGTCATTATGTAAGTCGTTTCTGCATTTTTCTTAGTGGTACTAATGTGTGTTTTTTTTTTTAACTAAAACTAGCTCCAGCTCTAGAAACTCGAATAAAACGAAATGATATCCCGGAGGGTGACTCGGTCAAGTGAAAAGTAAATTCTTGGGAAAGGCGAAAATTGCCTCATCGACCTCCTCGTTCTCACTTTTATTTACGCCAAATACCGTTTTGACACGGACCTCCATCAAGTAGCTGACAGGAAAACATATCTACCTATATTGTAACTTAGTATGTTATTGAAATCTCAATAAACAACACTTCAAACGAGAATATTTACCACGCTCATTATGAACACAAGTTGAACGAACCACTAAAATTCTGAAGGTCGGTGGTTGGAACCCACAGCATTAGTATGGCAAACACCATAAAGAGATTAACTATGGACGCCAATGTATGAATGTGCACATTTGCTCATATAAATGATTAATGAAACAAACACTTTGCCGAATGGATTCTCAATCTTGGGACTTTGTTGGGGTCAAAGCCAGTAACAATAGACCTGATTTTCATTTCAGCCGTTTAATTCTCAAGGCAAGGACAGTGTGAGCGACCTATTCTTGACGAGTAAATGGGATCTAATAAACTGCCTATTTTGGGTATAAATATTATATTTGATAAAAAAAAGTATATAATTGTTTTCATCCGATAAGACAGATTTTTTCGATGATTATAAATTAATCATAAATATAATTTATATACATAGAGGTGGTTAGGTGGTAGGATGGTTGATATGTAATGTAATGTAATGTAATGTACTGTACTACTGTACAACTACTGATTCCTATGTAATTCAATACTAATCAGGAACTTGGTTCGATCAGTATGCTAACAACTCGTGTAGTTCCAAGAAGTCAATTTGGTACGTTTGTCAAACAATCTACTCGGTTAGTCCCTGTAGGTATGTACTGAATCCCTTCTTAATACGCAGTAGCGTGAATTTAGCTACTAGTTAATACTAGCGAAATTTATAAAAAATTGTATCGCTAAGATTTTTGGTCTTACCACTTTAAGAACCCAATCTATATAGAAATGTTATTGATATAAATAATAATGAATACAGGTCTCATCAAGCCGTAAAACCTAAACTCTATAAATTCTACCAAAAACATTGAAAATATTAAAATAAACTCCAATAACGCGAGTGCAAAACAAAACCTCGCCCTCGCAAATAAGCATAGTGCCTTCAGCTAAAATAAATAGCAGACCCCGTTGAAACCTTCCAGAGACTTAATTAAATACACCAAGGTTGGTTTGTGTGTGCGTGGGTGCTTGGTAATGCGAGCCAGCGACAGCGCCTTAGAATTTACTCTGCGAATGAGATTGTCTGCTTTTCAGAACTTTATTTTGTGCTTCAAATAACTTGACGTTACCTATCGATAGGTAGTTATAATATAAATGTCTTGTTTGATATATTTTTTGCGAGAGCAGACAGATTTTTGCAAATTTATAGTCAATTATTACAAACTTCATTTACCAGACCTCATATTTAAATTATATCTCGATGAATGGTTAGAACCCAATAAAAGTGTGTCACAATGTGACCGTAAATGGGCTAATTTGTCAGAATTGAAAGGGTTGAGGTTTGATACATTTCTATGAACACGGTGGTCTAGTCTAAACTAAGGGTAGCTACGCCTTCTACGCGTTTGGATTGTCTAAAACCTGTACTCATTACTAGCCATGACGTTAAAGAAGTTCTAAAGCCAGATGCTCTATGCTGCCAATCTTAGTGCCAGCTGTTTCTAACATGGCCAACTCTATGGCTTGCTCTAAGGTGACATTCTTGTAACCTTTTTATGCACGCCCCCGAAGCGAGAGCTATAAATATTGAATTAAAGGTCTCAATACTGCGATATAATTATATTATATACTATATTAATATACATAAATTATATTATATTTATAAGGTATTCAATAAAATTGCTACTAAATCCTCGTCTTTTTGTTCTTTCAATCTCCATTATTGTCAGTTAATAATTTTCAGGAAACACAAAAACTGTGCGTTTTTTAGTAAAATAAAATACAACTCCGAACAATTGGACATTTTCATGAATTAATTGAGCAGAGTTTTCAATGACTATCGGACATGCATATACTGTACGTATTTTTTAATGAAAGTCACATATTCTGTTCTCAATTATTGTGTTATACAGTTGATAATACTTTGCCTTACTTTTAAATAAAATACTATAGTTCTAAAAATATTTTGATTCGGCTCTCCGCATTAACATTTTGACAACTAGTATTCGCAAGTCGTACTGCATTGGCTGAAGAGCAGCTTCATATCTACATTTGATTTTGCTTTTTTGAAACTCAATCTAATCGATCAATAGAATTTTATATTCTCCCCAACCAATCGTACCTAATTGTTTCGAAATATTTTAATATCAGCATAAATTTTAGCCGCTCTAAAAATAACAGTTTAAGAAATATTTCAGCACCCACCCGAATCAAACTCTTTGTATAATATTTATCGACATTCGTTACAGAGAACTTTGCGATTAATAACTTTCTTATTCGTTTGAAAGATGTTGAACAACCAAAATTATATACAATTATGATTATTACAACTAGAAAAGTTATAAGAACAACCCTCTTCGATGTTGTCAGATCTTAAAACTTTGCTTATTATCGGATTTATTGCGATGCCATAAATTTTATCTAACAATATTGCAGAAATCGAAGGTTTAAGCCTGAGACACAGTTTCAAAATATATTTTATGGTATACATATTTTTTATTATATTAGATTACCCATTTTTAATAATGTGTGCATTCTTTATTTTATTGTAATAAACTCTTCATTATTTTCGTGTGTAAAATACAAGTTTATTAGAAATATAATTGAATAACATTTTATTAACCATTTATACAAATCAAACATAAACAAAATATAAAGCTCTTTCTGTAAAGAGTTTCACAGCTGCTTAAGATTTTCACCATTCGAGGAAAGTCAAGCAATTCATTTTAACAATTGGGTACAAACAAGTACAACTGTGATCGTCACGTTCAAAATTGAAAACGTAGCTCGGGTTATTTTACAAATAGATTAAAGTACACCGGGGTGGCTAAATGATTTATTTTGCCAATAAGCGTCGTGTAAAGCTAGCTATTATCGGCGGGCTGTAGTCTGGTGATGCAATAGTTACAATTATTGAGTGAAAAGCGGTTAGTAGCAAAGTATGATTGGGGTGTAAAAGCTAAATGTTGTGGCTTACATTAAATAATATTTTTGGCATATTTGCGTCTGTAACATTAATTTTTTTAAACTTTTATTTATCATTTTGCAGTGAACAATTAAATCAAACTGAAAACAGATTGACTAATCATCGCATTAACACCCAAACACGGCACGGACATTTAATCTACGTATGTTCGTCACACAAATGTTTGTCCTGGGTGGGAACCGAACTCAAGACCTACAGCGCAGAAGGCATGGTTACTATCAACGGAGCTGTGAGTCAGTCAAATATAACCATTCAATTATTACCACATTTTGCCTGCAGGTCGTGAGTTCAATTCCCACCCAGAACAAACGTTTGTGTGCGAACATAGATGTCCGTTCCGTGTTTGGGTGTTAATATGCATTATATGAATGTATTTACAATATATCATATCAGTATCATATATCAGTTGTCTGGGGTCAAATGATATAAGTTATGCTTAGCTTACTTTGAAGCCAGATGGCGCTGTGTAAAATGTCCACTGGTATAAAAAAAATATTACATTGAACAATCGGTTCTGTTTATAGCTTGCAGTGTGTTTTATGGGAAAAGTAGGAGAAACAACATTTCAAATGGAATTAAATCAAAGATGGCTGACATTTATTACACAGTACTATCCCATTACCCCGTTTTACATAATTTCATCCATAATATTTTTTTTCCTTGTATAATAGTCGTCATCATCACTAGCCTATCGCAGTCCACTGTTGGACATACGCTCCTCTTATTGCTTGCCATTGAGCACGATCTTCGTCTATAGGAATTCACTTGCTATTGGTAGTAGCCATCACTTGTAATAAGTTGCTATTTGAAAGTAATCGCTCTACCTAACCGATGGGCGTATGAACAATAGGTTGCCTAGTCGTGATCTCCGCTCAAGAGCGCGTTTACCCCCGCGGTTATCTATTTTTCGGATATGTGACCAGTCCTCTGCTACTAAAGCGTGTTGATTCATTAACCTCAGTTCTGTGTTGGACAATTTCACTACTAATTTAGAAATAAACATGAATAAACTATGCATCTGAACAATACAGTAATTTTTTTTTTAAATAATAATACAGAAAGCTGCATTAGCTGGAAACTAAATATATCTGGTGATTGTCACCGACAGCCTCCATATGTCCGAAGGGCTTTATTTATCCGAATGAAAATATTATTGCAAAAGTTGGAGCTCCTTGTGCTCCATTGAATATTTAGTTGCCACGTCCGTTGGATAAACAGCGCAGTGTTCAGTTTTGATATGTCAATTCAATCAGATTATGCGGGAAATCTTAGTGATATTGTATAAAACTAAAGTATCATTTACTTTTTCAATCCATTCTCGCCCTTGTCCGTTCTTTTGGCAAATTGTTATGGATTTTAACCTATATTTTGTGGATAATTTAAGACATTATTATTATTAATATTAATTATTCAGTTTGTAATTTATAAATAGCATTCCACTCGTTATTTGCAAACAAAAGACTAAAATTGAGGCATGTAAAAATAAAGATCTTAACATACACAAAATTTACTTCATATTTTATCACTGATTTTAATTAACACAACACATATTGATATTAAAATGTTCCTCAGAAAATATAGTAAACATCCTTACTACATATACTAAAGGGTATCGATATTTTGGAACATGGCACATCTAACAATCACGAATCAACAAATTTGATGTGGGTTCGCTCAATTTTCATCGCTAAAACACGTAGTTACTCGTAGATCCAACATCACAATTTGACTCCGTTTGCTACCATTATCCGAAACCACGAATTCAGAAACTAATGCTAAAATGCGTATATGACGTTACTCAAATATTCATTGATGAACACGAAATCAAGCGAAATATAAATCACGTTCATTGTTTTATAGTAATAATTCATCGTTTCTGCGAGTCGAATTATGATCAGTTACATTCCCGTTATTAAAAAATAACGAAAACTTAGAATTTGGAATGAAATTAGTCGTTAAATTATTACTTCCTAATAAAATAGTGGGAAGAGTTCTGTTTGATAAACAGGTGTTTGTTTTATTTGACGCAATCTTAATCTTGATAACGTGTGAGTTCTACTAACGCAAAATGCCGGAGATTGCTTTTGAGTCACCCATTCAAGTATTTAAAGCTAATCGAGGAGCTCCGTGTAATTTGCCTCCAAGATAACTAGGCCACCAAATTAATTGTCAGAGTAATTGAGGTGCGACAGACATTTATCTTAAAAGCTTAGGCCAGGTTTAGATAGTCGCCAAAATCGCGATGATCACTCGCTCGTAAACGACTTTGCTAATAGAAGTTTTTCCTATGCGTATAGCTGCACAATTTTCAAATTATCATAAAAGAAGTGACGCAACTCTCCAAACATACGAGTATCTTAAGAAAATTGATAAGAATCGTCATTTAGTATAGTAGAGTATAGACAGACAAATCTTAATTTTCTGGTCAATTTGGTGGTGCAAGATTTGTCTAGATATTTGAATTCAAAAAATAGTACACGACAGATGCTCAGCGCAGACTTGTGTTGGAGGCCAAAATCTAATTCGGGTCGCTGAGCCAGCGAAGTAAGTAGTTTGAATACAATAGCAATGGCAGTTTCCGAAATAGGTATTGTAATAAAAATATATGATTTATATTTATAAGATTTATATTATTTTATTATACAATTTATTAGGATGTTACAAGCATGAATAATGTATTAGCAATCGTTTGTACTGCATCTGAAGCTCTTTCTGGATTTTAATTATTTAAAAAAGTATATAAATTGATTTGTCCGACTGCCCAGAGTGACAGAAAGTCGTGTGTGTTTGTGTATGGAAAATTATTTAGTCCGTACGACATCATGGCTTTTAAGATTGTTGTGCCATTAGATTGGTCTAGATCAAAAGAGCGTTCATAATCTATTTTTACAGCTACAACCAACTATAAAAACCAAGTCACTTAACTGATACGCTAGATACACCAGTTTTCAGTTATATTGCCAACTGCACTAAAACTGAAAACTGTATGTATCCAAGGTTTCAGTGTTTCAAATAACTAATACTTGTTCGTCAAAGTATTTATAACTTCACAGTCCTTCCCATTAAGGTAGCAGATCGTCATGTAAAATTAAAATAAAACTAATTCTCCAACAGAAGCTTCCAATTGCATGTTTCATGAAGACAATAATACGTTTTTTTTATCAGAAAAGCAAAGCCAGAATTTCTTTTAATTATTCCTTCCTTTTCAAGTGGGGTGATTGCATGTCACTCGTTGTTTTAAGGGCACTAACCTGTAATAATATCCTATATGTGACGAAAAAATGAAGGCAGGAAAATCAGACACGGTGTTTCATGCCCGATACACAACAATTAATTTAGGAATTGAAAAATTAGGTCAGCGTTTAATCGTGTATTTTGTTTGTTTATATTATTAATGCGCCGTTCCAAGGCTTTTGTTTTGTCAACTTTTCCCTTAGGTCCTTAAACTCCTTACTCAAGGAACGGGACCCTATTTCTACTCACGATGTCAACTTGTCCGTCCGGCTGGCTGTCTCTTCTCCTGGCCGTCTTTTAAAGGGCTATATTTTTATTGTTTGTCTTGAGTGAATACGTGATTTGAACTAACAAATTACCCACCTGATTTTATTTTAGTAATAACTGGGTTTAGATAAGTTAGTGTAATACACTTACATGTTGTCCCCATAAAGGTAATATGATTCTGCAACTAACAACTTACACATCCATCAGAAAATATTGATTCCAGTAATTATACAATTGGAATTTACGCCAAGCCAAACTGATAGCCAAGTGGTGGTCGAGAACCTGATTTATGATAAAATATTCAATAATAATACAGTATTTACAAAATATAAATATGAGTAAAAATCACTAGTCGTGTCGAAAATTATACGTTGAAATATTTAATTTACAAAACATTGTCAGCATCTGAAATTTGATTTTCCCTAAATTCGCGTTATCAGGCATCACTAATAAAAACTCAGCTCCTGTCGTTACTATCGCTACGCACGTAGCATGTCTACGGCGTAACTATCAGCCTCTATAAAATCGTAGCAATCAACTCATGTAATGGTCGGATTCCATGTCAAAGAAATTCCATAAAATGATCTACAGAAACACGTTTCTTTGGAATGAAATAAACGCTCGAAAAAATCTTAAGCGACGCTTCGCGTGACCAACATACGCGTGGTCAATCGAAATTCGACAAACAAAAAGTAATTTTGTGTAAGTTTTGATTAATACGAGAAAACGGCTTATGAAGGTTGGAATCTTTGTGAGAAGGGCATTTTTTTATTTAAACAATCGTTATTTTTAATGTAAATTTAAAGTCACATTGCAGGAACACAAGTCCCGATTATATTAGGCGAAACCTGAGTGGAATTTGTGCCCAAATGAGCAACAGCTGGAGTACAATAACAGCTGTTGTACAATATAAAATAATATACAGTTGCACAATATATAAAAATAGAGTACAATAATTGCAAGCCTTAAAGCTAAAGGGAGTTTCTACTGTTAATCTCCGCTGAACAGCACTTTTTTACTTCCGTTATTTTCGGTTTTGTTCTAAAGCTACGAAACCTTTTCCACTCGTATTCTTCTTACCTTTTCTAGAACGCGGTGGGAACTAGTTAGGCAGTTTAATTTCCAAGAAATAGTATAGATAATTGTATTATTTTGATGAGAGACGTTAGTCTTAACCTGTCAATATGACAAAGAAAAATTGTTTATTGAATATATTTGTATTAATTCATTGGAAAAGAATGAAAACGATTATTGAACAACAGAAAATATGTCTATTCTTAAACAAAACTGACATAAATTTCGTATTTATATCAAATTTCATGTTCAAAGAGTTTCATCGTTCGAACACGTGGCCTGTAAAATATAACAAAAATGTCTTTGTTTCATTTCATAAGGTTTAAATTGCGATTGCAATAATAAACCAACGGGTATTCAAGTCACGCAATCTGGTGTTTAGGATTCGCGGTGCATTTTTTCATGTGCACTATTCTAGGAAAAATGTATTGCTTTGCTAATCGTTTTCTTTTATTTGGACGCTATAATATAATGGCTCATTATTTCTGAAGTGCTCGAATCTTGCTATATAAACTATTAACAATAATATGCCTATTTACATTTTGCTTACCTTAGAAACAGATCTCAAACCAAGCTTTGCGTGGCGCTACCATTGGCTTACATCAGGATCATTTGGTTAAAAGCTACACAGTAAGTAGTATAAATATATGTAATAATTAGATATTATTTCAAGTCTATCTTGCCTGAATTAGGCCAGAACATTGTACACATTGTAATTTATATGTCAGATCGTAATAATATTAAGCTTCATTGTTAACAGGAAAAATCTTTGAGATTTCCTTTTGTTTTCCTCTCCTCTTTTTATATTACAGTGGCAAATTTTTAGTAACACTAAATGTATGATATTTGGTTAGTAAAATACTAACATCACCTAAGTGATAATTCGAAGTAAAGTAGTAGAAAAGAACTTTACCTTATTTTACTTCACACTTATATGTACAAAGATTTACGCCTTTACCTCCAGCCGGGTAGTGACAATGGGTTTGTTTTCACCTTTTGTTGGGGGAACTTAGATGTGACAAGTGTTGCTCTCATTGCTGCTTTTATTTTCCCGCAACAAATCCGTTCTCGTTTTCTCTAAAATTCAACAAATAGGAAAACATTGATCATTGATTGCAATAAAAGTTCCAGGCAACGTGATGTTAGGTAAACCTTTGCGTTGATTCCGTAAGCATAACCTCCAAAGAAACCCAATTCAAAGCATTGATATTCTTGTTCAAGGGGCAAAACGGGTTGAATTTAGAAGATTAATGTCGGTTGACTATTAAGGCTCGATCAATACTGATTGTGCATAAAAAGGGCTCATATGAAACGCCAGCACCCGGACAAAGGAAAGGTTTCAAATAAGTATCTACATATCAACATAAATAGGACTGTAGGGAAGAGTAGTAAAGGCACAATTCCTATAAAGTACAAAACGGTAGGTGAAAGAGGACGGTTCGCATTGTATCGTTGGTTTCTCGTGCCGAATTAAGGTAAACTATTTTGTGACATCAACAAATTGGAATGAACCTTTTGGGAAATAATCTTGATGCTGTTTTGGTAACGTAGACGAAATAGGAATTGATATAAAATATTCTAAGTTCAAAAATGTGTGTACGTAGTAATATTTTTTCTCATAGGCAGTATGTTTACGCCGGCAATTGAAATGTATCATATTTGTACACTCACTTCATCAAGCAACAAAATGTAATCGATATATTTAAGGTCAATCAACCTGTTACGAAAAACTGAATTACACGCGTGTGAAGCCGCGGGGCACGGCTAGTAAGAAATAAATTTAGTTGGATACGAGATGTTTGACATTATTTGAAACCGCATGTGGATAATTTATGTAGATAATTTTATCACGGTGTGATATCTAAATTCTCGTTGACGCCGCATCGTCTTTGAGACTTTACATTCCACGAAGTTTCTAATGCTCTATGTAATGTTAGATGTAGTATTTAATTCACTTACGGGTTAAATATGTAATTATTTTATTTTCACACACTCACAAATCCTCCGGAACTTTATATATAAAAAAAGAAGTCTGTACATTCAAATAACTTTTAACAAAAACACATAGGGGATTTAATACATTAAAAAAAGAGTGAACATTTTTATAATTACGAGTCATCTCGCTTTTAATACCGGATTGATTTCATCTAAATTTTCATGGTATGGTAATTGCATTAGCCGGGATACTATTAAATAGGTATATTAATAGAATAGAATAAGAAGAAATTAATGTAAGTAATGTTAAGGTACAATTTATATCTACTTGAATTTTGGTAAAAATGAACTAAGAAAATAAATAACAAAAACTGGTTTAACAGGTTCTTGAATACCAAACACAGTGACAGTAAAAAACACATATTTGTGATAAGATAAGCACAATTTTTGTTTGTGTTTTTTTTTGTGTAACACAATTGTGTTTATCTTATCACGTCTCCTAATTTCACACACACACACACACACACGCACTAAATGCTGTGATGTAGTGACAAATTACTGAGTGGTACTTATACCTAAACTTTAGGCGGATATACGTGATTTTCGTTTGAAATCACACTAAGATTTGAAACAGTGTTTAGTGCCTACTAGTATGATGTTCTTAATGTGTCCGTTTCGCATTCTGAATTATTAAATGATCAGATTACCACGTCGTATACCGACCTCATTTTATTTTAAGCCTCGTAAATTATGTTGTTGCAGGATAAAACACGAGATTGCTCGGAGGTTCTTATAATAAGCTTCTTTTTAATCTATGCCCTGCTTCTCAGTAAAGATATTTTTCACAAAAGCTGGGTCATTTATCAGTGCTTTTTTTTCACAGAATTTTAAAACTTTTATCTAATGGACATGATAGAGTAGTTTATTTATCTGTCAATTATATCTGTCAATTATGAGAATATTTTTTGCTTACCTTAAAGATATAAAAATATTGTAAACACTACATAAACAATGTTGTTTTATTGGTATAAACATATTATAGATTGAAAAACCTAAACTTTCTAGTATAGTAATAAACTAACAATTCATGAAATGTGTCTACTGTCTACAAATATTGGAATCTATCTTTAATCTTAGTTTAGGCAAAAGCAATTTTCAAGTTCACTACAATCAGCACGAGGTTATCTCTCGATCTCGTTCTGTTGGTAACACATTTTGCTGCAGACATGGAAATTTCAACCTTACAGCGTCCTTGATAAAGATCACCTCAGTGTTTCAATAACCTGTGTATGTGCTTGAGTTGTTTGTGAACCGTAGTGTTCTAACACGCAAATGCTCATTGCTTTCGTTTGGTACAAGTTAAGGAATCACAATTTGCATATTCAAATATAGATTATTTAATCTCACCATCTAACTTTACAAATCACAAATATATAAATTTTATACTAATGCAAAAGTTGTGATAGATTGTAGTTTACATATTGGTTAGATGAAGCAAATTTCATTGAAATTTTGACACAGTTACTAACTACGAACTGTTTGACTCCACGAATGGAAAACAAACTAGTTGAAATGGGAACATGAACAAGGATAGAATGTGTATGAATATGAAGACCTGAAGAAGAGATTTACTTTATTTAAAAACATCTAAACGATTTTGAAGACAATTTTGTCTCGTTTTGACGATAATTTAGTATCATTGTCACAATGGACTGAAAACCTCTGGAACATCAGCAGTTATTACTGATTTAAGTGATGAAGATGATTTAAAGTGTTTGTAATTCAAGGTCAGGATTCATAAATACACATCCATCCCCTACAATATCCGCCTGTCTGTCAGTCTATCTCTGTTAAGTCCATTATTATTGTATACCAGGTGGTAACACAGTTAGGTGGGCCAACGGCTCGCTCCGTAGCCGTGGCCCACCCAACTGTATCACATAAAAAGAAATGCGCGCCACTGTTTTATTCTCTCGCTTTGTATCGTGTATACGTCGCTGTTTTTTGCTCCACTTCCGTAGCATCGGAATATATAGCTCTTTCTTTTTCTCTCTGAGTAATATTTTTTCTCTCTCATGTAACGAAATATGCCTAAACGTGCGCATCGTCAAAATTTTACTCTCAGTTCTCGTTCACTTACCGATTATTGAATCGCCACCCAAGAAGTTTTACTCAAAAAAGTGAAAATCCATCCATATATGAGAAACATGTTCATTCATCTTTATTTTTGATAATCTATTGTAAAGATTAAAAAACCACACCAGTCTTATTTGGTGTGATTATAGTTAAACAACAAATTAGTCTCAAATCATATTTGCAAAATAGAAGTGAAGCATTCAAAAACAAGAAAACAGCACGCTGATCTAATTCTCTTGAATTCCATGAAAAAATAAATTTAAAAGAATATTTATGTAGCAGTAGTATCTTTCAACCTCCTTCGGTGATATATATGAAGTAGACTAAAGTATATTAAAATCTGATGGTAATCTTTAGGCAACCACTTCCACTTATTATGGAAGTCAAGTATGAAATTTAAGTAGATAATTGTAAGCCATGTACTTAAGAGCTAATATTAGGCACCAAAACAACAACAGAATTAACCAGGGGTCTGTTTACCGTAAATGTTTAGACAATAGCTTAGGCTCAAGTCAGACAAGCATTAGCTTTGCTTGGTCCTTAGATTTACGCTGTGTTCAATTCTGTGCTACGTTCCTCTAGCGAACTACTCGGTTACTACATTACTCGGCTTTAAGTCGAGTTTTCACGTTATTGACTAATACAAATTTTCTAATTAATCCTGCAAAGTGGTCGAAAATCACATTGCAAATAGTCACACTGATGTTTAAGCCAAGCTTCATGACTTTATTCAAGGCACGCAACTAACCAAGCGTAGCACGAGCGAAGCTTCCGCCTGTGTAGCTTGGGCCTTGTGTTTGTGCCGTGATCCCAAACTAGACAACGCGGGTTGCGGTCTGCGTTAATTAACTACTGACTGAACTTGTTATAATACCGTGGAGTACGAGTATTTAGACTTTGCTCGCCAAATTTATTTCGGTAAGGCAAAATGAGATGCATGCAATATACACCGTAATTAAATTATCATTAAAGCTATTCAAGGTCATACAATTCAGTGTTTATGTATTCAAAACTATACGTATAATTTTGTCCATATTGTATGCAGCAAATATGTATTAGCAAAATATTTCTAAGAGCATAAGTATTAATATTTTTATTAACCCAAGGCATCTTTCAAATGGTTCATCCAGCAAGCCCATCCAGGGAAAGGTATGACAAAAACCTGCTGATTTGACTAATATTGAAGCGTTTGCCGCTCAGTTGGTGTTAACGTCAGCTTACGAGCTATTAGCTGTTGTTCTAATCTACAGTGTGCTTGAGTTTAAGGTAAAAAAAAGTGAAAAAATCCTAGGTGTAATTGTAACCAGTGAAATTAAAGCACATGAGACATACCACCTTCAGAAGGCGATACCTTTACTATGTGACTTTGGTCTTTTATACATAAGTAGGGGAGGAACCAAGACATATTTCTTGTCATGTACTCGTTCCGTAACTTTATCACTTTATTCCTTTCACCAAAGGAATTAGTGGGATAAAAGAGGCTAGGTAGCAGTCACATATACCTTGGTTGTAAAATCATCCCCAGTGGTATCTCACGCGATCTCTTGTCTGCAGTGGGTTGTAGTAATTGTCGACCTCTGATAAGGGAAAACACTTTAAGAAGGAAGCAAATTTTCTCTAATATATTATGCTCCATCTGAGATCCCCTACTGCATTTAGCATGTTATAAATATAATATCGTTTAGGAAAAATCTTATATATGTACATTCCGTGATCATACAGCCTAAGTGAGAAGTCAAATAATGGCTTTAAGAGTATTTGCAAATATCTAGACATTACTCATACTTTATCTTGTAATTCTGAATTGATCTTACGTCTTTGGATTTTTGGTCACTGCTACTGGTTTACTATATCTTATTTATATAAATTAGAAAAAAATACTCCTGACAAAAGAGTGCGATTCTCGAATTTGCATTTGATTGCTCTTATAAATTTCTACCGAGTGCAAGTAACCCATTTTGGACCTAGAGACAACGGATTAGCGTTTTTTTACTAAGTAGGTCGTGTTCCTGTGTCACTGGCCTGCCATTACAGAGTATTGAAGTACTGAAACGCAGTCACAAAGGGAGCAAGCCACTTAAACGCCACTTACTTGTTCGCTTTCTTGGCATTCTTTCAGGTCAGAACCGACTCGTAGTTAGCCTCATAATGAAAGTAAAGTATCACATGGACAGTTTCAATTAGCGGCTTTCCAAAGCAATATTTACAAGACATGGTATATTATTTTGGAAATGTTAGCTTAAGTATTTAGATAGGAGCTTATCATATTTGTCTTCTGTGGCGAGATTGAATCGGGGCTTGGCCCTCTTTCAAATTCATTTCGACGATCTTTGCTGTGATAGTATTGCGTAATGAAACAAAACAGGGTTTCTGTATCCCTATCATGATCTTGTTGAAGGTATCTAAGTCAATTTAACATGCTAAACATTACTGAAGTACTTAATCCTTATATATTATGGTTATTACGATATTATAAATTTTACATAATTATGTTAATGTAGAGGTAGAACAAAAAATATTGATAATGTTTTGGTCTTAACCGAATTTACTTTACTAGTTAATTGTAGAGAAAGCTAAAAAATCTTGGAGGTTTCAAGTTATCTGAAACCTCTTTCAATATGTAAATTGTTTCATGAAACCAACAGTATAGAACTATTAATAAAAGGCTTACTGAGCTATCGTAGTTTATTTTTGTACTGTATATGAGTGTTTCCGGTCCTTCAGTGTCTTTCCAACTTTAGCCAACATAATTATAATATTTTATGGATTCATAAGGTCCTATTGTTTTTGCCCAATGAAATTAGTTGCGTTATTGCGTTGATGAAGTTAGTTGAGTTAGTCAGATTAGTCTTAACATAAATTGTACTTAGCGTGAATATATCATTTATTATCACAGGCTTTATTTGAATGTGGGCCAATCAACTTTTTCTTGCAACAAACGTTCAAAAAGCAAAAAATTTTTTTTTGTTAAATACTTATACTTTTTTAACAATAACATATCAAAAATATACTATAGATTTTGACCATATGACGGGGCGTGAAGTAAACCTTGAGTAAATATTGTTTTTTACATAAAAATCTAGGATGAACCTAAAATAAGTCCATTGGCTAACCAGTTTTATAACAACGATTTTCTCATGTAATTTTGCTCTTTTGTTATATATTTTTATTGTGATGAATTAAAAAGTTTCTGAAAATATGTAGACAGAAACAAAAACTACAGAAAAATAGTATATTTTCTAGAAATCGGCCAATATACTGTCTCTGGCGTAACCAGTGGTTAAAATATGTCATATTTTATTTCCTTATTTGTAACCCTGCCGATATAATTACAATATTTCATTTAGGTTTAAAGAGTCTTAGTTTACATAATTGCTATTGATAAAAAATAATTTTGTACGATTTAATAAACAAAGAAAATATTGAAAATAGCTTTCCTGAGATTGAGGGACACATAGTGACCCAGGAGACAATTTTAGTTACTCAAGAGACAGTATATCAGCAGTGACTATTAAGAATTCTAGACATGGTACTTTAAGCAACATTAAATATGAAGCAGTAGATGGATATATTAAACAAAAGTCGATTTTATGTAATATTTATTGAATAAGTAAACTTTAAGTATCTAAAATTTAAAGAGATGCATGTTTATCCTTGAATATAATATAATATGACAATCAGTCTTTTATCAAAGCAATAAGGTAGTTATGACCTATATTTATCTACTTTAATTAAAATCACTAAATGTAAACTTGACATATAAACTAAAAAGATTCAGCTTGAACTTTGTAGCATTACCGAGAACATAAACTACAACCGTGTGGAGAGAAACTTGTTCTCTTGATCCACCGAAGTGGTGTGCTTGCACTTCTTCATGATATTTTCCATTGTAATTCTCGCTAAAGTCAGCCAGAAGAACCACTTCAGTTTCTTTAATATCGTCTACAGCTTGTCTGAAGCGCTTGTACTGCATTTTCATGTTGTAAACATGTTTTTTCAAGACTGATTTCATTTTTTTATTCTACCATCAACTGCTTTACATTCCCTTCTGTCTTTTCTTTAATATTTTTCACGGCCTTTACAGTTTTACCATCTTTTTCATAGAATTCTTCTTTCTTTCCCCATTCTGCCCACGAAATTTTCTCCATATCTCTTTTAGTGGTGTGCATTATTTCCTTGTCACAACATTCCTGGCAAGTCCCATACATATAGGCTTGCCTGTTTGGATCACAGACTATGGATAGCATGAGAGTACTTAAGTAGTCTCGATTTTTCCCTTTTGAATGCGCAGTAATTTTTTTTATTGAACCTAAAACGATTCTCTTTTCTTATTCCTTGTCACTGTTTCTTTTCTTCCAGCTGTAGCTCTTGATTTGTCGTCTCCTTCATAAGTCTTGTATTTTTTTCTGTATGGCTGTTGCATTTGCTTGCAAGCTGGTCACTCTTCGCCATTATCCTGACATGCCCAAGGCATCGTTTGCTATCTGTATTTTCGCAGATTGATGAACTTTGTCAAAAACACTTCTATTTAACCTCTTATCTCTTCTTTATTTTAGTGAATTGTACCTTTCTTTTATCGCATTACTTAGAGTTTTGTACTTTTCCTTAACAGTTATTTTCTTTCCCTTTTCTATCTCTTCCAACTTCTTTGCGTACCTTTGGTGTTTCTTTTCATGTTTCTCTTATTTTTTACTTGAGTTTTTCGTTGTCATTCTTGAGTTTCTGGTTTTCTCTGTATAGTTTTGATCTGTCTCTTTTTATTTTCTTTCTTATATAATAGGAATAGGTTCCACACCAAGGTTGTCCTGATTAATAGCAACGATTCTGACCTCGTTATGTAAATCTTGTATTGTTACTGGGGAGCTAGGTGGGGGTATTTAGTAAGGGGGTTAATTCGTGTTCTTTGGTTCTTTTTTAGCTTCCAAATCGCTCTAGTTTATTTTCTCCTAGTGTGTTAAATCTTTAAACAAATTTTTTTTGGAATGGGAGTTTTCCCTCTTTTTTTATACTCATATTTATCTGTATCTAGTTTTATCTTTTCTCTAAAACGCATTTGTTTTTCTTTGTTGCTTAGAGGTATGTATACCTAAAACATAATAATGTACTATCATCATAGGCAGTTTATAAAACCTTGACTTTTCATAAACAAAACAAATGACAGCAAGCTAATTTACACAAAAAACGAAAGCCTGTCTTTAACATCATTTGTTAGCAATTAATTTCTTAATGTATTAGTACATTTGACTGTTACTACAGGGAACAAAATTTATAAAGTTTCTTGGGTAACTAAAAAAAGTCTCTTGGGTAATCACTAAAGTTACGCAAAGGACAAGTTACTCAGGATACAAATGGCATAAAAATAATTATAAAAATAAAAAGATCAGAAATTCGACGAAAAACTACACATCGCTTTTATTTTACATCTAATTACTTTACATTTAAGTACAAATAAACATAAAATTTAAATTACTTCCGAGTTTTCGGCGGGTATCCCAGCGGACACACAATAAACACACGCTGACTCCAATCCAGCCGCGGGTGAAATGGACGAGCGGATATCAGGAAATAGCGACTTTCAACGTGATCGTATGATGCTAAGACTATTTCCTGATTGGTTAAACCTACCAATATCGTTGTTTCATTTGCACTCGCATACAAATTAGGTGGTTATCCAGGGGAATACTAATAATTAAAATCACTGGGGACACATTCCGAGTTAATGTATTTTGGAAATTTCAAAAAGTTGTATATTTATAATATATAGGCAATTAAAATATCAGTTACTCAGTGATATTCTAGACATTTATCAAATATCCATTTCGAAGCTTTCATAGAAAATTATGAAAATCTTGCGCTTAGAAAAACGTTGATATGTGAAAGGGACATCACCAATTTGTATGGGAGTCAAGGTTTCGTCCCCTGTGTAACTAAGTTTTTTGTATAATAAAGTATATTTAATAGGACTTTTCATGTGTATATGTAATGCACGTTTATCCTAATAATAGATTTAATAGTTATAACCGTATTATGGCATTTCGTTCTCGAGTTGACATGCCCATAATCATGGGGACACCCTTCGAGCAAGAAAAAGTTGATCCACCCATGTAAATTCGGCTTGCTACACTTGTTATTACTCAAAATACTGCATGAACAAGAATTATTTTAGTTTGTTTTTAAAAATATGGTGGAGAAAAGTGGTAAAGGGAGGAAGGACAAAGTTCTTTTTGCTCCAACAGCTTAACTTTCATCTAGCGGACACTCACGATTAAATATTCCTATCCTTGAAACGAGGTTTATGCGGCTCTTTCTTCAGCTTCCTCAAAAGGCGTATCTCATCTTATTTCTTCCATTGAAATGAGAAACCGGGATTTAAAATTCCAAGTAACACGAGATAGAATTGGCCTCTACAACAGTTTTCTTTTCTAGATAATAAATAAGAATTGGAACACTATTTGTTAGTGGAGTGCTGTCCACTGTACAGTAAGCTTGGTTTATCTACAACACGTCTCAGCAGCTAGTTCATTAAAAAAATCTTATTTTTTACGCTTTCTTTTATTCTGATTATTATGTACCGGATATTTAAGAGGGTTTACATATAAACGAAATTACAAAACACAAGGAAGATAGTTTCAGATATAACATTTTGTGAAGAAAAAAAAATGCTAAAGTTAATTTCTACTCTTTTATTTTAGTAAAATGATAAAATGAATCTACAGCATTATACTTAATACCTAAGTAGTTATTGAACGAGTGCTCAAAGCTAGCGAAGTTCTCACAAGACTTGGACAAATCGCCATCGTGGGTATGTATGTATGTACACGTACGTCCGACAATTTGATGTGAAACATCTATAGCCGCACGTAAAACCGATTTCTGGCGTGGCGACGCATGCCGTGGCGACGCGTCACCACGGCATGCGTTGCATATTACTTTTACAAAATAATGTCGATGTTTCACATCTGCCAGGCGTCCCGTGACGGCTCACATTTTTTTTTACTTAAATGACTAGTTATTTTTAGGGTTACTTAATAACCCTACAACCCTGAAATGAAACATGTGTTTAGCTAGACACATCTAATGAATAAAACTGAAAACTACGCTCATCTATTTCTTCATATCCATAAGTTTTTGAATGAAAAGAAAGATAATGAAAGATAAAAGTTCAATGTTTAAAATAAATGACAGGCCTTATAGCTCAATTGGTATTAACACTGCCTTCTGTGCTGTGTAGGTCGTGGGTTCGATTATCATCCAGGACAAAAATTTGTGTGAAAAACAGATGTTTGTTCTGTGTCTGGGTGTTAATATGTACCTATGTTTGTATTTACAAAAAACTTTATGGGTATTATATCAGCGGTCTGGTTCCCATGACACAAGCTTACTTTGGGGCTTGACGAAATAAAAAACAAATAAATGCTTTTACATTTTTTTTTTTTTTTTTTTTATGTAATACAGTTACAGAACGAGCTGACGGCCCACCTGGTGTTAAGTGGTAACCTCAGCCCATAACAAGCGATGCGGCTTGGGTCCTCCCCTACTAGGTACGACAAGACCCAAGTCGCAACGTATGCGCCCGTAACTCTGAGACGTGTAGGTGGAATGTCTCGTGTGCCTGTAATTTAACCGGCAACCACACCTTTCAAACCGGAACACAGTAACGCGAAAGCGTTACTGCTTGGCGGCAGAAATGGGCATGGTGGCAGTACTTCCCCGGACGAACTTGGCGAGAGTTCTACTGCTCTTAAAATACATACATAAAATGATAATATGTTTTAGGTGGCGTTGCTCATTTTATATGTTGG
Source organism: Chesias legatella (assembly GCA_947359385.1). Taxonomy (NCBI): domain Eukaryota; kingdom Metazoa; phylum Arthropoda; class Insecta; order Lepidoptera; family Geometridae; genus Chesias; species Chesias legatella. Next base: position 6,441,305 of record OX375768.1, read on the forward strand.
TATTTGATAATATATATTTCGTGGTATAACAATAATATCAATTCTATTACAGATAGAACGGCGTGGATGTTTATCACTTGTAATTAAAGGTTTCTTCTGATGTGATAGAGAAATTAACGCTTTTAGTTAGCTAAAACAAAGAACCATCGTAATGTTCTGGTGGCTTTCCTTTCTAGTGTAAATTTTTATCTCAAACGTCTGTATCATGGACTGGGCTAGCTGTTCGTTTAAATACTTCATCCGTTGGATTACTTTCTAATGGGTTACTTTAGTCCAAGAGCGAGTTCCGTTTCCATTGTTTAATTTTATCTACTTTCTTTTGTTTGAGGATTGGCGCGGGCTAATTGTGAATTCTTATTGTTTGTAACTCAACGCAGTGGCTTTGGCAGTAATCGATGTAACTAGTCTTGGCTTTCAACTGGCTTTTATTGTTTAAATGGTTTCATTGCAGACATACGCAACAGTGTTGACAAAAAAATGCTACCATCTACAGGAACCCGATCTTTATCGCTTCTATTCGAATTGGTTAATTTCCGCTGTACACATTCTTTGCAATTAGTGCAACTGGTTTCCGAAGGTGATTTCAATCGGGATATCACATGTAAAACGCAATACGAATAAATTTAGTTTTATTTTAGTTTATTCTGTTTGCTGGCTATTTATCGTGACGGCCGATGGATGAGTACTGTTACCTAAAATACAAGCTTGCTCCTAGTTAAGGTCTCAGTGGTCACAATGTTCAAAACATAAAGCTATTTTTATGTACTATTAATAATTGCCATAAAACTCTAGCTTACGCACCTATGAAATCACTTAGAGTAGGGTTGCAAAGATATTCTTGTGAAGTAAATCATTCTGCTACCGAGGCTACATTAAAACTACAATTGAAGTAAAATAATAAATGAAGTAGTGACATACAAAAATAACCACTGCCCCTAACCTAAACCAATTCACCGAACACACACGAGGGCACACCTAAGGGAACTAAACCTTTTCGCCTTCGCTTGACACAATTTTAGCACATAATGTAGGTATTGTTTCATATTCTGTGATTCTTTATTAAATTGTTAAGTTCTGGTTCAACCACATAAACTATATAAACCAGTCCTATCCTAAAGTGTGGCGCGGTTGTGACCCCAATGTACCCATACATTGGGGTCACACTTGGGGTGGAATGCTCGGGTAGTGGGCAGAGGATGCGATTTTTCCGCTACACGCGCGCATTTCTTTGCCATTACCCCCCACACCCTTATCAAGCAATGAGTAAAGAATTTGTTGGTTTGTCTCATATTTTTCATATTTATTATTCCCAATAGCACTATCAAATAATAAATTACTAACAAAACTACACATTAATCGGGTATTTAAGCAGTTGATTCCCCTGAGTGATGGGTATGATACATTCATAGGTATGATACATGATACATAGGTATAAAAATGTGTTTTCATAAATATGTGTTATATTTTCTTCTACGTTCTTGCCTATCGGAATCTACAATTATTGATGATTGGAAGCAAGTGATTTGCGACGAGAAAATAATAACTTATCACAGTATGTGTCGCGATACGATTTGACGTTTCTAAGCTATTTCTTTATGAATTATATGGCAATAAAGTTTTAAACTTTGACTTTGACTTTGATAAATATAAATAGCTGATGGAAAGGTTTTAATTTATACTACCGCCTTATAGTTTAGTTTTTAGTTAAGTTATAGAGTAGTAATCATATGTTGGATCGACATGTTTGTTGGTTCACTACGCACAGGCGTCGGCTTTAAATTCAAGGTTACCTTCATTAGAAATCCTTGAAAACCAGTCGTGTGATATTTCTGATAAGCTAGTAACCTAACGCTTAACGGCTTGGCTAGTTCTGTACAAAACTCAATAGATTTCAGAAAATCTTAACCCCGGTGCCAGAATATAAAATACCTTCCCCTATCATATCGGAGACTTTTCTTCCAATGACATTTTTTTTTTTTAATAAATGTTAATTGAACTCTATATAATAACAATAACACCTTCCTACTGCTATTATACCAGGATTCCTGTGTCGCATGTGGCATGAGCAAATAGATGCACAACGAATATCCCGAGAATTTGTTAAAATGGTCGGGAATCGAACCCCCGGCTCCTCGTTTAGATGACAGGGTTACTAGTTCCAACTTAGCTGCGGGGTCTTACGAAAAGTCTCTATCTGTCTTTAACACATGTTTATTAATGTACCTATGCATGAACACGAATTTACGAGGTCAGCGATGAAATTGACCTTTCCCATATTTTTGGGCCCTAGATTAAAATAATGAGTATTTTGAACACGAGCTCGAATTTACTCAAGACATCCTATTAATTAAAGTCTTTGTAAAATTTGAAACATTATTGAATTACAGGAGAATTACTACTTTGACATCTAAAACATAATTTCAAGGAGAAAATTAAAGCGATCGTTCTGTTTGAAGAAATACCTAAAACTTCATTCGCTGAAACAAACTTGGAAGACCCAAGTTTATCGTTTCCTTTCAAGGGGTTAAGTTTCTGCTAGTGGTTTTAATAGATGCCATCAGATTTAAACGAATTAAGTTTGGTGAACTGCTTAGTTGGCAACGACCTTGATGTAATTACGTGTGGATTATGAATATGATCACCCAAATATAAATAATATTATTCAAGTTCTATTTTTATTGGTAACTTCTTTGGTATCAAATTTGTCCTGGCAATCAATTATGTAGGAAATATTCATTGGAATAAATATTTTGCTGAGTTATATAGGAAAAAAATGTTATTTTTATGAAATTGATACCTTCAGGCGTCCTGATTCAGTTGCTAAATTGAGAATCTGAACGGGAGAAATAGACTTGGTTAAGAGATAGAGTTTTGTCCTCGTCTAAGGTTATAATTAAAATTATATAAAAATAATAATAAATCATATTTATTTTCTCCCAAAAACAGGTAGGTAACGTATAACGTTTGTCGTATGGTCAGGTACAAGAAAGTGTATAACATCTAAAAGTAATAAGTATTTAACCTGCTTTGTGAGAGACTGGTGCCTGAAATAGGTTTGTTTAAACCTGTGACAAAGGTCACCAGTACCTCACGAATCAACAACCACTTACTTTATAGAAATTACGTCAGAGAGTGATGACGCAAATATGAACAGGTGTTTGTATAGATCATGGCATTAAGTTAAGGGCATGGCTCTTATATCACTTAGTACTTAGACCATTATAAAATATATTGCAGACATTATAGCGCCCGGCGCGAAATCACTCCTTGTATTTGTGGAATACTCAACGAGGCGCCTGCGAGGCGAGTGGTATCCGCTTTATTTGAATAATTTGATTAAGCTTCAGAGTTTTACTAAAATCGATCTTCTAACATTGCACTAAGACGTAAAATGCATTGGAAGAATTCTAGAATAAACCACTGAACAAGATGTTCTTGATTTGGTTCAATTATCTTTATTGAGTTTGAGCATTTTTTTGAGATTTAAACGACTGCCTTTTTACTTGCATCAATAATTTGCACTGTGCTTGAGTATAATAATAATGAGTGGACATATTTTATTTCAAATCTTAGAAAAACCGATAAAGCCAATTGACGGCTCAGAGATGAAGTTTTCAGGAATCCAACACAAGGGGTCCCCGGTTCGATCCCGGCCGAGATAAATTTTTGTGACAAGCACAAAGTATTTTTATATCCACGTTTGACTATGCCACCTGTGTTACACAAGCAATACATTGCATGAATTGTTTCTTTAAAGTATACCGTTCATCTTCTGTATGTATACCGTTCCTTACAATCTGCTCAACAGCATTTGAACCGACTACTTTATTGGAGCAATTGTATTTTTCATTACAGTGACTCTGCTAAGACATAAGTGATAGTACTGACATGCTAGGATTTTGTCCAGGAACGACTCCTCTTGTCTCTATCAAGTAACAATGATGGTACGATTATTACTTTCAGCATTAACGCTAATTATTAGGTATCGTAAGGTTAGCTACCTTGGAGACTTCATCTTATTTTAGGTAAAAAATTGTTTGCATTGTCTTACGCTCGCACTGTTTTCTTCTGTCCGTTCTTATAATTATATAATAATAATAAATATAATAATCTTAAGTCCAGTTTCCCTGATCTTACTGAAGAGTTCCTAAACAAAATTTCTACTGGGACTCTCACATTCCATCACTTCTTTACACTGCCTTATTGACTCCGTTTTCTCCAGTCTATCTCAAAAATCGTTCCACATTTTACATTTCTTCATCTCTAGAAATTTATGCTCTTCGGAAACTCTTCATTTAATGACTCAAACTCATAAAATTAATTTCTACAGAGACTTGTTTATTGTTTTGCTTTTATATAAAAACCATTCCACATTCTAAATTTTCGGTAATATTCCAAAAGGAAGTGTTTTGTTTGCAATCATATCAAAATTATTTTGGTTATAGTATGTAATTATTCATATGTATAGAAAGATTATGATATTATACTAGTTAATAATCTGTTATAAACAACATGAAAAACAGGATGATACTTGGAGTAGTTAAATATTGTGTCGCAAGGATCAAAGCCCCTCCTCCGAATAAATTTATATACAAGTATCTTACACGTAATGTTGTAAGAAACCAATGCGAATAAATGATACAATATGAAAAATGAAAATGAAAATGTACACATGCATCCATTTCTGACGCCAAATGAAGCAGAACTAATATTGGTATTACTCAGTAGATTTCACACTTCAATCTTACGAAAGAGCGTATATTGTGCCAAACAATTCTTAACCTTTCACTTACAAATTATTACAATTAATCACACACGCGCTTTAACTCCCATTTAAATTTAGCCGTGGTGAAGTTTGAAAGCATGGTCAACCATTTCAATTTTAAGCATTTTTTTTATAATGCCTAACTTCAATGCATGCATATGACTCATACTGGACCAGTTTTAATTATTTGTTGTTAATTTCACAGTTTGCACTATATACGTGCAAAGTCTGCCGCTTTTGTGTTTTCCCGTTTTTACTATAGAGCCAAAATAACAAAATACGTTACGTTATTAATATTTATAAAAACATACATGTATTTTTTTACATTGTGGTTTTTATGATTCGTTAACATATCCTCTATAATAACGCAAATTCTGTGAAAATTTTACCCAGCTCTTATTACGGTTAAAAATACACAGCCCTCTAAAGGTCAGTCATATATAAAGACTGAAGGCGGTATGATCTAGTAGATAAATTATGTACAGAACCCTAAAACAATGCAAAAGTGCGGAAGATGACCTAATTTAATATCAGTGTGGTTTACGACGCTTATGACGTTTATGACGCTTATTAAATAATATATACATGTTTCTATCCATGGATTCGGTGGCCAAGTTCGTTCTTTATTTATCCCACAGGAAACTGGATTTTTCTGTGATAAAAAGTAAAGATTGTGTAATCCGCCCATAATATACCTCTGTATTAAAATCTCATACCAAATCAAAAACTATGTTATAAATAAATAAATAATTAATATTGGTGGATATTTCACACAGCGCCATCTAGCCCCAACGTAAGCTAAGCATAGCTTGTATCATGGGAACCAGACAACTGATATGATACTTAGATACTTTTCTTTTGTAAATACATACATATAATACATATTAACACCCAGACATAGAACAAACATCAATGTAACAAATGTCTCATAAATGTTTGTCCTGGGTGGGAATCGAACCCACGACCTACAGCGCAGAAGGCAGGGTTACTACCAAATGAGCTATGAGGCCAGTCTGGTACTTACATTAAATAATTAGTTACATCTGTCGAAATTATTTGAAATAATAAAATCATCACGGTTAATAAGACTAAACCGACGAGAAATGGCCGCAAAATACTATTTTTGCCGGGTGAATTCAAATGATATGTAAATACCGGCGGAGCGGCCCCGTATAGAGACGACATCAGTTAGCATTATGGTAATGGTGTAACAAGTCGACGCTTCCGAACAGCGGTTAATCAAGTCGCGTTGTGTCAGAATTGGCTCCACTTTGAAGTCTTAATATAAGACGATGTTTGTTTTGTCAACGAAGGGGCACATACTTGCGTGTCGTCGTACTCAACGCGTGTCTGTCATAAAAGTAATTGAGAAATCAATACGGTTATGTAAATATATTATACATTTAACTGATAACCGCTAGCACGTGTATCTCTGCTTAATTGATATAATTGCATTATGGATTTACCATACTATTCCATTTCAAAGTCAAAGTTAAATTATTTCCATAGAATTCATAAAGAAATTGCTTGGAAACAGTAATAATATTCTAAACATAACGTTATGCGTACTTATCGCTAAGTTTGACGACTGTTCAAACCCTATCCGACCCTCCATGGGGAAGAACAGCAAGAAACCTCTAAACTCCTTTAGGGGTTTCTTGCTCGTGACGAAAAAAGGAAGCCTTCCGGCTTCTTTTTTTATCGCGAGCACTTTTAATTAGCACTATTTTCTGACTTACTTCTCATAGTTGTATTTTAGGTGCTCTGAAAGTATTTGATGGTAGTTGTAAGAGTAACAATTTTGGCATAGAGAAAAACCCGAGAATCGCTTATACCCAAAACAGAGTAAACAATTTCTTGTATACTCTGTTTTGGGTATAATAATAGTAAAATATGTATTTTCATACATATTTTGTAGTACAACAAAACAAAAATGTAGTCCCACATACTGCAAGTGATTTAACCAACCTTCTGTACCAGTCTCTAATGTGCTCAGTACAGGGAAATAGGAGTGCCAGGATCACCAGTAGTCACTCAGAGAATGAGGTTTTAATCTACCATGGGAGCCTATTCCGGAATGGACGGAACTATAATCAGCCCAAATTACAATGCCATTAGGCAGCACCACTGACCCAAAAATACCGAAACCCAATTGATAATTCAGTAAAAACCGATAACCTGAACCAGCATTTAAGGCCTCCTAATTGCACATTTGGAAGATCACCCCGAGAAATTCAATATTTTATTATTCTCCGGTAAAAGAGGGACTAATTAAAGAAAAAAAGAAGCGAGAAACAATATAAAAGCCTGAGCTCTGGATGGAACCTTCGCTGTTCGTGACTAGAGTTCAAATACTTACCAAGTAAATACATAGCACAGTAACGTTAGCGGGGTGTTTCGAACGATATAATTTGCTTTCAGTGTTCAATTTCTGCAGTAAGCCTAATTATATATATGAAGACATAGTAAGCATCCTAAATTTCAATCTGAATGTTTATTAGTTTGAATGTTAATATAGAATTTAATGGAAAAACTTAAATTATAAAGAGTGTACAGATTGAAGGCACCTAAATAACATAAGTACAAAATTTAGGCTCATTGGTTACCAATGACAGGTTCATGCAAACAGTTCTGGTTTAGATTTTGTAAATTGCCTACCCTAAAAACAGGAAGAAATTTCTTTTGGACGACTGTTTTATTACTTGTAGAGCAGTAGAACTCACGCCAAGTTCGTCCCGGGAAGTATTGCCACCATGTCCATTTCTGCCACCAAGCAGTAACGCGTTACTGTGTTCTAGTTTGAAAGGTGTGGTTGCCTGTGAAATTACAGGCTCACGAGATATTTCACCTACACGGCGAAATACATACATACGATGCGACTAGCACTGCCCCGACCAGGAACCAAAACCGGAACCCGGGGCTTTACAAGCAAGTTTAATACCAACCTAGCTGCGGAGCCGTCTTAGGATGAATTATTATAATTACATTGAGGGAAACAAATTTCGAAACTTTCTGAAGTAAATTACCTGGTTCTTTATTAATTTGATTTTAGTCAGCAACTACAACATTTATTAGAAACCTGGAATGATTATTTATGTTGATAAAGCTAGATATAAACCCAGCTATTTATTTGACAATATTTAATAGTTACATGAAATACAAAATATATTCTGGTGGAAATACCTTTCTAATATTTTTACACCAGTAAAACTTTCATGAAGTTTAAAGTGAAATGATAAATAACTTGAAATCAGATCACTTAGATATTCCGCCCACTATCAGCCTAAACCTAATTAATACTTTGTCTAGTTAGACATCAGCAGAATTTTCCATTATGTCCGTCTTTACATACCGTCCGTCTTACATCATATCTACAGAATACCTGAAGTTATGTTTACGCAACTCTTGTTCGTTACTAGAAATTGAATTGGAATTCGGACATTGGTTCGACTTTTGTAAATACAAAATATTCGGTATAAACAAGCTACTCGTAGCTTTACAAGCTAGTGCTAGTAAGCTATCAAACTGGTTACTTTGTTGACACTATATGGAACTAGAATGTCAATACTTCGCTAGTGCATTAATATACCTGAAGTCAGAACTACTAACTTGGTCTGCTAGCTCAAAAACTACCCTTGTATGCGGGACATTATAATTATTGTGGAGCACAAAAGAAGACATTTAGATTGATGTTGCAACGTAATTAGTGAAGCAATCTTATCTTGTGGATTCTTTTAATACATACGAGTATGTATGCAGGTACGAATTTATTGCATCATATCAAAATAAATATCCTAATTCCATCTTCGAAATTAAACTGTCTATTTATTTGCTCGGTAGATGGATCGGTTGTCGGTTCGTTACAAACAACCAGCATTTCCAGACCCATTTTAGTGGTATTTTAGCAGCCAATGAGGGGTCCAGGTAAACGGGTAGTGGTAAGCACGTCAATTTCGGCGGATCGCAGACGGAAGTCCGAGGTCACGTGACGCCCGCGGCTTGTATCCGGTTACGAGTGAGATGGCCTACAGGTTGTGATTTATTTTGATGGGGAATTGTTCAATAACGTGGAAATTGAAAAGAATGAGCTAAATTTCGTAGAAGCGAAAAGGTCAAGTGAGGACCATGTTGAACTGAGTGAACCGTACTCAGAGTTGATAATTACACTTTGTTCTTGCCCTTTTCACTAGCTTGAGAACAAGAAAGAGTCTAATTTAGTGGAATATTTCAAGTTGAAGGACTTAGTTTGTGTATTTCATATATCATACACTCGCTGTAATGTAATAGGGAGTCCACTTTGCTCGAGTCTGTAGGTGATTACTGTCTGAATCCTTACACATGTCCTCCAGGTGGCGCGAAAGGAGCCACCCAAAGTAGTAGTAGAAGTTGTGCCAAGATCTCCCGGAGAAGTACTGCCACCACACCTGGTAATCTGCCGCGAAGCAGTCACGCACTCGTGTTGCTGTGTTCCGGTGGAAGGGAGTGGGTGCCGGTGAAATTGCAGGTACATGAGACGTAACCTCTGATGGACGCAACACAATGCAACTTGAGTCATTTCATACTTCGGTGGCGAGTATTTGAGTCGTATTGCTGTTTCTATGGGTGGCGGTTACCACTTAAAAATAGGTGGGCCGTCAGCACCTTCCTTCACTCACATCACAAAAAAGTTTTCAGCTCAAATTCCATAGAATCCAGGGCATCAAGGAAATTTAGCCTTGTTCAGTTAGACTGTTTAAACATTTGCTTGATACGAATTTAGGTTAGGTTTAGAGGATGCGTGGCTTCTATACAGCCAGCTTCTAACAGATTTTTAAGAAAGAGCCAACGTTACTAGTGAATGATAAAGTACCTAATACCCAAGAGTCCAGGTGGTCAATCAGAACCGAAATTTGAAGTAAATTGCAATTTACAAAGACAATTTTTATAAAGACACAAAGTTCAGCGGGTAGGCTACAATTTGCAATATCATAAAAATAATAGAGGCAAGCGGATCACCCTACACAAGGCATTTCCAGATAAGAGATATACCTAGCTCGCAGAGTATTCAGGCTGGTGTTAGGATTATCACTTTACATCAGGGATGCAGTTTTTTGCACATAATTGCGTAAAAATCATAGGGATATACCATCAGGCTACTATATCAAGTATATTATTCAGCACATGAACTTCGCTACTGACAAAAACCGTCAACCTATAATTTACAGATGATAGGGCTCTTTGTGTCGCAGGTTTTAGGGCTTTATTATTGTGTTCGGTTACAAAGGGCCCACCCGATAAGAAAATGGCATAAATTAGTACCTCTGCCAACTTTGTTTATTAAGCGTTGCACAGTACTCTAGAGTACCATATTCTTCGTCTAGAGTACACTTAGTACATATTTTTAACTTCTAAATTATGCGTTAATTTACATTTCGTTTCACACTTTCTAACAAATATTTTATCTATGTAAATTGATGTTATTCATAATAACAGGATTTTATTACTTCCCGAAATAGTAAAGAGATATAAAATTTTATGACGTTTACCAAATAAGATTTTGTTGCCGAAATAAAAATAATCAACCCCCTCTATAAACAATATTTGCACCCTAAAGCGAAACGTATAGGGTTTTATCATAGTTGACGTAAGTACAGTTTGCTTACCCACTCCCCAGGGTATGCTTTATTATTTCATCTAAGAAATATGAGCGGGGTTGGTTTGCTACGATTCTGAATACCAGGTTCTTATTTGTGTATGGAAGTAATGCGATGTAAATGATAGTTTTGTGGTAATGAGGTGATTTTGTGGAATAAACTCATTGATTAAAAATAGAAAATATTTCATTCGTGTTATATGGTATAGTAGAGTAGGGAAGTGTCCAAAATTTCGTGTCACATCGTTTTAACCCTATGCTCAGTTGTCATCTTTAAAAATCGCGAGATTTCCTTAGTAAACATTCAAATAAATCGTGTTGTTCAAATCATTTCAAACTCAAAGAGTAGTAAAAAAAATGTATGCATCTCATGCATACATTTTATAAATGCATGCACTGTTAAATTATAAAATGACAACAATGTAATAACATAACACTTACAGGACCCCTTTACTGCAGTGTCAGATGAATATCGACTGAATTAATAGGATCGCATGGGGGTGAAAAAATATCAAGGGACGCGTAAAATAACTTTCAACAAACATCCCATTTACATTTTATTGAGCTCATACGAGGGTTTTCTTATGTAAGAAATACAAATGGCGTGTCGTCGAGCACGGAAATAGTTATTTATCGAAGTACATGATTTTAATAGATAGCAACCGAATCTAGGCGTGCCACGCGATGAAAAGTGGTCGTTATAACCCAGGGACATCTGCATCACAGAGACAATATGCTGCTGCGCTGCCACTGTTATAAGAGTTTTTTAAAGTTAAAATCACTCGAAAATATGATATGTATATACGAGTATGTGAAAGAGATAGTTAACCCCAATTCACTCATGCCCACTTCTTCTTAACATTTCTCTATAGGTATATAAGCGGTGTATAAAATCACTTCGGCTCCTTACCTTGTCGTTTTCCTTCATTTTTCCTAAGTGACACTTGTTTGTGCGTGAATTCACAGGCAATATCTTGTGCCAAATTTTCCCGGGGAATTACTGCCACCAAATTGTAAGAAAGAAAGAAAGAAAAAACATTTATTCAGCATAAGACACAGTTACAAACGAAAATTATGCAGAAAATATAAGAAATTAGAAGAAAAAGAATAAGCATATGCAACGCATACGCTTTACTGTGTTTTGGTTTGGAAGGTGTAGTTGCCGGTGAAATTACAGGCCCGTGAGACACCAACTAACTTCAAGAGCTACGGCCGTAATAAAATACGACGTAGTCTTCCCGTACCTAAGTAAGGGTAATCTCAAGCCGTATTGTTTTTGTAATGTGCTGAGACTTCACCGTGGTATGCTTGAACCTTAACATATTTACATTTAAAAAATATAAATTCAGCGGTCATATGGTACAAATCACGGAGTTATTAGGGTGGACAAATATAATATAGTCACGTTCCAAATTATGTTGGGTTTCAATAAAAATTATGGTTGATTTCTTCCGTTAGAACTCCGATTATCATTTGGCATATAATATGTCTGCTCTTGATTCCACGTTCCGATTTTATACGTACAAAGCATAAAAAACAACATTATGAAACAATTTCATTCAATATTTTCTTCTATGTTCAACATTCGTTCTGGTGTTAAAATCCCAATCATATTGACTTTCGCGTCTTGTTTCACCACAGCGAAACCATAAATTTGCAAGTAAGGCATCAATTTTTTTTTTATGAACTCACTCTCTTCGATCATTATACGTATACAGTTGCTTGCACCCTCTTATTATGTTCCCCCTTGCGTTTCCGATATTACGTTGATGTCTTATTGACAAGGATTTAAAAAACATTTCGTATGTTTTTGTAGTTTCTTGACTATACGTGTTTGAACAGAGCTTTATTATCATTAATTGTAAATTAAATACAAAATATATGCTATGTAAAATACAACGCGATGCAATGTCTTCATGCTTATTAACGGGATAATCTTACTATATTATTTAAAATAGGTCCGCAGTGTTACATCTCTAAACTCATAGTCTAACAAGTTTTTACCTGCGGCTTCGCTCGCTATAATTTTGATTTTGTCAACCAATTCTGGTTGTCGATCGATACAGAAATCTCTAACGAAAAGCTATTATCCCTATCTCTATATTCATTACTAGCTGCGCCCCGCGGTTTCACCCGCGGAAGTTCCGTATTTTCTTACGGATCCCTAATTTTTTGAAAATAAATTATAGCCTATGTTACTCCTCGATAATGTAGCTTTCTATTGGTGAAAGAATTTTTGAAATCGGTTCAGTAGTTTCTGAGTTTACTTCGGACATACATACAACATACACCTTACCAACATTATCTCTTTATAATATTAGTATAGATATATAAAATTCATTATAACCGATTCAGCGGTTTAGGCGTGAAAGTGTAACAGACAAACAAACTCACTTGTGCATTTATAATATTAGGATAAATATATAAAATTTTAAGTATTCTAAGTCCTGTGGCTAAATAAATATAAATAAATATAAATAAATTGGCACCCTGCCTGCAAAATCAGAGGTCTTGGTTTTGATCACCATCCGGGGGGATAATGGTGTGGTCAGCGTACAATTTGTTCTCGGTTCGATTTCTGTGACTGGCCATGCCACCTGCGCTACAGAGAATCCTTAGGCAGGGAAATTAGTGAGTAGTTTTTTAGTAGGTAAAATAACTTAATTAATTGTGGTTGCAATGTGCAGGCTGCGTACACGAGCTATTTTCGTGCACTTGAAACACACTATAACTGCGATTTATATAATTTTTAGGAACCAGGTAAATGAGGCTTAGTATTTGTCTCTTATATACTAATATATTGCGTATAAACATGGTTCTTCTTCTTCTTAGTCGGTATCTTCATTGCTGAAGGTCGTGTCTAGTCTGACATGTTGTTAAACATGATTAACATAAGTTAATAGAAGACGTTCTTGATGCATGCGCGTGTCTTATGGTTTACAAGCAGAATACAAGATTACCTTTTACATTTCAGTCGACGTAGTTGTTACAAAATCACTACCTATCACATTTCAGTCAGTAACCACCTTATCTCGAACTTACTCTCAAATAATTATCGATCGCTAACTTCAGGAAGCAAGTGCCTTTGTTATCTACCCATTATTGAGTAGTAATCCAAGTATCTGTGTTGAACGTGAGGGGTCGATTGGCTGAAAGTGCTATTTGATTAATCACTTTGGCCGTCGGTCCCTGGTAGATTTGTAAAGTGACAGCTGATTACAAATGGTTAAAGAGCTTTGCTACATACATATCCTTAATGACTGTTTTAGGTTGATAGGTGTGCGTGTTTCAACGCAAAGGATTAATTACTTACCAATCGATGTACACAGTGAGTACACCGGTTACATTTAATAAACATGAATAGATTGGCCAATTCGTATTCGGATACCAATACAGATTGTAATACATTCGTCTTACAACTCGAGAGAACCGTAATTTAGAATTAAGACATTTTGAACCTACAACAAATATTAGTCAGTCAGTTTACTCGTAGTTAAGTGTATTTGTATACTAAATTGATTATAAGTTTTTTATTTAATTATTTCCCCGTCTCGGGGTGATGGACGCAACGCAATGCGACTTGAGTCATCTCGTACTTTGATGGAGAGGACTTGAGTCGAATTGCTGTTGTTCATGTGCGGCGGTAACCATTTAACATTAGGTGGGCCGGCAGCATCTAGATGAAATAAAAAAGTGTATATAATAACGTGTGGTTGCCGGTGAAATTACAGGCACATCAGACATCCCACCTACACATCCTACGTATCAGAGTTACGGGCGCATACGATGCGACTTGGGTCTTGTCATACCTAGTAGGGGAGGACCCAAGTCGCATCGGTTGTTTTGGGCCAAGGTTACCACTTAACACCAGGTGGGCCGTCGGCTCATTCCGTAACTGTATGAAATAACTAAATAAAAAGTACATTAAATTCAGTATATTCCTGGCTCAGATTTTAGCATTGTCATCCAGCCAGGGAATGGCGCCAGTATTTTGGGCACAATTCCACTTGATAATAGAGCAAATGAACTATCTATTTGTAGAAAAGGTCTTTGGATAGCTCAATTGGTTACTCTAATAAAACTTGTGGATGTCGGTAAACAATTGTTTATTTTTTAAAGAAATATTTATTTTACCTTGTTAAATTTGATATTTAATTAATATTAATGAAATATTTATTTTTAACTAGGGCTCAATCTTTCTAATACAAATACCGTCCTGTCTTCACGGGTGTACCCTTATTTTATATATAATATGAGAAATCCTAAAACCCATTGAATTAATAGTGACGGGTATAATCGTAAATACAGACAATCTTATCATCTATTTTTTAAGAATATTATACTTATTTATTGTTTTTAATCTAGGAATATAGGATATAATACGAAAAACCCAAGTCAAATTGTGTTGAGTGACCCTGATATTTGAAGTAACATCATGTAGATATTTCACCAGTATCACGAGTTTTCAACAAGCCTAAGCTACTGCTTGGCGGCACAAATAGTATGACAAAGTTCCAAAATTAACAACTAAAATCCGTAGAAATTATCAACTTCATGCAACTAACTCCATACTGCGCAATCACTGTTCTCAAATAACGAAATTAAACTTTGTTTCAAACTAATTGCCATTTAACTGTCCCTCTGAAAGTAACCATTTCATGGGCTTTTAATTATGTTGGCCCATTTTTGCCCCAATGCGGTTATATTCCGGAAAAGTTGTGGCTGACTAATTTTCATTCGCTAATTGGCGGCACGTTACCAGCGAATTGTTTTACTAATCGGCTGTAGCTGACTTTTGGAAAACTTACAATCAGGATTAGAATTTTCATCACAAGAACAATCAACTTAATTCACAAAAGCATATATAATAATTTTTTTCTAAAGTATTAAGTTATCTTAATAATAATGATATATAATTATTATTATGTAATAAAAGAAAATCTATTGACTGAAGACATCGTACTAAAAGGGTGATCAAAAATTAAATCTTAGGATATATATTATTTTCTTAGATCGTAGATCGTATCGTCGCACACACAGAAATAAATTTTGGAAGTTCGACCCCAAATGGGTCCACAATATCCAGAATTAAATCAATGAAACAACACGCGAGAAATCCGTGAATTTAAAACTTTCCATTGTAATTTAGGATCTTTAATAACATAAGTTATTGTCTAACATGATCCCATTGAATGCTGAGGTACCAGTAGATTAGCTACTTGAAAATAGATGGCACTAGGAATGGGGTTTGGTCGCCCGAGTACTTTAGATGAATGAGAAAAGGACATTCAACACAAAATCTCCAAAAAAAAGAACTAGTTTGCGTAAAATGTGCGCCACTAAGATGGGGTTTTGGGAAATTCCACCTCTAAGGGGGTGTTTATTTTCAGTTACTTTTCTCTAGTATTGTATAATGTTCTATATTTTACCCGCAATGACTAAGATAGCAAAATGGCACTCAGGTTTTTACGTCGAGGTAATATTATAAACACATTTCACTAGCCTAAAGAACAGTCGTAAAGTTTCACATAAACATCTAGCCACAGTAGAAGTTGCGGTGAAAGTGTCATTTTTAATCCAAGTTCTTGTTTTACGAGCCGAGTTTTAGTTTTTTAGTATAAGAAATAAATGCATAATAAAGAATAATGAACTTTTCACACAAACTTAGATTTAATTAAAGTTCTTACGAACTAGGTATATTAAATCTAAGGCCATAAAGACTGAAGTAATTTTATTTAAAATAAGATGAACGTTAAAGAACAAGCTTGAGACAAGTATATTTTACTAGTACGTATATTTCTAGTACTGTCTTATCAAGTAAAGAACTTTGGGAATGATTATGTCATGTCTCTACGAAAGCATTTAGTTATACTGAAATATCCAAAATTCGTAGTTTATTTCAGAGTCATTGGGAAGAAAGTGGTGGAATTAATATTTAATGGATATTGTGTTTCATTTCCCCAGCGTGTATTAAAACCTTTTAACCACCCAATTTTGATCTGGTATAGGTATAGGCATTTTAAGGATAAAAACATAGAAATATAGTTTGAAATATAAAATATTGACAAAAATGCTTTCATCATTTTGAATGTATACAAAGCATACAGATCACAATTTGTCGCAGTACCATTAGCAAATACAACGGAGTTCTATCCCTTAAGCGTTGTACGTCCAATAACACCGCAGCAATCGACCGAAGCCAGCACACCATTTTCAAAAACTATTCCTTTCATACCGCCACAGTAACCATGTACTTGCCAATTCTTACGAATGTATTTATGTAAATTAAAGCTTTCTCTAAATATAGGTCTAACCGCGGCCCGATTGTCAGTCAACCGACTCAACTAACTTCATTTATTATAGACGCCAGTGAGTTAAATATTCAGCAAGCCGGGCCGCACCTGTTTCACGGAAGGCAGAAGGTTATATAACTAACTTTGTTGGTGAACAAGGGACGTAAAAATATATGAAAAATCTGCGTAGCCGCTGAACGGTCCGAGAATTTTAAAACTAACAAGTTAGACCCGACTCAGAGATGTTATCGATTCGTGTTATTAGTATGACCTCGAATCGGTATTTTAGGTATTAGGCATACCGAGTTCTGGGATATGAAAAAACAAAAGTTGGAAATATATTTAATAATGTTGTAGGTGGTGTACTTATTATTTCGGACAGGAGAAAGGGGATTATCCCCTCTGCGTGTAAGTGCGTTAGCCGACTTGAAACACATTTACTACTTGTTTTTTATAATTCACAATTATTATTCTTTCATGCATTTTAAGCCGTATTATGATTATTTTGTTACTTTTGCGGGAAAGCGGCAGAAACATAAAGGAAATAACAATTTATAAATGAAAATTTTATTCCATGCACCCAGTGTGTTACAAACTAATAGGATGCCTAGTACAGCAAGTCACGCGAGCCAATTTTGTGAAACGCTGTTTGTGGGTATAAGGAAATAGGCTTGGGTGAAAGTAAACTGCGATGGTCATTATATCAGGTGTTTTGGCGTGTATACCTAAACAATACTGCCTATCGTTAATTACATGCGGTGTATTGGTTGTTATTGAATATAAATAACTGAATACTATTATAAACGACATTCCGGTTATTAAATAACTATTTTTTTCCTAAGTGTGTCTAACAATTTCAATATCAAATAAATCCACTTATAATTAAAATTAAAAGAAACTAAACAAGTCAAAAGTGTAATCGACTTCATCCACACGTTCCACGACTGTGTCGTAGCTATGAGAAATTAGTGGGTCATACGAGCAGGTAAGCACCGAAAAAAGCAACGTAACTTGGTTATGTAATATATTTAAAGATACCGGTGTTTAGATTTTTCAGTTGGTTTAATTGTATTTTGTAAATAAATAATAAACCCAGATATTATGCAAAGTAAATAGAGTATTTGAGATATTTTCAGACAAAATATAGTACTAAGAATATAGCTAAATAAAAAACTTTGGCTGGCCTCACAGTTCAGTTGGTAGTAATTCTGCCTTCTTCGCTAGAGGTCAAAGTTCGATTCCCGACCAGAACAAACATTTGTGTGACGAACATAGATGTTTGTTCTGTGTCTGGTTGTTAAAATAGAATATGTATGTATTTACAAAAAAGAGTATATAAGTATAAGTATTCTATCAGTTGTCTAGTTCACATAGTACTAGCAATGCTTAGTTTGGGGCTAAGTGGCGTTGTTTGAATTGTCCACTAATATTTATTTATTCAATTATATATAATTATAAATTTATTTCATAAATCTGTACGACGCTGCTTCAGTAGCATAATACATAGGTATTCAAAGAATAATGTTATCAGAATTTCGACAACAGACCAATTTTCCCAAGCGTTTGAATGGACACTTATAAGCGTACTTTATAAGGGAAAGCTCGTAGGAACGATTCTCTGGGGGTAAATTTGAAAAGAATACAGAGACGTCTTTACAGGCAATTTTCGAGGTTGAGTATGAAGTAGATGTTACAGTAATTTACTATAATAGGTATATATGTTTAATCGGGGTGATAGAGATTGATATTGTAGACGATTTCCTACAAATATACATTAATAACAGGATTTTGTTTTTCAATCTACACAAAGTAACGGTTGGTTAAGTAATCGAACTGTATTCATAATTCAGTTGGTGTTCACATTATTCAGTAAATGTCTTTATGAACAATTAAGGCCCAACTCCAAACTATTCAGATATCCCACTGCAATCTGAGCTGTAGGTCATGGGTTCAATTTCTACCCTGGACAAACATGTGTGTGGGTATTAATATGCAGGTATGTATTTATAAAAAGTATATTAGTTATGTCAGTCATCTAGTCCCCATAGGACAAGCTTTGCTAAGTCTGGGGCTAGAACGGCAGTCCCATCAGAAAAAAACATTTAAAGTAGCAGAATCAGTGAACGTTAGACCACATAGTCTACTGCTCTCTCACAACAAACCACCAGTGAAACTGATCTGCAGCTTAATGCATTTCCTGCCACTTCAGCAAGACATCGTTCCTCGTGGCCGAGGTCGTCTTAACGTTACATTATATATAAAGGTTTATGTATACTTATGTACACGGTTGACAGCAAAGACTTCCCACCTTGTGCAGAGGATACAGAACGCATGTTGCAGATTTTGTTTTGATATCCCACCACGAACGCATATAACGCCTTATCTTAATAATTCAAACACTCTCAACATGGCGTCGCGGAGACATCTGCACTTAGCGGTATTAGATCATTCCGTGGTAACATCTCATCTTCCAGAATATCTATTTTCCAAGCTTAAACATTCTCAGAGCAAGTACAGCCCGCGACCTAACAGGAACTTGCTGTATTATAGTAAGCATAAGACAGTGGCATTTAGGGGCAGCTTTCGATACCAGGCAACCAACTGTTGGAACAATATTCCACCACCACTCCGTTTATTAAAATCAAAACACGTATTTAAAAATACATTGAAATCTGTTTTGCTTGAAAAGCAAAAAAATGGGTTATCTGGTACATATAGCTACAGTGCGCCCTTTATTTGTTGACATTATGAGTTTGTCTTCTATTTTACCTATCTATTTTATTGTTTTGCATGACTGATATTTTAATTTTAATTTGACTAATAATTGCACTGGACATTAACAAAACATCTATATTTTATTATTTATTAAATTTATTGACATCAACGATCTTATACGATACACAACTCACAAGGTTTAATGACTGACTGATTTTGGTCTCGGCAGAATACCAGTGCCTGCTGTTAACAGCAGCAGATAAATGCTGAGTAGAGACCTTTTTGCTGCTGTAGCACACATCACACTATTTGTTACTCTGTTGTTTTTTTTATTGTTATCTATATCTTATTTATTTCCCTTTGTTGTTATGTTTTCAATTGAATAATTTTCTATGTGTTTAATTAAAATAAATGAATATGTACACGTAATACTTCTACTATGTAATAATGTAATTGTACCTAATGTGTTTCAGTGGCAAATAAATTAATGTCTATGTCTATGTCTATACTTACTACAGGTTACGGCTACTTCCTCTGTGAATCAAGAAATTTCATTCCTAAATGTAGATACGCTTTTACTACAATCGATTCCTCTATCGCCTGTAATCAAATCACCTTTAATTCTGATGGACTCACTTCACGCTTGCGTTCTATCGTGCCGTACCATAATTTCGTTCCTCACGTATACCTGCGTGCGTGCTACAAAAATAAGAATCGATAATGGCGTATTCGACTTAGTAAGTTGTAAGTAGTTTTTGTTTTCCTTCGGTACTGTAGTGTAAGTTTATAAAATATAAGATACATATTTGATAATACACTGGTATTGACTTAATAAAACTAACTAGAAAGCTTAAACAAGAGCAGCCTACTTTTTTTGCATACATGTAAAAAGTATGCGGCTGTCAGGCATTGGTCGTGCGAATAGTTCCTGTTTTTTTCCTTATTTTATCATCATGTTCTTGCACGCGTAGAGGTCAATCAGTGTATTCGGAGAGCTGGTAGCCAGTAGAATATCATGCCATAAATCTGGCATTGTTTGAATCTGTCTGTAAGTGATATAAAATGTAACTTAAACAGATAATTTATTGAACTTTTGTCGAAATACATTAGATATATAGTATCTACTAACTGAAAGCTCATGTTTCACTTAGGGGATTACTTATTAAAGTCATAAAAGCTTTCTTTCGAAAGTTAACGAAAACGAAAGTATTTTAGCAATCGTATCTGGGGAAAATCACATCCATTTTGTATACTAAAAAAAGGAAAGTAAATGAATAAAGTGCTTGAAAAAAGTAAGTGTCTAGTGTGGTTCTTCGAACTGAATGTATAGAAAGATAAAAGTCTACAGCCCTTGAGGAGTTATTTAAAAAGTATATTTTATAAGCAAATTGTTGTGCTTGTTAGTACAAGGATGTTACACTGAGATGTCTTGATCAGTCAGTGAAGGATTCATCTGTTTTATTTTATATCGAGGACTAGCTAATATTAAATAGAGTAGAATTCCTGTTCCCTTGGAAATCTCCTGATGAAAATTGTACAACAATTATATTACATCATACAGAAGTGCAATTTTTGGTCAAAATTTCAAGTACATCACCGATTCCTTTTTTAGACTCACTCTGACAAACTGAAACGTATGAAAGCTGAATTGTTATATATTAATAAATAAGACATTCTGAAGATATCATAATCAATTAACATTCTTTCATTATCGAGACATGTCAGATTTACTAAGTCATTTAATTAATTTGTAATGCTCGTGAGAAACGGAAAAACACACAGGTTACAAACAATATATGGTGTTTCACTCCCACTCAACACCGATCCGAATTAAAATAAAGCAGTGTAATGAATATCTTTTGTGAGAGACGTAAATAACTTAATTATTTTAGATAACCGTAAACGATAATTTGACCCCCATTGCTTCTACGCGTCGTATATTTCAGATTGCAACATATTTATTCCTAAAGATATTTGATAGATGCCCATAAGACTCATGCGCGAATAAGCGTCAGAAAAACCTGAATGCACTTGCATGAACTATGATTCAAACATCAGCGTACCTACAGCTCGCTTACCTGCTGGGCTTGCGCTGCCGACTCGGCCCTACACTGATTGACACGTAGGTAGGTATAACCTTATAATCGACATTTGCGCCACGCCTGAATAACGACACGTCGTCCACTCGTTCGTCTCGACCATCTGCCTACTGGATATCGAGCTGACGTCTCGTTGACGTGAATAGAAAGTTAGTCGATTAGGGTAGGTTATGGCATTTTATTTCTACAAATTGTTAGAATCGCCTTTTTATTGTCCAGAAGATTAATGTGAATTTGATTCGTTATTGCGATAAGGATTTTAAATTTTAAAAATTCAACATCGTTGTCCAATTATGGCTGTCTCATTTTTTTCATTAAAGTTTTGTTCATGAATAACCGAATTACAAACACAACAGTGCCGAATTCAATAATTTAGTATATAACTGATACTTTGAATTAATTGACATAGTTCAAATTATTTTAAATTATTGATGTATCCTCATTAGGTATATCACGTGTTGTTGTGTGGTAGCTTCTGCCCTTAACAATATGCCTGTATATAATACTTATGCGCTATCGTATCTCCGTCCCAAAGAAATTTGAATGATTATTTGGACTACGAGTAGGTATATTCTATTAGAGTTGACGTCAATCGCGTGTCGGACGCCCAATACAAATATAAATGCACCCAAGCGTGAACAGCTCGTATTTTATACTCAATCTAGCTTGTTTTGCATTTTCCTTATCAAAACACGCCTGAACATGTAAATAAGTCTTAACGAATTAGGGAAGACATCTTTCATCTTCCTTCAGTGCGATTAGATATTCATAAGGCACCAACGCCTCACTCTTCTAACAACATTTTTCGAGATATACATATTTGTGTAAACAAAAAGTTATACTGTTGAGAAGTATTATGAATTTCTAATGTTTCTCCCTCACTGATTCTCAGATATTGCTATATTTATTTTTGTTTGGTCATAAAAAGTACGTGACATGTCTTTTACGACAAAAAATATAACACTGTTTTGTTATCATACCTACTTTACGAAGATTACATAAAAAAATAGTTTTATTCTATTCCTACTGAAGATATTAATATAATCATCGAGAATTACGAGTATGATTATAATTTTATTTTTTACTATAGGTTTCAACCGATCATTTAGGCTAAAATCATTTGGGCAACAAATTATAAATTATGTAATATATAAATACGTGTTATAAATAGGTAGCGATGGCTTATATAATAAATATAGATATAGATAAATACAGAATCTTTGTGTTAATATCAAATTAGGGTACCAAAATTTTGATTTTCAATTTTTAAGATTGTTATATCCTATAATATTGATTAAAATGTAAACCATTCATTCTCCAAAATAAACGTCTTAAGATCCCCGACACTGATAAAATGCTATAAAGAGGATTCCTTTGTAAAATTTGCTTTTACATGTACTTAGGTAATAGTTTAATTTTTATAAATTCTAGAACAGTTTACCTGCAGTTATGATGTATACTACTTAAAATAGATATATTATTGTAATTATTACGTAATCGTTAAATCCAAGGAACTACAAAACCTGTCGTAGGTATGAGCTACATTTTGCGAACGTGTGCGAGTAAAAATTCTGCGTATCAGCAAAATATCTCAAGGCAGTAAGAATGAAATTTGTCACGAAAAGAGGTCATTCCACAATGGATTAGTATTCCACAGTCGCACTTATTTGAATAAAATGATAAGTATTCAGATCAGCCGCAGTACGCACTTCGTATGTCGAAACTGTTATGGCAACTCTTTTCTAAGGTGATTGTGTATCACGTAGAATTTTATATTATATGTGCTGTGAGTGAATATATTGGCAATAACACAGCGAGCATACCTGCACGGTTCAGTGAGCGAGTCAGTATGTTTCTCTTTTATAATGTATAGAGGATGACTGTGTACCTAACACAGCGGGTGTGAACGTAGCTCGTATGCATAAAGGTCCGGCCGAACAATTTTGTGAATTTTCTAATACATCGTGGTATATTTAAAACATATGAAGGACGATGATCCACTCCCCATTGTCATGCCCACTTTTGCCTTCTATTTGTAATTTTCTCCCCTCCTTTTTCCCCCCATAGCGTATCTCGGAAACTATGAGAAGTTCGGTATTAGGTCGTTCTTTAACTAAGTTGGAGAGGACGGTAAATAGTATGACATTTCGGAAAAAAAAAAGATGGCCACCGAACAAAAAAGATGGCCACCATACATAATTGAAACGGCTATATCTCAGAAACGGTTGCAGTTAGGTGGGGGAGGTGGGGGGGGGGTTGTCGAACAAATGTCATAGGAAATCAAGGGGAAAATCCAAGATGGCGGATTCAACATGGCCGCCCACTTGAATATTATTTCGATTCGGCTCAAATTCATAATTTGGAGGTTTTTCGGGACGCCAAATTGGAAAATCAAGCAGCGCGTGCCACGAAATACTAGTCATTTATATAAAACTTCAGCTTACTAAGGTATATTTGTGACCCCAAATCTCGAAAAGTAATCAAAAATCAAGGATTGACTTGACGTTCCATTTCTATCGAAAAGTGTGTTTATACATATTTGTCCCAACTGACTCACCCATTGAATCACTGCACATCTAGACGTGGCGCTTCTAAGACGAGTTGTGATAAATTCCTCCCATAACGGCGTAATTAAAAATCTTGGGTGGGTCCACAACTAACATATATATTACTATCGGCAGTTACAGTTTTAAAATAAAATGATATCCACATTTAAACGGAAAAAGTACACGGTTTTTTTTAAAACTTTATTCCTTCATCATAATATTTATTACACATGTAATTTCAAATAACGCGTTGACCACGCTGTTAATTCATCATAATACATAAAATACAACAAGATAATACTATTGTTATTGGTACACAATAATAAACTTTGACATAATGATAATAACTGGTTATTTATGAAATCTGTTTAATCCTAATTTGAAGAATATGTCTTTAGAAGATGTACAGTACAAAGTAATAGCAGAGACATACAGCAAGAGACACGCAAAACAAATGGGCTGATTCTCAGAAAAATCTCATGTGCAGGTGACGTTAAATATCTAGTAGGTAGCTACTGTATGTTTGGCGTCAATTATGACAGCTTATCTCGTAGACGACATTTTTAAGAGGGCCCAGGTTACAATAGATTTTATCGACAGTATCTGTCTTGAAAGCACTTCGATACTTTATTATTTAAATATAAAAAGTATAAGGACGGGGACACAACTACATAGATTCGTTTTATCCAATAAAAATAATAATATATTACATTTTTACATGGTATCGAAGTCGACGAAATAAGTTTTTAGAGACGAAACACCAAATACGTATGCGTCTTTAAGTTACGGAAAGTAACGCGTAAGTTTGCTTCTTGTCTCGAATGTAAGAGAGGAAGTACCTGTACAAAATTTAGAATATTAGAAATGCAACACGCACGCATTTGATCCGTTCCATTATAAGAGCTTTCATTAAAACAAAAATAAACTAAGTGTGTGCAATGCGCATCAGATTTTATTGGAGTAGAAAATATTCAGACCACTATAAATCTTCTTCTTCATGATCAAAGCCTTCAGTTGAAAAACTTTAATATTCCTGGTTACAAGTTAATGTTTTTTTCTTAATATAACTCACAATTTGGAATGTTCAAAAATGAAGTTAGTAAAGCATTTAAGTCTTACGACAATGTCTCGATGTATTTTGAAGGACAGCCCCATATTTCGGAATAGGGTTTGAAAACAGTATAGACACACTTATCTTTATTTTTGTTTTTATTCAAGACCAATTAACAATACGTTTTATGACAGACCATGCTTACAGGAAGAACATTATTTATTTATTGTACAAATTTATATTGAAATTAGAAATGTTTTCTAACTAATCAATAGAACTTTAATTTACTTTTTACTAAAACATAATATATTCAAACAATAAACTAACACGTAATACTTACCTTATTATATAATAATTTATCTTAATTATGACTAATTGCACAGACCTTTTATATTATAATCGTAAAAGTATCTTTGGTATTGATGAGATAATATATATTTACAATCGTTTACCTAGAACTTATAATACTAAGGTATTTTAGATGTTTAGTACTTGTTGCTACAATATAAACAACGTGATATATATGTGAAGAGTTTTTCAATGTTTTCAGATATGAAAATAAATCAATTTCTCCAAATAAATAATATGAAACAACATAACAATAATTATTTGTTCCGAATGTTTTTATATAATGCCAATACGTGTTAAATTAACCAGAACATCTGTGCAATTTAGGTATCTACATTATTATTTACAAGGTATTTAATTATTAAATCGTATCTCAATCTAACTTACGCTATACCTACGCACTTCATCTCAGGTACATAGCTCGAGATGGAGTGGTTTAAATAACTGTAATCGTTTAATATACAACCCAGCCACCCTGCATAAAAAAGTTTTCGAAGCATTATCGAAAACAAATTGCAAGAAAAAGATGTGATGTTATCAACAAATCTGTGGGATCTAAAGTTACTCTCATCCCTATTTTCCCGCCAACTCATTATTTCCGTAGCTAATGCTAATGCTCCGAAATCTTCTTTTTTAGATGGTGGTAATCTCTCTAAACATTGAGTTTTAACGTAGTATTGTCAGCTGTTGAAACATTCCTGTGTCCATAACATTTATTTATTTCATTATTAATTTCGTTTAGTTTTTCTTCATATATACTTTTATATTATTTGTTTTCCCTATAAAATTACTTACTAAATTATGCACTTACATAGTTGAATTTTGGAAAGAAAATTGTAAAGTTATACTGAGAAATGGATACTAATTGCTTGTCTTTGGGATTTTTTATAATTTCACGAAAACATCTAATTAATATCCTTATTTAACTTTTTGATATAATTATCATACCATATCTATACGGTATTGAATGAAATAAGATTTTAAATGACTCCAAATCGTTTATAAATCTGGAGGTTAGAAATAAATCTAAATCAAATGAAATAATATCATTATCATATTTAAAAATATACTCAACATACCTTTATGTTACACTATTTACAACGCTATAAATATTGAAAAGCATTTAGCTACTCAGGGAATAACCTTATATTTTACATAACACAACCCACACTATTAAAATAGCGATTTAGCCGTTTACATCGTCGTATTTCTCGTGAAGCGTCGATATAAACAGTTAAAAGTGATATTTTGTATTTACAGGTTAAGGAACATGGCTCATTGTCAAGATAGCGTCAGGAGGAGACTGGCAGCCAGGACCAGGCAATGCGTCGGCGACGTCGGAGCAAACGCCTGGCCGCCTCGTTGCATGGCCGCCGGGTATTCGCCTGATAAAGGAAAAATTGAATTTGCTTCTTTGGCAAACATTAAAACCGCTCTTGACAATAACATTGACAATTAATTGAAAATGTTACGAAAAGATTCAGAATTTTCTAATTCACGCTATATTAGTATTCGAAAAGTAATGTGAAATAATCAATAAACATCTTCTGGTTAAGCGTTGACCCAATTCAAGTTCATCGTCACTTTGCATCAGGCCGATTGTAGCCAAATGCAACCTATCTACTACAATACTACTACAGTAATCAGTGAAACCATGCAGTAGGGACTAGTTCTTTGCTGCAATGAATTCTTTAACAAAACAAAACAGAAAAACAAGTGTTGTTAAATTCAAAAAAAATTATTGAAAAGAGGACTGGAAGCCTTTTTTTAGGAATAAATCTGAACTGATATATTTATTTAGTAACAAATCAAATTAAACCTTTGCGTATAAATTGTTGAGCCACTTCACGAAAATGGTTTGTTTATAAATGTTATAAAAAGTGAAGTGAAGTGCAAAGGGCCCGCAACAATTTTCATATCAGTGCTTCCATTTAAGCCGTAACTATTAAAATAGCACTTAGTACAATATTTAAACACAATCGCGCCCATTTGGGAGGATCCTCATTTTATCAAATTCATAATATCCTTGCTTTAGATAAGAGTCCTGTCCAGATTGTTGTGTCTTTTCTTTTTTATTATGAATATTTTTATACGTTTTCTTTGAGGAAATTGTCAGAGAGATTAGAATGCTCATTCTCTTTTTGTCTTAATTGCTTTAATATTTAAAATTATGAAAAATTTGTAACGTTATTTTATTATTATTTATTGTTTATGAATTCTGTGGATAGAAAGTTTTTGACTTTGATGGTGGTGGGTCCTCAAGGTTCCAATTCCATTAGAGAAACTAAAACACTCACCATTGAGTACATGAACGACGACACTCTTTACTTGCGCATTGCTCGGGTTGCATTGGTAGTTCCCCGAGTCTGAAGGCCTGGCCTGCTGGATAAGCAGGAAGGATGTTGTCGTTTCACCCTTTTCTGTCACTACCGACACTCCCCCTCTCGGAGAATCGTAGCTAATAATCTGTTGAAGATTGTGTTGTAATAAAAAAATCCCTTGTCCCCTTTTTAGCGAAAATCATACTGTTTGAAAAATGTTGAAATCAGGACAACAATGGATTCTCTGTTTGCCGTAAATAGTCACCAAAATTGAAATACTCCACATTACTAAAATATCTACAAAACGTTGTTTACTGCATCTAGAGCTCCGTGAACTGGTCACTTGGCTTATCGAAAATCAAGCTAATTTCAGAAAACAAAGTGCAACTTATGATTATGATCCTTTTTGTTATGTCACATAGGGCAAAATATCATCCTTGACTTTTCTTATATTCATAATTTACGAGCTAAAAAGTACTTACAGCATCATTGTGATTCCAAAATATATACGCTGGTGGCTCCGGCGAGTAAAGAACCACGCAGGTCAAATTGATGGTGCTACCTCTGTCGATGTAAAGGTCTGGACCACCAATTATTTCCGTAGTGGGTTCTGCAAACAATAATATAATATTAGCATTTTATTATTTTAGACTATTGGAGAATATTCATTACCTACATAACATAACCTTTAGTTCTTCAAATAATATACCTACTAATTTGTGTCTCCAGTTTGTAGTGCGTTCGCCTTGTTATGTTTTAATTTATAGGATGTGGGCGTCCTTAAAATTACAGGCTTACGAGTCCTTCCACCTTCAAGACTAAGAATGAGGAGCACCATGTGGTGTGACCTGGATCTACTGTAGTTCGAGAAGACCTATAGCGTTTTACGTCACGGTATCTCGGCTATCTAGCCTTGCTTAAATTCTCTTATAAATTATAAAAATTGGCGTCAATGGTTACCCCCTCATGTCTATCATCTTTAAGGGCATCAAACTCTTCAACAAAGCGTTCTCAAAGGTCGTTTATTGATCTCAGACTTTATAAACTTTATTGTCTTAGAATCTGAAAAAAGTTTGACGTTGCTATCATCAGTGCGAAAGCAGATTGAAGAAGATTGAAAGCAATTAGAATAATTCTATTCTGAGTAAATTTTTTATGTGTTTTTTGTAATTTTGCTTATTTGTGGTTTTCCATATTGCCTATTTGAGGGAAATTTTATTTCAACTTTTAATCTATAAGTAAACTTGCTTTTACAAAACAAACGAGTACAAATAAATATACCAAAATGTTATTAATTTATAGTACGCGTAATTCAAACTCATGAACATCTACAATCATAAACGAGCAGTTATTGCATTATACATAACGCTTGACACTCAAATTTGAATACTTCAACTGACACTCATTTGGTTCCTAAAAACTGATTCAATTTCTAATATATTGCTACGATAAATTTATACATTATCTACTATATAAATAAAAAAGTATAATAAATAATAGGCGTTCGTTCGCAAGCTCATAATTTGAGAAAAGTTTTACGACTTAAATATATTTGTGGACTATTGACCGAATAAGATTTTTAGGGCAAAAAATACGTGACTGTCTATAAACAATTTTTCGATAAAAGAAGGTAAACTTATTACTTCATGAAATGTTTTGCCAGGGCTGCTATTTTGTACAATTTCATTATTATTCTCCCATGGGATTTCAACAATTTATAAGGCCCGTGTGATATAATACAAATGTTTTTTTGTGAGCAGGAAGAAGATTGATACATAATGGAAAAAATTTAGGAGAAACTAAGGTTGGGATGATTATTTGATATATTATATTTGATAAGGGACGTATGTTCACAATTCTGTTTCATGTGAGGTTTAAGGTTGATGATGCGCTTAGCTATATGGTAACGAGCCACCTTATGTTTTTGTAGTTTAGGTCCATACAACGCAATCGTTGTAATGTAGGTGAAGATGGCTTACGAGACTTGAGAGGTAACTAGAGTTTCAGTCAAATTTTATAAAGTATAAATTTTTTACAGTTGGAATATGGGTTTATATCTTACATTTTCACCCCCAAATAACTTTAGCAAAGGCAAGCCAAGGGTCAAGGATATCTGATAACCCCTGAAGGATGGAATAATTAGGCTCAGCGGTACCACCACGAAACCAAGGATAATCTCAGTGTGCAGCTTTAATATTTAATTTTTCATTAATGAACATGACTACCGTTTACGCAATGTTCAGCTATTTATTATAAGAACAACAACATATTTTTTATCCAACTTTGTAGATTTTTTTCGTTTGGAATTCAACATGTAATTGCCGAGTTGACCAAAAGATTTGCCTCAACTCAATATGACGCCACACCACAAAAACTATCTAATATGCAAATTAATATCTCTATTCCCTTATATGAACTAAATAACGTGAGTTGGTATCCCTCTCGTCTTAAAGACATACCAGAGATTTGAAATTATAATAGTTATTCAAACAGAGGAAAATGAGGGTGACGTGACAAAACCCCTTCTATCCACTAAACCATCAAAATGTGGGCGTTATGTGAACAGAGCGCATCGCATTAACTTTTAATTTGAGGCCCAAGCATCTTTGTTTGTGTTTAACGTACGTCTAAGGACGGAGTCACAAAGTTCGTTAACGTAACCAAATGTTTATGTTAACCGTGTTTGGGCAAGTCGGTTAATTTAGTAGGCATATTAAAGGCACGCACGCAATATCACCCCTGTAAGAAAAACAAAAACTGTAACGACTCTTACGTCAAATGTATACGAGTTGGCTCAAATGAGTAAACAAGACTATTATGAAACATGGCCTTATGAATATAAGGAAGTTGGTATTCGCTGAATTTGAAATAAGGATATTATGTAAGGCATTGTAATGGCAATAAGAACCTCGACCTAGCCTTGTATATGATGTGCAAATGAGCTGTTCCTTTTATTACTGCGAAATTTATCAGCAGTTAGCCTTCTAATTTCTCTAATTTTTCTGCTATTTTAATATTCTATAGTAACTACTTTTCGGCAACAGTACGACGCCTGCTTCGAAAGTTCCAGTAAAAGGGTCAACTATTGATAGGCGAGAGTGTATGAGTATTTAAGTTTACAGGCGGTATCACTTGTGTCATATTCGTCCGGCAAAGTACTGCTGCTAAGCAATATCGCACTTACCATACTGTGCTTCGATTCGAAAGGTATCGTGCCAGCGAAATTACGGACACATGAAACATTTCTCTGAGAGTTATGGGCGCAATAAGATGTGACTTCGTTCTTCCCGATTCAGAAGAAAAACGACGAGCATTTTGCTTGTAGCAGAGCTAACCGCTTAGCATCAGATAGGCCATCTACGCGTACATTGAGTCTATTCACGCAAAAAAAGGTCTCGAATAATGTTAAAATATAAAATAACATTGCAAAGCTGAAAATGCCAACCCTGTGCTACGCAGCCTAAAGATATCAACCGATGTTATCTCGGGACAAGATTCATCATACGGGCCCAGAATGTAATAACTCTGTCCATTTGACAGACATGACGTGACACACATCATGTTGTTATGAAGTGAGCCCTTTTGACAGTAGAATACGATACAATTTCCTAATATAATTTACGTTACTTACCAAGTAAAGGGTTTAATGATAATGTTAAAAGTCAGCTTTCCATTCCCTGAGTAAACTCCGCCAAAACACGTACAAACAAGTACGTTATAATAACGCAGCCTTTATGCGTCGAGTTCGTGCGCACCCCTACCACTGTGATTACGCAATAAAGTACCACTACCACGCCAATATTCGAGTTCACACTGAGTTTACCCCATTTGACATCCTACCCGGATTAAGCACACGTGGTAGATTAAAATCCCATTCATGGTCGCTTGTTGAGAGTAATTGTCTTGTGCTCGTTCATTGGGAATATTGAAGACTGGTATGGTTTGTTTTTTCCACAATGTACTGCTTTAAACTAGAGTCAGTAATACAGTAGTGGTAGCTATATAAGGGAGTGAACGATGTGACAGTAATTTGTCAGTTTGACTGAACTGCAATTCCAAGATATAAGGATTTTTTTATTACGCCATGGCCATAGTAATCCATGGCTTTGGTGGACGGAGTACTTACCAACTACACTCAAGTGTATAAAATGACTCATGTGTGGCGTGGTCGAGATCTGGCACTCGTAGATACCGGAGTCGCGATGCTGCGGGTATTTTATCTGTAACAGAAACGTTTATTTCAAACATGTCAACGTTTGTGTATACAGCTAGCTCACAAGTAACAAGTAGTAATTGTTACTTGTCCAACGCTGATTTGTCAACATGTAATATTATTAGACCATATTCATATTATCTTGATACCAGGTATTATATATTTTATTTATTATATAGTATGTGGGGGCCACAGGGTGTAAATGGTCAGGATTGGTTCAAAACTTCAGTGGACTGTATATAAATTTTCTTTATTCGGTTTCTTCATTAAAAATCATCGGGTGTCGCTTCCGGGAGGTCCAAGGAGCAGGGGTTCAGCGCAGCTTGTTATTTACAATTTCTTCGGAGTTCTTGATTCGTTCGAGTGCAAGCAGGAATACGAATTTGAATAAAAATGGCGCTACTTTTATTCCCACCTTGGACCTCGCGTCGCGCATCTCACTGGCGACTAAAACGAATGAGGAGGGAGCGAGACGGGTGCTTATTGCGCCTCGCTTCTTACAATAGGTTCCTCTCGTCGCACATATTGTTTTCTTTGTCTTAAGTAGTTTACAATATTGTACATTATCGCAAAGGTATAGAATAAACACAAAACATTCAATTTTACTTAAATTATACAAACTAGTGGAGTGAGCGAGGCAGCGAGTTTTATGAAATGGCTCTGTCCGTAACAGTCTCCCCCCGGCGAAGATCTTCGAAGCCCTCATCTATCGGCAGGACAATGAGCCTTCTTACAGGTCGCCTAAAAACTCCCCCTCGCGTCCTGACACTAGCGCTTCGCACCACCCCGTCTGGCCCGGTGAAGACTTCCTCTACTTGTCCTCTTGGCCATACGTTACGGGGTAGTATACCGTCGGCGATAAGCACTACGTCCCCCTGTTGAATGTTTCGCTTATTGCACCTATGATCGCCACGCGGCGCTAAAGTAGGTAGATACTCGGTGAGCCAACGTGCCCAAAACGAGTTCGCCAATGCCTGCGCGGCTTTCCAGGTTTTTCTATCGGCCGTACTACATTCTCCTACGTAAGGTAGCCCGTTTGCTGAACCTAATAAAAAATGATTTGGCGTAAGCGCCTCGTCATCCTGCGGGTCTACAGATACGTGTGTGAGCGGTCGGGAATTTACCGTATGTTCTATCTCGGCCATTAATGTATTTAAAACTTCTTCCTTGGGCGCGCGTTCGTTCAGAGTTACCGAAATGGCTCGTTTGACGGTCTTAATCATGCGCTCCCACGCTCCCCCCTGGTTGGGAGCGCCGGGATCGATAAAGCGCCACTCCATACGCTTTGCCATAGCGTAGTTCTGGAGAGCGGGGAGCCACTCTTGATAAGCCTTGTTTAGTTCTACGTTTGCCCCATGAAAATTTGTGCCGTTGTCCGAAATTATTACGCTCGGCGTACCTCGTCGCGCGGCCATTCGTCTTATAGCCATGATCGCGGAATCGGTGCTGAGGCTGGCCAGGGTCTCAATGTGGATGGCTCTTGTGACCATGCATGTGAACAGGAGTCCCCATCTTTTCTCCTTTCGTCTACCTATAGTCACCCACATGGGACCGAAACCATCTACCCCGCACTTTGAAAACGGCCTACCGTATGGTTCTAAACGGAGCTTAGGGAGGTTGCCTTTGACCGGCGTTCCTGGGTTTGCCCGCCTTATCGCGCACCGCGTGCATCTACTAAGCACTTTACGTACTGACGGCCGCAGGCGCAAAATCCAGTAGCGCTGTCGTAGGTTATTCACGATCTGCTCCCTACCTACATGTTGGTTTACTATATGCTCTCGTTCTAACTCTAATACGTATTCTAGGTCTGTCTCTCTCGCACGCTTTCGGCACTTGTCAATGAATCTGAGTGCGCAGGCTAATGCCCGTACCATTCTCTCGTACGAGGAGAATCTAGACATGTCTATGATGTGATTGCATGTGGATTCGGTAACATGCTTCACCTCTACATCGTCAGCCACGTTAGGC
This sequence comes from Chesias legatella, assembly GCA_947359385.1. Classification (NCBI taxonomy): domain Eukaryota; kingdom Metazoa; phylum Arthropoda; class Insecta; order Lepidoptera; family Geometridae; genus Chesias; species Chesias legatella. The sequence goes on from OX375768.1 coordinate 6,475,256, forward strand.
TGATCTACTTCGTGTGGCCATTGGTCCGGGCCGTCGTACAAGAACGCGGGACCTGTGAACCATCGGTCCGTGCTTCGCATTTCTGTATAGCCGCTGCGCGTTGCGTCGTCTGCCACGTTACACTTTGTCGGGACCCAGCGCCATTGTTCGGGACGAGTTAACTCTGCGATCTCCGAGAGCCTGTGTGCTACGTATGGCGTGTACCTCACCGCATCATTTCTGATCCAATGTAGCACGGTCTTTGAGTCGCTCCAAAATGTTACGTTTGATGTGTCCCCGTGACTCTTTAAAATTTCCGCGGCGAGTCGAGCGCCTATCAAACTTGCCTGTAACTCCATGCGCGGGATGCTTTGCGCCTTCATTGGAGCTACTTTTGCCTTCCCCGCGATTAGTCTCACTACTACACCCTCGGGGCCCTTGAATCGCCAATATGCAACGGCGGCGTACGCTTGTTCACTAGCGTCACAGAATAGGTGAAGCTGCCGTTCATATTTACGCGAGTGTGCGTAGTAACATCGTGGTAGGCGCAAGTTTGCTATGTGCTGCAGGTCAAGTTGCCAGTCAACAAATGATGCCGCTTCTTCATGTGGTAATTGCTCGTCCCAGTCCACTTTTTTCTTCCATAGTTCTTGCAGCATGATCTTAGCTGTTATGGTATACGGGCTGAGCAATCCCAACGGATCAAATATCGACATGACCGCTGCCAAAGCTTCGCGTTTTGTCGGAGTTCGTTCCCCGTTCTTTACCTCGGCTGGTACCCTAGGCATGTTGCAGTTAAACGCGAGCTCGTCTGTTTGCGTTATCCATAAGACGCCTAACGTCTTTCCGTACGGATGCGCGTTCGACGCAAGTTCCACGGGTGCGTGCGCTCTCAGTTCCGTCGGGACGTCGTTTAGTACGGCCTCGCTGTTACTACTCCAACTGGCGAGTTCGAATCCTGCTCTTCTGTGAACTGCGCGGACTTGTGCAGCCGTTCTGGATGCGATCTCCTCGTCATCGAAACTTTCGACCCAATCGTCCATGTAATGGTTCTCCGTGATCGATGGGAAAGCTAACGGATGCGAGTCCTTATGATCTTCCGCGTTTCGGTTCCTTACGCTGTGAGCGATAAACGGTGAGCTTCTTGCCCCGAATATCATGGATGTCATGACGTATTTGTTCGGCGGGCCGGTTCGGTCGGTCCCTCGCCATAGAAAACGTTGCGCTACCTGGTCTTCCGGTCGGATTTTTATCTGCAAAAACATTTCCCTAATATCGGCCGTTACCGCGACCGGTTTTTGTCTAAATCGGAACAATACCCCGTACAATGACTGGAGTAAGTCTGGACCGTCAAGTAACGCATCATTCAAACAGACACCGTTGGATCGCGCCGCCGCGTCAAAAACCATTCGAAGCTTTCCAGGCTTATTGGGATTCGTTACTGCAAAGTGTGGCAAATACCATTCCTTTGGACTCGTTCTGTCCTGCTCACACTTTGTAGCGTACCCTTTCTGAAATAGTTTTTCCACCTGCTCGGTGTACGCGGTTGCGAATTCGGGCGACTTATCCATTTTTCTCTCGATGCTGTTTAATCTGTTTAATGCCATATTGTAGCTCGGGGGCAGGGTGGTTTGATCCTCGGCCCACGGCAGCCCCACTTCGAAACGACCATCTACTCGCTTGGCTGTCTTCTTGAACACTTCTTTGGCGCGCTCTTCGGCAGGAACGGGTTTCCTTTTTATCGCAATGCCTAGCGCGTCTATCTCGAAGTGCGCTCTGACGGCCTTGTCCAAGTCGATGTCGTTCGAAGTTTGTGTTTGTATGTGCAAAACGGTGTCTTTGTCTTTGCAGACCGTACTTCTAGGCGCGGATCCGTGGATTATCCACCCCAACTGGGTTAGTGACGCGGCCGGTTGGTTCCTTCGTCCGGTTAATAACTTCCTTGTCACTATCAAGTGCCAGTTGTCGGCTCCTATCAGTACGCGCGGTTTAGCATTTGTATAAGATACTATTTCCGGTGGCATATTCCGCAGATGCGGCTGCCTCAATAGATCTGATCTCACGGACTGACTTCCTATCGTGAGGTTTCTTACGGTACGCGCTTTGATGTGATGTGTGTCCGTTTGACTTTTCCCTCGTATCCTAAGATCTACGATTTGGCTTTCGGTTTCGGTCTGAGAAGAGGTTGCTCCCATGATGCGTAGCGTTCTGGTTGGGCCTTCTGCCCCGATCATCTGGGCGATGCCTTCGTCTATCAACGTGATAGTTGATCCTTCATCCAATAACGCGTACGTGTCTACCTCTTTCCCGTCTTTTGCTTGTATCGTGATCGGACACACCTTCAACAGCACTTCGTTTGTTCCGTACGTATGTGCCGTGGCTGTGGTTGCTGAATCTTCCTTGGATTCAGGAACTTGTGAATGTAGCAACTTGTGGTGGGACTGTCGACACTCTTCCACACCGCAAGTTTTCGCCTTACATTTAAAACGTCGGTGTTTACTCGTTAAACACCGGAAACATACATGGGATTCCTTTGCCCATCGCCACCGTTCATCGATTGACATATCATTGAGCTTTCTGCACTCCGTAGTGCCGTGCTTTCCTCCGCAACATAAACAATCCGTTTTCTTCTCGGTTGTTGCATACACGGCGCTGCGATTCCGTTCTTGAGTGCGCGGTCGTTGTTCCGTTCGAACAGCTATGACCGGTTGTCTCGATACTGTCGTCGTAGTGGAGAACGTGTGTTTCATTGCGCGGTCTGCTTCGCGCATGAGAAAGCGGGACAGAGCTACTATTTCCGGCTCGCTCTGTTGTTCGTGTTCCTCTGCGTAATCGCACCAGCGAGACTTAACGTGCGGACTGAGCTTCTCTGTGACTTGACGCGCTAACATGGGATTCAGTAAGTACCCTTTCTCATCTACACAAGAAATAACCGTCACGATGTTCTGTAGTTTGATCGCGAAGGAGTTCAGTTCGCTCGCGGTCGCGCCTACTCGTGGCAGTTTCTTTATGTCTTCGAGTGCGCGGTCAATAATCACCTCTGGACGCCCGTAGCACTGTTCTAAAGTCTTCATAATCACCGCTGGTTCGGTAGCGGTGAATAGCAACGCTGACACGGTCTGTTTCGCTTCGCCTCGCAGGCAGGATCGTAGACGGGCTAAGTTCTCAGTCGGCGTGAACTTGTGCATGGCTGTAGATTCTCTCATCGCGGCTTTGAACGGCAACCACTCGCCAGGCGCTCCACTGAATAATGGAAGATCTTGCGTCTGTCGTGGTGGTGCTCTTCCGCGGGATATTCGTTCTAATGCCTCTGCTAGCCGGTCTATTCCTTTTTCTTCATTTGCCGTGTTGTTCCTAGTGGGTGTCGGCGATCGGTGTCTCACAGCTGACTCGAAAGTAACCTTGTTCGGAAGGTACTGTTCGTTCCCTCTCGCTCTGGGCGCTGACGATCTGTAGCGAGTCTCGGTGTCCGTAGGTTCGCGTTCCTGAGACGACTCCCGAGGGACGTTCTGCTGTAGCCAATCGTGAACCCTATTTTCTGATAGGTTGACTTCGTTCGCGCCTATACTTTCGCGATCAGTTTCCTCGCGAATGTTTGCAACGTTAGCGGCTAGTCGCTTCCTAATAAGTTCCGCTTGAATTTGAAGCTCTTGCCTTCGGATCATGGCAAGACTTTCTTCTGCTTCGAATTCAGCTTGACGTATTCGAGCTACTGCACTGGCGGCTGACATATGTGAACGAACGGACGGCGCGCGCATGGTTGGTACTCCGGCTTGTGGTACGTCCCTACTTGTAGTCCCGGTCGCGACGTTACTCATTGTGGTACGATCGGTCGCGTGTGGTGGTTCCATCTGCACGGCAGGCGGCGTTGGTTCCGAAGGAGACGCGGGATAATCTTCGTAAACTCTAAGCGCGGCAGACTTCTTCCTCGTGACCGGCGGACTTCTAGTAGTCATCGTAAAAACGTACCTAACCCGATCCTAATCTTAACACTGTACTAACGCACAAAAAAAAATAACACCAAAAAAAAGCAATAATAAAAAAAAACAATGTAAACACACTTACCCCGATATACGCGCCTAACAGTTGCCTCTCGCTCACTCCCTAGCCCTAACACTATCACTATCACTTACACACTACCTAACTGTCCCTAGCAGTCCTTCAGGAGGGACTGGCCACGCGGCCAGGATACGCTCCTTTAGGGATGGATCGTGAGGGATAGGGTGGGGTAGGATCCACTCAGCAGAGGAAGGAACGTGAATACGGGGCGCTCGGTAATCGGCTGGAATGTCCGACCCCTTTGGCAGTGCCTACAGTCTGGCCCCCGCACCACGGTACCTTCTTACTGACGAGGAAGTGCACTTCGGTCCGCGCCCCGGTGCGCTCTTGATGGAACCGGTGGTGTCGCACAACATACCACACCGCCGTGAGGCGTTAACCTGCGCTTGACACCGTTTGACACCGTTAGGTGGTGGCAAGACACAGACCGCAGAGAACTGCGTATCGGATATCACCTGCCCGGGGAACACGACGCGACGATTGACTCAGGCTGGAGACTCGGAGCACCGTTCGGTGTTTTTCAGCACCCTGTGCCCGACGTGACGCTCGGCGCACCGTTCGGTGTTTTTCAGCACCCTGTGCCCGACGTGACGCTCGGCGCACCGTTCGGTGTTCTTCGAGCACTCCCTAGTGCCCCGACGTTGAGCACGGCGTGTCTTCAAGTCGAATCTTAAAATGGATCGACTGGCTGCTGGCTGACGGTTGATGGCTGACGCTGATGGCTGACGCTGCTGGCTGACGCTGCTGGACCTCTTCGACACCCGGAACTGGTTCAACTGGCTCGGAGAGTATACACGTTCGTCCCCTGGGCTTCCGTTCGGTACACCCAGTGGATTGTGGCTTCTTCCGGCGGTCTTCCGTTGGTTTATTCAATCCGGCTTCCGATGGACCAAGAACACTGTGGGGGCCACAGGGTGTAAATGGTCAGGATTGGTTCAAAACTTCAGTGGACTGTATATAAATTTTCTTTATTCGGTTTCTTCATTAAAAATCATCGGGTGTCGCTTCCGGGAGGTCCAAGGAGCAGGGGTTCAGCGCAGCTTGTTATTTACAATTTCTTCGGAGTTCTTGATTCGTTCGAGTGCAAGCAGGAATACGAATTTGAATAAAAATGGCGCTACTTTTATTCCCACCTTGGACCTCGCGTCGCGCATCTCACTGGCGACTAAAACGAATGAGGAGGGAGCGAGACGGGTGCTTATTGCGCCTCGCTTCTTACAATAGGTTCCTCTCGTCGCACATATTGTTTTCTTTGTCTTAAGTAGTTTACAATATTGTACATTATCGCAAAGGTATAGAATAAACACAAAACATTCAATTTTACTTAAATTATACAAACTAGTGGAGTGAGCGAGGCAGCGAGTTTTATGAAATGGCTCTGTCCGTAACATAGTATATACCAGATATTATCATATACGTAAAAATATATTTACCCATAGGTAAGTTCATCAAAATTAACATTTGCATGTGTATCAGCGTATCATTTAATATTATTATTCTAATCAAATAGGTTACTTAGTTGAACATAATTCTAGTCATATAAAACTCAACTCTTAAATTTCAATTTAGCACAGAGTGACCTTGCTGAAAGTTTTGTATATTACCCAAAAGACGTCAAATTAATTAAATCAACGAGACAGAAAATGATAACGCATTGTATAATTCAATTTTCCGGTCCGCTGGGTGCTCGCTTTAAAACTAGTCTCGCTAATATCACTTACGTTTCAGTAAATCTTTTACATAGCGACGTTAGTCTGTTGTGTCAGTATGGAATATAAATGTCATTGGACTTATGATCTGTTTATAAATTAATTTCAACGAAGGCAAACTATAATATTAATATAAATTACTATTACTTTGTACTATTTGACTGATTAAGAAAAAACTTGCAAAAAAGTATATGAAATAAACGCAATCTATATCCAAGTAATGTTGATCATCACGGCATAAGGCGGCGACGACGACCATCAATCGGTCGACCGAAGCGTTATACATATGGTTGCTCACAGTAATGTAATGAAAACATCTTTCGGTTGCCGACCATCAGACTAGACATGCACGAGCGATGTCTAAGTAAAACCATTTCTAGCCTTAGATTTGTCCTCTTTGTAGGTTTATTTAAGAATGATTCAATGGCTTTTGGAGGAAGCTCGCCATATAAAACGCTTAACCGAAAAGTGCTCCATTTTGCTAACAGATACAAAAACGTAATAGGCCGTAGGCTATTGTAGAAATGAACTTTTGCGGGAGTCCTTAATAGTCATCAAAGACTCATTACGCTTTAGGATGAAATAGCAAAAGAAGATCATATTGCGAAAAGTTTTGTACTAGGTGAACTATATTGGATAAATTTGAATATTAGCACCTCGATATTAAATTATATAGCATCACTTAATAATCAATTCATTCATAATTTAGTACATAGATATTAAATACCAAACAGCTAAATATACGAGTTCATCCTATACTTTAGTCTAGACTATTTCAAACATTCAGGCTATAATTAAGACCTATTAATCATAATCTAAATAGTGCTATAATAATGTGGCATATTAACGTTAATTTATATTCAAGCTTAACTTTAGTCAAAGCGTTTATGATTCGCTTAACTTTTGATATAGTTATACTAGAAATGCTTTAGTTGCGCAACATTAAAATAGACTATCAAATTTAGAATCCTTGAACATGCAGTCTGAGATTTTGTTATGTGTGGGGTCAATATTTTATACATACAACTTACACTTAGCAAAAAAAGTATTGATACTAACCTGTAACGTCCAATCTTCAGAGTGTGGTAGATGTATCGCTCGAAACCTCTGATCACTCGTATACGTATATCTGCCAACTGTTAATAAGTGAATGTCCCTGTGCCGCACCCATGATACTTGCATGTTTAACTGAAACAAAACAATGCAATTGAAATACAATCTTATACCAGTAGAACCAAGTGTATGTGCAGTGTTTTTCTGGGGAAGTAACGCCACCATACTCATGTCTGCTGCTAGAAAGTGGTGCCCTCGCTTGCTGTGTTCCTATTTTAAGTACGCAGGTGGCAGTGGTAACATGAATATCCATCTTCAGTTAAATCTCGGAGTAACGGAATACGATGTGAACGTCCCATGGCCAACGGGATGACCAAAAATTCCACTGTGCTCGTTCTGTCTACCTTACATTTTACAGTCTCGGTATTTGCCAAACATCTGACAAACACACATCAGGTCAATTAGTAAAAATAAAAGGCACCAAACATATGCCATTCTTAGCTATTGAAGCTATTTGTTTCATGAGGGAAACGAACCTTGCTTCTTAACAAATTTTTAGAACTTCTGCGTTACTACTAGATTTACTTAATAAAAACTTAATTAAACTTAATTACTTAGTAAATTCATACTGCAATGCCGATATAGATGGAAAAAAAGCTATTTAGGCTGCAATCGTTGAGTAATATTTTCTAATGTGTAACAAATAAATGTTTCCTTTCGATCTCTTGGCTCATGACCAGAACTTTATGGCTTAGCTCTATGCTGTGCTATAGTTGTTTGACCTTGTCGTGTTAAAATGTACCTTTCAAAGGAATAATAGGTACCCGTGTAAGATAGCCAGATACATATATCTATAACTTTAAGTAGATACCGCGTCCATTTAAAACCACCGTTTAAAAAAGCTCAGTTAAAAAGCCCGCGCTAAAGAAACAGAGATATCTCGTTATTTATGTGGAGGATGTGGCGACGGCCTAATGAGACCTTTATTTATAAAGTTGAGCGCACAATAGCGACTTGCATTGTGCTATTGTTGCGTTTCATTTTAAGCGAGAGTTTGTGGTACACCTCTATGTAAATTGGAATTTCGTTGTTGAATAAGGGTAACTCGTTAGGCGTACACTTATGGCTGCGGGTAGTGGGTGCACTCAGTGTAGTAACTGTAGTAATAAAAGTGTAGTAATTTTGAATAACAATTCAGTTTAGTCAATCATAGCAGTTATATACGACGTAAATAGGAATTTTCTCAAGTTATATTTTATGCCATACAGTACGTTCAAAGATTAAGCGGTGGACATTATATTTTGAAGGTAATTAACTTTATTTTAAGGACTGCGTCTGGGAATTGAACAATATTTTTTTTGGAATTTTGGAGAATATACACAAAATGGCCACTATCTACAATCGTCCCAATTTTACTTTTTTCCTTCGAATGGTTTCTTGTATGTAACACACATATGATCGGAAAGATTGAAGCATCGCCATCTGCACACATGATTAGTTTCGCAATGAGCCACTGGTACAATACTCCATTCGTAAATTTTTTGATTACAAATTATTGAGAGGGTAGTGCATTCTCCGCACAAAGGTGTTCCCCATTTTCAATACATATGGTGTTCACAATAATGTATATAACGTATATTAAATAAATATTTATTTAATATATAATTTATATATTATTTTATTCAGTCTTTATAAAAAAATACATCCTGGGAGGAAAATGGGGAAAATGCCTAGTTTCTATTACTCCAGTTCAAGAAGGCGTTCAAAATGCCAAGTAAAATAAATGCATTTAAAAAAGCCACATTTGCAGCATTGGACGAATTCTTCAATACAATACATATAAAATAAAATTTCTTCCCATTTTCGAATCCGACCGTCGATTTTTATGATTTTATCTAGGCTCGATTTGCCTAAGTTACAAAGATCCCTTTCGCTCAGTAGGAGTTCAGTGTGATAGCAACATATGTATAAAATACCAATTCGTGTTTATTTTCATAAATTTCATTTGTTTTTTCGCACTTGAGTAGTCTGTTGCTAAGACACATGTATGCCGTGCCATAAGACTCAATTAAATAGAACGATTATGGAACAAATGTTCGAATTAGACGCTGTTAGATTTTAGCGCAGTTAGCATTTGCGTCCCTGTGAGAGCACAATTCCGAGGACTCTTACTTACGATGTGAATTTATAGTGATAGCGTTTTCGAGTGGAGCTTAGTCTGATTAATGACAGGGTGAGAATTATGTAAGTAAGGGAAGGCAGATCAATAGCTGTAGCTATTAAGCGCGTCCTGTGTTTCATTACTACACCAGCTGTTGGTCTGTATTTAGGTCAAATATTCTAGAAGGTTAAATATTTTAATGATGGCGCAATTTTCCTATGGTTCCTTCTTATTTAATGCTACACTACGGGGACATAGACCTTACAACAAACGAGATTAAAATGGCTTTGATCTACATTGGCAGCGCGGCCCAAAATGTTAATTATTTAATCTAGGCCATGTCCGTGAGTCAATTACATAACTTCTAAGATTCAGATTTTGCTAGTTTCTTTATTAATGGTATGAATTTCACTTTGCGATTGATATAAATTGGGTCAAACGAAAATTTTTAAAACACCCAATAGTTTCATTACTTTATTATTCTGAAACGGTAAAGGTTTTTTGATATAGTACACACAATAATTTTTTGCATACATTCATTGATGGCCGCTTACTTCAGATTATATAGAACAGCTACTATGGTAATCTTATCACTCATCCTCACATTTCACATGTGCCAATATCTCCATACTACTTTGTTCAGAAATAGTGTTTATTACCCACCATTGACTTAAATACCCAAAGCTGGATGAGGTTTAACTATTTTGAACCTTAATTCCCAGATCATAAATACTATATCTGCTTGCATAATATTGCAGTTAGTACAATGAGTGCAGTGGACCTCTAATAACGCTGTGGAGTGTTTTGACTCTGGCAAAATGCTTTGTTTTCAGCTTTCAGAGATTTCAACAGACCTATTAAAATGTTTTTATCGTGTTTATGCTATTTCCGCTTCACGAATCTCTTTAACGTTTTGTTTGGAGAAAAACGAAATGGCATACGAGAAAATAGTGAGTTTGAACTATATAAATTGTGAAATCTGTTAAGAAATAAGCATCAATGGTATTTTAATGGTTGAACAAGCAAGCGAGATCATTATATCAATTTAGTCAAACTTGCATTGTAAGCGGCATGTACCTATTATATCCGAAGAAAACTCCAATATCGTTTATTCAGTAGTCCAAAAACTTAGCTAGGGTGATTATTAATACTGCAAAAATTTTGCTTTTGGTTTTTAAGCTATATGGATAGATTTTGAGCTACAAGCAATGGCTCAGTCGGTAGTTGGCTAATGCCCTTCTCAGTTATTTTATCTTATTAGAGTAAGGACGTATTTGTCGTAGGACGAAGGACGTAATGTCGTACAACTTTAATTTAAATATTAAGTTTATTTACTAAACTAAATAGTTCAAAATCATTAAACTAAATTTTCAACAGTTCAAATAAGAAAATATATATTGTTGCCATAATTCACATCAAATTGCATGAGACTTACTGCTTAATTTGAAGAGTTACTTTTCTTCAATTCATGCCAGCTGGATAATCTCTGAAAATACGTAATATTGTCTCCAAGGAATTTATTGTTCACCAAGGATTGAAACTGGTCGGAATAATTATTTTAGTTAAGTATTTTTTGTGAAAATAAATTGTCAAATTCTTTTTGAATTAATTAATATTATGATTTGTCATAAACTAGGTCTTATTTCAAAAGTCTTGACAATATATGCGTAAATTCTTAGTTTCTAAGGAACGGTTTAGAACGTCATTAAAGTAACTTCTGCTGTTGGCACTAGATCAAGCTAGCAGCCTAATTAGAGTCTCGACATAAAATCTTATATGATGGCCAATTAAAAACCCAAATTTTTATGTCAGAATCGATCAGCTTTGGTAAGTTTTCATATGTCCACCATTATTTATTTATTTATTTTATTTATAATATTCTCGTGCTGCAATAAAGGAATTAACTCACCGTCTTATTCCCTAAATTTTTCACCCGGCAATTTAAATAAGCAGTCTTGCCGAGCAGTGCCGTGACGTTCTTCGACGCGACCAAGTCGAAGTAGGGTCCAGTTCGCGGGGTCGGTCGGGTGGTTTCCGGTGACGCCCCCGCGCGAGGGCCCGCGATCGCATTGTCTCCTGCGGGGGCCGATGTTGCTGACGAATTTGCCGGGGTTTTACCCATTTCTCGCTGCGCTGATGACACTGTTGACAAAACAATTTATTAGTTCCAAAACTAAAAGAGAATGATCTTTTTAATAATTTTTAAGTCATTTTTCATACTTTTCAACTGAGAGACAAGTAACACATGGCAGGCGTCAACGTCAGAATGGCGTAGACAATCCATGGCGTGTTTTGAATGATTAAATCGTATTAGAAAATGGACACAGTAAACTCCAAACAGACGTGGCGGGGCGGCCTGTGGCTCTAAAATGAACCTCAAAGCGCAGTACGGGCGTGACGACTAAAAGGTAGGCGTCCACCAAGTGTCTCGACCAAGCATCTGCGCAAACCAAAAATCCTTTTGCATTTTGTATTAAACAGAGCTGCGGCGGGACGGAGTGCGACACGGAATCCGTTGACATTCAAATTAAATGCTCCCCGTAACGGTGCGGTGACACGGTTATCAAGTTGACACTTACCTAAAAGTGGTCAATAACTGGTCAGTCCACTAACGTTCTTCTGTCTTATCCCATTGTACGACTGTACCGAAACGCGACGTTATAAAATAAAACTGTGGAATCCACTAGTGTAGTCATGCTAGAGAAAAGAGTGAATTTTAAAAGCGGCTTTCGCTCTTGCCGTCCCCAATCAATTATTGGCGTTCAGTCTTCAGAAATTGAACATTATGGCAGAAAAACGGTAACCGGATGGTCCGCTATTGAATTGAAACATTGAACGGGACGCCGATGCCTCAATGCCGTCCCGCAGCCTGCTTTTTTCGTATTATCCGATTTGAATCATTTTTTATGACACAAAAACATTTAAAGGCAATAATCACCTACTGTTCATTTTTACGAGAATATAGGTACAAACAAAACGTATACAACTGAACTTGGCAGAGCTTTCAGGAAACTACTGAAAATATACTAAAAATGCATTAACTGAACCCATATCTGCTACTCGCATCTTAGACTATGTAAGTAGCAATGGTCTGTAATTGCGTCCCATAAAAACACGATTCTATTTTGTAGAACAAAGGAATGGAAGGTATGGAAGTAATATTGTCAGTTTTTATTTTTTTCAATTGACGTATTAACAATTTTCGAACGGAACTAGAAGTAAGGATCGTCTACGCTTTTGAGGACGAATGTAGGCGAGAACTGGATATAATAATCCGCAATAATATATTTCTTAACTATATATTAAACTTTCTAGCAAATAGCTAGTAACCTTGCCTGCAAAGTGAGGAGCCCTGGGTTCGATCTCAGCTCCGGACTAAGTAGGTGTGTGGCGATTGTTAAGTTTTTTCTCGGGTCTTGAACTTGGTTTATCTATCAGCATGTTTTGCCACCTGTGACACGGGGAAATTGAAGTTCAGAGATATGGATGTGTAAGCGTTTGTAAGTAGATATTAATAAAGATATTATGTGACAAGTCATGAACCTCAGTGAGAAAGGCATTAGTGACCTTCATTATGAACTTCAACCGGCACTGAAGAGTTCATCGCGATGCAATCGTGCGGAAACTTACTAAAACCAATCATGTGTGTGAGCATCAGAATGACGTCACGGGCACTTGAAGTGACGGGTCATTTGCTGTTTTAGCTATAAAAAGGTGTCACTAATCGATAGGGGTGGCTCGGTTGGCTCGTTTCGATTCAGGTCAACTGTGGGACGGAAAAAAGTCCTCTGAAAACGGGAGGAGATTTTGCGCTGGGACGAAATGTGTATACGTGTCGTTGCATTTTAATTTTTCAGTTTAGTACGTCTTCGAAACAAAGAAATACTATTATTGTATAAATAGATAATTTTTTCAGGCAGTTGAACTTGTCTCGAGTTTATTTGGGGAAGTATTGCCACCATATCAATTTTTGCCGCATAATTAGTTACTGGGTTCTGATTCTAAAAGCATTATTGGCGGTAAAATTTCAGCCATCTGAACATCCCATGCAGATGTCTCAGATCTATGGGTTTAATACTATGTAATATAATTACCTTTACCTATCTAAGGTAGGACCCATTTCGTACTGCTTTCGTTATGGGCAAAAGTTACCGCTTGACACCAGGTACTATTCGCTCGTTCCGTAATTTATTTTCGTATTGTTTTAAATTTTGATTTCTCCCAATATTAACATAGATGTAAATTACTTATGCCCATGACTTCTTAAGGATGTTCTTAATTAAGGCGGAATAACTGTAAAACGAACAAACTTATAGTAAATTTCAATTGAGATCTGAGTTTTATGTTCAAAGTTTTTCACATAATTTATTTTATCGAAAATTTTGGATATTATATATTGGTTATAATATATATTATACATATTGTCATTATAAATATTGTACAACAAATATAATATTTGAGTAATTAAAGATGTCAAATAATTAGTTCCCAATTAGGGCATTCGTGCTTAATAAATAGTGTGTATTTCAAAATGTTAAAGTTCATAATGTCAGGTATCAGAAAGGCTAGAGTTGTTCCATTCACAAAAATGTGTAAATAACGATAACTCTGTAAGACCTGAATCAACACCATCCTAAAAATACTCAAAGTTGAAGTGCCTTTCAACTAAGTGTAATATTTGTTTTGCAATTGGCTCTATAAGATATACAGTCTGCTTCATAAAACTTCTCTCTCTAGGTGGCAAAAAGGATGTGGGCAAAAATGAAAATAAATAAATTTAGGTTTTGGCCCCAAACTAAGCATAACTTGTAGTAAGACTAACTAAACAATTGATTGGATTAACTAGATAACTCATCAAAAATTTATATACTTTTGTAAATTACTAATTACACCAAGTACCGAACAAACATCTATGATCCTCAGAGAAATGTTTAGCCACTTACTACCTACTGAGCTGTAAGGTCAGTCAAAATATATTCATTCATTTAAAATGCAGAGTTGAAAGAAAACAGTAGTAGTAGTCGACTTCGCGAGTAATTTTAAGATTTGTGGCCAATGACAGCAAACAACTTCTTTTAATATAATTTAAAATATATTTTAAGTTGTGCCTAGCAAATGGCCCCATTCATCCCAAATTGCCTGTCATCGTTATCACATTATCAGTCTACCTGAGAACATACGAGTAGGTGAACATAGGCCTCTCCTAGTAGTTGAGCCCGATATTTAGCTCTAAGCATCCCCTTTCTGCCAGCTATTATTCAATGTAATTTTTTTTTTTTTTTACATAAAAAACATGATGTCAATCATTTATTCCTTTTTAATTCCCAAATTTATGGAATAATATCATGTATAGAAAATTACTTTGAAGCGTATGATTTTCTATATATAACGATATGATTTCTCTAAATGTAGTTTGGAACGAATTAATCCTCAAAAAGTACCTAGTGATAATTGTATAATTTCCATTGAAGTGAAGAGAAACAAAGTTACAAAGACAAGTTCTCCTGCGTGAGGCAAAATTTATTTTATTATAGAAACCTAATGAACACAATCTTTTTTATTAGTAGTGCACCAGCTTTTTTCTTACCCAGCTCAGAGATCTATCTAATTTTAGAATAAAAACCTATGTAATACATTATTAAAAATATGACTCAATATATGTTACATCATCGTATGCCGTTATTTTGCATAATATATTAGGTTACATTAATAATTAAGACCATAAAAACTCTTCGATAAAAAAGCTTATCTAAAAATAAAACGAAATTTCGATGGTGACTGTACATTTTTCGCTACACACTCTAGGTACATTAAGCGAAGTATCTAATGTTATTTTAATGTTCAAGAGCTTATTCAGTTGTACTCACACTTGTCACGAATAAGAAAATCACATAGTCATGTATAGTATAATCACAAAGCAAATCCTTAAAAGTTCTTAAAAATGAATAATATATAAATGAATATATAATATTATAAATGAATGACATATATTTTCATAATAATTCGGTATAGATTGTGATTGCATTCGATTGATCACAAAAATAATTAAACAATTATAAAAGCTGATAAAGCAGTGCAGATGAATTTTTCATTTACATAATACGCCGATGGAGTGACAATAACTACAATAGTTCTTGCATTAGTATTAAATTACTTTTTTTTTTAGTTATTGTTTTAGGTAGTCTGGAAGAAATCGTATCATACATAAACAAATCAAAACATAAAACAGTAAAAAATATCGCTGCCCGTTACAAATGAATAACTAGGCTCCTCGCAGTCAAAATATGAAAATGTGTAAGTCTTATAAATACCCAAATTAATATAAATTTAACCAAGTGGTGGCAAATTTGTAGATTTTCATGTTGAGACAACTTAACTTACACGGTACAAAAACAAAATTAAATTTATATATATAATTATGTTTATACCTATATTGTGGGACTTCTCATTAGGAATCTCATGAAACCCATGAATGGTTGAGGCTTTTCATTAATTATTATGATTATTATTAAATAAATGATTATTATTATTAATTTGCATTTAAAATCACACACACAACACACACACACATTTATTTTTATCCATGGCCGATTAAGTAGATTACAGAAAATTAATGAAACTGCTACCAACATCAATTAACAATATTCCCTTTTAGGCTCGAACACAAATAAATATTTCAGGCCGACAAAATTAGGGAAACCCAATGCCGAAGATATGTTTAATAAATTTTGTTCCGCTTCCGGGTGGTCTGCTAATAACATACAATAAGGCTAAGGCTCGGCTTGGGACTATCAGAATATAAGTAAAGAAACGAGTAACTTTATTAGCAACTAGCTGTTGCCCGTGACTTTTTTCGATTGGAATTCTGTTTTATCACTCACCCTTATTTTACGCCTCGGCCTCTTGGCTCTCGCCTCCTATGTTAATCCTTATAACTTTAGATATCAGCCAGTAAGTCCCGTCAAAATCGGTCCAGCCATTTTTGGGATTATCCACACAAACAGCACATAAAATTATAGTTTTTTTTTTATATTTTTTTTTTTATATTTTTCATATGGGTTTAGTAAAAAGCTTTTTTTAATTACAACGAGACAATTCAATTTTACTTCAATGTGTGTGAACTTCACTCCTCTCACTACGCCGTAATACAGACCTACAAAATGAAAATATTACAGTTTTGGCATCAGTATCAATTATAGAGTAGCCTACAAAAAAATTACCACAATCTTTCATTGGACATGTCACGGAATTTACATTAACATTATTTTTCTTTTTATCTGAGAATGACCAAGTGACACAGGCCTACAGTTTGAATATCTGGATGTCTGGTCTGGTCTGAAATCCAGACGTACAGCTTTTAAAAGCCTATTCACTTGTTAGGCGCGGAACTGTGCCCTGCAGTGGAAACATTAGAATCTGGCTTGGATTATTCATATTATCATTACAAGACTCAGTATCAGTTATTTGTATTCTAAGTTAGATAAATCAACACAACCAACAGTGAAAAGTGCGAAAAAATCACTAGATATAGGAGTGTAGATATAAAAGCTGTGGGATGTTATTTTCGGTGCTATTGAATTTCACAAAACGACCGTGAACGCCGACCGAAGGATCGAATGAACAACAGGGGAAAGCCAGCGAAAGTTGTGAGGAATTTTATGGGCACAACCCCATAATATTTTTACCCCGGGAAAGGGAAGAGACATTACGTTGAGAGGTTGTAGAAGTTTGTGATTTTATGCACTTTATCAGAGAATTGATAAGATGGTGATGTAGAGGAACTGAGAAACAAGGGTTCGTTCTCCGCATAATGTTGTTCTGTTTCGGTAGCGGTTTTGAAGCTTCTATCAATGAATACCTATGATTGAGTCAATCGTAATCGCATTGATCTGGCCTACGGCCAGACACTGACCTGACGTCAATGTTGTATCCATGTTTGTGTCTGTGTAATTTCATTATTGTGAGTTTCTTTCATTCTATTTGAAGAACTCCTGGATGACTATACTGTCAGAACATTGAGTTTTAAAATTGAATCTGAACATAACGTTTGAAATATTAATGACGTCTCATGACGTACAAATCGTATGTGAAACCTAGGTAATTGATTTAAGACGTTTTTATTTGATATCTTGCGTCATTATTAAAACAAATAATACCTAATAATAACCTTGATTTACTAAATTCGTTAGAAAAATAGAGATATGTTATTCTGTTTGATTCAGTTCAGCACCGTTGTTACAACGATATTGCAAAAAAACATTCATACCTTCGATTTCTTTGAAATAAACATAATTGAGCTAGCATGAGTATTTTATCCAACAAAACGATAGATTTATATTTCTAGAAAGAAAAAAAAATGATACAAACGGTGTCAGTACACTAAAACAAAGGTCAAGAAATAGTAAATACTTTGAAAGTCGTCAATTTACATTGTATCATTTAAACTCGTAAGCTTTCATTGGAATGGCTGAGCAACATTTTCATTCCATAACTGGCACAAATCATCGTGTCAAAAGATACAGAAGCGCTGCCAACTTACTTAGTATTCTGTGAGTATTGTTCCTATTACTCTTTGATTAAGTGACCAGGAAATTATTATTAATGCATACAATTTATTATCAGTTCACAAAACATTAAATGAAGTTACTTTTAATCAAATCAAATAATTTTATTTGCACAAAAAATGGTAGTATTTTTAGCTTTTAAATTTTAGCTTTCTAGAGTCAGCGTTTGGCCTCGGCAATGATGAACCTATAAGGAAGTCGTATTAAGCTCTTATATAGTATGGGTATTTTTTTCTTGTGAAACCAATAGAACCCATATATATCTCACCATTTCAGTATACCCAAACGGATGTTTTAATCCTAATACAAATCTAGAACACCGTTATTAACCTTTTTTTATAGGCACTCCACACAATTTTAATGATAATACAATTTTACGGTAAGCCTCACTCTTAAAACTTAATTATCCCTTGAACTGCAAGCAAAAACGGCTATAAATTAAGGTAGCACAAAACATTTGATATATGAGTGTAAGCTGCTGCGAAAATACGCAATGCAGATATCGCAATGACTCTGCCCTGATTTGGTAGCAATAATAATACCGCGCAAACAAGATTTTCTTTCTGTGGCCTACATATTTTTATATTGTGTTTGTTCTTTGCACTGTTTTTCATAGCTCCTCCGTAAGGTTCACTTGCAGAATTGTATTTTCATGTTTATTTCCGATGTTAAGGGGTTACAGCTATTAACAAGAAATATTAATAAGTTAGATATGTTTATTAAAACAATTCCTATAAGAGCAAACAAAGTTATTAATCAACGCGAACCGTAATAATCACAAAAAAAGGTACGTTATAACATTACAAATAGCCGTTCATTATATCCATTTTCATATAAATCACGGAAGCCATTTGTATCACTTTACCAGCACCTCACAACATTAAACAGCCAGTGATCCAAAACGGAAAGGCGAATAAAATAAGGGCAACCGATGGATAGACGCAATAAAACTGACCATTACTGAAGTAAACAATATTAGGAAAGAGTCGTTGCCATAAATCTTCGAGAATGCCCAGACAGCGCTTGCCCAAATTGTGGCGAAAACGCAATATACGTACCTAATACACAAGTTAAATTACATTCGCAGTATTCGGTTTAAGTTTGACAATAAAGCTGCAACTGCTACTTTAAATTAGTTGTTTGTACAGACAAACGTAATTTTTTTACTTTCATAAGTAAGTAAATATGAGAAAGCTTCATCATTCTTTTGATTTGGAAATTTAACTAGCTTAAAATTATCAATGCTATAATAAAATGAACTGGTATGTTTGTATTAAGGTATTTGTTTCTTACGAGAAGAACATCAATAGAAAAATCTCAAATTTCAACGTTTGTAGTAAAACGTTACAAAAAGGATTGTGTCTTCCTGCTTCATTTAGAGTTCCTTTAGAAAAGAAGCAAATACAACTATAAATATTTCTTCCAATATGCATTCGTGTTAATGTATGCCGTTTTAATAATAAATTTAGATAAAAAAATAAGTTGTTAGTTTTATGGACCCAAGTCGTATTGACTATTATGGGCAGAGGTTACATTTAACAACAGGGCGATCTGCTATTTTCGTAACATTATCAAATAAAAAAAAGATAAGCGTGGGATTAAGTAAACAGAAAACTTTTGGTTATAGTTTCCAATAAAAAGCTGGTAGAATCTATTTATATTAAATTACACATTGTATTGCTTTGTTTATGGATAGGGGATGTCACTTGATACCAGACTTGCTAGGTATGTCGTTTTGTCACCTTGTACAAAATAGTTAATGATTGACCGATTTAAGGTATTCAGTTCTGTACAAACTATTAGAAAGTAGAGTAGCTGGGTGACTGAAAATCCAAAGTTTGCTGGTCAAACTCTCAGTTACATAAACGAGTACCTTCTAAATTTATGCACACAATACTAAGTAATTTAACAAGTAATTAAGTCACTGTTTGTAATAAAAACTGCGCCAAAATAGATACAAAGCTTGTGTCATAAACTATCAAGATTTAGCTGCTGTGGTAGATATACTGTTTACGGATACACAACGAAATACGATGCGTTGTAACATAGCGTCGTGTTTCAATCTTTTGTTCGGGACGTTTCGGGTCGTGCTCCCTCGTAATGATTTAGTTTCGCACGTAATACAATAATGAAAATGGGGTAACGAGTGGGCCGATAGGTTAAGGTCGTTGGTTACGTTACTGTGCTTATAATATGACAACAAACAATTCATAAAATATTTTCATGCCATTATTAACTTATTTTTTTTTTAAATATTACATATTTATAGTAACATTCATCCGCACATGCATCACCTTGTACCACCATAAATATGACCTAGGTAGTACAATAACTTAGTGGAATGACGTTGGTACTACATAAATAGAGAATACGGAGTACCAACGTCATTCAACGTCAGCAGATCACAGAATTAAAAGTAAAAAGTAACATGAGTAAAAAAGTTTTAAATAACGAATATTTTAACCCATTAACTACCCAATGAGAAAGTCATTAATAACTACTTGCAAAACAGAAACAGAAGTAAAGTGATCCGATTAAAAGCGTTTTTATTCAACAATAATCTATTTTTGGTAAACAATAACTAAAGCAATCAAAAGTTCCTCTCCCTCTTTTCGAGACGTAAAGTGGTTTTGTGGAACAACTGTATGCAATGTTCTTTCGTTGAATTTGAATTGTATATTGAGTGGAAAGAAACTTAGTTTAGCTGTTACAAAACATATTTTGTTTGAGGTGGTGAACATCGCCAAGTTCGTCTGGGGAAGTACTGCCACCATGCCCATTTCTGCCGCCAAGCAGTAACGCGTACGCGTTACTGTGTTCCGGTTTGAAAGGTGTGGTTGCCGGTGAAATTACAGGCACATGAGACATTCCACCTACAAGTCTCATAGTTACGGGCGCATACGATGTGACTTGGGTATTGTCGTACCTAGTAGGGGAGGACCCAAGTCGCATTGGTTGTTATGGGTAACTAAAACACAAAAAAAAAACGAATTTTTACAACGCGTAAAAAAACTACAATTCACACTGAATACCTTTTTTTACGTCAGAACCCTCTCAAAATATCATTGTTCGATCTCTGCTGTTCGGTGTTGTCGCCATCTACTTAAAACGACTACATTTGAATTCATGGGCTGGATTGGCTGAATTGGATAAGTTAGGAACGCGTTTCGGATCTTCGAAATTGAACTTCCATGAGATCCTATTACTTTCCTACAGTATTATTAATAAACGTGATATATTATTTCGTACATACTTCCCACCACTTTCCGTCCAAAAACCACTGGTTCATATCCGGATAAGATACTCCTGGGAGTTTTCGTTCGGATAAGCTATGAACGAAGCCATTACTCCTTGACCTACAATCTCAAAAGAATGTGCTATTAATTAGAATGATAGATTACAATAACCCATAAATTATGTCTTGTCAAGATTAGGCTGGGTTTACAGAAATTTTCTTTGAAGCTTGATAATAATATGTAAAAAATTACATTCAGTAAAACTGGCTACCACTAAATATCTCATCAAGGGAAGTCATCACAATATTTTTGCCAATGATAGTCTCCGACAAGGATGGGCCAACGAGGGGAACAAGGAAAACAACGAGTGCTGACAATTTCGTGGAGTGGTGAATAATTCATTCACGATAAGTTTATGAGGTTCATTACATTGATGTTATTTCTCACATTTTACTACTGCTCTAAAGAATGAAGCTGCTTGTCATGTCAATAGACGAGTTATCACATAATTGCTTTTGATAAAGAGATTTTTGATTCCCTTATAAAGTCATTTATTCAATCAGATGTATTATTACATCACAATTTAAATGAAAAACAAAACTTTATTGCAGAAGTTACAAAAAAGTCTACTAGGTGCTGGACGGCACATTCAAATTTAGGTGAGCATTAAGAAATCCAGGACGCTTTCTGCTATCGTTTCTTCATGAAGCTTTTTTCAGTTAAAGCTCCGCCTCATCAACATGTCAGATTTTGACCTTTGGCATTACACTTAACTTTGATATTATTACCAGCTAAGCTATCTATCTACCGAGCCACATATGTCCTCACTGGATTAAATTTCTCAAGTGAAGTGCATGACCTAATTTACCGTTTGAGCCCAGTCTGCATTGTTAGCTAGTTTTTTTTTGGATTAGATAGTTTTGACGTTTAAAAAAAGGTACATCTTATTTTTTTTCCTAGTAGTACACATATTTTTCACATCTGTTCTTCTTTCCTAACAGCTTGACCAGCAGACTCCACGAATCACTGTATTTAACGCGCTACAAAAGAAAAACAATATTAGTCTACAGCAAATAAGTATGTACAGTGAAAAGGAACAGAGATTTGGCCTCATAGCTCAAATGTCAAAGTAACATGACTGTTCGTTAACAAATACAAGTATGAAATTTCCAAGAGAGCCGAGGGCATGATCTGTTTTCATTATTCACTGCATGACTTTGATAACTTGAATTTTAGAACAAAGACCCTTTGGTTACGATAAAATAATGCGAAATTTTACTTCAACAAAGCTCACAAAGACCGAATAAACCAAGATATGATAATAATTGTGTTTGTGACTTATCAAGTTTACAATTAATTTGGCTCTGCCCTTTTTGCCGTTTTTTTTTCAATATTGGTAGACATTTCATACAGCACCATCTAGCTCCAAAGTAAGCTAAGCATAGCTTGTATCATGGGAACCAGACAATTAATAATATAATATATAATAATAAAATTTGGTAGACATTTCACACAGCGCCATCTAGCCCCAAAGTAAGCTAAGGCATATTAGCTTGTAGTGACAACTAATATAAAATATATATAATTTTAGTACTATACTTTTTTGTTAATAAAAATACAATACATATCTACACCCAGACACGGAACAAACATTCGTCACACAAATGTTTGTCCTGGGTAGGAATCGAACCCACGACCTACAGCGCAGAAGGCAGGGTTGAACAAACTGAGCTATGACGCCAGTCGAATTTACCTCGATCATATTAACGATGGTCATCATGTCGATGGCTGATCAGAAAAAAATCCATATAAGCGCTGTCATGTAGGGGTATGAATCGTCAGGTGTAATTGTATAAGTACTAGTTTTATAAGCTTTTTAACAACAGATTTGCGTATGTTCGTACAAACAAACAACAACGAATATATTATATAATATCTTTATAATGAAGAAGTAGTTATTTTATTTTCAAACCTAGCTAAACTTTTTCTCTCTTATATTCTTTTGAATATT
Source organism: Chesias legatella (assembly GCA_947359385.1). Classification (NCBI taxonomy): domain Eukaryota; kingdom Metazoa; phylum Arthropoda; class Insecta; order Lepidoptera; family Geometridae; genus Chesias; species Chesias legatella. Next base: position 6,498,028 of record OX375768.1, read on the forward strand.
ATGTGAACTCATAAATAATTAGAACAATGGAAATATCCAAAAAAGTGGGCGTAGAGTATGAACTGAACAATATCTCTACATTATACATTCTTATTTCATTGTTAAAATACGAGTTGCAAATGAATCATTTTCGTGCCAGAGTACCCTCCTGTTTATTTGTTCAGAAGGCTTATCTACCCACATCTATGCTACGATGTTGATGGGTCGTTATTAACCAAATTTACAAATTGTTTACTGAACAATTCAAATCAAATTGGAAAATGACCAAAATTTTTTTTTTTGTGATATTATATATTATTGATAAGTTTATCTTTAAAATTGACTACGCCGAGGCATAAAACTTGTCAGAAATGTGTTTCTCATGTAAGTGAAATTGTTATTTCTTTTTGAGAAAATAAATGATCTTTAACCATATATCTAAAACAATTATAATGATCACATTATCATTTACAATCTATTTTTCTATACTCATTCGAGCAAAATGACCACTTAATAATTAATTTTTGGTTTATATTGGGCATGGCTTTACCCAGTGGAGGAGGGATTACTGAGTGACAGCGGTTACTTATCATGTTATTAAATTTAACGAGTAATGCAAAAGTGCTAATTAGTTTGGTATATGTAAAGCTATTGATATTGTTTTTTAATAAATATTTTCCCATTATTGCTTATTATTAGAAGCGGAAGGATAACTAAAACTGTTTTGATGAAAACTACAAAAATTAAAATCGCACATTGATAAAACACGTTATATTTATCTATAATCCTTGTATTTGATTAAAATAATCAAATATTTGTTCTATAAACTGTACAAAACACAAAACAGCGAACCGAACAATTTTTGAATTTTTGTTGGCGAAGTTTAGGACGTCGCAGAGTTTTTTAAAGTTACCTACGCCGTAGTGATGCTGCTACGTGCTACGTGATACCTGCTACGCTGAAGCAGGTACCACAGTGCTACCGAATAAATGACTCCGTGATAAAGTAACAGTAACTCTGCATGGAAAGCTTCAAGACTTTCCATCCAGGGCAAGCATTTTTTTTAGTGTACAATTGTGAAGGTATTTTATTTTACTTTATAGTTTAGGTACAAAAGCAGTTAACAAACCATAATGCTAAATAAACTAGGTAGGTACATGTTGATAACTTATTAACTAAGTCTGCTAACCCTAATATTGTACACAGCATTTGTTTAAACAATATTTTTGAAATGTGACATAAAAAAATTACAACCATTAATAAATTAGAAATTACATAAACAAAAAACAAGAAAGAACTAATGTTACTTAATTCAGATATTCAATTTAGACAGCTTGAATTCGAATGTAAGAATTTTATCATGGAAAATATCAATTTCAATGGGAAGTTTATTGTAGAGTTAGAATTGACACATACGGTGCAAAGGGTTATGTGTTACACCACACAAAATTATAAACGTGAAAGTTTATTCAGATGTTAGTTACTCATTCACGCCAACTACGAATGCGATTTGGCTGAAGTTTTGTTGAAGTTGTATGCACCAGCAACGTTACTAAATCTTCTTTCGTTTATTTAAAAATAACATAAAGTCGACATTTTTGGATTAATTTACCGTTATTAGTTTTCAATAACAAATTTTCCAAAGCTCCAAATACGTGCTTGTTTATGAAATCTAATGTGAAATTTTTAGGGATCAGGGCTTAGGACTCAAGTTTTTAAATATCTTACTGATTACTGATTTTCTGATACTTGGAACCTAAAGATTTTTTATGGAAAATACACAATTTAAATTAATATTGTGTTTTGTGTTTATGTTTGTTTTCAAACAGAACGGATTTCCGCTTTAGTCTAGTTCCATCGCAATATAAACACACTGCGTTTTCACTTCCGTAAAACACACAAAGGAGTTGTTTAAACTAAAATTGCTCTTAGTTTGAAAGTTATATAGTATTTGTGACCTAGTTCTTGTCACTTTGAACTAAGGAACATTCGTGTCTATACCTCATGAATGCATTATTTAATTGAAACAATTTTTTTAAACCCTTTTCTGTCAGAGACTTGGGTGATGGAACATGGTAACAGCCCATAGAAAACAGCAATACGTCTCAAGCCCTCTCTACCAAAGTACGAAAACACTCAAGTCACGTTGCAATGTGTCCATCACCCCAAAACGGGGATGTTACGTCTCATGCGCCTGCAATGTCATCAGCACCCACTCCCTTCCACCGGAACACAGCAACACTAGTCCATCACTGCTTGGCGGCAGATTATCAGGTGTGGTGGCAGTACTTCTCCGGGCAAACTTATGACAGGTGCTACTGCTATTTTGGGTTGCTCCTTTCGCACCACACTGGGGGCCCACTTTGCATGCCAATTTTTATGACATTCAGACATATAACAATGGAACAATTTGTACGTGTAGTGTTTCAGCACACTCATATCTGCATTTTTATTGCTGTTATAGAGAAAAGATACAGGTGACATCAGGTGAACTAACTGCTTGTTTCGTTATATAAGTACTCACGTAAACAAACAAGGTCCTTATATTACGAACAAGTCATCCAAATACCTAAAAAAGAGCTTTTATCATATTATTCATATATTAACACGGTAGATGAATGCTACGCAAATCAAATCAAAACAACAAAATCCTTGATATACCAGGCGCCATGTTTTTCCTCATTGTTGGAAATAAAATGCGTGTTTAATTTAAATTTTGTGTTCCCCTATATTATGTTTGGAGAATATTGTAAAAATCTAATTACAGAATCCAAAGAGATAAAAGAACGTGATTCAGGTTTGTTGTATGTAAGTTAATATCTAGTCAAGGGTAAGGTTTTATAAAATTGCTATTAATTATATAGAAAACAAACTTCTCTTGAAACAAAATATGTATAAGTAAAAAATAAAACACCATCTTGCTATTTACATCCTTGGCTATAAAGAGATAAAGCTTATTTTCGCATGAGTATTTGATTTACTTTGAAACTAATGGGTAAAGCGCTTTAACGAGGTCGGTTGCAGAAATTAGTGTAAGTTAACATCAAAATGGACACAGGATATTCATTATAACGAAAACAGACTTGATACCAGTTCCCAGGAAGGTTCTTCTGTGTATTTTGTTGGATTTCGAGTCTATTCCAAGGATCTGTTGTGATTAATTTTCCTACTAAGATGTGATTCTATTTCAAAACGCTTACAGACAGACTATTTTGGTTATTAATATCGTTTCCACACGTTTAAATCATTGAGAGCGTGGTGGTCTAGCGGTACTGACCCCGAGTTTCAATCCGGAGGTCGCTGGTTCAAATCCCGACGTGCATCTAAGAGTTTTTCGATTGAAAGATACATGTGCGCAATACCACGTTCTCAAAACGGTGAAGGAAAACATCTTGAGGAAACCGACATGTCCTAGAACTAAAAATTCGATGACATGTGTCAAGTGCACAAAAGGAGCCTCTTTGAGGGGCACTTAAAATCCTTTCACCACACCGGTTCGAGAGAACCAGTGACTCGAATACTACTACTACACGTTTAAATGTGCACTGATTTGAACTATTTTAAGCCTTATAAAGTGACGAATCTCTATATCAACAGAAATAAAAACACCTTCGATTAATCCTGTGATCACCATTCAAGAATCCAAATAATGCATGTATCTAGTTATTCTACGTTTAAAATTATGCATGTTTCAAATTATTATACGAGCTTCAGAATTACTGTTTTCAAAACATAATTTATTTGGATTGCATTGCATTTATTTAATTGGATTGTTTGTTAAATAATAATAATAAATCATTTATTTCAGACCCATAGATCCATAGATTAAAACACATGCAACACAACACAAAACAATTACAAAATTACAAAATTTCAAATTTAAATAAAATAAAATAATTAATTAAAAACAATTTAAATTTAAATTTAATCAAACCTTAAACTAGCTGGCACTGAGTCGGGCCTGGACAGGTCATTGAGCCACCAGCGAAAGCCTCGTTCAAAGTTGTTATAAATTGTACCTTGGTATTGTATGAATTGAACTGAGATATTATAATATATTATTTTCCATTGCGTGAAAGTAGATGCATTTGTACTTGATACAAGCAACCAAGCGTCATAATGCGTTATATACCACACGGAATGTGCACATACGAGGCTATGCTCTTGAGTCGTGGGGTTCTGGATGTTGGGAATAGACACTGTGCCTCCTAAGACACAGTTTATACTAGTTCGGCGGCCAGTGCCTACTCCAATTGTGTACCTCTGTTTCGAGCATAGATTTTGCATTAATCAGTTGTAAGTCACTTTGTTTTAGTTTAAGTGTAGTTGCAAGTAGTCTGGAAGAAATCGTTTCATACGATAAGATCGCCTTTGGATAAACAACAAATGTCACTAACCATGGGTATGTCTTGTATGTCACCTGTGTTTTTCCGATAAAGACATTATTATTATTATTATACACGGATAATATACTCATACGATTCCGTGAAGTCGTTATAATTTTTTCTTTATTCATTAAGCAGATACAAGTAGTGACCATGTAGTACAAGTACAGCTAATTGGTAGACACCATATCGACTTACATACCGAAGGACACTGGTTCGAATCTGGACTAGCCGTGCCCGAATACTATTTTTCGAGGTATTTTCTCAAGGTTTGCTGTCATTACCTAGCAAGGGTAAACAGGAATGTGACATTTTACAATAATAATTGGTAGATGGCATCATATTCCTATAATTCCTGTAAGTTGTAGCAATAACTAGAAATCCTTAGCTGTATTTTATTTCATATGAATAAATATATTTGATTCCTTTATTACATGTACCAATATTGAAATGCCACCCATATCTGAAGTGTAATAAAAAATAATATCAACGTTTTTTATAAAATTTTAGATTTTCCCACAAAATTCTTATTATAATAATAAATAAATAAATAATCAGATATACCACCATATTATACAAAAAATTATGTTTTCTCCGGGCAGACTGAATGCCAAACGAATTCATAAGCTTTTATTGGTTGGATACGTCGCAGTAAAAAGGTCTCGCTCTCACATGAATACCGCTGCATGTGAATGAAGGAGACGGTGCACAGGAAAGGATGTTCGATCGTGTTTTTGTAACATGATGCGAGACGAATGTAATATGGTTTACTCGGTCTACATTCTTTGTTTATCTTCAATAGGTGGGATACGTTTTGCTTTCTTTCAATCAGCGTAAGTTGTTTTATCATTCATCAATGCGATTTTTTGTTCATAAACAGTCAGATTAGGGTTAGATATAGGCCAAAAATGGCCAACGATTTACTTTCCTTTAAAAATGTTTAATGTTTCTAAAGGTCAAGGATTACTGAAGCAGTTTTTTAGGTAGGCTATATTTAAAACGATATTTTTATTCATGGACATAAAATAAATAAATAATTAATATTGGTGGGCATTTCACTCGGCGCTACAAAGCTACAAAGTAAGCGAAGCATAGCTCGTATCATGGAAATCAGACAACTGATACAATACTTATATACTTTTTTTTTTTGTAAATACGTACATGTGATAAATATTTATTTAAAGTAGCAGTAAAACTTGTGCTAAGTTTGCCCGGAGAAGTACTGCCGCCACACCAGGTAATCTGCCGCCAAGCAGTGATGCGTAGAAATACGTAGTAGGTGATAAACAGTAAAATCAGAATCCCTCATCAGAACTACGTGTGTGAATAAATCTTACATAAATAGGAAGCTTTTCTGGTGTTATAAGTGCTAGAAGCGCTTGAACACAAATCTATACAAATAAATAAATCTGGAGTGTCTGTTTGTTATATTAAAATAACCTCTTTTTACTAAGTGCATATGGATGTATACACGGTGCATATACCAAAACAATATTTTTTACAATTTTGTCTGTCTGTCTGTCTGTTTGTTCCGGCTAATCTCTGAAATGGCTGGACCGATTTTGACGGGACTTTCACTGGCAGATAGCTGATGTAACAAGGAGTAACTTAAGCTACTTTTCCAAAGGGGTAAAATAGGGATGCGTGCTAAAACCGAATTTCACGCGGACGAAGTCGCGGGCAACAGCTAGTTTTAAATAAAATTGACTGGCCAGCCGAGTTGACAGAATAGAAATGACAGTTTCACTTAAAGTAGTCGGTCAGTGTCCCTCAAATCACCAGCTGGACAGATTTACAGACCAATCCAAAGTTTCGAGGCAAAACCTCAATTTAGATTCGCAAAGTGGGCTTTGGTGACTACGCCGGTCAATCTAACATAGCTTGAATTGACAGACGATCTGTCAGTCAATCTTGGTTTGACATCGCAGCGCATAGCGTCGTCGTTTCAAACCATATGGAATATATAAAAGGGTGTGTCAGAGCATTAGTGCAATTAATTTGAGCAGAACATAACCTTAGCGTTTCATACTGGCCATGTTACGATCGTTACAAAAATTAACACGTAGTCTGTACTTACGCTTTTAGCATTATTTTCTGTAGCAGTCTATTCTATGGTAAACTCAAATGTTTTCTAGCAATCAAGTGAAGCGAGCAGACAAGTGGAAGTTTTAAATTATAGTATTATCTGTTTCTAGGTTGAGTTTTTTTTAAATCCGAATGAATAATGTTAGTAAGCCTAACAAAAATATATTTGATTTACATTTTCCGCTGTTATTCTGACCTATTTTAAGTTATCACAAACAATTTAATTCATCTAATGGCGGACATTAATTACTGCAGGACAATAAAGTTCTTATTGCGCCCCGGACAATTATCTTAAAGTTATTATACGAACTGTAATTTGAAAAGTTTGAATCGTTTCACATGACACGACTAAAATTATATCGAGCATAAACGTTTAATATACGTTCATAATAATAATCAGGAAACAGTAAGTTTTATTTTATGAATTTACTCAAGAGTTTTTCATTATCACACACGTGAATATTATATTACTGAGATCATATTATTATAGAAAATAATCCGGTTAATTGTCAATCACAGATAAAATTTGCTTACATGGATTCCGTTCTCTATGATTTATTGCTCTCTGTGTTTATTTTTCAGTTCAGTTTCATTTCCAATAAAAATATAAGATATAACTAAAGAATCCCTAAAACGTTACAATCAAAAGAGATGAATAAATGAGCCATGCTCTTAAAAAATTACGCTCATAATTTCAAATAAAACGTGACAGTTTTACACTGAAGGCTTCTTCAAATAGTCTGCGCTCTGTTTTATATACTCAAATTCAAGCTGAAAATATTATTAGTTAAAATTTATGATAGAATGGGTTGAACGATTTTTTCTTCAGAATACAGCTCATAAAGTATTTAAAATGTTATCTTTTGTTTTAGATCATTGTTTAACTATAAGCATTTACATAATACAACTCAATATATTGAAATATATATGAAACTTAATTAATATTAAAAGCACTGTTGCATATATTTTGTGATAAAAATAATAACTGTAATACGATTACAGTTACAACTTAAGAGACAACTTAAGTTCAAAATAGTTGCGGGAGATGGAATTTTGGTGTCAGAAGGGTTTTATTTCTGGGGTCTACTAATAAGCTACGATTAAACGTAAAAAAATGAACTGTTAAGCCCATAAGCCCATTGCATGTACTCAAATATCACAAACGGGCAAAGTGATACTGGCAGAAGAAACTTGTTATAAATAAACAAACAAGATTATGTTTTTCCTCAAAATATAGAAGCAGAATAATAACAAAACAAGAAGTGAACTTCGTTCACGTCTTTACGTACTTTATTTGTGCCAATGAAAAACCTCTCAAGTTTATTTGGAAGGTACAGGGATTACCGATCGCCGAGCGAGCACTCCCGAACGTGCGATGCGCTCGGTAAGCACAGGGGATCAGAGATAAGCTGTGTTTGAAAAATTAAAAGAATTTCTCTTGGTTCGCTGTTTTTGGTTGTAGAGTTTTACTTTATTGTCTACGTGCACATGTATATCATCAAGAGAACGTGGCTGTGTGTACAGCTACGAAGTGCGCAATAGAATGAATAACCATAAAACTGGTCTGAGCAACCATAAGTTGTAGTCTGGAATTAGGTTCATAGTTCCAAAGTTTATTAGAATCTACCAATAAAGCGCATTACCCGAAGCGCGTTTCATAGCAATAAAACTAATAATTGTGGCTGGCTCTTCCAGAAATTCTTTGTTATTGTTCTTCTGTTTTGAATTTGAGGCCCTCAAAATTTTAGTCCATCCCATTGCGCAGAAAAGTTACTAAATAGCTAAAATGTAATTTATATCTGTCTGTTTGTAAGACAAATTTTCAAACGGCTTGTTCAGCTATTTTCAATATTGACGTTGTTGTTTCAAAATTTGACCAATCATCACCTATATATACTACAAGAAAGGTTGCATGGAAGAGATCACTTTTAGTGATAATGCCGCCCATTGTGTGCTAATGCACACAATTTGCTGTACTGCACTAACTGCACTAATATTTTAATGTATTTATTATTTATTTTTTGTAAAATGTTTTTGTGGTGTATACAATAAAGAGTTAATCTATCTATCTACGTTATAAAATTTATACTACTTTTGCTCTAAAGAAAACCATCTATAAAATAGAAAATGCTAAATACTTTACTACCGCACTGTTAACCAGACGGTTCATTTATAATGAAATCTATTGATATTCAGTTTGAGAATGAACGAGGTGACGAAGCCATTTTGTAATTTGTATATTTACGTACACGTAAGTTTTGTGGGGAATTTCCTGGCAAAGAGATGAATTTGCTTGAAAATACATTTTATTCTAAATAATTAGTCAATTGTATAAATAAACAGAATTCGTTATAAATACAGTAACTAAACATATACATAATAAGATCATGGAATTGCCGTGTCTGTAAATTTAAGATTTTTGCAGATAATGAACAGGGAGACGTTACAGTTGTAGTAAGTAAATTGAACGTAAAAAAGCTTATTCTGTAATTTGGACTGTTTGTGTGTGTGTGCTTAATTAGTGAATCTTTGCCCCGAGTTAAACTTAGCGTTTGTTTCATCAATTTCATCCCACAAAATATATTTAGCGTTTAAGTTTAATTAGTAGCACGGCGCGCCTATACATATATTCGACGTAAAATTTCATAAAATTTCATTTACATAAAAATTTCGGATTTGTGATTTGGTATTTGTTGCTTTAGTTTTTTTTTTTACTGAAATATCATGTTAAATTTTTTAACGACTTATAGTGGGTTATTATGTCGATCATATTAGCTAGAGCTAGACTAACTATGGCCGAAGACATACTGGATTGGAGTAGACTTATTTTTATGTGATAGATAGATAGATAGATAGTTACGGAACGAGCTGCTGGCCGTGTTAAATCTGCTGTTAAGTGGAATTTCTGCAAAAATGGATTGACAAAATTACAATCTGGTTATATGATCTGAATAAGACGTGGGAACTTTAAATATGAAAGATGTTATTTTTTAAATGACCGTAACGCAGGTATATTAATATCGATTATCCAGATCTTGACAAAATTAATGGTATTGCTTTTGTGATGTTCCCAATCTGTGGTTTTTCGAATAAAAACGGATATATTTGTTAACAAATACATATTAGCAAACTCTTATTAACGAGATTCTGGATTAACTCATAAATTTTTATAAATTCCTATTAATACTTTGTTATCTTAATAAATCTAATATCGTCACTATTTTTGGTATAGTACCAAAAATAGTGACATAGTAACATATTGTAAAATATGTTACAATATTTATGTACAGTTACACAACATAATTAATAAATATAAATAAATAGTGGTGGACATTTCAAACATCGCCATTTAGCCCCAACCTAAGCATAGCTTGTACTATGGGAATCAGATGACTGATAGAATACATAAAAACTTTTTTTTGTAAATACATATAAATACATATTAACACCCAGACACAGAAGAAACATCAATTCTCGTCACACAAATGTTTGTCTTGGGTAGGAATCGAACCCGTGACCTACAGCTCAGATCACAAGGCAGGCCAACTGAGCTGCGAGGCCAGTCAAAATGTAAGGAAAATATTGTAATAAATATCACAGAATGTAGTCAAAACTTTAAATCATACCTTGTTAAGAAAATTAGACCTCTCGCTACATGGCGGTATACATTCAGATCACGTTTGAAAAAGATAAGTACGAACAATCCTAGACTGAATTACGGGAAAATTAAAACAGTTCATAAGACAGTCGAGCCACGGCCGTGGTATATAGTTTGTGTAATATATTGCATTGAAGAATCTTTAGTTTCTCTTAAGAAATTTAAATTTCAGTTATAAGAGAAATTTAATAATTTATATTATAATATCAGTGAGCGTATGAATATATTATCATAGCTCCCCCGAATCGTTAATCGAAGTTTTACGTGTTACGAATATACCTACCGACATCATCCTATTGGAGCAGTTATGTATAATACTAGTAAAGTTAATTAAAACCACCTTGGAATTTACAGAAAGTAGAACTAGTATCAAGTTCGTCCGAGAAAGTACTGTTACCCTATACATATCTGTTTCTGCTGCTAAGCAGTAACGCATACGTAAAACTGTACTTCCGGCTTACACGGTGTGATTGCCGGGGAAATTACGGGCACATAAGACATTCCACCTTCACGTCTTACAGTTACGAGCACAATACAATGCGACTTGGTTGTTCCAGCACCTAGGTTGCGAAGGGTAGAAGACGTATTGATTTTGTTATAGTTAGAGGTTACAGCTTCATATTGCCTGTTCTGTAATTTAGTTACATACAAAAACTCATACCTAATTCAATTTACAGTCCAAGGTATCAGAAACAACAAATACATACGAATTTAATTAGTGAAAAAGGTTGCTACAAACCGAATACAATTTAGCCCATGTGAAATTCAAATAAGGGAGGGACATTTTAATCTGATTCGGTTGTTTTTTGGTCGCATTCCAAGTTGTTTTTTTCTATTACTTGTAGGGTTGTGTTGGACTACATACCATTTACTGATGTTAAGTAACGTCAAAGCAGATGTCGGCTCCTTAGCATATCATAAAACTGGATGAGCATAGTTACTGTTATAATTAAAAGCATAGCAGAATTTCTATGGTGGACCAGGCAATGCATAGATTAGGAAGTGATTCAAAAGTGAGACTTTTAGGACATACTACTACTGGGTGCTTTTCAGCAGATTCTTATCAAGAACCTGTCCAGGTGAGCATTTGCCCCACCAATATTCTACGATTTCCCTCAAGGTGTTATGTTTCACTGGAAGGTCAAGTTCATTATAGAATTCATACCCACAACCGACAGATTACATGCCGCGACAATTCCGACTGTAATGTTGTAGCTTCAAACTAAGTCATTTGAAATAGTGCGCCATTTGTCACTAACCATTCGAAATAGCGCGACTCACTAGCCAGCCTCGTTGTAGCCTCATGTTACGGATTTGCATTGATAATTGGGTTGGGGAATAATTTGCCAGCAGGACTTTGTACGCTCGGTTAAGGCATTATGTTTGTGTACGTGTAGTAAAAGCTGGTGTAACTTTAGGATTTTATTAAAATTGATTGCGGATTTTCGAAGCGGTACAAAAACATTTTCATTTTTCCTACCCATTTTAGCGATAAAACTCCGCCGTTGTTGATGTAATAATTAATTAGTGTCAATAAAGTTTATTGGTTTCATAAATAATTTTAAGATATCTTGACTGATGGACAGACAACGTACAGCCTAGCCCACTGATCTTACAGAATTGTAATTCGAGGGTATGTTATTTATAGGGCGTAGACGCATATTAAGTAAAGAAGTTTGAAAATTTTCCCCTAGGGGTCCAAAATAAGGTATAATTGTGAAATTAATAATAACGCTTTATTTCAGTAACTTTTAGAGCGAGATCCTTTAATCATGTAACCAAATACGATTATAAAATTATATTCATGTTGAATTGAATGAAACGATTTTAATGTCAAAAAGTGACTTAGGAATAGGAGAGACTTTCATAAGTTCTAACTAATTTAAAGGAGAAAACCGTAGCGGAAAATAGAATTCGGTGACAAGTTGATTAATTTTATTTCTGGATTCTAATTATATGCAACAAATTAAGCCACTAAAACTTAAAGCCCATAACATTTATTTAGCACACGGGGGCAAAGCAGCGTTGGCGTCAAATAAACAAAAATACATATACGAATTCAAATACAACGTTGATAAATTTCATTAATAAACCTAGAAATGGACTGTTTTAAAATTCAAGAATATATTCACCCGTAGATGTATATGTATTGCTTTAGACACGGTTGATCAGGACATTTCACTGTAATGAATTAATCTCTGGGAGAAAATCATTCAAACTTGATTCATTAATTACAAAATAAGGGTTCAAATTAACATAAGAATAATTATCATTTGACAAAATATAGCGTTTTAGTAGTAGTTTAAATATTAAGTACTTATTTAGACTTCTTCATAAACATTCGGTTAGAACTTACCATATTCTGGACACGTGATGCTGAACGCCACTGCAAGCAAAATGCCGATTGCTCTGCCGCCAAAATACTTGCTGGCCATCTTGCAGCTTTTACTTATGCGACACTAGCTTACTAGCTGCGACATCTTCAATCTTCTTTACCAAATTTGTGCTACTCTTGGAGGCTTCATCGTTCATGCCTCATGATAAAAAAATATGCGTCATTTTTGTCAATTGGCCTTTTGGGTTTTTCCTTTTTGGGCAAGTTTAATTTTCGGCATCACATCTGAAAAGAGGGGAAAAAATTTGTGAATGACATTCAATGACATATTCTCATTAATTTTTTCCAACAGATACTAATACAATATTAGTTATGTTTTAATTAATAATATAGTTATGTTTATTTTTTATATACGAGTAATACAAATTTGTCGTCAGATTAGGTTTTCCAAGACACAAAAAAACAATGTGGGTTTTCCTGATTTTCCGAAAAAAATGTCTCCACCATGTATGACATTTTGAAATCCAGTTGATTTCGTTGTGTTGCCTATTTGCTTTTTCCATGACACATTAGAAAGCCTGTCCGTTACAAATGTTTTTCACACAAAGGCGAGCTATAATTATTTTTATTCCACGTACTGTACGGGACTAGAAAGGACGACGTGTTGTACAAAAGCGACTGCGACAGAATTGTATTATGTTCCAGCTTTATGTCGGTCGGAAAGTGTTGCCTCTGGTTGCCGGTTGTCTGTTCTTCGACGTTCTGTGCACGATTTATATGTAGCTAATTGTGTTCGTTTTACCTTTTAAATTTTCGTTAACGTATTTGGCATCTATCTCATTACTGGCGATTAATAGATGTAACAACTTGTTGGATATTTTTATTTAAAGAAGCAAGTTTAAAAAATTTCCTCATCTAAATCAGGTCTTCTTCTGTTAAGTGACTCAATTACGATAGTGTTTTGAGCGTGATTTTTTTATAACAGCTTTAAGAAAAATATTTTGACAATGTGAATGTAAAATCGACTTTTAATTTTTACCCACTATTATTGATAAATAATTAAAGACCTTCATATCCTTTTTAGTATTTGGAAAGCATTTCAGCACCGTTCTCAAATGAAAAAGTTCAATTTTCAGTTGTTACATCTCTTAAATATAAAAATGTTTAGTATATTTTTATGTAACATTAGTTATGTTATGAAACTAAACGTATTTTACATAAATTTTCAACCGTAGCTTATTTGAGTTGAAAATTTAAGGTAACTTTGATTGTCAATATAATATTTGTATGATCAAATATTAAATCCCATTCAACTTCTACGGGTAACTTTAAATTATTTGAATTAACCCAATTGAAATATTTACAAATAAAATGCCAGCATATAGCCCATAATTCGTTCTAAAGTTCGTGAAGTAAATGAAGTCAATACATTTACGTAGCTGCAATTTTTTGCTGTTTTATTCACCAACTCTTCAAACGAGTGTTTAAAAAATTGTTCATTATGATCAATAGGATCTTAATGCCCTAACACAAGCAAGCTACGGCCCTATCAAGTATCGGCAGCCATAGAAGGCTATTGACATGATTCTGCTCACTCGAGCGCCTCGCGCTTAGGACTTTAGATCAAAGGAATAAAAACATGCCGATATAATAAACCTTTGAATAGCACCAGCCTAGTAGCTCAAAACAAAAATCAACGCTATGATAATATGGGGCTGGAGAATGCTTGGCGTATTATTAGACAGTATTTCAAATGTGATTAAGTGATGGTAGCACGTTCCCAAACTGAAAACAAAGTGCTACAAAGATTATACTTCTTTATGAGCATTATTAATGTCATCATAGGTAACGCTGTTAGCGGGCTGCCGGCTGTGCCTGCAACCAAAAGCTTACTAATTAATGTGATTCAGCTTGTAGAATTAGCATTAAACATGTAGATAATACAAATTCTGATCTGCCTGTGAAAATACAAGATATGAGTACACAATTTCTAAGACTACACTACATATACGATGTGATTTTGTCCGCATTGATTTGTCCGCATATATACGACAGTTGTCAATGTCAATATTCGATATACAACTGTTTCATTGTTTAATACATAGGACTCATTTTGAGTGCAAGAAGTTTCTTATTCATTATTTTAACCGGAAAATATATTTTAATATACATTTATCATAAATAAATGACATGTGTAAAGGCGAGAATACCCCAAAATAGTTTTTTCCAGTAAACCATTGTGGCCAGAGACATCGATGCAGCACAAACAGGCTAAAAGTCATGGCCAAAAATGTTATATGTATAGGGTCAGCGTTGATGTGAATAAAATTATCATAGGTATCATCTACGTAAGACGTTTTTGTAAGTTATTATATATCTATTACGTATATTTGAATATCATCAGCGTGGAGAATATATTGAGAATATTTACTATTTTTACTGTCTATAAAAATAGAAAAGAAATTAGAATTTAAAGATAGAAAATAGAATAGAATTCTGCTTGATACCATAAAGACACAGTTTTATTCCTTGACAATTCCACTGAATAATAAGTACGTGGTTTAATTTCACGATTTCCTGCAACTTCTAAATTTCATTCAATAAAAAGTGCTAGCAACTATCGGGAGATTCAAGGGCTCGTTTAAATAGAAAATCTTCAGAATACTAAAACTGGTACCAAAATGAATAATTTCTATGTATTTTAGACGTAGTATCAAATATTATTTTCAATGAGAAGAATGTTGTAATATAATTAATGCATATATAGTCATATCAAAACCTAGGAATTCAAAAAATTCATCATTTGAAGCCTATAAAAGACGATCTTACTAGTCAATGTATTGACTGACGTATAACTCAACAAAATAGATAATCACCGACATCAGTTAATATGAACACAAACCATTTTTCAAAGCAGTCGTATAAACAGACCATAAAATAAGTTTCATATTGTCAATAAACATGTTTTATGAGTCACCCAAATGGTTTACCAGGACGTAAAGAAAATATTATGACGTAATTTTTCGGAGAAAGTGAAGGATTCGACGTTGTAAAGTCGAGATTAGACTCACGGAAACAAGAGATCGGTATAAAAAAATTGGTTCAGCTTTACGGCAAAACGTAGCTGGCAATCCCGATGATTGATAGATCTACGAACAATAAAATTACGTATCTCTGATTGGTTTCGTGTTATTGATTGCCGTTTAATTTATACGAAAATTGAGGCCTATTTTATAGTTTCGTAATTTATACAATTTGAACATGAGATACCTGCAGAAAGAAAGAGAGATTATTTATTTAACTCAATTGAGACAATTATAATATATAAAATAACCTTAAAAACTTACACATAGGAATAGCAGCGGATAATAAATTATCTGTACTAAGACTACTAAGACAAAATGTGTTGAATGGTGGGAAAACTAGCTCTAAAATCAAAAATACGACCGAATTATACTCATAGGAAACATAAAATATGACATATTTTAAACATCAGTCTCAAAAATCTTAAATGAAACAATTATTAGAGTACTAGACTTGCAAACTCTGACTCTGAAAAATTCAATTGTTTTTATAAAATTGTAATGATTGATTTTATAGAGATATATTTTCTCTAATATTTCCTCCTTAACTGGGATACTTCATCATTCAGTAGAGTTGGAGTTGGGTTGGTTACTTTCTTCTTATCTTTGTTTTTATTTTGTAGTTTAACTTTCAAGCTAAACTGAGTGTAAATAACCCAATAATACCGATCGACGAAGAACAAACAATAAACTGTCACGTCCGGGCTTAAAAGTGGGAAGATTTAAGCCAAGCCGCGAGTTAAGGAACTAATTTGCATTGTAACGCTATGAGTCATGTTCTAACAAAAAGTTTATAATCCACAGGCACTTTTGATGGAATATCCATATATGCAGCCTACTCTTGACTAAGAGTGAACTTACAAGTACCTGTATGACCTTCAAAGGCCTAGAGTACTAGATTTTTTTAATGCCGTAAAGTTGCGGATCTAGCTTGGGGCTCACCTGGTGTTCAGTGGCAAACTCTGCCCATAACAAGCAATATTACTTTGGTCCTCCATGACTAAGGTACGATAACACCCAAGTCGCATCGTATGCGCCCGTAACTCTGAGCTATGTGGGTGCTTGTAATTTCACCGGTAACTACACCTTTACTGGAACACAGTAACGCGAATGCATTATTGCGTGGTGGCAGAAGTAGGTTGGTGGCAGTACTTCACCGGACGAACTTTCATAAGTTTTACTGCTACTAGCTAAGGTTTTCGAATTTTTGCTATGGTCGGGGCAGTTTCGTGGTTTCTTTTACCATTTACAAGAAAGAATCAGCCTTACAAATGCAAGGGACCTATCATCCACGAAACTTATTCCGCACCATTTCTATGAATCCTGCTTAAATATTCTCTGAGTATAACGAGATGTTGTGTATCCATTCAAGAAGCTCACTGGAACACCTCCTACTTCGAATCATAACTTGTGACTATTGTATTGTTGTAGGGGGGGTTGAAGCTTCAGATTATTACGTTGTTTTTACTAGGTATTGGGTTAATTTGTGTCAGGCAGTATATACTTACCAAAACAATTAAATTAGGGATATTAGTAATATTATTAATCAGAGTTTTATTAATTGAAGATTTTGTTTGAATGACTTTTATTGATTTTGAAGAATTAAAACTGTATGTGCATCTCGAAGTCAAAAAGAGTATTTAAAGAAGATAAACTAACAATAAAATTCCAAAACAAACTCTGGAATTCATAAAAATACACACACAAAGTAGAACTTTGAAGTTTATTTTATTTTAAACTCACAAATGCTCCAGTAAAAGTATAATAAACTACAACAATCAGATACATAAACATTGTTAGATATACTGGGTAAGCAAACATTTCTAAAAGTTATCGTGAAATGTATGAACAATACGAGTGAGTAAGACGAATAATCTTTACAATATTTTTTCCTGTAGATGTTAAATATAAATAACTTTACGTAAACACTTAGGTTTTTTAAATTTTGCCAATATAAAAACATGTTCCTAAAAAGCCTCCACCATTAAGAATAAATGATAGGAGCTTCGTAAAATTAACTTTTCATTTACTTTATTTCGATCTTTATCGTTTCCATTGTTGCAGTGAACTGTTAATTATGAAAGATTAATTAAAAATTCTGTTTCATATTAAACAATCACAGAAGAAACTCGAGCAACAAGCTTCTTTGATTGGAAAAGTAGAGTTCCACATTTTATTACACAAACCACTGCATTGCTGTATTCCTTACGGAGTTGAATTCATAAACTATCTTTCTTCGCAACAAAGATACACGAGTCTCAGTAAAACTAGTTACATTAACTTAATCCCTGATACAATGGGGGACAGGATACGAACTGCAGCGGTTTACTTCGCTGAAAAAGGCGTTTACTTCTTAAAACAGTAATAATTTTTGTCAAGTCACGAAGGCATGTTTTAATAAACAAATAGCAGCATCATAACTCATTATAACTTTGCCTTCAGGCAAACAGGCCGAAGTATATTTGAGAACGTAAACTCTGCGGGTCTGAGTTGTGTCTTTATTACTTCTTTGCAGAAAGCCGAAATGGCAAATAAACCTGTTAGAATTGCTGGTTTCAATGAAATTGTACAAATGTACAGCATAATAAGTATATGAAAAGGGAATAAATACTTACAGAATATATTTAGGAAAGCTTATTTTTAATTTATTCTATATATTAATCAAGCTTAAATTAAACAAATCACGGTTAAGTTAGAAAATTGGATGATTGCACTTAGTTTTTCAGGTAGATCGTAGTAGGTGGAATGCTAAAACCCGTTTTATGCCTTTCAGAACATTTTTACGTACCTTTGTATTGTATACGGAATAAAACTTCTACTTTGTATAGTGTCAGTAATCAGCAGCGAGTCAGTAGCGTGGTTCCGCTTAGTTTCAACCCGGTGATCACTGATTCAAAGCAAGACGTGCAACAACAAGTTTGTTGCTTGAAAATTTGATATGCACTATACCAAGATATCAAATCAAAAAAAATCGTTGAAGGAAATATCGTAAATAATCTGGCACGACCTAGAACCAAAACGCTAAAACGCTGAATTAAGACACCCATTTTTATTTACTTAGAATACATTGTGCAAAAAATACAGCAGTGCCCATTCAATCTCGCTTATCGACAGTAGGCCATGGGCCTGCAATTGGAGTATTAGAAACTAGTACGGTTGTCGAAATCGTAATTAATTGACTTCGTAACCTAGGTATAGCGTTTTTCTACTTTTGCTGTTTAGCACCATATGTGTGTTTTGTATGTGACATAATTATATTAAAATCTAACAACAAAATATTCCATTGTAGTATATTTTGTTTTTACACACAAATTAAAATGTACTATCATTATAGGCGCTCCAATTTTGTCTTATATATCTTAATCTATGCAAAAACGCAAAGTTGAAACATTTTGTTTCACATCGCTGTGAAATTTACAAAATGGATCACACCGCGGGCATGTCGAGTTGACAGAAAGGCTAAAACGACCAATGCGATTATTCCCTCAAGTATTTTGCCCTAACCCTTTCTCGTCCGTAGCTGAACTAAATCTAATTAAATAAGATAGATGGAAATGAATTAAACAAATAATGGTATTTCATGATTGATGGAAATAAAGCAATCTGATAAAGAACAAATGCTGAGAATTCTACTCTCTCTGACAAAAGGAAGATTTAATTATTTTTTTTCGCTTTACCTGACAATAATGCTTACTTAGTTCAGTTGTGTGTTGTGTTGTGTGATGTTCCGGTCTTTTAGATAAATATTTAAACTTATAACAGTGATATGTTTTCTTAATATATATAATTTTTCTCGCAATTTTGTCTTATTTAGGATGCATTGGGTTTTATCGAGTGCACACATCAATTTCTGAAATCCTCTTTATAATACTTTTATAATAATACTAAGCAACGTAATGTATATCTTACATCAAAAGAGATAATGTCAACGATACCAGTGTATTCCGACCAATAATGTATTTGTGTGCACTCACGATTGATGGATTGATTCCTTTATAATAATTAGTGGTTTTATTTTTGGATAATCAGTAAATATAATCGTAGCGTTGAGCTTGGTGTGGTCTTTTATATGTTTTTTATAATATAAAACTATAATAACTGTAATATAAAAGCAATAATATACGAATAAAAGACTTTTCTGGCTGTCAAACTCTGACAGTCAAGAATGAATTTCCAGAAATAAGTGTTAGTCATATTATTCTCGGGGAAACCAAAAAACTTAAAATTTTCACGTCTACGTACCCAAGTTAGCGAACCACAAGTAAAAAGTCACTGAGACTGTGTTCTTCAAACGAGCAGGAATGTATTTATTTAGTATGGTTATTATTAATATATGTTATTATTAAGATTTAATATGAATTGACTGGCCTCTTTGCTCAGTTGGTAGTAATAAATAGCCTTCTGCGCTGTAGCTCGTGTATTTAATTATTATATATTCATATTTGTGTGACGAAAATAGATGTTTAATAAAAAAAAAGTTCTGAGTGTTGTGTTTGTTATATTTACAAAAAGTATATAGTAGTAAAGTATAGTAAGTATTATCAGCAATATCGGTCATCTGGTTCTCATAGTACACAGTGCTACAACCTAACATATGCTTAATCAGGGCTAGATGGCGTTGTGTGAAATGTGCACCCATATTTATTTTGATATAAGTGACAACTTGGGAGATAGAGAACCGATATTTACATATTATAATACTGGAGTTCAAACGCCAGCCCATTTTAACAACGATATGCTTCTAACACTGTTACCATTTCAAGTTATATGGAAAATTTGATGTCAAAGAAGCCTCGTTCAAATATCGATTTCAAAGAAATGAGATCAAAGATAATGACTTTCATCAGACACCGTTAAGACGAAGTGGCGGAATAAGGATCCACTTGCTAACAAAGGGTTGAGGGTCTGAGGTTAATTCGTCCGTGTACGTATTTAAGGAGCTCATTATTTTGATATTCAACACTAATGCCTATTTCACACTTTACTAGCGCAATAATTCTTGGATTTCTTCACAAGTGGTCGCAAAACGACGTTTATTATACTAGTTATATATACTATATTATACTAAGTTTATTATTTTATTAAATAACTAGTTCTTGTTCACGGCTTCACTCGCATTAATGTTATCCAGGCATCATGGTGTAATTTATTCGTATTAGTAGGCCAAGTTGTTATTCCGGACGACCGTATAAAAGTTATTTTTTTATTTTTCAGAATAAGTTAATCTTATATAAGCCTAATAACGTGCTAAATATTTTTGAATTAGTATCTGCTCGCGGCTTTGTCCGAGTGGTAATGGGATAAACTTTTTCATTATTATTATTATTATAAGTGCGCCTGTATCTACCTCTATATTTAAACATTCAGCAGGGAAGCACAAAGTGCCATTATCCCCAAAATAAGCAGAGGTTGTAGTATCGGTACCAGGTAACTGATATAAATCTGATATGTATGTATGAAATGTAACACCTTATATATTATTGAAAATAAAGGAGAGACTGGAAAGTAGAAGAGCAAAATAATTCTTGAAACTGATATCCGGGGAAAAAGAACTCATTTTTTCATCAATGAAAATTAGAAAGGAAAAATTGATAAGTAGTCCTTAAATTAATTGTTGAAGCCCCTGAGGATGATTTTATAGGAAAGTTTGACACACCATTTCACCCCCTCAACCCATCTTAGCGAGCGTTTACGTCATAAAACAATATTTCAGACGCCTTAGTAATATCTGAGATATATTGATGAAACATGAGCTTGTTTCTGAGAAGGTTATAAGTCCATGTATGATTCAGTCTTTATCTCTTGCATATAAATGCGTTTAGTTCCCCTGTTTTGTTTACATGCCTTCTGCATATTATTGCTTGCTCTATAAAACTACCCAAGAAACTATTCAATCTTGCTTGGATAATCGTGTTTACAAACAATATCAGTAACATAAAACCAACAAGACGACTTTCCTTACTGGAACTCCGTTGTTCTCTCAACAGGCGAGATTGATCGCTAGTAAAAGTTTAAATAACTCGTCACTTGGTCTTTAAAATATCAAATTGTCGTTCAAAAGAAAATATACCTATAGGGCAATGTGACTCTGGTAGGTAGATTTTATTTCAGAGTGAGTACCGCACAGCCTCAGCGACGTATTAAAATCTCCGCTGGAATAATCCGTGAGCCACTCTAAATAATCTCGTTAATTAAGTAGATGTTGTCAGAAAATAGTGGGGAAAAGATATTACGCGAGGTAGGTTATATGGGAAAATTAAATCAACTTATACATAATTAATTTGTTATGAGTCTGCGGTTTCCATGTCTGGAAATGAGCTTACACTAGCGACGTTTTATTATTATTTACCGGTCTTTTATTGTTCCAGTACAAACACACCGGTCCGCTTATCAATGTACAAATGTAATCAGAATATAAGAGTCTACCAAGGGAGATTGTAATTTGCTTCTGAGATATTTTAGGTTTCCTACGATAGTTTATAATAAATCATTCCATAACCTAGATTTCAATCCCGAGCTCGCTGGTTCAAATCCAGACGTAAATAAATAGAATTCCCATTCCCATTCCCATTCCGCTAGCTAGGCTAAATTTTGTATCTACGAATGAAGAAAAATATTATTTCATTATTTGTATAAAAGTTTAAACAATTTTGAAATTATACAACGTGGACAATGGTAGTGTTTATGATTAACCGCTGGGCCTTATTGCCACAGGAATCGGTCCCCAAGCGCCGAATCGGGTAAAACTATCGTAAATTCAAGCCTATTATTATAAATTACTTGGATTTACTAGCTCTTTGGGTCATGTTGCTATAATTTTCTATTGCTCTATAAAGGATTTGTGAGTACTTGGTGATTATATTTATTAATTTAAATATAGTATAGGTATTCGTAAAGTATATCATTTTCTTGCGACCACTATAATTCATTTAAAGTTTTAACATTGTATCGTGTTATATTTCTAATTTATAAACTTTCTACTCTTGACTCGCTTAATTGAGCTTTAGCTTACAATTTTGTCACTGAAAGGACACTGTCACTTAAACCGACTTCAAAGAGAACGGCATGTCATTACGCAAAGAAAATAAAAGGCACAAGTTTGTCTCCCGAAAGGTCATAGTGGGGACCTTAGTCGAAAAGAAAAATGTATTTTAATATAAGCTCTAACGCCTGAACATAAAGTTTACTATGATAAGACATTTTAGCTACGTCTGGGTCAGAGCCAACTATAGGGAGATTTAGATTCATCCTAAATGGGAGCTTCTGAAATATGGGAACCACCCGTGGTTAAATTGCTTTTATTTTTAGCAACGGCAATAAAGCAGAAATATTCATTCTATACTTTCGTAATGCAACAATTGCAATATGCCGATAAAATAAGTGATTTGTTGTTTTATCAATTCTGACAGGAGAAGAGAAAAATCATTAGAATTATTATGAAACAAATCAAATTGCATCCTATCTGCCTAAAACAATGTCATTGAAATAAAAATTAGTTACGAAATATTTTTCACGCGGCGTTTATGACTAAATGAGGTCTCTCCATTTGAAAGTGAACAAAAATCAGAGGCAATGGTGCATCGCTTCTCCAAGATTATTATCGCCGCAAGTTTTATGAAATGTTTCAATACTGTGGCAGTTCATTTTTATTTTTATGTTATATGTATTAAATCATCCGCGCAAAATTTTTATAGTATTTTCATCACTTTTTCGACTTTTATTTAATTCACACACTCTTTGTTTTCTGCGTCTTATACCTACATCTCAAACGAGAATCTTGGCAAAAGCGTTTGCAATATAATACGTACGTTTACGGAACTGCGGCGTCAATGAGAAGTGACCCATTTTTGTGAATGCCGACTTGGCCTGCATCGGCGTCGTCATCCTGTATGCATCCTATACGTGTGTGTGTGGTTGCTATTGTTTGTGTGTCGCTATTGACAGATTCAGCCATTTACGAGTAGATAGCACACTTCGATGATTGGGAAATGGCCGAGTGTAGTACACAGATGAGTATAAATGTGGTCTGAACTTCCTGAGTTTGCAGCATAACGAAGTTTTCGATGTTCACACTGGTCTTCTAGAGTTCTAGAGTGATAGATAGTTAGTAGTATTTATGTATCAGGGAATCCAGAGCTAGCCACGTTAATATGCCATATTATTTTAGAATTCACTTATAACTGTTATTACTTATAACTATTATTACTTATTACTGTTATGACTTATAACTTATAACTGTCGATAATCGAGGACTTTAATTATATAACAGCGCAATCACACATTTGGTTTCTGTTTAAAGTAGATAGAGGTATTATTAATTTAATTTTCAAAAAAAAAAAAATTAGTTAGAGTTTATTATGTAAACAGATTCTGTTTATAGGCCGTGTACACATTTTTAGTTCACCTTCATTTTTGTAGCTACGTAATGCGTTATTTCGATTGGTTTTTAGGTTTGGAACAACTGCACTAATCGAATCTTGGAAAACAACAAAAATAATCTAATAATTATAGCTCAGTAGGTCCATGAAGTCCATACTAAAATGATTACTGTGGAAATAGAAATGGCTGTTCAGTTTACAATTATTGATTCAAGTATTTGGAATGTTTTACACAAATCAAGGTCCGTTTTGTAGAATTGAAATGAAATTGAGGTCCCGCGTAAATACCCTATACGGATAAAGTTATTCTCTAACTACTACTGAATTATTAAGACATGTTAATGGAATCCACATAAAAAAGCATATTTTTGCAATTTTTCTTACAATCACCACCAAGCTACCCTCACTTTCATAACTGAGTTACTGGGAGTGAAAGTTAACGAACCATGATTGTCTTGCTGCGAGATTCCATCAAATCAGCGCAATGACTAGGGATGAGATGAGAACTCATAAACGATGAAAATATTGGCTGTTTCTGTGTATAGTTAATTAGAATTTTGTGAACTAGAGTTTGAGCTTTTCTTTAACTTTTTGCAACTTTCCCATGATACAAGCTATGCTTAGCTTACTTTGGGGCTAGATGGCATTGCGTGAAATGTGCACCAATATTATTATTATTATTATTATCATCAAATACATAAGTTTTAAGAGATGCATTGAACGGTGCAGATAAGGCAGAATTGCATTTTTTGGTAGATATGGTATGTCGTTACTAGTTCTAACCACACATAATATTAAAAGAAACCAGTATAATCCTAGTGCATCACGATAAATCCCAACGCAATAATATAAATCCACCTCAGTATAAAGGTACGAGCATATTCATCTGAAGAGATTTACAAGTCCTGACGACGCAAGGGATAACATACTGTTTGTTAAAATCAACTCTGTACACAGTGATTGCTGGTTTAATCATAATTAAGCATAGAACAGTATGCATTATGTGAAAGTTTTCCATTACTAGTGATTGGTAATCACAGTGATGGGTCGCGTGTGACGCTCCACTTTATGTTGTGTCATGTTGACAGTATAAGGCCTAGTTCACTGGGGACTGAATGAGCTATAACTGATAAAAATAACTACTTACTGAATATATCATCATTGAACGAAAATACTTAACTAATTCATATAATTTTCCAATTGCTGAAAGAAAACTCAAATAAAACATAGGAATCCATACATTTCAGCAAATAAATATTGAAAATCTACTATTAATTTTTAACTAGAGTTTCACTGAAAAGAACTACGTGACACAATTTAATGGATTCGGCATGATAGATGATTAGAACTAAAGATTCATGTTTTAATGCAAATTTTGCCACAGCCTTCAGTAATAAATCTTACGATCGAATCGTTTACTTAAATGCATTTAAATTCATTAATAAAAGCAAAGTAAATACGGTTTAAATATAAAGCTCTGCAGAAGGTTTTAGTGAAAGTTTTTGAATGACACACCGCTTTACGCTAGACTCTCTTTAAACAATGCCTTATTAAAGTATTCAATGGAATTTTTGTGAGCAATTCATTAGAATTTTTTACGCTGTCACCGTTTTTAATAATTACCTTTTTACAGTTCTATTTATTAATGCACTTTGCACATTGTTCATTATGAAAATGTTTTTTATCATTATTCTTAGTGCAAATCATTTTTTTTATTATAATACATACTTGTAAGCTGCTTCTTGAACAATTGTTTTGTCCAAATTTTCGATACTTACTATGCGCTATCCTTATGTACTATGCGCTATCAACTATGCCCCTGGGCCATCTACGCCACGTGTGAAATTTCGAAATAATAAACACTTGCTTTTCACTTTGATTTTTGAGAAGTATTGAAAAAGAAAACAAAATATAGATAAGAGTGAGGTTCACACAATAAATAAAAATAATGTTGTTTCGAATCGTTCAAAAAAGTTCAAGAATATGAGCCATTGTTTCGACTTAAGCATTGCTTAGAATGGTATAACAAATATATTGCATAAACAAGGTTATAAACATTCATTTATGGAATATATTTAGTTACAATTTTTTTTTTCCGTGGCATATTACTTTATTAGGACAGTCTCACGCACGCGTTTGATTTGTTTTTTTTTGCCATTGCTCCGTCTGGTCAGACCCATGCTCCGTTTGCTTACTCGCGATCTCTAAGCAGAAACTCATCGACCATAAGGTTATCAGCGGTTTTCGGCTCATTGACATATGTGATCAGCTGCTGAATCAGCTTGCTAATCGTAATTATTTTGATTTTGCTTAATTTTGTACTATTTCGGTTAATATCGTTACGAATTTTATTATTCAGAGTGACTGAGTATATACCGCTGCATAGCTCGCTGAACGACTTTGAATCGGTGGACTAGCTTCACCGTGAGTATCTGTTTAGGCACCATAAGTCGTGACTGGTACGCATTGATTGAAAACTTTTGGTATCAATCATTGTAGTTTTGGCGATAAAAAGATTAAGTATTGGTATATTTATTAGTACGGATACGTAGTATTGGCGATAAAAAAAAAGCTTATAAAGCGGGATTGTCGAAACTAGAGGCCGTATTTTCTTTAGCGGTATCCATAGATGGTGAGAGGGTAGTATTTGTCTTCAGAAAGTACTATGGTGTCGAGTATAAAAGTTGAATTATATCTGGGTCAGTTTGAAATCGAAAAATAACAAAAATGTAATAGTTATTTCACAACATCATTTATCAAACTCTTTCCTACGTAATATTTACCAAATAGAGTGCTAGAAAAACACAATATTGTACGATCACACACAAATGTGTCAATATTTATATTTTCCTAAACATTTGCGTCATCACCCATTCTAGTGCTATCAAAAGCTATAAGCTATCAAATTTTCCCCTCGAAACACCCTCAAGAGTTCCTACGAGGGGCAATTTCCTTAAGCTGAATTTCATGAGCAATATACTCTCGTTCCTGCTTCACATATCACAATGTTTTTGAAGCTTTTTACGTTTTCAGAACTTTTAGTCTGACACCGGAATGTATTTATTAAAGTAAAACTCGAATTCCTTCTGTTCGTATGCCATGACACTTAATTTCGAGCTCAGTTCATACTATTAATGTTTTTGTTTTTATCTTGAAACAACTTTCCATTAAAATTTAGTGTAAATAGAAATGTATAATACTCCTGCATAAAATAAGTAAGAAAAAAGGATTTTACCAAATTGTCATGTAAGTAATAAGTACTAATGTGATTTTATGTTCGGTAGATAGAAATTTAAGAAGTATTTTTATTAACAAGAAAAATTGTGAATTTAACATTTAATTCAAACTACTCATTTATATCTTTCTATTATAGTTTGTAAGTCCAATAAAACTTTAATTAATAATCATAGCTTTTTTTACCAGAAAATTACGACACCTTGATTAATACACCGATATCAAAATGAGAACATCATATAAATAATGACAAATACCTATACGAACTTTTTCAGTACAATTTCCTCATTTTTTAACAGTCCCACAATTTGAATAACAGGAAAGCAATATCATAGCTCAATAGATAAGGCAACGGAAGTCCCTATAAGGAGATATTATATTTAATTGACTAGTTGTGCCCGTGGCTTCGCCCGCGTTGAATACAGTTTATGACTAAGAGAATAGCTATGGGGTTTAGTCATTTTTACAAGTAGCCTAAGTTATTTCTAATAATATTAGTTAACCAGCCAGTGAGAATAAAGTCCCGTCCGATCGTTCCAGCCGTTTCAGAGATTAAACGGAAAAAACAGACGGGAATTAATATTATTATTTTAAAAAATAGACTTTTTTTTTAGGTAACGTATATATTTATACGCATTTAGGAAAAAAAGCTGTTATTTTGGTATTACAAACACACAATTTTGTATAAATAATGAATATTTCATGCGTGGTGCATTTTTTTGCAGGTTGCGGGTAGGTGGTTTGCAAGTACTAAATTAACTTACTGATGACTGGCCTCGCAGCTCAGTTGGTTAGTAACTCTGCCTTCTGAGCTGTAGGTCGTGGGCTCAATCCCCACCCAGGACAAACATTTGTAAGACGAACATTGATGTTTGTTCTGTGTCTGGGTGTTAATATGTATTTATATGTATGTATTTACAAAAAAGTATATATGTATTCTCTCAGTCATCTGGTTCCCATAGTACAAGCTATTCTTAGTTTGGAGCTAGATCGCGCTGTGTGAAATGACCACCAAGAAAAAAAACTTAAGAAGAAGAAGAATGCGTAATACTCATTTTGCGTAATCCTTTGAATAGTTAATTTGCGATTTGATTACATACCGCATTTGTTCTATGTCCTCATTTTTTTCGTTGCGGGTTTAAAGAAGGTTCAGCGAATATCACAATGTATTTATATTCATCCTGTTTGCCTCGAATTTCCCTTTCACTAATATGTACGTAGTATTAGTCATCTTTATAGGGCATTCCCATTTTGCCGGAGATTTATTTATTTTACCTTTTGTGTCATGATTTCATTCAATTACTAACGTGCTTTGTTAGAATTATTTATTTATTTACGAATTTTTATAAAATACAGTGGTATGTACCTTATTTACTTATTAATTGACGTTTACATTTCATTCTTTTATGAAGCCTATTCAAATTAAGTAAAAAAAAAGTTTTTGATTTTGACAGAGGCAGTATTTGCCAAAAAGTTTTATTATTTACCACATATATATATATATATATATATATAGATTCAAAACACAGTAAAAGGTTTAATATTTCAAAAAATCAAACTGTTTTATATTCATTTTTCAATTTTAACTAATTACCTAAGCTACTGCAGGTAATTAGTTAAAATGGGTACAAAAGTCAAAGTTGCGCGAGATCTACAAACAGCATTATATTTCCGCACATAATCGAGATATATCTATTTATACAAAAAATCTTTCTCGAGAATCAATCTATTAATATCTATTTGTAATAATCATATCAAAATCCTAACAGTAACTTCTGAGATTAGCGTAAACAGATCAGACGGGGGATATGCATACGGCAGGGGATTGAAATCAATAAATGGATTTAAGTATAAATAGCATATCTCCCATTTTTGCAGGTATTATTTTCCCACGAAAATCTCAGTTCACACTCTATTTTTTCAATATATCCACAGCAGCGACAAATATTGTAACAAGTCCTGACAGTAATAAAAAGATACAAACAATGCCATAAACTTGATAGATAATAATCTAAACTGTACTCACAATAAAACAACAGATTAAAACAAAACAATATTATTCTTTAACTTCATTGATAAAGATATTATGCGCAGGAGCGACACGGAGTTTATGCAGAATAATCTTATGATTTGGCCGCGCGTAGAGTATAAAAGTATATAGTCTGGAAAAATGGGAGAAAGAAGAAGAGACACAGCTGAATTTTTCAACAAGAATGTTAAATTACTCATCAATGGTGGAGAATAACGGTCATACGTTTACGAAGAAATCGTCTTGAAAAGAAAAAAGTGTGTTACTGGTCTAACATTGTATTTTCCATTCTTAATTTAGGGTCATTCCTATTAACAATTTTTTGAGCAATTTTTTTACTCCTATTTAAGTGAGTGTCTTACTAAGGCAGATAAATCGTGTAAATAATAATAATAATTGATTCATGTATCTCCTATTTATTCATAATTTCAATATCAAGACGTAAAACTCTATTGTCCGCTGTCGCTCAATGAATACTGTTTAGTAATTTCGAAATGAAGCAAACCCAGGCTGAGAATGTTCGGTCAAGTAGGAACCCGATCCCTGGTCAGACACTTGGTCTCACGGTAGAACAAAACTTATCGCATCTTCCCCTAGTGTTCGAACTTCCAATAAGCCTTTATGAAACCTCGCGGAGTATTTCGCAGTTTCCAGCTTTACAACTGTTCCTCTATTATGAGAAATGAACTGAGCGTGCTTGTGTTGCATTCTATATAGAGGACGTTATATAATTATTTCTTAACTCAATATAAAACTTTTTTTTTACTAAGATATTTAAATATCTCAAATTAAGCCCGCCCAATACGATTAGTTACCCATGCAAGGACTCATTTCGATACGAAAAGATGGTGGAAATTCTTCCATAATTTTCAACGCCTATACCTATTAAACTGCGCATACGTATTCATTGCTGCTTCAGGAATAAAATACAAGTAGGCATGGAATATCTTCGTTACCACAACTCACGCATAGACGCCCGTCGTGTAACATGTACGCCCCTTTACGCCTGCTGTGTGTAAAGTTAAAATTTTATTGAATTGCAACAGGCAAGAACATAGCAGGATGTAGAACCTAACTAGCTCACAAGTCAGACAGGCCTGTGGATTACGTATTTATTGTAATTTCTACAGGTATATTTCAGTGAAATCCCGTCGACAATCCGGATGACTTGAGTTTTTTACCATCGATCTTGGGCAGTAAAACAGCTTCGTCACCGTCGCATTATCGTTGTTATTTTTGGCTATACGTAGTTGTTATTTGATAAAAGATGTTTTATCGCTACGATCCATTTTGATCGAGGAATTGTGCGTGTGTTTATATGCTATGATGTGACAGAATATTATGTCCCGCTAGACGTTATGGTCTGACTATTACCAGTATTGTGGCAAATTGTGAATATCTCAATAACGATGTTATATCCCAATAGCGGAATGACATAAGAGTTTCGTAGAATATTTAGCACTATGGAATCTTCATGAGGGTTTTTTCTTGTTTAATAACCTTTACAGTGAATCTTAGCCAATTAAAAAATGTGTGTTAATTCCGATTCGCGACTGGAATTTACTCTTTAAGAACAATCGTGATTATTGTCGTAGTCATTTTAAAAATATAACGCTTTTAATGAACACTTCGTTTTTACCCACCTTTAATCAATATTTGAATCGGGGGCTTTAGATGAATTAACTGAGAATCGACATTCTAATGGAGTAAACTCAAAAAATAATAAATATGTGGTAAAATCAAAGGAGACCATTGAATTAGGAGTCTCAGGGTCATTTTGTTGCACCTTTCAACTGATGATCATACTACTCATAAAATACACACTGGATCATCATAACAAATGTATCAATTACCCACTCGTCAATTTCCAGACTATTTTCAGCGAGCACCAAAGCTGTAATTAAGATTCCCCTTAATATTCATGACAATGAGTAAACGTAAACGGAGGCACGCTTCGTAATGATGCGACTAATTTATTCAAGATTTTAATCTGGTTGTGACTATACAAGCACAAAGGAGTATTCGGAAATACGTATTCATATATTTGGCCAAAAATAATGTCGGGTAATCCTATTCAAGATGCGAGTTCCTTTTATTGGAACATACAAATAGCTGGTCGACAGGGTCTACAAAAAAAACTTTGTGTTCCGGCACCGTTTCAATTATTAGTTTGATAAGTGGCACTCTGGATAGTTTGCTGCATGTCAGTAATAAGTTAGGCTGTAGACGCAGCTGTTCCATCAAACGATTAAACCGTGAATTAGAACTATTATATTTCGAAACACAGAAATTAAGAAGAATGATATCAATAATTAATATTAATATAATTTCATTCTTTCTTTCTTTCAACAAGCGCAGTCATGGAGATGACGTATAATATTTTTTTATATTT
Organism: Chesias legatella; assembly: GCA_947359385.1. Lineage (NCBI taxonomy): Eukaryota > Metazoa > Arthropoda > Insecta > Lepidoptera > Geometridae > Chesias > Chesias legatella. Next base: position 6,529,586 of record OX375768.1, read on the forward strand.
AATTACCCTTGATTTGGTATTTATTTAATTTATAAAAAGAATTCGCCTACAAATTTGAGAACATGTTTCGTCTGTAACATCACATTTGAAACAAGCGTCTCGGTTACACATATATTACGTATCTGTATCGTAATTCTCTTTAAGCATAGCTTTGTGCTGCAATTTTAGTGCAGTGCGATAAACTTTGGCTATCGCGCAGCATTACTTAACTCGCAAGAAATATTTGACACGACACTATTCGTTTTAATGAACGAGGTTTTAGAGCTAATGGTTGTGAACATTAACGGTTTGTTGTTAAAATCAAGTATATCTTAATTAGTTTAAATATCATGATTATAATAATACAAACATAAACCCTCTTCACAGGAGGGGTATAGTATAGCCTACATGGGCCACTTTTTACCTTGTGGGTTTTGGTGTAACCACTTTGCACCCGAAACAACCGAAGCGTTTAATGTTAATCACAAGATTTTAAAAAAAATTTGATCTCTGATTTCAGACTCCATAAAATCTGAAAAAGATATTTTTCAATAATTTGTGCTTGATTCGCTGGTATTTTAAAGATTATTGAAAATCTGGCAAATAAAACACAGTTATATGGATGTATAATCCGATGCTGTTACTCCACAGCTATAAAATAATTCTTGTGTCTCATTAGGACGAAATTCTCTCCACTGGACAAAATTGTGACTTAAGTTGATGAGTTTTTTGTTGGTTAAGAAAAACATTGACTTCCTTTGAGTATGCCTTTTAGAATTTATATTTATTCTTCTAGTTCCAACTATTTGTTTCATTTTCTACTACCATTCCCTTGCTGACCAGGAAACACGATTCACCTTTTCACCTCAACTCCCGATGCCATACGATCCTATCATAATGAAACCGTAAAGTCGCATGAGAACAAGTTCAATACTACAGTTAGGAGAAAATTCAATCTCTGGAACAGCGTAGGGAAAGATATGAAAGCTTGTTTTTCGAAATTACAAACGATCACGTATTGCTATTTCAAATTTGTTGGCGTCAGCATGTCTGTTACTACTGCAGTATTGAAAAGGACATTTTTTTTATTTGCGGATTTTAAGGATCGCTTAAGCTTCAGGGCTGGGCTAATTAATAGGGTATTATGATAATGATGATTAAGGTTCACCAAAGATAATAAAATAATAGATTTTTGGTCCTGAAATAATTTCCAACCACCCTGAAAATTTCTAAACTACGTTTCATAATAAGCATTAAGTAATAAGCATCAAGAATAAACATTATGCATTATATGGACCGTATCTTGTGATCCGTAAAGTATAGCTTTGGAACAATAAATGTAATCAGCTTGTTTATAACCTACTTACGAGTTTCATGTTCTCAAAAGTTGGTCGTGTGATATTTAGCCTCGAGTACCAGGGTAGCATGCCGAAGTAGGAAGTCGTAAATACCGTTTTATTTGAAAGGTACTCGAACACAAGCATTGTGTGAAGGTAATGGTGCCCTGGGGTCATGTAAAGCGCACGATTCTGGCACATTTTATTCGTGGTCACAATAACTTGAGTTGGGACATGGTAACACTTATATTTACTATATAACACTAATATTCATTTATCTACAGTAAACGTTACACGTAAAAGTGTTATCGCTCACTTTAAACGTTCGATATAAAACAGGATCGATTAAAACTTTTTGAATTGAATTGCTTAATGTTTCGCTACATCTTTTGCACGGAATAATGGCTGCCATACTCGTACATCAAAGCGTCGCGACGTTGCTGTGCAAATATACAAAACGTTAAATTGCGTGAAATAGTTTTGTTGTTTCAGCATTATATAATTCTTCCTTGGTCAATACTTTTCCTTGGCTCGTTCGGCTAAGACCGGCTTACACAAGCATATAACTAGTTCCCTTTGTTTTCTTTCCTTTCTCATTGAATTATTCAGATTACAATTTCCAGAAGAAACGTATTCATAAAATATATTCACGACGTTTCCCCAAAAGAGTCGGCAGAGACACAATAGGACACCGTCTTTCGTCTTGTGTATTTAGTATGCCTAGGAAATTAGAAGTGACAAGTGGTGAGCTCCTAGCCGATATTGATTTACCACGAATAGCTCAGCTCACACTGTCTTCCAGAAAATGATACCTTAATAATCCGATGGCCCGTACAAATCTTATAACAACGGAATCAACAGTCCGGGTGATTCTTGAAAAAATGCAGCATACATTTATTCTTAAAACCTCAATTGGGTCAAGCCGTACCAGGAACTAAATCGATTTGTTTTGTTTTCAACTATCTTAAGAGACATTTGTAAAAAAACCTATCAAAAAAAAGACATTAATTATACTATTATGTACAATAAAGTTCAAATACGGCGGCATACATAAAACTGTGGCTTGAATTTGTACCGTTTGGAGGTTTCTCCTCCACATTCAAAAGCGAATTCTTAAGCAACATTATTAATTTTAAAAACGACGTCTTCTTTTCTCTTAGAGCTGACTGTTCGTTGGCAGTCACAATCCAGTACAACGGGATCGGAACCCCACAGGTATGCATGTGGTATGCCTGTGGTGTGTCTTTCGACAAAAGCGGTAATGCCTGCGCGTGGCGACGAAAGGTGGTATCGTATTATTTAATTTCCTTTATGTAATGTATGCACGCCCATACTGACGTAGCTCGACGACACGCCTCTTCACTGTCAACCTGCTAGCAAGCAAAATGTGCAAAGTGACTGTGCGCTAAGTGCGTGCCATTGGCGCACTTCTCTGGTTACGCTGTACACAAGCGAGGCAACATTCACGTACAATTTACCAGGCATTTTTAGAGAACCTGTACCTTCTGGTTTGAAAGTCTGCCACCTTCATTTCGCTACAAAGTCCTCCCCTTCATGGCATTAGCAAACGAAAATGAATATTAATTTCAGTTATATAACGAGGTTGTGAAAATGAAACAGCTGTTAATCTAGGTATCGTTGTCGTTAATTTATGACTTGCTCATGACCCAAAACAGTATTTAAAACGTTTTTAAACCGTTTTTTATTCTAAGCCCCGTAATAGACAATGTAATTGTGTAAATTCTGGGTAATTTTCAAATTACTGCTGGTTATGATTTATAGCGAACATAATAAAAGTATTATTACTTGAAATGTTTAACAGAATAAATAATAAAATATTTTTTTCAAAAACAAAACAGTTTGAAACAAGAAGTGCCTGATTGGCATTTTTTTATATTCATCAACGTATTGAAAACACAGGCGGCGTTGCCTCCCTACGGATCTCAAAAACTAGTGTCGAAATACATCCGACAATATAAACCGAAAACACAATGACGTATCTCGAAACCAATACCGCAATACAGTGTTCATTGTCGTCCAGTTACACGCAACCGCACCAACCCAATACCTGTTCCATTTTCCAATTTTCTTCTTTATTAGAGTTCTCGAGCGCACCAATTTGGAGGCCGTTTGTTGGCGGTCACCGTTAGCAATTTCACATTTGTTTTTGTTCGTATTTTCTTTTAATTCACAACGCAGCCGTTGGTACCAATAAATCTTGCGTGAAACACAATGGCGCTGTCCACGTTCATCCACTTTTTGTTGGATTCTCTCCTGTACAGTCTCCCATGTTTTCTCTGGGGTGAAAGCAGTGATAAATGTTTACTTCCACATTTTTCTAGAAATCTCCAGCTTGCAAGGGCGCATCTCAAGATAATTAATAGGAGTGGAACAAGGAGCACAGTCATGTTATGTTTATTGCCGTTGAGTCGGAGATCCAATACTGTTAGCTTATCGTCACCTCACCTCATCAAAAGGTTTTGTCACGTCGTTAATAGGAAATGTGCATAAACTCAATATATTATCAATAGATGTAAACGTAAGCAATTTAAAACAGACACCGCTTATTTTGAAATAAATCTAGACCCTAGATCATTCCTATTTTAGAAATACAATCGAACGAATGAACTTTAACTTTATGAAACTTATTTGTTTTGTCGCAGTTTGGGAATGCTGGCCTCCTTACAAAACCTCAGGCTCATAATTTAAACAATTGGCATGGAGCCCGGTGCACGCCTGGAGCCAATGCAAGCTCGTTTTGAATATCCCAGACGGTATGCCTTTGCTTTATACTCGCACATGTATGTACATAAACTAAAAACTAATTACAACTTGCTCCGATGTTAGTAAATAAATATTTAGCCATATGTTATGTTAACTTTATAACACTGGCTTGCTCTACCAAAATATAGAATCAAAGAAAAACGTAAGCTTAATTATTTTTCTCTGTACAATATTGAGTGTCATTCTGCACCACCCCAGATAATTATTTTTCCAAAAAACAAGTGCGAATAAAGTGTAAATCTCACGGTAACATCATAGCTCAAACAAAAATTATGTACTCATTGTCTGCGAAGCCGCTAGTAACGCTCAGGCCATATTTTAAAGCTATAATATTAGGTAAGCTTAAAACTGGCAAAGTTATCTTGTATAAATCAGTTTTAACACTTTATATAGGTACTACCGAAAATTAAAATGTTGTTATTAAGCTTTGATCTCGTAGACGTTGGAACGAGTTGATTTCCATAACAATTTATCAAGTTTAGAACTGATTTGCGATCAATTTAAACACTAATTTAAATTAATGCCTAACCTAGTTTTTGCAAAAAAGCCCGCTATTCTTGTTATTATTTAGTTAATCTGGCCATAATTACATAACTAATCATATAGCTGCTCTAATGAACGTGCCGTGGTTTTAAATACCTGTGGAAGTCTCAAGAGTTTGTATGTTACACGAAAATATAGCATTTAACCCAGTTTTTGTGCCGCGAAAATATTATTTTTTTGTGTAGTTTGTGACCGAATATTTCATTTTCGAAGAGTTGTTACAGTCTCCAACTTTCAATTATTCCAAAGTTGCTGGTTAATTCCAGATGAAAGCACGCATCTGCGTTGGCTCCTTACATAATTTGGTTTACAATGCGAATTGTCCGGGGTTAAATATTCGGGAGGGTCAAACATTTTGAGTGATTTTATGCACTAATATAATGTTTTTGGAATTTGTATATAGTATGCCATGTGTATTTGTTTCTGTCGTGCTATTTGGAAAAAAGGAATTACTAGATAATTAAGAATTCCCTTAGTCTAATGTTGTTGGTTTTTATACTTCTTCATTGTAAACCGGACACAGATAATCACAGATAAAAATGTCTTTTTCTTTTTTATATTGTGTTGTGGTGTACATTTTGTATTTGTATAAATAAATTTTATTATTTATTTCTTTATTCTATAATTATAATACATAAATAATTACATCACAAACTATTCTTAAACAAGACATTAGAATGTGCGCTCTTATTACTAATAAGTGATTTCTTGCAACCAACCAAAATAAGTAGGTTTGTGAGTATAAAATTTATTTCATATATAGTCGTTAACTGATATAAATAAATTATAATTACTAGCTTTCCGCTTTAGAAGTTTAGTATGCGCGAGTTTTCTTTCGCGAAACAATAAACTTGTGTTTAATATTAAAATTTAATGGAATAACTAAGATGGCCCTGATGTGAAGCGATAAATTCTGCCCATAAAAAGAAGTAAAACTTTGGTCATCTTGTACATGGGAATAAAATGGATAAGTCCGAGTCATTTAAGCCTTTTCACTTAAGGGCTGAGGCGCAATCATGGATTTCATCTACGGTTTACAATATAGTGGAAAGGTAGATATAAAATGGTGTAAATTTATTTTGTGAATTGATACATCTATCCCTGCTAGTGTGGTAGATTAATGTAGTTCGGGTTCTTAGTAGCATTAGGTCCACAGCTATGCAGAAACCATAATATAAAGCTACAATGTCAGTTCATTCTATTTTGTTTAACAATACAGTAACACTGTATAATGGTAGTAAATTGAATCTTGACTGCCATATGAATAAAACTTTGTATATGTGTGCCTTTAATGATTAAAGTAAATAATGACAAGTTTATAAATTACACACAGAATCACAACAAAAAATATTATACCCTATGTGTCTCAAATTATATTCTATTTTCATCATAATTTATAATTTTAGCGTTAATTGGTTTTTCGCAAGCGCTCGCGGGTTTAAAGGTAATTCGATGAAAAAACAACTGAAAACGACTGAATGGGTAATTTGCATGAACATTATGTAAATGAAAATTGTAGCGTTTATTTTTAAACAGTCATAGGATTTATACAGTGTGTATTATTAAACGGGCCTCACTGATACCAGATTCCTTAAAATAATAAATTTACGCTCATTATTTACGTGTTTTTGTCTTTACATTGGTCACTACCAATGTAAAGACAAAAACAGCAGTTGTTAATGATCAAAATATGGTTTAGTAACACAATTTTTGTACATGTAATGCTTTTATACTTTAGGTAGTCATCAAAACATATTAATTATTTACATAGTAGATATCACATATTTTATTGTTTGTCTATTATACACACGTCATGTCGTTAAATATGTTTATCTCCAATTGTGACATCAGAAAAATCCATGTTAATAATTAAAAAAGGAATTCTCGCGGAATTAATAATAAAATTCGGGGTGAAAATTCCACGCTTTCTGCTCTCACGTAGGTACTGGAAAGTCTCCCGATTCCTTATCACATCGGTATATCAGAAAAATCCGTAACTTATTATTTATAGAAATAATAGTGAATAAAATAAATTCTCATTTAAATTGATTAATCGAAAAAATTTATCGGCGCACATTACACACTGTCTGACCTCACGTACGGGGAAGGGTTCCGCGCGGCCGTGTTCGGAATCGCAATTTCGTCGACTCATCAGATCGATCGAGATGAATTTTTAATTAAATTCATGTGTCCATTTCTCGCATTTTTGCTCACGTTTCTGAATAAATTATTCTTTGTGAATCCGACTGAGTTTTTGTGGGGTCCTTTTTTCCAACCTTTTTAACTCTTGATTAATTTGTCTTCAATGGTATTTCCCGGAACTTTATTTCGGTAAAGATTATATATGATACATTTGTTCAAAGTCAAAGTCAAAGTCAAAAACTTTATTTCCATAGAATTCATAAAGAAATGGCTTGGAAACGTCAATATTCAAAACATAAGGTCACGCGTACTTATCGATAAGTTTGATGCCTGTTCAAACCCTATCCGACCCTCCATGGGGAAGAACAGACAAGAAACCCCTAATGGAGGGATTCCTTTTTTTTTCGCGAGCACGATCCTTGTAACAATTGAGTACTTAGGTCTATGTTACATTTATGACTACATAATATACTATTACAGGATGTTTTGTGTGTCGTTGAGCAGAGCGACATCACACCATGGGGATTTATCATTTATATAATCATTTACAGTGTAATAAGCTTTACTTACCAGACCCTTCTTTATGTATGACTTGAATTTTTGGGTCGGAAGCTTCGTTGCTTGTTCAGGAAGTTTATTATAAAAGTGTACACAATTTCCCATAAAAGATCCGTTGACTTTTTGCAATCGGAATCTTGGAATGTTTAATTTATTTTTATTTCTAGTGTTCTTGGTATGAACATCACTTTTTTTCTCAAAACTAGATATGTTTTTATGAACATATAATAAATTTTCATATATATACTGTGATGACACTGTAAGTACATTTATTTCTTTGAATTTTCCTTTCAGAGAGTCTCTTGATTTCATTTTATAAATTGAACGTATAGCTCTCTTTTGTAAAACAAATATGGCATGGATATCTACTGCTTTCCCCCAAAGCAGGATACCGTATGTCATAACACTATGAAAATAACTAAAATAAACTAACCTAGCAGTAACTTCATCCGTTAGCTGTCTTATTCTACGTACTGCGAAAGCGGCTGAACTAAGTCTGGAGGCAAGTGCTGCGATTTGTTCACCCCACTGTAGCTTTGCATCTATAGTTAAACCCAAAAACACAGTGGAACCAACAAGATTAAGCACTTCTCCATTTATTTGTATATTAGCCGACATTTGCTTCACATTTGGCAAAGTGAATTTAATGCACTTAGTTTTGTTAGAATTGAGTAAAAGATTGTTCGATATGAACCAATCTAAAACTTTCGATAGTGACGCATTTATATCATCGTAATTATCTTTATATCTGTCAACTTTAAATAAAAGAGAAGTGTCATCAGCAAAAAGTACTATATCACACAAAGTATTCACAAAAAAAGGGAGGTCGTTGACATAAACTAGAAACAAAAACGGGCCCAGTATTGAACCTTGCGGCACACCCATGTCAATAGCAGAACCTGTAGACCTTTCACCGCCTATGGCAACTTTTTGGATTCTGTTTGATAGATATGACTGTACAAGGTCAATCGCTTTATTTTGAATGCCGTAATGTTTGAGCTTGCAAATCAAGATAGAGTGATCTACACAATCAAAAGCTTTGGAAAGATCACAGAATACACCGATTGCATCTTGTGATTTCTCCCAAGCTTCAAAGATGTGCTTTAAAAGCATTACACCAGCATCAATCGTGGACCGACCCTTTGGTAAATCCAAACTGATTACTATGAAATAAGGTATTTCTATTAAAATGTGTTAATAATTGCTCTAAGATTATTTTTTCAAATATTTTACTCAAAGTTGGTAATACCGATATCGGTCTATAATTAGCTGGGTCTTTGTGATTCCCAGATTTAAATAAAGGAATCAATTTACTGTGCTTCATCAGCTCAGGAAAGACTCCATCGTCAATACATTTATTAAATATGTAAGCTAGACATGGAGCAATATCAGTAACTACTGAACATAGAACTTTCGTGGATATTCCCCAGAGGTCTTCGGTATTTTTGATATTAAGTGATTTAAATGTTTTTGAAATCATGGCTGTGCTTATATGCCTAAAATTGAATATAACATCACTTTTTGTTACACAGGATTCTAATAAAGAACCAGCTCCACAAACAGAAGACTTCAATGACTGAGTAACTATCTTAGGTATGCTAGAGAAATAACTATTAAATGCCTCAGCAACATCAGTTTCATTTGTAAGAGTTTTACCATCAATAATTAAATTAATCTTATTGTCCCGTGTCTTAAATTTACCTGTTTCATTGTTTATAATTTTCCAGGTCGCTTTAATTTTATTTTTTGAACTTTTAATTTTATTGTTTAAATATAAAGATTTGGCAACATGACAGACATTTTTGAAAATTTTTGAGTATTTTTTTACCATCAATATGAAAGAATCGTCATGCAGCATGTACTGCTTTGCAGCATACAGTTCATATAATTTATTTCTACTTCTATATATACCAGATGTGGCCCAGTCATCGAAACTAACTCCCGATCTGAATTTACATGTTTTCATTTTAAATACCTCTTTATGCTCATTATTTATCATATTTGACAAGGCGGTGAAAAGTTCGTTCGGGTCTTCAATGCACGGAAATTGTGTCATTCGTAGCTCAATGTTACCCTGGAACCGTTTGATGCGGCTCTCAGTGATAGGCCTGTATGTAAATTCTCTAGGATTCGTAACAAATTTTGAAGCAAACATAGCACTCTGACCATAGTGGTCTGAGCTTAAGTTCATAATTATTGATTTACTGATGGAATTACAATTACAGAATATATTGTCTAGACAGGTAGACGACGACAAAGTTACTCTCGTAGGTTCTCTAAAAATATTGTTTAAATTATAGCTCTTAAATAAATTTAGTAATCTCCCAGACAGAACAGAAGATTCATTCAACATATCTACATTAAAATCTCCACAGACAATTACATTTTTACTAGTCACTGTCTTTATTAATATATCCTCCATGACAGATTCAAATACTGTAAAGTCAGCACCGGGGGGTCGGTAAACGCACACAACGATATGCCGCTCCAGCTCAACACACGACACCTCAATAGTTCTCCACTGTCTCCACTCTGTTGCTTCCACACACCGAATACTTTTGGCTGAATCGTTCATATGGTACGACACTATCGCCCTTGTATTTCGGCAGCTGGCTGCGTTATGCTGGAGTAAGTTGGCTGCAATCGATTGCTGCATTGGAGCTCGCTACGTTTAGCATCTCTGTTCATGTACGTAATTAGCCGTGGAATGGTGGAATGTATAAATCGTTAGCTGCACGGTATGTGTTTAGCTATAGTATTAGGCAAGAAGTGGTTGACAGACGAATGAGGGCTACTACTACTACCACCAGTAAAGTAATATTAGTAGTAGTAATAATACTTTTTAAACTGCTCTTATTTAACCTATCTGACTAGTCTATCTCTTTTCATTCACGAGAAAAAGAAAGAGATGAGTGAACATTTAATTAGTTTTGATTACCGGGAAAGGCCACAAACATGCCAAAGAAATACCACCAGTATAGTTTTTTTTTATGTAATACAGTTACAGAACGAGCTGACGGCCCATCTGGTGTTAAGTGGTAACCTCAGCCCATAATAAGCGATGCGGCTTGGGCCCTCCCCTACTAGGTACGACAAGACCCAAGTCGTAACGTATGCGCCCTAACTCTGAGACGTGTAGGTAGAATGTCTCGTGTGCCTGTAATTTCACCGGCAACCACACCTTTTAAACCGGAACACAACGCGAAAGCGTTACTGCTTGGCGGCAGAAATGGGCATGGTGGCAGTACTTCCCCGGACGAACTTGGCGAGAGTTCTACTGCTCGTAAAATTGATACTCAAAAAACAGTTGTTATATACACATAACCTATTCCACGAAAATATTGATTTGTAGTTATCCTCATTCATTTTAAATATCTCATAGCTGACTTCTATATTGAATTAATTATTACTTACAATATGTTATGTTCGTCAGAGAATTTGTCAAAAAAATCGGAAATCGGATCCTGCACATGTCCAGGCTTACAAAAAAAACCCAGTATTTGAATGACAGATGTTAGATTAAAAAGAAGAGCTGGCTTACGCTTATAGTAGGTACAGCCTGTATTATGAGCGTGAAAATTTTTCTAGTTCAGCTCTTCAAAATTCCATTACGATACACTTTTTAAGCTTTCTTCCTTTTTAAATATTCCACCAGAGCTTCCGTTATAAGTGGGATGAAATTTGTAAGTTCGCAGAACGGGTGAGGCACAGGTGCGGAAAAATACCATAATTAATTTCAGTTAGTTGAGTGTTGTGGTTTAAATTTTAAATTTAAATTTATTATGGAAGCAAATGCTTTCGATTAGTAATATATTAAGCAACATTAAGCTGTGTGGCATGAGTGAATCACTACCGTTTGTCCAGAAATAACTGAAAATCCCAAAAGCATGTACCGTGGGTTGCAGTGGTCAGCATTAGCCGCAGGAAACGCTTTGAAATAGACGCTCATTATCATTGCAAATGCACATTGCTGAACACGTTATTACAATGTGCATTATGGCTTATCACTCCAATTTCTCGTTTTAGCCAGCTGCAGGATTTCTGTTAATAATTTAAAATCAGTCGTATATACGAGAGTAATTCGATGAAGTACACACAAGGTTTGGTTTAACTAGTATGATTAATATTACCAGAATAATAAATATTATATGAACTTTATTAGGCCTTCTGCATGTATGTAAGTGCTGGCTTTTCGCCTTGTAACCGTTTGAATTACGGAATTATTGTAGAAGTAGAAAGTAAGTGCTTGTCGTTAAACGCACTGCGAAATTATTAGCCGAAGAGAAATTATTTATTAGAACGATGCTAAAGAATATTTGCATATTCTAATATAATGATGTCCGTCAGTACTGAAAGATACTGATCTTATTTTCGTTATTACAACGCAAGCTGCAATGTACTTCCTCAGTTGAGTTTCAATAATTTCGCTCTGATCTAATATTCTATATGAAATCGGGCGTTCCTATAATATCATACATATTTAATATGGTAACTTCCACGCGAAAGCACTGCTTCCGCACGTTTCTATTTTTGATCTCTTGTGTGAGTGAATTTGGGATGACTATATTGATTTGCCTCACAGCTCAGTTGGTAGTAACCCTGCCTTCCGTGCTGTAGTAGGTCGTGGATTCGATTCCCACTCAGGAAAAACATTCGTGTATCGAACATAGATGTTTGTTCTGTGTCTGGCAGTTAATATATGTATTACATGTACGTATTTACAAAAAAAAAATAAGTTTTATATCAGTTGTCTGTTTCCCATGATACAAGCTATGCTTAGCTTACTTTGGGGCTAGATGGCGCTGTGTGAAATGTCCCCAATTTTATTATTATTATTATTTATTATATATCCCGGAACATTAAAATAATACACGACAGATTTCGGTCAAATACAATGATTAACTGCCTTCACCTTTATCCACATCTTGGATACCTGATTCGAATCTCTGAATTCAATTGCCGACCGGATAAGCCTTGCACGCATATGCAAGGTTGATTCTTCACCCTTGCTTTCTAACCCGCGGCTGCCGGTAAGTTGTTCAACCATACTGGTGAAATCTATGTGTGCAGTCTCACTACTCAATGAATACACTCAATGAATATTATCCTAACTTTAATGTTACCTCTGTAGCAGATAAATATTTCGAACCTACAAAAATTAAGTCACCGTAGCCCCACCGAGTCGCTCGGGAGATATATGGGAAACCATTAAATAAATTGATATTCTTACACCCTTCCGAAACAAATGAACGCTCGGTTTTTGTGGGGGGAGGGGGCACATTTCTTGGTAGTAAGCTGATATTTTATACTCAAGCCTACCTACATATTTAATTTGTTTTTTTGGAATATTTATATACCGTAGCTTAAGATATACGTATATTCAGCAATTAAAGGTTCTTAATATTTTTACATTACAATATTATTCATATTTACAGCGTATTTAAAAATTAAAATTAAAATTCTATATATATATTTTTTTATTTATTTTGTTCCATACTAATTTCTATTAATTTGTAGTGGACAAACAAGGCCGTAGTAGTAAAATCAATACGAAAAATTACCATAAAACTTTAACAGCGTCGGCTAGAACTCATGTGGAACTGCATATTTGCATCTGAACATTATTTAGTAATTATTTTATAATTTAGTATTATGAACACCCCCTAAATATACAATATAGTGATGAGCATAAAGTGACCTAATACCAACCCCCATCCCAATCACTTTGCTGATCAGAATCTACGAACCAGCTTCATATATTTTCTTCTTATATCATATTAGTGACAGAACGAGCTGACGATTACCTGTTGTTAAGTGGTAACCGCCGCCCATAGACAACAGCAATACCACTCAAATCCTCTCCACCAAAGTACGAGATAACTCAAGTCGCAATGCGTTGCGTCCATCACCGCGAGACGGGGATTTTACATCTCATGCGCCTGCAATTTAGCCGGCACTCACTCCCTTCCACCGGAACACAGCAACACTGCTTGGTGGCAGATTACCAGGTGTGATGGCAATACTTCTCCGGGCAAACTTGGCACAAGTTCTAATGCTACTTTGGGTTGCTCCTTTCGCACCACCCGGGGGACGAGTGTAGGGATTCAAAGGGTTATCATCTACGGACGCGAGCAATAAGGCCCTCCCAAAAAAGTTGTAGCTTGTTTCACAGGCACCAACATTTAATCAAGAGGTCAAGTCAAGGTCAACTGCAAACCTCTGAAATATGATGATCTCTTTCATATTTGGCAACAATATATAAATTGTTAGACGGTGAACATCCCAACTACTCAATTCCACTCAGTTCGAGATTAAACAAAACAAACTGATCAATAGAATATCATGTTTGTATGCCAATAGAAAACGATAGTTTTAATAAGTAACAGGGGGATATAAATTGCAGTCGACCTTAATATGCTAATCTAACCTAGTTAATAACGGCTTGTTTGTCATTAAATATAGAGATAGTACTAATAATAAAAATAATCTCAATTTTACCACTAACCCACCAGTTGAATTTTCAAACCCAGAGAACAATTTTCTGTTCTAATCAAAGCACTTAACCTCTCAATTATGGTTTTAGTGTACGAATTGGAAACGAAACATTTACATATTTATTTACATTAACCTAAAATTTTTTTACTCAAATTTAAAGTATTTCGTTAAAAGACATAAATTCGTACCAGAGTAGCTTGTATGTAAATCGCACCGGTCACAGTTATGCCCATCATCTAATGCAGTCGCTTTAATAAGTCAACTTTCATGCACACGGATAAAACGTTTTAGTTCAGATTTTTTAAATTACGGAATACATTTCGGTTAAACTAATTAAGGGACTCAATATTACAAACAAAAAAAAATATCAGAATCAGATGACAATCTGAGACAAACAGTGAATATTGTATTTCCAAAAACTTTCAGTATAATATAAATAATTAAATAGCTAAATTTTCTTGGAGATGTCCAAGTAGTCCGCTTCATCAGTCCATAAAATATGCCTAGGTTTTTATAATACATTTATTTTATCACAGCAATTTCACCAGCATTCACACTGTTCAAAACAGAGCATAGTAATGTGTCCGCGTTACTGCTTGGTGGCAGAAGATGATATGGTGTCAGTTATTTCCCTTAACAATTTAGGACAAGTCCTATTGTCTGAAAAATAAAAAAAAACGTAATTTTTGCTATCTTCTCTCTTATAATTAGCTGTTATTAAAATATATTAATTCTGCCGAAGCTTTGAGCTTAAACCTACGTAATTATTAAATGTTGCCCCGGATAAATTAGAAACTAAATTACATGAAACGAGCGAAGTGATTTTGTAGGTATTAAGCTAGAAAGTTATTAGCTACATTTAATACCTATTGGTTATTCAGAAGTTCCAAAAAGTTATCGGTTTGGTGAATAACCATGGGAAGACCATTAGAAATGTGTGCTTCGGAAATCAAGTTTAACTGTGACGTGCACCTAAAGCAGACGATTCGTTATTGCTTTTTTTTACTAGGCTAAATTTCCGCCTAGAGAAGTGAAGAGTTTGTCCATGCAATAGGGAAAATGCTGAAAACGGAATGGAAAATGCTTATTATTAAAGCAATTTTCTTTGCAAGCACAAGTTGCTATACCACAAGAAGTATAAGTCGTAGATCCGTGCTTTTAACCAAGCTAATCATGACTTGCTGCCCCGGATAGCAGAAGCTAAGCTCTGGAAAATAGGCCGAGCGGTTTCGTTGCATCATCCGGTCCACAGTCGGTGACCGGCGATAAAACATGGATTATGTATTGTTCAATGAAATAAAACGATACCAGCATGCCGCACATAAAGTTGCCATAACTGTATCGCTGAGTGCACTATTCTATTGCACGATGAAGAATATTACTTTGCACAGTATAAATATTTTCGTTTGAAACAGTTTAAAGGGTTCACAGTTTTGTAGCATAGGCAGAAACCATTGTATTTAAGTTCAATCTATCTACCCGTTTGGCTGTTTTTAAATAACAAAAATCATCTTAAAATATTAAACAAGGTAAATGAAATCACTTATTTAGATTAAAAACTTTTATTAGTAAGCTTAAAAATTTGCAAGTTATAATTACTCATTCATGAATAAATTCTTTTCTTTTTAATTACTCGTCAATCCATATTAAAAGTTTAACTAACCTTTGAATGTTTTATATTATGTCACATTATATACGGCGCCTGCGGTAAGTATCCTACGATTTACCGCTTAATAATTAATTCATATTATAAAAGCTTCATCATGGTATATTCCATGCATAATCTCAGAACCGTCGTGAAGAACCCTCTTTCAGCAGATTACAACAGGTCGGGTACCACTTAGTAGATTTCGAGCAAAATATCCGCTGGCTGACCTGCCCTTTGCCTGTTTTCGATTATAACAACCTTGAGACACCCTACCCACAATGGTGAGCGTTTCTGCTAAAGCCTTGCGTCCATTTGACCGTACAGGTTATAATATAATACCAATAATATTGGTGGACAATTCACATAACGCCATCTAGCCCCAAACTAAGCATAACTTATATCGTGGGAACCAGCCAACTGATAGAACACTTATATACCTACTTTTTTTGTAAACACATACGTATAATACATATTAACACTCAGACACAGAAAAAAACATCTATATTTGTCACACAAATGTTTGTCCTGGGTGAAAATCAAACCCACGACCTACAGCGCAGAAAGCAGGGTCATCACCAACTGAGCTATGGGGCCGGTCTGTATACGTTTAATATTTGAATAAATACATAATTAATGGTATAAATTTCTTGTTCTTGTTTGCGACCAAAGAGCACATCAAAGTATTATGTAATTTGTCTTCCTCACTGACAATAAAGGTGTCACATAGACACACTCCGGAGCTGGTTTTAGTTGAGTGCTAAGCTAAAAAACGTAATTTTATTGCTACAATTTATTAAACCGTTGAACGAAGTTTAATGTAATTTTTCATGAATTATTTTAGTATCCGATGGTTCACCTTCGCTTTGGCAAGCGTCAGTTACAAATAAATATTAGTGGAATATTTACACAGCGCCATCTAGCGTCAACCTAAGCATCGCTTGTACTATAGAAACCTGGTAGAACACATATACTTTACTTACCGGTTGAGAACCGTCTACTCTCGCCAAAAGCCCGTGTAAACGCTGTTAAGGCCATCTGCAGCCAACAGCAAATAGTCCAATCATAAAAAAAAGTATTTAATCTTCGCACAAATGTTTCCTCTGGGTACGAATCGAACCCACAACCTACAGCGTAGAAGGTTGAGTTAAAAAAATAAATTGTACAATAATATCTTAGGACCATGACCTTGAAAATTAGCAATGTTATCACTTTTGATTTTGTCATCCAAAGGAAATAAATATTGGTGGATATTTGAAGACAACGCCATCTAGCGTCACACTAAGAATACTTAAGACTAAGAGAATCCAACAACTTTTTGAGATAGTTATTGAACGAGCTGATGGCTTCCTCATGATAAGTTAACCTGTCATCATACCCATTTCTGCCGCCAGTGATGATTCGCATTACTGTGTTCTGGTTGAAAATGTGTGATCGTTGGTGAAATTATAGGCAAATGAGAACATTCCGCCTTCACGTCGCAGTGTTACCCAAGTAAGGGCAGACCAAATTTTTATTGCTTTTATGGGCAGAAGTTACCACTTTACACTTTGCTCGTTCAGAACCTTTATGACATAAAAAAAAGTGTTTTGTAAATATTTCATGTGTTTTTTTGATAGAAGTGACGATAGGCTAAGAAAAAATGTATTAAATAAAGTATGTTATATAATCCACACTATTTCTCTGGATGAGCTTAACATTTTTTATAATTATGTGTCCCTCGTGAAACACTATAAACACGAGTAGGCCTCGAATGTAGGAAGTGTATAAATAAATCAAAAGTTAAGCATCTTTAGAGTACGATACGAATCGATGTTTTATGGTGATGGTGAGTGGGAGTTCATGACACATTTTGATGTAAGGGCATGACTTCTTTTTGTCAAATCGTATGGTTCGTTTGCAATGGTCTTAAAATTTCAACAACAAGAAGAATCCTCTATAATAGGGTTCCATATAATTTTCACTACTCGTGCTACTGGCTCTCTCAAACCAGTGTGTGATGATTAAAGCGCGTCTCAAAGATGTTACTTATATATAATACACTTGTTTTGGATTAGTTTTTGTAAATGCCGTTTTCTTTACGTTTCCCTTCACCGTTTTGAGAGCGTGGTATTGCGCACACACATTTTACCTTCAAGAATCTCACTGATGTACTGGATTTCAACCAACAAACTCAGGGTCTGAACCTCGTTTCTCTATCTCTCGCTTTCCTTTCATACATCAAATTGTGATAATTATCTCATAGAGAATTTAAAGTCTTGGCTATAAAATAAACTATTCATCAAAAAACATAATTACATGGTTATAACTTGAATTGAATACGAAACCTCAATTAGTGGCCTGATATTAAATAAAATAATTAGTCTCCGGCTAATGACAGGAGTACCGTATATTCTCATTTGTTGGTTTGTTTTTCCATTTATATGGATTTCCAAATAATAGAAGAAGCTAATTAGCTGGTAAATGAGGTTGCGAGAAGACGGTCTAACGAAGTGCTCTGTGACGAATGGATGTACCTGTTTAACACGTAGTGTTTTATTGATTCCTGATTACGTAACAGCTGGCATTTGATTATAGTATCCCTTCAGCCAACAGTCAAGTTTGAATTCCACTCAATACTATAAATAATCTAATTATCCTTCATTTTTCATTAACACCGTATCTGTAAGACCAAAAGAACATTTCTCTTCAAGTAGTGCAGGTTTTTTTTCACTATCACATATTCAATATAACATAAAATACCTCAGCTTAATTAAACATGAAAAAGGAATGTGCTAAATTATTTCCAAGCGAACGTTACGGATGTGCGCGTGAATAAAACATGAATAATTGTAACGTAACGGCTCGCATCGCTAGTAACGCATTCAAATCCAAATCGTGCATGAAAATCTAATTATGTTAATTTTATTGCAGCAACCACTACTTACAGGTAGCTTAACTGATTGGTGCACCGTAGCAGCCTCGTAGCACGAATCCGCTACGAACTCACTTTCCACATGAATCACAAGTCACAATCACGCACGTTCCGTTGAAATGGTAATTCCTTGTAATTCCAGAGCACACCTGAGTACACTATACACACTATAGTTACAATTATTTCTTCGGGGCACTGACACCGACAAACGTTCGGCGGCTCGCCGCAGCCTCAACTGGCAGGGACGGCGCCAACGCGCGTGCCTGCGCCCCCCAGCCCCGGCCCCTCGCCCCTTTTACCTCTGCCACGGGGAATAGAAATAAAGTATGCGCTGTTAGAACGGAGTGTGGAAAAACGCTCCCAGCCTGCTGCCACCTAGCAGGCGGCATGAACGTGCTTACTGTATCACTTTATTTTACAGTTAGTATTGAAAATAATGTACCAAAGCCTAGGTGGCTCAATGTCATCCAATATTATCGCGATAATAAGCACGAAATATAAATTAAATAATAAACTTTTGTATACTTAATAATTAAAAACAGTCATGGTAAATCGGTGTAAAGTAACGAAAATCAATTAGGTAGGTACATGTGAACCAAGAGTGAGAAATGTGTTTAAGGCCATTATTTATGTTTAGAAATTATAAGGTTTTTGACAATTTGATATTGATTATTTGTGGCAATTTTTTTAAAATATGGGCGTAGTTCTGGGTTTTTATTGTGATAAAGTGTCACTTCTTGCTATGCATATAATAAAAGTCTCGACGTGTCTATTATATTGTAGACTAGCAGTCGCCCGCGACTTCGTCCGCGTGGAATTTGGTTTTATCGCGCACCCCTATTTTACCCGGAAAAGTAGCTTAAGTTACTCATTGTTACATCAGCTATCTACCAGTGAAAGTCCCGTCAAAACCGGTCCAGCCATTTCAGAGATTAGCCGGAACAAACAGACAGACAAAAATTGAAACATAATATATAGTTAGTCATATATATAGTTGGAAAACTAAATAACTAACACATTTTGCCAAATCGACTTTATAGCACCTTCATAAAGTCCAATTCAAGCTGCATCTTTCTGTGTCACTAAAGTTTTGATATCATATTTCAATAAAAAGATATACAAATATGAACCTGTCAAGACGTCAAAGATGAAAAAATGAATTTTGAAGTAATGATAAAAAAGTAGCGAAGGAGAAATAGTTAACTCAGCAATACAATAGCTAAGTGTAATTAAGTGTTAACTTTGCGGCGAATAAAATGCATAAAGTTACTTATTCAGTTTTCCTTCGACACGTTTCTACGCTCTACAGGATCAATGCAGTTAGGAATAATTAAACAAGAGCATTTATATAATTTTCATTTTCAATTTTATTAATTAGCTAATATAGGAAAATTAAATAAAGGCACTTAATGCTAGCTTTTTTAAGTTGTATGGAGAACATTGACGAAGAAGAACTAAATAACTGACATGAAAAAATAAATAAGTGCTTAAAAACTTTAAAAGTTTGTTGAGGGAAAAATACTTAGTCTCTTTTTAATTTTTTTCTTACAAACTAATGAACTAACGTATAAGACCTTTATATTGAAAAATAGCTTAAGTAACAATCTATAACATAGCAAAAGATGCATGGTAAAAATGTTCCCAAACAAAAATTTATAGCCATATTACACGCATAAAAATAGTAAATCGCGTTTTTCTCCCGATTTTGGTTTTGTTAGTTATTTCGTTTTCCAACTACAGGGACGATATGTTGTTTTGGTATATGTACCATGTATACATCCACTTATGTATACATGCACTTAGTAAAAAGCGTTTATTTTATTTGTATAGATATGTACTTTAATACGAATTAAAAACACAGAGGCCCCTACTTAACCTTACTTACCACTTACCCCTGTATTTCTATAAACCGTTTATAAGATTTTGGATGTTATACACAGATATTAAATTACGATTAAGCTCGTTTCGGGATGTTGAAAATGCAGTTTCTTTTTTTTTTTAGTAAGGCCACATTTCGAACGTGCAAAAATAAATTTATATACAGAATAATATCAGAACAAACATTACACTCATATACTTTCTTTGATTTATTTTTGGTGATTAGTTCGTGTGTTTCATTATCATAACATCTCATTAATATTTTTCAGCAATGCCCAGTTTCGTTGAATCCTGTAGGTAGGAAATATTTAGGGTTATTTTGCTATACATATAAAACGTTCAATAGCAAAATTAGGAAGATAATTGGATAACAATTTTATATCTGCCGGCCATAAATGCGAAACAAAAACAACAGTATAATTGTACATGTACATAATTCAGTACTGTGCTTCGATTCTAAGAAAATAAAATTATAACTTTCTGAATTATCACAGTTTATGGAATGATTCCAATTTAAATTACTTGGAATTTGGTAGCCACAAGCAAATTATTGGGTTGTAGAAATTAAACACTGAGGAGTTCTAGACGAGCTTATGTAGGTTAAGGTCACATCGTACTGTGGGGAGACGAATCGATCGTGTTATGACGTATGAGATTAAAACCTAGCAAATTATCTTTTTCTCTTTGCGCCGCCATATTATAAAAACGGACGTATTATCTCTGTTCTTACTAGAACGTTTATGACTTTATCGTGTTGACAATATTTTGTTTGTTGGAAGATTTTAGTATTTTTTTGCATATATTTATCTCGCAACACTTTGAAACAAAGCGTTGCGATGTTTATGGTCCCAGAATTGTTACTTTTCTGAGTGAACCTATCTATGACAAAGTTTTTAGCATAACTCCAAACGGTTTCGTTATTGACGTCGAAAGTTAAGAGTGGCCAAAACCAGTGCACTGGCCAAAACAGGGTCCCTGACCCTCTATCGTATTATTCAATAGCTGTTATTATCACTTTTAGAATTGATAGAACATTAGCCATTCAATTCAATATTAACACAAATCAATTGCTTTCAGTTTAATTATTTTTGAGAACATTTTGTATGTTTCGGTCCCTGTTTATGACAGACAGAATCAAATAGATTCATCGTCTTTCCTTGTTTATAGTTTTTCAGTGGTTTGGTGTCTGAAAAATTTTTGAGCATTGTTTTTCTGTAGCATAAATATAAACAATAACATTAACATATCAATGTTATAAAATGTTGTTTATATCGAACTGTAACATATTAAATGGGTATGAGTTGAGTATGAAAATTTTATCTCAGCAATCTCATGCATACCGCAATCATATAGACTCAAGTATTCGAGTTTTATCACTTGAATCTTGTTCGCAAAGTTTAATACCTAACATGAAGGAATCGTTAATTAACGTGTGGAGCAAAACTTTTTCGTCTCGTTACGTCTTTACAAAGTTTTAGTAAAACAACCGCCAAATTATATTAAAGAAACAAATATGCCATGATGCTAAGGTTCAAGGGTAAAATATTGATTTCAAGGTTGCAAGTATTGATTGAATTTTGCACGGATACTTTTATTTAATAAATAGATATGAGTAAATAAATATTGGTGGACACAACGTAATCTAACCGCAAATCAAGTATAGCTTGTATCGTGTGAACTAAACTGCTGAAATAATAATTATATACTTTTTGTAAATACATACAAATAATAAATATTAATACACATACATAGAACAATAATAACACACACAGAACGATAAACAGTTTTAAGATTCTACTATACATCTAAATATTTTGTTATCATTTTAAATATTGATAACAATCTCACCAATGCAACAGGATTCCTTGGATCGAAGGTGTTATAAATACACTCATGGTGTCATACACACATAACACAAACCTCCAAGACTATAATGTCGTTGAGGGAAAATTAAACAATTATCACACTTGCCTCAAACTGACATCGAACCCGAGACTTCTTCGTTCTCTAAGCAGTACTAGAGGTACATCATATCAACGCGGTTCCGTAATTTTGATGACCTGTTTTCTTATCAGGTAGGTCATTGTTTGTAATATAATCACAATATCCAATTGCGTAAAGTTTTTTATCACATTCAAGCTAAAACCAGTAAAATCCAGGATATTTGTAGGTATGTCGCATGTAACATGTTCAGCACTATTGGAAGTAACCCAGTTCTCGGTTTCGACGGCCTCAACAATATCTGGGATATCCATTTTTCAAAGGCCTTTAATCAAAAGTATAGTATCCTATTCTCAATTTTCGAAATTGCTAAATTATCAAAATTGTTATTAAAACTATATAAGTTACTTATATCAGCAGCTAATCCTAAAAATGATCGGATTATTCCTATCATAATTATTGCTGATATTTTGGTAGTTCGTATTTTCGAGGAGGAACCAATAGAATTAAACGATTCGACTACTGCTCATCGAAATAAGAACGTTCGTATTACACTAAACATTTTCATCAAATACCACCTTTAAACTAGCTGGTTTGTTAAACCAATAAACCAGGGAAACCTTTTACTAGACACGGTTTAGAATTTCACCATTCAATTGAAACAATACTATAAGAAACCATTTAACGTTTACCTTGAATCAAAGGTTTCTTTTGACCGTTTTATGGAATATTGGTTGTAAACATTTTGAAATTAACTGAAGTAGATTATGAATAAAGCCTTTATTTACGAGTAGATAACGCTCCTATTTATATCCTTGTTTTATTTGTAATTGACATTGTTTTATTGTACAGTTTTAATGTTTTTTTTTTTGACCAAGCAACAATATTTTGACCATTTTTTTTTTTATATAACTAGTATCATATTCTTAGTAGCGGTAATTTGACGTCATAATGAAGAATCATAAAGAATATGTAACACTTAAGAATGTAGCAAAGTTTTTATTATCTGTAAAAAGCTTCAGTTTGTATCCCTGGCCAGCAAAAACATTTATGTGATAAGCTAAGTTTATGAAAGCAGGCATTGCTACAATTGCTTTTCATATTGATTACGTTCCCAGAATATAGAAATTGTAA
Source organism: Chesias legatella (assembly GCA_947359385.1). Classification (NCBI taxonomy): domain Eukaryota; kingdom Metazoa; phylum Arthropoda; class Insecta; order Lepidoptera; family Geometridae; genus Chesias; species Chesias legatella. The sequence continues at coordinate 6,552,936 of OX375768.1, forward strand.
TCTCACAAGCTTAAAACAATAAAAGAAATCACAGTCTAGACACAAAAATGTCGTCCGATAATCCGCATTAATTTCAATTTGAACTATACCTAATCCGAATTGGACTTTTGTTGCAGATAATCAGAAATCTGAAACGAACGGTGATGATAAACTGAGATCACAATCAAGATGTAGCACCATTTATCACGTTTTAACTAGGTATTCTTAACTTTCTCTTTGATATAAAGGTTAAACTCTCCAACCCCTTAACAGCTTAGCACTGTCTGTCTGGGTGACAGCTGTAACAGACGTACGTAAATACACAACACATACAATACTCGAAATCAAACTCCGTGCTTAAGTTAGCCCAAACCAGGGATGAAATCCGAGACTCGTCGCTTTGATAGCACAGTATTTAAACTTTATACTTATACACTTAGTGTAAATACAAAATAATTTTAATACTATGCTCATAATGTACCTACTAAATAATCAAAATCTTAATGTAAAAGAGCAAAAAATTACAAACTACATAAATTCGAGGTATGTACTCTAAATTCCCTTCTAACATAACTTTGACCAAGTTCATAGTTATTTTAGCGAGACGGTTGTCGCATGAATGCCGAGTTCGAGCAGTAATAGCAGTTTCTTCAATGTTATTAGGGGCAATAAAAAAGGAATTAAACTCCATTACATTAAGTCGTTTATTTTATAATGGCAATATTATACAAGGTTAATGAACTTATAGTCATATCAGCATAGAATACCTTCCTTACTTTTTGATAAGGAAATGATTACAGTGTTCTAAATGAATTTTAGCGCCTAGGCAATATATAATAGTACTTGAGCCCACTTCACCCGGAGAAGTACTGCAGCCATACTGTTTCTGCCACCGAGCAGTATCGTATAGGAAGGTACGCACTACTGTGTTCCGGTTGAAACCTTTATGTCTCAGACTTACGGGCGAATACGATGCGCATTGCGTTTTCCCTACACCTATTCTACATATTAATAAGTTTTTTTTTTTTTTTTTTACACATATACTATTAAATCTGAGCATGAGCAGAGCGTGAAGGCACAGTGGTAAAAACTCCAGAGTATCAAACTGGAGGACATTGGTTCTAAATTCAAAAGACCTCAATACTGTGACCGAAAACATCGGGAGTACGTGAAAACCGCCATGTCCTAGAAACAAAAACTCGAAGACGTGTATCGTGCCTGAAAGATAAGATTATATTATAGATACCTCATTATTTATGTTTTCATGTTTTCTTTGTTCGTCGACAAGAAAACGCTTCAATTTATGACCTATTAATTAATGATATTGAATTAATTGATGATATTTATGATGAAGGACCTACGTCGTATTTCTTTTTAAAAGGTACGTAGTTACATAACCGAACAAAATCATTCGACTTAGGCACTTTTGAATCCCGTTTCTACTCAGTAGACTTTCCACCATCTGGCGTATATTTGGGCACCTAAGGTCGTGTCAAAGCTGTCTAGCTGTCCATATCCAGCTTTGTGATTTATTTGTTCAGATCTGATAGCTTAGACGAATTACTCTTTCTTTCCAGTAATGACCTACTTTTAAGCTTTTTCTGTAATTTTTATGCTGTAAATAAATATTTTTTAATTTTTTTAATTTTTCATTTTCCCATCTTTTTTTTTGCATTAGCCATGAGTTTTTAGCAATATTTAAACGTATGCGAGGGGTCCCACCGTCGATTCTGGGTCGGTGCAGAATTTGTGTGATTCGCATTAAATTTGTTCTCGTGTCATGGATTTTTGCCTTGTTTCTGTGTTCGTCCATACCGCCTGCGACACAGGAAATCCTAGTATAGGCATATGAATGTGTAAACGAGTCGATATTGTTATTTTATATGGTTTATATTTTGAATACTAGCTTAGTATGGGAACAGTTCCATTATTTTCAATTGAGTTAACTTAAAAGATACCTTAGACTTGCCAATAACTACTTTAATAGTTCTAGTGTAAAAACTGTTTAGGCAAACAATAACATCAAAATAAAATGGCTCCATATATCAGCATACAAATCGTACATTCTTCATGCATGACAATAAACCTACAGTATGGAAATGAGGTCGTTAACATAAGATGACAAACACATTCAAATTTTACGATTTATGTCGCAAATATTATTAATGTGAGCAGGACGTGATTTTGTTAACTTTCTCATTGGCCTACTATTCTATCTGACAACAATGGTCAGTAGTGATTTGTTTAAGGTGTTTTCAGTGAGAAGTTCTTATTTTTCCGTAAAACGTTTCCAAACATTCTTACTTCCCTGGATTACCTAACATATATAATACTGTACTATACGTATATTATTTGGAAAACAAAAAGCCTTTATACAGCGTTCAAAAGTCCTCGTGGTTCATAACCATAACGAACGAATTCCCATACATTTTGTGTCGTATGGTGTGGGTAACTAGAAATCCTGAAAAAGCGTTTCAAGAACATCTGTTAATATTTCTAATTGATCTATATCGTCGCCTTAAATAGCCCAGGCCTGACAAATCGGTTGTCATTGTCCCCTAAGATAAATACTGAGATCAAGGGATGTAGAACAAGATTGATGTCTCTGAGAAGGCTTTAAAGTTCTTGAAAACATTGTTTACTGCTATTGTTTGGTGGTGCCTCCGCATCTTCAAGTCAGTCTTAGAAGTTGGTCGCTGACACTTTCAGTGCATAACTTTCGATTATATTGGTCCATGTTTTTATTCACCTTTTGTGATGTTAAAGACTCTGAGTTTTAGTCCGGAGGCAACTGGTATAATAATAATAACATTGGTGGACATTTCACACAGCGCCATCTAGCCCCAAAGTAAGCTAAGTAAATAGCTTGTATCATGGGAACCAGACAACTAATATAATACTTATATACAATGTTTTTGTATATACATACGTATTAATACATATCAACACCCAGACACAGAACAAACATCTATGTTAGTCACACAAATGTTTGTCCTGGATGGGAGTCGAACCCACGACCTACAGCTAAGTAGGTTACTACCAATTGAGCTATGAGGCCAGTATAAATCCAGACGTGTAACATCAAGATTTTCTTGAAAAATGTGCGAAGGACCACGTTCTTGAAATTTTAAGGGAAACTTTGTCAGAGAACCAGAAACTTTTTTCAGAATTTTGTGATAATTACACGAAAGGAGACTCTTTGAGGTGCACCGTAACCATTTCACTAAACTGGTTCGAGACCAGTGTCAAGATTAGTAATGGTAATGTTAGATCGTAAGTTGAAGTCATATCTTTCAGCATCTCAAGCAGGCAATGAAATGAGTAGTGTACGTGTCAACACATAACAAAATCATATTAATGTAGTTTGTTATGTTGACAAGCCACTAACCACACCATAATTCTAGTAGACAAAGATAAATTATGCTGTTTTCCCCAAAAGGGCCAACGTCAATGGTTCTCGTTTCACTTTAGGTTACACTGTAACTGAACTGGTCGTTTTATCGCTGTTTCTAAGTTACCAATCCAGAACGTTACACGGCGCTACCAAAGGTCATTCAACGGAACCCTATATGTAGGATTTTATTTAAATTACAGCCTGGTAAAATTAAGTATAAAAACATGACTGCTGGACTAGTAGGAGAATTATATTGGAAGAAAGTGTTAGGTGAGTTGTTATAGTTTGTGGGAATACAATGGTGGTGGCGATGACTCACCACTTATCTCGTCTATTTTACCATGAAAGAGTAACGCACAACGTGGAAAAGAGGGCAAAAGTTGTGACTCTATGTATATATTTATGTACATGACTTACTTGGCTTATACGTACGACATTATTATAGTTTTCTGATACGCTTTAATTGTTTGTTAATGTTTGAACTCAAAAAACATCAGTTATTTACATATTTTTGAATTAGTACTAAATAAATCAAAGGAGTTTTGCATGTGAATATTGCTTGTAAGTCAAAGCCTAGAGTGTTGCATGGTCAGTTTATATTTCATAAATTTATCCAGGTGTTTTGATCAACCAATCTCAGGTGTGAAATATTGGTTATCTAAAGTTTAAAAAAAACATATTGTGGGTACGATTATGTTATGTAGTACATTTACGTAGCGTTAAAACGGAATCTAAACATTGAAACGGTAAGTAACTAAATATTAACTCAAGCAAAAAATGAGTAGAAACGAAATTAATGGCGGTGAATCGAGAATCGATTGATTTAAATGCAGAACGAAGGAATAGCTTGAAAGCTGACGATGTTTTCCTTACTTCTATATTTTATAGTTGCTGTTAGATCGGTACGTAATGTCTGCAAGCATTAAGTTGTATTTTGAAGAGGTATTTAATAGCAGTTCAGAAAAAGATACAGAGGTGTAAATTATTTAATTACTTCACTTCGTTAACATATCATAATAATTGTGTAAAACAGCCTTTAATGATACAAATTTTTTGAATAGTTAAACCATATTTAGAAATGTTGATAATTTTCACTAATAATTTCTGGCCCCACTCTAACACTGAAGATCGATAACGTCTTCAATAGAATAGATTGCTGGTCTTATTACATTCTGTATGAGATCACGGATCAATATATAGACTACAAGCTAATATCCCAAATAGATTATAGCGAACAGGCAAACAAACTCATTCGTTTACCTACATAGTATTGTAGCGCTAATTCTTATTTTGCTAGTGGGTATCAGAATATACTACCACAGCTTTTTTTATGTGATACTGTTACGTAACGCCAACGGCCCACCTGGTGTTAAGTGCCCATAATAACCGACGCGACTTGGGTCCTCCCCTAGTAGGTACTGACAAGACCTCAGTCACGTCGTATGCGCCCGTAACTCTGAGACTTGTAGATGGAATGTCTCATGTGCCAGTATGAAATTACTGGCACATGAGATATATATAAGCATATGGGTGCATACGTAACTCAGTAACGCGAACGCGTTACTGCTTGGCGGCAGAAATGGGCATGGTAGCAGTACTTCCCCGGACGAACTTGGCTTGAGTTCTACTGCTCTTGCTACCAGTTTGGAGTCTCACTGCAATGAGTGCGTGTGTTGACGCCTGAATTCAGCTGCGACACTCTTACCATTGTGATTGTTGCTCAGCATTCGCGTATTTCAAAAACCGCGGACTCCCTTTCTAGTTGTGAGGGAGTCCATTTGATCAGAAAACTCTAGATTCCCTTTGATTGTTTCAGATTGACAATTTGTATTTCACTGGCTACTTATTCAGTTTCATTTTTCCTTGTCTCCAGTAATCTCTTAATGTAATCGATTCCGAAATAGAGCCAACAAAATGGTGACAATGTTTGCATATTTTAGAAAGGATCTGGCATTTCGTTTTCAATATTTTGCGCTAACAAAATTCCCCTTAGATATATAAAGGTCCATTTTGTGGCTGTCTAATTATTTCATGAGACAAATAATTAATGAAAAGTGTAAGCTTTATCAAATATAACAAAATACACTTATAGATGGAATAAAATTACTACTGCGTTAAGAGACGTCAGAATTGTTGACAAAATGGGAATCATTAGACGCATACAGTCACTATGTTTTGATAAGTAAGTTTTAGTGACCAACCTCCGCACCAATTCTGAGAACCTGGGGGGGAAAGAAGGAGATACTTACTCGTATGAGAATATAATTTGAGAGTGAGAGTTTGTATCGCCCATTTCACGAAAGCGGTTCAGTACGTATTACGTGTGAGATGATTTCTGGTTGTTGCCATTTCGTTAGACAAATAGATATATATATAGATAGATATGGCAGAGAGGTACGTTAGCCTCAAGTATTTGGAGAAATGTTTGTGCTTTGTAAATTACCCGATGTTGAAATAATAAAATAATAAGTATTGGTGGACATTTCACACAGCGTCATCTATAGCCCCAAAGTAAGCTAAGTAAATAGCTTGTATCATGGGAACTGATATAAAACTTAAATACTTTTGTGTAAATACATACATATACATACACATATCAACGCCCAGCCACAGAACAAACACCTATGTTTTGACACAAATATTTGTCCGGGGTGGAAATCGAACCCACGACCTACAGCGCAGAATGCAGAGTTATTACCAACTGAGCTGTGAGTCCAGTCATGGATTATACCTAAACTCAAATTATTTAATACGTGGTGATCAAAAGTAGTAAAAGAACAATAGGTTAATAGGTATTTACCAAATTCATAGATTTCTAGGATTAGTTGGATCATAACTATAAAGTGGATCTAAACAAGAAAAGGTATTCAGAAGCAAAACTGTTGTGCGGTGGCAAGGAAATCTCGGCGTGTGAGTCCGCTTTATTATTTTACTTGCAACAGCAGTTGAGAAAACCAAATATTTATATTGCACCATATTGCATTTTATATTGCAAACAGGATTGGCATTATTGAAATTACAAAAGAGTTTGTATTTCGTCTTCCATTTGTACACCGGTTATGTATTAACAAAGTAGCTGTGCACTATTGATATATGTTATTTTAGGAAATGTAATAAATCGATTATATTATGTAATAAATATATTATATGTGGTCAATAGGTGTGTAATCAATAGCCTAGAAACAAAGAAAATTCCTGATTGCTTGTTTTTAAGAGCGGTTTTTCATTGGCCGTTAATATCTTGGCCTTAAGAGTGACTTATGACGCTTTTTCTTTGACCAACACAGTTTACACGTCCAGTCGCTAAAGTCAAAATCTTTATTTCCACGTAATTAAAATAAATCAGCTTGGAAACATCATTTAATGAAAAATTCAAAAACTTAAGTTCTCGCGTACTTATCGCTAAGATTGATAAAAACATTTAAATCCTATATGACCCTCCATGGGGAAGACCTTCCGTAGAATCGTCCCAATAAAACCAAGGATGTATGACTAGATACACAAAGTTGAATGTATGCTCAATTTCGCTACCCTCCTCCCACCCCGCGTGTCTGTCAATCGCTGTCAATGAGCTATGAAAGTATATTTTATTGCCATCGTGTCGGAAATGTTTCCTTGAATAAAAGACACAAGATGATATCAGTAGTTTTGTTTCTATGTATCTTTGCACTATGTTTCTACGAACTATGATTCGCACAAATGAAATTTTTCAGACCCAAAACTATTATGCTATTCTTTTAAGTTACCGATTATGCAATTCACTTATATGCAAACGTTCAATGAAAAACAGGTCCTGCGCGATATCAGCACTAAACTTGATATGTGCTAAACACAGAAGCACGATTTAATAGCTAATATACTATTCCATAGACCTAGTTGGATTTTGGAGATTTCTGGATACACACTGCTACCAGAGCGACTAAGAAAATTATAAAAGTAAAATAAATCTGTGAGCGTACGCGCTGAGGTATTTATTTAAATAAAAACAATAATAATGTAATGACATTTTAATTTCGTTTGTTCCTATATATAAACAGTAGTGGTAAAAAAAAGTTTATACCACTTTGAATATATTCCTCTTTGTCTGCACTCAGTGAACTGAATCTTGGTAAATAGGTACTTTTTTACACACAAAGAGATTGATTTTTGTAGAAATCAATTAGGTGCAAAGTAAAAAGATACGAAAGCTATTTTTCTGTATTAAATTGATGTCTTCGCGTTTTTTCTGTTAATTAGTTGAAATATAATTAAGGGAAATAATTAGCTCTATCTTTTTCTACTAGTCTTAACCATCGAGACTTGTCATTAATTTATCAACACATTAATCTAAAAAGCGTCGTCACATATCTGAGAAAATTCAACCATAGAAGAAATGATAATCAGGTTGTTCCCTCGCAAATTTTAACTTGTTTTTACAAAGTTTGCCCTTGCTGTTTCGTAAATGTGATAGATATAATTCTGTTGGCAACACACTAAACTAATTTTATTTAATTTAGTAAATTGCCTTAATCACCAAAAAAATTTAACTGAACTTAAAAATTGTGTTGTGTGGCGTAAAATTGTAGGAAATAAACTAAACATGCTCAATGTGCCTATTCCTCTTCTAGTAGTCTTTTGAATTCAAGTTTCCTTGAATAACCATTTGCATGGTATTACTACGGATAACTATCATATCCACTAACGATAAATAATCTATGTGATGCTAGAGCAAGTCGGCAAATTAATCTAAATCCCAAATATCCAATCAAATACTAGACAGATGTTATAGAATTACATGTGATCCGAAACATCTGTGTCATTTCCTCAATACCCCGCCACTGCGGCCTACAAGCGTCAGATAAGGCTGCTCAGTCTGTGGGGAACGTAAACGTCGGCAATTCATTTAAAGGAAGTGGATTCTTCTAGCACAGCGCGTCCTTCATGCGGTTCTTATGTAATTATTGAACACAAGTGAAGCTTCCAAGCCAGTGGTTACACTAACATTTTCACCCCGCTATTCGCAATAGTGAAAAATATGAAATATTTGGTAAAATTTCCAGAACAAACTAAAAACAAACGAGATAAATCAGCGTAAAATCGAAGACTACCGCGAACTGTATGTATGGAGTTAAAAATTCAATCAATTATGTTCGACAGTTGCAACAAAACTTAATCGCAAACCCATGAGAGACCTTGCAAAGATTGCTATTCCTAGGCTTCGATCGTGGCGCAATGAACGTTACGTCTGTGGTCACAAACTACTGGCAAAGCGTAATAATACCACGTTGCGCTGCTCGGTACAAGCTAGCGGAAATTAACAGTTCCCAGCAGCTGAGAGGCGGCGGGAGCGGTAGCGGAACTGCAAATCCAATTTATAGTTGTACTGTTACATGAGCTCATGGGCTTGTACTTACAACGCATTCACTGCACTAGATATTGCTTTCCTACATTAAATCAATTGTGGTTTAACGCTTTAGGTTTGGTTTAGCAATATTGTCGATGGTTTTCAATACCGAAAGAATAATATGTTATTAAGTAATTAATTCATATCTTTATAGGTACAGTTGTCATCTCAACACAAGTGTCCGTTGCCTATTTCAGAAATAATGTGAAGTGATATTTGATGGCCTCTAAAAGTATAGTAGGTATAAGGTAGAATCAACGTGATGAAGATTGCTTTTAAAATTAATACGAAAGTTTACTAAAGTCTTTAACTTTGGTAGTTTATGAAATATTAATCCTCAATATTTCATCACGCTAATCTACCTTCTTTAACAATGTTGTGAACTTGGTTTGAACTCAGAAATAGTTTGATGATAGTGTATATGTAATAAAAGCAACTATAACTCATCAAATTATAAAACATCACGAACCCATAATGGTGATCGTTCGATTTTTTAGTCCAAATCGTATTATTAGCGTTTTATTTTATTTTTTCTATGATTATAGTTCATGTCTGTTCTGGCATCTCGGTTTCGCTTCGTTGCCTCTGACAAGTAAAGCCACCATGGATGTTCCTTATGTTTGTTTGTGCCGGTGGCAACAAAGGTTTCCTCGGATTTTGCCTGGAAATGAGGGCAGTTTAATTTTGTATCATTATTATAAATGCTAGCAGACGAGCTTACGGGCCACCTGATGGAAAGTAGTCACCGTCGCCCATGGACATCTGTAACCCTGTAATGACACCTGCAAATGTTTCAAATACTCATTATTATATTATATATAGGTCATGAGCTTTGTTTGAACAAACTCAAATAACTAAAACATTTCACTCATTTTTGTATTTATACATATATGTATTTAACAGTATTTGATGTACCACAACGCCCCATATAAAGTCCAGTATTTCTTGTCCATCCAAAGGTTGTCTGTAAGAAGTCGCTTTATAACGATAAGACTGCCCATTGTTTCACTCCGTTGTATATAGTTGCTGATTGTTGTTGATTTGGTGAGCAATAAAGTGTCATATGTCTATCTATCCCAAAGGCAGACAAATTCAACCGTTGCAAACAATCTGAGTTTGGAACAACGTGACAGTTTTAACAGATGGTTGCAAGAAAAATAATTATGAAACACTTTTACACAAGGGTCTCGTCTATATTTCCCGTCTCTCGGCTCGAGTGCAACTTCATTATCGCATGGCAATTAGTGCGAAGCGCAATATACACTCCACTACGTACTTCACGCCAAGCGAGTAAGTAATCGGTAATGAGTTGTTCGTTGGCCGATGGGCAAAATAATGAACTTAAAATAGTACGGTGTTAATCATGTCGTTTAATTTATCGATGATTAAGTTTGCAATTTTAATATGCAAAAACTTGGCTATATGAAGCGTCTAGGTATTTTTGACTGTAAAAAATAACAGTGCAATGACAGTAATAGAACTTGTGCCAACGTCATTAGGAACGTTATTGCAACCGCACTTATTTCTACTAGGTGTAACGGACCTCCCCCTTCCCATCCGTCATAAAACACTCAGATCGAAAATTTTTCGAAAATATATTCTAAATCTTAATATTTATAATGGCCAATAGTGTGATCGAATTAGTGGTAGGACTGTACGTTGTGTTTCATAGTATCCCGTTAAGTAGAAGGTTCTTTAAGAGGTATGCTGGTAGCAGACATAAGACATGGTATTGGGTAGCGTAGTGAAGAAAGTCCCTAAGAATAAATATTAGATCTGGAGAATTATAAATGTACTATTACAAAAGTAGATTGTTATAATTAATCAAAAGTTTGAACTAATGGAATAGTACATACTCTAATTTAATAATGAAAAGTGAATAACAAATTTATTTAATACTGCTGTAAAAATAGCAGTTAGTTATTTTATACCACGAACATAGTTTGTGGGCCAACGGCATCTTCACAAACTATGGCTCGACGCCCCTCCCCGCGCCATGCTATGAATTTCGACTCCTGACAACTCTAGGATTTGTCGTCTAGGAAATCCTCTATTCGTGGCATAATAAAGTATTATCCCACCGAACCTGCGGAACTTAACCCTCCTTAATCAAAAGAAGAGGAAAGGTCCTATTATTCTCCGAAGAGATTTAGTTAACTCGTATAGCATACGAGCAAGAGTTAATGATGAAAAGAGTATAAAACTCTCCTATATCCACAATGATTTACTGTACTGTAACAGTAATTTAAATTAAATTATAAATAAGAGCTTGGCTCACTTATGCTAATGAATGTATTTCACATTCAGTAAGTTTCTAAACTCGTACTGAGATTGCAACTGAGGTATAATGTCATAATGCAGAACAAGCAGAGCACATTATCAATATATAAGATGATAATAAATGACAGTACTTAGCAATGTGTCTTAACCCTAACAATAATTCAAAACTGATCAATTGAGGTGGTTACAGATCTCACAAACCAATATGCTGACCATTTAGGTATCACAGCTAGGTGGAGTCGTACCCCTTTTTGACCAGACCGCATAGCCTAATTAGCAATTCCGTGAGATAACTGGGTTTCTCAAACCAATATATCAGTACCGGTAAAATAAAGTAAGAGTAGGTGGTAGTTCGGCAACAGTGATAATAATGGATGATTACCAGTCTCACTTTGGAAAGCTATTACGAAAACTAGACACAGCTTAGTAATATCATAACATTGTTATTTGATAGAAATACTTATTCATAAACCTTTGTGCTCAACAAGGCGGCAAAAGGTAAATTAAAATAAATAGCATAGTAAGTGTTAATGTATCAACATCTGTGAACCAATTTTCATCATTCAAATATAAATCAATTCATTAAATTAATACAAAGTGGATATTACATCTTCACTCTATCTTATACTAAAATATAAACTATGATAGGTTAAATGATCTGTTGTGCACATCAGATTGGTAACGTGGACCAAGTTGTTTCAATATAATAAATATAAAACATTTCCAACTAACATCTGTGAATGTATCGTCAGAAGGCATTAATCTATACAATGGAGCTCCTTTACAGATAATAGCGGATCTAGCCATTATTTGTATCGTCTATTAAATAAATACTTTATTTACGTCTAATCTCTAAAGATCTCTGAAGATACTCTTAATGTATTAGATAAGTGTAAAATTATTTATAAAATATTTGTTTATAACATAAAACATAAAACCAACACAACTATTCTTGGAATCATTGATTTAAGTCAGTAGAATCAGTATCAATAAATAAAAGGAACATCTGTATACAACCCTGAAATTATCAGTTGTGTACCTAAATACCTAAACTAGCTTCAAATATGTGTGAGAGCAAAACAAGGAGTTGCGTCCTTACTCCATATTTAATTCTAATTGTGCATGAAGGTACAAAACACAAGAGATTGTAAATGTGCACCTTTCTAACTATTCTGACTAATGTATGCGAGGTTGGCTTTCTCGACTTTGTATTCCTAGTGCCAGCCCTAAGGTCTATCTCCTGCAGGCCGTAGCCAAAGACAGCAGAATTAAGACATGTACCGCGAGATGTGTGAGGGACCACATCAAATGGATCCTGAAAATAGATTTAGTATGGGTGCTGAAGGCATGACCCACTTCGACAAGTCCCCATTATCCAAGTTCAGGAAACAACCAATGTGAGAGCTTTGCTGAGCCCAACAAAGGGAAAACTCAACACCCAGTTCGCTCAAATTGCCTGGGCCTAACTAACAAGGGAATCCCTGACTCCTGGCTTTCGTTGACACCGTGAGGATCAGGCCAGCAGACCATAAACCATGTTATGGGTTTTGGTATTCATCGAACAGATATTGATAATATTCACAACAAAATAATATAATGGTTAAGCCATGATAATTCTCTTTTATTTCCTTTTTTAGGAAAGAGAATCTTCAACATTTTGATAAAATCCACACTAATTACGCACTTAACATATTACGTTCTATGACGTCATCACAGCAACTACGCATTACAAAATCCCGTGTTCACGAAATATCACGGAAACTGTTTTATGGGTGGAAATAATTACACTATCAAATGTGTATCACAAACTATGCACATTGATGCAAATTTCTATTATAATTACTTGCAAAATCAATAATATTTTAATAAAATCTGTTCGATTCACACATCTAAGCTCGCTATTCCAATCCGAATCCCCTGTCAAAACCTTTTTCTTTTTCCTGTAGCCTTCTGTCATATTTATATGTGGAGTAAAAAGTATTTAATGCAAAGTAATGAAAAAGGTTTTAATAAAATACATTGATTTCAAATAAAATACTCGAATTGATTATTGATTAGAAATTTTGGTGGTACAACAGAGTTGGGATCGTTACAATCGCCCCCTGTATTATAACGTAACTTGTGAAGATATAATACACCATTAACAAAAGATCAAAACTCACCACCAAAATAAAATTAATAATAAATGATTATAAAATGAAATGGCAATAGACAAAATATATGAAGAGGAACAGCAAGATAAAATGGACAAAATTGTAACAGTCGCAACCATTTGATAACAAAATAACATGAAATAAACAAATGAAAATATGAACAGATGATGTTAGAATAGCAAAGACAATCTAAACAAGAAAAGTTTACACAAGAAAGGAATGAAAACAATTGTAAAAAGCCTATGTGTCACAGAACTCTCTGATTATTAAACCAAGACGCATTGTGCTAGTTTATAAATTTAAACAATTTTGTTGTTATTTTATGTAATTATTCTGTAAGTTATGTCAATATTTTATTTTTATGTTTAGTTTCATCTATTAAATATACAATAAAAAAATAAATAAATCAAACATTCCAAGAATCCTTATAAATATATTTTTTTATAGAAAATAAACTTCCATGACTATGATATAAACTCCAAAATTTTAATACTCAAATGATAAAACTAAGAATTCCATGGAAAATAAAAATTTGACTATGTTAAATATCAAATTATCTCTCAATTATTCTCAAAATACCAAATTTTCAGTAACAGTATAATTAGCTGAATACTTTTTTTTTTTTTTAAATAAGTGAAATGGCACATAATGCATTCAAAAATATTAAATTTCTGAGTAAATACCTAAAATAATCATGTAAATTTTAACTGAAAATGGAAATGCCATTTCTTCAGATCTAATCAATTCAATTGAATATAATTAATTGAAAATTAAATTTCAAAATGATGTAAGTATTGATGATTGATCGATTACACTTGGTAGTTTATTCAATAATCAATTACACTCGTTATTTACATTATTAAAAATATTACGCCAAACTGATCGAAAATAGTGTCTGAAATTGGTAACCTAACCAAATCTGAATAAAATCCATCAAGATATTTTCCTTTCTTCAATTCTTGATGTTTACATAAACCCCAATAATATTCACTTAATGTTCCCCAATTTGATTTGCCTCTACTTTAGACTATATTGTCTGAATATATTTATTTTTAAAATAATAGTTATTATTACTTAATAGTAATAGTAGTGAGTGAAATAATTTTCACTCACTTTCATACTCAATACTCAATTCAAACAGCAAACAAAGTTTTATTTATTCATCAATAAATGGTTTCAAACAGTATTGAGTAAAATGTCTGTATGTATGTGTGTGTTGATGAACGTAAATGTTTTTAAACCGAACCACATAGAAACACAATCCAAGCCATCATCCAAGTTTATAAAGTGACAAGCATAACCAACGAAAACAACTCACCAGTTTCAGCATCGACAAAGTAAGGGAATCTGGTTGCGAGGCAGATTAGTCCTAGTGACATCCAGTAAGCTCATCCCGAGTGAACAAATTTCGTTTACTTGAGTCAAACATACAAGACCCTCCAGTGTCTATCCTCCCTATGAGTGAGTGCATCATTTGCCATGCCCTATCACTTGCCACTCAAAATCAAAACTTGAACGGGGCCCCTCCATAATTCGGTGAATGTGCAGTGTGGGTACTATTCTTTCCTCATGGTAGAGTATGAATCTTCTATAGAATCAGACGGTACTGATGAATGTCTTTGGGTTGGCGCAAAATACAACCAGACCCATGCTGACTTATCCTAACACCAACTTCTCCACTATAAAAGACTCATTGAGTGTATTCTATAGTTTGTAACCAAATATTGACAAATTGCCTCAAGTTTTGGGCTCTGTTATTTCAATAGGGACCTTAATGTTTTTTTTTTTTCTATTCTCCCATTTACTTTCATTGCACCTTTTCATTGCCTTTCACGCTTCCGTATTAATCAAACAGACCACTTAAACAAGAGGCCTACGTAAATTTGTTTTTTTAATATTTATAATGAATCACTTTCCTTTAAACCCACAAACCCAAATTTTTTTTTTTTAATAATAACGACGATTAAATTTGCAAGCCTAGATTATTCATATTAAATCAAACTTTTACATTAAACAATTATAAGTATTAGCAAATAATAAATACTCTTTAATTAGGTTAGGTTCCAACTTCTGAACTTGAACTTGAGTTATTATTGAATTAGAAATAACATGAATAATACTACCACCGTAAACAATTTCAAGTCATTCTTCAATACGCCCCCATATAGTTCTTAAAATTGAAAACACAAGACAAATTGCCTTGAAAATAAATTAAATAGACAAACAAGAATCAATTGCAAATAAACAGTAATACATGCATGCCTTTTCTAAAATGTAATTTTTATATTACACAAGAATTTAATTTGAATAACTTTCAATTTAGATTAACATTATCTTGATTTACAACCGATTTGAAACACTGAAACAAATCAATAAATGTATACAAAAGAAATAAAAGTCTAAATCAATAATTGTTTTCACGGCCCTTTTCGAGAGCGTAGTGGTCTAGCGGTAATGACCCCCGAGTTTCAATCCGGAGGTCGCCGGTTCAAATCCCGACGTGCACCTATGAGTTTTTCGATTGAAAGATTTATGTGCGCAATACCATGTTTTTAAAACGGTGAAGGAATACATCGTGAGAAAACCGACATGTCCCAGAACTAAAAAAATTCAAAGACATGTGTCGATTGCACGAAAGAAGCCTCTTTGAGGCGCACTTACAATTCTTTCACCACACTTGTTCGACAGAACCGGTGACTCGAAGAAGAAAAAGACGGCCCCAATATTCTTAAGCTTCTTTAACATTTTCTCATTAATTCTCAAGCTCATTTAACATTTGGATTCTCATCAATAAAAACTTAAAATTATTATTAATATGATCATTAATTATATTTCTAAAAACATATTCACGCCCCCAAGGTTCTTAGCTACTTGCCAACATTTGAGACCCCTTTATCCTGGTCACGGCACCAATTGTAACTGACCTCCCCCTTCCCATCCGTCATAAAACACTCAGATCGAAAATTTTTCGAAAATATATTCTAAATCTTAATATTTATAATGGCCAATAGTGTGATCGAATTAGTGGTAGGACTGTACGTTGTGTTTCATAGTATCCCGTTAAGTAGAAGGTTCTTTAAGAGGTATGCTGGTAGCAGACATAAGACATGGTATTGGGTAGCGTAGTGAAGAAAGTCCCTAAGAATAAATATTAGATCTGGAGAATTATAAATGTACTATTACAAAAGTAGATTGTTATAATTAATCAAAAGTTTGAACTAATGGAATAGTACATACTCTAATTTAATAATGAAAAGTGAATAACAAATTTATTTAATACTGCTGTAAAAATAGCAGTTAGTTATTTTATACCACGAACATAGTTTGTGGGCCAACGGCATCTTCACAAACTATGGCTCGACGCCCCTCCCCGCGCCATGCTATGAATTTCGACTCCTGACAACTCTAGGATTTGTCGTCTAGGAAATCCTCTATTCGTGGCATAATAAAGTATTATCCCACCGAACCTGCGGAACTTAACCCTCCTTAATCAAAAGAAGAGGAAAGGTCCTATTATTCTCCGAAGAGATTTAGTTAACTCGTATAGCATACGAGCAAGAGTTAATGATGAAAAGAGTATAAAACTCTCCTATATCCACAATGATTTACTGTACTGTAACAGTAATTTAAATTAAATTATAAATAAGAGCTTGGCTCACTTATGCTAATGAATGTATTTCACATTCAGTAAGTTTCTAAACTCGTACTGAGATTGCAACTGAGGTATAATGTCATAATGCAGAACAAGCAGAGCACATTATCAATATATAAGATGATAATAAATGACAGTACTTAGCAATGTGTCTTAACCCTAACAATAATTCAAAACTGATCAATTGAGGTGGTTACAGATCTCACAAACCAATATGCTGACCATTTAGGTATCACAGCTAGGTGGAGTCGTACCCCTTTTTGACCAGACCGCATAGCCTAATTAGCAATTCCGTGAGATAACTGGGTTTCTCAAACCAATATATCAGTACCGGTAAAATAAAGTAAGAGTAGGTGGTAGTTCGGCAACAGTGATAATAATGGATGATTACCAGTCTCACTTTGGAAAGCTATTACGAAAACTAGACACAGCTTAGTAATATCATAACATTGTTATTTGATAGAAATACTTATTCATAAACCTTTGTGCTCAACAAGGCGGCAAAAGGTAAATTAAAATAAATAGCATAGTAAGTGTTAATGTATCAACATCTGTGAACCAATTTTCATCATTCAAATATAAATCAATTCATTAAATTAATACAAAGTGGATATTACATCTTCACTCTATCTTATACTAAAATATAAACTATGATAGGTTAAATGATCTGTTGTGCACATCAGATTGGTAACGTGGACCAAGTTGTTTCAATATAATAAATATAAAACATTTCCAACTAACATCTGTGAATGTATCGTCAGAAGGCATTAATCTATACAATGGAGCTCCTTTACAGATAATAGCGGATCTAGCCATTATTTGTATCGTCTATTAAATAAATACTTTATTTACGTCTAATCTCTAAAGATCTCTGAAGATACTCTTAATGTATTAGATAAGTGTAAAATTATTTATAAAATATTTGTTTATAACATAAAACATAAAACCAACACAACTATTCTTGGAATCATTGATTTAAGTCAGTAGAATCAGTATCAATAAATAAAAGGAACATCTGTATACAACCCTGAAATTATCAGTTGTGTACCTAAATACCTAAACTAGCTTCAAATATGTGTGAGAGCAAAACAAGGAGTTGCGTCCTTACTCCATATTTAATTCTAATTGTGCATGAAGGTACAAAACACAAGAGATTGTAAATGTGCACCTTTCTAACTATTCTGACTAATGTATGCGAGGTTGGCTTTCTCGACTTTGTATTCCTAGTGCCAGCCCTAAGGTCTATCTCCTGCAGGCCGTAGCCAAAGACAGCAGAATTAAGACATGTACCGCGAGATGTGTGAGGGACCACATCAAATGGATCCTGAAAATAGATTTAGTATGGGTGCTGAAGGCATGACCCACTTCGACAAGTCCCCATTATCCAAGTTCAGGAAACAACCAATGTGAGAGCTTTGCTGAGCCCAACAAAGGGAAAACTCAACACCCAGTTCGCTCAAATTGCCTGGGCCTAACTAACAAGGGAATCCCTGACTCCTGGCTTTCGTTGACACCGTGAGGATCAGGCCAGCAGACCATAAACCATGTTATGGGTTTTGGTATTCATCGAACAGATATTGATAATATTCACAACAAAATAATATAATGGTTAAGCCATGATAATTCTCTTTTATTTCCTTTTTTAGGAAAGAGAATCTTCAACATTTTGATAAAATCCACACTAATTACGCACTTAACATATTACGTTCTATGACGTCATCACAGCAACTACGCATTACAAAATCCCGTGTTCACGAAATATCACGGAAACTGTTTTATGGGTGGAAATAATTACACTATCAAATGTGTATCACAAACTATGCACATTGATGCAAATTTCTATTATAATTACTTGCAAAATCAATAATATTTTAATAAAATCTGTTCGATTCACACATCTAAGCTCGCTATTCCAATCCGAATCCCCTGTCAAAACCTTTTTCTTTTTCCTGTAGCCTTCTGTCATATTTATATGTGGAGTAAAAAGTATTTAATGCAAAGTAATGAAAAAGGTTTTAATAAAATACATTGATTTCAAATAAAATACTCGAATTGATTATTGATTAGAAATTTTGGTGGTACAACAGAGTTGGGATCGTTACATAGGGCACTGACTAGTAGTATTGTACTCGCAGTACTTGTTCTGGTTCTAAAAGTGTGGTTGCCGGTGAAATAACAGTCACGTTTAATTCAATTTTTAAGTCTTAATTTGACTTGAATCTTTCTGTACCTAAAATAGGGGAAGACCTAAATCGTACTGCTGTTTTTAATGACCCTTCTTCCGTATTATGCATAAAATAATAATATATTTTTTACGTCTAAGTGCTGTTGACAGTAAATAAAACTTTGTATACACGGGTATGAGAGGCGCACTTACCTCCTCGGATACTTCGTGTCTCAAGAGGATGGATGCAATGCGATACGAAGTAGGTCCTTTTCAAAGTAGTTTTACTGTTGTTATTAAGGATGACACATAAAACTGTAGTAGTTTTTTATGTGATTAAGTTGCGGAACGAGCAGATTGTTTTAGTATGGGAACCTGACTGACTGATGGAATAAGTATGTTTATTTTTTAAACACATAGACAAAATAAAAATCTATGATCGTCATACAAATGTATATCCTAGGTGGGAATCTAACCCACGACTAAAACGCAGTTACTATCAACTGAGCCGTAAGGCTAGCCAGTGGTCCTGAAGTTAAGCTTTAACCTCTGCAATAGAAGCAATACGATTCGGGTCACCCAAATCGATCGTATTGCGCCTATAACCCCGAGACGTGAAGGTGTAATGTCCCATGTGATTTTAAATTCAACCGCAACCGCCCCTTACTATCACGTTAGTGCGTATGCGTTACCGCTCAGTGGGAAAAAATAGGTATGAGGGCAGTACTAGTATTTATCAGTATATAGGAGTCTTAGGAAAATTTACGAAAAACGCTTTTTATAGTCACATGATGTGATATAATATAGTGACCTAGAGAGCGCGGTGGCCCAGTGGTACTGACCCCGAGTTTCAATCTGGAGTTCGCTGCTTCAAATCTCGACGTGCACCAAGACTTTCTTCGCTTGAAAGCTTTATGTGAAATACTACATTCTCAAAATGTGAAGAAAAACATCGTGAGGAAACCGACATGTAAAAATTCGAAGACGCATCAAGTGTACGAAAAAAGCCTCTCTGAGGCGCACTTAAATCTTTTCACAACACTGTTTTCACAATGAGTTTGAGAACATAAATGAGTTAATTAATTAATTAATAAGTCGTCGAAGTTGTTATGTCAAATAAAAGATTATACATACGAATAATATTGTAATTTTCTAGCGAGTATCATCGTTTTGTTTTCACTTTTATTCTACGAAAATAAGGTATAGCTACATTACATTTATTTTACTGTGGATCTGGAATAAACGCACACACACGAACACAAGGGTTTTTATGTCAATCTATAGCGAATTAATGAGTTCTTCTCAAAGGACACGCTTAAAGCCGTTTCAAATTTTAGCGCAAAGGCGCGGCTTTGTGCGTAATCGAGTGTCAGTACAATCGTTGATATAAACACCGGTCGTCGATCATGTGAACGATTCTATTCTATTCGAGTCACTGGTTCTTTCGAACCAATGTGGTGTAAGGATTTTAAGTGCGCCTCAAAGAGGCTCCTTTCGTGCACTTGACACATGTCTTCGAATTTTTTGTTCACACACATGTCGGTTTCCTCACGATGTTTTCCTTCACCGTTATGAGAACGTAGTATTGCTCATAGGTGTGCGTCGGGATTTGAACCGGCGTCCTCCGAATTGAAACTGGGGTCAGTACCACTAAACCACCACGCTCTTACGATTATAATCAGTTTTAATCACGAAAATAGCCTCGTTGATTTTGAATCCTAAAAAACTGAAGTTTATAAGTTAATATCCGTAAAATTGTTGAAGATTTACCGGCGCACTTAAGCAAGCTCAACTGTACCATGAAACTTAAGCTAGTTCAATCCTATGCTCGCCTTGCATAATGGATGCGTTCACACTGAACGAGTCAACGAGTCGAAATGAAGTAAGAAATAAAAAAATATGTAAAATAGGCTAAAAATTTTTATATTTCTAGAATAACGGATATGACATATATTTAGAGATTCGTTGTTCCAGGAATAACGGGTCTCTAAATATGTAGGGACACTTAACTAGCATAGATATAATTTATCAAGTTTATCAGTGAGTAACAAATTTTATAAGAGGTGTTATTAAAACAAGTTTGAAATTTGTAGTACCTAGTGCTGATTTACAACAATTTTAAGATTGTTTTTAACAAATTTAAGTTTTATCTACGAAAGTAATTGTTACGCAACAGTGTGAATTGACTCTGCCGCTTTCTCAAAATGATATTCAATTCAGTTACTGTTTGCTCCGGACACTCAACGTAAATTAATACATACTAATGCAGATTCCATTCTGTATTCAAAAGGAAATCTGAAAATTGTGTAATAATAGCTCCCACGACTTGCCATATTCACATTGAACGCTGGACCTACTAGTTTCATCAAATTTAGTTATAAGCTGAAACTCCTTTTTTTATTATTATATTTTTATTATTATTATTATATATTATATTTAAATATTTGTATATGTATTTATGTATATGTGTAGTATAAGCATGTGCAGCCTATAATTTATTTTTGCATGTATAATTTGTCCAATTATATTTTTATCCAATCTTAGATGAATCACAAAGCCCCATATAAAGTCCAGTATTTCTTGTCCATCCAAAGTTTGTCTGTAAGAGATCGCTTTATAGCGATAAGGCCACCCATTGTTTCACTTTTTTTTGTACTTTGTATCTGATTGTTGTTATTTTGATTTTGTGAGCAATAAAGTGTCATCTATCTATCTATCTCCTTGTCCCTTTTTTGGCAGGCATCAAAGGCAGTATTCAGCTTAGGCTACGAGTAGGAAGCATTAAGGGCCTACATTTTTGTAACGACATTCCCCGGCTGGTTTTTTGAGATAGGATGCGTAAATATTCAAAACTGTTGTCTGAACTTGTCTCTGACTCGTCATTTTCTGTAGCCTTTCTTTGAAGGCTAACCATTTCTGATTATTACATTGGCTCTACCGCACCCTTAACATTATTCAAGAAAAATGGCCCACTTATTAGACTTTTTCGATCAAATTTTTCTTATTGTCAGTTTACAGTAAAGTGACATACAAGTCTCTAAATTATATAACGCAAACACCAGAATAAAAAAACAAAAACGCCACAATAAGTTTGTTCAAGTTCAATAATGCACCTCACAAATTTCAATCAGTCATATTCGTAAATGCACGAAACGTGAAGCTACAAAGTTCTAATCTAATATCTGTTTTTTTTTATATTTATGTACATAAACCTCTTATTTCTATCTAAAATTTAGCTTCGAAACTCAAGTACCTACTAAAATATAAATCTCATGATCTACGATCGAACGTGTCAGACAGAAATGTCCGAGGGCGATCACCGTTGGCGTCTCGCGATCCAATTCAGCGCAATTGATGTGATTCTAATCAAACACTTTTGTTGTGACTTATCGCTTTTAATGATCAAGTAAGTTTTGTAATAAATAATTTATATAGGTATATAAATTATTACCACCACGCTCCACGCTATTGAAACATCTCTTAGGTAGGTACCTAAGAGATGTTTCAATACCTAAATCTTGAAATTTGACAAATCAGTGCTTGTCTTTGAAATTAATTGTTATTCATATTTAAGGTTTACCTTTCATATCTACAATTAATTTCAGAGCCGTGATTTTTTTATCATTCATCTCGAGTAGCAGAACTTGTACTAATTTCGCCCGAGGAAGTACTACCACCACACCTGATAATCAGCCGCCGAGCAGTGATGCACTCGTGTTGCTGTGTTCCAGAGGAAGGGAGTGGGTGCCGGTGAAATTGCAGACGCATGAGATGTAACATCCCCGTATGTTATTAAACATACATTATTCAGTGTGTGAGAATTATGTCTAATAGAAAACCGTCTCTCTGATGTTAGGGTATGGATGTTTATTACTCCTGCACACCAGAATTAACAGGTGTTAATAGGAATATTACTTACCTACATTTCTTTTAAAATTTAAGCGGAAACAACCGTTATATACAGGCATATAAAATATAATTTCAAGTGACAGTATCGTGCCAACATCGAGTTTCGTTTGTAGGTACTGTCTCAGCTATCTGAAGCAAACGGTGACACAAACTTAAAGTTCTGAAGAAACATGAAACATTGACTTTCCAAAGTAAAGGCTGGAACAAAAATATACGGTGGTAATTAAAATTGAAATCTGTCAAACAAAACTGATCTGACCTGAAATATATTCATATGTTGTTTTTTAAGTTACTTAACGAGCAGACGGCTCACCTGATATCAAATTTTCGCTACCTTGGTGTGGGTGGACATTTCACACAGCGCCATCTAACCCCAAAGCAAGCTAAGCATAGCTTGTATCATGGGAACCAGACAACTGATATAATACTTGTACACATATTTTTTTGTAAATACATGTAATACATATTAAACACCAAGACACAGAACAAACATCTATGTTCGTCACACAAATGTTTATCGTGAGTGACATTCGAATCCACGACCTACAGCGCGGAAGGCAGGGTTCTACCAACTGAGCTATGAGGCCAGTCAATTAAAATAGAATATACTTACACGATCATGTGTGTGACATGACAACTTTGACAGTAATAAATTTCATACATAATAGATTAAACTAACTCCGAAGATCCAGATGGTCGCGAAATCACCCGCGATTTGTCAATCACGCGACTTCGTGCACGTAGAAATTCATACAAATCATTTACATCCCTGTCAACAGCCTGTCGATCGACGCCAGGATATGAGATTTCACACACGCACGGTCATCTGATCTTAGCCTGAAAGTGGCAACCATTCCCTTGTAAACCAGCGCGGACTTCCATTGGTACTTTATATGCGAAACAGTATGCACCATGATTAAATAAGTGAAAAGCTCTAGAAGATTATTAATATGATAAAGTCTGCATAAAGTTGCAGATTTAGTGCTATTTAGATTTCCTTCTCTGATGTAGACGTTTGCAGACAGGTATCTCGGGGCGAAACATTTCGACAAAGTTTTAATCCAAGTCGTCGCGCAGTCTTGCGATAAGTCGTTTTAAATTAAAATTTTCTCATCGAACTCATCTGTGGTATTCGTAAGCTGGCAAGTTGAACTTTGAATTTAGGATCTTTTCCCTTTGAACAAATTAATTTGAAAGCGTGTCGATTAATCCAAAAGGCAGGATAAGTATGAATCTGGCGTTATTAATGAAAAGTCAGCGATAATATATTAATTTAGGATAACAAATATTAAATCAATTCGTTCTAAAAACGTTTCGCAAACTTTGAACTTTTTATTTAATAACTAACGAAATATTATTTTTCAAAGAAACCTCCGACTCTAAACCAAATTTCACAAATTCAAAAAAAGGAATGTGTGTGTGAAAATTGGCAAAAATAAACAAAATGTGTTCAAAACATTGAAACTAAATTTACATGATGTTTTTTTCATTAATTTAATATAAACTGAACAAACCAAAAACAAACAAACATTCATTAATACTGTTTTTTCTAATTAACAAGAGAAAGGTTCAGCATCTCTCTAAGGTTTGCGGTCCAGACAATTGCTTTCGTATCGTTCAACAATTATGTTTTACAGGTACATTTATCTTATCTAAATGGTAATGGCACTAGATATGATTTTCAATTCAAGCTCGCTGGATTTAGCTGATCGAAAGGGCGTCTCTTTTATTTTTGTAATTATTCAACACACAGTAATTAATTACGTCGAAAATTTCAAATAATGGATTTAGAAGTGGTTATATCAGTTGAAATATTGTTTATTTTTTATAGATTCTTTAGGTTTCCATTTTTCATAAACTTTTTTTTATATACAATATATACGAAAGCTTCGATAATATGGTGACAAAATAAACTATGTCAAACAAACTACTCATAGATATTGAATCAAAACATATATTTTTATTCTACGCAATTATTTTTTATATATTTCACTTTGTCTATACATACGAATATGTGTCATCAAATAGTTGACAATAAAATTAGTATAATTAGCTTGAACTATTATTGTTCTGAATGTGAAAAAAATCTTATAATGCAAAACTGTATGTTATTATTTGGTTTTAGAGACTTGTTTGAGTTATTGATAAAGAAAAGTTACCTATATGTTAAAATTAGCTGAAAAGCTGAAATTCGTTTAATATAATCTAGCACCTTCTTTATTTCAAATATATCTTTCAGTTGAGCGGCGCGCATTGCCACAACAAAGCAATGACAGAAGGTAAACAATTAGCTGATATCATTCTTTCGGTGAAAGTTTGAAACCTCGAAAATGACTAATGATTTGTTTCCGGATAAGCAAGTTTCTCTCCAACATTAACCTAATTGCGACGCAGCTGACAGGGATAGATTGTGATTTATGAGGACCGTCGACACCGTTCTTGATGAAATTAACCTGCATTTAAACATCTCAAATCAACCTCAAATCTTATGACACATATAGGGTCTGCTGCCAAAAGAGCGAGGCGTTCCTAATTCTGTGTTCCGGTTTGAACAGTGTGGTTGTCGGTGAAATTGCATGCACACTGGTTGCCGGTTAAATTACACACGGAGTTACTGGCGCAATATGATGCGACTTGGGTCTTCCTGCTTAAATAGTGAGATTGCCACTTGTCATCAAATGGGTCATCTACTCGTTTTGTGACTTATTCGTATCAAAATAGAAATAACAAAATTACTGCATGATTAAGCCAAATGTTGGTTTAAAATTAATACTGGAATTAGGATAATTTAGGAAGAATAAGATATATTATTTGTTAATTGTTAATTATATGATAGTGTACTTATCCATATTTTGATACGTTGCCCAGCATGCTGGGGAACGTATCAATTGGTGTGCCGCAACATGTTGCGGCACACCAATTCACGGTAAAGGCTAGAATCTCTGTTAATATGTGATCAATTAACCTCATTTTGGTAATGCTCCCTGAAATGATTAAGTTATATTGAATGGGAGATTTCTGGTGTCAAATTTGATAATAGAATTTGTATTCAAATTACCAATATACCTAATCCGACCCTAGTACAGTGTTGACTGAAAAAAAAAACATCTTTAATCAACTGTCAAGTATGAAAAGAGCAATATTGCCTGATTTCTATATATTGAAGTGGAATTCTGGCCGCTGTTCCAAAGACAGAAAATGTAATGCTTGATCTTAATATTATCACTAGTTAATAATCGTAACAAACAAACCCTTTAGTAAAACTCTCTTAAAAGAGTACACCTGGCCAAGTTTTACGTATCAACTTTCATAAACCGATCTCTCGCTAATTTATTTATATACCTCGCGCTTTCCGCACACGTAATATCTCAAAAGAACACTCGGTGTATCTTTACACCTCTCCCTGTTCATGTCTAGTGGAGAATTATTACCCAGTCCCCTCGCAGTGCGGTGCAGCATGCATATTTCACAGCCAGAATTGTAGTTCTAAATCGGTGAAGTGCGATATTTTAGACGGGGGTTGGTCTGTTTAGTCTTTTGAGGTAACGATCAATGTTCCAGTAATCAAAATCTGAAATAGATACTAACATTTACTACTATAGGTGGCAAATTATTCGCTTCCTTTTCTTGAGATATGAAGGCGACAACTATTGATCTGCGGCTTTGGAAGTTTAAGAGCTTTTCAGTAACGTATTATAATAATTTGATAATAAGATCTTTCTTAAATGATAAGGTCATTACGCTTAAGAATTTGCTTATTTATCGATTTAGAAGAATAAATCTGATGGTCAATGAATCATACAGACAACAGCTGATTTTAATAACCATAGCTTTTATGAAATAGGTACTTCTTAAGTATAAAATAATTAGAACAAAGTTAGAAGGAAACGTGCTACAGAAAAATGATTAGTCACAATTTAAAAAAATATGTTGCCGGTTATTCTTAATATGACCAATTAAATAGTTTGCAAGCAAATTTGAAAAACTCAACGCTTCAATTGTGCAACGCTTTCAGTTGATTGATTTAAATGAGCAATGAGCCCTTTTGCTTTATATTCATTTGAATGCGTTTTAAACACAGATCTCTCAAAAGAAAACTTCTATTCAAATAAAAATAGTAGCTAAAAAGACTCAAGGAGGTGAATGGTTTGTAGTGAGAGGCGTGAAGCATCTGGCTTCATTTCCATTTTCGAGCCAATTTTTAAGTGGCTTGAAACGCTTTCCCTTCTGATGCTGACAGGCATTGTACTTGTTTCTAAAGTTAAATATTTGGTTATGATTATAATGTTAATGCAGATCAAGTACATTTTTCTTTAGCGCTGTTGTAATAAAATGTTGGAATTACTGACACGCACAGCTGACATGACTGGTCAACAAACTAAACTACAACTAACAACTAAAATATTAACACAGGTTTTTAAGAATTGATACGAACACTTGTACGTATCGAAATTGTTATTTTCTAAGGACTAGACGTGAAGATACTTTGTCTTAGTAATCATTGTTTATATATCTTTGATTGCAAATTACTCATGACTTGGAAAATAATCTACCTATATACAAATAAATAAAATCGGAGTGTCTGTTTGTAATATTAAAATAACCGCTTTTAACTAAGTGCATATGGATGTATAAACCGTACATATACCAAAACAAATTTATTTTCAATTTTTGTCTGGCTGTCTGTTTGTTCCGGCTAATCTCTGAAACGGCTGGACCGATTTAGACGAGACTTTCACTGGCAGAGAGCTGATGTAACAAGGAGTAACTTAGGCTACTTATCCGAAGGGTAAAATAGAGGTGCGTGATAAAACTGAATTCCACGCGAACGAAGTCGCGGGCAACAGCTAGTCCATGAAATAAAAACAGTTGCAAGTGCTTTAAATAAAATTTAATAAAGGCTAACCAATTCAAAGTAAAATGCAAATAACTTGTGTCACTCTCTCGAACCATTGTGGTGAAAAGATTAAAACATGTTCCAAAGCCGCCACTTTTCGTAAATGTCTTGAAATATTTGGTACTGGGACATTCAGTTTCCTCAGATCTTTAAAAACTACGTTCTCAGAACGTGGTCTTATGCACATAAACTTTACAAGGGGAAAAACTCATTAGTACTCGTCTGGATTTGAAGTGGGGATTCAGCTACCTCCGGTTCGAAACTCAGGGTATGTACCACATTACTGGTATGCTCTCAGTAGTCATTTCAGTAAAACACTGAATTAATGAGAATTTATATCGTTTTACCTAAATATATTTTTCTTTAAAGACAAGCTAGTTTGTGTACTTCTCGTGGACAACCCATTGCTGATGCGTCATGCACTGCAAAATATGACATACTAATACATAGAGTAACACCAAAAAGGTTATTTGTCAATGGAGTCGAATTTGTGTAGAGTAGGCATGTTGTATGTAAGTATGGCCTAGGTGTAATTAAATAATATAAATGGATGATCCTGGAAGAGGTTCACAGAATAATTTCACATCTTAATAATTAAATCCTAAGAAAACATTTTCAAGCTTAACTTTTGAAAGGCTGAGCGTGCGTTAATCATCTAATACATTTTCTCTTCATAGGCATATTTTATTAGATGAGATGAGTCGTAACGTAATCCCTTGAGTGAACTTCATAAAAAGAAAAGTCTTGAGATGCTTTATAATTCACGAAGAATATTACATAAATTTCCAGGAGGGTAACTTAAAATAAACGGTAATTAGACAAAGGAAATTGGGGACCGATCGAGTTTGAAACAAAAAACTCCAGATCGAGTCAGTGGGTTCCTAGAAACAACTACTTGATTTTCCTTTTCGCTTTGGAAGACAATTCGTGTCTTTTACAGCTTATCAGGATCCCACGGTATTTATGATCTTGGGGTTACCCGCATTACGTTTAAGCCGCTTTTACTTCGTCGTACTTATAAGGCGACTATCTATCATTTTTATCGGATGCCTATTGAAAATGTGATCAGATTATTACAGTATTTTATGTGGCCTTCTTATCTTATAGACCATTTGAGCCTTTGTATTTTTACATTTGTAAGATTTGGCTATGATATGCCACGGAAGCCTAATTTTGATTGCTAGGTCTCACGCCTTTGAGTTTTGTTCCTAGAACACGCCTCACTATTTATACCGTACCGGCCTCTAATAAGTGCACAGCGGGAGCACTAGCCTACTCTTGACAAGCGAGAGTAAATAAGCTTTTAATTTACGGCCAATCTGGAATTTTTATATGCGATAAAGTAGCGGAACGAACGGATGGCCTGATGTTTTGTGGTAACCTCTGCCCATAACGTGCAATACGATTTGGGTCCTCCTCTAATTAGTAACAACAATATCGAAGTTGCATGGTATATGGCTCTGTAATTCAAAGACGTGGAAGTGGAGTAAATCATGTGCCTGTTATTTTAATCTAAATTCTTTTAGGAAACTGAACTTGAAAAAGTAGCCTTTTTTACTATCAAAGTCATTTAGTCTCAGTTTGGTAATTTGAGACTTCTAGTATAATTAGCACGTCAGCCCCATTGTAGTCTGAACATGTATCTAAGAAAAAAATATTAAAGGCACATACAATTCTCATTAATATGTATATGAAAAGGAGTCACATATGTATGAATATTTCATAGATCGAACATGCTGCTTTCGACTTTGTAGGATGGTGTTAAATACGCCCACGTTACGCCTATTTACGTATCAGGGATTATCTCTCCTCTTTGTTGGCACAATCCATTAAGAGATGCTGAACGTCATCTATCATTACGGAGAAACTCAACTCTACTTTGAAATATCAGTATGATACTTATCTAATATAAATTATTTGTCTTTGGTGCCAATTTTAAAATGCATTAACGCTTACATGCTTGTATTCAAGTATAAGAATCGATATTAAAATAAGTATGGAATTTTTGATATAAAGAATTAAAACTATTTGCTTCATCGTATCACATCTTTGACATTATATATTTGTACGCTGTCTGACCTTTAAACCTTACAAAAACATTTATCCAATATAATTTGTTTTATCTGTCTTTGAAAGGATTTAATTTGACTCGTTCACTCGATCCATTTATCTGAACGGTAGCAGCACTCCATAAGTCTGCTTTTCTAATTTACATAACACGCCTGCTAGATTTCCTTTGCAAAGGTGCGTCTTTTGTCGGAGTGAAAACAAAGGAAACTGAATACACAGCGGTTGAAGCAAAAAGGTCGATTGTACAGCAAGTAGGTACGTAACGAATCGCAAAGTCAAATGTAACGTATGTGGGCGTACAGGCTACCGCGGAACTCTCACGCTTGCCATTCGAGTTTCAGTCTTAAAATACAGCGTGTTAGGTTTCCAGCTGTAACCACTTTTGGTGTTGAATGTATAAAAGATTTATCACAGCTATTTCGCAATGTTGGTAAGAAGAAACATTTTTAAGCATAAGTGACAAAAGCAATTTAAATATTGATCTGAAATTTGTTTTGAAACGACTTCATTTAGCTTCAGTTTGACAAAACAATATTTTTCCTGAATTTATATGAAGAATGCTTAGTGCAATTTCAATTTAAGTTAGTCGATTATGCTTTAGTTTGAAAAAGTATTTTAGCTTGGCATCGAACTGATACGATCTAGTTCGACCGAGTCAAAACATGCCTGCTAGAATACATACCACTTTATACAAGTATGACCCAAACTTATTATGAAGATAGATAGAAATATCGGGATTCCTACTCATATTATATACTCCACACACAAAAGGTTCATTACCAATAATACAAAGGTGAGACCCTCATCACTTACGTAAAAATAATATAATAGGCAAACCCTGTGTTATTTTGTTGGGGTTCCTACATTATTGTGTTCCAGTTAGCTTATTAGAAAAACCAAAATAAATCATGCAAATGATGAAACCTAATAAATGATGCTCAATAATTATATCCGCTAAGGCGACTGAGACAGGAGAAACGCTTTTTCAATTCCTACATTCATACATATTAGTTTTTTATTAATTATTTCATAATTTCGATGAATATCGATATATAAGAACTGCTATACAGAAATCACACAGTAGGTATTTACTTACCATAGCTTTAGTCTCCAACTCCACACAAACTTAGACGCAGCAACTTCTCTAAAATATCATCAGACCGAATTCGACTGTGGTGCGCACCTAAATGAGTACGATTAACTGAAAAGCTATTTTGCAAAGTTTAAATGGCGTCGCGTGAACTTCGACGATTGTTCAAACGAATTGAGGGCCAGCATTCTACCTGCTACCAGGAATGAAACTTTCCATTTAGAGCCAGTTTCCTAATTATTATGTAAAGTAACTATGAACGTATGTATTGTCTTAAGTAACTTTAAATGAATTTTACTGCAATGTAAGTACCTTTATACTAGTGTTCAGGTTGCTGAAATGGATATCTATAATTTTATAGTCATCATAAAGACAAAACAATTTATTTTTCTATAATTGTACCTTCATGTTACACGATCTTATTGCTAAGTTTGACGCCTGTTTAGGTTGACCAGACTGTCTTCGGGATAAAGAACATCTATAGAACGGAAACCTGTTTGGGCCGCGTGATCCTGAACATTCAATTCAGACATTGACTATAAATAAATCCGTACAAAGAGTTCCATACATCTAAGCGATACATGTTTTACCGAATTTGTTTTCTTTTTCTTTACTTGATCTATTTCTTAAATATTTATATACTGTATTTTCCGTCGTGAATGTTTATCGAATACCGAGAGTATTATCCGTTTAGATTAGTGGAAAAGCGCAACATCGTGAAACTTAAAACAGTATTTTAAGTAAGTGCTCCGGTAAGAAGTTAGCCAATGAAAATCATAAGCTTTGTGTATTGTATTCTAAGATTTGCACTGTAGAGAGAATGTAGAACAACATTTCTTGACTTTATCGAAATGTTTGTTCATAATATACATAAAGTTTTGTGTAACAGAATATTTATAATTTATTTGTTTGTTATGATCTGAAATATTATTGTGAACAACAGTAATGCGTTTTTGTTTGTAATATTCATATATATATTTGTGAGGTAGCCACCAAGCTTATTTTTACATTTAATCTAAAACTTAAACTGAGTACATATAAGTATTAGTGATACCAGATACCGGTTAATTTTGGGTGGGCCATCTGCTCACACTATAGTGTGTTTTGTGATTCCAAAGTTCCTAGAGCCAAATAAGAAGTCTGAAATAGAATGACGGCAGTAGGTAGGTTCATTAAAAATTAAATTTTGCTTAATTCATTTCAATGTGAAATTCTCCTCGGGTCTGAATGTTCAAAGGTCAATTAGGATCTGAATATATAAAAACTGGTAAAGTATCGTTTGAATGATATTTAAACAAATTGGTTGAAGGTTGGTGAAACTTTAATATTCTAGCGATACGGCTAAATAAGATCCCAAAATATATTTTGGCTTTCTCATTTTCCTCCTAACAATTTGTCTATTCATTAATGTTTTCATTAAATAGGTATGGACAAAGAAGAGGCAGTAGCATGTTTTTATTGTTATTTGCTTGACCCATTTCGACGATTTATCGTGTCCATTTGTTACAGCCGCTAATTCCGTACATGATTTTTTGCTATCCATCATTACACATAACAATACAAAACCTAATTATTACGAACTGATGCGAACGTGGATAATTTTCAGTATTACTTATCTGTGACACAGTGAATGTTATGTTTATGATTTAACGGATTGTTATTATTGAATTATTATAGACTACAAAAATGGATTGGGCAATGCGATAACTTCTGTGTATAGGGTTAAATGTAATATGCTAACAACCTCTTAGGGGTAACTACTGTAGGGGTAAGCACTATCTGTTCATAGAGATTTTGGAGTAACTTTTTTAATAATTATTATATTTACATAATGTTGAGGTGACTTGAAAATCAGTTGTGTCATGTGCATCAAGATCAGTTGACCTTCTTATTTATTCTTTGAAATCATCAAACAAGTAACCCTAATTTTTCGTTTTCTAAACGTTCTAACAACTGACTTTTAAAATGATAATAATTCAAGTTTGGAAAAGAAATCTCCAAAATGGAGCAAATTGTATTCATGTAAACTTGTTAGTAATGATGGAAAGAAGTCGCCTGTGCCAAGTTAGAATTAACCAATAAATCAAATTAATTATTTCACTACTGATAGAATGGGACACAAACAGGTGCTCGTGATTATACAGACTTGAAACAAACTATACCTCATTTGCGTATGAAACACAACTATTGAATTATTTAAATTATTTATATCAATGATAGCCCATTCCATATTTAAGTTTTAGGGTAATGATGATAATTCAACTGGGTCTTCCAAAAGTTAATTTAAGTAGAACTTAAAGTTATTACTTAAAGAGAGCCTGAGGGTTATAAATTATGATATGGGCAGAGGGTAACTAATAACTCTTCTTATCATCTCGTAACGGCATTTTAATCATGTAAACAAATTACGAGTCTTAATTTTACACCCACTATCGTGATGTATCCCTACATAGAGTGACGTCACAGCTCAGATGGTAGCAACCCTGTCTTCTGCGATATAGGTCGTGGGTTTGATTCTCACCCTGGACAATATTTGTATGACGAAGTAGATGTTTGTTCTGTCTGTGTGTAAATGTATTATGTGTGTATTTACAAACTACTACGAGCTGAGCTGTGAGGCCAGTCTCAATTAGGAATGAGCAATTAAGTCCACCAGAACACACAATTTGGTGCTTGGCGGTTGATTTTCAACTATGTAGGAGATGGAAGCTAATTCGCTGGGCATTTGCCCTACTACCAAGTTATATTATCCTCACGATCTTTTCGTACATCGAAACCGAGAGCTCAATGTAGGAGTCGAACCCACGACTGACGGCACTACTCACCGTAATTGCTTCAGTTTCCAGTTTACTGATATCTTCTAGGATGCATTACGTGAATGTGCTGTATAGCGTGATTATATATTGCACTTTATATTATACACGTTATATAGTTACTATTGCACGATCTATTAACATCATCTCCATACCACATAGGACACCCAGATATACGGCGTCGCGGTACCTATCCATTCTTCTTGGTGGCTTTACCTAAAGTTCGTACGAAGCGCTTTTTTTACATAATGGAACTAATTGTCTGCATCTGTGATTCCTAAAATGTATTATCTAGTATTTTTCAAGAGAAGAGTGATTTGGTTAGTAGACTGCATCGTCACTTAGAAGCAAGCCTGCTGGTAATAAAAATTAATAAGAAGAACTTTCTGTGAATAAGCCCTTTTTTTCACTCATTTATTTGTTGTGTGCTCAATATCCACAAAATATGAAAAAAATACGTTATTGTTATGCTTACTAATTTTCAGTGAGCTTCCTTTTTTGCTACTAAAAAACTCTGAGCACGCAATATCTTTTCTCAGAGCTCTTGTTCAGAGCTATAAAGGCATTTCCCATTGGGGTAACATAAACGAGACAGGTTTGAAAGGATCGCTACCAACAGGAAATTATTTCTTAGATACAGATGTATGGATGGTTCCTGTGGGTCTCATAATTAAGTTCAATAATAATTTAGGTACAATTTAAAATATGATTGGTGTGATTTATGGCCAGACACTAAATATGCAATATCATAAAAGTTACAAAAATTACCGGCTTTTAAAATATCTATAACCAAGTTTTGTTGTGTTAAGATACTGTGAAGTTCGTTAAAGACTTTATTAGTAATGTCGTCTATTTTTAACTTTGAAATTTAAATGAATGGCACTCAGAGGACTGTGGTAAAAGTCTTCATTAATTTTTGATATTTTCAGTGCTTTGTTTCATTATAAATTACATACCTATCATGCCAGTTTTCAGATATATCTTTTTGTACAGCTAGGCCGATATATGTCTACATAATAGTGCAATATTAACATACGTAAATCTTTAAATGTTGTGCTGCAACTAGATTTTCTTAAATCCACTCTCCAATATGTGTCGTGTAAAATAGTATGTGGCAGGATTACATGTATATAATTTTACTTAAAATAAATGTTCACAGAAATATTTCATATGATGTGGCTGTAATCATTGTTAGAAAATATATTTTTCTGTTTTCGTGCAATGTATTGAAAGTTTTTATAATAAACTAAAACAATTTGTATCCATTATCTTTGATTTATTGTTTTATATCTGTCAGTTTTGCGTTTGTATACATGGCACTTGACTTTGCTTTGTAGCGCAA
Source organism: Chesias legatella (assembly GCA_947359385.1). Lineage (NCBI taxonomy): Eukaryota > Metazoa > Arthropoda > Insecta > Lepidoptera > Geometridae > Chesias > Chesias legatella. The sequence goes on from OX375768.1 coordinate 6,588,062, forward strand.
AGTGATGCCATGCAACACCTGCGTCTCAAGTGAGACTGCCGAAACTTAATGTTAAGTGCTTGGCGTCAGAATTCTTCATTTGAATAGTATCTAGCCAAGCTGGCCGAGCTGAGCATTTCCAAATGCCCAACCAAAATTAATTAGTTTTATCACTAACCACTTAGCAGTAACCGCTTCTTTCTTTTGGTTCCGTATTTTTACAGCATAAAGTACTCGCTACAAATGCTGAAATATCATGAAGTGACAAAAATTGAAGCTCACGTCAATGGAGAATAAAGAAAAGAAACTTCCATTATTAGAGGTTTAAATTACGCTAAAGAGTTTTTCTTGAAATTCATTTTTGTAGAGAAATTATTTATTTGAGACTTCATTAGGGGTTATTCATTTTCACTCTCATTTAAAATTCATTTGAGTTATAAAGTACGTTGTACTCAAGTCATCATTAGTCAAAAGAAAAACTAAGAAGTAATTTGTATCAAACCTAGCTAATTGGAAACTATATTCTTTCTCGAAACACTTTGCTATCAGCAAGTTAGTACGTAGCCTTGGGGTGGGACAGAGAGAAATATTTACCCTGGGACCGCCGTCTTGTAATTAGTTCGACTGTTTACATTGCTCTAGGTTCTTGCTTCGTCTTGAGATTAAAATTCTTGAGAAGTGAATGTGTTATTTTTTTGTATAATCCGCTGAATTTTACAGAAAAATAAACTCTTGTATCGACTGAGCCAAGGATTATTAGTCTCTCGCTTCAACTGCACGATTACCTTGTAATTAATTCGGTCGCGCCGATTGTATGAGCCAACTTTGTATGCAATGAATTATGTATATATCATATTCATGGGATTTTCCTTCTGCTAAAGTTAATAAGAAAATCAAATGGAAGAGACTACCTCTCGTAAACAGGGAATCCTACCGCGAGCGCTAGAGATTTGTAACCTCTTGTGATATTAACATCCAAATTATTGGAATATAAATACAAGTACCTAACTCAGGACTTTATTAATTATAACCTGATTGTACTCTCCCTTTCTTCCCCCCTTCTTCCCCTTCTTACCTTTAATTAGTAATTATAAAATGAAAATTAACATTATCAAATTTTTTACATTATATCTGTTTGAATTGAGAAATATTTGTATCATAATAATCTTGATATCTTGATGATGTCAAATAATTGATACTAATAATTAGTTCATCAAAAGTGATTAAGTAAGATTGTATAACGGTTTTTTATTCACTTCTACGGTTTATGATTCTTTTACCTCAATATTGAAGCTGTTTAAAATTGTGTACCCTGTCGTCGCTAAGGATGCATTATACCTCGCGATATTACTTGCTTTAAGCAGGTGTAAAAGAGGAGGTCCCTAACATGCCATTAAGCACGTTTAGCAGCACCATTGACTTGAAACCACTTTTTGAGTTAATTTTAACGAAAATTTTCGTTAAAGTTTTCTGTAAATAATACACTCTAAGGACTAAAAGGAATGTTTTATAAAATTGTAAATCGTTGTAAATAAGCACTATAACTCGGTACAAATTTCGTGAAGGAATGTTGACAAGCGCGCGTGTGGATCGAATTCTCTCGTGTTCATTTCTTGTTTGAGCAGAGTTTTATGAGAGTAGCTTTTGGCTTCATATAATCTTGACAGCGTTTACAAGGGCTTTGGGTGGGGACAGGGGCTGTCTACCGGGAAGTGCATTCTCCACTGCATCGAAAACGCACCTTTTGAATACAGCTCAGGCCCAGGTGGTTTGTATATATTAAATGTGTATGTAAAATTTTATGGACAGTGAAATTTGATGGGTAAACTTTCTTAATAAAAAACTGATTGACTCTTTTTAGGCTTACGCTCGCCTTTGCACATGTCCTTATTTTTTTTGTGTACAATAAAGAAAAAAGATAAACTGATTTACTCAATATCTGTAGACATTAAACACTAAGTCCAGAGATTTTCACCAAGACTATAACTTTAATTGTAATATATTATTTGTATGCACGACTCACCGCTCAGTTGTTAGTAACCCTGCCCTCTGCAGGGTAGGTAGTGGGTCCGATTCCCATCCAGGACAATCATTTTTGTGAAGAACATAGATTTTTGTTCTGTGTCTGGGTGTTTAATTTGTACAATACAATACAACAACACTTTATTGCCAAACCACAATACAAATGAATACTTATAAAATAAAACAATTTTATGTGTACACTAAATGCGCAATAACAATGGGCGGCCTTATTGCAATGAGCAATCTCTTCCAGGCAACCTTTGTATGGAACATAATCGTGGGTACGATATAGACGGTGGCGCATTATAATTATATACATAATAATGGTATACATATACATAAATATTATTCTATCTATAAATATATATACTAAATAAGTAATACATATATATAATAATACACAATATACATACAAATAAATATAGCATATAATGTGTGATCTAGACCAGTTAACTAATAACAATTTTACAACAATGATAAAAAGTGATTTCGCACAAGGCTTTTAAAAATTGGAAGAGATTTAGCACGTCTGATATCCACATGAATGACACATGAATGAGTCATCTCACGGGAACCGTACATTTTTGCCGAGATATTAAGTACCCTATGTGCTATTCCAGACTACAATCTCTCTGTACCAAATTTCATCCAGATTCGTTGAGACGTTCTGGCGTGACTGAGTAACAAACATCCATTCATCCAAACTTCCGCATTTGTAATAGTTTATGTATTATGCTTTTATTAAGGAAACGTTTCTCCATATTCACAGGCGCCATGTACTTTGAACTGAGACGTACATGACAAAATGCGTTTTGCATCAGTCATATAAAACGTGTAAGCGATACTAAACTAAAACATCTTCCGACTTCCTGGAAAATAGATTTTATTTATATAATTAAATTAACCTGGAATGATGTAAATAGAAAACCATTTTTATATCAGTTACGTTTTTCTTGTCGTAATTTTATTCAGAGCCTACAATAAGCTTTAATTTTTGCTTTTGTAAGGAGGGTCGCGAAGAGCCATGCATCATAATCACTCTCTGTCTTATTACTCGTGCCTTCCAAATATTGTTTTAGTAACCCAAAGCAAATTTCAACCTTGTTCTGAGGCAGTAAAATTCAGATTCTGTGGGATACCAGAAGGTAAGTACTCCATTATACTTGTAGATAGATGTTTCGTGAGTTTGCACCGGAATTCAGCGTAGATATTTATAATTAAGTTGTAATATTACCTCTTCCAATCATTCACACGGTTCTGATAATATTGTCATTCTCTACTTCTACTGGTACTCTACATACTGGCCTTTAAAAAGGGGGCCATATTAAAACAGTCAAGAACTGAGCATCCTAAGGCACGATGTCACCACATGTCTAAAACCTGTTTAGAATCCTTGTATCTTCAGTTTTTCGGCAATACTTTTATTTACTTTGTATACACCCGATAACAATGTATTTTATGGTAATACGTATCTCCATTCTGGTGCACGGAGTACCTACGCTCTGTTGGCTCGAAAATAAAGAAAAATCCTTTGACTTCAAAATAGAATATAAGCAAAATGTTTAGCTACAATTAATTATATTCTACAATGATTCTGATATGGATCAGTTACAAGATTTGCCGGAAAATAAGGGTTTGCGCAAAACAAGACGTCGTACGGTAAAGAAAGGGAATTGAACTGTCTATAGCAGATAAGAACAACAATAGGCTATCATACTTAGATGCGGAGATTCTCGAATAGTGTAAAATCATATGTGAACAATAAACTTCTTGCCGCATTCAAGTATTTTTAGTTTTCAATGCTTAGTGTGGGGCTAGATGGCGCTGTGTGAATTTAATTTAATTTTTATTTAAAAAAAATTATGAATAATTACAACTAGACATAAAATACACGTAAAACAAATTGTCCACCAATATTATTGTTATTGTTATTATCATTTAAAAATGTAACTTTGCCCTTTGCTGGTAAGGGAACTAAAATGAAATATCACCGATTATGTGTAATGTTGACCGATAGCTTCCACCTACCCGTATATTATGTATACCTAAGGAATGACTGTGAGTCACTTTCATCAAAGGTGGGTAACCTTAGTAACACCATAAATAAATACCGAGCCATTACCAGTAGAACCACAGACAAGACAAAGCGTATTAGACGGTAAATAAATATAATTGTACGGTTACACGAAACCCACAATAAGCTGTCTTGCACACTCATAGAAGTGACATATATACAGCTTGTGTATGATCTCAGGCACAATCTTAAACAAGATAGGTCGAAAAATAATCTAAAACACATGTCAATTTATGCTATCAAAATGTGATGCTGTGCTTTGGATTGTGCATTTGAAAAACTTGGTAATATTTTTTATAGCTTTGCCTGTTGCGATCTCTACTCGCTTATACTTAAACCCTGACGACGTATACTTAATTGAATATATTATTGACAGGCCTCACAGCTCAGTTGGTAGTAACTCTGCCTTCTGCGCTGTAGGTCGTGGGTTCGGTTCCCAACCAGGATAAACATTTTTATGATGAATATAGATGTTTGTTCTGTGTCTGGGTGTCAATATGTATTATAAGTATGTATTTACAAAAAAAGTCTATAAGTATTATATCAGTTGTCTAGTTCCCATGACACAAGCTCTGCTTAGCTTACTCTGGGGCCAGATGGCGCTCTGTGAAATGTCCACCAATATTTATTTATTATTTATTTAATATATTATATTTATATTATATTATATTATATTTATATATATATTATATTTAATATATTAGAATGACCGACATTAACACACATTTTAACTTATAAGTATAAGGTTTTACTGTTTTAGGGCAGACAAATAGAAAGCCTATGGACTACAAAGGTTTACAGTAATAATTTCAAATGCCTTGTTAACGCCTTCCTGACGTAAATACGATCGTCAACCTTCTCCGTCGGGACGTCCGGGTCGAGATGCCATTTCTCCGTAGCATTAGTCTTTTGTTTTCGGGTCACCATTTTATCAGTTTCGGCACTGGTTTTGTGTTTTGTCTTTGTGTGACACCTACTTAAGTTTGTATGCTTAACTATTCTAAATTTGAAAAAACAGTTTTATTTATCTAAATGTAAGATTAGACTGAGACTTATTTTTGCTTTAAAATGACGCAATGTTTAGGCAAGCCCGCTTTATCGTGGACCGCATCGTCACTTACAAAGAGAGTAGGAGGCTGCGGAAATGCGACTATATTAAAATACCAGCAATTGCTAAGAAATATTACCGGTTTCATGTTCAGAGCGCTTTTTCCTTTCCCAAGAAACGTTGTTCTAGATTTTATTTATTTTATATTTCACGTGACTGTTTCACTGATTTTTTTTATTCACTTTGATTTCTGCGGTATCCTCAAGTCTTCAGTTATATGCCATTTGTGATCAATTTACAAATGCTTTCTAGCTTATAAAACTTAATTTGTTTTTGCCCACAGTATAAGAAACTTGTTTCAGTTACATGGTCGTTGCCATTATAAAATTTCTTATAAATATTGGAGACGAGAAAATAAATTATGACCTGTCTTAGCTGTGTTTCTCCTTCTCAGTTTGTGAAATACGACTTCCCTTTTGCCACGCTGTTTCAGGACACACTGATCCAATCAAAACTATTATGGAAATCAGTCAGTCGTCAGGCTTTAAAACTTTTATGGATAACATTATTTTAATTTGCTATCATTTATTCGTTGTACATGCATTTGCGAGCTTTCACTGTTTACAACATTCCCAAAGTTTTCATATATCGAAACTTTATTTTTATGCACTTTGAGTGTAATGTGTGGCCGGCGACATAATATGTTTTTGTTTGTTTGTTTTAAGTTTTAAGCCAAAATTGCCAATAATGCAGACATGACTGATCATACAATGCATTATTTTAAATTATATTCCGGCCAAACTGTCGGATTTGCTACATACTACTAATATATTTTCATTTCATCAAAAGTATGCTATTACTGGTTATACTTTTGATGAAATGAAAATATTCATGTGGCGGCTTTGCCGGAAAATATTTTGCTACCATTGCCCAACCAGTATTGAAAAAATGTAGCCCATGTAAGCGCGTTTTTATGTTTTTAAGCATGGTAGACTAAACCACCTTTCAATTTGTAGGTCACTGGTTTAAAACTGGGTAACAACAACGAAATTTCACTTGTAAAATGGATGTGTTTGTTTGTTTGTTTCCACGTTCACAAAACAGTTACGGCACGGATAACAACGCCTATATGTGTGTTAAAATCAAAATTAAAACCAGTGCATTTCATCGTCAAAAGAATTTGTTTACCTAATAGTTCAAAATAAAAAATGAATAAAATCGGTTTCCGTTATATTTGGAACAGCTAACCTAACGAGGCAGTCTGCTGATTGTGTTTGCCAATGTTCGATCAATTTTAGTTGCTGCACTTATTAATTCTTATTTGTTTTAAATGACCAACATATTTATTTTGTTACTTAGTATTTTTCGGGAATTGTTACAAAACGAAATATCATGAGTCAGCGCGGCGTTGCTCGCGTGGGCTGAGTAATTAAATGCAGCGGAGTAAGTTATAGAAATCAAAAACTTTGTAAATTTACTCATAATAGACCCCAAAAACTAAACACTGACACAAATATTCCTTTACCATATATACTATTTTGATTTTTAAGTATGGGAGAACATACATTATGAATGATATAGGCCCTCGTACTTTCCTTTTACAAAAAAGTTTTATATTGTTTATCTAAGCTCTGTAATTTCTTGACAAATAATTGGATCTTAATTTATTTATATTACATACAATATCTAACTTATGTAAATAATTTGTATTTATTAACAAAAGTTTGTTTAGTTTATTGAAAAGTAGCTGTTGCCCGCGACTACGTCCGCGTGGAATTCGGTTTTATCACGCACCCCTATTTTACCCCTCGGAAGAGTAGCTTAAGTTACTCCTTGTTACATCAGCTATCTGCCAGTGAAAGCCCCGTCAAAATCGGTCAAGCCATATCAGAGATTAGCCGTAACAAACAGACAGACAGACACACAGACAGACAAAAATTGTAAAAAAAATGTTTTGGTATATGTAGGTGTATACATCCATATGCACTAAGTAAAAAGCGGTTATTTTAATATTACAAACAGACACTCAAATTTTATTTATTAGTATAGATATTACGCCAAGGTAGGCCATTACTAAAAAACAATTATGTGCCTTTGCTGTAAGGTATAACTTTTAGAAGCCCTAAATCTATGACTTGAATTATTGTCTTTGCCATCCCTCCGTCAAATTGAACGTAAAATTACTGGGAAAAGCTCCTTGTAGGATCAAACCGCTTTGAATAGAGCACTTCTTTTTAGGTTACGGCTGAACATGAAAAATGTTCAAAAAGAATGTCAAATGTGCTCGTTTTTCCGTCCTGACTCGTTTCAGTGGCCACCACATACCTATATGATTTCACTTAAAAATTAGCTAGCTCACATATGGAAAAAACTGCAACTTTCAATGCGTTATAAACAAGCGAAGGAGATTAATGTTAATAAAACAAACTATTCATTTGTAACCCAAAGCATCATTTTTTCTTTGCAGTTATTATGGTATGTTGAAAAAAGTCATGCTAATTCAAAATTATGTTAATAAAATTAAAAACATATGGAAGTAAAAAGTTATTTGGTTAATAAACGTCGTCGAGGTAGAATAGTTAGCTTAGATAAATTTACTCAACCTTGGCTCGCAGCCACCCATTATTTTATTGGGACATGAAGTTAAAAGTCATAATCATTTTTTTTTTTTTAAATTACTTTAATGCAAAGGCAATTTACACGGTAACTAGTTCACTTACGTTTTATACCTACGGGCTAAAATATACTTAGATTTTATTAAACCACATTTACAACAACTAAAGAATGTTTATCTTTATTTTGTAGATTGAGTGAGCTAACTGGTACCTCTGGGAGAGTGTGGGGCCGGTTAATTACGCTGACTGAGGGAATCAAGAATGCAATTAGTTCGGTGCGTGAGTTTGGTCCGTGTTTTTATAACTGATACTGTCGCGTCGTCATCAGGATTTACTTTGAAATTCACATTACATTGGATAACACCATGACACCTACAGTCATAAGTATTTAAATATCCATGTGCATACACTACTTCTACTGCTACTGCTACTGCTACTACTATTCTTACTACTGCTACTATTGCTACTACTACTACTACTTTTCTTACTATTACCACCACCACCACTACTAGTCGAGCCATTGAATATCTCTAACCTTGTATCCATGAGAGGATCATGTACAGAAAAACTCAAGAAAGGAGTCTCTCTCTCTCTCTCTCTCTCTCTCCGTTCGTACACTTGACACGTGACTAAGACTTTATATCAATTACCGTTTTCATTCTTTCGCATTGGTACGCTATAGACACTCCTTATGTCCAGCAGTGTCCGATATGACTTATTTAGTAAATGTATTGCTTTGACAGGGTTATTTTAGATTAGAAGATATATTTAACGCACATCTTGAATGAACCCTCACATAAGGACTTGAAAAGTTCCATTAAGATTCATCTCTGGAAAAATAAATGCCACTATGTTTATATCAAAATAAAAATAAACACCAGTCAATAAGAATATCTCCACCCGAAAAGAGTGACCCATTTCTTGCTTACGTAATCTCTCTGAATCAAGATAGGGTTGTTCCTTTGTGTTTTCATTAGTTGTTGGGACAAATGTTCCGGAATTATTTGTTTTCTGCTTACGCAAGCGAAACGTGTTGTGATTGTGACACTGTTCGCAGGATACATGACAGTTTTTATATGAGATTGGTTATTTCCTGTCAAAAGTTGTTAATTTACTAAGAAAATAATGATAGTTTTACTTAATTTTACCACCTTCCATATACCAGGTTATTTAGGCGAGCTTGATCGTGCTCCACTAAAACTAGTATCCAATTGTTGAATTATATTGCTTTTTCTTCCTTTATTTTTATACTACATAAATCTAGTAAGTAGTCTAAGTATTTTTACCCTTTAAATAATAAGTGATGATCTTGATGAAAGAAATAATATTTATTTATTATTTTCTACTTTCTACTAGTGTACCAGTATAATATTTCGAAATAACATTTATGTAAAATACTCGTATTTATAAATTTATAATTTTTTTAAATAACTTTCTATATTAACAGGTTCATTATAATGGCTAACTCTGATACCCTTGTCATAGCCCATCAGCAAAATACGATAAAGTATCTTGAAAAATAACCCTCCCGACTTTACCGAGCTCTATCTCCAATCTCTCCAAATATAGCAATACAAATATATCATGTTGCCACTCTTTAAAGGAAGACGCGAAATGTAAATGGATTCAATTTAGCAAAATACGAACTAGCGCATACAGTTTACACAACCATTAGCTTACTTGAAATTTTTGATGAATTGGGTTTTCCCGACTATGCTTATAATGCGCTACCTACATTCCATTTTATCGTAAACAGCTAGATTCGGAATTGCGTCATATCAAGATAATGCAACTGTTATAATAACGTAGGTGTTTGTTCTGTGTCTGGGTGTTGATATGTATTATATGTGTATGTATTTAACAAAGTATATAAGTATTATATCAGCTATCTGGTTCTCATGATACAAACTAAACTTAGCTTACTTTAGGGCTAGGTTTACGCTGTGTGAAATATCCCCAATGTTTATTTATTTAATCATTTTAGTTTTTTATGTAAAATATTTAGGGGATTTCTTTATTTCTGTATATACTTTTGTTAAATACACTAGTATATCGCGTCCTTCTATATATTATTCGAAATATTATATCTCAATGTAAAGCCTAATTATCAAATTATTCCTTTCATACATTTAAAGTAAACTTGACGGCAATCGACTTACAGAAAACAACATAGAATGTCAATGCCCTAATTCTTTTGATAAATTATTTTATCTAAGTAAAGGTGAGTTATTCGGTTATCTCGAGTACAGACATTGAGAAATAAATAATATAATAAACATTGGAAATGGTTACTTTCATACAATTTCATCATATCAGCCGGTAGAAGTCCACTGCTGAACATTGGTCTTGGTGTTTGGAGGACGCCTAGGCTCATATACAATTTAACTGTGGTTAATTTGAACTTGCGATCAAACAACAAACCTCAAACTGGGATTAGCATAATCGTTAGCCACTTTGGGTCAAATCGCTTGTGACTCGAGCACTAAAACAAGAAGTAAATTCTGGTTAATAAAACGTTGATGTGCAATTTTCGACTCAATTGGCTACATTATAGGTATCTTTGAGGTTTAAAACCGAATAAAGGCGTTACTGTTTCGTGCTGGATACAAACCATTTTTGTTCTTTTGAGTACGTTTCACATACTCAAATGTTCAATGTTTCCAAAGTAGCAGTAAAACTAAACTGAGCATCTCAACGCAACTCAGTAATCGTTCTAGTCTATAAACTGATGCGCTCAGCAGCAGTTGGTATCATACGCGTAACCTATTGTATAAAAACAGACTGATGACAAATGAAGAAAGAAAAGAATGAACCAAAGACTGTTCGCTGCTGAGTGCTTTGGTTAGCGCACTGACATATAAGCTTAAAGTGCTGGTGAGCTCAAACTCCTCTGTCATGTCTCCTCTGTCGCACTCCAACGTATACGGTTCCGATAAATTACCCGCCTATTACTGACCTGTGATTAATTATGGAGTTATAATATAGCATGTTCTAAAACATACATTAAAACAGCCACGATCTCTTTCATTATCACGTTCTGTAGCTGAGACTTAAAAACTCAAAAGGCGTAGCTGGTAAGGTTGCGGCAAGTAAATGAGAAATTTCAAAAATTACAAAACTGAACCCGCTTGTGTATTTTCTACGAATAAAGCAGGTAATGGGGTTTTGACGCAACTATTAATTGTTCGTGACACGTCTCTTTAATTACTCATTCAACGTTACATTATAGAAAATGTGGTGGGTATATAAAGTACTTACTTACATGAATATTAAGCGCTGATGTTAATTGCGCAAGTTGTACAAGAACAATTTAAGGAGGTAAACCGAATCATAAGCTCAGACAAATCGCGACGTGGCTCTTAACTGTTGACTTCTACCAAATATTTCACACTAATTTCCATCCAGTATTAGTGCCTCATATTGCTTTGTTTTGGTTCAGAGGGTCAATGATGCCGGTGAAATTACATGAAACATTCCATATTAAGGTTTTGGAGTGACAGGTAATTTCACGGTGCAATCTATGTCTTCCCATAGTTTAGTACGGGGGATCCAAGTTGTATCATTATGTCAATGTTATTAGTAAGGGATACCGCTTAGCGTTAAGGTGTGCATCCATCTCTTTCTATCAGATTAAACTAAATATAATAATAATAATAATAATATTGGTGGACAATTCACTCGACGACATCTAGCTACAAACTAATCATGGTATCATGGGAACCAGACAACTGATAGATATACTTTTTTGTAAATACATACATATAATACATAATACCCAGACACAGAACAAACATCTATATTCTTCACACAAATATTTGTCCTGGGTGAGAATCGAACCCACGACCTACAGCGCAGAAGGCAGAGTTACTACCAGTTGAGCTGTGAGGCCTTTCTATATAAACCAGATCTTACATACATAACAAGTAAACTCATTTAAAATAGGGGAAATACGCTGGAAAGAAGGCAAAACCTCTTCTTACCCTCTTTTGCTTAACGTCGTATACCTGGTAAGTGAGGATTTCAGTTCCAAAGTATGTTGGAATTACAAGTTCTCACCACACAACTATTTATAGTGGAGAAGTTCAAGTTTACCCAGCAAATGGGGGTACGTAGTTTGACATAGTGCCTCAATTTTCCGGGCTTACGAGCTGAGTTTTGCTAGAGTTCTAAGCTGATGGATTTCCGGTGAGAAAGTATAGAATTTTACCAATACCTAAGAACAACATTACCTAAAAACATTTTTTTTTTCATGGCATGTGGAAACTCCACAATACATTACAGATTTTTGTTTTCTTTTGAGGTCCTGTTTCCTTCGTATATTTCTAGTAACAATAAGGAGTTACAGAAAGTACATTTTCATTATTACTTATGAAAATAACAATTACCCACTTATATTGTTTTTGATGTATATTTTTTGAATTGTTAATGACTTATTATATCTCATAGCCATTGTTTTTTTTATTTTATTAGTTCCCTTTATTGTTTTACTTATTTAGAAGCTTATACACATACACACAATAGACTAAAAATACCTTGTGTCATTTAAGTTTCATAATGTAGTGTGTAATCACTTGTCGCATGCACATACCTACACACTGGTGCCGTAGAAAACCAGCGCTGAAGCAGCCACACCGCTGATTTAGCACATGTTGAGTGAGCCTTTCTTGTTGTTACAAACCATTGTTTAATTCGTACTTTAATTTCTTGTGTAAAGCAAAAAAAAAAATTTTTCTATTTCTATAACACCAAGTTAGTTTAGCCTAGAACGCAGCTAGAGGCAAAAATCTGTTTAGTGACATAAGACACCTAGTTAATTCTACAGGTCTCATTCGAGACTTTATTTAACTTCACTTGTATGTGCATTTGTACTCGCCAGCGAAAAAGCAGAACAATAGACTCCTCTTCATAGTTCGCAGCACTGATAGACTCCCCATGAGGTAGAGGTTTAGTCGGTGTTACCGAAATTGTTGATGGTGCCGACTTTGCCTTTAGTTTTGTGGCAGGGGCTTTTGAAGCTCGGTGTTCCTGCTAGATTAACACAGAATCTCTTTTTTTACATATATGAGGCCCTCATTGTGAATTGATAATACTCCTTTTGTGTCGAGTGACGCACACAAAATGGCTTGACGCAACGAGGCCACAAGAAAAACAAAATTTATCAACAAAGTTTTCTTATTTCGTCTGCCTGTGATCACGCTCACGTGTAATTTGTTTTAAAGCCGTTTTGGGGTGGAATTGCCCAAAACCCCTATCTTAGCTACCGAGTCCTGAACGGAAGCATCATGCTAAATTTCAGACTCGTAGACCTACTTTCAGAGATTTGTGAACAAGACCGTTACTGTTTTATAAAAAAAAACTTTAGCTCATTTGGGGATGACTCTTCAGCATTGAACCATGTGATTTAAATATTCTAATATCTACTATAGACCAAGAAAGACTCCATTAACTTGTCTAAAGAATATACTGGCACTTAGTATCTTGTTATTTTTGCGTTGTAGCTCTAAGAAGTTCCGATATTGCGTCAGTCATGAGTTTTCCGATTGTGCCGCTCGCAATGAAGACTTACTGCCGGAGTTGTTGCAGCCAACACTTTCTTATATAAATATATTGCTGATGTCACGAACTTCTCCAACCCGGGCCAACTTTGAAATGTTTCCATTGATACAATTTTGCCATCTTTGGTAATAGTTGCATGAGAGCAACCTTATGACCTTTATGTGATACAATTTTCAGTAGTTAAATGCAGAGTAGTGACTAATTTTTGAAATGGTAAAATAAAGAGAGAAATATTATTCACAAGTTATTCGAAGGATTTATCAGCTGTGCTTTATAATTTTAAACTAGATTGTGACTAATATCGTACACCAAATTATTGGTGACATTATTTTGAAGACAATAGCAGTCAAAGTTGACCGTCCTCTGTGTCGACAATCGATAAGAATACTAATTTCATGATTGCAAATAATAAACTCCAGATATATTTTTTGATTTGATTGTGATAGTAAAGTGTCCCTACTATTATTTAATTAGTATTATCATATTTATAAGCTGTCACTATTTTTTTATGGATTCATTTGTCTGAATAATAAACCTTATTATTATTATTATAAAAAAAACCATAGATATTCTTTTGTTAATTCGTTATGTAGTTGTGCTTCCATTGCCTCCAATCTATCAATCGTAAACAACAAGGTTAGTAACATTGCATGTCCCGAAAATTGGCGACATGTGACAATTTACCAATGTAGGAAAACTGATCGATCGTGTCCTTAGTTGATTACATCATATTGACCCGTGTTACTGCCCTGTAAGCCTTGTATTAAATTTGAAAATAGGTTATCATTCTTAAGTACTTACCTTTTTTCGTGACCTAGAATTTATTAAGCGATAATATAAATTTATATAAATAATGAGTAAAAGGTTTTGGTGTTCCAATTTTATGTACAGTGCATGTGAAGAAATGTCTTCTTTCTTTCTTTCAGGTGTAAACCATTTTTAGTGATAAACAAAAATATGAGCAAAGTTAAATTTGTGGTTTTAAAGGAACTGATAGAAACAGCTATGCAAATATTAGTTCTTATATTTGATGAAGCGTGAAATAGAGGTTGGCTTCAAAGATTATTCGCTTTGTATGGTGGCTGTGGGGAGGAAATTACTAGGAAATTGCCTAGAACAGACCTAGTGCAAGGATTTTGCGGCTGGGCGAAGTGGTTACGGTACGAACAAATTTTGTACGGTATAGGAAATCATAAAATCCATATTTCATTTTCTAACTATGCATTTTGTATTGGCCTTTTTAGTAGTAATAGTGATAAAAGATATGACGATGATATAACGTGTCATTTTTCCTATCGTATATCGTTTACGCCGTTTTCTATAAACAAGTTTGTTAATATATTCGAAGCAATATATTACCTTGTATGTTTTGCAACTGAATTAGCTTATTTCATTTTATTGCAGTTTAAATAATAACTCTAGTAATTCGGTATCAATATTTTATTGCAAATAAAATATCTTAACAAGGGGAAAACATTTTTTTTTGAGTTTTAAATTAGACAAAATTGTTCCCTGTAAATGGGTATAGGAATACTGTCTCCGTACCTGATTTTCCTTAATTTTTAGAAAAATCATGCCTGAAACTTTTTTTTGTACTAAAATTACTAAAAAATTATTAATCTTGGTAGATTTTAATACCTGATACAAATTAACAGCCAGGTAGGCCAATAGGCTAATGACTATCCGAGGCCGAGAGGCCATTTACAAATGAAGTAACGATAGTCCTTCATACACAATGTTATTCACATTCATCAACAAAAACAAACTTTATAAAAAAACCGTTTAATATCGCTAAAAACAATACATTCACCATAACAACCCAAGAAAAGTTTATCACGATACTAACTGAAGCAGTCTACGAAATTGTGCAGTTCTTAACTGCCTGATTTGGCAGTTATGATAAAATGGAAGTTTTTTGAATTTATATCACACGATCTTACATTTTAATTATCTTTGACGCTCTTATACATGTCCAAATACAGCCACAATACATAGACCACTCACTAAAATTCACTGAATGAAACAATCCCCCGCTTCTCAGTTGGTCTCGAACTACTAAGCCACCAAGGTCGTCTATTATTAGGCAAGTGATATAGATAAAAATATCTTCTGTTCAGTGTGAAGACTAAAGTATTTTTTCATCTTAATCATATTCACTACTGGCTTTTTTTGTCTTCGCTTTCGTCGTCACTGTATGATTTTGGAGTCTCACCAGGCTTGAGAAGACGCCCCACTATGTCGTATTTCTCTGTAAAATATATAAAAATTTTAACGATATTATAAACTCGCATATATTGACGGGTTGAATAGTGACAAACTTAATCTCTTGTTATTTAGTCCACTCTCTAGTTTGAATCGAGTGCAGGCCTGCACGAATTGGAAAATTGCGATGTGCAATATCATTCGAAAATTGCTGAAGGGAAACATTTGGTTGAGCAGACCAAGGAACCAAGGATTAGCATCTTGTTGATTGTGTAACATTAACTTAAAAAACAGGGGTATCTGTTTATATTTATTTTATACTAGCTGTTGCCCGCGATTTCGTCCGCGTGGAATTCGGTTTTATCGCGCAGCCCTATTTTATCCCTATGAAAGTTAGCCTAAGTTACTCCTTATAACATCAGCTATCTGCCAGTGAAAGACCCGTTAAAATCGGACATTAGCCGGAACAAACAGACAGACAGACAGACAAAAATTGTAAAAATGTTGTTTTGGTATATGTACCGTGTATAAATCTATATGCACTTAGTAAAAAGCGGTTATTTTAATATTACAAACAGACACTCCAATTTTATTTATTTGTATAGATTATCCAGCACCCGAATTGAATACCAATTAATATTAATATTTTATTTTAGTTTATTCTGTTTGCTGGATCATTTTGAAGTCCGATGGATGAGTTGTTGTTACCTAAAATACAGGCTGTTGTTACCTAAAATAAAATACTGTTACCTAAAATACAGGCTTGCGCTTAGTTTAGGTCTCAGTGGTCACAATTTGCAAATCACAAATCTTGTTTTTGTACTGTTTAAAGTATGACAATAAAACTATTATTATTATTGTTAATTACACAACAAATATTATAGTAAATTTGATGGGTACAGTTGATAAGTCTCTCTCGGGACGGGCTCGCTGGTAGCCTCTAATGATACTCTATGTCCACTGCACAGGGACAATGGCCTACTATACAAGAAAGAGTAAATTTCAATCTACCAAACACTTTCATTCACACATTCAGTTTGTAATGGTAGATGTTACGACATTTCCCTTCACCGATTTGATAAGGTGGTATGCACTTTTTTTTAAGACATCCAGTGTCCGTTAAACACCGTCACATCAACAGACTCTTGAGCTTTCTTAGCACCTTTGCAAGCTTTTAAAAAGTGACAAACATAATATCCTCACCCCTGAATTGGTCTTCCCATTCTTTGGCTGAAGATACCTCATCGGCTGTCAAGTCACTGACGTCATCGTACTCCTTGTCTGACGCTGCTACCTGGCCGGTGGCAAGTCCTCGGGTGGCATCTCTACCAGCGAATGCCGAGTACGGCCCGCCTGCAATACAGATATTAAGAATATTTAGCATTAAGTCATTGACAAAGTTTTGATGGAAATATTGAAAATACACAGATATCGTATCTCGTTATTCTTGATAGAGTTGACTGTCTGGCTCGTTTAAATAAAATTTACATTATGATATCATTGCAGTACAGACGTGACAGTGGTAATATTTCCATTCCGTCAAGGCTATCCTACAAAAGCTAAGACTTTCGTACAGTATAATATCATTCCCAAATAGACCAGCAGTTAAGACAAAATGCCACACCACCAATATAAAATATCACGTCCCGTCAAAAAATAGAAGACAAAATATAAATTACTAGCTGTGTCCCGCAGTGTTACCCGCGGTGAATAAGTCATCCAACGGGAACACTGCACTTTTCCGGGATCAAAGTAGCCTGTGTTAATCCAGGATATCTTGATACCAAATGTCATGCAAATCCATTCAGCCGTTTGAAAGTGAATGAGTAAAAAACATCCATACATACAAACTTTCACGTTTATAATATTAGTATCTAGGGTATTTAAATTATATGGTATTAGATAGAAGCTTCAAACTTGGTAGGTTGTTCAAACCGAATGAAAAAATCATATCCTTTTGTAACCCTCGGTGTGAGACTCTAACTTGGCTGGTTTACGGTAAATGTCTTGTTTGATCAACCGTATATAATAATAGTATGTGGTCCAAGATGAGAGCGTGTTCGATATAATTTATGTCCTCGGTTTGTACACTTTTACACGACTCTCATTCACCCGTAATACCATTATGTTTCCAGGATGATATCTAGCGTTAAGGAGTAAATGTAGATGTGAAGATTAGCGATATATTTGTTTTGACTTTTGCTTTTCCAAGTTTCAGAAGTGATTATCTATAAATGGTGCTGTTTGATTTATAGGGGGTGTAAAATCTTTTAGGAGGATAAGAAATTGTTACTATAAATTGTTGAAAAATACAAGTACCTGAAAAACAAAATCAAATGCTATGTCATAATAATTAAGTCACTTACTGCATAGGATATACACCATATACACAAATATCTGATAAACGATTCGTGATAAGACATTATTGCTTGATAAGAAGTTGATGGCCATGGTCAGCTGCTAATTATAAAATTAATACTATAAGAAGACTACTTATCGTTGGAAATATTTTGACTGAAAACGTAATGAACCGCGTTTTTTAGAAAATGGTAGTAGCGCAACCGCCGCTGATGCCTTGTAATGTGTGAAAATGATATATCAATAACTTTTCAATAAATAACATAAATAGAGTTCATTGATCAGCTCCATCTTAGAGAGTTACATTGAGAAAAAACTGTTACTGGTTATCAAGCTGAAATGACAAAATAAGATTATTTGTTCCTTTCACACAGTAGTAAGAAGGATTTATCAATATAGTTTTAAGTTTTAAGCATTAATCATGGCGATCGAAGTATACCATCACGTTTAATATACGAAACATAGAACAAATCAATTAAGTTTGACATGTCTAAAATTCAATCGGGCCTGAGTTGTGTCTGGATCTCTTTCAGTCACCCAGGCGACAAAGAAAAGCATGGAACAAAAAAAGTTTGGTTTTGTTGTCAGTACAATAACTACCAGTCTGTACAAAATATCATGTCACCGTTCTTGTGACCGTGTGAAGTGTCATCGTGTTTCAAATTATAAAAACCTGTTTTACTGAAACTGTATCACATAACAGACACAAGCAACATACAATACAAAATAAAAAATACTTACAAACATATTTATTGACAAGGTAAGGGTACAAGTAACTGTTGTAGCTCTGTCTCCTGTTATAGTTTACAGAAACTGTGTTACAATAAATCTAATATTCATAATAATTTAACTGGCCTCATAGCTCATTTGGTAGTAACCCTGCCTTCTGCGCTATAGGTCGTGGGTTGGATTCCCTCTCAGGACAAACAATTTTGTGATGAACATAGCTGATGTTTGTTCTGTGTCTGGGTGTTAATATGTATTATATGTATATATTTACAAAAGAAAAGTATATAAGTATTATATCAGTTGTCTGGTTCCCATGATACAAGCTATGCTTAGCTTAGTTTGGGGCTAGATGTCGCTGTGTGAAATGCCCACCAATATTTATTTTATTTATTTACTTAATAATAGTCTTTATTGAAAACATAAGTGATAGTCGATATATAATGGTGGTTAGTTTAATTTTGCGGTGTATCCAAAAGCGATCTTATCGTATGGTAAGATTTCTTCCAGACTACCTGATTATAAACTATATACTTAAACTAAAATAAAAACAAAAAGTAACCTAGAACGAAATATTGCAAAAAATATGGTTCGAGAGAGGAAGTAAAAAAAAAAACAGAATATTCACTGGCCCCCGAACTAATGTGAGCTGTGTCTCAGGAAGCACTTGTACATCCCTAACGTCCAAAACCATGCATCTCAAGAGCATAGCCATTTAGCCATGTGCAAATTCGTTATGGTTATAATAAGAAGATTTAAAGCAACATGTTACAGTTATTATTAGACGTTATTAGTTTATTTAAGATATAAGGGTGTGTGTCCGTGTGTTTGTTGTTGTAAATACCTTTGTTGTAACTAACCTCAAAATAAAAAAAACATTCAGTGTCCGTAAGGCCATATTACGGTTGAAATAAAATATGGTGAAGATCTTGCAATGTCTGAATAATAAAGATTCTGCAAGGCCTATTTGTAAAAAATCTTTGAAGGCAACTTGTTTTGCTCACGCATTATTTAATTCCCAACAATATATCCAGTGTGTGAGATCATTTACATAATTATCAATAAACAAAGCGATACAAAGAACCGGTTGAAGTGTTGGCTTTTAGTTGTAGTAGTAGCGTGGACTAGATACTCTTTCATTCTAATGAGCTATCGGGTTAATGGCTGAACGGGTAAAATATCACGCAAAACAGTTTATAATAACATAATGATAAACGGGTAAAAAACGAAACTTTAATCCATCAAATTGAATTTCAAAGTGTAATTCATAGTAATGTGCTTGTTTGTAGCAAATATTCAAGACAGCATAGAACAATCTCAATTTACAGAATTTCCTTTAAATCATATATTACTGTCAGCACTTGTATTGTTCCATGGATCGTAAACGATAATCGAGGCGGACGTAATAGTCTCAGCTTGCGCTATCAACATTAACCCGTTATGTATGTTGAAACACTCGAACCAATTCAAACGCTGGCCGACTGCCGTTCGTACTCTGTCTAACATATTACGAACGAAAGGGATAGACAGTTTGTTATCGTCGCACGTCGATTTTATAAGTAAACGATTCTACAAGTATTCTTCTTGCTTTTTGAACTCACGCAACCATTCTTCCACAAATTAATATTTGTTAATAGAACACGTAATTTGTTCCAAAAAAGTAGTTGTATTCTTTGTATCAGAACTCAGAGCTTTTGACTGGTTAACCGTCAAAATAATTGTTTATTTGCCACAACTCTTAATCATTGTGACCTTTGCTCATACTTTTTATGGAAGTCAATATAGCTAATACAAAAAATGCAAGAGCCACTTACCCGGTCCGTAAAACCTCTTCCCTTTAGTGACATCGAAAATTACACCATTTACTGCCAGCAAAACTCTTCCATCAGGTTGAGTGCCATCGTATTTTTTTAGCTCGGCAACTGTGAGGTCCTTTCTTATTTTGGGCAATGGAGGTGGCGGCGGCGGAAGTTCAACGTCACTTTCAAAGTTCGACTTTATTATCTTGTAAAGAAGGTACACAATCACAGCGATGAGACATAAGTTGAGGGGGCTCGTTAATTCGTCCCAGTAGCTTGAAGTAGCAGCAGTCGGATCGTCGGCCATCTTTTTTTTTTATTACACGTCTGCGAAGCGCGAGCGCGGTTATTATACTGAGTTGTGTGTTGCGTTATCACGCCATCATTGTTAAGGTCAACTGTTTGCATAGTCATTATTCGCTTCGCTGTCTGAATAGTGGCTACACAAGCTTGGATAGCCAGCAAGCGGTACATTTTGCGTGTAAACTTAGCGTGGCCCCTTTACTACGGTTGCAAGCGGTTTAATCAGTTTTAAATATTCTTTATAACATGAATTATTAATTAGATGTCTATCTTTCAAAATAAGTCATAACGGGGGCCCAAATATCGTCTGCAAGCCTCAGCATCAAAAAGTGTAATCCATTGATGACCTATTTTGTACCTAACATGTTTGAAGTGACTTTATTTAAGTAGGTTAAGGTTAGGTATTCTGGTGAAATATGCGCTTCCGAATTTCGAAATTTTTTGTGCTTATTTTTATAATTTATTTTAAAACATTTTGTATGTGAATTTATTTAAATATATCGATAACGGTGTGTCCTCACCGGAAGCATCTTTTAGCGAGCAGTCGATGGTAAACATTTAAAAGCCAGCGTTCACGTGGTTCAACATGTTATTACTTGGCTAAGGGCAAATATTACAATATCATAGTATTTATTATACATGTGAAAACAAAAGCGCGTGTGCTGTTTCTAAAATTATGAGTAGAGTTTGAGCCACTGCACTGTAAAATTTTATGTTGGTGGATATTTCACACACCATCATCTAGCCCCAAAGTAAGCTAAGTTATAGCTTGTATCATGGGAACCAGACAAATGATATAATACTCAGTATATACTTTTTGTAAATACATACATAATATGATACATAGTAACACCCAGACACAGAACAAACATATATGTTCGTCTCACAAATGTTTGTCCTGGTTGGGAATCAAACCCACGACCTGCAGCGCAAGAGGCAGGGTTATTGCCAACTGAGCTGAGGTCAGTCTAAGCGATATTATAGTTTTTTGAATGAATTGTGCTGGACACTGAACTTCATGAACGATTTGGAGCTCAGTGTTCACTGTTTCATTGTGTAGAGTAATTTCGTAAGTTCAATTATTCCAGCTGTGAAACAAATACATCCAGTTTCAGCCATGTTTGGACTAATTATAATGATAATACACACCGAATATATTTATCACTTCATCATCAGCAATATCATCCTCGTAATCACTATCAAACCGAAAATGCAATGAATTATAAGTAGCTCATTAAACGGGTGCATGAATAAAGGATTTTAATTGACCTGTCACGTGAGCTTTAATCCGTCGTGTTCCGACTCCATTCCGTAGGAAGGTAATTAATTGGATCAAGAACATGGAAATTCTGTAGGTTTTACGGTGTCTGTTTGGCTGTGAGGTAATTTTTTAGTATGAAAACAGTTTAAGAATCCGTATATTATCGTCGCTACCATTCCCTTTGAACTCTACAATTAATTCAATGTTGATCAAATATTACCATTACCGTTGGACTGGGTGACGTGTGAGCCGACTTTCTGCATTGATTATATGGGATTCCTTATTTTTGGTTTGACATTCGACGTCAAACTTCTGTAGATTTATTTGAAGAAATTTTATTTATGAACTTATTAATGTCTAATTAAAATGTATAATCTGTTATACGGAATATTCCTAAATAACGAGGATGACAATTTGTTTACTTTTGCATATCTAACCGTCATGAATGAAGATAAAATATGTTGTTACATATGTATATGTAACAATATAATATAATATGTATACTTATGTATAACAAAGTTCATATACATAAAATATTTGAATGAAGACAACACTTTATTCCAATGAATTAAGAAATCCATTTCGAGAAAGATGTCTATCTTAGGCAATACTAGGTAACTCACAGAAACTCTATGCAAACCACTTACCATGCCGAACGTGAACGTCAAGCTGCAATGGAGCCTTACCTGCTACGTACTGCAGTCGAAATATGCCAGTAGAGTTGAACTAAGGAGAAAGGGATCCCTTTCGAAGTCCATTATCTAACCACACTTTTTACACCATACCGAAATAAATTATAAATAAACAAATTGGCCAATATAATTATTTTATATTGTACTATAATTGCAAAAATAAAATAACTAGTAGGTACCACTTGCTCTCTGCGTGTATGTCCATCCATCTAACACATTTATTTTTGTTCAGATAATGTCTGAGTGTTGCCCTAAATAATCAATATTTTTTTCAGGTGTACGTTTCTTTAGCTAGTAGTAATATTAGTCACGAATTATAGACCTATTAAATTGGAGAATTGTGATAGCAAAAGTATTCTGCCTACGATGCCCATGTTTTGCCAGCACTTATTAAACCAGCACATCCCAAATAATTTCTGATGCACCTCGGAAACTAAAGCTTTTCAGCTAAAAATTTAAACTGAACGCACCTGTCGAAAATCAATACCAATTTACGGGTTCGAGTATTCGGCACGTTTACGTGAGAGTATCAGTGGTTTCGGAGTTACGACTACATCCCTAGCGGTAAGGTAATCGCGAGTTGGAGAAGTGTTTGCATTCGAGATAGCGGGTGTTATGACGCCCGTCCTCCTCGCAGACTGAAAGTTACATGTTTAGTTACTACCCCTTTGTACCTATACGGTACTATTGGGTAGAAATGCACCGGGAGATTGAATCCTACTAGAGATATAAAGGGTGACCACTCAGGCCCACTTTGGCTGCATCGTCGGCGGTATAGATACAGCGCTGGTGGTACCTATTATAGAAGATACAGATAATAAAAATAAATTTATAATGAACATACGATTTAAAGTTACTTAAAGATATGTTACCATTAAGTAGCTTTAAATCGTATTTTCTTGTCAAAGCGTATTTAAAAGGGAATCTAAGAAATTCTAAACATTGCGAAAACAATTGTTTTATTTTGAACACCTTATAAAAATGATTAAAAAAAAGATTGGAAGTTTGGCATTATACAGAAATAAAAATCTATTTTTCTTTATGACTTTTAGTCTTGCAATGACATGAAAAATATTTTTATTAACATTATAAACCTGAGTTATGAAACATATTTTTTTCCATTATTTGATATATTCAGTCTAATTTGAATACCTCACTCTAAACTGAATATATTTTAATATTTTGAAAAAAAAAACACTACGGAGTAAAATATTGTTCCGAAGCACTCATTGGAGAATGCTACTAATGGTCGGCCATTTGACGGTCCATTAAAACACTAGCCGATTCCCTCGAATACATTTAGGTATAAACCATAATTTAATGGTATTTATTACAATAATAATTATAGGCTTAAGTAGAATTTGCACGCATCTGTATGTTTGTCATAAACTGTATGACGAGAATATAACACAACATTCCAAATAAATGGTGCTAATGTTTATTAATAAATAAATTAAACCGTAGTTTATTCAAGTATTTGAACGTTTTAAGTGAATATGAGGCATTCTCGTTTGAGACACTATTTTTTTTTACGGAAATTTCTGATATAGGCTTCACTAATCTCGACTATATTATAATAATTGTGTATTTTAAAAATAAATATTTAATTATGACAAATTATACACAAACATGAATCCTAACAGACATATTTACGGTTCCAGTTGGAGGTTTCTCCAACTTGGCTATCCGAGAGATCTCAACAACGATTTTCCCTTTTAATGCGACTTATGGGCTCGCCGTCCATCGCGGATAAGAACTCAGACCCACAAGTTTGAAATTACATTCAACAACATAACACAATTCACTCGGTTTGTTTGTGAATCTCGAATTTCTTCGCGTCCGGGTTCTGCCACAGATTGTTTTTACGACACTACCGCCGCCGCGCCGCGCCGGTTCGCCTCTCGACGCCATATTATTCAACGTGGATTTTTAAAGACAGCTTCTATTTGCACAATGCAAATGTGACTGACTCGCGAAAATGGATATAAAAACGGGAACAAACCCACTCTTTCATTTGTTTCTTTGATGGAGACTGAGTGAGCTTGAGACTTACAGCTGCGACCAATAGTTACTGGTTTGCTCCGGAATCCGGTGCATTTCTCTTTGTTAGATGAATTATCTGGTATTTGGTTGGGTTTAATAAAGTGCAGACTTTTTATCTTTTGCAGTTGATGGCGCTAAGTTATGAAAGTTCGCTATGATTTTTTATAGTCAACGGAGCGTAGAGAATTAAGACTTGAATATTTTTTTATCGCTGATTTAAGGTATTTATTTCTTTACTCTGTGCTCGATACAACACAACATCTAACGTTTCGCTCGTGTGTAAGCACGAATTCAAATTATTTCAAGTACTACTGTCTGAGTTGTCTTCCGGAGAAATGTTTCTACCACGCCCATTTCTTCTAGAACATAGTGGCCCAGTGACACAGGCCTCGAGTTTCAATCCAAAGATCGTTAGCTCAAATACTACCTTGCACCAAGATTTATCAATTTAAAAAATGTTCTGTGCTATTTCACGTTCTCAAAAGGCAAAAGATAAAGATCGAAAGAAAACAGGCATGCTCTAAACCCAAAAATTTAAACCATGTGTTTAGTGCCCGAGAGGAGACTTTTTGAGGCGCACTTTATTCATCACTTACATACTAGAACTTATTTGTATAATATCTTAAATACCTACTATTCGATAGAATTTTACAGAGCATTTGAACAGAATATTAATTTCTGAATACAAACACTGTCTCTCTGTAAACTAAGATTATTAATTTTGATTTTCAATATAAACAAACCCCATTTATAGCGAAAATTGTTGGGTTTGAAGTATGCCCAAATTTATATAAAGGCTTATTATATTATATAAAGGCTATTACAACCGTCAAGTGTTTTTGTTTTGGTGAAGCTTTTTTGTTTTATTTGGAAATATTGGAATAACAGATAACCAACAAAAAATTATTTTTTTTGTAGACGCCTGGCAATACAGACCCCCGTAACCAGAGAGTGAAACCTATATATGATAGTACGCTACATTCGTTTATTACAATAAACCTAAGTAAAGAAGACGTATAAAAGGCAAACTGACATACTCTTACTAACTGAACTTCGAAAGTGGTCTCCTAAATGACCATTTCATCTTTCACGATGCCATTCAGAAAAGAATTCCCCGCGAAAGAAGCGCGATGATAAAATCTCTGAAACATTTAACTTTCAGCTTTTTGCGGACTTCACACTCTTTTTATTTTACATTGACCATAATACAGTTGAGGCTTCTAGAAGTTTCCCCGCTGCCTAAGTTTAAAAGCAAGGAAGTATTTTAACTATGTATGGCTCGTCGGACGTCTTTTAAGTACTAGAAAAGTAGTGGGAATCGGCAATTTTATTCCCGACAAGAGTTTAAAGTTATAATAAACCCAGTTTCTCAGTTAAAGTTGAGTTAATTGTCGCTGAGCAAGACAGAGCAAGACAAACCCAGTACATTTAGAATTTTTATAAAACCTTGTTCATTTTAAGGTTTATAGAAAAAGGATTTATATCTATTCAATTATTTTTACAAATATATCATAATTCTTGTAAATTTTTCTCCAGTGCAATAGGTATATCAGTTTCCTTTAGGTGTCGAACTTTCCATGACTCGAAATTTACTAGTATTCTATGAAATTAAACTAACGCGATTGACTCATTTTGGAGTATCTTTATGCATGTTATGAAATTTTATTGATATGATAGCATTAAGTTTTTCAAAATCCTATTCAATAAAGTAAACTTGGACTCAACTTTTTTAATTTAAATTTTATTACTTAACTAAAGTAACGAAATAGTCCTATGAGATAAATACCCATTTATCCATAGGTGCGCGGCGCGGGCTCGGCTCGGCTCGCCGGCACGCCTCGCTATGTGAGATAAAGTGCCGCATTGCTTAACTCTTCACCGAGACTGGAATGCTGGAACTTTGCACCCGCCTCACAGAATACATAATTTATTGCTTCTTCAGTTGGTATCAGGAGGAGTTAGGCGTATGATCTTTAAATACCAGCGCACTAAATGTATGACATGTTCATAGTGTAAAATGTTTTTTTTTAGTAGTAAGCAGGATTCTAGGATTTGTACAGTGAATAATTATTATACTAAATGTAACTATTATAGTAGTGTAATTATAAGCAAAACGTTCAGACTTCTGCACTCATAAGGAATAGCTTCCAATTTCCCGTATTAAATTTCAGCGCGCTTCTAGGTATGTTGCTGAATAAACTTGAATACTAAATATTAATTATAATATTTTCAGTTGTATCAGTATTCCAATGAGTAGATCCTGGTCTATGTGAAGTAACGAACAACATGCTAATTATTCTTAAGCTCAGAATAGATTACTGTATTAGATTCCGCTGCAAGACTAGACCGGCTAGACTGTGTATATATTTAGTATTTATGTAATGACACAATAATTGAAAATAATAAAATATAACAACGAATAAATATAAAAACTTAAATGTTACGTAGTAGGTATGCTTAGAAGAACAAAGGTTTGGGAGTGAATGTAAAATTCGTTTTGGCGGTTCTTGACCAAAACAAAGAATGTTAAATATTTAAATGTCTACTTAATTATGATAAAACTTCTTGTGAAAGATCTAAAGGATGCAAGAGTGACCTAAAGCAATATTAAATAAACAGCTTAAAAATTATTCCATGTCATCACCAACTTATTTTCATTAATATACACAAAACTGTTTAAGTGTGGGTGCCGACAGCTTTATAATAGATATTGTCTGACACCGCAATTAATTCTAAACCACTGTGGTCGGCCATCCCCCCCGCGAGACCATAGGTATTAAAGTCCGCAAACGCGTGAGGGCCTTCCTGGGGGAAAACGGGAATAATCAGATGAAATGCATACAAAAATGATGATTATAGTATGATAATAGCAACGTGTTACTATGTTCGAGCTTGGTCATCACACACTCACCATACCTGCAACATAATGTGCCTATGAAGTAGGTACCTAAGTGTGTGTAAGTGCTGTGGCGAACATAGATAATTGTTCTGCGTCTAGATGTTGATATGTATTATATGTAATGTATTTATAAAAAAGTATATAAGTATTAAGTCAGTTGTCTGGTTTCCATGATACAAGCTATTAAAGCTAAAGAGCTTAGCTTACTTTGAGGCTAGATGGCGCTGTGTTCAACGTCCTCCAATATTTATTTATTTAATTATTGAATTTGTTCTAGAATATCTAGAATTACGATGATTTTTAAACCTTTTAGGTTAATATTACTCGGAATTAGATTATTCATGCATGTGAAGAATTTGACTATCATATTTATTCTTCAAACTCTAAACATAAATAAACGCTTAAGGTTAACCGGCTTTAACACCCAAGAAATTGCTCATCTTCGAGTAATTATAACCACAAAGTTTTCGAATAACTTTCAAATTTAACGTGTTTTAGATCAAATATTGTTGTTTATGACGTAAAAAAATATCCTTCTTGTTATATTGTAAATGAGGGTGATCGTTTCAAATATTATTGTTGTTTCAAAATGTAAAAACATTTGGTATTTGAAATATATATAAAAAGCTGATTAATATGGTGTTTTCCTGACATTAATTTGATTGTGAACATAATTAATTATGCATAGTTAAAACAACTAAAATTCGCAACTTGACTTGGTCTTACAACACAATTTACTTATATAAAGTATATATAAATAAATATATACATATAAATAATATATGAAACTTCTAAATCAACTATTTAAACATCAACGTTGTTGGGGATCAACGCTAGCTAAAATTTATCAAACGATAATCCTACCACAGGATAGTGTATTTTGTTTTAACTTCTTGCACAAGAAGTCAAGTTGTTCCATGGAGTGATTTACAGATGCGTAGTTTTATTTATTGTGAAAGTTTACGTAATGCTTTCACTCCACTTCATTGGCGTTTCTCCGTCAATACAATTAGGGGTTTTATTAATATTTCAGAATAATGCTTCAATCAAGGGACTCTATGTAGTACAAGCTTTTGGGAAAGTTCATTAGGGGCTGATGCTGATGCTGATCCCTTACTTTACTTCTCTCGGCAAACCATAACAAAATCAATAATTTGTATAAAAATTGATTCATGCTTTGGTGATATAGATGTCCAATAATAAGAGACCCATATAGATAAATAAATAATGCATTTGCCGTTTTTTACCCTCACCTTTTGAAAATGCAAATCAATTTTCTCAAGAACTTTGAAGTACCTACATACATTTGTTCAAGAATATTAACGGAGCGAATAGTAGACGCTTGTATTTGATTCGGCGATCATCGGTAGTCAGTACGTACCACAAGGCTCGCAAGATTTCTTTTTGTAATAATATTTAATTTCAGTGTCTGTATTAGATAAGATTTTGCGATTGTTTACTAACAGTGTTGCGGTTGAGTGCATATATCACTCGATATTAAGGGGACTATGTGTCTAAAGGTAGTGCTACGCAACGCTTCGAATGGGAACTGACTCTCAAGTGTGACTTCCAGAGTTGGCAGATTTTAAACATAAAGTGGGTAGCTAACCAGCCGTGTATTTACCCTACAATCATATGAAGTTTTATTCGGATGCTCGGGCTCATTGTAGAATTCGAAACCACGACCGTAATTTGACATCACTAACAAAGCCATCACAGCTTCAATCTCTTTAAATAGAAAAAGAATATATTTTATTATGGAAACAAAACAATGGATAGACATCAGAAACAATGACAATGACTGGAAAAACTGTGCAGCAGACATCAACGCCTGCCTCCGATTCAGTAGTTTGTTACTTTATTACTCGGTATAAGGAAAGGAAGCAAAACTTGATCAGAAATAAAATAAACTTAAATAAAGTAAAAGATTAAATTAAGAAGATAAAAGTAAAGTAAGTGCTTGTAAACATATACATGTTCCGCGTGAGCAATAACAGATTGTTTTAGGACCTAATTATTCCATTGGAATGGAATGCAGAACCCTTTTCCTTAGACGCCGAGCTGTCTCGCGAGAAAATTTACGACTACTTTAAAATTTTAACTGTTTTGCCCATTTATACAGCTGAACATTTGGAGCAATTTATATTGTTGCAAATGCGATTTGTCATGGCATAAATTTTAAACGTTTTAAGAAAATAAACTAGTTACGGGTAATTTGACTAACGAAGTTCGTCCGCGGTAGTATTGTCACCATAGTCATTTATGTTGCAAAGCACGGCCACTTGCACTGCTGTGTTTCAGTTTGAATTACGTGGAGTGCCTGTGGAATTATGAGCACGTTCTATTTTCAAGTGTCACAGTGACAGGCGCAATATAATGATGCTTGGGTCTTTTCATAATAGGGGGGGGAGGGTTGTGGGGGGAAATCAAACCGTATTACTAACTATAACTACTAACTTAGGTGGGCCATATTATACGTAATCCCTAGTTTATTATTTAAAAAATCATATAAGTGCAAAATTTTGACATACAAAGTAATACCTAGTTAGTATATAAATTTATTTACTATCAGGTCTCACTCTGTCACACTCAGGACACTCTTCGATATATTTCGATTATTTCACAAGAGACCACGTTCCATCAAACAGTTCGTCAATATCTATAAAATTGCTATCTACTTCCTTACAATCTTTTACAAACTTCCGTTAAATTTTACGAAGGAAAGAACAACAAAGAGTTAAATAACACTCAAATAGATTCAAAAGTCTTCTGTTATTTACTAAAATATACCCAGTTCCGGCAAAATTTTCCAATTCAATGAACAAATGAAGTATACCTTACTTCGCAGCGGAACATAAACGTACGTGAAGCGAAGCGCTCTCATGTTCCGAGCATTTTATTTTACAGGCTTTTATTCAAATAATTTTAAAATATATGCTTTGTAATGTTAATAACAATAGTTAGTGTTCGGACGTGTACGGATCTAAAAAGTATCTCCATAAAAAATTCTTTTTGCACAGTTCAAATCAAAATACGTTGTTTACTACTTATTATTAACCTTTCAGTATTGTCAATCAAAATATAAAGTATATCCTCTTATTCTATATCTCAAACTTCTGAATAAATAAATGCTCATAAGTAATAAGAAAGTCTGCGATCCTAAGTCGGTATTTTTTATGAACACCGGGGGGTCTAATCCGTATGCTCAAATCTTTGATATTAGTTTTGAAGGTTTCCTACTCCGAAACTGCACGAGACCTATTTTGTTCTAATAATAATTTGGCTTTGTAAAAGTATTGTGAAATTTTTTTTTACAGTTGAAACTTGATATTATTACGGTGCGCCTGTCAGTCACATCATGAAATCGTACATTCTTGAACGGAGCTCGTAAGTGGATAGGTACTATGTTTGTTTAGGAATGTTTCTGAAAGGAAACCCTCAAAGCACTGTCAAAAAGATTTCGCTTTCGCTACCAATGTAGCTACAGAGCAGTTTTGTTCCAACATAGCAATTAATATAGATCACATCAGATATTAAATAGCTCAGTGTTCAATCACTTTACTTCCAATATAACGGCCATGAAATGGGTTTTCAGTCCATTATAATGTTACCCAATATACAGTACCAATACATCTATTCATTTTATTCATCTTCCTCCTATACCCCGTGGGACAGTATTCAATAGCGCATTTAGATGAGTATTGATCGTATTCTAGTCTGAATGATACAGTTGAAGAATATTGACTGGTTGTGACTGGTGTGGGACAGCGTAAGTCACTCTAGCTATTTTTTTTTTTTTATGACTGGGCATTATGCTTACCATCAAATATCGTGAGGAAATCTGCATATTCTGAAGAACTTAAAAGTACTAATACTCCTAAAGTATACGAAAGCAGCTTCTCTGAGGTGCAATATAATTTTCGCACCACACTGGTTTGAGACAGCAAGAGACACAGATAATAATAGCAGTGTTGGCTTCACTTAGCACTTGAAGGAATTTTCGTTTTCGGATTTGCAGTTGATAACGTCACTTTGATGTCTTGATAGCATAGAAATTTGCAGCGTAAACGTTCTGCAGGCAATTTATTATCAGATTACCAGAAAAACTCTACATTATCCAGAAAGACCTATAAAGGAGTTATTTCATTTTCAAATTTTTATATTCTAAGGTATCTTAAAACAAGATAGTGGCGCCATCGGTACGTCAATGGTTCGCTGGCGGTGCACCGACTGTATCTGTAAGGAAGGCTTTTGGGCTTACTAGAACAGCGGGGCCATCATTTAGCGGCCGCTATAATGACGCTTGTAAGGAAATCATAGAAAAAATATTTAACGACGTCAATGTACGAAAATGCTCTCTAGGAAAACATGGATTTTCCTACGGACAATCATTTATTATAGAGAACGTTTGACTGATGTAATTCGACGCAATGTATTTTTTATTTTTTTATTTTTTATGTTATGTAGTTACGGAACGAGCCGACGGCCCACCTGGTGGTAAGTGGTAACTTCAGCCCATAATAACCGATGCGACTTGGGTCCTCCCCTACTAGGTACGACAGTACCCAAGTCGCATCGTATGCGCCCTTAACTATGAGACGTGTAGGTGGAATGTCTCATGTGCCTGTAATTTCACCGGCAACCACACCTTTCAAACTGGAACACAGTAACGCGAACGCGTTGCTGCTTGGCGGCAGAAATGGGCATGGTGGCAGTACTTCCCCGGACGAACTTGGCGAGTTCTACTGCT
This sequence comes from Chesias legatella, assembly GCA_947359385.1. Lineage (NCBI taxonomy): Eukaryota > Metazoa > Arthropoda > Insecta > Lepidoptera > Geometridae > Chesias > Chesias legatella. The sequence continues at coordinate 6,620,389 of OX375768.1, forward strand.
CTTATGTAGAGGTCACTAAATGATACCATCACTTTTCTAGGAAACTTGAACTTTATGAGGTGTAAGGTGTATGTGTATGGTGTAGTGTATGGTGTATGGTGTATGCGGTGTCACTTTCATACTACGCGTGACAGAAAGTTTTTATTTTTCCAATACGTTATGGTAAAGTATACACACAAACCAATATAAACCTCAAATAAATTGAACAGACAATTAAGACGCTACTCCTCTGAACAGCAATCAAATAATTGCCTTTACGTTCTCTTATATTCAGGTAAAAAGCAGAAGTTAAGTAGGACGTGATTGGCATGTATATCCATCAATCGAACTGGATATCAAACTAGAAACAAACTTTATCCCACATTATTAGAGTACAATTTCTATTCACAAAAAAAAACAGGATACTTTTAGTGTTAAGCAGAGTTGCAGGGTGAAACTAATCACTATAATTGAATTTCTGCTGCGCGTTTGTTCGTGCTTCGAATTCAGCTTATTCTATTAGCTGTTTGTTCTTGCTATCATTCTTATTTTTACACCATGAGTGTAGATAATGGTTATGCCTGCATGTGGGTGGATGTTAGAAGAAAAATACTCGAGGTAAAATAATCGAACCGCTTAGGTGAATTCCATTTGTTTTGTTTGCAAATACTGTTTTGCGGTTTACATAAAATTTTCCCGGATTTTGAAACTTGAGCTTTGTTCCATTTAACTAATATATATAAATAAAGTATCGTAGATTAATTTGTGCCTTAGATAGAATAGAACACAGGTCATAAATTATAGACCTAAATCACGTGGTCAATCTTACATCGATCTAAGCGAACATACATTTGAATGATTGGTACCTAAAAGAATATATTAATATTATTGCTGTGTCGGCCATAGCTTAGAAAATACGCACTTAATATTCAATGTAATCGCACTCACAACGTCGCTCTTGAGTAAACCAATTATTGAGAAAAAATGTTTCACATGATACTAGAGCGACTGAAATAAAATATTTGATATTTTATAACTGAATACAAATAATAAAGTAGGATCTGGCATATTCGTTTGTATATTTTACACAATACGAATAGCAAAATAAAAAACAATAGCCGATATCACTCGTAAAACTCTTCGGGCACTGTGTAAGTTAAAAAAAAAACAACGAGCTTTTAAGATCCACAAACATAACCTAAACTCCCTAATAATAATAATAATAAAGCTGAAAGGCTGAAAGAATAAAGAGAAATCCAACGAGGTCGCTATTTCGTTTAAAAGCGGAGTACATGTGGCCACCTTACGGCTCCGTCACAACACATGTAATCATAAATTTTAACTCAATCAGACACAGCATGTATTGTAAAATGGATTACATATTGTGATTGAGACAGTTATTCCTACGAAGCTTCAAAAATTTATTCATTTAAACATTTGTATCCCATGAGATTGAATATTATAATTGTCAAAGTTTAGTAAGATATCTACCCATTTCCTGTAACAAACATAGTATTGACTCCGAAAGATGTTGTTCAGAAACATTATTTCACATCATAAATTCTCTATTAAATCCGTAAGAAACAATTCGTTAGGAACCAGCAATTGGAATTTAAAACAATCATATTCTTTTGTCCGATGTAAAATGTGGAAAAGTGAAATGACGTTCGAATACTGGTACAAAAATGTCTTTATTGCTGGTATTAATAATAATAATAGTTCTGGTGACCCTGAAATTATATGTAACATGTTTTCAGATTACTTTAAATCAGTATTCGAACCACCGTCGCCTACGCTTAAACAGTGGGTACCGCCCCCTAACTCTCGTGATAACTGCGTCCTCGTCACTGACTTGTACTTCGAAGACAGGGAAATCCTTAAAGAGCTTAGTCAGCTCAATCCTTCTAAAGGTCCTGGGCCAGACGGAATACCTCCGAGTTTTCTCAAAAATACTGCTGGTAGCATATTCAAACCACTGCACATAATATACAATAAATGCATTTCTCTTGGAGTTTTTCCCGATGTCTGGAAACGGGCATTCATCACTCCTGTACATAAAAACGGTTCTAAGCACGATGTTGAGCAATACCGTCCGATCTCAATTTTGTCTGCCTTGTCGAAGCTCTTTGAAAAGCTGGTGCATAATAAAATCTATCCTATTTTACATAGTGCTATTATAGAACAGCAACATGGCTTTGTAAAGCGCCGATCTACAACCTCTAACCTTATAGTTTTCACAGAAAATCTTTTTGAAAAATTTGATGGTGGTATCCAAGTAGACGCCGTATATACTGACTTCAAAAAGGCCTTCGACAAGGTAGACCATGAACTTCTACTTTATAAGATCGCGTACAATGGTATCAGGGGTAATCTTCTGCGTTGGTTCTTGTCCTATATTTTAAACAGAACTCAGAAAGTAGTTCTAAGCGGTTACCATTCGAGCAGCGTATGTGTTACTTCTGGGGTACCCCAAGGGTCAATTTTGGGCCCCCTCTTGTTCATAATCTTCATTAACGATATCAAGAATTGTTTCATGAACTCCCCATTTCTTTTGTATGCGGATGACTTAAAGGCCTACAAAGACATCTACTCTTTAGATGACTGTAAGTTGTTTCAAGATGACTTAGATAGATTGACTGCCTATTGTAATATTAATAAATTATGTTTGAGCCTACCTAAATGTCATTTCATAAATTTCACCAAAAACAGAAATATTTTCTCCTTTCCATACAATCTCTGTAATGCACCCTTAGACAAATCAAATTCATTAAGCGACCTTGGAATAGTCCTCGACTGTAAGTTATGTCTGGATGACCACGTTGGCAATATAATCAATAGAGCCTTCAAAATGTATGGCTTCGTACTTAGGTCATCCGCTGAATTTAAAAATCCCTCAACATATCTTTATCTGTACAAAACATTGATTCGCTCTCAACTTGAATATGCAGTACCTATTTGGAACCCCTTCTACAAGAAATATATAGCTGCAATAGAAAAAGTCCAACGCAAATACCTGCGTACTATGCACTTTAAATGCTTTCGACGATATCTCTCATATCCCCAGTTGCTCACGAAATACAACTTCGTAACCCTCGCATCAAGACGTAAATACCTAGAAGCAGTTACACTATATAGTATAATTCATAACAATTTTGATTGTATATATCTAGTCAGGAAGCTATGCTTCACTGTACCAAGAACATGTACTCCACGTGAGACACGTGCTCGTGCCCGTACGCTGTTTGCGTTAAATACTTGTCGTACCAATTCTGGGCTTCGAGCCCCCATTAGGCGTATGGTCGAGTGCTATAATAAATATTTCCTAACAATAGATATATTTCTCTTTTCCCCGTACCAATTTAAGAAAAAATTAAATTGTATTCTGTCCAGTAAAGATTTTGACTTGTATAATGTGGAATAGACGTTCTCAGTTAACTTTAAATTTTACTTGTTTAAAATTATTTGTACCTTCTATAGACACATCACTTGTTTAGACACCTTGCTCTAAATAATGAATATGTTTGTATTCCCTCTAGTTGTAACACTATCTTATAACCTGTATACCTTTAACATCATGTGGATAACGTAGTGGGCTATGTAATTAATAGTTTTTCTTAGTTTATGTAATTCTAGTGTTAATATATATTATGTAGCTGTTTGTTTTTCCTTAATAAACAAAATAAAATAAAAGTATTTACTACCACACACCGTGTTTGTGAAACAGATTTTAATATAAACCTGCGATGATGCGGGGAAGAGGCGGGTGTGGTTGCTTTCATCAAAAAATGTAGTCGAAATTAAATTTCGGTCGTGTTTAATATCTTCTGCACGGAAAGGCTTGTTTACGCACCAAACCAAGTTAAGTAAGGTAATAAATCACGTTGAGATTAAAATTCCTTAAAACATTTTTGTTGCGGTCCAATATGGGTTTATTACAGTTCACTGAAAGTGCATTTAAAAGGCAGAGTTACAAAGAACTCTTATTGTTTACCGAATCGCTTCTTTCAGGTTAGTCGGTTAGCGTCTATCAATAGTTGATCAATGAAAACAAACTTTTAGTGAGATTTGCAATGCGCCTTAGGACTATCCTCTGATGCGTTGTGTGCGTTTACTACCATATCAATTCTACCAGTGAAAACAAAAGAAACAATAGTATCTCCTTATTTTAATGCAATAGTTTTACAATAGATCGTTTTCTAGCTTATGCATATGTAGCTTAATATCATTGTAGGAAATAATATGCTAACTGTAACAGGTCTTAACCAGAATTTATTCGAGAAATATGCATTTTTGTGAAAATAAATCATACTTACTTTTTTAATGTTAAATCTGTTCATGCAGACAAAATGCGGGACAAACACAAATATAATATATACATACCATAAATCAACAATACAAAACTGCAGTAAGAAGAAACATTGCAGTAAGATGAACAGATGAGTAGCGCTAACAGGACTGCACCCATGTTCATGGTAAACTTTATTTTTTTAATTAGTATGAGTAATGAAAGACAATTTATCAATATTATTCATGAAAGGCTATTTTGATGTTTCATTTCAATTTCGATTCTAATCGACATTTTATTAAATATTCTTATAATCACAATACTGTAAATTGAACTTTCGTAGCGATGCTACCGCTGTGCGGTTCCAGCTGAGACAGACTCGTGTGTAAAAAAATGGGATTTAACATCATCTGTCGGCTATATATTGATATTTATTTATTTATTTTTATTTTTATTTATATCATCACATGTCAGATAATGTGTATAATTATTTGTCGACAAGCCGCGGTTAAACTAATTGGCTGTTTAAATTCCCAATGAATGCTCGGTGTAAAATGGGCGTCTGGAGTCGAGGCGACACGTTCGACACCGTTTTGCCTAATTATTGTTGTACCGAAACCATCTAATTTCCATAAAACGATTACAAAATCAATAATACTTAGCATAATACAGATGCGAAGCCATTAAAATTCTCAAAGCATTGTCTCATAAACGTCAGCATCTACAAGCTTTGGACCCTATTTACAGATAATAGACTAGGTTTCATTTCGAAAAAATATTGGGAAACGTAAGAATACATTAGATTTTACGATAGGCGGTTAAAACTAACATAATATCCCAAATCTAAAACGGTGCCAAACACAAAACCTTACAATTTGATGTGTAAATACTTATCTAAAGTGAAAGCTGCTGTCACGAAATATTTATAAACATTTAGTAATCTCACGTATTTAGCTCTTTATAATAATCTGATACCAATACGTTACAGGAATATCGGATTCCCATAATGTATAAAAAGGGCTTTCATTCAGTGGAAACGTGCTAAGGAATGCTATAAACAGCTGAAAGGGTCAATTTGAATGTACTGAGACTCACAAAGAGATTTGTTTACTGAACGTTGTATTCATCACGACAAAGATCTCGAGTGGACTTTAGCTTTAGAGAAAATTGGATGTCTTACTTCGCCTTGTCCGGATTTATAGATGTTTTCAACGCGACTTTCACAGATGATTGAAATAGTGGATAAGGTATATAATTTTTTTTAATACATTTCTTGAAACATTCGCAACGAAGATACCGTCACTTGAAAAATTAACTCAAAATAATAATTATCCGTCCACCGCATGTCTCAGAAAATCTCAGAAACAATAAATGATGAGCAAAAAAAGTAGAACTTGCCTACCCGATAGTGTAATTCCATTGCAAAAAAGACGGACAATTTCGAGATATTTTTTACAGGATTATACTATTTAATCTCAGTGTGAAAATTCAAAATGCTTTGATAGCATATCTTCATATCATAGTTTACCTCCTTCTTTTCTATAAAATAATGAAAATAAAAAGTGGTTGCATTATTATTTAGTGTCAAAACATTTGGAGTTGTTTAGTATAGAAAATATAAGGATTTATTTTTGTTCGAGTCGAGGAAAATAAAGGTACTCAACTTTTTTTTACAACCTGACCTGAATCAAATCCGGAGGAAAGAATGAGTTTTTTTACTTTGAAAAAGTTGACGTGTGTAATATTACGTTCTCAAAACGACCAAGGAAAGTATCATTAGAAAACCTGTCGGTGGTAGAATAAAGCCAATCACTGTCGCTGATCGTGAATAAACCTGTAGCCAAGCCTGCAATTGTCACACTACCGACTGACACAGCTGCTAGTCTGTTTTATAACATTAATTATTTTACAGCCCAACCATTTACTTTGTAACTCTCTTTAGAATCCTCTGACTACAGCTAATATAGTTTTGTTGTTGTCTTTACTAAGCACTATGATGAATGTTTAACCCCTGCCAACATCCGTTTCCTTTTCGAAATGAAAGTTCCACAACTCGTGTCTGATTTGAAAATACCTTAGGCGAGATAAGGACACTAGTATGATTCTAATGGAAACCAATTAAAAGTGATTTAAGATTGACGTATCTTTTTCTCTATATTTCCCTAATTAATGCAAGTTCCCTCGTGGAAAATAAAACGTGGAGCCTCCACAGACATGTTTTACAACCAGGCACCAAGACTTAACTGACCGAACGCACTACACTATTTGCTATACCAGCTCTATTGAATACATGAGAGAAGAAAGTCCACAAATTTTAGAAGTGATAAATCGAGATCACTTTCCTGCTTAATGGTGATGCTGAATTACCTAGAACACCTAGAACCCGTAATTCAGCCATGACTTCAGGTGGAACTTTTTGCAGATCGTGGCGACGCATGAGAACATGACACAAGATTCCGGAAACTGGCAAATGGTGGATTTATCACCGTCGCTGTATGCCTCTGAATAACTCAATTTAAAACATATCTTTACTCGACTCAAATATTAATAAAAATGAATTGAAATTCTCAATCCGGCAAGGCAATATTGAAACGAGGTTTTTACGATGTTATTGCTACGATTTTACGAGCTTTTGATGTATTAATCTGCTCTATATTTGCGTAATTGACAAAATTTACTTTATTAATAGACTTAAAAGTATATGATCGTCGTTATTTTTTGAAGGCTGCTCTGCGTTACATATTGTGAAGCAATATAGTACTAAAAGCTTCTTATTGCCCTTTGATCTTTAAATGACGTAGATAGTTAGGTATCCTTATAGATATATCATGGCCGCGTGGCGTGATTACGAGCAGTGCTTGCCATAAGTTGGTACTTATAGTTTCGGTCATTGCATATTAGTTGTCCAAAGAAAATTAAAATATGATACCGAATTCCCGCTTCGGTTTTGACCGTCAAATTGGTCATTACGTGCCTAGGCATTGAAGACTCTCCTGTTCTAAAGTAATTTTTATTCTATACTTCCGAACCGTTCAGACTTTAAACTTCATTTCATGATAAACTTCATTTTCGAATTTGGATTTTCATTACTTCCCTACAATATCATTCTACTTTCAAAATTCTGATTAACTTCTAGTTCGACAGTTTAGGCTATGCATTTTCTATCAGTCAGTAAAAGTTTGTTATAATGTTATGTTGGTTTTGTTTATATATTTTTTTGTTGTGTTTACCTAAAAATCGTATCCACTAATAAAGTGAATCGAATGTTTTGGCATAATTTATGCAGACACAGAAAATGCGTCACATTGTCGATAGCTGTAACCTGGACTTAGCCCGGACTTGTGGATGATTGCGCTGGTATAAGATTTGTTCTGACTCCGGATTATATATTATTGGTCTAGGTATTTGGGGAAAATAATGACGGCGATAAGCTCACCATTTGCCTCTCTACCTTCATTTGCCCGACCGTGTCCACGAGGTGAAAATTGGCCTATTATATTTGGCTCTGCCTTGTAGAGAAAAGACATGCCATAGACATGTGTATTTTTTGTTTGTTTTCTGTGCTTGCGTGCGAGATAAAGTGTGTGTGTGTGTGAGAGAGAGAGAGAGAGAGAGAGAGAGAGAGAGAGAGAGTATTACTTATTTTGCGAGTTAACAATCTCAAATTAATTGGATTCGAATATAGCTTTGGTTTATGAAGTAACCTTATGTCGGTTAATATATGCCAACCATCATTCTCAGATTCCGAATTCGAAACTTAATTAGGACTTCATTGAAATTCGCCATGCGCGTGACAAATCTTCCTAAACGTATGTTTTGAACCTAACATATAACATATAAGTCTGCCAAGTAATGCACGGGCATTCTTCCATCCAGTCTTTATTTTTCCCTTTTTTTATCACTATTATAATACAAGTTTTATTTTATTTGATAGATGTGCAGCTCCCCCTTTCAAAATTTGTCCAAAGGTTATTGACGTTGTTGGTAAATTTTCACGCCACGAAAAAAACTCACCGTAAAAACGCTGTCAGAACATCTCTATAAAAGTTAAAAGCTTTTGTCGAAAAAACGGCCGGAATAAAATAAGAGTGAATGCAGTTCTAAAAGCGGGTCGCACCAAATGCGAGGGTATGCTTGCAGTGAACAGTTGTCGCCTCCCACGGGACTTCTGACCCGGGAAAATATTTTTCGGCATGACTCGTTTTTGGGACGTAATGTGAAATGTTAGTTTTTGGAGCGTTGCGCTTGCGGGTAGCGGGATGTTGGTTATGAGTTCGTCCTCTAGCGGTTAAGATTCTCCGATGTGACATCATTTTTGTGGTTTTCGTGTTTTATGCTGGGAACTTTGAATTTTGTATGCATACGGTGTGATTACATGTACGAGTTTAAGTAATAGTTTACGAGTTTTTTTATAACAGATGACATTTTTTGTTTCATTCCTTAATTTATGATTAAATTGCTAACTTATAAGTGACTGCGTGGTGGACAGCGAAATATAAAGGCTTGTTTACAGAGGTGGAGGTGGAATGGTGGTACTGAAAATCCAAGATTACGATCGAAAAAATTTTGCTCCAATCAGTTTGAAATTCTTTGGGTTCTGTGGGGATTATACGGGGTCAAAACAAATGAGAGAAAAACTGATTCAATGCACATTTAAGTTATTGGATTAAAAAACACACGTGAATTGAATAGGTTTCACCATACCTAATTTATATTTTTCTACTCTTACCGCTTTATTAGTTAGCACAAAGGTTGCTTCTCTAATTGTGATTACTTTCATCAATCATTAGTCTTCAGTCATCAGCCATCATTCTTCAGTCATCAGTCATCAGTCTTCAGTCATCAGTCATCAGTCTTCAGTCTTCAGTCTTCAGTCATCAGTCATCAGTCTTCAGTCTTCAGTCATCAGTCAGAAGTCATCACAAAATAATGTGAAATTAGAATTGAAATTGGAATCTAGATTGGGCTTCCAACTCAGACTGGTATATACCATGATCCCTCCACTATCAAAAATACGATACACAGCATCAAAATAGACTTTTCCTATCATCGAGATAGATTTATTCATTAACCTGATAATCCAATAAGGTTTGAGATCGGTTCTTCTTCACTATTTTACTTTTTAGAATCGGCGACCGTCACCCATATTGGACACGTCATCAATATAAGCTCTAGATCCCACATTCCAAATAAATAAACAAGTGAAAGGCATTTTCACGTTTAACAAGATGCACTCGACTGCTTATATAAGGTTTTGACCTTGGTAGACACATAGGTACCCAAAAAAAAACAAGAATATATATCATTGCCTATTATCTATACAAATAAATAAAATTGGAGTGTCTGATTGCAATATAAAATAACCGCTTTTTACTTAGTGCATATGGATGTATACACGGAACATATACCAAAACAACATTCTTAACAATTTTTTCTGTCTATCTGTCTGTCTGTCTTGTTGTTGGTATTTGTATTTGTATTTGTATTTGTCTGTCTGTTTGTTCCGGCGAAGCTCTGAAATGGCTGGACTGATTTTTTATTTTGTTTTTGTTTTTGATTTTTTATTTGATGGGTCTTTCACTGGCAGATAGCTGATGTAACAAGGAGTAACTTAGGCTACTTTTCCGAGGGGTAAAATAGGGGTGCGGGAAAAAACCGAATTCTACGCGGACGAAGTCGCGGGCAATAGCTAGTATGTATAAATAACATTAACTATTACTGCTTAAGAACTCGTGATGGACTGAATAAATCTATTCACTCACCTTGTCAAGTATAACCTAGTACACCTGCAGCGGGAATATTCAAAAAGTTCAGAGATAACAGTGCAGCAAGTTAGATTGTCCCACCAAAAAGTTGCCCACGGCTCAGAGCAGATTACTCGCTTTGAACCGTCAATTGGATTGTCAAACTGGATGAATAAAAACGCCAGGAGTGATTTCGCAGACAAAGCAGATTTATCTGTGGAGGCCCGAGTAATGCGCGATTATGCCGACCACAGATGCATGATGTGTGATGAGGGTCCGCGTGTGCGGTGACACTGTGATAATTGTGATGTTATGATATCGTTTCCAAATCCGATTGTGGTGCAAGTTATAGGATGATCTCTGCCATCACTAGAAGCGTTCTCAAGATACTAAATACCTATACTATTTATAGAAAGTCTGGAACGTATCTCTGTGTTAATCAGTTAGTTATAAATATTGGTGGACATTTCACACAGCGCCATCTAGCCTCAAACTAAGCTTGTTTCTTGGGAACCAGATATACTATTTTTTTATAAATAATACATATAAATACATTATTAACAACCAGACACAGAACAAACATCAATGCTCGTCACACAAATGTTTGTCCTGGGTGGGAATCGAACCCACGACCTACAGCGCAGAAGACAGAGCTACTACCAACTGAGCCTCGAAATAAGGCAAGTTCCGTTGAAATTTGACAATATTTCGTTTTCATTGGAGTTTACTCCTTAGAATCGATTTCATTTAAATCCCGTTGTACAAAAATTTCTTGGGTAGTAAAATCGAGCGTTAACAAAAAGCGTTATGGAAAATATCATCTTAGTTAAAGAGTAAACTCCAGTTGTGCCTCAGAACTGACTCGCACATATTTTATTGATTTAATTTTAAGGAGGTTCTTCATTACTAATGCAGGTAGAAATATTTCGGAGACAACCCCTAGTGGCCCTCAAAGACAGACCGCAGAATATGAGACGGAGTCATCGCTACCGGGACAGCGGAAAACCGGCAGCCCCAAGAATACGATGCTCAGCAGGATACCGTGTAGATCTAGCCGGCTAAAGTTGGGCACCATGAGAATTACTACTACATTTAAGAATAGTTATAATTCGCCAAAACTTGCGACACTTATACGAACATCGATAAGATCGTAGTAAACAAAATAATTTACAACTTTCCATCAATCAGTCCCACTTGAGTGTAGGAACCCAAAGTTTTTTCCCGTCGTACCTTTTCCTGTTTCTAATGATGAATTTAGGTTACAGACATTTGACTCCTCGAGATTCCATCTCGAAGGATAAAAAATAAAAGCGTAGCAGAGCAGTACTGTAAGTGCGCGCACTCATGACATCTTCCGTGACGTGACAGAGACAATAGATTTTTGACCACAGATAAAAAATCAACAGTTGGATATGTTTTTTTTTTACTAAACACTAACCTTAAACTTTTATTTAAAGTAAAATAAATAAGTCGTCATTACCAGACTTTTAACCTATTTGGTATAATACAGTACTTGGCTTATAATATAATATAGCCTTCCAAAGCTCAAAACCTAGGTGAATTCTAGAGACACTTTCCATAACTTTTATTCAAAACAGAATAAAAAGTTGTTTCAAAGTACAATCTGTTTATAAATTCACAACTTAATTTAATTCACTTTAATAATAAAATCTAGCGTGCTGGTCCGTAACTTTCAGAAAATTCATATGTCGCGAAATAGAAACATTTAAACAATTCTCTACATTCACTTAGATCGCGGTTGCGTATGTAAGTAAATTTATTTATCATTAAAGTAAATAATTTATGATGTCTGTTTATTGAGATATAGATCATAAAAACAAAAAGGGGTTTTTGTTTTTTTTTGTTTCAGTCGCCATGACAACTTTTTTCGAAACAAATTGGCTATTTAGATTTTTTACATAAATGTTTGTCCTGGATGGAGATCAAACCAACTACCAACAATGCAGAAGGCAGAGGTATTACGGAGGCTTCACAGCAAAATTTTAGTGTTGGTTTTTTAGTTAAATAACTCTACTTAATTATTCATGATCAACCTTACGATAAATTCCTGGCTGAAACCAGGAATTTCAACGCTACTCTGGTTACATTATAACGGCATACATAATACGTGTACCTACTATTGGATAGACGGAGAGTTCTCAATTCATCGGAGCCCTTAAAATGTTAACACTTCATCCGGAGATGAGGATCAAAGGTCCCCACTGAGCAAGAACTTGAACATAAATTCCTTTCCGAAACAATTTCAGCTACAACTGTGTCAAGAGACCGTTTGTGAAATAAGTATTGATTAATCATGGCAGTTTCGCAATATATATTGTTTTTACTTTCAACGATCACACATGGGAATCAAGAATAAAATAACTTATAAAAAAAAAAGTGCGATTGCCATTCATTAAATAAATGGGTTGAGAGTTAGTAAAAAAACGTTATGTATGATATCACATGCGTATATTTTTAAGCAATTTTTGGTGACTTTTTACAGAAAAACTTTCCTAAACAAAACAAATAACAGAAGGGAACACCATAATATCAAATCAAATCAAAATATAAATGCAACGATTAGTATAGAGCACATCAAATATAGCCTAGATGTCACCCTCATAGGCTCTCTGAAAACCAGCGCTGTCCCCGGCATGAATACTATTTTCTCGCCTGGGATTACCTCCATGCTGAGAAGGCAATTTAATGCAAATCATCGTCTCATCTATGTTGGTATTTTTATATAATTGTCTTTTTTCTTTTAGTTTACGTTAAATGTGAACTGTGTGTGTCAAATAAATATTTTTTTTTTTTTTTTTTTTTTTTTTTATGTAATACAGTTACGGAACGAGCCGACGGCCCACCTGGTGTTAAGTGGTAACCTCGGCCCATAACAGCCGATGTGACTTGGGTCCTCCCATACTAGGTATGACAAGACCAAAGTCGCATCGTATGCGCCCGTAACTGTGAGACGTGAAGGTGGAATGTCTCATGTGCCTGTAATTTCACCGGCAACCACACCTTTCAAACCAGAACACAGTAACGCGAATGCGTTACTGCTTGGCGGCAGAAAAGGGCATGGTGGCAGTACTTCCCCGGCCGAACTTGGCGAGAGTTCTACTGCTCTTCAAAAAATTTTAAAAAACAAATATATTCTATTCTAGATAATATTTCAATTCATTCACTGATGACATACGGTATACTGGCGTGGGGAAATGCAGCGCAATCCAAAAGGGTGTTTATACTGCAGAAGCGAGCAGTCCGGTTTATTTTGAAAATTAGTCAAATGGAGTCTTGTAGGCAAAGGTTCAGGGAATTAGGTATAATGACATTCACTGGAGAATATATATATCAAAACCTCTTGTATACGAAATTAAATATTAATAATCTTAAAGCTAATAGTGATATACATAATTACAATACGAGAAATAAATCCAAACTTGTTCTCCCAAAACACAGACTTACCAAAGTAGGTAAAAGTATTTTATTTCAAACTATTTAATAAATTGCCTAGTGACATTAGAAATCTTAATTTTAGGGAATTTAGTCTTAAGGTCAGAAAACTATTACTGTTTAAGTCTTATTATAATATTGACGAAGCGCTTGCTGACGAATTTAGTGTAGTTATGTAAAAGAAGAAAATTGCTTAAATTTATATGTATAAAAATTGTGATATTGTTAGTGACGTTTCCGAGTGTACCATAAATGTATCAAAAAGGAAGAAATAAATGAAATGAAATGAAATGCGTACCATTGCTCCGCCGCTCTGATATCAAGGTATCAAAAATTTACACACTTTTATTATATTTAAAACCTTAAAAGTCCGTTCATGTAGGCATGCTAATGACATGTAGAAAAAGAAACCATTTACTTAACTTACCACTTAACATTGTATCCGCAAAAAGCTTTAGGGATTACCTACTCAAAAGTTGAAGAAAAGAATGGAGCTGAATTAATCATTGTAAGCATTGAGGAAATCTTCAAAGAGCTTTCACATGAAATGTGTTTGTTTTTTGTAGCTTTGTCTGGAAAGAATAATATGAGAAAATTGCTTCATACTAAAACGTAAAACCATAATCAACAATATTAGCTACTATTTGGACTAAATTCTTCCGCAGAAGACAGCTACGAGCGGCAATGTGTGATCTTATGAAAGATTTTATTGACTCTTTTGAATCTTTGTACGCATGTGGTCGCGCAACTTTTTGAACCGTATGTTGCCTCAACTAACTTGCCATTGACAAACTCCCAGTGAAATGAATAGACACCGCCGAATAAAAGTTTAATCAAATGCCTATTTACGAGTTGCGCTATGCTGGCGACTTTGTGGGGACTAATGAAGACGTATCACATATATACTGATACACAATATATATCTTCAAATTGTTACAAATATTGCTAGCCAACAAAAAAACATTATATTAAGTAGGTAGGTATACTATAATCTATACGTATTTGTCATATATTAACCAGTACATCCAATTTCTAATAATATTTAATCGCCAAATTTACACTGAATTAGTTTCGTGATGTAGTATGCATACAAACTATATATGAATGTAAATATTTAGAGCTCTTATTCTCTAAATGTAGAGTAGGTACTCAACACTCACAAGCATTACATAGCTTCAAATGCGATGAAAAGCTTAAAGTCGAAAAACTATTGATGAACGACATAGATGTTACAACTGAGATAACATGCTTCGGTGGGCACATCAAACTGACCAGCCGGTGGTTGAAAGCATGGCTGGCCATCAAAAAGTTTGTGTACCCAGGTGAAAACCGCATCGATCCAAACAAACCCAACCGTTCTTCATGTCGGATGCTCCCTTGACCTCGAACTTCTGCGAATAAATCATGCATAGCGATCCGTTAGCGGGACAGCTGAGCCCAATCCGTAAATATTTCACGTAAACTTATCTACACCCATCGTTTTAATCATAAAACTTTCGTAAAAAATTCATGGTCTTCGGGTTTTTTCGCTGGCGTTCTCAGCACGTCGTGTTTGTGATTAAATTATCGAGTAATGCTTATGCACTCTCTTAACTTGAGCTAATTTTGACTAGGCAGGTCTGTGTTGGTCTCATAACAATATGTAATAATACTACTCTCGATAACTTAACCAGGTCCGTTTTGGTGATCAGCCGTAGTTTTGTTCATCAAGCAGATATTCATTCAAGTGAATCAAGTATCAATATTTTCATGCAGTAGATTCACCATTCATTCTCCGACTTTTTGAAATCACATTTTAGAGACACAGGCATTAATCGTTTATTGGAAAATAGTATAAAACAATTATGTGGATTTCTGTGAGTGGCGTGTACCACAGAGTACGCATTTGTGCATAAACATGCATTCGCTTTAAATTACCCAAGCGTGAAAATTCTGCTACAAGTTTCGTTTGCTTTTTTTTGTAGTTATCTTTATGTTTTAAAGTGGATCTTGAACTGGGGCTTGTAGGTACGTTGATAAATCTTATGTTAAACGTAGCCCGTTTCTTAACTTAGTACCAAGTTTTATGTAGTGATCAGTCTTTTTTTTTATTTAAATTATTATTGGTATTACTTGCATAATCAAACTATCTTTAGATCATGTTCTAACCTTATAATGTTAAAGTTGCTACACAGGGATTAAATTGTAAATAATGCGTCAAATATGGTCGTGACGTGGGCAGAATAGTTCACAGGATACGTAACTTACAAATAGACTTACAGGAATAAGGACACGCCGCTTTTTTAAAAATGTTTCGAATTTTTTATTTTCGCAGACGGGAATTTAGTTGTATTGTTACCATTTCCACGTTCAAGAGCGATGCGACTCACGCAAGCCCTGGTTACAGCAGACATTTGTCTTGTGAAATGGCCAGCATTGTTCCGTGAACGTCTAGGACCGTATGCAATCTTGCCTAATAGTTTGGCTGGGAACAAAACAGCTGTTTTATGTCAGCGAATACAACATTTTTGATCGGTGGAACTATAACTATTTGCATTGCGAATGCAAAGTAATTTTTTTTTGAAGTCGTATACTCAGCTCAATTATAGTTACCCCCGTCTTCTATGCTGTAGGCTGTGGTGGTAAGTGCAGCGGAATTAATATGTCAAATTCCTTCGATTCGGCTCAAATTCATAATCTGGGGTTTTTTTGGGGTCGCTTAGTCCGGTTTGGGGTCCAAATTTTTTGGCTCTCATTGTTTTTTTTTGTGCTTATAATTATTTTACCGCGTTAGAGATAGTTAAATTGTGTTTGGACAAATCATCTTATCGGTTGACGATAAGATATGACCAAAGAAAACACACTCGCACGCTGCTTGCAGCGCGCGCCACACGAATACTAGTATCGATATACAATTCGATTTATTGCGCTTTAAAAAAAAAACCTCGTTGATTTTTCAGGTTTTAAAGTCTAGTGAAAACTAAAGGTGAGTTGGCAATACATGTCATCCACACGCACTCCCACTCTGGTTTAGTGGGACGGCAGCCTTAAACGAGTCCGCCATGACGCGGAATCACCTACGCTAAGATAGCGCTAAACGGCTAACGGTGCCAAGTCTGGAAGTAGTCCCCGGGGAGTGGGGTCAAGGTGCTTCCGATATGTGAGGTCCGCACAATGCCGTATCTACGCCTTCTTGGCACTAATCTCGCTACACAATTGTTATATAGTGGTCAGTGACGAAACTTAAACACTAAGAATTACGTACTATAAATTATTAAATGTATTTCTAGTGGTTACTGCAGGTTGCAAATCGAAGCAAAAGACCGAATATGACTGATGGTATAGACTTAACACTATCCTTTTTCATCAGTATCAGAGTACCTTTGTTCCTCGTTACTGCTTTGAATAAATCTCCCAATCTTTAATATTTGGCAAAAGTTTATTACCATTCAGTTCAGAGTTCTAGTATGTAGATTCAGAAAATGGATTGCGATACCCACTCTTCCCGCTTCCGTAACCAATTTCCTGCAACCTAGCGCGAAAGTGACTATAACATAACTAAAAGAATAGAACATCGAAGCTGCAAGACCAAGAGCCACCGCACATGTTAGATACCTGATTAGTAGATTCTCCAAATCGGTCTGGAGCAGTGTGTGCTCTTGCAGTTACACACTCTCTCTTGACGCATCATATTCTTACCTGACCTGAAAAAATTGCTTTTCTTTCTTACAATCATTAATCACAAAAACTAAATAACTCGTAACAACCTCTTAAAAAGCTTTACAATCATTCACGTTTTATAAGTTAATCACAAGCTGGGCATATCAGCATCCCACTCAGGCCCTCGGGTTACAGTACAAGTGCACAGCGTACTCAAACAGAATAATGAACTCATACTGATTCCAAAAGAGGAGCTCATGTCAGGTTTGTTTTTTATGTCAGCACAGCGCTGAGTTCGCTTTGCCTGCGTGTTTTCGCGAGTGTCCGACGGAGTTTTTGAATAATTCAACTAAACGAGTGCGCTCCCAGCCTTCTGAACAAATTTATTACATACACTTTATTTATTTTTTATATATTTTACTTCTTAGTGTATAATCTGAGTGTTATTATCTTAATTAATGTGTTTTGATGGTCGATACTGAGCATGTCTGAAGCATATGGTGAGAAGAATGAAGCAAAATAAGTAGTTCAAGTGAACCGCTGTGGCCTCTTCTTCCCCTTTCGCACCTCCGGGAAGCAAGCGTGAATTTATGAACCTAGTAGCTAAATCCTGCGAGTTCGTAACTCGTGACTCAATAGAAGAAATGAAGGGCAAGGATTTTAAAGGTCGTGAAATTAAATAAAATGCTACTAAAAATATACCTGTAAAGATAAGGTTTTTAGAGTATAGTCAACGCTATATACCACTTTGATATAAGAAGAGTTTGGATTGTCAGTACTTAATTTTTTTATTTTCTTTGTTTTCTTATTCTTCTTTGTAGGTATAGAAAACTTTAATTTTTTTTTAAACTTTTTTTTAATGGAACTTTTATACAGAACGTGGCATTGCAATGCATTCCGGGTACAGCTAGTTATGTATAATGAAAGTCAAGAAGTTACATCTTAATGTGAGTAAAACAGAATTGGGTCCAAAATGTATATATGCTATGCCTAGGCACGGAAGGAGCCAAGATGTATTGATTTTGTTATGAACAGAGGTTACCGCTTAACACCAGATGGGCCATCAGCTCATTCTGTAATTTAGGTATAAAAAAGTCCATGAATCATTCCTGTATACGTTCAGCAAGCTCAAATGACGTGCCATTTATGTTATCTAGATCAAACTGTTGGGTAAACAGAATAATTACTAGACAAAGCCCGGCCCAACTCGAGATAGGAAAGTAAATGTTGACTTAACACCAGTTTCGTGAAATGAGACACAGGAATTTAGATAATCTGTCTGTTGTCGCAAAATTTGTCCTTTAATATTCTAGTCTAACTCCCTTAGCCTAAGAGTAGGTATTAGCAGAAATAGACAGATAAGGATTTATTATTAGTTAGATATTTATAGTTATAGTTATTAGAGATAGATTAATAAAAGGCTGACTTTTGACTGGCCTCACAGCTCAGTTGGTAGTAATCTTGCCTTTTCGCTGTAGGTCGTGGGTGCGATTCCATCCAAGACAAACATTTTTAGTGTGATGAACATATATGTTTGTTCTGTGTATGGAAGTTGATGTGTATTATATGTACGTATTTACATTATTCCCATTAAAAAAGTATATAAGTATTATATCAGTTGTCTGTTTCCCATGATACTAGTTATGCTGACCTTACTATAGGGTACTAGTGTTGACGGAAGCCAGACCAGAACTGTTGTCAGGGGTGCTAAGAATCCCCGGGTGAGACTCAACCGTCAAATGAAATTTGAGGGAAGTTGGTGGGAAATACTTTTTTTTTTATTGAAGTCATGGAACGAGCTGATGGCCCACCTGATATTAAGTGGTAACTGCCGCCCATAGACAACAGCAATACGACTTAAGTCTTCTCCATAGTACGAGATGACTCAAGTCACATTGCGTTGCGTCCATTACCTCGAGACGGGGATGTTACGTCTCATGCGCCTGCAATTTCGCCGGCACCCACTCCCTTCCACCGAAACACAGCAACACGAGTGCATCTCTGCTTGGCGGCAGATATCTGATAATCTGGTAAAGCTAAAGACTGGGATGTCTGGAAGGACTTGGGTGAGACCTTTGCTTAGCAGTGGGACAGTATGGGATAGGGAAAACTAATGAACTACAATTGTATAACGTAACTTAAAAATATAATAACACTTAAATGGTGCAGCGACACAACACACTATGCTACTCAATATAGTTATTCTAACCATAAACAATATTGAAACATATTACGCTTCTGAGGCGTCACGACTCAACACATTAAATAATACATTTGTGCTTTTACACTATAGTTAAAATTTTGTTATTTTTAACTTAGATAATTACAGTTTTTAGTAAAAATAATAACAAACTGAATCTATTTGACGGTAAATAAGTGAATAGAGCTTTGTATTCTTCGAACCAATAACAACGAACAGCTAAAGTTACAGAGCGCCTTAATTACATGAATTTTGCTATAACTTCGCCAACAACGCAACTCTTGTTACCGTTTAACGGGATTCAAAGAAAACTGACGCTCTTAGCAACCTTTGACAGTACGTGTCTGCGATTACAGAAAGGTATTTACAAAAAATAATTCAGTTGAGTGAGAGAGTGGCGGCCCCCTGGTACGGACTCCAACTTTCAAGCTGGAGATCGCCGGTTCAAGTTTTCTTGGCGAGCACCATTGAGTTCGTTTAATAAATTATGTGTAATACCACTTTCACAAAACAGGTTTTATGTTGAATTCTATTAATTATACTATTTTAAAATCTTTGTAGCAACACAGTACAGCTGAGTTTGAGTCTTGAAGGAAAAAGTCGGAATGCAGTTTCATTACCCGATCTTGAATAAAAGACTAAAAATATGTCAGATCTATCATCCTGGATTGCCCACCTATGCTGGCTTCAAAACCCATTCACTCTCACTTTTTGGAAGTAGGGTAACTGCAGGTCGCATAGTTGGAATGTGAGAAAGTGGTACAAGTATCAGTTGAAGAATATTCAGTAGATAAATGTGCGTGTGGTAAAACTAATGTCCGAAGGTCGCGGGTTGGTATATAAAACAGTAAGAGTGCTGAGTCTCTAGAGCTGTGCTTCTCAAATTTTTTATGAATATAACTACTGATGAAACCGTTGTCCTATACCGAGTATATCTATGTGAATAACTACCAATATCTGGATTATGCTTCCATTGTAAATCATATCTCATTTATAACTGAGAGTAGGCCTCAGTCCATGGTGTTTATTTATATATATCCCTGTGCTATTTATACTTTGCAGTGGGACCATAGTTATACTCGTGGCACGGGTATAACTTTTGATTGTTTTATCGTTGGCATATAATCTGTCGTAACTATTTATTTGTGTTCGTTTTTTTACTATAATAATGTTAACCGGGTTTGTTATTCGTGGAAAAATGCTAGCCTTAATCCCCCACTTGTTACGTAGTTTCCATGACAATGTTACCCACTGTGAAGCGAAACCTGATTCGGCTTTGCCTATTTCTTAAAGGATAAGGCTAGTTTTTTTTTTATATGCTATCTTTTATTTATTACTTCCTTAAATTCTGTGTTTTGAGTATTTTGTATAACTACTAGCTGTTGCCCGCGACTTCGTCCGCGTGGAATTCGGTTTTATCACGCACCCCTATTTTACCCCTCGGAAAAGTAGCCTAAGTTACTCCTTGTTACATCAGCTATATGTCAGTGAAAGTCCCGTCAAAATCGGTCCAGCCATTTCAGAAATTAGCCGGAACAAACAGACCGAAAAACAGACCAAAATATGTAAAAAATGTTGTTTTGGTATATGTACAGTATTTTGCAGTAGAACTCTCGCCAAGTTCGTCCGGGGAAGTACTGCCACCATGCCCTTTTCTGCCGCTAAGCAGTGACGCATTCGCGTTACTGTGTTCCGGTTTGAAAGGTGTGGTTGCCGGTGAAATTACAGTAACATGAGACATTCCACCTTCACGTCTCACATTTACGGGCGCATACGATGCGACTTGGGTCTTGTCATACCTACTTTGGGAGGACCCAAGTCGCATCGGCTGTTATGGGCCGAGGTTACCACTTAACACCAGGTGGGCCGTCGGCTCGTTCCGTAAATGTATTACATAAAAAAAAAAAAAAAATGTACCGTGTATACATCCAAATGCACTTAGTAAAAAGCGATTTTTTTAATATTACAAACAGACACTCCAATTTTATTTATTTGTATAGATGTATAGATATAACATATAACTTATATACCTCCCACATAATTCTTGAGAATACGGCTTGGCACTTCCAGGTAAAAACTCGATATCACCTTAATGAATTCACGTTGCTTTCAATTCTATAGAATTGGAGTTAAAACGGTCTCATTGAGTACTCAAATAAAACTAAAACGAGAAAAAGGATCGGAAAATACGATTCCAACGTCTCAGGTTTTAATTGATTTCGAAGAGAACAAAATTTTCTTTTTATTAAAGCCTCTTTAACGATTTCTGTAAACCGTCTGTGGCACGTGTTTTAAATGAACTGTTGTCGATCAGAAAAAATCCCCACCCTGACACCAACCACATACAATGTCTAGAACATTTTAAGGCCCTATTTTCTAGCACAAACCGAAAGAGGGCAAAGGGTTAAAATCGGTCATTTTTTGTTGCCTTTTAAGTTAACGCCAAGTACAATGCACTTAGCATCTGCGTGTACGCAAGTACTTGCGATATGTGGATGCATGGATATATATTGTAACTACGCGCATGTTGGGCCTCGAACGTGTGATTACCATTCTGTATCTATCTATACTAATATGTACTAATATAACATGAAGCTGAAGAGTTTGTTTGGTTGAACGCGCTAATATCAGGAAGTACTGGTTCGAATTGAAAAAATATTTTTGTCTTTAACAGTCCATTTATCGAGGAAGGCTTATAGGCTATATAACATCACACTACGACCAATATTGCGGAGCATCAATAAAAATGTTGCAAAAACTTATAAAATATTCCTTTTGAGAGCTTCCGATGCGTGCGCTGCGTAAACGGTTAAAGGTACGCCAAAATTATGTACGACGGAATTGTTTCTCTTTATAAGTTCTACAAAAAGTCGTCAACAGCATTATATCTGTCTTTTAACATTGACTCACTATAACTTTTTTATGGTACATAATCAACTTTGTTCTAAAACAACGCATTATTTGCGAAGGTGTTTTTATAGGTTTTTCCTCAAATGAACGCGGGTGAAACCGCGGGGCAAAGCTAGTTGCATTATAAATACTGTTTGCATGGTATCGAAATATCATTGGCTAATGTTCCAAGAGAATGAGTAATGGGAAGTCATCAAATGAGATGTTCCATATTCATGCATTTAGACTGTTCCGATTTCAACGTATAATAAAGAGGACTTAAGATTAGCATCAGCATAACATTTCGCGTTTTAAAGGTCAAGTTAGTTCCGGCTTCAACGCTTGATAAGCCCTGTAGGAAACCTTTTGAATGGGCTATTAAATGGATCTATTTTGCAACAAAACAGGCATATTTACTAATATGTTACAATTTAATTATCATTAACACTCCCAATATTTTTATGCGTCTTATTTTCATATCATTAATCATCATTCATCTTTATTTAAACTAATATAGCTTAAGCAATTTATAAATTTTTTGACTAATAAAAATGGGTGAATTATAATATACAAAATAAATAGTAATTAATAACAACATATTTTCGGGATACGAGTTTCTGGGCATTTTTGAGGTCGCTTCATTGGAAAGTGTTATGGTGTCCACCATTATGCGTGAGGCTTCCTTGGTTATATAATAGACAGCCCAATGAATTCAGAAAAATAGAAGACTCTTGGGGTCTGAAAAACCTTACAGAGTAACCTCTGAGTACTTTTTCACGGCGAGTTGCTTCTGTATCTGGTTCTGAGAACTACTGCAGAGATGAGGATGGCGCGGAATACAGGCGGATTCAAATATAAACTACGGGGAATATTGAATCTACGTCTAAATTATTATCCTTAAGTATTAATTTTTTTATGCCTTATATATTAATATTTGATTTGGTAATAAATTATGAAAACTTAATTGCGGAATGGATCGTTTTATAAAGGAAACGAAATTATATGTTTTACTTTCACTGAAAACGCGCCTGTTCAGTAACTGCTGATAAAAAATTCATACTTTTAGGGGTGTGGGCGGCAGCCGTAGGTGTACTGGAAACTCAACGGTAAAAGGACTCTGAATAAAATTCATCCCTTGGATATCAACAACTCGACACGAAAGTGAACTAGAAGTAAAATATTTATTTTTGGACGAGGCTAGCGTATTAAGCTCATAATATTCTCACTGCCGGCCTTCCCTGAAAATCAGAGAGAGAGCTCATGAGCCCGGTTAGACAATGACATAAGCCTTTGATTTTTTGGTTCTAGGACACATGAACCAAGGTCAAAGTCAAAAACTTTATATACATAGAGTTCATAAAGAAATCGGAAATGTCAATAACAGATTCTTCATTACTCATGTGGTCTTTTGTTTCGAGATGCTGGTGCTACCCTGAAAAGCTTACTTGCTAATTTTTTACATGATATAATACTATATTTCATGGATTTTATTCAAAGAGACAAAAGGTTTTTGTTATACATAAATCAACTTGCTTACATGGACTATCAGGAAAAAGAATTTATATATTAATTTTAAAAAGGAAATTTGCTATTCTTCTGTGTCTAGAAAAAAGCTTCAATTAACCTCTAATTTGCCAAATTCATCGTGTGTCACAATTTCCTTTACTTCCTTTTTTCCTTGTCCTTTCCTCCATTGGATTAAAGAACTTTTTATAAACAGTTATTATTTACTAATGTTTTTCAGTTAGGTCCTTCGTATATAAACTTTTCTTTAGTAGTCCCTATTACTCTCCCATAACTTTTAAATTGGTAAATAACATTAAAACAGTGATAGCTGAATTCGCCCTCAAATTATATTAGCATGCTAATCACAATAAGCTGCTACTAATTACAAAAGACGAACAAGCGGCTGACTTTTATTTCAGTTTTTAATTGTTGCCGTTACTAACATTTTCAAATAATTTGCTCATAAATTACATAATGTAATGTGTTTCGTTTGAAATATCCACACAGCATTTAAGTATGAGGGTTTAAATTAGCCAGCAACTGATTTGAATGCATCGGTAAATTCGCTCGCATTGTTTTTTCTCACGTTATTTGAACTGAACGGTAAAAGAAAATATTCTCCTATATAAGTCCTAGAACAAATCAAGAACCAATAATTCGAAGACGTGTGTCAAATAAAACTAGACCACAAGTACATGAAAGGAGCCGTTTTGAGACGCACTTAAATTATTTTAGCCAGTGACACTAATAGTAGTAGTCTCATCTCATTCCGGTGGGGAACTGTTAGGATAGTTTTGAGGAAGGCTTAAACCGGATACTTGAAAGGGGAATTAAAAGGTCTAATGTTCATCCACTTTCAACGGTTCCACGCATTATTGCACGTTTTCTGTCGAACTAGAATTAGCGGTAACTTAAAGTGTGTAGCTGAACCAAAACTATTATTATCAATATTATCATTATTAAAAAGTCTAGAAGATCTTGAACATGCATTTTTTTTTTTATGTGATACAGTTACTGTACGAGCCGACGGCCCACCTGGTGTTAAGTGGTAACCTCTGCCCATAACAATCGATGAGACTTGGGTCCTCCCTTACTAAGTACGACAAGACCCAAGTCGCAACGTATGTGCCCGTAACTCTGAGACGTGTAGGTGGAATGTCTCTTGTGCCTGTAATTTCACCGGCAACCACATCTTTCAAACCGGAACACAGTAACGCGAACGCGTTACTGCTTGGCGGCAGAAATGGGCATGGTGGCAGTACTACCCCGGACGAACTTGGCGAGAGTTCTACTGCTCTTAAATGCATTAGACACAATCAAAAAACCTGTAAAAAAAACTGTAATCAAATCTGTAAAAAGTAAACTATGTTACTGAGTACCTATCATAAAATAATATCTATTCATGAACTGCACAGATATTGTGTAATATCAGCCCTAAATAGTTCTTTTTTTGAAGGCATCTTACACGTTTCGGAAACTTTCTACTTTTTTTAATATTCCCTAAAACAACACTAAAAAGTAATTGCTTCCTTACATATAAATCTTTGCTTTTTACTTAAAACTAATATAAAAAGTGTTGTAAGAATATGATGCTGAAGTTATTACTTATCTGGGGCCTGTCTTATCCGGAGTTTCCCCGCGGGGAGTAGTAAATCAAAACCCTCTTTCAGACTACCAAGATCACACTGCAATCTAGGGAACTCGATACCATGTTTCAGAGATTACATAGCGGTGAAAGATATATTCTATTGTTAGCGTGTATGCAATTTTCCTTCGAGTTTTTAGAAAATCTAATACGTATATGACCCCGATCAGAATCAGAGATTACAAGGCACTGACTTTTTGTTATTATAAATATGCTTTTTAATATCTAATTTTTTTAAATTATAATTATATAATAATATTATCTTAATAATGGATAATTTAAAATATTATAAGCACAGGATATTAAGCATATGAGCCATTGACAACTCGATGGAAGAATCAATTTCAACCTATGTAATTGCGAATTCGCTTGAGCTCGTAACGTTTCAATATATACATTTCAGTACATATTTAGAAACGAGTGATCAAGTTAAAACACGTTATACTTCTATGTTACGACAGGTAAACGTGTCTGCGAGTCCGGTCACGTCGAGCCGCACTTATGGTGGTCTAAATAAAATGAATTGCGGATAAGCAGTATGATACAGATGCTGGCTGATATAATAAGATTGCTTAGTTTAAAAGAAGTGCTTACTGTCCAGCGTGACTGTACCACTGATCCAAAACTTTGAAATATAGGCTTTTTAAATAAAGAAACAAAGAAGACATTTATTGACACACAACAACGGCAAACATCACAAAAATACACAAAAAAAACCTAAGCAAAACATAAAATAAAACAAAAAGAATGTGGAACAAGAGTACACTTTGCACTAAGATTACCGTGAACTGATTGGTAGTATGGATGCACATAATTATACAACAGCGCTTTAAATATTATATTTACTAAATTTAAAGGCAAACTGTATTTTGTCTTTAAGTGATTTTGTATATCTTTTCAGGCAATACATTTCATTTTTTTTTCTACTTCCTTTTTCATAATAATAAGTAGTATTTTTTAATATATATAATAAATTTTAATAAAATATTTGAGTATCAAATTTAGAAGATCTTTACAAATTAAAAAAATATTAATTAGTAGGCGAGTCGCTTGGACATGCAATACGGAAGGTAGATTACGTAAAAATCTACTTTAAAAAAACAGTAAAATATACGAGAATCGTCAATATCAATATTGGTTCAAAGGTAACGACGTTCTTTCAATGCTTAAATCATTAATATTCATACTTTTGTAAATTTTTTGCGTGCCTAAGCATACTGAGTTGCTCCAAAGAAGAGATAAATATTATAGACTGCTGCTTATATACTGTTTGATATAGAAAGTTTTTTAGTGGAATTTATGCCAAATGGAATTTTTCTCCAGATTCCTTGACAATAACTAAAAAAAAAAGCTAGAAAACATAAAGGGTTTACCTATACGCGTAATTCTAGGTTTAATATGGGCCAACTTGTATGTATAGTCATATATGATTTTTGTGGAAAACCGGAAGCATCCTCTTTGATTAAACGTATCAATACAATTCAGATCAATATAATGAGTGACAAATATTCAGGAATATCCGACATCCGATTTTCAGAATGGTTCGCGGCTGCTGGAATGTGTTATATTTGTTTTATGTAAATTTTGATGGACAGGCCTTGTAATGCAATCGATTGAAAACTAGAATAGAAATAAATATACAGTTAGTAGACGGTTTAAAACATTTAATTCACAAATAACGAATAACCTCGGATTTCGTCAACATGTGAATATGCAATGTGCTCGTGGTTTGAAATCGGTTATCTTAAAAGTTAATACAGGACCGATCATATTTAAAATAGCTGCTCATAAGCTAGCTCTTAGCTAGTTTTTAAGGTTAATAGTTAAGAAAATGTATGTTATAAGACAACCGTTAAGACATCTTTAATAATTAATAAAAATAATTCATAAATATTTAAGAGACAAAATTACACTTCAATCAATTTAGTAATTATTTTCTGCTCAATTTAATTACAAACAAGACGATAAAAAGAGAAACATTTGTTTAAAAAATAAATTTCTATACATGTAAAAGTATTTTCATTGTTTACATTAATATTCACCATTTCAACAAAATAATTGATATACATCAATTAATACTCTCGTCCTCGGGAATAATGTAAATATATACACATAAAAATAGTAGGTTCATATTAAAAATGTGAAAGTTTCGAGCTACGAGACGAACTACGGTTATGTTTAAACGCGTAGCATCGTAGCACGGAGAGCTGAAACCATAGCAAAGGCTCAACGTGTAACCACTGTGTGAAAACCAAATGTATTTCTTTGATAAGGTTTTCTTTAATGTCATGTTAGTTACGGAAAGAGCAGACGGCCCACCTGATATTAAGTGGTTACCGCCGCCCACAGACAACAGCAATACGAGTCAAGTCCTCTTCCACCAATGTACGAGATGACTCAAATCGCATTGCGTTGCTTCCATCACCTGGAGACGGGGAAGTTACGTTTCATGCGGCTGCAATTTCGCCGGCACCCACTCCCTTCCACCGGAACACAGCAATACTTATGCATCACTGCTTGGCGGCAGCTTAGTAGGTGTGGTGGCAGTACTTCTCCGGGCGAATTTAGCACAAGTTCTACTGCTACTTTGGGTTGCCCTTTCTGCACCACCCGGGGGACACGTGTAGGGATTCGAAGGGTTATCTTCTACGGACGCGAGCAACAAGGCCTCCCAATATGTATTTGTAGATGCTGTTTCATTAACTCAAGTGGCAAGTATATCTTTGCCTAGTTATTACTTGACGAAATAGGTACTTTGAAGTCAGCAGCGTTAAGGAGACATTTTACATGTTCGCATATTACGGGAAGATCATTGGTCAGAATGAACAAAAGAAGCCACTTGGGCCTCTATTTTTCATTGTGATCCCTCATCTACATCTGATCTGAGTAGTAGGATAAACCCCACTACGGGGACAAGGAACTTTTATTATTGACAAGCGAGAGTGGCTTTTAATCACGGAAGCCCTATTTGAAATGGTAGATACCAAATTAGAATAGCCCTTGTTTCCTGTTGTAAAAAAAGGCTTTATCGTACATTTAATGGTATAAATGCGCAAGTGTAAGTTACATTTCTCAGTACTGTCAGCTAGATTCAGAACTTTCGATCTTAAGACTCAAATAATTCACAAAATGGTAGTTAACCTACAGACATATTATGATAAATCTTTTTCGCTCCTTTTAATGTTTCGGTTCGTTTGATATCATTAAAGAGTCAGAAACTCCATTCTGATGATTTACGAGTAAATGGGAAGGATGGTGAACCTATATATATCTACTTTTGTCGAATGAAGCTCTGAATGTTCCTATACCCAATTTTGTTGATTTACGATTATACAGGAAATATTTCATATCCGATCTTACATAACGAGCTTCTGTTGCTTCATTACACGGGTACCTATTCATTATAATTCAGATACATTTACATCAGTGACTGAATGTGGTAATTAGCATCCGTACTGCTTGCTTATTGTCACTCCCATGTATAATAATATTTAGAATAATAATATATTTATTGTATAAGAAAGTTTTATTCCCAGCGCACACTTTTTCTTATTAGTTGTTATATTTACTAGGTTGTTTAAAAAAACGAATAGGAAAGTAATTTATGACCTATCTATATTTTCACTATAAAATAAATTTAATGACAAGAAAGTAGGTGAGGTTGATATTCATAAAAAACGCCGTGCAACTGTAATAAATTCAGTAATAAAACAAATAAAATAAATATTGGTGGACATTTCACACAGCGCCATCTAGCCCCAAAATAAGCTAAGCATAGCTTGTATCATGGGAACCAGACGACTGATATAATACTTATATACTTTCTTTTTTGTAAATAATACATATAATATATACTGACACCCAGACACAGAACAAACATCTATATTCGTCATACAAATATTAGTTCTGGGTGGGAATCATACCCACGACCTACAGCGAAGTAGGTTACTACCAACTGAGCTATATTTTTTTTTTATGTGATTGAGATACGGAACGAGCCGACGGCCCACCTGGTGTTAAGTGGTAACCTCGGCCCATAACAGCCGATGCGACTTGGGTCCTCCCATACTAGGTATGACAAGATCAAAGTCGCATCGTATGCGCCCGTAACTGTGAGACGTGAAGGTGGAATGTCTCATGTGCCTGTAATTTCACCGGAAACCACACCTTTCAAACCGGAACACAGTAACGTGAATGAGTTACTGCTTGGCGGCAGAAATGGGCATGGTGGCAGTACTTCCCCGGACGAACTTGGCGTGAGTTCTACTGCTCTAAGAATGAAGCCAATATAAATCCAGACATGAACATCAAGATTTCATGGGAACCAGACAACTGATACAATAATTACTTATATACTTTTCTTTTGTAAATACATACATATACACCCAGATACAGAACAATCATCAATGTTACAAATGTCACATAAATGTTTGTTGTTTGTCCTGGGTGGGGACCGAACCCACGACCAGTCAATTGTTATTGTTTTTTTTTTAGACTTTTTTTAGTTATTAATTTTGCATTTTTATATCTTTAGCTGAAGGAAAGATCACGCGTTCAGATCGCTATTTTTAACGCCTGTTCAAACCTTTTCCGAGCATCATGGGGAATAAAAGAAAAAGCTCTGAGATATATATTATTTTTACGAGCATGATCTATTTTTACAATTCCAGTACATTCATGCAGCAAAGAAAGATTGCATTTATATGGTATTACTTGTTATTTGAGAAAGATGGAGCGAAACAAACGCAAAAAAAGACAAATGAAAAACTAGATGAAACACTGAAAAGACAGCCAAAGGTAATTGTAGCAACTCTAACAAAATGTATAATATGTCTTCTTCATCTTTAATTCGAAGTAATATTTTTGCCAACTGTAACAAGTCGGATTAGATAGCATCCAAAAAACGCCGCATTAGCCTGGAGGCCTGGGATCATTAGGGCATTTGATCACAAAAAAGAAGACGTTGAATTAAGAGTTTTATGTGAATAATTTACGAATTGAGCAAGATGGCCCACCTGATGCCTAATAGTAAATATAACAATTACGTCTTAGTTCGTCCCATTCTCAGGTATGGATATATATTGTATCGCGTTCGTAACTTATGAGGGAAGGTGGAATGTCTCATGTGCCGATAATCCTACATTGAAAATTGTGAAATTATAGGCACTTGACACAGAAATGCGTTATTGCTTGGCGGCAGAAATAGACGAACGCGGCGGACGAAATACCCAAAAAAAGGTTTTCATTCGATGACAGATTGTGAGAAGAAAACGTTTACTGTTTGTTACATTTGAGTTACTTCATTTACCACATACCTAGTGTTTACTACAGATTTCTTGCCTATTTTCGAGATCTTATTGGTTAGATACGGGAAAAATTAGGTCTGAGACAAAAAACCCTATAACATAGGTACACTTTAACCACCTTGGAAGAATAAATTCAGCCTCCTTAAAGTGACAGCTCAGTCAGCAGTGATATACTGTGAAAATTTTTGCCTGATAGAATTCGCAAATTTGTCTTGCTGTAACGCTAGTTACGTGCGCTGTGTAATTTACCTCCTTAATGTTAGTACTGCTCTAGCCAGATAAATTTATTTATTAGGTAGCTATGAAACAATTGATCTGAAGTTCAAAAAATCACCCCCAACGACACCTTAACCTTAATATACGTAACTTCATTTTTATAGACTTAATAAAAACACGTCTTAGAATCTTCAATGTAACCCTTTGATCTTGAGGAAAATAATATAAGCCGCATTTATTGATTGGTTCTGTCCGTCAATATATTATGTAAAAATGTCAACGCGTGGGTTTAATCGCTAAGGGCGGTCTTCTGTCGTTTTCTTTAAGTTATAATCACGTACAAACGCCCACTCGCTTTTCCACACAACAATCTGCAAGTACCACGGTCTCGGAAGGCTCTGGCGGAAAAACAAACAACTGATTTATTAAACATTCTCCTCGGCAAGACATACCTCGCGTGTCCCGACTGCTGTCTCTTTATTTAGAACTAACGTATTCTATTTACTTTTGTGTAGCGCAAATATTTAAGTCTTAATGCTTTCCAGTGTAAATAACGTTTTGCCTCAGACGAGATAAACGTTTGAAAGTGATAAAGATGGGTAAAATCTCTGTTTCGAACCTTTTTGCTATGTCGTAAAACCGATAATACTAGTTGTGATCATAGTGAAACTTCTAACGTTATGCAAAAAATATTAAAAACCAATCAAGTATAAGACAGACACGAGCTCAATTCCGAACTATATAAAAAACGTATTTTTTGTAATAGACCCTAGGGGCAAGTGTTTAACACCACTTGGCTAGTTTATTTTATTTAATTAGTGCAATACGTCAATTTATTATAATATTATAATAAAATGTACCATACCTAAAAGTCAAAATTTTTGACGATTGTCTATTTTGCAACTGCAACCAACGCGCAAAATACCTCGTAGCGGTAATCCGAAGCTCTTTCTGGGTATAAAGTTATATTTTTCACACTTATAACAGACCGCAAAGGAACCGGAAAGGTTAAACAAAGGATCTTACATTATACTTTACACCTCAAGCCAGTGGTAGCGCTAATTAGAAGTTGGACAAAACTTATCCGTCTAAATGAAAACACACAGGTTTAATAACACATAAGTAACCATATACACGCCTACAGGCTGCGGCAATATGTGAAGCTTTCTGAATCTGCTATTGTTCTGAACTTAACGCATTACGAACAAGCAAATAATAGAAGCAATTTTGTGTAGTTCTGGAATGTTGGCGTGTTATTTGGGTTAAAAGCTGTAGGTTCCGTGCACATTGAGTTGTTCCTTCCCTTTCGCGATGCATTGGACTCTATGACACTCTTCTTTTCGCATAGATGTTGACAGATGCTAAACGGCAGGCCACTGGAGTGACCGGATCTATAAAACTTGGCTTAAGGTTTGCTTACATAAGCACTCCATAGGCTGGCACACGCAACAAATTCTTAATATATAGGCTGTCAACACACTACGATAATGTGAATTCTGTACAATTAATACCTTAAATTAATTACAAGTCCTGCGCAAGAATTTTTTACAGTTCACCTTTTTAAAGTTTGAAAAATTCTGAACGGAACGTAATTTGGCTCATTACAGAAAATCGGCTTTGCGTTAATGGATTTAACCAATTACGGCGAAGTATTTTCTTTTACAAAAAATGCGATTGTGGACTGAAATTTGTCGTCAAAAACTATACAAGCCAGACGTGTTTACTCTGAAAACGGATGTGATTGTATGTGACGTTTGTACAGAATGACGGTTGCCTGATGCGGTTTATGAATCAGAAAAACGAGTGCAGACTTTTGTAAACATGACAAATATTACCAAGTACCTATGGACATTCGCTAATACATGCAATTTGGCCCTAAATTGAGCGCAATCACTTCAAATAGTTGTCAATCGTTTAGAATGATTTTGTTCACGTCATAAGTACGTATAAAATGGTGTGATTGAAATCTGTGTCCATCTGAAACCGGAATTTTCATTTCGGTCATTTAGTTTTATACTACTAGCCAATGTGTTCCTCATCATAAATCAGTTTTCGAGCTGATTGAACTAGTATCAATGTACTAAAAATATCCTTTGTTTCTTATTAAAACTAGTAGTAACTAGTAGTACAAAGTTTGGAAGTTAAATATTCTGCAATTTTTGCTGTAACCAGAGAATGTCAAAGTGTTCTCAAAATGAACAACGAAAAGCAACTGCAGCGAAAAGTTTCTATCAAGCTCCTTATTAAAAATTCGTTTATAAAACTTTCTCGGGTAATGGAATTTTAACCGCTGTAATGATTAATTTAGTGAATACCTGGTAAAGTTGAATACCTTGGGAAAAATATATACAATGATAAAATTGTCTGCAGCATCGCTTAGAAGTCTTGTAATTTACATTATCTTTATACAAAACTGAATTGAGAATTAGAACTCTAAATCCGTAAATCCGTCTTAAATGGCGTCATACGACTTAGGTCGGGCAGGAAAATCTTCATGTCATAGAGATAAAACCGTAAATGCCGTTGTTTGATCATGGCTGTTGGTTATTGGCATAAATGTTACTTTTGCAAGCAGCGCCGCAACTACGATGCTTGGGCACAACTGGAGGACCGTATAAAATAGAAACTCTACTAATAAATAACCAGTATAACGCGTTGATTCGGGATCCTACTAACGGATGGTTTCACTCGTTATAAATACATTTTTTTTTTAACCCTGCATTAGTCTTGAAGCTGCTAGCTTTAACCACCGTCGTGACATTAATAGCATTCATTGACTCTAGCCACTTGATTGACTGACACTTGATCAACTACTCCCTAATGCGAGAGTCGCAAGCTTGCAACGCTGGGGTAATGGCTACTGTCGCCTCGGGATTAAAACAATCACTATCGCACGGCTTAATCTATCAGTACATACCAGTTTAAAGTGACAACGTTTTTTAAGTAATATTATTGAACGTACAAATCGCATACAAAAAAAGTATAAAAATATCTGTGTAAAAAAATTGAAACTACTGCTGCTTTTTTCCTAAAATTCTGCGCGATTTTAAACCGGAGTGATCTCAACCGCAGTGTGCCCTGCACCGCGTTTCATGTGTGGAATTATTTTCAAATACCAACGCGGAGCTGATAAAATTTCATAGTACAATGAAATTCAGCAAAGCTTCCTTCCAAAGCAAGCCTTCCTTAGATGATTAGATTATGATTAGATTCTTATGTTTCGGCAAAGTTGAGAGAGCCTCGCGACGGCGCTTTTCTGATTCACGCGATTTCGTGCGTATAGATTTTTACGGGATAAATTTACGAACGAGCAGATGGCCTTGCTGCTTTTAAGTGGTAACCTCTGCCCATAACAAGCAATATGACGTAGGTCCTACCCTACCTAGGTAGGACAAGACCCAAGTCGCATCGTATGTGCCCCTAACTCTGAGACATGAAGGTGGAATGTGTCCGTAATTTCACAGGAAACCACACATTTCAAACGGAACACAGTAACGTGATTGCATTACTGCTTGGCGGCAGAAATGGATATGGTGGCAATACTTTCCCGGACGAACTTGGCGTTAGTTCTACTGCTACTCCGAAGATTCAATTCCCGACCGCCCGCATCGCGCGTAAGCCAGTGACTGCGACGGCTAGTAACTGACAAACATGCTAAGCCAAATTACTTGGACCTAGCCAGCTGTTAAAATGACAAGATTATTTATCGACCATCAATATATATCATTTAATCATTGGTTTTGCGATAACTCTAATATGAAAGTATTTCGCAAAAATATGTTATGTCTACACTGAAGAAAAACTAGTTTAAATATATTATTTTGCTTTGCACTTCAGATTTTTAGTTCAACAAATAGGTTTAATTTAGCCTTAAACTAAGCTATTTCATGAAGTTCAATTACTTTAGTATTTCATAAATATCCGGTTCGACAGTTTTAGCAAATGATTTCAATAGCCATAATGTTTTAATTACGAGTATGTCAAGTGGATTAAAAATAATAAACGATAAGAGTTGAGAGTCAGGAGAATGAGAATTTTTCTTGTTGAGAATCAAACAAGGCAAATTTTAGATTAGAACGTCTAACTTACCTACGAGTGTATTTACGTATTATTAATTGGCTTCTTTTTTCTTTTAGTTTATATAAACTGTGTGTGTGTCAAATAAAATTTATTCCATTCTTATCTGTTTAATGCGTATGCCTGTAAAGACAACCTCACAGATGGGAAAAATAAATAAAATGGTAGATATTATTAACACATCATGTAGGTACCCTTAACTTTTCCACCTACCACGTTCTTGAATTTGATCCTAACCGCATTGCAGCGCCGTTTCATAATGCAAAATAAAATGTTCAAAGTTTAAAACTCCTACACCTATCTTACTAAGTATGCAAAGTGAATATTTTAGAAGGATGTGCCCTGAGCTGCATCTGGTGGCCGTGATAAAACTACGACCAGATGCTCGTAATTCTAATACTTAAGTGTTCACTAGTGAATAAGAATTGCCTGAGACGAGGAGGTTCGTCTATTTTACATTTTAAATTTCTTTAAAGAGATGTTTTTGTTGATATATAGGGTGTGCGCATTCCCGAAAATTCTCTACGTACTTTTTAGGAACATTTCCTTAAGTTTATACAACAAGAGTGGTACAAGGGTTGACTTATTACTATATCGAGAATGAAACAAAATAGACGTGTACCTATCTGTATTAGTTGTTGAGAGACACTTTTATTTTAACTTCATATTCGTTGCCTGCTTTCTAATCATATTAAGAGCCTTTAAATATAATATAGGTACATGTTAGAGTGTATACAGTTTTTATGACTCTAAATTGACTTAATGTTTACTATGATAACATTAGTTTGAATCACCCCGTACGTACAAGCAAACGTGGCTCTAAAATTGAATGTAAGTAAGAGCGGGTTCGGAGTTATTTAATTCAGCGAGAGTTTGTTTAAGAGATGGCGTGCAAGTCGATATTAGTGCGACTTTCCATTCGAAGGTCGCTATAACGAAACCATTCATTCATCAGTGGACGTGCTTTAATGAAATTTATTACGGTGATGAAAAAATAATGAAAAATATGCGCCATCAATATTCAACGTGCCTCGTAACTTCTTTGTTGAATATAAGTACTTGCCATACACGGGTAATTTTAGGGCGATTATAGCACGGCGACAATTTCTGAACATTAACAGGAGCAACTTACATCGTGTGAACTGAGAATATTAATTTGAGTGTTCGAGTTGCATTACCGCAACTAAGTGCATTTTCACATGCATATGCCGTCGTACAAACGAGCAGTGCTAATGTACGCGCCCAAGCCCTTAAGGAGTTTGTTCGCGTTGTGTTTATACATATACATATACACAGTGGCTATGCTACTACAGCTGCTGTCAACTTGAATTGTCTGAATTTTCAACCTTTCTAGACATGGCGATATTATCCAAGCTAAAGAACGATTTATAGAATAAATTTCTTCTGTAAGTATTTCCATCTTTTCTTTACAACTAATTCAGATAGTCTTTATCTGAAAGTGACGCTTAAGGAGTAAATTTATTCAAAACCCTTTAAAAACCGTTAAATAGCTTTAAGGCATCACTGACAATAACCCTTTACATGAAAGTTGTTGTTCTGTATTCGTTATTAGTATTATAAACTGCTAAATACGGTTATTGATAACATATAATTAAAATTAATGTACCTATTAATGAAATTAATGAACCCGCAAATAGTGAGAGCTATTCGAGAATGGATACATGGGATTCATGCTTGTAAATAGGCAATTTAAACCTATTTGGTATGCAAAGACGAACACAACTGTATGATTAAGTATAGAAATGTTTAATTTTTGATTACCTCAAATACTGAGTTGCATTCTGCCAGCCACCAAATAGAGCACAATTGCTATTATTTTGTAAACCAATGTATTGTAAAGTTGTCAGATATCTTTTAATTAATTAGCACAACTTCAATCAAGGGCCTTCTTATGCCTTATTTTGCCATTCTCTAAGACTTGTAATTATGAAGTCAGTCGAAAACGACAAAACTCATACTGTAGCTAGTTGCTTGTCAATTGCTTACATAGTGTGTAGTAACGCCCGAGTATATAAACTCATGAGTTTGAAAATGGACATAATATTATGTAGAAATCTCGACTTCTACAAAAGTTTTCTCCAGTTCACAGTAACACAATTTCATAATAAATACATAATAAAAATAATAACATAAATACGAACTCTGGTTTGCACTTTCCACCCTGAGATATGAAAATACGACACATGTGCCCGTAACTATACCACAGCAAAGCGAGTTCCCAATTTTTCGAATGGATTTCTCAAGGTTTATTATTCTGCGACGAAAAAGGATGCAAACATACTACAACGATCGACATAATATAGTATAACACAGTATATAAATAAATAAATATTGATGGACATTTCACACAGCGCCATCTAGCTCCAAAGCAAGCTAAGCATAGCTTGTATCATGGGAACCCGACAACTGATTATAATAATTATATACTTTTCTTTTGTAAATACATACATATTAATACATATTAACACCCAGACACAGAACAAACATCAATGTTACAAATGTCACATAAATATACCAACCAACTGAGTACTTAATACTAGTACTTAATACCAACTGAGCTATGAGGCCAGTCAATTAGTATATACATTGAATATATCTAAACTCGAAACAGGCTATGAAGCAGTTTCAACTGAGCCGTGAAATCGGCTTACTCATAACAAACTTTGTAACAAATATGGCCAAACACAAGGCCTAACTATGATAAAGCGGGGCCTTCGAGTCGGCATACATTACCAGGATTTACTTTGTAAACTTAAGCTAAGGTTTATTTAAAGTAGCAAGATAACATGTCGGGAAAATTAATCACCGATTTCAATGTTCTCTATTTGTAAAGCCCTTTACTTGGTTGTCGTATCGATTATATCAAGACAGACAACTTGTATCAATAACCGTGATCGCTTTTAAATGTTTCTATTACCTTCGACGTAAAAGGTCTTATAATGACTGAACGGGCTCTAGTCTACGAAAATAAGCAGAAGAAATGCAGACTAATTTATCCTATTACTTAGTATTACGAGTATTTTTTTCATGATATGCCCATTATAAGAGACCTCTATTGTTATAATCTTTAAAGCACCCAAATTCAAAATAAAATAAAAGAAGAAGACAAAAATGCTTCGGAAATGTATAAAACATGTATAAACCTATCCATCGTACCCATAATAGTAATTCATACAGTAAATCTACTAAAATACTTAAACTCACGTTTTCCATAACCCCAGATGAGTCTTAAAGATTAATAACTCATGAATACAGCGCGGGTAAAAAGGACCACCACTTATTTCGCGGGCGTTCTTAATGACGTCATTATCTGTAGTGCTCGCGCGTCGGTCACGTTCCCCCTTAATTCTGCCGGTGCGGTGACACCTCTCAGTATTTCAAGGTGATGATAGATGGTTTGGATTTAGCCACAATTTAGAGCTTAGTCTACGCTTGGACCCCAAATTCGAGACCCGAAAATTTTTGCTTCGAATTCTGGAATCCTATCAAGATACAACGAGACCTAAAATATTTAATGTTTCAAAACCAAGGAGAAAAACAGTCATAAAATAAACCACCATGTTATAAAATGGTAAGTTTTAAATTTTGAAATGGAATTGAAAATGAAATTTTGAATAAAATAAAAGATGAAATTCATAAAATAAACATGACAACTGTAACTGAACTTTTCAATTGACTATTTTAGTAGTTTGTCACGGTAGACAATGGTTCAAAAGTGAGTGACAGATGGCCGTAAGTTGGAATGAATACGCTTACGTATCAGTATCCAATCATTTATTAATACAATGTCGATGTTTTATTAAATAAAACTTAATGTTGGCAATAATATTCGAAGAGTTTTTGGGCTATGATCCAGTACCTCTGCTTAGTAGTATCGTATACATTAATCAATAAGTTATAATACATTTTGTCGTTATGTTACCTTTATACTTCCAAAAAATAGTATTCTTAAATAATGGAATAACCACTTTTATCTGGACTTCCTTGTTCCCATGACACAAGCTATGCTTAGCTTACTTTGGGGCTAGATGGCGCTGTGTGAAATGTCCACCATTACTCCGATGAGTAGATTGAACTCCTTTTACTGGAACTTGAAACTCCTTCTACCTAAAACTGATAACAGAACTAAATGTACTTAATTTAATACAACAGAAAGCCGATCTAAAATCTAAGATCGCATTACACGGGCACCGTTAAGATCAACAGTATTCATTCGGTTCCTCTTTGTTTCTGGTACTGGAATGACGGGCCAGGTTATGACAAAGCCAAATTATGTAGCCAACTTAGATTTTTGTGTCACGTGACACCAATAAGATTAACCACCTTTTTAGCCTCCATATTTACGACCGAGGACAAGCCTGTCCAAACTCGATTACAAAAAGTCGGCCTGGCAATACAAGACAAGTAATCCCGGATATTTGTACGTAAGATATCGACGTTATATCAAATCGGGTCGTTTGCGTGTTTTGTTTTTCCACAATAAAAACAGCGGTTTCCCCCTAAATAAAAATTGTAAAGAAAACCTATTTCGCCAAAGCTACTTTTCTCGGTGAGTGCTTATTGCTTTATGTTTCCACACCTTTTGTATGTAAATGTATTTCTGACAAAAAACGAAACTAAAACAAATCGCCCATTACCCGCCCTGGAGGCCGCAAAAACTTTCGCGAAGGTGCGATGACAAACGATCTGAGACGGCGAAGGGCTTACGTTTCGTAAAGAGTTATGGCTCGAGCTTTTGTATTTGACACGGGAATGTCCCAGCGGTGCTCATTGATAATGATACAGCGCAGGACAAGACAGAAAGACGTTTCCGTTTCAGTTTTCCGCAATGAGAGCTTTCCCGCATAATTTATTTCAGCAATCCAAGTATTTGACGTTACGTTACGTTTTTGTTGGTTTTTTTTTCTACTATTGTTGTTGCGTTATGATATAAAGCTTGGGAATAACACTGTCTATTAGAACAGGATTTTCGTATTGGTGTAAGTTTTCTTTACTTTACTACTCACGATGATCGATAAAATCAACCATTACTTTCACCGATAAACACCTAAATTTAGAAAATTTTATATATTAATTATAATTATATAAGACAGTATAGTAGAACGAAAATCTTACTTAGGTACGATTATGACAACCAGAACTAAGTTTTTCGCGGTGATATTGAAATATTTGTAATCACCCGAAATATTAATTTATAAATTTCACATTACAACCATCAATTTACAAAGAATGATGAACATTATAACATTATAACATTTACACATTACAATGAAACCAACTGATTTATTTTAAAACCGTTTCCACCGATCTGTATATACGAGTATATCATCCGATCCAATTAATTTGTTTCCTAAATAAAATGAATATTATATTCTTATTCCTTCTTCGAAAAATATATTTCTTTTATAAATGTGTATGATGAAAAATATGTATACAAGATTCGGGCAAACATCGTATGCAGCTGGTTGATAAACTTTGTAACGAGCATCGACTTCACCGCCACGTTAAAGTTCAAAATAAAACTGCCGGAACATCCTAACGATACCTTTGTTAACTAAATTTGACGCTGAAAGAATCAATAAATACGAGTTGGTTGAAAATTTCAAAAACTCTGAAATGTAAATACTCTGAATGTAGATGAGAGAAGATGAACTGGAATCTTTTTAGCATTTCTAGCATATAAAAGACTCAATACCAAAGTAGTGTTTATTTATTTTAGTAGGCTTTGTAGTGGGCATTTATGTTGAGTCGCACTTCGAATTGATGACCTACACTCCTGCTGCATGACGTCATGCAGTTTAGGACAAGAAAGCGTAAATATCAAGTAAAATTTGCTCCGAGGAACCTCGGCCCACACTTAAAAATATTATCAAAGGGCTAATTCAGTTAATTTAATTACAGCCATACTAAATCCGACACAGATTAATGGAATATCAGCCCACAGTCAATTTATAATTAGTTTTCCATCGTATGCCAGTTACAGAGTTAGTTGCACAAACTCCCACAATCCGAAAAGTTTATGAAACTATAAATTAAGGAACACATTGAAGGCACCTGACTTTGGATTGTTCTTGAGTGATGACCGATTATATTATAATTTGATGAATACACACAAACCAACTAATAATTATAACGATAAATGGCAAGATATTATCATCGTCCACAATGTCTTATGGTGAAAGTAAATAAATAAATAAATGTTTGTGGACAATCACACAGCGGACCCAAATTATGCATAGCTTGTACTAAAGGTACAATACAATACAACAACACTTTATTGCCAAACCACAAATGAATACTTATAAAATAAAACAATTACCAGACAAGTGATAGAATACTTATGAGTATATCATTTTTGCTGTGAATGATATATACTCGTATTAACAACTTGATGTGTTTGTGTTCTCTGGGGCAAACATCTGTGTTCGTAACACAATTGTTTTGTGGGTGAACCCACGACCTAGAGCGCAGAAGGCTGAGTTACTACCAAATGAGCTGTGATGTCAGTCAGATACTAATAAAAAAGTGACTTTATCAGAACTTTTATTTTTTTTATCTGTAAATTGGTTTATAGGATAGTCAGACCTGTTTCGCTCGGTCCCATGTATTTGAGGTATCCCTGACGAGAAGTGTATACTGACGTGAGTGATGGTCGCCAAATTACCACAAATCAATGTACAACAACTATTATTTTGTGCAGTATTTTCATACCATACCGCGATGCGTTGTGGTATTTCCATGCTGTGCTAAGTGTTACTATAAGTACTTACGAGCAAACAGTTATCCGTGATCATGCACAAATAAATACGCACGACAGTAAAATATGTCGCCAGTATACGAATTAACAATGATGTGAATAATTTATGTTTTTCAAACAAAACAATGGCCTTATAAACTATCGTGTGTAATGTAAATCGCATCTACCGGGCCCGCTAGAAGCCTTTTATTTTCTAATCGGTCTTTTATAGCAAAAGGCCACCGGCAGGGCACGGCGCCAACTGTCCTCCCAGTTTAATATCACATTAATAACTCGAAACGACAGTCACTGCCCAGCTTAGAAGCATAAGGATGAGTGATCACATCGTGAAATTAAGTACGTGCTTCTTCAGCAAATCATAATTCTATAGATTAAAGTTAAACGAATTGTGAAGCATTCTTTTTCTTTTGTAAGATTAATGACCACCGTCTTGTTTGCCCGATTTCACCGATAATTCGGTATATATTCGCAATTTTTTTTATTTTACACAAAAAGTTAAATACGAAAATTTTAAAGAATTTTCTGCTTAACAACCAACGATAGATAGACAAAAAAAATGCGTAGTTCGCCGTTCAAAACATATACCTACTAAGTATGTGTAAGTACCCACTTACCAGTAGGACGTATACAATGCTCCTGCGCAGGTTAGTTGCGTCGAGTCTAAACGCCAGTCCAATAGTCTTTTAAATATTCTGTGATAATATCAAGACCTCCATTATCGTTCTTCATTTTCGACTAATGTGTTAAACAATCTGTAAAGAAACGCAACAGTATAA
Source organism: Chesias legatella (assembly GCA_947359385.1). NCBI lineage: Eukaryota > Metazoa > Arthropoda > Insecta > Lepidoptera > Geometridae > Chesias > Chesias legatella. The sequence continues at coordinate 6,662,882 of OX375768.1, forward strand.
AATAAAACTGCTTAATTCACTAGTTGTCGCAACAATACATTCCCAGTGAAAATGATGGTATTCAAATACACTCTGTATCTCTGTAATATCATCATTCTTCCTCGCTTTCTTAAATATATGTTCGTTAAATCCTTCCGCGATTATGGATTCCGGCAAGAAAGAACGTTAATGGATGGCCCCGCAGGTCCATTGTATGCCAAGTGTGCGAGTCCAGCCCACTGACTCATCTTGAAATCTCGTTAACCAAAACGCCTATGAATCTGGAATTTGGCATGGTTTATTTCTAGACATTATATCTGTTAGTTAAGACAACATTCAGAAAAACTTCACCCTCTGAGGAGGTGAAATGGAGTGTTAATTTTTTTTACTTTTTTTTTTTTTTTTATATATATAATAGGCTCACATTTGACCGCAATCTCACCTGATGTTAAGTGACGATGCGGTCTACGATGTAGCATGCTTGCCTAGAAAATACCTATTCACTCTCCTCTTGAAGACCTCCAGATTATAGTTCTCGGGAAATACAGACGCAGGCAAGGAGTTCCACTCTTGGGCTGTCCGCATTATGAAAGTGGAAGCAAAACGCTTCGTACGGATGTGAGGTAATTTGTAAATATCACCGTATTTCATGCACACAGATCTTCCTTGTACTGTATAAAACTAATCTTTTACTCGCCGTATTATTTAGGTAATTTTACATGCATTAATTTTCCAAATTAGATAAAAAATTAATAATACCGACTTCTTTAATATGTTCATTAATTCCTACCCATGTCAGGCAGTCTATCACAAAGAAGTCCCGCTCCATCGATCGAGCGAATTCTGAATGTTTGAAACTGACTGAGGCTGCTTCATTAGGTATCGAGTTCGTTGAATTAATTAAGTGGAAAAGCGATACATGGAACTCCTCGCGATGGCTACGCGTATATTTTCACCCGCAATCATCGTTACGCTCCACAACACTCGATAATAGTTAACTTTGTTCGCACAAGCATTCAGTCGAAACAACATACAACTGTTCGATTGGCAAAAGGTGTTCCCGTGCTATGGATGTCACTTGCTTTACAAGGATACGATAAAGCTGAAACCAATGTTGAATGGCTCAATGGATTGAATGTGAGGTCCCGTACTAGACTCACTAGTATTCTATCTATACCTTCTTTCTTATGTGAATAAGTTACGAACGAGCAAGATAATGTTAAGCGGTAACCTCCTGCCTACCTGTCATTTCACCGGAAAGCACACTTTTTAAACCAGAACAGATGAAGTCTTTTGCTTGGCAGCAGCAATAGCATTATTTTCCCTTGACGAACTTGGCACAAGTTTTTTACAAGGTTTTTAATAATTATTTTTTGGACTCAAGTACTACTCTTTTGATTCGCGCTACTCGTTAGTGAATATGGAAACTTATAATGTCATCATTGTAAATTGCTGTACTGACTGTGCCTGCAACTGCTGAATAAAATGTATTACTACTGTTTTTTCTTTTTTTTATGAGTTTCAGCCATTTATTGACCATGACACCCCCGTAAGTTAAATCAATATCTTAGGTACAGCAAACTATAAAGAATATAAGCTAAACTAAAGACATTTGAGTACAACAACCTACCCAGAACATAAGATAAATTATAGATACCTATATAACGTACCCTATTGTGTTCTCCGAGGAATACTATAATGTTATGGAAAATATACTGGTGCTATGATTCAATCCAATAACGATGACTGTGACAGACTGTCGTCATCGGTCAGATGTCTTTACTACTTTACTTCTGGACATCAACAAGAAATAAAATATACCTTAGATCCTAAGTAAGTGTACCTAAGTGTAAGCTGTTTTAAACTTACATCATAATCAATCAATCAAATATCTCCACCAAAGTTGAATAGTTTTTACGTGAATCAAACAAACAGAGCAGACAGACTAAGTCTTTCATAAGATATTTTTTGGGGGTAGATTAGATAGTATCTGAACACATTTCACAGAAACCATGTCTTTAGTAGTACTTTTTTATGTTCCAGTTTTTAATCAAGCATTAGAGTAGAAATTCTCCGTCGTTTGTGTGCCCATATTGATAGATAGGTATAACACGAATTCATCATTCGTTGTTCAATTATCTTTTCTGGGGAGAGGGGGAACATACCCATAAAGTGGTTGTATAAGCCGATCGGATTCATCAGAAGCTTACCTTCAGTCATATAATTTTACCTAAATGCTTAAAAAAATGTTGTCAATTTGCTCGTAATTGCGAAACTAGTTTATTATCCAAGGGCATTCCCACCCTGTAGATACGTTGAGCGGCCGAAATCCCATTCGGAATATTAATTTTAATCCCGCAATGATTTCCAACGTAAAACTGCTGGGCGAATCATTTTATCGTTGTCCACATAATTGTCGGGTGAAATCTCGAATTAATACTGGAATGTTACCGCTGTTTCAGAATGAGGCGAAACTTTTGGTAATGTTGTTTTGCGGCTTGACGTGCCCTGTGTTTCTGAATTACTTTTCAGTTGCGACCACAGAAAGGTCGGATAAAATTTAGGGACCGCTACGCTAACTCAAGTTATGAATAGATCAAGTCAATTGAAATTGTTATTGAGATGTTTTAACGAGGTATTTGAAATTCCGATGTGAAACAAAGCGCCGAACGTTCTTTATGAAGGCCCGCTACTAATAAACTCAAAGAACAATGTTGCCTAATACAGGCTATTGTGGTTTATAATATCGCGATAACTTTTTACATCCAGTTTCCACTTTCTGAGCTTTCAATATTGTTTATGATCAAAGAAACAATTTTAATTAAAGAACTCTGAAAACAATTTTGACAATTGCGTGTTAAGCTCACACGTTAAGGGTGCCGATATATCATTACAGGTATTTGTTCGTGGTCCCAGGCTTTTCTCGAAATTTTACTGTTGCTTCCAGTTCGTTTACTTTCTGTTGTTTTATATCTTCCGACCTGTATAATTTATTAATAGTAAATTAGGTACCTAGAGGTAATATTTTACAAGTTCTTTATAATTACCATCCAAATAGCTTACAATAAAAAATCACATCTCATTCGTTGAACCTGAAGAAAATGAACGGGTTCCCAAACCACGGAACTATTTACAAGAGTGGTCAATAAGGTGTTCTAGTAAGTTTTGTTTGTTCAATTCCACATCCAAATTTCGACGCGAGTCATCACATTTATTTGATTATTACCTACGTGAATAAAGTAGTATTAACTTTTTTTCATCATGGACGTTATTTTACTTTATTTTTATTTATTTGGGATAACTAACAATTGCACTCATAAGTTAACTTAGCTAATGTTATATCTAGGCAGTTCTAGGAGCACAACCAGCCCCGTTATCCTCAGATTGAGATTAATATTATAATAATAAAGGGCGATACATTGGGTAATGAAAAAAGCATGCATTCAATTAATAGTAACGGACAATCTAGATAGACAAATCTGACATAATAATATCAGTTATTGATTTTGTGAACGAGGCGAGTGAGGTTGCGAAGAATTCAATGCTAGTAAAGTTATCATTAAATTGTTTCATGATTCTGTGCATCGGCGCGCGCTCACCAGCGTTCGTTTTACAAGGAGTAGGTGCGAACAAATGACATTTGCGAGTCTCTCGGTTATAACAACGATATGGTATGCGTATGTATATTTGGTTCATAAGATGGCTACAGTCAAATTTATGATGGCAGATCTTAAATAACAACATTTGATCTAAGAGCAGTCTTCTCATCTTAAGTGTTAGCAATGAATGCTTACTCAGAAGAACGTCATAGGAGGGCTTAGAACGAAAACAGCGATAGGTCATAGAGCGTAGAAATTTGCGTTGAACAGATTCCAACTGGTCGTGGTATTTTTCGTAGTGAGGGGTTATTATAATTTATGTGTTTAACACGTTACTATAATTATATAATTATTTCATTTATTATCCAGTCTCTCACACCCCTTATTTCGAGGATTTAGAAAGGACTAATGCATTTTGTACTACTCCTATTTTTTTTCTGTTAATTAGATTTGGAACTTAGGAATAATAAATAATCACATATTTTATTTTGTGTTCTTTTTTTCAAAATCTTACTTTGAATGTCATTGAAAATGTTACTAGGAGTCATTCACAGAATGGTTAGTCCACACAACAATACAAGGGTAGCTTCATGGCATAGATTTGTGTCTGTTTTCGTATGGCTAAGTTTAACAAGAATTCCACTATCAAACTAGCCGTTCCCGGGGTATTTGAATAATCCGAACAAAGGGCTGGTTGTTTTTAGTTGAACACGGCTTATGGGCAACGAAAATATCCTTTGCCTTCTTGGGTATGTTGTGTTGTTCCGACTTATCCTTATAAAGAATTAACATGTCAGTGCCGCCGCTTCTAATAAAGATACAGTAGAATGAACTGCTTAGTAGTAATTTGTGATAAATTAGCTGATAGACTGACGCTTATCAAACCATAACATTACTAAGTGCCGAGAGACGAATAGGTACTAACGACTCTATATTATCAGGTGCAGTAATAGTTACCTACGAAAGTCCATAAATGAACAAAGAAACCATTTTTTTTTTATATATTATTGTATTTTTATCCAATATTGATACCAATGTTCGGCTTATCAATGTTATAAACAATATATACTACACTATAATTACGTTATCAGTTGCTGGAAAACTCAGAAGGACTTATTTTAATGCTGGAAAAATATATATACCCACTTCCGAAATTTATCCGCCGCCGGCACTGGATCTCCACCAGAGTATGAGATGACTCAAGTCGCATTGCGTTGCGTCCATCACCTCGAGACGGCGATGTTACGTCTCATGCGCCTGCAATTTTGCCGGCACCCAGTTCCTTCCACCGGAACACAGCAACACGAGTGCATCACTGCTTGGCGGCAGATTACCAGGTGTGGTGGCAGTACTTCTCCGGACGAACTTAGCACAAGTTCTACTGCTACTTTGGGTTGCTCCACCCGGGGGACACGTGTAGGGATTCAAGGGTTATCACCTACGGACGCGAGCAACGTAGCCCCCCAGCGATTTGCACAATAAAAGTTATTTACACGAATATAATCTTAATCATGATAAAACGTTAATCGAGAAGTTTCCCCCCCAAAATTCTAAGTGCAATAATCCAAAATTACAGAGTAATGTACAGACATAGAGATATCTCGCTAACACAGAGGAAATGTCTAGGTATACTTCTATCGAATAGACAGAAGCATCGTTAAATTCAAGGACCCTTATCTGCAAGTCTCTTACGTAAGGGCTTAGTAGATTCTCTAATGACTTGATTTTCTGCCTCGTAAAAGATACACTTAAGATCTTTGCTAACTGTCTGCATTAGACACGTTGAATTGCCGATTCTCGGATTGAATTTGTTTCTTTGAATATTAATCTGATCTGAATTATTAATTACAATAATCGTTAATTACATCAGGTCAATTGTAATATTATCTTTATATTTATCTGTAAAATAAAAGCTTTTCCTATTATCACTTCGCAATAAAATAACTCTTATTATCTCTTATCATGCTGAACGAGCAAGCGAAGCAAGCTGTTTTCTAAATCGACATGGATTAATTTTATAAGTATGTGTTTATATGAGTGTTTAAACCTCTAAAATTCTTCGAGTAAATACTATAAAACTGTAATTTGGTTCTTGCGTCACAACTACTACAAGGGCAAGGAAAACTGCGAAACCAAGATTAGAAATTTTGATCCCTTGTCTGATTGTTTTAAAGCCTGCCCACTGGTGAAGTGGCGCATATTGGCGCAGTTTTTAACAATCTAATAAATGGAGTTTTGAAAAAAAAAAAAACGTCGTTTAAGGTAGAATTGAAACTCACCTTCATATTTTTTTAATGATCATTTCAAAATACTGTATACCTGTAGACTTAGTGCAACGTGTTATGTTATACTATATCGAACACAATATTTTTATGTAAGGTGGCATAGAAATAAAATATCGTCGTTTTATTAATTTTTACATTAACAAATAACATCAACAATTTTGATTGTCAGTTTAATTGCACCATTGCATTAACTTATTAATTTATGAGTTTTTCCCAATAAAATAGATCACATTTTTCATTCAGACAAACTCAGGTGAGTTAACTTTTATCTTTTATCAGAATCAATTTTTACTGCATATTTTAAGCAAAATTGAAACGACTATTCAATAGAGGCCACATTTGAATTCTTGATTAAATCGTGGCTATTGTAAACTCAATACCTACTCGCTGACGATAAGGCGACATATCTTGTTTATGGTGGTGAGGAAGTATTTAGCGTTGATGGGTGGGAGGTGTAGGGGGGCGAATTACCTCGTTATGAGATGCTCAACACTTGGGACACACAGTTATGAGGAAAACTAATTTTAAATTGAAAAATATAATTTCACTGATGATCACTTTTTTATATATCATTTAAAAAGGCTAAATATATAATCAAAAGCGACTCATAAAACTATTAATAAGCCTTGTGATTTGATTTCAATCTCACTTATTTCAAACTTATGACCTTTTCGAAATTGTTCGTTATCCTGACAGACGAAAATGGAAAAGTGAAGTTAAATAAAATTTAGTTAAAGATATTCAGTCTGAAAGCTCTGTACCACAGACATTTCTCAAGTCTAGAGTTAGTTTTTAAACAGCTGTGTGTGGTACCAAAAGCTTGACGCTCGAAGGAAGTGGACTCTCGACTTGATATGTTTTGCTAACTGAATAACGTGTTATCTCTATTCTAAATGTGTTGTCCTAATAACTGAATGCAATACAACAAATGGGTACAGTCATGAGTAGAGTCTCCTGATAGCAAAATATAGTCCAAATGTTATATTTTTATTGATTCATTCAATCAAATATTAGTCGATTGTGCTTAAACGGCACTCAAAATTTGCTTCCATCTCTCCGTGAGAGGAAATTGTCCCTGCGGGTAAAAATAATGACAGCTAAAACACGTAGGTATCTGATCACTGATGAAACAAAACTTTATTATCAATTTTAGAAGAGAGTTACATGTCTTAATTTGTAAAATATTTGGTTTTAAAATTTAATCCCACCCAGACACTCACTTGTGCACAACGTAGGCTAAAAATCAGAGCTATTACAATCTAGTACTGTCCCAAATTGTATCATCATACTGCGGTAAAAGTATCATGGCATCTTTGTTTATCCAGCAAAAATATCGATCTGAGTTGTATAAGTTTATAATCAAGAAACTTCTACATCAAAACATTACCAAAGTTTCACCTGAGAATCTTAAATCTACCTTTTCGCATACAAAATAAATGTTAAATCCTTTAACTAAGCGCTAGTTGGGTACTTAAAAACACCCGCGCACGTCTCTACCCTACACGGCATTACCAGTTAGTTGGTACCTTACGTAGACCAACATAGTGTAACGATTTTTATTCGGTGGTTTCTTATTATTAAAAAATCGTATTTTGTATGAAATAGGATTTCGACTCAACGAATATATTATGTGATACTTGTCAATTTCTTTCTTGAAAGATGAATCCAGAAAAATCGTAAATTGATCTAGATGATATATTTATATATTATATACTAGCTGTTGCCCGCGACTTCGTCCGCATAGAATTCGGTTTTATCACGCACCCCTATTTTACCCCTCGGAAAAGTAGCCTAAGTTACTCCGTGTTACATCAGCTATCTGCCAGTGAAAGTCCCGTCAAAATCGGTCCAGCCATTTCAGAGATTGGCCGGAACAAACAGACAGACAGAAAGACAGACATACAAAAATAAAAAATAAATTGTTTTGGTATATACCTCTATTATACCGTGTATACCATATGCACTTAGTAAAAAGCGGTTATTTTAATATTACAAACATACACTCCAATTTTATTTATTTGTATAGATTGTGATATGAGGGATATATTTCAAACGTAGGTTTTGTCCAATTAATGTCGGCTACAAAGCGAAACCCATGAACCCACAATGGCTTGTCGACTCATGTAACCTCGATTATACCCGGAACCCTCCTGTCCGCTCCACTGTGGCTCAAGGGTGCCGCGGCAACATGCAACTTTATGCATGCGAAATGGATTTACGTGCTTGAAAATATGGCCCTTGAGTGCGCCGTTGTAGATATAATTGCGCAACTCTCCTAATGAGGACGTAAGCGGTGAAATTTAGCTAGTGGCTGTTGCGATTACGCAGCCCAGTTTCGTGCCATTTGGGTCTGAACGCAAATGACGTTGTCAAGACAGCTGGCAATTTACGGAACGTCGGGATGTTAATTTACCAACAATTTTATTGAAAAACTGAGAATCTAAGCTTCCGTTTCTTCGTGAACATTTGTTTGTATTTTATATGGATTATATATGATTAAATAAAATGTCAGCTTATTGTTCTCATTTTTTAGTATAACAACAGAACGTTCCTCGTAACTGAAAGGTATGTTTGCTCATTTCAGCTACATTATGTGTAATTATATATTATATAAATAAAGGGAACTACTATAAATGAGCAAACCCAAAAACCAGAATAGCTAAATATACAAAAATAATAATTCTTATAATTTGCGTATCTGTTTCAGTCGGAATAATAAGATTAATTGATTTTTTTTATTGAATTAGATTATCAGGTTATCAACGGTGAGAACTTTGGACTTCTGAACGTTCAAAACGTTGAAAGAATACATCCTGAAGTAACCATCAACTTATAGAACCTATAATTCTAAAAATGTATCAAATACACGGAAGAATACTTTAATGCGTACTTTAGTCCTCCACACTGGGTCAGGAGAGCCAGTAATACTACTTAAAGTACATACCTACTGGATGTTCAAATAACATTCATCAAGTGAAGTTGCTATTTTTTGCGTCGCAATGTATCTATGTGAGACGGCCGTTTTATCCGTTACGATGTCACAAAGTGATCGCCTCCCAAAGTAAGATAATTAATCAACTCACTGGAACATTGGCAGCCATTGTTATGATCACAATCTTCGATTGCGAGTAAAATGAGCTTCATAAACAAACAATGGATGAATTGAAAACGAATGATTGAGTCTATAGTAATTATTTCTAATATGCTGATATTGGGGTTCCGTTATGGAAATATGCGCATTATTTGAAGCGTGAATTGGATAGGTATGTTATTATTGTACTACATCCTACCTAAAATAATATTACTCAACGAAAAACCGCGACCCTAAACGTGGGTATATTAAAAGATTTTCATGAAACCCTGAAAACAGTACCTGCTGCGCTGCTCCGAATACGGCTTGATTGGAAATACAACTTGATTTAAAGTAAATCTGTATGATAACCATTCATAGGCTCATAGCTCAGTTGGTAGTAATCCTGCCTTCTGCGCTGTAGGTCGTGGGTTCGATTCCCATCCAGGACAAACATTTATGTGACGAACATAAATGTGTTTGTTCGGTGTCTGGGTGTTGATATGTATTTTATGTATGAATTTAACAAAAAAAAATATTTTACGTATTATATCAGTTGTCTGGTTCCCATGATACAAGCTAGACTTAGCTTACTTTGGGGCTAGATGGCGCTGAGGATGAATTTAATCTTTATACGTTTCCGTCTATTACATTTTGGCTCTACTGCTAGTTATCATTAAAAATTCCTGTTTTGTGGCATAGTTTTACACCAGTGAAATGTGGGACATTTAAAGAAACATATTATTTACGGTATTGTCCCTTAAAAAACCTATTAAGACCCTGCCCACACATTCGGGTGAAAACATTTGTAGTCACACATCAGCAACTTTCAGCAACTGTAGACAACACGAACCATTACCGAACTCGTGACTAGACTTTTCCATCACGTAAGTAAAGTTCTCGTATGGGGCGCATTGTTTTCCAATTACGTACTAAGGGTAGGTTACCTGCAAGCAAAGGGGGCATAAACTTGGTGTATTATACAAGACTAATGCCAGTCCAATTTAGTTCGCCAACAGTTCGAGTACGAGTTTCATACATCGGACCATGCGAAGTTGGTAGTTTAAGCCGAGGACTTCGAGCCTTGTTCACGAGATCGATTCTTGGTAAATTGTGTACGAGATGTAACATTACTAAAAATAGAAGCCATTATGTACGTTGTATCCTTATTTATTATGCACTACCAAATTCATATATATCTTCACAATCGTAACGAATATTTTTTCCCTTCTCAGCTACTTTTAAGAGCAGTAGAACTCACGCCAATTTCGTCCGGAGAAGTACTGCCACCATGCCCATTTCTGGCGCCAAGCAGTAACGCATTTGCGTTACTGTGTTTCGGTTTTAATGGTGGGACTGCCGGGGAAATTACAGGCACATGAGTCATTCCACCTACACGCCTCAGAGTTACGGGCGCATACGATGCGACTTGTCGTACCTGGTAGGGGAGGACCCAAGTTGCATCGGTTGTTATGGGCAGAAGTTACCACTTAACACCAGGTGGGCCGTCGGCTCGTTCCGCAACTCGATCACATAAAAAACTTCTTGTTCTGTGTACTTTTCAGTCGGTGTGAACAAACAACAGCTGGATATATTTGATCACTTGTTTATTTAACTGTAAACCTTTACTGAAATTCAAAATTAGATTAATCACTATTGGTCCTTGGTCCCTGTGATGTGTTGAAAGCCTTGAAACAGGCCCTGAGGGAAACCCTATGTTAACATCCACAAAATGTAACACCATCTCGCACACGAATTTTATTCGAGAATAAGATCCCGAGTCTTGGTTGCCCAATACTGATATATGAGTAAGTTATTAACACTGTTATTGAGACAAATTTGAGGCGAGATTCAGAATTATGTAAGTTGGTCTCGAGCTCTGGCACGTAATTCATCGTGCTTTAAGTAGTTGGTGCACTGAACGCAACTTTTGTAGATAGATGATCAATCAGGAGATGATGTAAAAGAGAAGACATTTAGGATAAGAAATTCGTCTTCTGTTTTGATGGGTCAAAAATCCTTTACGTCAAGGAGGATGAGGATGAAATCATCGATGACCAGAAGTTGTTTAAGCTCTTATCTCCAACAAGTAAATAAAAAAAATCATTTTTTTTATTGGTAGTATCTATTCATAATCACTGGTTTCACAGCTCAGTTGGAGTAACCCTGCCTTCTGCACTGTAGGTCGTGGGTATGATTCCCACCCAGAACTAATATTTGTATGACGAATATAGATGTTTGTTCTGTGTCTGGGTGTCAGTATATATTATATGTATTATTTACAAAAAAGAAAGTATATAAGTATTATATCAGTTGCCTCGTTCCCATGATACAAGCTATGCTTAGCTAACTTTGGGGCTAGATGGCGCTGTGTGAAAGATCCACCAATATATATTATTTTAACACATATAATTATTTATTGTTCACACACTGAGGTTATCAAACCTTCGTGTGTGGATCCGACTCGCACTTGGTAAGTAATTATTTTTATATTGTCCGCTATAGTGATTTAAATTTGCAAACTATTAAAAGTTATAATTGCATACAACCATCTCGTAATCCTAATTAAAAATAAAGTTTTCACCTCACAACCGCTTATAGCTACAAAGACAATTACAGCCTTGTGGTGAAAATCGTAAAAATATCATAATATTCAATTAGGTAAAAAAGACACGAATAATCGTAAACAAAGATATAAAAACACAAATTTCGTACAGAAACTTATCTCTAAACACATCAGCTTGATGCCATTTTTGTAATACATTTTAACAGCCGTAAGAAAGCTCGTTCGAGTTAGTTTATGGCTTGGACCTCGTAAACGCGGTTCGATTCCCGACCCTGAACAAAGTAATAAAAGTACGATAAACATTTCCGACAAAAATCCATTTTGTGTTTATAGTAGTCTAACGTTTACATAGTTGTTTAGTCATAATAAATTGTTCCGAGACGTATCCAATTTTCATACGCGGCGGTAAGTCGTCGTGGGGTGTAAATAAATAATCATTAGATTTATATTTATATACACGTATAATAAAAAAAGACTGAGTGCTAGGGAATATATATGTACGAGTTTGTAGTAGACAACGTTTTTTTACCTATTTTTTGAATACAGAGTTTTATCAGATAAACAATATTATTAATGATATAATAGATTTTTTCTAATGGGTAATGTTTTTTAATTATTAAAATGACTCGAGAAATGATGCAGATGATCAGCCTGATTTTGAAAGTTGTATGTTTTATTATTTTTGATCACTCATCATACATATTATAATCACGCCTGTTTCCAGTAAGAGTAGGCACAAACCACAGATTTTTACGTACGGAATGACCAAGATTTCTCATGTTACGACCTCAAGTTATAATAAGTTATCCAAGTTGCAATGTATTGAGTAACTTTGACACGGTGGAATATCTCATGTGCCTGAAATTGAACCAGCAACCTCACATATGAAACCAGAATACAATAATGGATATGCGTAATACAGCTTATTGTCAGAAATTGGTTAGGGGACAGTACTTCCCCTGATGAACACGGCACAAGTTCAACTGCCTGGAAACTTTCCACTCTACTTCCTATCGATCTGGTTAAAGTCAAAGTCAGATATCGAAAGGATCAATTATTAATGAAATCGTTCAGCATCGGCAGAGGCCACGCAAAAGTCAAAAGTTAAATTGCCCGATCACCCGAGGCACAATATCAGTAGTAAACAGTACAACGGAAACATGTTCTGTGCAGAGGCAGAACTTTGACAGACTTTGCTCTCAAGTTATACCGCAGCTATGATTTATGCTACACATATTGTTTAATACGGACGGGTAAAATAATGTTACGGACATTCTTCGTGTCGTTTAGCCAGCATTTATACGATGTTTCAACTGACGGCCAAACTGTTATGTAAACTGATGTATGTTGACTTACATTATAATGTTGAATGACTTAGATTTCCCTGTGTCACAGATAACAAAAACAATCAAGAACAGAGAACAAACATTAATGCTTATTACTCAAATGCTTGCCCCGGCTGTCATTTTAAACTTTGGCTTCTTGACAAGACAGTCAGTCGGCCCAGCTAGTTTTGAATATAAGTAAATTGATTGGCTGCGAATGGCAGTGTAAAATTTTGACAATTATTGTTTTGTCGCCGCTCATACACAGGTTACGGCGAAATCAAGCTTTGATGACGGAATGTGTATGATATCTCAGAGTAATTAATACACTACGTACAAAATGACACGCATTCCAATTGATGAAATTAACTGACACTTGCTTAAGCGAATCGTGGACCTCTCACTTATTAAACGGAATCATTCCGTATTTAAAAACTAATAAAGCAATTATTTACAATAATATAAATGATACATTAAGACACCAAAAAGGTCCTAACGGAAGACCAGCGCTGGTTGCTAACCAGCATAATGCCGAGTTAGGGCTTTTTTGCAACACAGCTATTAATTTTAATTTTTTGTTCCTTGTAATTATTACAAATATTTAATGATGTTATTAAAACTTTGTATTTTCCTGTATGTGTGTCGCAATCTCTTCTATTCTGCTCTTCATGATGGGCAGCTTTTTCACACCTTATAACCCTTTTTTGTAAATGATGCGTTAACCACGTGTGACACAAAATGAAAACGTCAAAGTTCATCGCATCAGTTTGGACACCGGACACGGGTTGGCCTCTAACGTCCCCACTTAAAGTTTTCTCATAAATATTGACGTCACTGCGAAGTCCCATCACTATTCATAACATGTGTTCGCCGGCGCGGCGTTGAAGGCTGACCCTTTTTTTGACTACCTCATATTCACTTGAGGCGTTCTCATTTAGTGGACAATATGCTCACAGTTTTAGTGTCGGACCATTTGGTCGCAAAAAGTTGACAGGTTTTTGATTTCACAGAGCTCTCTATTGAATGCTGAGTCAGTGGAATTCCAATTTTATGAATTGAAGCATATAAAACGAACGCTTTGAATAGTGATAAAATTACGAATGAATGTTATGACGGAAGTGAAAAATATAAATTCGTTACTGGTTCCCCAACTTTATCGAATGCCTTCATGGTGTTAACTCTGTACTTTATGCAAAGTTAAGGGAAAATTATTAATTGTTTTGTTTCCTTGCATCAAGAACCTATAAGACATAGGTATAAACTTATCATGTGACCTCGCACTCCGAATTTAATAGACTTATAATTTATTTTGTACTTTTCATACAATAAAAAGAAGTCGAATCTAGCTACATACAAATTTTGAAAACATTAGTTATGGAAATAATCTTTGAATATCAAAACCTAAGATTTGTACATAATTGCTTTAAATTATTCCACACTTAGGCTTAAAGCACGCCATTCAATTTACCCGCTCATGACGTACTTGTTCGGGCTGGCAGACTCTAGGCACCAGCTCATATTACATCACACAAACCATAGGTAGAGTTTATGTGTGAACAGGCTGTAATGCGTGGATCTATTGCTGTCTAGTCTGACAGCTCAGTTGGTTGTAGGTTCAACAGTAGCTCTGTCTTCTGTTTTCTAAGTAGGTGGGTGTGATTCCCACCTAGGAAAAATATTTGTGTGATGAACATAGTTGTCTGTGTCTAAATTCTGGTATATTTAATAAGTAAGTATCATTATTTTATCAGTTATGGTCCCAGTAATAAAAGCTTTCTTTAGTTTAGGGTCAGATGGCACTGTGTGAAATGTTAAACAATATTTATTTATTGTAAGTCAATTAGATATCTATCCTGCGCAAGTAGCCGCACTTGCATATTCGCACGGTTATTTTTCGTTGCGCACAGCCTGTAACCTTTCACATGCAACATTTACTGAAAACATATGTGGGATAGCAGACACTCAATTATTTAATGTGCAAATACATCTTTCTTCATCATAATAAACGTGTACTAAAAATATATGAAGTAACAAAGAGTACATAGTGCAGAACGGTCTTTCATTTTTAGACCCAGACATTTACAGGAGCAATAGAATTATGCGAAATTTTTCTAAGAAAGTATTGCCACCATGCCATTTCTACATGTGTTCCAGTCTGATAGGTGTCGTTGCCGATGAAATTACAGGATCATGTGACCAACAGCTTCACGTCTCAGAGCTACGGATGCATATGATGTTGTTTGGGTCTTACCGTACCTAAAGGGAGGACTCAAGTCGTATCAGTATGATTACACGAACCCGTTGGTTCTTATTAGATGGCAATCTCGTTAGATTGCACGCCAAGGCTTGTATCGTGAAACCCGACCTTACGCATGGATTTATTAAAAAGTATTTACGGATGGTCCCATCATATCCCGTTTCAATCTAAATATAGCTTTTGGAAGAATTTGTATTATTTATGAGAACTCCCCATTCCCATTTGTCCAACCATTATTAACCCAAGTATTAATAGGACTTCGTAGGACTCGTTATGAGTCAGTGAAGTGAGTCGAGTTTTTTTTTTTTTTTTATGAATGGACATTATGCTGTTGGCCGCAGATGGCCTTGACAGCGATGTGAGTCAAGTTATTTTTCTCTTTTGTATATATACTAGCTGCGCACCGCGATATGTGCAACGTCAACCCACGGGAACCTTACATTTTAAGTAAAAAGTAGCTTATAAGCTGTTCCAGATCATATCTATATCTGTGCCAAATTTCACCAGAGATCCATTCAGCCGTTCTGGCGAGATTAAGTAACAAACATGCATCCAAATTTTCGCATTTATAATATAGTAGTAAGATTTCAACCGAAGTACCTACTTTGTTTACCATATCGCACCTAATCAGATTTTTATTTATGAGCGCCATCTATCGACTGCGCATCGGACACAATGCAAAGACCCTGTTCGCAAACATGCCAAATATTTCTCTAGGAGACAAATTTTGAGTAGGCATTCGAATCACAGAAGGCTTGATCTTTCAAAAGTTCGCTCGGTTATAAAATGGCGACGTGTGGTGAAAGCGGGCGTTGGCGCCACGCCCAGTACTGCCACAGCCATTACTAGATTCTTTAATATTTTAATACTGTGCATAATGCATTGCATTTTAGAGTTAAACTTTTGGATATTTCGTGACAGACGAATTGAATCCCAGCAAAATGAGCCAAGAGGATTAATGCCGAGTTTTCAATTTACGGTCAGTGCAGTTCTTATTTTGTTTTCTTTGATTTTTACTATAGTGAATTACAATTATATAAATAGTATGTATAATAAATATAGAAAAAGAGAAATGTCTTTTTAAGGTACTTATTGTAATGATTCCTTCGGCAATATGTACAGTTTCATAATCACATTTCTTCTGCATCAGAATTAGACAGCGTCAAGTGTACGAGATAAGTATTCCAAGACTCGTGTATTTTCCGATAGATATTCATTAGTAAGGTATTCCCACAGGAGTAATCAAGATAAGGATTATGCAAATACTGTCGGCAACTAAAAGGATTACTACCAATACATGTCGGGCCAAGGCCGTAGAAAGTTTTGTAATTAATCATGTATTTAATTTGAAAAGGTCATGCAAATAAATAATGCAAATTTTGATATGTTAGGTACTGTATCTATAAACTTATTCCCAACGCCCCGTCATTTAATTGGGCCGATGGGAAGGTATTTTAATGTATGTAGAACATTCTATAACTATTTACACAAACTTGTAACTTTAAACTTAGCACAGCTGACTCCTCTCACTTGATCTCCTATCCATCTACTTAAGGGCTAAATAAGCATGACTGTTATTTATCAAATTAATTCATATACTTTTAGACACTGCTTAGGGATGAAAGGAAAATATAATTACAAAGACCCGCTTCAATACTGTAAAGAAACTTAGTAACTGAATTCACACTTTGTGACTTAAAAAGGCCGCCGAGCCCTAAATTATAAAGCCTGTTAAAAACTACGGGGACAGCTTTTAACAAAAATTGTACAAAACCATCGTATTTCTTGTGATGGTTCATACTACTAGATCTTGCACCAGCAATCTGATATTAAGCTTTGAAGCTTTAGTTTTTAATTATGTACCAGTTTTTTCTCGTTATTTTTAAAACAACCATTTTAAAGCCTAACTACAATATTTCACTTTAGTAGTTTTCGTCTGGAGAATTACTACTCATACCATAACTACACTGTACCTGCCACCTTATTATGGCTCCAGCTCTCATAATCTGTAATGAGATGAAGTATACAATGTTTTTAAATTATAAAATCATAGGCGTACAATTACAGGCACTTGAAACATTCCACATTCATTTCTCACACATGCGATGCTACTTAGGTATCGTTGTACCTAATAAGGGGAAGGCCTAAGTCGTATTGCTTTGTTAATGGGCAGAGGTTATCACTTAACAGCAGTTGGAAAAGCAAACTTCGTGAGCTTGCCGCTC
This sequence comes from Chesias legatella, assembly GCA_947359385.1. Lineage (NCBI taxonomy): Eukaryota > Metazoa > Arthropoda > Insecta > Lepidoptera > Geometridae > Chesias > Chesias legatella. Next base: position 6,680,188 of record OX375768.1, read on the forward strand.
ACTAGCCAGTCGATGTTTGTCGCCCCTCCCATACCACAAGCTGGATACGCCCGCAGTAGCCGAGTCGCTAATTTTTGGCGGGTCGCTCGTTCTCCTTGCGTTGGACTCGTGGGCAGTTAATGGTTTGCTCCAGATGTACAACTAGGCAGCCTCCTCCATCTCAGACAGTTTATTGCGGAAGTGGGAAACAGGGTGGTGATAAGAGCCAAACGAAGAACTATAAGATGATACTAGATAAAAATCTTTTTCTACAATTTATTTTATTACTAAACATTTGCAAGGACGTGATACCCACATGTAAACAAATACAAAATTAATCGAATACAAAAGAACCAAGCAATTGACTTTTACCTTTTTTTTTTTTATGGAATACATTTACGGAACGAGCCGACGGCCCACCTGGTGTTAAGTGGTAACCTCGGCCCATAACAGCCGATGCGACTTGGGTCCTCCCAAAGTAGGTATGACAAGACCCAAGTCGCATCGTATGCGCCCGTAAATGTGAGACGTGAAGGTGGAATGTCTCATGTGCCTGTAATTTCACCGGCAACCACACCTTTCAAACCGGAACACAGTAACGCGAATGCGTCACTGCTTGGCGGCAGAAAAGGGCATGGTGGCAGTACTTCCCCGGACGAATTTGGTGAGAGTTCTACTGCTCTTAATACTTGCAACCTAAACTCTTAATGGTACACTAGCTGTTGCCCGCGCCTTCAGTTCGCGTGGAATTCGGTTTTATCACGCACCCTATTTTACCCCTCGGAAAAGTAGCCTAAGTTACTCCTTGTTACATCAGCTATCTGCCAGTGAAAGTCCTGTCAAAATCGGTCCAGCCATTTCAGAGATTAGCCGGAACAAACAGACAGACAGACAGACGGACAAAAATTTTAAAACATATTGTTTTGGTATATGTACCGTGTATACATCCATATGCACTTTGTAAAAAGCGTTTATTTTAATATTACAAACAGACACTCCAATTTTATTTATTTGTATAGATAGAAAAAAAACTCAGAGCTGATTTAGTCATGTGGTTTTTATAATAATGCAAACTTCGAGCCATCAAGACGTTCCTTTTCTATTAAAGTCAAAATTTATGCCAAACCAAAGACTTCGGTATAAAATTATATAAATTGATTGAACTGACATACCTCTTCGGTGGTCCAAGTCCGAACTAACTTTGACAGCTTTTGTAAAGCCATTGGCAGGCATTGTCTATGGCTAATGGAAATTAATCAATCAAACATTGATGAATTGATTTATTTGCCGATATCGCAATAGAAAGCATATTTTACGATACATAACTGAAAAAATACTTATTGAGTTTCTCTTACTTATTTTCACACGTGATTTTTAGATCCTGGTAATGGCACATGTGACGTTCCATCTTCAAGTCTTAGAGCGAAGACATGAAAGGAGCCTCTGTGAGGCGCACTTAATCATTTCATCACACGATTAGTAGTAGTTGTAGACCAAAAACGAAATGCGATGAGATTAGTTTTGGACCAGTATAAATACCTCTAAGTACAATCTAACACAGAACTGAAACACTAGATCAATGAAGTCTTAACGAATGATAATATCAGTTAAAAAATTCGTAGGGAAGCAATCATAACTAGTCTCTTGGGTATCAAACAAAATTATTATTGAATTTGATCTAAAAATCTTAAGTAGTTTTCTAACATCCAATTTGTAATTGATGGTAAATAACAGATATTTTAAATAAATAGCTTAGAATGGCTTCGATGAAAACGCTTTGGTAAATCTTTCATGAATAAATAGTGGTCAGCAACCATTCAATAATAAAACCCTGAGCACACAAATTTGCAGTAAAACATGTAGTAGATTGCCGAAATAGGTGCAATATACCCTTCGTCGTAAATAAATCATATGAATAGCTTCGCACCTCTCAGTCACACCACTTCTCAAATACATAGAAAAAAAATGTCTGGAGGTAGTCCTATTCATTTACGTTTTTCTCGATGACGTTGTTTAATTTTATTTTATTAGTTCTAGTACTTTTTTTATGTAGACTAATAAAAGTTTTTTACTCTTTTTATTTTAATTTTTAGGAAAACAAACGTGGATGTCCGAGCAGTCACTCAAAACAGCCCCTAGCACAGGGCTGAAGGAGGTTAAGTAACTCAAAACTATTACGCATAACATTTACCATTGTGTATTTAGAAATAACTTTAAGCTCGTGATTTCCTGTGCTAAGGATAGTGTTTAAAACTATAGAATCCGTGAGAGAATATTGATTTTGATAATGGTAACATTTTTCGAATATAAAATAATTCTGATACGTAATTCATAACTTCGACATAAAATAAACCCCCGTCTAACGAACGAAACCAGGAATATTCTGTAGTGGTATCTACGAAGGGTAGTTTTTCTTAACACATATTTTAGAATCTACGACACGTAGTAAGCAAACCTTACGATATATTGCTACGATTCGATGGAATTTATTGCGGCTGTGGGGAAAAAGTAGTTTAGGTATTTGAAAATCTGAGTGGGAGTTTTTATGGTTCACGCCTGAAGAAGAGCCGTGTTAACGTTATTGATAGAGTTTTTGAACTTGCTATAGATTTGTATTCCATTTAAGAGGTATTTGACAAGGTCAGTTCTGTTACAAATTAAAAATGGCGGTCGGTGTAAAAGTATGAAATAAGTAAAATTTAGATGTTAGAACTTTATGGATCAAATAAGGAGAGAAACTAGAACTAGAAAATAATTGTAGGTAATGAAATACAAATATACACACACTTATTATCTTCTCACACTTATCACACTTCATTCACACATCTTATCACACTTATATCTACGGGAAATCATATTTTACGAGGTGATTACAATAAATTTATTCACTTCATACCTTTCACTCCGCGGATACTGTGCGGTGCGGCTTTGTATGTGGAGTCAGAAACATATTTCACATTGTTATACCTAACAAAAATAAATCAGGAATGTTTTAGCAACGCATTTGGTTTATTCTGGAATAATATTTTTATTTATACACATAAAACAGTATTCACAATAGCTTATGATGCAGTTAAGCTTGATACAGTGGTCGGCAGAAGTAGCTTAGATTAGTTTCGGTAGACGCAGAACATGCTCGAACTCAGGTGTGTAGTACCCGTAATGGTTATTTTGAGTGCGAAAGTTTATTTAAACACCTGAGTTGTTTAACATCTCGAACTTACCTAATGGCTCGTTTACTGTAATGTGTAAATGTAAAAGATGTTAATTATGCTACATCCAGTGCCCACAGGATACATATTTTAGGGTTCCGTACTCAATGAAGGGACCCTATTGCTAAGCCCGCCGATTTTGCATTGCCCTCTCTCTGTCTGTCTGTCTGTCCTGTCCTACTTGCAAAATACCTTACAATTCTACAGTTATTTTACTTGTGTGCAATAAAGTACTAAAAATAAATATATATATAAAGGGCTATAAGTTAAGTTACTTACATATTAGGAAATTTTACTTATTTATTACCACCTTTTCGGAATGTTCAGAAACGAGGTAATTCGTATTTATCCTAAAAATGATCCCCGCTAAAGTTACTTCAAAATACCGAAAATCAAAGTATTAAAATATATTTATTAGTGCTACAGACAAAGAAAATACAAAACCCTAATATAAAATCTAAAAACTGTATAATGTAAAGTTATTGTTGTTTTTCAGTGTAATATAAATGTAATTATTTGTAAGCAACTACTACTAGCTATAGTGGTAAAAATAATTAATTATTTTCCTCATTTAGAACTTTTGTAGTCTAGTTTTTGCCTTAAACAACATATTAAAAACCAGAATTAAATTGTAGAAAACATAAAAGTGGTTATTTGCAAAAACTAAATTAAATTTAAATTATAGAATGGCATCTTAAATTAAATTATAATACCTCTTTTGACCAGAAATACCTAGTAACCAAAAACTGCTACACAATTACAGAAATGGTCCTTAGTAATTATGTTATATTTTAAAGACAAAATAACGTTTTGTTTAGATATGAAAAATCTATTACTTGGCTATGTTGAGGAACGTTTGCTAAGATATTAAACGTCTAGCAGTAGACCAATATGGCTAAGATGTAGTTAACGTTAAAGTAGCAATAAACGCAATACTGCATTCAACTATGTGCAGCAAAGTTGTGAAGAAGTTAACGGAATAACAACATGGTTGGTAAACTTTGTAGGCTTGGTACAGAGTAGATACTGAATGGTGTGATAGCCTTATCTTTTCACGAATATCACACTTGCACGAAATGAAAAATTATGCTCTATGAATAAGCTCAATAAAAAAATATAAAATAATAGGTAGACATTACACATAGCGCCACCTAGCCCCAAATTAAGCATAGCTTTTACCATGGGAACTAGACAACTGTTAGAATACATAATTATACTTTTCTGAAAATAGATACATTATAATACGTATTAACACCCAGACACAGGATAAACATTTATGTTGGTCAAACAAATGTTTGTCCTGGGTGAGAATCGAACTCACGAACTACGTCGCAAAAGGCAGAGTTACTACCAACTGAGCTGTGAAGCCAGTCCAATACACTTGCATTGTGAAATCGTCGGTGAATACCCTTGAATATACAGAGATTTAGTCGTATTTAAATGGTAATCTCCCGAGATAGACGGAGAAACGTCTCGTTAGAATAAAAGCAGCAGATTGAAGTATATTTAAATTCTTTTTTTGTTTAGCAAGTATTCTAGCTAGGTGATGACTTCAATTGGATTTGATAATTTCAGTTGAAATAATGGGAGAAATTCATCATTCCATCCAGCATTCGTGTGTCTACATGCATACAATGGTAATATTAAAAATGTATTTAAAAGGTGATGTGGTTAATTCTTGCTGTTACGTGCAAGCAACTTAATACACTGCCCTCAAATTGCATCACCTGCACTCGCGCAAAAATAAGTTCCATCAGTTCGTGAAGGTGAAATATATTATATTAGGTATCTTGGTAACATCGAATCAGTCCAGAAATTTCAAACCAACAAATATGATTTAGGTTCTGTATACCGCTTTACTTGATTCTATTTAAATAACAGCTTTTGCACACGACTTCATTTGCATTATTGTTTTATCTCCGGCACCTATCATTGTAGGCAGATAGAATATAGACCAGTTATTAAGTAATTTTCCTTCTACATTCTCAGAATAAGAAATTGAATACAAACAGATGAATTATTGGTTCAGTAGTGTGTGCGTATAGTCCAGGTATGCCTATAAACACGTCTTTGCCATGAGCATATTGTGTATGCGTGCCAACAATTTTGGCATGCTGACTCATAATGTAGATAATATTGGTTGTTGAATTATAAAATTGTTACTACACATATCAAAAATACAGCCCGGCCAATTATACTAAAGAAAAAAATAAGTCTGAGCTATTTGATTACCTCAATCTACATATTTTCTATCCTACATTAATTATTTATGAAATTATATAAAACAGAATACTATTAATGGTATAGAACAATTCGAATATTATAAATTCGTATATTACTCTGTTTTTTCAAGGGCTGACGTTTAAATAAAAATATCGTTATTTTATCCCATTTATTACGAGTTTTCTATTTTCCTATTCTTACTCTCCGGGTAGTAGAAGTTTTACTTTTAATCGAAACATTATAACAATAATGATTTATGTATGTATGACAACACTTTATAATGAAATTTCTACTCATTATTTACAAAAAATGAAACCAAATGTGCTATTTATACATTTGGCGACCTTGACAGTTCCACCGATCTTACTTCATAAATGACCTCTGACTAATCCATCCAAAACAATCATATGTTTTCCAACTCCAAAAACGGCAATCTGATTGAACCTTAACAATTTCTTAGCTGATCGTTAATATTGAGCACTGCGACTTCCCATGCTGTCTCGGAATAACTAGACGGTGCCCTAACCTATTAAACCCATTTGATACTGGGAAACAAAGAGACCACTTAAAGCAATTTCCTCTAGATTTTTACCTGCACCACATGTGTGGTACCCTTAATGTGTTTGCTTATATGTATATATGCTTTCTACAGAATTGGCGATTATTTTTCGCCAGGCCAATTCACGTGCTCAGTGTAATATCGTTCAGCCCACGCAAAGGAGATTGATATAGCCTTGAACGACACATGTCACATCATTACCGGCTGTCTGAAGCCCACCCCTAAATATAATGAATCCACTTGCGAGAATAGCTCCTCCTAGCGCCATGATTTGCATGTAAACTCGAAAATACTAAGCAGAAACTGATATCCGACACCATCTGTAAGGATCCTAATTGCCTCCATCCGTCTAAAAACCTGTGAAAACTTTTTGAGGCAAGCCTCCTCTCAGTAAAGATGCGGTGCGAGAATCCTCATGTATTTTATGTCATTGCGGGGGAAACTGGAAATGGTATTCTGGACTCTTACCGGTTAAGTCCCTCGGTGTGCTTTCAGAACGCCTGCTGCTGCTCGGGGCTACAGGCACGAGTATGCACTTTTCCGTGGTCACAGCGAGTGTAACTACCCTGTTCCTTCTGGAACATTACTTCCGCGGAACGTTTTCCACCGGGATATGAGCTGTTGTGGCCAATTCGACTTTTACTCTAGTTTCATCATAAAGCAAGCCTTCAATTCACCAAGTAATGGGGACTGCTCAAGACTTAAATTAGTCCCCATCACAAAACCGATAACCGATCCATTCAGATGAGATAATTAAAGTTTGACATAAATATATCAGGTACAAAAATTTTTTGAGTGCTTATGACCACTCGACATAAGTGAAAACAACATTTTTCTTAAAATGGCTGATGACTGAAGCCGAATAGATTATACGTGATTCATTTTCACCGACCGAATGGAGACTATATATGTACCGGGTTAACAAACTAAGTATACAAATGGGTGAGGGATACTGGGCATAATTAGCAGAACTTATTTTAATACTAAGTTATTTTAACACACACACACAGCATACTAAACAGACACAAACAATAAGTAAAACTAGACTGATTCTATGCAAATATTATTATTATTTTTCTTTTCTTAAGGATAATAATTAATTTTACTTTTTTTTATTTCTAAACTAATTATAAGTTTTTTTTTTATATGGTTACTTTTATATTAGCGTTGCATACTTTTCATATTTTTAATATAAAAATCTTGTTTACTCTGTTTTTCACACAACCTCAAGATACAAAATGAGGGTTCGAATTGGCATAAGGACAATTATCATTTGACAGTACATAATTTTTAAGTAATTACGCTGTGAACCCTAGTTTTATAAATAAATAAATATGTATAATTGGAAGAAGTAAAAAAATTATGGGTATAACACATTAAAAAACAATTCGCTCGCCCGTTTGACTCTTATTTTACAGCTGATATTGTGTACTATCATCGCAAATATCTTAATTCAAACTACTTTCATCAAATGCATACAGTACAAAATCGCATTTACTAAAGCAAAATGACGATATAGGTATTTCTGCACCAGATAAGATGACTCGGGTATTCCCTCAGCGATGCAATATTTACTCGGTGCTAGCCATTTCCGCGTCTGTTCGAGCCACTGCAACTAATGCATTGGCTCGACAGCGATGTATATTGAATGGAAATGTTTAGAAATATATTCTTAGTCGCTTATAAGAGGCATTGGATATTTTAAGGGCGTTGAGTGCGGAAAAGGCTGTATAGATAAGCTTGCAGTGTGGTGTCATTTCGCAGATCCAATAAGTCTGAAACATGAGGTCGTGTTTGGCGAAAGCAGTTATTTTCATTGCCCTAGGGATCGTTTCTTAAAAAGGCGATAAACACTTAAGACAGATGTTAGCGAGAAAGCAAATATCCAGTGTGAATTCGTTAACTCTCCAGAAAGTTAACTTGTAATGGGTGTCCGCTGAAACGGTTTCTTACTTGCGATGGACCCGTCGGGACAACGGTATACCGTTGTCTATTTCGACAAGTCGCTTCCCTCGTTCAACTATTTGCCTTTGAATTATTTCGGTTATTGTCCTCGAAGTTTTGTAAAATGCTGTGCAACTCTAAGACGGGTCAGGAATAACAAACCTTGAAGCCGATATCACCGGATGCGTGTGCGTACACGTGTGATGTGTAGATACGTCTCACTGCGTTTTAACGTATGGAACTGTATAATCTATACAAATAAATAAAATTAGAGTGTCTGTTTGTAATATTAAAATAACCGCTTTTTACTAAGTGTCCTTTTACTAGTGTCCGCGTGGAATTCGCTTTTATCACGCACCCCTATTTTACCCCTCGGAAAAGTAGCCTAAGTTACTCCTTGTTACATCAGCTATCTGCCAGTCTGTTTTTTCTTGGTCTTTGTCTGTTTGTCTGTCTGTCTGTTTGTTTTTATTTATATTTTTTTAAAAATGTGGTTTTGTTATGTGTTCCGTGTATACCTACATCCATACGCACTTAGTAAAAAGCGGTTATTTTAATATTAGAAACGGACACTCCAATTTTATTTATTTGTATAGATAATTATAATTCAATAAATAGTTTTCCTGACGGTATATACAAAGGCTATGTTATCTAACACCGCGCTTTAAAGATTTTAAGACTTCTACGGATCAGACTCTTGAGTATCGAACAATATCCCGAAGTTGTTCATAACGAGCCACTCTTCGTAATTAGTTGGAAGAGTGCCATTCAATGAAATGTATACGTAATATAAATCCTTGAAGACATTTTGTTCGTCTCTCTGGAAGGACGAGAATGGATATTTTTCGGGATTGATTATTCCCGAGACGACGCAGACTCCGTGCGTTTTGTTGGGCGTCTCATTATTGGAAACGAAATTGAACTTAGAAAATAATTGTTTTGTTCCAATTTCAATGTCATTTGATGTAAATTAACATGTTTTATGTCAGGCTTAACGAAAGACAGACAAACCTAAAGCTAAATTAGCATATGACTGTGTTACCTTTGCACGTTTTACTAAGTGACCTGCCCCGTTATTGTAAGCTGAAGATAATGATAATATCACACGGAGATTTACGGAGAGAAAGACTGATATTATGTAAAAAAAAAGGCAAATTTTATAAATTATTAATAGCACGACTATTTAATGTAAGTAAAGTTTCTAATAAGTTAATGTAGGTTTTTACTTGGAAATCTAAAAATAACTGACATTCTCTTCAGTATAAACAATTTGCTAAGTGTACCCACAGGTGCAATAAAGTTTTGTATTTGTATTCTGTATACAAACCACAACATCATTATCATACGCCAGCGGCACCCTTTTTTACATCTCATGTTATTACTTTAACGAATCCAGATACGATCCTGAAAAATACGACGATAATATCACTCGAATGCACTCAAATAGCGACTTATAATGGAAATTGAAGTTTATCGCGTTGGCTCAATACTCAATACGGCTCACATTCATTCAGGGATTTTCTCGGGTCTAACCAAAGTTTTTGTATTCTTTACATCGAACATCAAATTTCGCGGCGTTTATTCGAACTAGCAACGTCTAGGACTCTGTCTACCATTTTAACCAAAGGAGTTCCTGCCACAAGGTTGAGAGAACTTGGTAGTCACCCTTGGCCTAACCTGATGTAGCTGATATTCTTTAACATCGAAGAGTGCTGGAGCATCGCTGGCCCAACCCCCCATTACTAATAACGTTTAGAATTTGAACAAAGAAAACGTCGACCTATATGGCTGATGTCCTCCGCAATGTATAATATAAATAAACTTTGTAAAACAAAATACAACCAGTATTTTAACCATATTGAGTCTGTAAATATTCACATAATATAACGTTGTTTTACGAATATTTCACGATTCATACATAGTAAAGTGAATAGTTCAATAGCCGAATTGCGGTGAAATGTTTTCATTTTCATTATTTTGGTTCAGCGTTCTGGTGTGACACGGAAATAATCGCCACCGTTGTTTATGTAATCATATAAAAACTTAAAAGAACACATGTTAGTAGGATGACATGTCTTAACTCACGTCCTATATATGATGCTCTCTCGAACCCATAGACTTCAGTCCAGTAGACCGATACTATTTTAACGAGAGCACATCATTATTTTATCCTGCTTAGCCAAATAGCGGTTATATCTATAAGCATATACGAGAAGATTGCCATCAGTAACTAAGTCAACTGCAGCTGCGTACCCATTTGTCTAACAATTAGGGATTGGCCGTTTGCAATATCCATCGATATCGACACCAATGGCAATATTATAGCTTCAACGCTATAATATCCGTTGGACTCAACATATAGAAATGATGTGACACGTCTTGAGTGTACTTTATGTTACGTAGGTAAATAACATCTGCGCTTATTTCAGGTATAACTCCAGTATTATTAAAAATCTGGGATGTTATTTATCATGAGGACATTTTTTAATTAAAATTTAGCTGTATACCTGTATATCTGTAGCTGTATATCTAAGAAAACAATAATAATATGGCACCATTTTGTGAGCACATTAAAATTTTACAAAATAAGATACCGACGAGAAACGTTACATCTATGCTCGAACTAGTTTAGTGAAAGTGTTAAAGTGCGTCTCATCTCATAGTGGCTGCTTTTGTACATTGCCTCTTTATTTATAGGAGATGCCGGTTCCCTCGCGATGTTTTACTTCACTGTTTTAAGGAAATGGCATTGTGCACATAATGTTTCTTGAGAAACTATTGATGCTCGTCTGGACTTGTAACCGGCGACCTCCGGATTTAAATTCGGAGTCCCCGCTGGGTGCAACTACGCTCTCGCAAAGTAACGTAGGTAATGTAAATTGTACTTATATCGTATAAGTTACATTGTTTTCAGAAGTATGTGTGATATGATAATTTATCATAGGATCCTTAGATCCTTGTTACGGTCTCGTGGTAGAAATATACATGAACCGTTTATATAAGTATATATTAGTATGCATAAAAACTTAAGGTTTACGTTTCATAAACACACAATATTCAATAAGTATATAATCATTATGCACTTTTCTGTTTCAAAAGAAGGCCCATTCAGATCACGGATTCACCAACTTCCCACATTGTAATAAATATAATTAGGCTCCGTTATCAATTCGTTTGTTGTTTTTTTTTATACATTTTTTGTTTGTTACCTTGCATCTCCGTCACTTATAAAACAATTTATAAATTTCTTTTGTTTTTTAAGGATTTACTTTCCAGTTAGTCCCATACAAAAATCATTAAAATCGGTTCAGTACCACGGTTTTTTAAATCAAAATAACTGAAAAAATATGTCATCCCAGTGCGAGATAATGCTTATAAATAAAGATTATATGTAGCTTAGAGTTTCATCTTTGCCACAATGCAGAACAGGAATAAGAAATTTAATTACCGTTACTGTAATTTTGTAATGTACAAAGAAATTTCAAAACAGTTACGTCTTCGAATAACCAAACAAAATGTTTTCACTTAAAAAGAAAACAATCAAGTATGAGTAATTTGTACAGCCACTCTCACTGAATACTAAGGAGATGAGCCAAACGAGGAATGAGTAAGTGGATAAGTAGGTAGGTAAATAAAGATCTTATATACGGACAATTTTGTTTACCTGGTAATGTAATGGTTGTGCAGAGTTTTGATCAGGATTTGACTGTGCTGTTTTTGTTGTTTAGCTTGTTTCTAATATCTAACACAAAATAATAATATGGTATATAAAATTATATGCAACTAGCTTTTGCCCGCGACTTCGTCCGCGTGGAATTCGGTTTTATCGCGCACCCCTATTTAACCCTTCGGAAAAGTAGCCTAAGTTACTCCTTGTTACATCAGCTATCTGCCAGTGAAAGTCCCGTCAAAATCGGTCCAACCATTTCAGAGATTAACCGGAATAAACAGACAGACAGTCAGACAAAAATTTAAAAAATGTTGTTTTGGTATATGTGCCGTGTATAAATCCATATGCACTTAGTAAAAAGCGGTTAATTTAATATTACAAACAGACACTCCAATTTTATTTATTTGTATAGGTTGTGTTTATTTAACGTAAACCTTAAGTTTTTATGTATACTAACATATACTTATAAAACAGTTCTATAATTACATATGCCATCCTTATCAATGAAGTCATCCTCATTCGTTATAAGGCTTTGTCATTTTAATTTTTCTACTACCTTTCTGCAAAACTTACACATCGCGTTAGGGAGTACAAAACTTTCGAAAAGTTGCCGTATATTGCCCGTCTAAATAGACGACGTAGTAACTGCTATTCATTCTGTGTTTTAAGAAAGTATCTAAGCTTCGATCCACCGAATATCCTACATCTAGTTAACGAAACTTTGAAGCACTCCACTTGGGGATTATTTATATCCTGCGGTAAGTTTGTTTGCGGGGAAATGATAGCCGCAACGCTTACATTTATGTTAGAACACCTAACGAGGAATTTATTGAATACCTACCTACAAACCTAAGTTCTACTATTATTGGTGTCACGGGCTCTCGCGAACAAATGTGGTGTAGCGATCAAAATGCGTCGGAAGGAGGATCCTTTCAGGCGCCCGACAACTGAGTTTTAATTTATGATTCTAAAACACACATTTTTAGATACATCGTTGACTCCCAAAATACGTAAAAATGTACATGTGTAACAAACGCAGCAATAAATTATATATATATGTATATATTATATATATTACATTTCCTATATCTAATAGGTACCTAGAGGTATATTAAAATCTCGTGTCACGGTGTTTGTGATCACACTCCCTGGAAACGGCTCGAACGATTTTTAAGTTTGTTTTGTATATTTAGTAAATATGAGAATAGGTCGTAAAGTATTTTTCACCCTCCTGTCTCATGTGCCTGTAATTTCACCGGCAACCACACCTTTGAAACCAGAACACAGTAACACAAATGCCTTACTGCTTGTCGGCAGAAAAAGCATAGTAGCAGTACTTCCCTAGGCGAACTTGGCGAGAGTTCTACTGCTCTCTACTAGATATTTTTAATTGGTAACCCACGCGTTGGCGCCGTATTGGCGCCCGCACTGTTTAGCTCTATTTACCGATCTGCTTTGGCTGGTTAATTATTATAACAAAAAAAATGTGAGAAGATTTATTCGTGGGATTGTAATGGCGGCGATGAACTCACTTCCCTCACGAGCGATCATCTGATCTCCTTTAGATGCGAGTTACTGGAAGAACCATACTTTGTTATAATTAGAGTCAGTGCTTTTATAAAGAAACAATAATAACAATTTCAGCAGAGTTATTATTTCACAGCAAAATTATTGAGATTCTATGATCCCACTGCCGAAAAACACCGACATATCCCACGTAAGCACTGTCCTCTGTTTCTACCTTCTAAATGGCAAATTTCATCGCAGTCTCGTAAGCAGGCACCACGGTTCTTGAAAGCTGTATCGGAATCTGCAAATAAGAGGCTTATAATCGGGAATACTTTATCAACTATTATCATAAAATCAAACATCCTAAACAATCCAAATAAATGAATATCATAAACAAATTTATTGAAATTCCTGCAGTATTTCGTCACAAAAAATTACTTCTGCTTGGGTCTAGAAAGACAGTTTCTAAACTTTATTTTCATAGATTTCATAAAGTATATAAGTATTATATCAGTTATCTGGTTCCCATGATACAAGCTATGGTTAGCTTACTTTGGGTCTAGATGGCGCTGTGTGAAATGTCCACCAATATTTATTTATTTATTATTTGAGCATTATAATTGACTCTGCATTGCAAACACCTACATTGATTTCTAATATACTCGTATATTTTTCAGTATCCCATGGGTAACTCTCAGAAAGGTCTACATAAATAAATTGTGAATAACACAAGGTAGGTATCAAAACACATTATTACTCTTTTCAAATAAGAGATTCTATTTTATGAGATATTATAAAGCATTATTTTTATTAAGTTATATTATAAGTATTGTGTGTAACATATTTGGTTGATTTAAAAAAGTAGTTAATATTATTATATTTTTAGGTACCTATGCATAAACTTGATATACTTGAATATAAATTAATGAACTGTTGCTAATGAGAAAAGTATATTGTGTGTAGTTACACTCACCCGGTAGTAATCCAATACTGATGATTAGAAAAATAGCAATAACATTCCAAAATATATCGTATTTAATTATTTTTTATTTCAAATCACAGCTTCAGCGACACAACACAGGTCTTTCAAATCTTTATTCTCACAAAATGTTACCGCCCCTATTCCTCGGTTTATAAGGAAACACGTTATTTGAGCGAGGAATCTGGGTATTTACCAGTTACACTCCAAGTACGTAAAGCTATGTAGGTACTGTACATACGTTTATTGCATTATTACTCATGACATTACTACTCACTCGAGTTACACGAACGCTATCAAGGTGATATTAACAAAACTTTAATCTGAGATTGTTTTGTATAGTAACTAGTTTCTGCCTCTGGCTTCGCACGCATGGTATCAGGATCAAAAGTAGCCTATTATCCTCATCTATGATCACAGGTCAATATTTCAACCTAATCGATTTAGTAGTAGCAAGTAGTCAATATAAGTATATTAGATCTTTTGTCGCTATAAGTCTTAAGTTCACCTATTTTATTTCCATTTAGTATAGCTGAGTACGTTAGTGTAACTAATGTAGCTCTCTGGCGGAAGTCGCTTTTCGCTATAAGACCGTTGAACTAATAGGTATAATTATATTATATACTATATAATCATAGTAATATGTATATAGTCATAGTAAATGAATCTAAATTATTTTTGACATAAACCCACTCCGTACTACTCCAAGTTTAGCTGCACGAAAATGCTAATTAGCATTCACCGATATAATTCTTTTTTTGTGCAATAAAGAATTTTCATGAACACTATAGCAATAAAATATTCGTGTAGAATAGTCTTCGATACGGCTTTCTTTTCTCTACTCTCTACTTGCCTATGCAGTAATGTAATGTAAGCGTCTGATGACATAAGCATTATGTAACATCTATTTTATGCCAAAAAGAGGATTTTCCTCCTGGGTAAGTACCTAATTTATTGATTCATATTGGATGGATTCCGTATATACTATTGATTAGAATATAATACATACTTTTGTATTGAATGTTTTTATCATTGTTATTTTAAATGTATTATTCTTTCAATTTCTTTACTTCCTTCTTGCTTTCTTTGTAACAAATGACACAGTAATGCAATAGACATGGCAAAGGGTGTAATAATACAGCTTATGAATAATTCTGCTATTGCTTTCATTTCATAAACACTTTGTCAGAACACACCTTGTACAAAATAAATAAAACCGTACATATATAAGGCTCACAATAATCCTGTACAAATTTATATACAATCATTAATTTCATACATTCAATATTTACGTATTTTATATAATACAAAGCTTAGAAAACTGATAGCAAAACAAACCGAACAACCAAAAAAAAAATTTTTATTTTATTCCGGTTTCAATTCTGCATAAATTTTCGGATGTGAACAGTGTTATTTAATTTACCCACCCATTTTATATGGAAGTAATCTGCCAAATTAATATAACAGATATAAAAATATCACTATATCTGTTCGAACTTGTTCGATGTGGCGTCTTATAGGGAATATAAATAATTAAAATAAAATAAATAATGGTGGACATTTCACACAGCACCATCTAGCCCCAAAGTAAGCTAAGCATAGCTTGTATCATGGGAACCAGACAACTGATATAATACTTATATACATTTCTTTTGTAAATACATACATATAATACATATTAACACCCAGACACAGAACAAACATCAATGTTACAAATGTCACATAAATGTTTGTCCTGAGTGGGGATCGAACCCACGACCTACAGCGCAGAAGGTAGGGTTACTAACCAACTGAGCTATGAGGCCAGTCATATAGTGGACATCAACACTAGGATAGGCCCTGATTACTGAAAATGACAATTTGAGTTTGTAAACTGGTCAGTGAGTCCTTGTCAGCTTTCGTCGCATTATTCCTCTCCGTGTATTAGTGATTCAATTACCTTTATGTTCAGTAATATCGCTGGAGTCCGTTCAGCGCAAGAGCTTCGGTTATCGGAGGTCTCATAATTGTTATTGGATACCTATGTATCCGTTCCATTGATGTTACAATGTTTCCTAAATTATTTGTGGTTCGGCTTCTCTCTATTGAGCGAGGGCTATCAATATTAATATATTTCCAGGTTCCTAAAGCTTATTGGATTACTGTTATTAAAGATTAGGCACTAAAACCAATTTTGGAGCCGTACTGTCAGTTGCATAAATATATAATATTACGTTTACAATTATTAATTGAAAAATTATCTTTATTTGTGCCAAATTATTGTTTTCGGTAAATATAAAATTATGCCAAGTTACAATTACTTTGGTACTTGATTGAGTGCATGCCCTAATTGTTGTATGAAAAATTGTGAATCACGAATCACAAAAATTTATTAGGAAATAATAAAGCTAGAACATAGTTCGATCATTCCACCAGTGAAATTTCAGACACTGGTTGCGCGTCTTAGAAAAGTTCTTTTTAGGGAACGAGAACGAACCGCATTTTTATTTGTGTCATATCTATTTTCATATTGTTTTTCTAAAAAACAAAAATCCTTAAATAGATATTATTAGCGCAGATGCATTAGTATTTTAGGCTTGGGTTTTGTAATGAAAAGTGTAGCATTCATTCTTCTAATATACCTGTACATTTACATAATAATATTCTGTACAGCCTATCCATGCAAGTTAGAATTGTAATCAAGTTAGCTATGCAATTACAGCGCAAATTGCAGTGTGCGGACAATAGTGATCTTATACGAACAAATTGAAACTCAGTTATTATCATTGACAACGTTTGGAAGGTATAATAATTAGTTCGTAACCAAATGTTACAATACTGCACGAAAGGAGCCTCTGAGGCGTACTTAAAATCCTTTCACCACACTGGTTCGAGAGAACCAATGACTCCAATAAAATAGTAACCAAATGTTACTTACTTTGATTGACAGGAGAAATTTCATCTGTCACGTACACTGTATGCCAATTTGTTCTGTTCTGTTTCGTCGTTTATAAATTAATGTATATTTTTAAACAGAAAAGCAGTAAAAATGGTGGACCAATAATTGCAAATATTGTTTATTTTAATTTCTCCAAAGTAGGACGATACCATACAACGTAACGGCTACAGCAACTTTATTTTTTGATGTGAAACATCTATAGCCGCACGTAAAACCGATTTCTGGCTTGGCGACGCGTCGCCACGGCATGAGCGCTGATTGGTCCGTTCAAGGTTACGACAAATCATAAACATTATTAGTGATGGGGTACTTAGTTTCTTACAAAATAATGTCGATGTTTCACATCTGCCAGGCGTCCCGTGACGGCTCACATTTTTTTTTATATGTACATAGTTTTTGTTTTCCTTCATGTGTTTGGGCCCACGTTGCTCGCGTCCGTAGGCGAATTACCGTTTGAATCCCTACACGTGTCCCCGGGTGGTGCAAAAGGAACAACCCAATGTAGCGGTAGAACTTGTGCTAAGTTTGTCCAGAGAAGTACTGCCATCACACCTGGTAATATGCCACCAAGCAGTGTTGCTGTATTCCGGTGGAAGGGAGTGGGTGCCGGCGAAATTGCAGGCGCATGAGACGTAGGTAAAATCCCCGTCTCGGGGTGATGGACGCAACGCAATGCGACTTGAGTCATCTCGTACTTTGGTGGAGTGGACTTGAGTCAGGTGGGCCGTCACCCGTATCATAAAATACTAATTACGCTTGTCTACTGGATAAATGGATAGTATCCCACTCATAGCGCGAGCCACAACCATTGAGTGGGGTTTGGTGCCACAATGCCGTAAATTTATTTCCAGACAATGCCTAGTGTCATTTGGTTATTAAGTAGATACCTCAGTCATACATTAATTCCCCATTGATCATAGTTAATTATAGTTTCCAAGAGATTAGAGATGGGCCATGGCGGTGATACAAATTATATTCAAATCATGATTTCTGTTTTAATCACTGTCATTACAATAAATATTTGTCAGAATGATATGAATACGTGGAAAATCAATATACATAGAAGCTGTAGTAGAATGCTACATATTTCGTAGCAAAATAAACCTATGACGTATGCTTAAAGTTACGCGCTCTTCTATACACACCCTCTCTTTAAACTGATGAATCGAAAACTTTTAAAAACATACGGTTGTCTCAAATCTTTGTTCTCCCCCGACCAGCTCTCCAAATTCGTAAGATAACAATCAGGAAAGTCTGAAGACGGCTGCGTCCTTCAAGTTAATTATAAGAACTTATACAAAGGGCGAAAAGGACCTGTGAGTGCCGAGCTACTCAACGCCTTCGAACCGGCCGGCCCTTTCATTCTTTGACGTGAAGATGAATTTATTTTCATTCAACTACCTACTCAGCTTATTTTTCTTTTAATTGTTTAGTTAAACTTCGCCGATCCTATAATTCGGCGGCGGAAAGAAGTGGTATATTCAATTCACACAAGATTTAAATCAAATTGAAATTCAACATCAACTCGTAACAATTGAAGCGGATTTATTTGTTCGTGCTCGTTCTTATTCAGTGGAAACTCATTCTGAAAACGAAACTCCCGCTCTGGCGCTCAGGCAGCGTAGTGAAATTGCGCGATTTGTCGATCTGAAAACTTTTTTGTGTTATCAAGCTTCGCTTGTCTTGAAGGTAACTACAAACGAGAACTCATCAATTTGAGATCTTAAATGTTGTTTGTCCGCAACTGCCCCAGAAGGTAATAATAAAAAGCAATCCACATCACATTCTCATATTCACATATTTTCTCCTTTGTGGACTTCACCGATCGCCATGTAGTCCCACACTAAGTATAGTTTGTACTATGAGAACTAGATAACTGATAAAATAACTATCGTTTTCTGTTAATACATAGATGCATAGCCGTCTTATATAGGGCCGAGTATAGAGCCCCACGCAGCAGGACCATGTAATTAACGTTTTATTTGCATTTTATATGTACTCGTATATGTAATGCAATGTAACAATGTAACAGCTCATACAAATCAGTTGGTAGTAACTCTGCTGTAGGCTGTGGGCACACCCAGGACAAACAACGTGACGAACATTATGTAGATGTTTGTTCTGTGTCGGGGTGTTAATATGTCTTATATGTATGTATTTACAAAAAGTATATGTTTTCTTTCAGTTGTCTATTTCGCATAGTACAAGCTATGTTTAGTTTGGGGCTAGAGGGCGCTGTGTGAATTGTCCTCCAATATTTTATTATTAGAAGGATAAGAAGGAAGGAAGAATACTTAGACACGTACAAAACTTGCATTTCAATATTTGTACTTAGCTGGAATTGAACCCGCATCACAATCGGTCTCTCGCTCGAACCACTGCATAATCGAGAACATCTGAACATAGGACATTGATCAGAATATCTGCGCAGACATTGTCGCTCCGATATGGTCAGTAAATGTAGAGTGAAAATGACCCGCAACCGGCCGAGGCTATAATTTCCTATTTACGGCCCATAAAGGCTTTCATTTCCAAGCTTTTGTTATTGAAAAACCCTTAAGACTTCTTCGCTGGCCATTTTATTGAGTCACTTTATTGAAAAATTAGCTAGCCTGCTAGTGACTTTGTATGCATGATACGTGAGCTAAGAGAAATTAATTTATTGTGCTTCATCGTAATCGGGATGTGAGTAAAATAAGATTAAAATTTGAACCAGCAAAAGGCGCAACTACTCGTACCATATTGTATAACCCGAGTAATTTATCATGAAGTTTATCAAGACTCGCGGCGTCTTTTTATGTTTGCATTATTATAGGCGAATCTTAGTAAGAACTTATTTAGACTCGGTTTTCACGAATAGTTATGGATTCACGGAGATGGTTTGTGACTACAATGTACAAGTTGTCCGTAGTTAGTGCTAAGTTTAGCACGGGTAGTACCCGTGTGAGGCCGGGTCGGGTCGCTGGTAGTATATAAAATTTTGTAAAATAGGAATTACTGTAATTTGTACTTATATTTTTAGAGCACTATTTTGTTAAGCACCAATGTTATTCTTATTTAAAGTGAATCAATCCATATTTATGCTTGGTACTCAAAGTGTACAAATAAAAAATATCGAATTAGGACTTTTTAATTATTTACAATTGCAAAGTCAAATTCACGCCACATGACGCGTTAGCTTTCACTTTTTTAACAATTTACCGTCAAACGACCATTTTATGTTAAAACTAAAGTTACCGGGGAAGGCAAACATGCATGGAAAGGTAGGAAAGTTGCAAAGCCAGCCACATTGCGCACAAAGCGCTGTGAAAACGTAGCCACTTTCTGATATACCGATACCGCTGTGGGACACCGCCGCAGGATGTGGTCGGGGCGGCCGATGGACGAATCATAATACTGTATAATACTGTACACAGACAGTACAGAAAGTAATTTATGTTGCTTTCTATGATGTTAAGTGTTAACTTGTTTTTTTTTTCTCCAGATATAATTTGATTGGTGGGTTCGATGTTTGTCCTGGATAGGACCCAGGACTGTGTCTGGGTGTTGATATGTATTTGCAAATAAAGTATAAAAGTATATCATTTGTCTGGTTCCCATGATACAAGCTATGCTTTTACTCGCTTTTGCTTTAGCTTACTTTGGGGCTAGATGGCGCTGTGTGAAATGTCCACCAATATTCATTTATTTTATTTTATTACCAAATAGATCTATAGAATATAAAAAATATGTAAGTAGATTATTTATAAAAGGCTCTCTAAAAACCAATTCCATTTTTATCATTATTTATTACGAAATTACTATAGAAAAAAATACATTTTATTTTCTACACACACGGAAGACAATTAATACACAAAAAATACAATTTGAAAAAGAACTCAAATTCCGCACCTTGTGCAGGGTCCCAGTCTCAGCATAATACAGCAATAATTATATCATTATTTACTTTATACAAATCTTTCATAGCAAGTAGAGTGTTGTTAAAACTAATTGAGGTTGTCAGATGCAGGTATTTGGCTCGTGGACCTCGATGCTATGCTTAAACCAAAGTTGTTCCCCAAAAAAAAAAACTATTCCTACTAAGCAGAATGTTTAAGACTGACCAAAAATTCTTTTATTTGGTACAGTTACGGAACGAGCCGGCGCGCCACGGCGGTCCACCTAATGTTAAGTGATAAACTCAGCCCATAACAACCGTTGCGATTTGGGTCCTCCCTACTAGGTACGACAAGTCCCAAGTCACATCATATGCACCCGTAACTCTGAGAGGTGTAGGTGGAATGTCTCATGTGCCTGTAATTTCACCGGACACCACACCTTTCATACCAGAACATAATAATGCGAACTCACTGCTCGGAGGCAGAAATGGGAATGGTGGCAATAATATACTGGACTACTGCTCTCGTGATCTCGTGATGGAAGACCAGTGAATAACAAATTTAAGATAATATCTCGATGATATTCTAAATATATTACTTTACTCATTAATAAAGTATACAGTCATTACTTAAAAGGTAGATAATGGCATATAAAGAGTAGGTAAATATCTATTGGACTATAAATCACCGCACCTGGTTAAACTCCCACCTTATATATAATCTCGTCGAATCCTAGACATAAGGCCGCAACGGTTTACTAAGTTTTACTTGTGGGTTCCGAACTTTCTTACGTCCTCGTATGTTTCCCATGTCGTTATGAAACTTATAACTCAATAAATTACGTCGGTGGAATGCTTATTTGACATACGCGAGAACTTATAAGGCTACCTTTTGCAGTTTCTATCAATACGAAAATAACGTTACAGTGTCACAAACCTCGTCCATTCCTAAATTTCATTATTGTGTACCGAAACTTCGAAGCGTGTTGGAGTTTATATTCCCCGGTAAATTTAATTAACTGAGCACAACACTATTACCATACCGTTATCAGAACCTATTCATAAATTCTAACCGATTCGAACCAGTTATCAAATCTGCTTTCTACAAATTTGTGGATAGTTTGCTTGGTGATGGTGATATTAAAAGAGCACAACATATTTCCTCAAGTGAATCGATTGACCTAAATTACCCCCATAATATTGAGAATAAGCAACTGTCCTCACGGAAAGATCTCTACCTCTCCGATCCCCCGTAAGAGAGCGATCAATTGTCAATGTCAATTGTCAAATCAATTGTCAATCAATTGTCAATTGTCAATTGATTGTCAATGCAACGAGCCAGGATGTACAGTTGCAGTGCTGTCATTCCAGATAGCTCATTCAACTTGCTATCTGGTGGTTCAGGCCATGCAGCAGAATATCTAGGATACCTGTAGACTTTAGCCATACTGAAGTTTTCAAGTCTATTTGAAACGTAGTCACTGCGATATTAGGTTGCGAATCTGTGCTCTTAAAAAAAGAGACGGCAAGAGGGAAATATGTAAATATAAAAAAACAATTATAAAATAGATATTTTGCAATTATATCTCTCTTAGTCTGATACGATTCGGTTCCACCAGACCTCTTTATTTAGGTCAAGAGCTCGTGATCAATGTGAGAACATCATTTAAAACAAGCGAGTCCCCCTCGCCTGCTCTCGTATTCGAGTACATTCCGATTTAACACTTTAGTGCTCGCCTGTTTATTTTTCTTCGAATCGACTGCAGCAATTTTTTTCTCGGGACTTGCTCGGTCATGCGGGTAGCAGTTTTGTTTGCGAGCTTACTGGAATTACAGTGGACGAATTTTTGCTGTCAAAATGTGCGCTATGTTGTCTGACGCAGAAACAATAAAATGATTGTAGGATATAACGAAATAGCAATGATGCTGACCGCTGAAGTGACCTGTTAATAAAATTGGTATTTCTTCAAAATATATATTTAATAAGGAAAGAAAAATACTGTACCACCATGGTGGCGTTTTGATCACAATTCAGGCAATAGAACTTGTGCCAAGCTGGTTCTGGCGCCAAGCAATAACGAATACTGTGATCCGGTTTAAAAGTGTGGTTGCCGGTAAAATTACAGGCACTTGACATTCGTCTCGAGGTAATGGCGCAATTCAACGCAACTAGGATCTTTATACCTAAGTTGGGACCCAAGATGTATTGCTTTTGTTACTGACAGAAGTAACTGCTTAACATCAGCAATCTTGATCGTAGTTGTAACTTCTTCGTTGTATGTTATTCACATAAAATATATATATATATATATATATATATTTTCCTTTACCCATTTCTTCCGACAATCAAAAACTAATGAAGAATGTATCCTATAAGTACTTTAACCCAATTTTATATCACTCCCTTACAAAAAATAGCAACCCTTGCTATAAGTATTGCTTTCATACAACGCCCACATATGATACTAACCTGGTATTGTATGCTGCGTAAAAGTCCCGAAAGCGATTTGTGAACGTAGAATATACTGACGTTTATTTAGTAACATATCATTTTGCACTACTATTAGTATCGCATTTAGCCGTAGGTATGTTTAGGAATATTTTTATTTTGACATATGTGTTTACTAAATTATGAGATATATATACTTTTCCGAGGGGTAAAATAGGGGTGCGTGAGAAAACCGAATTCCACGCAGACGAAGTCGGGGGCAACAGCTAGTATAAAATAAATCCATTATTAGATATAAGAATTAGTAATTAAGATTAAAATATGTTTGTTTAAGATCTGTGGATCTTGTGAAACTAAATAAATAAATTCTTTAGTTTTTGATTAACAAATTAAACAACAATTTGTCTGGTGGATCGTGGGTGGATCGGAACTCATTCCGCGACGTCTCGTCGACGTAAATTAATTATTTCCCCCGGGACGTACTGTGACGCAGGTGTTATATAATTGATGGTAACAGCTCTCATTAAACAAATAAACGAATGTAGAATTAAAACGTTATTATGATCATAACCTCTTGTTTTAAACAGTGTTAGTAACGTTATGGGATACACCAAAAATTAGAAAATGTATTAATCATTTTTGTGAGAGACAATAAATATATATAAAATAATATAATATAAATTAAATAATATAAAAAATATATAAAAAAATAATAATATAAAAGCTAGAAAGAAAATAACAATAATGATATGAATAATGAACCCATTTGAGTTACAGTGTTTTAAGTTTTTTTTTTTACTTGATATCGTCCGTAACAACTGAACTAAACGGCCTACTAAGAGGTTATATAACTAAATTATTATAAACTTATTTCATAAGTATTTGCTATTTGTATAGTTAACCAATTGGAGTATGTACTACTATCTAATCTAGACGATTAGACGAGAAAACTTCAGTCATGAGATACTGAAACTCTACTTCTCGTAATTAATGTTAATTTAGTTACATTTACGGATTTTATTCGGAAATAGCACGGAAACACCTTGTAGTATTAGGGGGCTATCTTCCAATTCTCCAATATCTATTACCGTTGTCGATAACGTAAGGGCGGCGTTTAAAGAACTTATCGCCTATTACCGCTGTTTCCGAAAGGCTATGTAACTCAATCCACCGCAGATGTTAGCAGGATTTCCTGCTTTCGATTTAATTCTACTGAATTCA
The DNA here is from genome assembly GCA_947359385.1 of Chesias legatella. Classification (NCBI taxonomy): domain Eukaryota; kingdom Metazoa; phylum Arthropoda; class Insecta; order Lepidoptera; family Geometridae; genus Chesias; species Chesias legatella. Next base: position 6,704,748 of record OX375768.1, read on the forward strand.
CCTAAATCACGAATTGCCTAAATTATTCAAAACATAATTTACAATCGAATAGTTTTTTGAAAATTAATTAACGAGATTGGATAACTGTTATCGGCAAAGTATATAAATCACATTCTATACAATGCTGGGTTCGTCTAGGCAATGACTAATCTCATAGCTCAGTTAATAAGCAGCTCTACCTTTTAGCACTACCTGTTGGTTCGATTCCTACCTAGGGCAAACTTTTGTGTGTCGCGTGTTTGGTCTTTCTGCGTACTATAATATATTAATTGTTTATATTTATATTTATGTATTATATCTGTTATCTGTTCCCCATAGTACAAGCCTTGTTTAGTTTCAGGCTAGATGGCGCTTGCTGAAATGCCCACTACTTATATTGATTATTATGTATAAAATATTTTTAACTATTGGTTTGACGTTTTATTACTTTTTTTTATTATTTTTTACTTCCCACACAGCGCCATCTCGCCCCAAAGTAACTGATAACTGATAATTGATATAAACTTACATACTTTTTTGTAAACACATATTATAATATATACTTAATACATATTAAACACCCAGACACTGAACAAACATCTATGTTCTTCATACAAATGTTTGTCCTGGGTGGGAATCGAACTCACGACCTACAGCATAATTATCACATTACGTCGTAATAATAATATAAATATTTATTGCGCTACGCTTGTGTGCAGGTTGCGGCCCAGCTCCAACACAGTGTTAGCACTGATAGCTGCATGAGTGGACTGCCCGTACACCAGACATTGTTGTAACAGGCACGTGTTAAGCAACACTGCGCACTCTTAACATTAATGTATATGCAATTACTTTATTAAATTTATTTATGAATAATTGTGTTTCGTTTTTAAAATTTTATTTGTATGTCTTTATATTTATTTTTATATTTGTATCATAGTTCATAGTTATGAGTGATGAGAGTGACTTGAAATAAATGTAGGATTATGAAAATTTCTTCAATAGTATTATAATGATGCAGGCTAATTTGGGAGTTTATGGGTCAGATGATTCTGAATGCCAAAAATGCTATTTTCATTCAGGTTATCTTTATATAGTTGAACAGCTACAAAAGCCATTTTTTGTTAAATGACTATTATTTATTCCATGGTTCAATTCATTCCGATGAAACGTTGGTCGATAAATAACCATAGCGCTGCTCCGTAAATTCGCTAGAGTCCAGTAAATAGGGATTATGGTGGTTAAAATGCGATATACCTCACAAACGACAGCAGGCTCGATTTAAGGACACATTCGTAGTTTAGCGGCGCTCATATTTAAATCACATTCAACAATCAGTGATATAAGGCTCTAAAAAACACTGTTTTAAAATGTTTTAGGATATTATTACAATGCAATAGAGAGAGCTAAATATGGCAAAACTAGGGTGAATTCAATATTTCATTTCGCCAAAGCAATGAGTTATCCTCATAAGTAGTCTTAGAAAAAACTGACAAATTAAAATGCAGCCACGGAAGGGATAGGTATGTTAATTTAAATAATACACAATATAATTTCAAAAATATAATAATTTCATTACAAAAATGTCATTAACTACCGCACGTAAACCTAAGTTTTTGAACTTGAAACTATAATTTATATAATAAATATTTTAATTCTGCCCCATGCCTCCTCCAAGCTCAAGCTACGGCCCTGAAATTGAGTCGTTCTCTCCCAACGGATTAATCTGAACTGAATTTAATGTCAAGCTTTTTATGCAAAGGATACTATGAAGTTTATTTGCCTACTAGATTTGTGATGAATACCAATTGAACAAGATGCTGTAATGCTTCTCCTGAGTATGTAATTATACGCAGTAGGCTGGTTCTTGGTCTATTTGTAATTTTAACTTGTTAATTCTTAAAAGCTTAAGTAAGGCCTAAGGTGTTAAGGGGTTATACTAAAGTTTCTAAATTAGTAAATAAATATAGCCTAGATCTAAATTCACATTGCAATTAAATAAATAAATAAACGATTGTATTTGTTCTCAATTGTAAATGATATTTCTTCTATATTTGTGACCAGTGTAACAAAAGAAACTTTTTTCCTATAACATTTTATTGGCGGCATCTTAGGCCCCATCTACAAATAATATTGCAGCATCAGAGGTCGGGTAATATTTCACAAAGGTCAACTCCAGCTTTATACGCAGGGAGTGGTTCTAGTAAACAGAACAAATAGAAATTACTCTGAAGGGATCTTCATAGTCACAAGGGGACGTCATTATGTATGTAAATACGCACTTCCGGCCGTGCATACCCCAGGGAAGGGTTTGGTCTTGCCAGCAATTTTTCTCTCATTTTATTTATTAGGGTAGAGTGCAGACTTTACAACTTTGACGGTAATGCGGGTGTTAAGTCAGGGCGGTTCTATTAGTTCGGCAGCACACGTCATATTTTTGCGTAAGATTCCCCTATACTGCTACTAATTGTATCTTGAAACTAGTACCACACTAGAATGAGTTCGTATAATTGTGAACCGAGATATCTTGAGATGTCGCTGCGGCGCAAAGCCGTGTGTACCCGTGCGCACCCCGCCCCGCGTCCCGCATACCATCGGGAAGGTCGACTTTACGGCGGTCGAGCTATAATTCCATAATGAAGCAGTTGAGCGCACTCGCTAGATTCTAGTAGGTTCGGTTGAACAACCTAATGTCAAGTGATAATGGATGTATCACGCAATGTGTCGATCGTACATGAATTCATCCGATCGGGTAATCGTATCGGGCATTAATTCAATTAATAGCCAGGCATTCGACGTGTGCGGTGGCTCTTACAGATTATGAAATGAAATGGTTTGGTCGTCATTCATTTAATAATTTATTTATTAGGAAATAGTTGAGAGGGAAACTCGATATAAATAAATAATCTCGTTCTCAGTTCGGATCCAGTTCGGACCCATGCACATCAAACACTTACACACGCACGCACACACAAACATACACACACACACACACACACACACACACACACACAAAACACCACACACATACACACCCTCGCACCCACTCACCCACACACACACACACACACACACACACACACACACCCTCGCACCCACTCACCCACACACACGCACACACACCCTCGCACCCACTCACCCACACACACACACACACACACACACACACACACACACACACACACACACACCCTCGCACCCACTCACCCACACACACACACCCTCGCACCCACTCACCCACACACACACACACACACCACCCACACACACACACACACCCACCCACACACACACACACACACACACACACACACACACACACGCACTCAATCTGTCTGTAATTAATTTCAGTTTTTCTGGCCTATTTCTTTATCTAATTTTTGTCTTTGTCTCCTTTTTTATTTTTATTTTTATAGCTTTAAGCCTTTACTTACCGTTGTGTTTCCGTGGAGTGGGGGCCTGGTGACTAGTAACACAGGCTTTTAGCCTACCACTAGCACCAGTCTCTCATAAAAACCGGTTTTTTTCACTATAATTTGTAAATTAGTTTTAACTTCACGTGTTTTTTGTGAGAGAAAATAAATATATATATTATTATTATTATCTCGATATAAATAAAATAAATAAATGATAAATATAAATCCTAAAATTGAAGATTTTTAATAAGAATTCTTATGCATTATTGTAGCAAGATAAAGTATCAAGGTAATCATTCTTAAATACACACAAACTTACATAATATCACGCCTGTTTCCCGTAGGGGTAGGTAGTAATCAAGGTATTCCACATGCTACGATCCTGACATACCTCTGAATAGCTGTGACGGGACTTTCACTGGGAGATAGCTGATGTAACAAGGAGTAACTTAGGCTACTTTTCCGAGGGGTAAAATAGGGGTGCGTGATAAAACCGAACTCCACGCGGACGAAGTCGCGGGCAACAGCTAGTACAGAATACGCGACGTAGACTAAGTTAAACACCTACGCATTTGCCCTCCATACATTACATACAGGTCGTGGCGTGGGCGCGATGTTTCAGCACTCTTACAGTTTCATTAATCCGACCACAATAATTTAACATATCTTTCGGGGCATAAGTAGTGTAATGTGCTAATGATAAGGCACAGTACCTACTTATTTAAAAACACCATTAATTCAGTGCAAAGCCGTGACAACGAAAATTTTACAATATTATAGGAAGATAACATTTATTGATATATTTATAATTGATTGATTTACTATACGTGGAAATTTTGTAAAGATTAATCATTAAACTAATGTAAAACAATAGGTGGCCTTATCGCCAATAGTGATTTTTTTCAGGCAACCTTTGGATGGACCGGATATGTGATAATAATAGAAGAGGAATGTTGGAAAACACATTTAAAAAAAACGATATACTCCAATGAGCTCATTAATAAGGAAATCAATAAATATATGTATTAATAAACTAATAACATGTTAAATGCATGCATTTATTAACTAAGTCATAAATAATATTTCGTTGCCATGTTCTAATGATGGGCAGGGACTTGTTTCTAATATCGACAGGCAGTTCGTTTCAAAGACTGACGGAAGGGTGTATGTGGAGCGTGAATTACGTGTATTTGAAAGATATGAATATTGAAATCTTTCCTTCAGGTAAGGAGGATTATGTTTAGTAACATTCTTAGTATTTAAGTTGCGAACATGCATAATAGGTTAACAATTTGAAAGCAATAGCAGACCGGATGCATTTGAAGCATCGCGTGCTGGGCAGGCTCGTGAATATCGTAGCTGTTGGTAGAGCCAAGATATGGATAAACATCCATATTACTTAGTTGAGCTACGTTATGGCTACCGCAGCCATACCATATTTAATTTAAAATTTTATGTCGTAATTTTTACTTTTTTTGTATTTTTATGATTATGGAGCGCAAAATAATTTTTTCTTTTATTTTATCTCTTTGCGACAGAAACATATAATATGACGTAAAGTTTGTTATTAAAAAGAACGTGAGTTACTGATGGAGTTAAAGTGATGATGATGGAGTGGAAAGTATTCACCGTATTTAAAAAGTATACATGTTGTTTAATAATCTCTGCAACAGGTTATACTTATCCACTTAAATACTCTTGTGTCTGCGTAACTTCAAGCTACTACTTACTACTATTACTTTCTGACACAGATAAAGGAATGGTCGCTTCGTCTGATTTTGCAGTGGAGCTGTGTAGATGGTAGTTATATAATTTAATTGCCTTAAAAACCTTTAGCAGGTAAGCACTCATTGTAATAAAATCTTCTGTACAATGCAGGTTTACAATATGTTCGTCTGTTGAGCCTGTGGTAAGGTCCCAAAAGGAACGCAATATCGGCATACCTCCCCGTCGTTCGTGCAACACTCGGCATCTGCTCGATTGATTATGTACCTACATATCTATCTATTATATATCGATCATACTGCCTTTAGTTATTATGTATGACAGGTTGACAAGTAACTTACTAACTTACTAGTGGTTTAAACAGAACTGGAATACTCTATTATCTGTAATGGAATTGGTATTATATCACGATGAAATATGAGTAAACTTTTTTAAAATTAGTAACGAATCCTCTATTTATGTTTTTTCTATTGATTGGACAGAAATGAAAAATTTTTGGATACTTCTTATAAATATTTTGGTCATAAATATTGCATTCACTGTTTCATGCGTTGATGCGTACCTACTGTTTGTTGTCAATTCGTAAGTAACGATCGGAATATATCTGATTTGGTAAGTTTCGCGGTCAGTTTGTCACTACAAATTATGATTACAGCAGTTTCAAACAAACAGTTTAGGGGTTAAAATAATCTCAGTTTTCATACTTTCTCATTAGTTGTTTGAAAAATTGACCGCTTGCCAAATTTCAGCAATGTATGGTACCTAATAGAAGTACACCGAACTTAGGAATTTTACATTATGGCAATTTGTACAAAGGCTGTTACTTGAAAAAACATTGTGAAAATATAATTAAAAAAATCTTTCCCAAGTGTTGAAACACATCACATTCATATGTTACCCATCTCGACCTGAATTAATCACATAAAATTTGTTCACACCATTTAAACCCCCCCTTCTCTACAACTATCAATTGGATTTAGCTCAAAAATCAGCAGCATTACCTATCAAGATTCAGGACAAGTTTTCATTGGACATGTAGGTACGTATGTTCAATGAGTTTATACATACAAGCTACTCACAATGCCGATCTGTCCATGTCGGAGGAACTTCGCTGGCATCGCACGCTCATGCGGCATGGAATAATAACGTTTTACTTCAAGTACACTGTGACTCAAATGTTAAGCCTTGTTTGAAGGAGGATTTTTTTTATAATATAAATATAAAATTTCAATACATTTTATCCCAACGTCAAATATTTGAACTAAATGAGAAGGTACCTACTACCCTCGCTTCCATTTAACCAATATATATTTACAATTAAACATCAGCGAGCTTATGTTAGGTTCAAATCTAAATCAACCGATCAAAAGGAATGGTTCTAAATAAATTAATACCCGTTTATAACCGACGGAATGTTTACTCAAAGCGTCTCAAAGCTCCCATTTTATTTATCTTAATCGGTTTCCAGAGGCGGCGATAGGTTCTATGGGCCAAATCAATTCGTTAAATGGATTCCACTCCATCAATCGTTTGCTGGCGGATACACTAATTAATGTACCTAATTAAGAACAAATATCCGCTGGCAGAGAGACAAGCGAACTTCCACAGTTTTCAAAGTAGGTATATAGCACAAAAACTATCAACGCCTTTGAAGCCCTAGAGTCTAGGACCTAGAAGTTGTACTATTTTATTTGGATTGCTTTGGCACACATTTATAGAAAATGGATACCCACTGTAGCTCTATTCTTAGTAGTTACATCTCGAATATGACGTTACGACGGACTTGCCAAAAATCAAAGAGTTATGGTTTTAAGTATTTTTTCATGTTAAACGATGACAACTGCGTACGTAAAAATAGTATAGTAAGTGAGATAACCGTCGAACAGACTTTCATGAAAAGATCTCACAATTGGATATGCTGGATGTAGGCCTTCGGCGCCCTTCAGCGAGAAAAATGAAAGATAAGCAGTTTACAGTACAGGGTCTAATATAACATTATCATATCGGTAACAGGGTGTTACAAATTGTTTCGTGTTAGAAAGATTGATAATGAAATTGCAATCATTTTATTTACAAACTAGCCGTTGCCCACGACTTCGCCCGCGTGGAATTCGGTTTTATCACTCACCCCTATATTTTACCCCTCGGAAAAGTAGCCTAAGTTACTCCTTGTTACATCAGCTATCTGCTAGTGAAAGTCCCATCAAAATCGGTCCAGCCATTTCAAAGATTAGCCGGAACAAACAGACAGACAGAAAGATAGACAAAAATTTAAAAAAAAAAGTTGTTTTTGTATATGTACCGTGTATACATCCATATGCACTTAGTAAATAGCGGTTATTTTAATATTACAAACAGACACTCCAATTTTATTTATTTGTATAGATAAGATCTACGCTATGGAACTTGTCGGTGTAACGTTTTCAGTGGATCATACCACTTTGCTTGCGTCCGTGGGTGATTATCATTTGAATCCCTACACATCTCCCACGGGTGGTGCGAAAGGAGCAACCCAAAGTAGCAGTAGAACTTGTGCTAAGTTCGCCCGGAGAAGTACTGCTACCACACCTGGTAATCTGCCGCCAAGCAGTGATGCACTCGTATTGCTATGTTCTTGCTAAAGGCTTATGAGACGTACCATCGCCATTTCGGTCGGTCCGTCTCTTTGTTGGTGAGGACTTGAGTACTGATGTTGTCTACGAGAGGCGGTTACCACTTACATCAGGTGGGCCGTCAGCTCGTTCCGTCACTTATATATCACATCATGTATATGTATCTATCTATATGCCACATATGATACTAGATACTTCTTAGGGTTAAAACATCAATTTTTGCATCAGTAAGCAAATGTTATTCAAAACAAGCAATATAGACAACAAGAAGTAGAATGTTTACAGCACTACAACTGGTAATAAACATGTGCATATACTGTTCGGAGTAGCAATCCGGGCTGCATTCGAGGGATTTGATATTATTGATTCGTCGGGCTTCAAGTCCAACACCTCTCGATTGCTTTAAGCAACAGGGCAGCCATTGTATTCACATTTAACTATTATTTCATGTAACATTGTTAATGTTTATCTTGTGGTGTATAATAAAGAGTTTTCTATTTATCTATCTATCTCTCGCTTGACAGTTCTCGTCTGCGTTAGCTACCTCACTCAAACATCTACTAAACGTTATATGAAACGAGATTTTTTGTTAGTCATTAATAATTGAATTTCATATACGCGGTATGCAAATTAGACGGGAGTAAAATCGAGCATATCTCACAAAAAGTAAAATTGTTGTGTTTCTACGCATCAAATTCGCGCATCTCATACTAAACTCCGCTGGAAACATAGTGGACAGCAAGCGGAAACTCAGATGCTTTGGACACGTCGCTCGTAGAAACCCTGACAGCCTAGAGAAGGTAATGGCAGTTGGCCAGGTCGACGGGAAAAGACCGCGCGGTCGCTCACCTACCCGTTGGTCAGGCCTAGTTAAGACGCTCACTGGCCTGCTAATATGTAGCTATTAAGACCGCCGAGGACAGAAGTACATGGAAGAGTGCATCAAGTGATCAACATGTCAGACTAGACATAACCTTCAGCAATAATTCGCGCATCTCATACTAAACTCCATTCGCGCGTCGGAGCTGAAACGCGCCATTTTATCCATATCTCATCTAATTTTTTCATCCTAACCACTAAAGTTTCCTTGGGAGAAAACCTTGGAAGACTGTCGGTTATCAAGTAATGAAAAAATGTGCTTATTTAAAAAATACACGTAACTACTGTGTACGTGATGAAGAGTAGATAGTGTGTGATAGCTGAGTTACCCCCGTTACAGAAGTGCGTGAAAAAAGTCGCCCGATAAAGATTTTCCCTTAATTTTCTGAATGCATTTTACCTACCTCTAGATGAGATATTGAGAAACAAAAAACAAAATTAATTGGATCGAGAAGTAGGTTTGTATGCTATCTCGGAATTTATGTTTATTTGGATGATGATACATTATTTAGAGAGACATTTAGATAGATAGGCATGTATAATTTTATTGTTAAATAGCCCCTCTCGAGGTGACCTTCCAAAAGAATATTGGATCAATGTGATCACGATAGCCACCCTACAACAGCATTAACGTCTTGTCATATCAATTGTAGGTAGTTAAATATTACTACTGGTCAGTGTATACTTCAGGTAAGTCATAATGATGGATCACCTGAAACTTTACTAGATCACATAAAAACAATGGCCTTACCACGTCCCCTTTTTTCCAAGGGTCCATTCATATATCCTCATAAGCCTCCCTTCTGCATCCATTACATATCCTCTCATGCGGGAGACAAATTATCTAATAGGTACAGTACAGTCACCTCCTTAAATAGATAAAATTAACGGCGAAAATTTTATAATGAAAAGATTTCGGCACCTTTCTCCAGCCTTCGGCTTGTACTATAAACAACGCAAAAATATATTTTTTCATTACTCATTTATTGCTGGTGGATCGTCCTGGTTTTTCCACGGGTTAACACTACTAAATATTTACAGCTAGATATGTTAATTATATGCTTTCCTCATGTATCGCTATCTAATATTAAAAATCGTATCCAAAACCCTGAGTTTCTGTCTAGCCAATACACCGATGGACCGATAGAACAACACGGCAGCGAACTTTATAGGCGTATAAATATTATAATTTTTACTAAATTATTCATACAATGTTATTATTTTGTGATAATGTATTTTTTTATTAAGTAATTGAATTTTGTATTTTTGAATTCTAGTTTAGTGACGTGTAATAATGGCCTTATGAATAAAGGTAGTGTATTGTATTGTATTGAATTGTATTGTATGGTATTGTATTGTAGAATCAGACAGTGCCCTGCTAATAGTGTTGAAAGTACCAACAGTAGAAGTGTAGGATAGTCTAGGTACCCTACTCACGTTCTTGTCTAGTAGGTCACCTGTGCGCAATGGATATTAATTAACGTTAAGGCTTTGCAATCTCCACTGTAATTAGTTACCTGAGAAAAACAAGAAAGTTCCTTTGAATTAGAAGCCGCTTTTTTATCGCACTCATTTGTACTTTTGACCCTTCGTTTCAAAGAAGTATTTCTATAAATTAGTTTGCAATATATTTACTGTCACCGTATCATTCTGTGTGGAAAAGATATATTGGCGGCAATTTGATTTTAAGAAAAAATACAACATTAATCCTCCTTTCCTCTTTGAACTCCTTTCAACATACGTAGTTACCTACTTTTTGATAGATCACTTTAAACATACATATTTTTGCACCAATTAATTAAAGTGAACCTTTATTGAAATAATAATAATTGTTGTTGGATTAGTAATTATTTATTAACGTATTGATAACTATTTGTCGCAAGTGCCGATTCTTATTCCAGAACAAGTAACGGATATCATACCAAATAGGGTAGCAAGCGATCCAAAATTAGGATACCGTCTAATCGTTTTCAGTAGTTAATAGCAGACATATTCCTTCAATAACTCAATACTCTGTCACGGTAGTGGAAAATTGTGGTCGATAGCTATTGTGCTGCGCTAATTGGAAAAATGCTTGGCTTTGTCCGACCACCCTTTATTTATCTAGTGGGATCGTTAGTTCCCATCGCATCCAAGCAACTTGCAACCGCTTCGGTCGATACTCACTTTTGTCCCAGATAATGTACCTATTAAGTATTGGATGAATATTTAAGAGAATAAATTAATACTAAAATAAATCGTTGTACGTACGTTCTAAGTAAAATTTTTACAGGTACTAAAGTAGTAGGTAGCGTAGGTAGCGTACTATACCTCCCAAATTAATACGTTTCCGCAAAAATATACAATTTGAAGGGCATACATACGTTTCCTATATAATTATGCCGAACATACATAAGAAAATATTGACATACAAATTGAGAACCTCCTTTTTTTTAAGTCAGGGCAATACTTTTTAGTCGCATTAACCCTTACTCGAAAATACGTATAGCACGTAACTTGAGACATGATGTTTATTTCTTCGCCCAAAAGGTTGAACTAAGGTCATGGGAAGTTGCTTACCTCCGTCGTAGGTACATACACATTGACTCGGATTTTGGCCTTAGTACGCGTTATGACACATCTATACATCTATACAAATAAATAAAATTGGAGTGTCTGTTTGTAATATTAAAATAAACGCTTTTTACTAAGTGCATATGAATGTATACACGGTACATATACCAAAACATCATTTTTTACAATTTTCGTCTATCTCTGTTTGTTCCGGCTAATCTCTGAAATCGCTGGACCGATTTTGACGGGACTTTCACTGGCAGATAGCTGATGTAACAAGGAGTAACTTAGGCTACTTTTCCGAGGGGTTAAATAGGGGTTCGTGATAAAACCGAATTACACGCGGACGAAGTCGCGGGCAACAGCTAGTAATACAATAATTTGCAGTGGTTCCATTTTGAGTGTAACGATATTAAATAGCTGTCACTTAAAATAATAGAAATGGGTCTGATGAATAGGCCTAATTATTTATATTTAAGAGATTTGAGAGGGACAGTCAGTAGATACGTAATTGATGTGAAGAGCCGACTAATTATCTTCTCATTTCAATAGGTAATTCTTGCGCCTGCATTGAAATGAAATTGTTCAATGTTATCCCGATTGCCTATTGTACTCATAATCCAAGACGAATCCCAGCAAATACTTTCAGCGTAGTCTTAATTATACTAATTATTCGTCACTGAATTTCATTAGTAACGGAGAGTCGGACAGACACTAAACGAAGTGATCGTGTTTGGAATTATAATCACCAAACTGCCAACACCAATGAAAAGTGAATTAAAAAATTAACGTTCCTTGTCACATTTTCACAGCCTGTTCGAGGCTGGCTCGGTAAGTGCAGTAAAATGTAGATATTTTGTTACAAGCTTTTATTTCGTATTAGCTGTGGCCTCACAGCTCAATTGGTAGTAACCGTGCCTTCTGCGCTATAGGTCGTGGGTTCGATTCCCCCCACGACAAACATTAGTGTAACGGACATAGATGTTTGTTCTGTCTGGGTTACTGTTTTTTTTTTTTTTTTATGTAATACAATTACAGAACGAACTGAACGGCCCACCTGGTGTTAAGTGGTAACCTCAGCCCATAACAAGCGATACGGCTTGGGTTGGTTCGTCCGGTGAAGTACTGCCACCATACCCAATTCTGCCGCCAAACAGTAATGCATTCGCGTTACTTTATTCCAGTTTGAAAGTTATGGTTGCCGGTGTAATTACAGGCACGTGAGACATGCGACTTGGGGCTTGTCGTACCCGTGGTGGACCCAAGTCGTATTGCTTGTTATGGACAGAGGTTACCACTTAACAAAAGGTGGGCCATCTACTCGTTTCACATCATTATAACATAAAAAAGATCACTCCGCGCGAGCTTGCCCGCTACTCCTACCGCACCTGCTGTTATTTAACTCTTATTTATTATATGGTTCCAATGACTAGGACTACAATAACTTTAATGCTTTATTTTCTTTTTGGAAACACTTGCAACAGGTTCTGTTTCGTATTCGATCTCGACTCGAGACTTCTTTTTCGACACAGTCTCAGCAATGTCCTGCAACAAATACAGGGGTTTATTTTCAAAGCATAACAACATTATGATTTTGCGTAATAAATAAAAAAAAAATAGGTCAAGAACGAGTAGGCTCGCGCACCGGGGTTCCGTAAGAAGTAATATACTATTATTCAGATTTGTCTACCATGTGTAGGCTCTAAGTCTAATTTTTGTATATAAATATATCGACATAGGAAAATTGATCTTTGGTTATATGGCCTTTATTTTATGCTAAGTCTTATTTTGTTCAACTGGAAAATGAACTTACCTCAATATCCGACGTCTCAGATTCAAAGTCGCTATCCAGCTCAGCAGTTTGCTTTCTCCCAGAGTCACTTTCCTGCAAAATAATATTTCACCTTTCCAATACACATATATACTCCTTATATAGATATAAGTAGCCTGTAAAGTGTAACTTCAGTGTTCATTTTTCTGTATGTCACGCCACACTTCCTCAAAAACTAAGATTACTGTCGACAGGAGCTTAGGCATATTCACAGCAAAAACTGGCAGGAATTACCAAGGAAGCAATACCTAATGTTGTGAAGGTAATGGTCACACCATTTTAAAATAGTCACAAACCCTATAAAATAGAGAATCACTGAACATAATATGGGGTTGATAGTATCTATTCACATGTTATTCTTGTCTATTCACTATGTCATAGTTTTATCCAAAAATGACTACGGTAACAGTATTTATGAAAAAAATACTACACCAAAACTAAAATGTTGTAAGCGAGGTGTTAAATTAGAAATTATAATTGATATATGAATAAAATTACCTCGTCAGTATCCATTTCACTGTCAGCTTCAACAAACTCGTCCACTTCATCGATGGTTCTCTTCAATACTTTCTCTAGTTCTGGTTCCATCTCTCTTTCTTCCTCCTCTTCGTCATCCTTTTCGGACTCACTTTCGTCGGATATCTCTTCAGCTTTGAGCGCATCGTTGAACGCCGATTGAGGGAAGTTGTAAATATCGTGATACTGCAAATGAACAATAGAAAAAGTGAGAAACATACACCAGGTGAAGAAATCAGTTGTATTCATTGGACTCTTTTCCCCATAATGTTCTCATAATATTTTTAAAGTTAGGGTCAAACTAAATGATGTATGAATCCAATCTTTCAATGGCAAGGTGCCTCAATGTTTTTAATGTCTCTAGGCTATCATTTGACCTGATCATTTTTTAGTAGCAGTACAACTTATGTCAAGTTCGTCCGGGAAAGTACTGCCACCATACCCTATGAGATATTGGTTATCTCAGTCGTAAACAATTTACTTACTGTGCCCTTCTTCAATCTCTCCAAGAGCTGTTTCTCAATAGCATTGTCTATTCTAGCAGCAACGAGCGCCTTCTCTTCCCTGCGTCTTTCCCGTCGTTCGATCTTGCGTTGAATTGGAACCAGCTCTTTTCTGCATATTGAAAATATATTACATGAAATCGAGAAAGATTAAGTTATTAAAATTCTATTACAAGTCACTGAACATAACTATAATTATTTCATAAACAAGTGAAATACTTTTAAGCTCACACAAAAACAAGGTTAAACAGTGCGACACAGGGTGTATGAGTCGGCCATAGTAATTAATGCAGTATATGACCACATTTCTGATGTGGGGGTAAAAAAGGCTTGCACTGGTTTCCCACGTAGTGAACTCACTATGTATATGAAAACTGTTTGAACTCATGAGCAATGTTTTCACTCACCACTTTCACATTGATATCTTCAGAGCTACTCGCCATGGCTACTCAATAGTCAATATTTAAGGTATATGAAACTGGTGTGATGCCAGTATACTGTCACTGAGTAGGTGTCCACTATCAGATCAGATCAGCAGCAGGCACTGCACAATCAGGCTTTTAGCTTTTAATAACCTAAAATTGTTATATCAAGGGCATTTTCTGCCATCGTAATATTGATAAATACTTACACTCTTCTAAGCTTTAGTTTTCTCATTCGTATGAGATATTGTGTTATTTTTACAAATCTTTGTTTGCATTTCGATTTTATAAATCCAGGCCAGTAGAGTAAATTTTCATTTATCTGATGTATTGCTTTTTCAAAGTTCCTTGATAATTTTACCTTTTCCCATTGCTTAGCTGGAAACATGACTCTGAAAATATTACATTATAGTTTTTGTTATTACTAATTAGCTAAAATGGGTAGTCACATCTTTTACAATATATAATGTGTTTATTTAATAATTTTACAGTAAGTACAATGCATTAAAGATGAGTTTGTTTTAAAAAATATGATATTAGTGGTAATTCTCTTTCAACAAACTAAATCATATTTAAGGTTCACACATCCTTTTCTATGCCTAGCCAATGAAAAGAGACAAACTATGTGGTTAATCTAAAAATTGGACAAACATGGTATCTGAAGGCACCAATTTTTCAATTGGTACTATTTTTTAATTATCAATCATACAATCTTGCAGGCCACCTGATGGAAAGTGGTCATCATCGCCAATGGACAACTACAACAACAGAAGCCCCCTACCTTCTGTGGTCTAGGTTGTGGGTTCAATTCCCACCCAGTACAAACATTTGTGTGATGACCACAGATCTTTATTCTGTGTCTGGGTATTCGATAATAAGTATTGCGTTTACAAAAAAAGTATGTATGTATATCAGTGTCCGGTTCCCATACAAGCTATGCTTAGCTTACACTGCGGCTAGATGGTGCTGTGTGAAATGTCCAAATGATGACCTGTGTGTGCTTTTTAATATATAGTAAAAAAAAAAGATGGTATCAACCTAGTTAATTTGGTGACAAAATAAGGACAGGCAGACAACACATCCACTGTTGCTAATAGGCCACGGTGACCATGGTGACCACTAAACTTCAGATGGGCCTCCGGTCTATTTATCTACAATTATCCTATACAAAACTTAGTTCATAAATTAGAAAAATCAAAATAAATTTTTTCCTTATAGTTTTTTCAATAGATATAAGTAAGTTAGAAACCATAAATAATAGCATACCGTTCAGCTGTTTTCATAAATAAATAAATAATTCCATTTTCTTCTCTGACCGTGGCATATTTACTGTTGGCCAGAGGACAAGAGGCCCGACTGCACAATCCGGACAGATTATACTCATTTCGGCAGAACTGCTGCGTCTTTGTTCTGAAAATGAAATAATAATGTTTTATGACACTGTATTATGTGCGAGTGAGGAATTTTGAAGCATCTACTTACGTTACTTTGTGTGAACAATGAGTTTTGTTGATGATGGCCCACACAACCTGAACAGAAATGTAAACTCGTAATTGGCATTCAAATAGTACAATACTAAACATTTCACATTTAAAAGCGTAACTTACATCGTCGTGCTGCATTTTCCCAAAAAATAAGCTTGTTAATTTTGGCAATTCTATTTACTTTCTGCGGAAACGACACGCGACGGTAACCTCAAATTAAATGTTTTTCTTTCTACCTACCCGTCGATCATCTGTCCTACCAAAGTAAGGCTTGTTAATGTACAGTCAGTCTTAAATTATGATGCTCCTGTCTCCGAAAATGTGTTGTGAATGCATGGTTAATGCGTTGGTCCGTTCGTCAAGTGCAGGTTCGCGAATTGTACATATTATAGCAAAGTAGATAGTAGGTAGATATAGAGTAATCTATGGGTTTTACGAGATGTTTTGCTTTATTTGAATAGAAAGAGAGAAGATAATTAACATGTCGATTTTCCATATACATCTAATGCTAGTTCGGAAATCAGGGCTTTAATAAAACTGTGAAATATGGTTTATTTTAAACAATCTTTATTATATTACCGTAATATTATAGGTTCGTAAAGAATTCCCTGATTACAGGGGTTTGACCATAGTCGTAAGCGTAAGTGCAGCAAATTGTAGACCAACGGCTTCCCTGCATACAAATGTGTATTGTCAGAACCTGTTATAATGTATTATCGTTTATCGTATATTATCGTTACGTAATATTGTTTCGTGGATTGTCAGGCCTGCATTATTCTACAAGACATTAATATAATATGCATCCATCCATCGCTACTAATATCAAAAATATTCAACTGACGGTGAAGCTTTATTATGTAAAGTACGATGAAATTTAACTCGATATGATCTTACCTCTGAAAAGCTCGATGACACTTCGACTTAGCAGAATCTCCAAATAATTTTCATTTCCTGTGATATGTGTTCTGTAAACAGTGACTTTGATACCTTGTTCTTTAAGTGATAAACTGAAGAAATGAGAGAGGATTCTAGAAGCATTATCAAAAACAAAACAGGGTCTTCATAATAAACATACCTCATAAATAAAAATAATATACAAGAAAATGATACTCTTCGTGAAGAATGCACTTATATGCATGTTTAAATCCAAGCACTTTTGCACATAAAATTGAACCAATGAAATTATTCAAATCGTGCCATCAGAGTGCCGTAAGCAACGCGATACGCTTGTATCTTATGGTTTCCCGTTTTCTATTTCCCGTTTCGTCACCCCACTCCCCGTAAGTTTTAGGGAGACAAAGTAGCCTATAACCATTTTTCTCTATATGAAAATTCATCACAATCGATTAAGCGGCTTAGGAAGAAACTTTAACAAAGAAACAAACAAACTCACTTTCGAATTTATAATACTTAGGCAGTTAAACGTTAACGATATATTTCATATGCATTTGGTAAAAATGTGTAATTTTGACATTCAAACAAGCACTTCGATTTTATTTATTTCTATGGATTCGATTGTGTTTGCTCAACCATAGCAACTTCAAAGTTCACTCATCTATCTTCAAGTACAACACTAGTTATTCGAATTTCAATTTTGTTTTTTCCATTTCAAATCATACGTCGGTTATTTTTGTTCTCGTAAGTCGTGTGTTGTTTGGAGGAATAATTTTTAAAAGTGCAAAATGCTGAACTGCCATAATTTTCTTCGATAGCATTGCATGACTAACAAAAGAGTTATTGTAAAACATTGTTGACTTAGTAAGAAATTATGATTTAGAAAATGAGTGACAATATAAAAGTTTTTGTCAAAATTCGGCCGCTCATTTCTCGCGAAATAGAGGACAATCTAAAGCATCAGTGGCGTGTGAATAATAACACGCTATACCAGCTCGATAGCCAAGGCAGAGATTTAGGAGTAACATACACGTTCGGTAAGTGAAGTAAAACATTATTTGGGGTTATTAATAGAACTAGATTTAACTTCATTACAACATCGCTATTGTAATTCTAATAACGCGCTGTCTTGCTACACCTGTTTACTACGTCATCTATTCCTTACAAGGTGTACGCTTCACGAACTACCTACGTACATTGTCGCCCAGCCATTCAGTCTATCAGATAATTTTCCAATCTACAACCACATTTTTTTGTTAATAGATAAAGTCTACAGCGAGGACACAAACAATTTTGATGTCTACAATGAAGTTGGAAAACCTATTGTGGAAGCTGCAGTGGCAGGCTTCAATGGCACATTATTTGCTTATGGACAAACTTCATCCGGGAAGACATATACCATGACAGGAACAGAAAAATCACTCGGGATAATCCCTTTGGCCGTGCTTAATTTATTTAATATTATCAAAAATGTACCCCACAGAGACTTTGTTGTAAGGTAAAACATACCCACCTAATTATATTTACCTTTTATATTGATATAGACATTGAACATGTTTGCATATCTATATTTTGTCCTCAATACTTCAAGAATGAGCATTCATTTATAAAACAACTTACTATGACAGATAGTCAGTTTTAGTTTGGTTCTAAGATATAAACTCCAGTCTATAAAATTTTTTCAAATAATTATGTAAACTCCAACTTATTATTAGTTCATCCATTAATATAATCTTGATGCATTCTTGAGAGTCGAGTTCCATTACCCAGCATTTATCCACATTTTGTTTATTGAAAGAACCTACATTAACTCTTATTACTTTTTGTAGCGTTTCATATATTGAAATCTACAATGAAACAGTGAGAGATCTTCTCGACATAAAAAAAAAGAACAT
Source organism: Chesias legatella (assembly GCA_947359385.1). NCBI lineage: Eukaryota > Metazoa > Arthropoda > Insecta > Lepidoptera > Geometridae > Chesias > Chesias legatella. The sequence continues at coordinate 6,723,457 of OX375768.1, forward strand.
CAAGATTCATGAAACCCATAGTGGTATCATCAAATTAGATGTAGAAGAAAAGGTTACTGCTTCCATAGAAGAAGTACTTGAAGTGATGAAAATAGTTAAGTATCATGCATCATATTAAGTAACATTAGTATTAAGTATTAGTATGACAGCTAGAAAATTTACTATTAATAATAAATATAAATACATATTGGTGGAAATTCCACACAGTGCCATCTAGCCCCAAACTAAGCACCATTGTACTATAGGTACCAGACAACTCAAAAAAAACTTTTTTTTTAAATGCATCAAATTTTTATCAACATCCAGAAAGTACAAATATCTATGTTCCTTATGCAATTGTTTGTCCTGGTTTGAAATTGAACCACAACATACAGCGCAGAAGGAAGAGTTCCTTCTAGTCAAATATCACTTATCATAGGGTTCTTTGTCCGAGATAAATAGAAAGCTACATATATATGAAAGTTAAAAAGTCCTTTTTTTATTAAAAATTCCTTATAAACCATTATATTTCAGATAAATTACTAATTTACAACAAAATGGTTTGACCTCTGTGCATTGTTGGCTCTGTCATGTTTTGCTCTACATATAAAAACATACTAATGTGTGATATTAATGAATATAAGCAAGGGTCAGTCATATCAGACAATATAAACTTGCAACTTGGCCTGATGCATTAACATATCTGATGAGAATTTGTCATACAACTTGCAAACTTAATATATAATACTGTATATTGTGGTACTATTAGTACTGCACTACAATCAGAATCCAATGAATGCTGTCTCAATAAAATGTTATTTATTTACAGGGAAATGCTAATAGGCAAACAGGATCTACTAATATGAATGAAAATAGCAGCAGGTCTCACTCCTTATTTCAAATAGTAAGTATTATTCTTCTTCTTATTATTCATATTTTTAAAAATTCGCGATGGGACTAAGTATTAGGTTTAATAGAGGAATTTTGTTATTTAACCCGACATCAAAGATAAGAAGGTTATATGTTCGTCTGTATGTTTTTTTATGTATGTTTGCTGATATTTTACAATACTTTAGTACTGAAAATGCTAAAACATAAAAACGTAGTTTTGAATTTATAATATTTTAATTTGGATAGTGATAAACAATTCTTCTATAGCTCCAGATTTAGGGGTATCCTTCTCTTTCATTATAGAGGGCGCCAATCTCATGAATTCATATTCATTCAATAAAAAACTGGTTTCACAAAGCGCCTAGCATCCAGCACATATTTGTACTATGGATTATTAATTTGATTTAGATACTCATCCCAGTTTGTTTTTGAACACATCCATCTGTTGTTTTAACTGGATGTGTTTTCTTATTTAATTTTGTCATCCAAAACAGTAAGTTATTAAAGGTCCAGATTTAGGGGTATCCTTCTCTTTCATTATAGAGGGCGCCAATCTCATGAATTCATATTCATTCAATAAAAAACTGGTTTCACAAAGCGCCTAGCATCCAGCACATATTTGTACTATGGATTATTAATTTGATTTAGATACTCATCCCAGTTTGTTTTTGAACACATCCATCTGTTGTTTTAACTGGATGTGTTTTCTTATTTAATTTTGTCATCCAAAACAGTAAGTTATTAAAGGTCATAATATTCATAATCGTAATCATACCTAATAAAGAGTGTAAATTAAGTGAAGGGTTTTATTCTACCGGTCTCAAAAACCCTACCATTTGTGGGTTTTTGTTAATAATTTTTCTCATGGAATTTCTGCCCCAGTTTGGGCTGCTTTGTACATGATCCAGCCAATTAAAGTTCACTTCTTATTCCAATGACTAATTAGTAGGTTATTTATTCAGTATACATATTATAATTGATATTAAAGGAATCTTTGTACTGAATCTCATATTTGGTTCTCAGAAACATTCATGTAAAATTTTGCTTGTAAGCAGTTTATAAGAACTTCATTGTTATTTAATTGTGAGTTGTATTACAGTCTGAGCTTTCCATTGATTCATTAACAGTTTCATATACAATATCATAGTTCGTATTTATAAATATACAGTCAGCAACTCATAAGTGTAGGAACCTGATCCATGATGTTTTGCATTTATAACACAGGGATGGTGAAAACAGTGGATGAATATATTTGAATATTTTTTGTACATCTATTCTGAAACAAAACATTTACACCCTTGCACACAACAGTAAAGGCGCAGTGAAACTTATTTCAAATTCGTCCGGGGAAGTACTGCCATCATACCCATTTCTGACGCAAAACAGTAATGCTCTCTTGTTCAGGTTTAAAAGGTTTTTTGCTGGTGAACTTACAGGCAGAACTTTACGTCTAATTAAGCAGAGGGGGACCTAATTCGTATTCTTTGTTATGGGTAGAGGTTAAAACGTAATATTTGTACGTTTCAGTGTATCGAGTCCCGGGAACATGTTGTAGGGGCAGAACAAGGCGGGGGCGGGGGTGTGACTGTGTCGCAGCTGAACCTTGTGGATTTGGCCGGGTCGGAGCGCGCCGGACAGACGGGTGCCACGGGAATCAAATTAAAGGAAGGCATTAATATCAACAAATCCCTGCTGTCTCTCACAAATGTTATAAAACAACTGTCCGAAGATCCCAATAAGTGAGTTCACGTTACACAAATCAAATTAAGTTTCAGCATAATTTGTATTTATTTTGCAATTTTTAATTTAATTGTAATAAATAAATATATAATGTTGTAAGTATAATGAAATTCAATAGTATTTTAGATGTTCCATGAGAATGGGTACTCCCAAAATATCACTAAATTATTCACCGTTTTTTTTTGTCTATTGTCTATTGTGAGTTAAGGAAATTCCTCTATAATAAATAAATATTGTTGGACATTTCACACAGCGCCATCTAGCCCCAAAGTAAACTAACCATAGCTTGTGTCATGGGAACCAGACAACTGATACAATACTTATATACTTTTTTTTTGTAAATACATACATATAATACATATTAACACCCAGACACAAAACAAACATCTATGTTTCTCACACAAACGTTTGTCCTGGGTGGGAATCGAACTCACGACCTACAGCGCAGAAGGTAGGGTTACTAACCACTGAGCTGCGCGGCCAGTCAAATTAGTAAATAGTAAATAAATAAAAAAAAAAATTAAATAGTAAAAGGCCTAAGAGGCTATACTTTTCTGAAATCGAGGTCGGGTGTAGTTACAAATGCATAAACGGCATATTAAAAAAAAATCTCAATGTAGCCAAGTAGTAACGCATTCGTGTCTCTGTGAATGTGTCTCTCCGGTTTGAAAGGTGCACACCTTTCAAACCGGAACCGTTGAACCGTTGAAATTACAGGCATATGAGAGAATCCACCTACACGTCTCGAGAGTTACGCGTGCATACGATGCGTCTTGGGTCTTGTCGTTCCTAGTAAGGGAGGACCCAAGTCGCATCGTTTGTTATGGGCAGAGGTTACCACTTAACACCTGGTGGGCCGTCGGGTCGTTCCGTAACTGTATCACATAAAAAAAAGCTACTAAAGATCCTGTATAGCTATGAGTATGGCCAGTAACCAACCTTGCACGCCCGAAATTACTGGTAGTGTGAAATTACTAAAACGAAGTACACAGTTCCTGCATGCTTAAAATTTATTAAATTTCGTTTACCCGTCAATAAGTGATCCACGCGGCCGCATGTTCTACTGAATTCCAGGCAAATTCTAGTGACACAATCTTACGAAATAGAGTCTTCAAAATAGACTTCACACATGAACTATATTTGCCTTAAAAATTTAGTTTTAATTTATCTTTATTATGTACACCTTTATAAAATTACCTCTCAGCCTCAAAGGTTTGCTGGAAGAGAACTCTTCCTAGGGTTAAGATCGCCTTTGTATTTTTTTTATCACTAATTTGTATTACTTATCACTAATTTGTATTGTTTTCTGTGTACAATAAAGAGTAAAGAAACCATACCTGCCACTGCGCCCGCGTGGTGCTAGGAAGTAATCTGTGTTATTTATATGTAGTAAATTAAGATGTATCTCAGCAGTTTTAGCCCGAAGGAGAACGAAAACCCAAACAAAATAACTCATTTATAATATTGTAATTTATGCATTTAATTTATATTTCACGGTCACATTATTCCAGATTCATCAACTATAGAGACAGCAAATTAACTCTCATTCTACGAAATTCACTGGGTGGTAACGCTAAAACCAGCATTATATGTGCGATTACTCCAGCAGCGTTAGAAGAAACGATTTCCACATTGCAGTAAGTTTTCTTAATGTGCAAATATGTTTGTAGTTATAACGTTATAAACGTTTTTGTTTGAAACACCCTTGCAGGGTATATGTGATTTTCATAAGTTGTACATGTGCAATAAATAAATAAATATTTCAACAATATTTATTATTTTGATTCAGTCTTGAGACAAGGACGGGGACAAAATAATTAAAGGAAGTCATCTGGAACTTTAGGGTTAGGAATTATTATCCTTTTTTTTATGGTAATCAAATTTAATCAAATATAATGCATTATTTCGAAGGTTTATAAACATGATGTTAATTTGGATACGGATTAATATCATGTTTATAAAACACCTTCGAAAATAATGCATTCTTTTAGAACAAATTTGATTAAAAAGTTACTCACTTTTACCATTAAAAAGTTTATAGTGAGTCAACCTTAAAAGATAGACATATGCAGTGTCGGACTTTTTTTAGAAGATTTAAAGGAGAAGAGTTCCTTCGTACATGATTTTTGCATAACTTTAACCGTTTACGCAGCGCACGCAACGGAAGCTCTCAAAAGGAATAAATGTTCGGGTTTGGAACATTTTTCATTGATGCTCCGCTCTTATTGGTCGTAGCGTGATGATATATAGCCTATAATAGCCTTCTTCGATAGATGGACTATCCAACGCAAAAATAATTTTTCAATTCGAACCATTAGTTCCTGATATTAGAGCTTTCAACGAAACAAACTCTTCAGCTTTATAATATTATTATAATTACAGCCCATGTTGCTTGTCGAATGGAGGAAAATAGCCTTGTAGTGGGGATTATTAAAAAAAGTTGAAAAAGGGCTAATAAGGGGGGTCAATATGTATATTAACACCCAGACACAATACAAACATCTTATGTTCGTCATAGAATTGTTTGTCCTGGGTGGGAATTGAGCCCAAACACACAGCACAGAACACAGAGTTACTACTGTCTGAGCTGTGAGGTCAGTCATCACTGACATGAATCATAGTAATCTGCAAAGATACTCACTACGCTTCTAATTCCAGGTTTGCGACTAGAGCCAAAACTATAAAGAATAAGCCGGCAGTGAACGCCATAGCCACAGAGGCGACTATGATCCAGAAGCTAACTAAAGACTTGTTTGTGCTACAGTCACAGTTGAAATCCAAACAGGACTTGGAAGTCATGCTTGAGAGCAAGAAAAATGTAGAGGTATAGTATTCTAACTACAGATATCTGAAGAAATCAATAATAAATTAAAATTAAAAATCATTTTTTAAAAACAAGCTTTTAATGGGTTGGAGTAACGGAGTTTAATCCGCATTCATACTCAACAAGCCCCCATACCCATATTGTAGGAGTGCATTGAAAATAACTAGTCCGCCATCTTAGGTATTCCGCCATGTTGGATTTAGAATGACGTCACACAGCTAACCATGCATTGTCATCCAAATTAACCGTGTATACAGAATTTCAGCTTAATTGGTTGAAGGTATCTGCTTCAAAATTGACTTGCAAGATTCCACCGGAACAAACAGTTACATACATTGCAAGTTAAATAAAACCTTGTAAAAACTGCCTATTCTTTTATATTATAGGAACTCAGGCTATGCACATAGTCTACTACCAGCGTGCTTATGCCAGGTATTTTTATTTACAGCAAGACTTACAGAAGAAGATAGCAAATCTGCAACGTTTCATACTCAACGGGTTTGGAGATCGGCCTAATGTGGAGGTTATTTGCGGTGCCCGCAGGAGGCTGGTGCCGCCACGACGTATGACCATATCGACACTGCACTCCATAGAAGAGGATGTCCCTAAAGTGACTAAATTCTGCACACCATCTCTCAAGTACAAGTATGTATTCAAGCGACACATCACATGCCCGAAAAGTACGGACGTATCAGTGTTAAGTACTGAAACACTTAGAAGCACTGTTTGTATGCCATTTAATTAATTCACTGGACAATCTATTTGCACTTACAAGCTTTGTGTATTTGCATGCACTCAAACTTTGTATATGGAACTTGCACATCTCTAGCAGTTAAAAATTACGTTTTATATTAAGATAAGGTAAGGTAATTAGTGTGAATGCTTGATTCTTATGTTTGATTCCCTTGAGCTCCACACTAAAGATTTGTGATTACCAATTAACTCGATTTCACAGGGTCCATATAAACGATATAATATTTATAAAAAGCTGATAAATACATAAGAAAATACATATGTTGAAATATAAATACATCTTTACAAGTAAATAGAATTGGAGTGTCTTTTGTAATATTAAAATAACCGCTTTTTACTAAGTGCATATGGATCTATACACGGTACATATACCAAAACAACTTTTTTTTAATTTTTTGTCTGTCTGTCTATTTTTTCCGGCTAGTCTCTGAAATGGCTTGACCGATTTTGACGGGACTTTTACTGGCAGATAGCTGAGTAACAAGGAGTAACTTAGGCTACTTTTCCGAGTGGTAAAATAGGGGTGCGTGATAAAACCGAATTTCACGCGGACGAAGTCGCGGGCAACAGCTAGTATTGAAATATGTGACTTGATTAATTTAAATAGAAATTATGTTTGAGTCATTACGTATGAGCTGAATTGGATATGAACGCTAGTAAAATCTGTATCTGTATCTTTTCATAATATAAATCTGTTTTCAGCCCTGCGCTTGTACAGTGTCCTACCGAGTTCGCACCACTTCAACAGACGAGCAACCTGTCAACATTGCATGAAGAACCGCCGCGACTGATCACACCCCCGCCCCACCAAACAACGGCTAATACCAGCGACGATGTGATACAACTAGGTGAGTGATTACCACAGGGATCGTGGTGACTCAGTGGTCCTGACCCCGATATTCAATCCGGAAGTCGCTGGTTGAAATCCCGACGTGCACCAATGAGTTTTTCACTTGATAAATTTATATGCGCCCCACCAAGTTCTCAAAACGGTGAAAGAAAACATCATGAGGAAACCGACATGTCCTAAAACCAAGAATTCCGTATATGTCAAATGCACGAAAAGAGGCCTCTATGAGGCGCACTGAAAATCCCTTCGATAGAACCAGTGACTGACGACTAGTAGTAAAATATTACTTTTATTAATCTCACTGATTTTGGAGCAAACTAGTAACACCGTTTGAAGTAGTGGGGAACACTTAGGAGCACCATAACGATAGCGGCGCGTTAGGTTAGTCCCGTCCCGGTTTGTAATAACGCCGCGTTTTGGTGCGTTGACTCGCTTAAAGCCGATTAAATCGTGAGATCGTTTATGTTTTCAGACAGCGACGACGAGGAAGAAGATTCCGATTTAAAGGCGGACTCGTGCTCCCCATACCATGGATGCCACGGTAATTATTTCCAAAGAGTGAGGTTAAATACCAGGACGTTCTGTATTTATAGTTTTTTTTCTAAAGACGAGGTTGTCGAGCTAAAGCGATTTTCCCCGTATCTATACAAATAAATAAAATTGAAGTGTCTGTTTGCAATTTCAAAATAACAGTTATTTGCTTAATGTATTTGAAAGAATATAATATATTTGAAAAAAAAAAAGGTTTATCGGCCTGTCTATTCCGGCTAATCTCCAAAACAGCTGATATTTTAAGGAGTATATTTCGGCTACCTTTTTTAAATTTCATTCATAAATTAATAAAAATTAGTAAACCACGTAGCTGCTCTTTTAGTCACAAACTGATTATAACGCGGACGCGGACATAACTAATAAATATCACAAGAAATAGTTAAAATCTGACCTGCAGCAAATTTTTACGCTATTCCGTAAATTCCTTCGAAATAGTTAACTAAATCAGCGCTATTTGATGGTAATTTTATAAGAAAGATTTCATTTGTTGGCATCATAGATGAGAATTAATCGAAAAAAAAACCACAATTTATTTTAAAAGATTTTTCTTCCTGTTAAAATTATATTAGTTGTTTTTCTAGAGATTTGTATTGATTGCGACTTTTTTTTCTTGTAGATATAACGAAAACACCTCCCTGTGTACTTAGAACGAAGGCCGAGTATTACGAGAAAAATTTCAAAGATCTCGTTGAATTCACGGATCGAGAAAAAATGTACGAGCCAAATGTGGTATGTAGTCACATAAAAGAAAATTACTAGTTTTTGTGATATGCTAGATATTTATATATAATTTGTTATATCAATTAGGTCGAACTTATTGAAAGAATAGAGAAGAGCACTGCAGTAACAGTAAAGCTTCAAGATGAAATTGAAATGCTTAAATCTGCCAGCAAACAAAAAGATGAAGAAATCGGAATATTGAAGAATAAAATTAAAAATACTGACGAGGAATTCAGAAGCTTGTCGTCTGCGACGGTATGTTGTGAATGCCAAATTTCAAGTGCTTTGAATTTATTTTGTATTTATGTGGCTTTTAATGCATCACTTCCAGGCGGAGCTTGAGATGCAACGTAAAGATTTCAGCACCAAACTCACAGACTGGGAAGTGAGTTACGAAACTCTAAAAAACAAAGCAAAATTACGAGAGCAAGAGCTGCTTTCCTTAATAGAAGAACAAAATATCAAACAAAATGACGACGTTGGTATGTACAACTGTAAATAAAATCTATTGAACACAAAAGCATTGACGCATTGCTAGACAGCAGTGCATAACATTTTCATCCACTGCTTCCTAACAGTTAAAGTGGGTTTGATTCTCACCAAGAACAAACATTTGTATGAGGTATATATATGTATGTTCTGTGTCTAGGTTGTAATACGTTTTTACAAAAAGTATATGATAGTAATGTCGAATTCTACTAGTTATTATTTTAGTTCTTTGATTAGTTCGCACTGCATACGCACAAGCTCTGCTTAGTCATTTCATTGTGAAAACAAAGTTCATATTAAGTTTGTGGCTATAATTGTCCACAATGTGTAATAAATATTTTATTATTAGTAATAATAGTTGAATGTTATTAAACAATACTATGTATGTGAATTAAAGAAAATGGCCATATTCATGTCTCACAGTATCGCGTGTAATGCTATGTGATTTGGATCTTTCCATTCCTAAGTAAGCAGTGGAGAAACTAAGCTGTATTGCTGTTGTTTACTACAGCAATACTATATTTAATTCAAGAATAAGTAATCAAGCAAAGTTATTTAGTGTATAAATGTATTTTTAGTTTCGTATTACTAACGAATGAGTTTTTTTAAGTTAACATGGCATCATCATTATGTAATGAAGAAAAAATAATGCACTTAACGGAAATGCCATCTCAAGGAGAAGAAACAGTAGAACAAACGAATCTTTTGATAAGAAATATGAGAACACAACTGGAGTCTAAAAATCAAATAATTCTAGAATTAGAAACTAACATTATCGATCAAAAAGAACAAATAGTAACTTTAGAAAAGACAAGTGGTGATCTTCTAAAAGAAATAACTATTTATAAAAATAAACTATCTTATTTGGAAAACGAAAATACAGAGTTACAAGCTACTGTTAGTGAATTAAATCTCACAATCAAACGCCAGAAAGAAAATATAGACTTGGTACAAAAGGATAGAGACTCTTATATAAGTGTAATACAAGAACTACAAATTAAACTAACCAATAAAGAAAATTTACCTGACATTCACATTAGTGATGCTTTTCTCGAAACCATGTTAGCTAATGAAGATAAAATAATTTCTAATAATGACAATCTGAGGAATATAATACATTCGTTTAAATTGGCCTTAGACAGTAGCAGAAAAGAAGTCGACTTGCTGAAATCAGAAATTCAAAAGTCCAATGAGTCCGGAGAGCAGGATCTCAATACAAAGGCGATACAAATAGATGTATTAAATGGAGAGTTATCAAAACTCAGAAAACAAATTTGCGAAGATACGCTTACAATCAATACGCTGTTGCACGAAAAAAATAACTTGGCTGTCGTAGAACAAGAGCTAGTTAATAAAATACACGACGTTGAAAAAGAAAATCATGAATTATACTGTCTGAATAAAGACAATGTTATACTAATCGAAACTCTCAAACAAGATAATGATAGGCTTGCGGTCCTAGAACAAGATATCAAAATAAAAGGTGTCATTATAGATAATATAAATAAAGACAACGAAGTTTTCCAGAATTGCATTAATAAAGCTAACGTAGCCATTAAAAAAATACAAAATGTATTCTATATACTGACTGGTGAGGTACGCGAAGTTCCTGAAATACTCGTTAACATTATATTGGTTTTTAACTCTCTGAATGACAACCTGAATATTTTAGAAAGTTTAGCGTTAGAAACCACTTCACAAAAAAATATTGCCAATAAAAATATTACAGAACTAAAAACCGAAATAGATTCATTGGAAACAAAAATTCATGAAATGGCAACACAAACAAAACATCTCAATGAGTCGCTAAGCAAAAATAAAAAAGAAATAAAATTATTGCATGATAAAAACAGTGAATTCCTGAGTGAGATTGAGAAACTAAAATGCGACCTGAATAGTAAGAACACTGAATTCAACAACTTAGAGATCCAGCTAGAAGCTTTACAAGAAACCGGAAAAGATAGAGTTGAAAATGATTTTAACTTATTGAAAAAGATTGACCAGTTAGATACTAAAACCAGCCGCTTGAACAATGAATTAACGTTGAAAGAAGATACACATCAAGATTCAATCAAGAATGATGCTGATATTAATTATATGTTAAACAAATTGAATGAAGAATTAAAAACCACTCGCATGCAGTTAAGTGAAACAGAACAAAGGTTCTGTGATAGTGAAGATGCAAATGAGCACTTCATTGAAAATATTACACAGAAACTAAGCAGTATTATACAAAATATACGTGTTACAAATAAATCCACTGAAAACAGCTTTATCCATGAAAGCAGTAAAAAACAGGAACACATTCATATTATGCTGGATGACATAGTTGACAATGTCATAATGCAATTATCTGTTTATGGTGAAAATGAAAAATTGAAAAATGAAATAGAAAAGCTTCAAAGAAATGAAAGACTTCTCAACTGTGACCTAAAACACAGCAACATTTTATTAAGAAACTTACAGGATGAACTCAAAATGAAAGTGACCGAAATTGATAGCATTGAAAATAAAACTAAAGAAATGAAAGAACAATTTCTTAACTTTGATGTAACCATGAAAGAACAAATGCAGTTTTTGAAGTTAGAGAATGATAAACTTAAAACTCGACGTCTCGAAATGCATGATGATAGATTACCTTACACATCTGCGATAAAATCAAAAACTGGAACTGCAACTAATGAAGAAAACGTGGCTTTCCCTACTCTGTTAACCATTTGTTGTAATACCATAATCGGTTCCATTAACCCGAAAAACTGTGAAATCATATCTATGAATAATCAAAGTTCCCCTACTGAAAATACAATTGCCGAATCTTCTGTGAATACTTGTTCTTCTTGTGAGGAGCTTCACCTAGAATTACGCATGATTCAGCAAGAAAATATTAGCCTTATGGAAGATTTCAAACAACTGGAGTTAATACACGAAGAACTGTTGAAAGAACAAAATGAAGTGCGTGATGAGATTCGTCTACTTATTGAACCATCGAATGAATTACAAAAGAAATTATTAAACCATAAAACTAATCTCTCAATTTTGACGGCTACAACGTTCGCAGAGAATAAGTCATTGAAATCTCAAGTGAAGGGATTGCAACACCATCACAGCAGATTCCATAATGTATGCCAACGAGATATACCAGCATTGAGAACGCAACTGAATGAACTGTTAACAATATTAAAAGACGATTCCTCTTTTTCTGAAACCTTTCATATCGATGACAAAAAATATTCTGTAACAAACTTAATTGAAAATAGTTCAACTGTCAGTCGGTTGAGCAATGAATCTACATTTGATGGAGATCTCATGTTAGACACGAATGTCACACTTACAACTGTAGATACTACTCTTACAGGATATAACCAGACTTGCTTAGATCTGAATTCAACCTTGTGCAATGAAACAGTTTGCCAAACAACTGGCCATTATACGACAGAGCCAAATATGCTCGGCAGTCAATTGGATATGTTGAGATCAGATAACGAAAACATGTATTCAAAGCTTGAAATACTAAAACAAGAAAATATGAAACTAAAGGAGCAATTAATTATTTATATTGATGCCTCAAATACAAAAGTAGACGCACCAAGTAGCCCAATAAGCTTTATTGATTGTAACGATGATATTCTTTGTCAAAAATGCCACTCCCTTACAGATAATCTTTTAGCCGCAACTACAGAAAAAGATAATATTGAAAAAAAATATAATGAGCTGATTTTAGAAATACCTTCAACAGATGCTTTGGTTCATAAATTTAGAGTAACAGAATCAGTTTTAACTGACAAAGTTAAAGAACTGTCTGAAATTACCAATATATTAAACGCTAGAAGTGCAGCTCTGAATGCACTGCAAGAAGAAAACAATTTTCTCTCCACACAAGTGATGGAACATATATCTGAGGTAGATGACCTCAATAACAAATTAGAGAAAATGAAACAGGAAAACCTGCAGCTGCTTGAACAATTGAATTCTATACAAAAAACCGGTGACCAGGAAACTTGCACTAATTGTAATATAAAATATGACACCAAGCAAAGTTATACAATAAATGATGAAAATAATCATTCTGAGGTCAACAAAAGTTTGAACGATTCACATACCGAATCTAGACATAACAAAATTTGCTCTTTGCAAAGTGAAATACATGCTGGTCGTGAAGATTGTCAAAGATTAACAGAAGACGTAGCTACAATCATACAACATCTAGACCATACCAACATGACAATGGACTTGGATGAAAGTGCGAACGATTTTAGCGACTTTAAATTAGCTAACGATATGTTACCCACAAGTCCACTAAAAACTAAATGTAAAATACCCAATATTCAAGAAGCATGTACCTTTGACCTATACACATCTGAAAAAATAGAATGTTTAAATTATTATCTGGATAAAACTGGTGTAGAAAAAGGAAATCTTGCAAATGAATTGAAAATTATTGAAATAATGAAACTTTTACACAACAGCTTAGTCACCAAACATGGTACTGAAGTGGAGAATTTTCTTAATAAATCTAAGAATTACCAGGAAACGCAAGATAAGCTACAAGAAAAGATAATTGAAATTGAATGTTGCAATTCCAAAATAAAAAAAGACCTAGAACAAAAAGAAAATGTTATAAATACGATAACCAATGTTATAACAAAAGTTAAAGAAAACTTAATACATATCAACGTAGACAATGTAAATTCAGTAGATACTGAAATTCAGTCAAACATTTCACAACAATTCAAAGAAAAGTTTTTGACAGTATTAGATGAATATTTCGACTTGTCATCTGTCAGCATTTTTGAGCAACTATGTAATAAATTCGCATGTGTTTTGAATAACAACGAACAACAACTTGTCACTGTCCAAAATGAAACACGTAAACTGACTGCAGAACTTGAATCGGCGAGAGATATCGTAGCCCAGTTGAAGTATAATCTTTCTGAGAAGGAAAACGAATGTATCTTACTTATAGCCCAAAAGAAAAGAATACATGAAATCAACAATGCTGTTACTTTGAATATTATCAAGAAAGAAGAAGAACGAAATCAATTTATCACCAATATCTATCAAGAGATGATTAAGCACACACTTGTTTGCCCTGAAAAAATTATATTAAACGAATCCATAAGTCTGCCAATTTTAGAACGTTTACTACTAGACATAATTAATAAATATCAAATAAACAAGGCAGAAACTGCTGAATTAGAAAACTGTAAAGAAATTCTTGAAATAAAAGAAAAAGAACTGAATTCACTAATGGTACAAAATGAAGATTTACAAAGTGTTAACAACAAGAAAATCGAAGAGTTAAGGGCGAAGAATGATAAGATAAATAGTTTGGAGTTGAAACAAAATGAAATGCATGACACTCTAAAAATCAGACTAGAAGAAAATGCAGAAAATCTAAATATGATAACGAGTTTGTCCGACGAAATTTCCAAATTAAAGGAAACAGTAACTGACAAAGAGAAAATTATTTTCTCATTATCTGATAAGGAGGACAAAGCCACACAACTTTTACACAATGTGAGAAACTTACAAGATGAAATCAATAAACTCAAAGCGGTAAATGAAATGATTCGAAGTGAGAATGAGCTGTATGCCTCAGAATTAGAAAAATCTTGTGCTACTATCAAACAGAACAATATTGCGAGTGATAAGATGTCATCCGATATTTTGGTACTACGAGAATCTATGAAGGAAGCAACCGAACACATAGAGAAATTAAAACAAAAAACTGAGCTACTCTCCAAAGAAAATGTTGAATTAAAACAAGACTGCGAAGTGAAAACACGCGATTGCTCAAGATTGGAAATGAATATCAAAACACATGAAAAAACAGCTGAAATACAGAATAGAATGATTATGAGGTGAGTATATCGCGGTTCAAGCCTTATATTAACAGGTCATATAAATCATAAACAAGTGGCAGTAAGGGCAAGGACTTAACCGTTAGAGCTACAAAAAAACGTTCTAAGGAGAATATATCATAGAACAGTTCAACTTTCATTCGCATATTTTGTGTAAATATACAATCAGCTAGGTCATCAATTGTATGTAATAAGTGCCAAAACTTTTTCGATGCTGTCAGTGTTCTATTACACGTTTGTTGCTGCAACTGTTATGGCCTGCTCTTCCTTGCTAACAATACTTGACTGTATAACAGTAATCACATAAAATTAATTTACCCCAATATATTCTACAGGCTACAGAAATTTAAAGATGATAAAACAAATAGTGAGAACTTAAACAATGTGATCGAACTGACAGAAAAATACAAAACACTACAAAATGAATGTGAGTCCTTGAAAACCGCTCTGAAGAATTCTTTTGAAGAGGTTGCGAGTCTTAAAATAGCAAAGGAATCAATGCAGGTAAGCACTACTGAAAGGGAACTTAATTAATAATATTTCGGATGCTGCCGGGAACCTTCTGTACTTACCCCTTATGCTCCAATATAAAAGACCCAGTACTCCTGTTGAGAAACTAAACTCCAAAGGCATTTAGGTGATTGTCGATTTCCCATTGATAGAATTTTCAAAGTTGCAGCCTTAAAAATATATATTACTAGCTGCGCCCCGCGGTGTTACCCGCGCTGAATACGTCATCCTATGTATAATATATAATTAATATTAGTGTGATGTACGAAATACCCGAGTCTGTTGGAAAAGCAGTGCAATGCTACTTAAAGCATCTCATACTTTGGTGGAGAGGACTTGAGTCGTATTACTGTTGTCTGAGGGTGGCGGTTACCGCTTAACATCAGGTTGGCCATCAGCTCGTTCCGTTGTTTAATATAAAAAAAGTATTCCAAATCTTGTTTTAGAGAATATATTGTTCATAACATTATATGTTTTAGAGTCGTTTAACGGAACTTGAGGAGAGTGGACATAGGTCGCGATCTTCCTTAGACGTAATATCCGATGCAACGAAACGAAGACGACAGAGTTTACATGACTCCAAGCGGCTATTTGAAGAAAATCAAGGTATTAACATCATTATCAAAATGAGAGGCTGAAGGTTTCATTAGTTCGAAAACATTGTCTGTTTTGCTTGAAAAAGTTATGACTGAGTTATGATGACTGAAGGAAAACATAATGAGGGAACCGACATCTCCTAGAATAAAAAATCGTAAAAGTGTATCAGTTCGAATGGCGCCTGAGCGCACTTTACCCTTCTCCCCACACTGTTTACGAGAGCCAGTGACACTAATATTAGTAGAAGCAGTAGAAGTATTACAAAATGTTTGTACGCTTGCTATAGCAATTTTTTAACACCTACATTTAAATGAATAGGTATGTCTCCCTGTGTCACTGACGTGGCATGGCATCTTTTATATATTTTTTGCGGTACATGGGATAAATGTTAATGATGAAATATAATATATTGATGTGAGATGTTTGTTTAAGAGCACAAAAACGTGGAAGCGGTGTTTGGGTCGAGGCAAAAGCCGGACGATCTCTTCATGGATGTCGACCAGGACTCTGGCAGGAGCACACCTTCTGTACTAGGCAAAGGGTTAGTTTCCCTATTTTTATATTATTTTATATTTAAAATTTAATCGAAATTAACTCGTGTCTCATTGTATAATTACAGTCGTGACAGCCTGCTATCCCGGACAGATCATGTATGTATTCATTCATTGTTTTATTTGAATGGACTTATCTTAAGTTAGTCTATAGGAATTTTCAAGTAGCTACTACTACTTAATAAGACTATTTATCATAAATTTATATAGAAGAAAAACAATCCATCCTTATATAAAGTAGGCAAATACTTTTTCTAATAAAAGTAAAACTCTAAAATCGCAACCATTGTAAGTTTACAAAATAGATCCCTTAGGGATCTATTTTAATAATATTGCCAGTACCCTTAAGGGTACAACATGAAGGTACTAATGTTAAAATATAAGAGCTGTTTGTTTGACTGGCCCCACAGCACAGTTTGTAGTAACACTTGCCTTCTCCACTGTAGTCCATTGGTTCGATTCCCACCCAGGACAATCAATTGTGTGATGACACATAGATCTTCGTCATGTCTGGATGTTAATATCAATTAAATGTGTCTTTAAAAAATCTTCTATTTGTTGTCTAGTTCCCATAATAATAATAGTAATAATATTCATTGTACACCAGAGAACATAATAAATAACAAAAACTTTGTGTATACAGTGGGCGGTCTTATTGCTATAAAATGATCGTTCCAGACAATCTTGGTATAGAGATAGTATTGACTAGATGAAGAGTGGTGTGAGGTATGTGGTACTAAAAGCTATCATGAGATATTTATCTATATATAATAGAGAATACAGTAACCGGCGCTACGATACAAGCGATGCTTCGTTTGTGGCTAAATAGCGCTTTTTGAAATGTCCACCGATATTAATTATTTGACTGAATGATTGTCAGAGCGATAAGGAGGAAGAGCACTCGTCTCGGCCGAGCAGCGTGGCGGCGTCGCGACGTCGCCGCCAGAGCTCACATGACCTCCACCGGAGCGTCACTCCGCACGCCCCCTCACCGCACGGTACTGATGCTACTGCTACTGCTACTGCTACTAGCGCGCTCTCTCTCTCTCTCTCTCTCTCTCTCTCTCTCTCTCTCTCTCTCTCTCTCGCACACACAACCACCTCACAAGCGTCCTGATAGGACTAAAGTGCGCCTCGAAATGCCTCCGCCCGAGCACTTTTATTAGCAGAAGAAGTAACGTTTCTGTAGCCAACCAGTAATGCATTAGCGTTACTGTATTCTGGTTTGAAAGTTGTGGTTGCCGGTGAAATTACAGGCACATGAGACATTCCACCTTCACTTCTCAGAGTTGGGCGCATACGATGCGACTTGGGTGTTGTTGTACCTAGGTAGGGGAGGACCCAAGTCTGATTGCTTGTTATGTACCGCTTCAACAGTTGGTACATCAGCTCGTTCCGTAACATGTTTTGCTATTTTTTTTGCCGCACAAAATTGTACCATCAACATATTATTCGCAGATTTGTCAAACTATGTTATTGATGAAATGCATCAGTTAACTTCGGAAACATCGCGACGCAGACTGACCAGTGATAAGTGAGTATTTATATATATTGTGTTGCAAGCAGCTTCCATAATTATTCCGTATTGTTACTAATTTCTGATATCTGTAGATTGGTTTGCGTCTTTGTGAGGCAATCTATCTAAACAGGGAATTAAAAAGTATAAATATATACAAGATCGCGCGTACTTAATGCTATGTTTGTTCAGTACAGGCGACCCTCCAAAACTCAGAACCTAATTTGAAGGAAATATAAGTATTTACACGAACGTACTCTATTCTATAACCGCAATATATTCCGGTTATCGAATAGAGATATCCACCCAGGACAAACATTTGTATGACGAAGCATAGGTGTTTGTTCTTTGTCTGGGTGTTGATATGTATTATATGTATGAATTAAACAACAAAAAAAGGTAAAGGTATTTAATTATTCTCCCAGTTGTCAGGTTCCCATGATACAAGCTATGCTTAGCTTACTTTGGGGCTAGATGGCGGTGTGAAATGTTCACCAATATTTATTTATTATGTTCCAGCGATATTACCCAGTTGAAGTTGCAATTAACCGCGTACAGACAGGAACTTGAGAATCTGAAGGAGAGGAACCGGGAATTGGATGACGAATGCGAGACTTGCGCCGAGTATCTGCGCGAGCGAGACGACCAGTGCTTGCGGCTGAAGAAAGAGAGGGCAGTTTTATTGGTAAATTGGCTTAAATGCTAAACATCACAGTGGATTAAATCCACTTTTTAACCTGAGACAAAATAATAATTCTTATAGTATTCAGGGGCAATCATGCAATTGTTTTACTAAATACATATGTTAAATTTGTGGCAAACGCTCCTAAACTTAAAAACACGTAAACTTTTAATATATAACTTTAAGTGTAGCTTCTTAGTGATAACAGACCCATGTTGTGACTGCTTCCCTACGTCAGACCCATAATATCCATAGGCTACAATCTAGGTTGCATACATACGCGCTAGTTGGGTGATGATATATGATATACTAAGATAACTTAAGGATTACGTTTCATAAACGATCGATTCGAACGACGATTAAAATTTATCTCTGCGCTAGAGATAAATCAATGAGTTCAAAGTACCCCCTACTAACCCCTCGGTCTACTCTCTTGCTCTCCCCTCCCTTCTCGCTCCGTTAACATGTCATTTTCGTTAGAATCCTATCTCGGTACTACTTTCTCTCTTCACAGAATCAAATAATGGAACTGAAGACTAAACTCGATACACCCGGCAACCCACAAGTTTCGACATCGAAACCAAGCGTTTCCCACGTATCTGTGAACACTGATGAAGGTGCGTAAAACATCAATGTTTTTGTAATTAGCTTAATCGAAATCTAGATTCAAGCGTTGATTTTTAAGTAACTCTTTTAAAATCTGTTATTAAATCGATTCCTGAGCCTCTATCAGGACATACAGAGACTGGATACTAGATCTCATTATACACTGAGGTCCACGTCTTCCAAGCTCACGTCACTATACAAATAATCGCATAGTTACGCTCTGATATTTTATATGTCTATTCTATTCGAGTCATTGGTTCTCTCGAACCAGTGTGGTGAAAGGATTTTAAGTGTGCATCAAAGAGGCTCCTTTCGTGCACCTGACACATGTGTTCGAATTAGTTTTAGGACATGTCAGTTTCAGAACCGACATACCGTTTTGAGAACGTGGTATTACGCACATAAATATTTCAAGCAAAAAACTCATAGGTGCACGTCGGGATTTGAACCAGTGACCTCCGGATTGAAACTCGGGGTCATTACCGCTAGGGCCCGCTCCCTACTCGCGGTCAGTACCACTAGGCCACCACGCTCCCCTTTTAAATGTCATGTATAACATATGACAGGGTTGACACAACACCTGATTGATATCTGGATAACTGGCTCTCTAGTAAGACTACCAGAACACAGTTGGCTGGCAACTAGTTATACGAACATTTATCCCACCACCGTGCAACGGTTTCCTCCGCCGGGAAGCGTAGACGAAAGAGCGTCTCGACGAAAACCAACCAAAAAGTTTATATTGCGCTAACAAATCATTGTTTGATATCAGATTGGTCCAATCTTCACGACGTAATTGTCGACCGTATGTCGTACGACGCCGAAGTGGAGAAGAATAAGAAATTAATGAAGACCATAGAGGAACTGCGATTCACGAAACTGGATTTGAAGAACACCATAGCCAAGTTGCAGAAGGCTTTGGAGAAAAACTTTTCTAGGGAAAACAGGTGTGTTTTAACTGTGATAACTGTTTTTGTTCATAAAAATATTTTTTATATTCACTGTAGATACTAAAACCTGGAAGACAGTGGCGCTGTACAGACTGGGCTGGCAAAATAAAAGGAACTCCTTATACCCTACAGTGGGTTATTACAGGCTAGGATGATGATGACGATGATGATCGGGATTCTTATTCTGTTACGTAGACCCTTATATATTTGTATATCCAATGCGCGAAAGTATACCGTCACCTATAAAGGTCGATACACATGCAAAGTTACATAACTCGTCCTCGGACCGCTTAATAAATACTATTATAATTATAATAATTATAAAATATATTAATAATTTATTATTTCTTTATTTTTCTGCGCCTGCTTCATAGGTCGTGGGTTCGATTCCCACCCAGGACAAACATTTGTGTGACGAATATAGATGTTTGTTGTGTCTGCGTGTTAATATGTATTCTATCAGTCATCTGGTTCCCATAGTACAAGCTATGCTTAGTTTGGGGATAAATAGCGATGTGTGAATTGACAATTGACACAGCGCCATCTAGCCCTAAACTAAGCATAGCTTGTACTGTGGGAAGCAGACAACTGATAGAATACATTTATACTTTTTTGTAAATACATACATATAATACATTTTACCCAGACGTAGACAATTATATCCTATTCACCGATATTTGTAATCAATTTGGTGCTTATAGTGTTATTTGGCGTGATCTGATCAGACTGATCTGATGAGACTGAATGCGTAAGATGTAATAAAACTAGTTATAATACTTACTTGTTCGACTTTATTCGCTCACTGTACAAACAATAAGATGACACGTAATGTTTTAGCCGAGAACTTGAACAAACGAAAAGAGAACTGAGATCATGTAAAGAGGAGCTGAGTGAACTTCGAGTGCGATACAAAGAACTGGACGAAGAGTGTGACACCTGCGCCAAGTACCTCAAGGAGAGAGAAGAACAGTGCAGAAAGCTGAAGGAGGCCAAAGCAGCGTTGGAGGTAATGTTACCGCCTACACACACTCCCCACTCCCCACTCCCCACTCCACTCATAATAACGTAAAGTACGTACAACATTTAAAAAATGCTCTTTCAAATTTTACCTTTTGTTTATGTGATACAGTTACCGAACGAACCGTCGCGTCGGCCCACCTGGTGTTAAGTGGTAATCTCGGCCCATAACAAGCGATGCGACTTGGGCCCTCACCTACTAGGTGCGACAAGACCCAAGTCGTATCGTATGCGTCCGTAACTCCGAGACGTATAGGTGGAATGTCTCATGTGCCTGTAATTTCACCAGAAACCGCACCTTTCAAACCGGAACACAGTAACGCGAACGCGTTACTGCTTGGCGGCAGAAATGGCCATGGTGGCAGTACTTCCCCGGACGCCGTTGGCGTCAGTTCAACTGCGCATACATCAGCGTTTTATTTCAGGATCCTTGTCACAGGTGGCACGAACATATGCAACCGAGTGATAAATGCTCTTCACACACATATATTTACTCCAGGAACCCTGAAGCGAAAGCAAGGAACATTGCAAATAATGTTAACAAACCAACGCACGATGAATTTATTGTTATCGTCCATTTATCTCAATCTTAGTGTAGGCATAGTAATTAATAGGTTTTATGAATCGTTTCGAGTACCGTTTGCATAATTTCAGAGCAAGCTACAGCAGTTACAAGAAGATTCGCACGCATTGGAACTGACTAAAACTGTGCGAAAGAAACGGCAGACCACACACGATATGAACAGACCCGAAACGAGCACAGATCAATCCGACGCATGCACCGAAACCACTGACGGTATTTCAATTGTACTTCAGTAGCAGCAGAATTTATTCCAAGTTCGTCCGGGGAATACTGTCACCGTACATTTCTGCCGCCAAGCAGTAACTCATTCGTTTTCCTGTGTTCCGGTGAAATTGCAGACACATGAGACATTCCACCTTCACGTCTCAGAGTCACGGGCGCACGCGTTGCGTCTTGCGTGTCCAAGTAGCGCAGGACTCAAGTTGTATTGCTTGTAATGGGCAGAGGTCGCCACGTTACATCGGGTGGGTCATCTGTTCGTTTCGTACTTTTAACTCGGCAAGTGTAGTTTGCTTCAGAAGGTTTTGACTCTTACCATGCAGGAGACATGAAAATACAGCAACACATAACTGCTAACTTCACTGTTACCATAAACCGCCATCGGAACTATATCGCAGCGGCCTCCAAGGCGGGTATATAATTACAGAATTTACATGTCGGTTTCAGAAGTTGGTTTTGGGCACATACATTTATCAAACGAAAACACTCCTTGTTGCCTTAAAGCCCGTTTAAATGCTGTCAAAGCCATCTGCGGCCAACAGCAAATTGTCCAGTCATAAAAAAAACTCCTTGGTGCCCATCGGGGTCAGTACCACTGGGCCACAGTTCACTTTTATGCTCTTATGATCGTAGACTTGATTACGCTGTGTCGCAGGGGCATGAGTAAGAACCAGATGTCACCCTTCATTTATTGCACATGTTACAGAAATACCTACTGTAAAATTCAAACTGGATAGGTTTTACCCGTTAGGGTAAAACTCGTTTTTAGCACTCAATGAAGTGCCGAGCGGATGAAATGAAAACGTTATTCTAAATACTGAGGTTGCTTTTTACATTTGCAGATTTTCTAAGTCTCCAAGCGGAATGCGATGACGACGCGCAAGGCGGTGGAGATCAGTCGTTGCGTAATATACAACGTCTTACGAAGGTAAACTGAATTTACCGTTCATTTTCAACACTTGCTGCTTACGGTGAAAAAAATACAAATTAAACATAAACACACATAATCTATACGAATAAATAAAATTGGAACTAAAAAAAAAATTTTAATAAATAAATAATCAATTTTTATTAAAAAAAATATTTTAATCATTTATTAACCAACTGTTGCTCGCGACTTCGTCCGCGTGGAATTTGGTTTTATCACGCACACCTATTTTGCCCCTCGGAAAAGTAGCCTAAGTTACTCCTTGTTACATCAGCTATCTGCCAGTGAAAGTCCTGTCAAAATCGGTCCAGCCATTTCAGAGATTAGCCGGAACAAACAACAGACGAGACAGACAAAAATTGTAAAAAAAAAAAATTTGGTATATGTACCATGTATACATCCATATGCACTTAGTAAAAAGCGGTAATTTGAATATTACAATCAGACGCTCCAATTTTATTTATTTATTGTATAGATAAGAAAAAATATCGATGGACGATTCACGCAGCTCTGTCTAGTCTCAAACTAAGCATAACTTATACTATGTGAGCAAGACGACTGATAGAATACTGATATATATATTTTTCCGTAAATACATTTAACACCCAGACACAGAACAAACATCTATGTTCGTCACACAAATCGCCATCCCCCGCGAATAAAATGGTAATCGCAAAAACTAAATTTTACAGGAGAAATTAAAAACTGTTTTGAGTGAATATCTCAGCAACCTCCTTACCTAACCGAATACTTCAAATACCAAAAGAAACGTGATTTTTCATGAAGGAAATATATGCCATTTAAAATAATATAAATGTATTAGATATTAAGTTATTAAAGAAATTAATTTTACCAAAAATTAAAGACATCAATTTAAACCGTAAATCAACATTACGATAGTATTCGTGTAAAATCTCAAGCAAAACGTCACGGTAATAGTGCCTTACTATCTTATTGGTTGATAAATTGTGAACACTTTCCCATATCGTAATGTGCTATTACCATTGTATTCGCTGTTAAATAAACAATTACAAATTACAGTAACAGCAACTTACTATAACTTATATTATCTTATAACTTACCTATTTTAATTTGTAATGAAATTCGTGGTTAAGAATTTAATGATAAGAGTTTAAAGTTGTTTGTTCGTGGAATAAAATTATAATATGCATTACGCAAAACATTATAAATATTCTTCCCGCGAATATAATGGTAATAGCATGAAAGCTCGTAATAGTCATTAACACCTTTATTTGTTGAAAAATTACATAAAGTAGAAATACGAATAATATTGCTAAATACGTTAAAATACACATGAAAATTCTGTAATTCCTTATATATTAATAGAATCAACCTGAAAAAAAATTACAAGGTATAGTCAGACCTCTAGACACCGAATATGCAATAAAGTTAAAACTATGGTTATAGCACACTACCATTTTGTTCGGGGGGGGGATGGCGAAATGTTTGTCCCGGGTGGGAATCGAACCCATGACCTACAGTGCAGAAGACAGGGTTACTACCAGCTGAGCTGTGAGGCCAGTCGTCGTCCAAGATATATATGTATGTTTTGCAGATGGTGGAGAAGTTGTCTCATCAGAAGGCGCAGTTGGAGCAGAAAGTGAAGGCGGCGCCGAGTGCGACAGCGCAACCGATGTACGTGGCGACGGGAAGCGCCATCGTGCAGGTAACTGACCTATACCACTACCACTAGTCGGGGGCCCAGATTACCCTTTGAGTCCCCACACGTGTCCCCCGGGTGGTGCGAAGGGACCAACCCAAAGTATCAGTACAACTTGTGCTAAGTTCGCCCGGAGTAGTACTGCCACCACACCTGGTAATCTGTCGCTAAGCAGTGACGCACTCGTGTTCCGTTGGAAGGGAGTGGGTGCCGGTGAAATTGCAGCCGCATGAGACTTAACTCGATGGATCGAGATTTCGATTGTTATTTCGATTTCTCGATTATATTAAAATGGATAAACAAAAATACATTCTCTATAAAGACGCTTAGATTTTCATGTTTATCAGTCAAACCGGTTTGGAGTTTATTGACATACATTTATATAATCATAGAAATATGAATAAACTATTACACCCTACGAAATTTATACTTATTTTTGTGTCGAAGCTGTTAATGATATGTCTATTCCTTGGTTATCATTATCTTTTCAACTACTAATGGTAGTTTTCTATGCAAATCTGGATAAAAAAATAAATTATATGCAATATATTAGAAGGAAAGCATCGTTGTTACTTGTTTATAATTATTTAAGTTTAATTCCCATCTTATGTTCCTAAATCAGAAAAATATTTTATTTACAGAATCAACAAATAACCGACGTTATGAAAGAAAATCAAAGATTGAAGAACATTAACGCAAAGCTTGTAAACATATGCAAGAAAAGAGGTAAAAGTGCCAACAGAGAAAATGAGGACCCGTGTCAGAATTAGATGTCACCGCCGCCAATTTATCTTCGCAACATGTTTATAATAACTTTATATCAAGGATGAAAACGTACGGTAAACGCCCATACATACATTTTAATGTCGCCAGAAAAGAGAATCTGTATACGGGACCATTCAACTGATTCCTTTTTACTTGCAGATTTGATTGTCGTGTATGTTGACTCGTTCACGTTAGGTACTGCGTTATGTCACCACGGAAATAAAAGCAGATCCTTTTATAAACACTTTATACAGTTTGCGTGAACAAGCGTTTAGATGTCGCTAGTTGGCACACGAATTGTCGTTGTGGTAGGTTTGTTTACCGCAGCTATATCTCTAGATGCTTACGAAGCCTAAATTGACTAGTGCACAAATAGTATTTATTGGGTAAGAAATCAGTCCATAAGCTGGACTTATTTATGTAGGGAAATTAATCTATACTCGAGTTTCGTATTGTAAATTAAGAAATGCGTTTATTATTATAAATCTGTAATATTGTGTAATACTATTTGCTTATATTTAAAGTTAGTTATCTTAATACCGGTCTCATATCTACAAAAAAAAAAATTAAACTATAATATCTTAAATTCAATTCATTTTCAATAACTGAAAGTAAACATGTGTAAATATGATTATTCGTGTTTAAATATCTAAGACTGAATGCTAGTTGCGTACATTCCTAAGCATTTAAAGATTTTTGTCAAGAATGTATGAGGAGAGATAGGCGTGCCATTGTGTATAATAATTATTAAACAAATTCTAATTTGATAGCACTACAATTAATGGTAATTTATATGTTGTACTTAAAAGTTTTATTTGTCTTATTTTAATGAATAGTGCTATTTTATTTTTAATGTGATAATTTTGTTTTATTGTATTCAAGAGAATTATTTGTTTACATTATTCTTTAGTTCTGGATCAGAATCAGGGAAGTCACTATTTATTTGATTTTAAAATATTCATGAGTATAATTCCTTTTTTCGCATAAGCCTGTGGTTAGCTTACGTTGACATAGATCAGACTGTTTGATGTGTGTGTAATTGTATGGTAATCGTTGTACAAGTCCGGCCTGGATCTCAGCAACTCTGTAGTTAGCTGTTAAGGGCCCAAATATCTATATTGTTCGAATAGTAGGTAGTTTAAGAACGTTTCGCTGTCAACTGCAGAGGTGCCAGATCCCGTCGCTTTACTTTACTAGGTTCGTGACTGCGTACTGCAAAGCAAACTTGTACCTACACAAATGCAAGGATGATCACTAAATCGATTTCTAAAATTACGTCATCTGATATAACGATACGTACAGGTTTATTTCTACTTGGCAACGCAAGCAGTCTGCAGAGACAATTTTAATTAAAATTATTCAATAATAATTCTTCTGTTAAAAGCAGTACCGTAATAAATATTTGATTTCATAACTTGTTATTTCATTGTCTTCGCATATTCCCAGCAACGGCTTTGTCAAAACACGAACGCACACAAAAAAAAATGTGAGCCGTCACGGGACGCCTGGCAGATGTGAAACATCGACATTATTTTGTAAGAAACTAAGTACCCCATCACTAATAATGTTTATGATTTGTCGTAACCTTGAACGGACCAATCAGCGCTCATGCCGTGGCGACGCGTCGCCAAGCCAGAAATCGGTTTTACGTGCGGCTATAGATGTTTCACATCAAAAACCATGTAGTAGTAGTAATGAAAACTCGTTTCAATTTAGTCAGGATTAGTTATTTCGAAAAAATAAGTAAACAGTGAAATCGCAAAGCTGAATCTCTCAGTTGGTCAACAGTTTGGTTTCAGTCTAGGTAATTTGTAGATTTCTTAATAAAATAAAGTGCTAATGAAATTCCGCTCTGTGGGGACTATAAACAGTGCGTGTCTACTTGACATACGTAGGTAGATCAAACATATTACTGGCCGAACATGTCAACACTCCGCTCATGTCCTTAAAACACCGTAGAGTGATGGGACAAGCCTCGATGAGCAAATAACGCCTGATAAATGGTATGCAATGCCATAACAGCAATTAACTTCCGAATTCCCGAGTTTCAATCCGGAAGTCACTGGTTCGAATCCCGACGTGCACCATGAGTTTATTCGATTATGACGTGTGCGTGCAATACCACGTTCTCAAAACTGAAGGAAATCTACATGCCAAGTGTTCCGGCACGCCATCTATGAAGGCGGAGGCAGCTGAGGTTTACCCTAGCTCCTAGTGGTCGGGTCCCGAACACCTGCATCCTTAATACATAACCCTAGCACAGGCAACCATTAAATTGCTTTACTTACTTTATACTAGTATGGATAAATAAATACAAACAAGGAAGATGAAATAAGATAAAACATTTATTTCATAAATTCAATCGTTTTATGTAAAGCACTCAACAACGAACACCGATATAACGGATCATTTATCTACTAAAAATGTTCCAATACATTCCGTTTTATCATACAGACGAGTAAGTTATTAATATCACAAGAGAAGATTAAGTAAACTTATCAATATACAGGAAGGAACATATACATGATAATAATTGATTATATTTTAGAACTACTGGATCAAATGATTTAGCATACAGAGAGTAGTTAATTTCTGCAACAATGTATTTTGATACTATTCCTGTGTATTATATTCTTCAAAACCCTTCCCATTCACAGCTTGAACGTTTACAGTGTATGTGGAGTCAGCACTGCCATTTTGATTCACAGCCGCATCTACATCACATGTTTTATCTTCAACCAATGGATGACTATTTAAACTTTTAGCTGTATTATATTCATTCTCACATTTTCCATTGCATGCTTCAGAAAGTTCGACAGCCTCGGCCTCAACATTATCATTGCATGTTTCTTCATCCGAATCCTCATCTGCGTTGTCATCTCTGCATTCATTAACGATTAGTTCGACCCTGCTTGGAAGTTCATTTAATTCATTATCTGTCTCGTCGACTATTTCATTCTCTTTTGTATTAATTTTGGTTTCGATATGATCCGCGAACGTGTTCAGCCCGGCCCGTTTAGCCAGATCGGCAGCCAGCCGCAGGTATCCAACTCTGTGTGACCGGCCGAGCACTATCGACGCTTCAGATATATCACCGCGCACCAAATGGCTGCGAAAACATAGGAAGTTCAATTAGTCAAGTCCTGTCAATTCTAACTGACATTTTGTTAACTAAATTTTAGGATCAAATAATTTGAATTTGGATTGAGATAAGAAAATCACTATTTTAATAGTGAAATATATTATCTCGGTACATTAAACAATGTTTGTTATTCTTTACCATAACGCCGCCTGCATGAAGGCCCCGCATTTTAATAATGCTACCGCCCATTTCTGAAGAATCTCATCCGCTACGCTGTCCATGTGCCTATAGAGAGTTAATTATTATTAATTATGAATAAAACTAGTTTAAAGTATAGATTAAAACAAAAAAAAAACAGTTTCAAATTTAAACAAATTGGATGTTGAGTGTAGAAGCGTTACAGTTGAAAGTATTTGGTTACCTGAGGCGACACATTATGTAGGCTTCCTTGTACAGTCCACCTTCCATCAGCACTTGAACAGCGCCCATCAAGTTGTGAATACTCAGGAATGCAGTGGATTTGCGGAAGATCAAGCCGCCATAATTCTTGGGTGCTATAAATAAAGTTAAAATATTCCTAATTGCATGCAACACCGTAGCAGAGATTCATATAAACTACGTCAGTGAGTTATAGGACTGATCATAAGTTGTTGTTATTTGCAAAAGATTGCATTTTGTTACAGATGTTTATTTATTTAATATTACTGCGACATATGAGATCTTACAAGAAGAACTCACTATTTTTTTCTTCATGCGCCCCCTTAGCCGCCATCCGGTCTAGCTGCGCCAAGTACAGATGTGTGGTGTCTTTCCAATATCTGAAAATCCAAAGAATAATTGTTGCAGAGGATTTGGGCCTTTAATTTGGTTATCTATCTCAACTAATGCAATAAATATATACGTGAGTTTGTTAGTTATATCGTGTACAACGGAATAATGTTTTTTTTTTGTTGCTTTTAAGTTTTGAAGTCAAGTTGTGGGTTAATGCTGGTTCAGTACAATTATTTATTCACTGACGTACTGCTATCCTCTCCGAAAGCGATATTGAGTTTGATAGTGTTGGTAATGATCTCGGCCTTTGTCATGTTCATTTTAAGTCGTATCAAGGCTTTGACTTCACTGATTTTTCTTCCAGAATCAGTAACAAACAGAAAGTGCCCAAAAAGGTTATGGTTTATGCCAAACCAATCGAACTGGGAACACAAAGTTGCGGTCATAACCCAAATTGCTGACATAGTTCGAAGGTCGCTAATCTGAAATTGAGTTAGGCTGGTTGCGTCCGTCTGGTGGACTAGCGTTGTGCCAACGTTACCACTAGACTGCTAGACTGCCTCCAGGCACATACACCGCGCCAAGGTAAATCTTTAATAATAATAATAATAATATAATATCGGTGGACATCTTTAATAAATCAGACTGTAATCAGAAGTCCACTTCAATGGCGAAAGATCGAGATGGATGGAGAGGAACAGGGGTAAGGTAAAAAAACAACTTCCGCCGTAGAACTAAAACTTACTAATCATGTCACTGGCTCTCTCGAACCAGTGTGGTGAAAGGATTATTAGGAAGATTATTGCGCCTTTAAGAAGAGATGAAGACCAACAGAAGAGCCTCAAAACTCTGCCTCAAATATTTCCCTGAAACTGTATGTGTGTACATACGTGCTGCTACCACTCGGGTCAACGGCTCTCTCGAATCAGTATGGTGAAAGGATTTATATACTCACTTGAATGAAACAGTCGGCGACAAACTCAGTATATAGGGGTCGAGCAAGTCATGTGCACTCGCGAACTGAACCATATCGTCGATTCTTCCGCGGTAGAACAGCAGCATCAAATATGAGTCCCAATCTTTCAATTCCAGATGATGTTCCGCTAAAATTATAAGGATGGCTTACATGGTTGGATTTTTTTAATGTTATTTGTAATTGAAAATGCAGTTGTTTAATAAAATAAGCTGGAATATACGATTTTTAAAAAGTTTAGAAGAGAATGATACAGTTGAAAAATGTATTGTACGTCAACATTATATTCTCAAAACGGTGGAGGAAAACATCGTAAGGAAACCGGCATTCGGCATGCCCATAAACTTGACATGCCACGTGCCGGCTGCCGGGGTAGATGTGATGACACCACCAGTAATTAAATTAATTATTAATATATAATTATTAATATATTATTAATTATTAATTATTTTAATGGGCACTGGTCCTCGACAATGAAAATACTAACTGTGCGGCATATAAAGATTAGAAGATAAATTATATATAAAGCTTACTTGTCTTGTCTAAAAAAATAGATTGCGGCAGAAATATAAGCAACAGTGTGTCAAATTTCTTTAAATACCATAAAGTATCATGTGTTAAAAAACTTGGCATGACATCATCACTGTCATTTTGAGTTGCGAAATGAACGTTTACAATAATAATGGGTCTATTTGGAAAATTATTCCATCGAGATACTTGTGATCATGTTTTGCCTTGACAGATTCAGGATAAATGATCAAAATGAACAAATTCAACGCAGCTTTCCTATAATTTGAATTATACCAAATCGTAGGTCCTTATTTTTGCGTAGATGGAAACTTAAAGCTCATACAACTCTCGCTAACAGGCAAGTGCACTTTTATTGTGTTAAGTTTAGTCAAACAGGGTTACGGCCCGCCTGATGTTCAGCGGTCACCGCAGTATATAGACGTCAGCTATACAGGGAAAACTACTGGTGCGATCTTGCAGTATAGAGTATAAAATAATTATAATGTTCTAGCTATAGTCAAGAAACGACCAAAGAAATCAAATAAGCCACGGCTACAACTGAAGACTGAGGTTAAAAACTGCAAAATATATTTACATATTCATTATTAATATTACTTACATTCCATATCCAACACTTCGTTCAACTCATTCATTGTGCCGAATATTTTAAGGAAATCCAAGCCCTTCTCGTTTGCCACACACGTCTTAATCACATCATTCATATTAACCCCACTGTTATGTAAGGAGTCGCTTACAATCCTCCTCACTATATTCAGTGCCTTGTAGTTCACTTGTCTCGATATAATCGGAAGCAAGAAGACTTTTGAGCCTTTTATTTTAACTTCTAAGGTGGTTGCGACATTTTCCGACGTTTCTGGTGCTACGTGTATTTTCTCATGAGCATTTTCTGGTTTATTGCCAGTGTCTGTTTTATTATTACGGGCCGCTTCTGCCGCTTTACGTTCCTTAGCTCTTTCTTTCTTTTCTTTCGTTCGTACAGATGTTTTTTTTTTCTTTATTAAATCTTTGGCCACGCCTGAAACAAAAATATGAAACTCAAACATTGGGACTATGATCATTGTGTTGGATAGAGTCAACCAGTGGAGACGCGGTGTATATTACCTTGGAAGCTTTCCACAGGGTAGTCCTTGTAATCCCAGATGCGAAGACAACAGTCTCCGCCACCCGAGATCACTTTGTCCGCCAAATGCGGCTGAGGGCACCACATCGCGCCCAGCGCAAACATCGTGTGCCCGCCGAATATCGCGATGCATTCCCCTTCTATTACATTCCAAATCTGTATACAGAAACGTATGCCGTTAAAGGGACGAAAGGAACCGATGGCCCACCTGCTATAAAACGGAGTTATCTCCCCCGATGACTGCAATACGACTACGAGTATAGGAGGACGTATTGCACCCGTAAAAATGAAGACGTCAAAATCTCATAATTCAAATAGTTTGTTTTCAACGATATAATGTTGAGTAGCCTCACAGCTCAGTATAGGGTAGTAACCCTGCCTTCTGCGCTGTAGATCGTGGGTCCGATTCCCACTCAGGGACAAACATTTGTGTGACGAACACAGGTGTGTTCTGTGTCTGAGTATATATATGTATATATTTACAAAAAAAAAGTGTATAAATAGTATATCAGTTGTCTGGTTCCCATGATACAAGCTACTTTGGGGTAGATGGAGTTGTGTAAAATGTTTACAAAAAATCAAACAGGAAATTCATAAATACAGTTGTAGCAGATGGCCCACCGAGTGTGAAGCGTCGAGGTATACAGCAATAACTAAAGTATACACACCCTGACGGTGGAGTCGTGCGAAGTGGACAGTAGGTGCGCGTCGCGGTGCGGATTCCACGCGACTTGCAGTACGGTGCTCTCGTGCCCGCTCAGCGCCAACACCATCTTCAACAGCTTACTGCCCTCTGAAAACATTCACATATCAGTGATACAATGACCTGATGTACCACCTGATGTAAAGTAGGGTACAAAAGTAAAGGTACAAGCCGCCCATGCCAAGCCATGTTCTAATTTAGATATGGATAATTTAATATGGACTGTAGACGTCTGCAATCAAGCTTTGTTATTAATAACCATTATTAAAAATAAATAAAATGAAATATCAATGACAATATTTAAGTTCCAGGTGTGTGTCATAAAGCTTGTCTGTGTGTGTGTGTGTGTGTGTGTGTGTGTGTACGTAAGGTAAAGGTTGCAACAAACTAACCTTTGTCTTCATACTCCAAGATAGCAATAGTGTTCGCTTTGTCCACAGATGATACAGCAATGTAATTTTTGTAGTTAGACTCCTCGCTGGAGTTCGATATCTGCTGTGGATGCCAAGCAATGTTGTGGATCATTTTCCTGAAAATAAAACTGCCTATATTATTTTCCGAAGACAACATTTTCCTCCAGAACAGAAAATACAACAGAAATGTGACTCAGGGCTTAAGTATGGAAAGAACCGTGTCGCATCGCCTTGTACACGTCACAAAGAAACATAAAGATGTATTGTCTCATGTGTCTGTAATTTCACCAGCACTAATAAATACCCATGCAAATGAATACAGAGAGGTGCACTACCACTCGGCGGCAAATATACGTAAGGTGGCAGTACTTCCTCATTAATGAGTCGCATGAGAGCACGGTGGCCAAGTGGTACAGACACCGAGTATCAATCCCGAGATCGACGGATGATCAAGGAATATAAATATCAGACACATGAGGAAACCGATATATCCTGTCATAAACAAAAATTCAAAGACATATGTCAAGTGCACAAAAGCAGCCACTTTGAGGCGCATTCTAATCCTTACACCAGACTAGTTCGAGAGAACTGGTGACAAGATCAGTAGCAGTAGCAGTAGTTTCCCAGGTGGACTTACCAGGATCTCATCGCTACTATTGAAACCGTGCAACCAATAGTGGCACCCTTTTACGACCAGTTATTCTATATATATGGCCTTTAGTTTTATTATACTAGAGCCACTCACAAGAAGACAAAGGTAGCAGTCAGCAAGTGCTTATCGTGTTTGTCAAGCAGCGCCATTCCGCCATTAGTGGCTCCCACGACGAGTCCGTGTGTGTTGTACAGAACTGTGCTGATGTCCCACACCTGGCCCTCCACTTCCACTTTTATCATCTCTGGTTCTGTCAACAAAATATTGTCAGTCACTCTTACTTTACCTGATTGTTACTGTAACATTGATGTTTGTTCTGTGTCTGGGTGTTAATATGTATCATATGTATGTATTTACGAAAGAAAAGTATATAAGTATTATATAGTTGTCTGGTTCCCATGATACAAGCTATGCTTAGCTTACTTTGGGGCTAGATGGCGCTGTGTGAAATGTCCACCAATATTTGTCCACCAATACTCAATTCCGGTTCACTCTCGCATTGCAGGCAACATTGAAAGCATAATACTAATATACACCTAAAGTTCTGGCAATAGATGTTACCATCCCTAAAGCAGGCTGACG
The DNA here is from genome assembly GCA_947359385.1 of Chesias legatella. NCBI lineage: Eukaryota > Metazoa > Arthropoda > Insecta > Lepidoptera > Geometridae > Chesias > Chesias legatella. The sequence continues at coordinate 6,757,548 of OX375768.1, forward strand.
GTTTATTTATCTTCCCATACAAGAAACACGGATAGAGTCAACAAATTGATATATATAACTCGATTGTTGGTAAGATAATCTGCGGTAAACGGTGTGGGTTCCACAGGGACTAATTTATTTACGTGTTTATTTTTATGTTAGTAATTACTGTGTAATTGTTAGTATAACCAAATAAAAAAAACTAAAAACACTGTTGGATCTGTACTGGAAATGGCATTCTTGATTCGCATTCCATTCGACATGAACAACTAACTAAACTCGTAGTCACGGTTTGCCATTGATGTCCATTTCAATTCCACTAATTAAAGTATTAAACTCTAGCGCTAACTCATTCTCGACATAATGTAAAGATTCCTGTATTATAAACTTTTTCTCACCAATTAGTTGATTGATGATTTGGAAATTTCTGTTTATTCTAGTTCTAAATTGTTTTTTTCTTGTGTCTTTATATTCATACGCCACTAAAGCCTTGAGCTGAAAATCAGCGCTGTAACCTGTTGCAGCACGTGCTGAGCTCAAGGCTTTTCACACAATGCTGTACGCGACAGCGTTACACATTTTTTTGTTTGCTTAGGTTTTTTTTCTTTTTTGTGATTTTTGCCGTTGTTGTGTACAGTGTGTGTGTGTGTGTGTGTGCGAATAAATGTCTTCTTTCTTTCTTTAAATTATTTAGCTTTCAAAATTGGATATTATTAAAAATCACAGTACTCACGGTCATCGACCTTGTTGGCCCGAAACATGGCAAGATGGCCGCCGCCGCACGCGTACAACGTCATTTTCTCTCCCCAACTCAGCGAGTAGACGCCTTGTGAGAGCGCTGTTGGCAAATTCTTAGCGGGCTTCTCGCATTTGCCGCTCACGTCGAGCAAACCCACCTGGGAATATGTTACTTTGTAGTACAGTGTCGATACGGATACCTATTAACTGAATGTACTGTCTTCAAAAATCTAAAGAAACGAGAAGACCATGCGAGTACTTTTTACCACATGAGCGCGGTGGCCCAGTGGTACCGACTCCCTTCATGCTTCAAGCTTCAATCCGGAGGTCACTTGTACAAATCCCGGCGTATATCAAGTAGCGACTCATGTTTGCTAGAGAAATTGTACCTATCCATAGACTAGATTACATATTTTAATATTTAGACATTTAAAGCATGGTTTTCATAAAAGATGTCAGACCAGAAACAATTGTCTTTTGCAAAGGAAGGTCTTAAAAATTGAAGGCATTCCATGAATAAATCATATTTAGACCAGTTGACTGAACCCATTCTCAGCTATGAGAACATAACATAATAGGTGATGGTGAAGAATTACCCTGGACTCGGCAGTGGAAAATGCAAGTAGATTCTCCTTAGTAGGATGCCAGGCAACGGCTAGCACCTTGCCTTGCACATTCTGCCAGTAAGAGGATATAACGCCGCTCGCTAGTTGATCTTCCAGTTCACTAGTTGTATGCGTCTCCCAGACTCTAACTGAGCCATCGCCTGCTCCCATTGCTATCCTGAGAAGGAAATTTATAACATAATCCAACAAGGGGATGGTTATTTGGTGATCTTCAGGAATTTGGGTGAATTTTTAACTGGCCTCACAGCTCAGTTGATAGCAACTCTGCCTTGTAACACTGTAGGTTGTGGGTTTGATCCCCACCAGGAGATACATTTGTGTGAAGAACCACAACATTCTATTCTATGTTTATATGTATGTAATTACAAATAGTATATATGTATTATATCAGTTGTCTGGTTCTCATGATACAACTATGCTTAGCTTACTTTGGAGCTAGATGGCAATGTGTGAAATGTGTCCACCAGTATTCATTTACAACTTGAATATAACTGAACATTTCTTTATTCTAACATACTTCGACATTTATTTAGGGTAGATAAAACATGATTACATACTAGATAAAATTAGCACACACACACACACACGATTCCAGGTCATTCTACTCTTACTAAACGATTACTGATAAAAACCTAGTAAATTGGTACATAGATTAAGCGTTTATAATATTATAGTTGGTTTTTAATGTAAATTGTGATAATTTCGTTAACATAAGCCATTCCATCATCTTTAGTAAAAGTGGGTACATACTTCCCGGCGTCATACGGGCAAGGTTTGATTTCGTAGATGAACCCGCCACAGGACGTGTGCACTTCAATCTTTTTATTTTCCTTCATGTCGTAACTGATGACGTTTCTGTCTTGGCCCACCGTCCAGACGGGCCAGTTGCCCTCAGTGTTGGGGGTCTGCACTCGGGGCGCGCTAGACGTCACACAGAACAAGCCGCGACGGTGCAACGTATGTACTAACCCACATTCGAATTTGCTTCGGCTGTAATAACACAATCATACATATTGTACACATTGACAGGCCTCACAGCTCAGTTGGTAGTACTCTGCCTTCTGCGCTGTAGGTCGTGGGTTTGATTCCCACCCAGGACAAACATTTGTGTGACGAATATAGATGTTTGTGCTGTGTCTGGGTGTTAATATGTATTATATGTATGTATTTACATAAAAAAGTATATATGTATTCTATCAGCTATCTGGTTCCCATAGTGCAAGCCACGCTTAGTTTGGGGCTAGATGGCGCTGTGTGAATTGTCAACCAGTATTATTATTATTATTCGCGTTACTGTGTTCCGGTGTGAAAGGTGTGGTTGCCGGTGAAATCATAGGCATATGAGAAATTCCACCTACACGTCTCAGAGTTTTCGGTTACCCCTTAACATCAGGTTGGCCGTCAGCTGGTTCCACCAACCCAATCACAAAAAAAAAAAACAATACGACTTGGGTCTTGTCTTGTCTAATCCTAGTAGAGGAGTACCCAAGTCGCATCGGTTGTTATAGGTTGAGGTTACCACTTAACACCAGGTGGGCCACCGGCTCGTTCCGTAACTATAGCACATAAAAAAACATGTCTACTTAGTTCACTGCTTTTATTTTCCTTTCTCTATGATTTATCATGAGTTTTATGTATTATTTTATTTTAGCATATTATAATCTTAGGTCTGTGGTGTCTAATAAAGTAATACTTTCTATTCTTTTCAGTAGAATAGAACAGAAATAATACTTTACTGAGTAAGATACTTTGAATGGAGCATTATATTTATTACCATTGATTATCAACTGTGGTGCATACTGGGAAGGATCCAAATGGCTAATTAAAACTGTTGTATAAACATACCTATCAATTTTCAGTGGATTAGCATCTAGTAATTGATTCTTCCCATCTGAAATAAGGAGCGAGTTTGGTTTGAACCAATGCAGCGTGGGCCAGTTGGGACCTCTGTATTTATGGTCTTTCTGGTCTTTCTTAGGGTTTAACACAGCTGCACAGGAAGCCACCAATTTACCCGCTTTGTTCCAAATACGAACCGAACTGTAACAAATAAATAACAACAAATCAAATCACATTTCTGAGTCCTGACAGAGTGCCGGCATGGGTATATATAGATAACAATTAAAAAAAAATAACACCCAAATGACACTTCCACACATTATCTGCTTTTCATTTGAGTGATTTCTATAAAATATCTTTGTTACCCATATTTTCCAATTGAAGCGAGTAAATGTTTTTGTTCAATTAATTCCGCATCAACATCTTGTGTAGATTCTTGACTCTTTTTTACTTGTGTAGACTCTTCTGCTGTCAATTTTTTACTGCATTCAGATTCATCCTCAACATGAGCTTTATCCAATGCTTCTACCAGAGATTCTATAGATTCCTCAGGCTCAGTCTTCTTCTTCAAAATATCTTCTTTCAACTTTGCACATTCCGTTAAGAAATCATGCTTACATTCTTCTTTTACTTTCACTACTATATCTTCAGGTTCAAACTTCTTGTGTCCAAATTCATTAGCTTCATGATCTTTGTAAACATCAAACATATCATCTTCTGGAATAATAACCTCTTCTTCTTCTTCTTCTTCTTCTTGGTTTTCTTTAGTTTGTTCAGTAGATTGTACATTTTCTACTTTTGATATATCACTAGGTTCTTGGTCATTTCTAATCCTCTCCATCCTACTCGCTGCACTGAATGGCTCCTTCTTTTTTCTCCTCTCTTTCTCAATCGCTTTCTTTACAAAAACTCTGTATTGTGGACACCAGCTCACCCTGTTGATTTCATCATCTTGCCCACGGACTTTATATATTAATTTGCCAGAACCTGAAAACAAGTTAATATTATTTCAGCTAATCAAGAGACAAAAACTGCAAGTAAAACATGTAAATAACCATACAAAACCTCCCAGCTAAGGTCTGATTCAATAATTTTTTAATAATACATGCACCATATGTGTTTAAAACTCCTTACCACTGATATCAATTAAAAATATAACTCCTTGTCGAGTCCCAATAGCCACTTGAAATGGTTTGTGTGGAGAACAGCAAATGCATGTTGGCTTGAAATTCCTCATCAAGGTATAATATGATTTAACGGCATTTGTGTTTAAATCCCATTTGCAGATAATGCCACTGGAACCTACTGATATGGTATGAGCTGGTGAGCCATAACACACTCCAGCCAGTTCCTAAAATAATAGTTACAAATAATTTTTCCTAACTACCCAAAGCAGTAACTAGTTAAGCGGTAACAGATTTTAAATTTAAATTGAGACCATCATGTTATTAACATATCTCGAAATATAAAATAATAGCTAGACAATTTAAAACAGAAATAAAATTGAAACTAGCTTTTTGATTAGCGCTCTCGCAGTCTCAGATACAAGAAGCAACCAAGAAGTTATACCTCTTTCTCCAAACTATGAACTTCATGGCAATGAATGTAGTTGACGGTCCAACCCTTCTCTTTTGATTCTATGGTCCATTCTTTGACCACTCCTTCAAAGCCACCTGTAATTATGTTCCTCTTTTCAGGCCATTCAGGAGATATATCCACGCTCACTATTCTGTGGATCAAAATGTTGTGTTCGTAAAAACATGAAGTAGCTGCAAATGTTCTAAGACTGTTTTGGAATCAAATGCTTACTTCTCTATATGAGCTCTGTTGAAAACATGCGCCTTAAACCGTTGCGTACTGTCAATCGCTCCAATATTGTCGGAAGGCAGTGGTTCCAAAAAACAAAGGCTCTTGCTAGGACCTCCATAAACGAGCCAACCATCATTGCTAGCTCCCAATATGGATACTTGGAACCAATTTGGAGATGGAATCACAATAGTTTCCTCCATTATCGCATGCACAAAGCACTTTCACACGCAGAAAGAAAATATAATTAAATATGTGGAAAACCGCCGTTACGACAAACAAACCGCACTGCCTGCAGTACAGATCGATGGTGCGCCGGTAAAAACAGTGTTGCCATTCGCCATTACATTATTACATTTATACAGATTATATTAATGGATTATTATAATAACGGATTGATGCACTTGCGAATAAATACACGTAATGGTTTTTTTTCAGGTTCATCAATATTCAAAAATTCTGCACCAGGTACCTTCGGTCGGATTCAGAGTTTATTTATAAAATTTAGCTTACGGTATACCTTCTGGCAGTTTAATGTATTGACACTGCTATATATTGTAATATAGTCTAACGTGAGAAAAAAAATTGTAATATTATGTCACTGTCAACCTGAAATATTATGTCATTGTCAACCTGAGGTCAATCAAATCGGTGCATCGTTTTTGACTTTTATACTTTATAGTCTTACGTTTACGCAAACAATAAGAATAAGGAGCAAATATTAATAAATTAAATAAGCTTTGCGTGTTTATCAAAAAAATCTTGTTATTCCACATAACTGTAATTGAAATTTAAACTTTTGTGAATGTGTTTGTGGGTGTGTAAGCCTTTTACCAAACCATTCAACAGTACTTCCCAGGAGTCTGGAAACTCCTTGATTTTTAATGAAGAGCTGTTGAAAATCTAGCACTATGGCTCATTACAAAGGGGCTGCATCGGAGGCTGGTAGAGCTATGCACCTCATGAAGAAAAGAGAAAAAGCGCAGCAAGAGATTGAACTACGTAAAAAGAAAATAGAAGAAGATCTGAAGATAGAAAATATAGAAAACAAATTTGCAACCCACTATGATGCCGTTGAGCAACAATTAAAAAGCTCTACTATAGGTTTGGTGACTCTTGATGAAATGAAAGCTAAACAGGAACACATAGTTCGAGAAAGAGAAAAAAAATTGGCTCAAAAGAAAGCAGAGAAGGAGAAAGAGAAACAAAAAGAAATTGAAGCAAAACTGGCTCAGAAAAATAAACAGAAAAGACAGGTAATAGAGTACTCAATAATGAAACCAATGTTGTGTTGTATGACTGGAGTAATGTTTTTACATATATACTTAAATTTGCACAGAGCTTCAGTGAGCTAATTTTCGCCTTGAGAGTTACACTGTCATGGGAATGTGGACATGACGAGAAGCGAGCTTGACCCCACAATTGTTTTCTCACTAATAACTTTTATAAAGAGTAGTAGAACTCTCGCCAAGTTAGTCCGGAGAAGTACTGCCACCATGCTCATTTCTGCCGCCAAGCAGTAATGGGCTCGCGTTACTGTGTTCCGGTTTGAAAGGCGTTATTGCATATTTTGTTAGATTTGTGTGAATACCTGCTCTCCCAAAGTACGATAGATATATGTAATTTTTACATGCTACATGAGTCTTAGTCAAATTCTAAAGAAAAGTTTCCTTTTCAGATTCAAGCTTTATCCTTCAACATGAATGAAGAAGCAGAAGACGATGATAATGAATGTGAAAATAATGAAGAAGGTGAATTAAGTGATGATAAACCAGAGCTCAGTTGGAGAGAGAAGGAGGAACCTGTAAGTAACCTTCTGAACATTTTACCTCTTATCAAGTAAAGTAATTGCTTTCCTTAATTCTGGTTAAATAAGCTGAATAGAATATAAATAATACTGAAAACTTTTTATTGTAAAAGCACTTGACTTGAGTATAGATAAAATACATTGAAATTGAATATCTCACTAGTGTTTTACCTATTTAGGTCCTTCCTACCCCTTCAGTGAAAACGTCATAAAACTGCATCTCTTGTATGTTCTTATATCTTATAGAGAACTCTTCCAGACTGCCTGTTTTGATATTCGTTGGGATGCAAATAAAATGGAATATCATTAACATAACCATTAGCAGTATAAATTGTGCCAATTTTGCCCGGTGAAGAAGTGCTGCCTTACCTATTTTTGTTTACTAATTTGCTGTAATTAACTCAGGCTACTACTATTCCTGTTTAGGATTGAGCTGATCAAATAATGCACATGAGACATCTTCACTCAGATATCTCTGAGTTATCATTTTTATTTTTATGTGAGAATTGGTCAGGGCCTTAATGTGCCACTTCTTACTTAGTGAGTAACACTATCATATGAACGTTACGTGCCAAGTGATGAGCTCATTGCAACCATCTATACATCTATAGAAATAAATAAAATTGGAGTTTGTAATATAAAAATAACCACTTTTTACTAAGTGATGTATACACGGTACATATGCCAAAACAACATATTTTTACAATTTTTGTCTGTCTGTCTGTTTGTTCCGGCTAATCTCTGAAATGGCTGTACCGATTTTAACGGGACTTTCAATAGCAAATAGCTGATGTAACAAGGAGTAACTTAGGCTACTTTTCCGAGGGGTAAAATAGGGGTGCGTGATAAAACCGAATTCCACACGGACGAAGTCGCGGGCAACAGCTGGTTGTTTAATAAATCAGCTTACACTCTCTTCCAGCAACTGATTCCTTTATTATCTGACAGCCAGGACAAGTCTTATACCAATGAAATTATAGTAATTCATGATGAACATCTGTAAATTCCATTCTAACTTGCAGTTTTTTAATAAAACGAGAATCATGCTTGTATAAAGCGCTGAAATATTGCAGGCTAAAGGGTCCTGGCCTTGAAATTTTCATAAATGTAACAGGTTCTGAAGAAGATACGAAAGAACCCAGATGTGGACACTTCATTCCTACCAGACAGGGAGCGGGAGGAGGCTGACCTCAAACTGCGAGAGGAACTTAGGCTGGAGTGGGTTATGACCCAAGCCAGTCTCAAGGATGAACCGATTACAGTCACATTCAGTTATTGGGATGGTTCAGGGCACAGGAGAAATGTTACATTGAAAAAAGGTAATTTATAAAGATCTTTCTCACAGTAAAATATTATGAGAGAGAGAGAGAGAGAGAGAGACACAATAGACTCATCACAGATGAGTCTATGTGACGATTTTGCCCTTCATCTTGGTGTAAGTCGTAGAGTCTCCATTCCATTGTTTTGAGTCTTTTTTTTTATACTGATGCCTCGATTTCTTTTATTAATGAACACGGAGAGGCGTCAGGCCTAGAATGATATTTGACTGACTGTTAGGATTTAAAAAATCCAAGTTATCAACGAGCAAGCTAGACATATCTGTTGCAGCTTGGTAACTGCGGTGTCAAGGTATTTCCCTGGCCACCAGGCCACGGCACCATAAGTCAATACCGATCGAAACGTGACGGTATGCATCCATAGGAAAAAATGATTTTACACATCAATCTGAATAATATATATCGATCTCCTGCTTGTAGCTTTGGTGTTTTTATGCTCCCGGCTGCTTACTCCATAGTAGTTTGCTATTAGCCATATTTCAAGGTTTTTCGCCTCCTATTTGAGGCTCACTTTAATCCTAAAACTGGTAAGTGTAACCTATAGGGATTAACCGTAGCTTTCAGTTAGTTAGGTACTATTAGGTAATACAGCTCGTTGAGCACGGAGCTGGAGCATATACTTATAAAATGAACTATAAGCGATGTTGCTCCCGAGTCAGCCAAACTAAACTTAAGCCAGGAAATACAAACATGCTTCTTTGCTTTTAGGTAATTCCATTTACCAATTCCTTCAACGCTGCTTGGACACTCTTCGGATAGACTTCAGCGAACTGAAGACTGTGACGGCAGACCAGCTCATGTACGTGAAGGAGGATCTCATACTGCCGCATCACTACACATTCTATGACTTTATTGTAACCAAGGTAGGTTCACCATTCTCTGCACATCTCTCCGCAATCGCAGATCCGGATAAGCAGTTTACGATCGGAACTACGAATCTCAATTTCATAGGAGCTGTGTATTGCTGAAACCAACCTTCACATTTCACAATATTAACAAACATTGTGTTAGATGAATGTAAACAATGTCCCCAATAATAACCCAGAACCAAGAATCAAAACAATTTGTATACTTTGGACTATAAAAAAGTCTGAGAAGCATTCCTAATTTAATCCTAATCTTGCTACAATCTTAGTAAGAGCTCTTAGAAGTAAGCTCACTGTATCTTAGTTCTTCAATGTACCAAAATGTAAAGTACCAAAGTTAATTCATTACCTTTACTTGGAAGATACCGAGAAACCTGAAACAACTCCGCCACCCCCTCTCTTGAGAATTAGTCTTCAAATATACTTAACATATGAAGACTAGAGATCATATTCTGAGGAGAGAGAGGAGGTTATCGCGCGTTACTCCTCATCGTACAGGGATACAGAACTAACGCCTGGTGGCACCGGTATCGGTGATAGCTTCCAGTGGACGAGCTACAAGTATCACGAGTTCGGGCCAACTCTAAAAGGTGCTCTGGTGACAGCAGCCTTACGCCATCCACAGCGGATTCCTGGGTGACTCCGACCGGGCTAATCCAGAAAGGATTCTGGGAATCCTGTTTGTTGAAAATTATGTTAATCTAAACCAATCGATGACTAGCAAGCTAGAAGAAAAGGCTAATTAGCAATAAGTTTGCTTATGTACATGTTTTTGTGCAAAAATAATTTCTCTGTATTTGTCACATAAATGTTTGTACTGGGTGAGAATCGAACCCACGAGCTACAGCGCAGAAGTTAGAGTCGATACCCACTGAGCTGTGAGGCCAGTTAAAGCTTTTTTGGGGATAGCTTTGTTAAAAATTAGTTATAACAAGCAGCTTATTTTATTTTGAAATGTGAGTTACTTGTTGTAACTCTTGAAAAATATCATTGCGATACTTCCTGCAAGACCAAATGCCAGTTCTGAAGCGATTAAGGGACAAGTAAAATGCATTACCATAATGTACCACACGGCAGGTCAATGTCTCTCAAGATAATCCCTGAATTTACCGAGGTTATTTATCTCGATGAAATCTTGCAATTAAGTCACTTACTTATGTTTGAAAGTACAGTTCACAGATTTTGAGTATGATAAGAACGTGACCATACTTCAATGCACGTGCATGCCAATTAATAAAATCATTCGAGTTTCCAAAAACGACACAATATTGCAGCGCTTTTCAGTAATAAAGTTGTGCATAATATTATTAAGAATTACCTTTATGAATTACTTACATACGTACATTTTATTTTAGATTAATATTCATTGTTCCGAAATTCGCATGTATTCCCGGAAATAAGTTATGGCTAAGACTATGAAAAGCAAAATCTTTGCAAATATCAGACGATTGAGCATTTATTGCTTGACGCACCACAAAATATGTGATAGTAATTTACGTTATGAATTAGAGAAATCAGAATATCTTCTACAGGCAGTAGAACTTATGCCAAGTTCGCTGGTTGCCGGTGAAATTACAGGCACATGAAACATTCCTTTAAACGTCTCAGAGTTACAGGCGCATACGATGCGACTTGAGTACCTGCCTAAGTAGGTGAGGACCGACGTCGTATTATTGCTTAAGGGCAAAGGTTACAACTTAACACCAGGTGGGCCATCTGCTCGTTCCGTAACTTTACCACATAAATGAATAACGGCCTGGCAAATAACAGCACGGACTGTCTGGTCATTTCGTTAGTATAAGATTATGTCCTGGCTGTCGCATTCATAAGTAAGTAAATAGTTTGAGTTTTATTGGTATACATAAAACACTTGATTTCAGGCAAGAGGAAAAAGTGGTCCGTTGTTCCAGTTCGACGCATCTGATGATATCAGGTTGGTCAATGATGCTTCTCAAGAGAAACAAGATTCACACGCCGGCAAAGTACTTCTTAGGTTCGTATTATTAATCGTTTGCTACAATAAGGAAATACATTACTCCAGCAATCAAATCCTCAATCCTTCTATCAAAATAATGCGCAAACGTTCTATAATAATTCATACGGGAAAAAAAAGGTTATTTAATTTTTAATTCGCACCATTAACCTCGTAACCCGTTGATTGCCATTCTTACCTTAGGTAACTCTCAGAAAATAATTTTGAGAATGAGCGACATATTTCAATATTATAGAATGGCTAAGCCGCGCTGCATTTACTGTCATGTTACTTAGTTTTTAATCTCTGTTTCGTTTCGTTTGCACAGATCGTGGTACGAGAGAAACAAGCACATATTCCCAGCTTCTAGATGGGAACCATACGATCCCACCAAGACATACTCCAAATATACTATCAAAGGAAAGTGAAATTAATTTATTATTCAGTAGTAATTAAAATACTATGGTAAAATAAAGTGATACAACAATTAACTTACGAAATATTGTATTAAAATAAATTATTTCATTGGAATTGTGTTTATCATTTACAATCTCGGTCCTAGCTATTACAAGCGACGAACTTTTCTAGGAGCATCCTCCTTTGGGATTCTAAATTCTTCAGGAAATTCTTCTTCTGTTCGCTTAGCGATTCTGCCTCCACAGCTTGCGGCGCGTACCTTTGGAAATGTATTATTGCCCCCAGTAGGTTCCAGATCGAGAATTCCGGCCACAAAACATCGCTGAAGTACAGCACTGTCTTCGATACCTAGAAACAAAATTTGAATTAAACCGCAGCGGCATTTTAGCTGTTACTCAAACCCAAGGTCTTTGTATCGTAATAATGTGTTAATAGTGCAAAGGTTTTGTTTCGAAATAAAAACGAAGGTCTCGGTCGCAGTAAACAAACCTGCCAAAGCATGAAATCCGAAAGTCTGACCTCGCCCGAGGTCCTCACTAAGAGTTCTGCCTCGCGGAGCTCCAACGTCTGTGTGACGAGCGCTTCGTCAATGTCCTCCGCAGCCAACTCCTTCTTGTTGACCGCGTCGACGAGGTGTGATGCCGCTCTGCTTATTTCATCCCGGCCTGATAAATGTTTTAATATAACAGGGCCATTGCTACCAGTACTTACTAACTACTACTACTAGAATCCGAAGTCATTTGAAGTAGGCCTGTAGCATAAATAAGGAAATGGCAGTTAAAACACAACAGCAGAAGTAAATGCGATAAGAAACTTTTTTATTCCTATTCACATAAATATAAATAAATATTTGTTTACATTTCACACAGCGCCATCTAGCCCCAAAGTAATCTAAGCATAGTTTGTGTAATGGGAACCAGACAACTGATAGTATACATATATAATTTTTGTAAATACATACATATTAACACCCAGGCACAGAACAAACATCTATATTCACACAAATGTTTGTCCTGTGTGGGAACCGAACCTAGGACCTACAGCGCAGAAGGTAGAGTTATTACCAACTTAGCAAGGCCAGTCAATAATGAATGTGAATCTCTGTTACTCTCCTTTTACTTTGGTCGTCTCTCTTTTACCAGTCATGAGAAAAGATGACAGATTCAGTTTCAACTTGACCACATTCGTTATTATTATTATTATTATTATAAGATGTGTCAGACTGTGACGACTTTAAGGGCTTGATGGCGCCGTGTGTAATGTCCACCAATATTATTTATTTATTATTGACATATAAAAATCAAATCCAGAAAGGAAATTGAGGAATATGTTTGTATAGGAAAACCCTGCCCAACTTTCCTCTTAATATAAATTATATTTTTCTGACCTATCCAACGTTATGATTTCTTGCTTTTTTGGTTGCTCACTATACAGATAATATAAGATTTTTGCAGCAATAGACCGCGCAAGTATATAAATAAATAATAATAAATAGGTATTAATAACAAACTAACAATACTAAAATACAATATAAAAATACTAACAATAACAAACTAATCAAAGTTTACATCCTATGGGAATCAGATAGCTGATAGAATACATTATAATTTTTTATTTGTGCATACAGATTAGATATAACACCCAGGCATGGAACCAACATCTATGTTCATCACACAATGTTTGTCCTGGGTGGATATCGAATCCAAAACTTATTTTAATTTTTTAATGATTCAGCATTCAAAAATACATACAACCCTAAATTTTCACCTTTCTACCACCAACCCCTATTTTTTAATTGGGATATTAGTACTTTAATTTATGGCAAAACAATGTTTGCCGGGTCAGGTAGTAATAAAGTAAATAGCATCACATAGCCTCCATGAGATACCTCATATTTCACTGGCAGTAAATAGTTGTACTTATATAGTTAAATAACGTAAATTATATATTATTACATAACTCTGACTCACCAGTGTAAGCATAAGCAATATTTAGACGGAGCTTATCATTATGTCTTGTGGCCAGCATTGCCTGTGACACTAGAGCCTTCAAATCATCTGGGAGCAGTGATAACCTTCCAGCAACATGCACTCTTATACCCCATTCATTTATTTGATCTCTAAATTAAAAAGAAAAATATTCACTCATATGATTACTTATCTAAACTGAAATAGAAAATAGTACATATTATTTTTGATTAAAATAATAGGTTACATTATGATGAGGATAAACTTATGAGTGTATCAGATGAACTTACAGTTCATTAATAAGTCTCTGAAATTTTTCTCTAGCAAGGTCCATCAATGTGTTAACTTCCTCTGGGCTTCTTTTGAAGTTCTCTATGCTAAATGCATACACTGTAACTTCTGGAATACCGAGGTCCAAGCACCACTAAAACCAAAAGAGTATTGTGTGAATTTTATTCATTCCATCTGGAAGTAAACACTGGGTATTCAATTTTACAAAGTGTCATCACTACCTAAAACATATATTTAGTCCTAAAGCTTACCTTTAAAGTCTCTGATAATTTATCGAAGCCTTTGTGGTGACCTTCACTGGTTTTGACACTGTTCTTCTTTGCGAATCTGCGGTTCCCATCCATGATAAATGCTACATGCTGAGGTATTCTTCCAGTTTTGACTACTTTTATGCATAGCAGTTGAAAGAAGGACACACAGTTCTCTTTAACCCAAGACATGTCTGTGGAAACATTCGACTTTGAGACACATTTGTTTACTATGAAATCTCTTTTCCTTGTACGTTGCTTTTATGTATTCTTTCGACATGCGTAAATATAACCGGTAACGAAGGGCAAAACTGTGGCATGCGTATCACCTGTATACACAAATGTTACTGACCTGACCATGAAAATATTCCTATTTGAAATAATATGATTAACTTATTTAAAAAAAATTAGGCGTGCTGTTTTTGTCGCACATTGCATAATACTGATAATACAATGCGTAAGCATCGGTTGTTGCCGATTAAAGTTATCAGAATATTAGTATCCCTGTAATTTAAGCTGTAACAGGAAACTTTTGTACCTACTTTTTCTGTACCTATATAATAGGTACGCAAAAACATGACAGGATAACTGCTAGGTAGTACCTAGTACTAGTATGTGGTACCTACCTAAGTATCTAAATAGATATATATATATATATTTATTTGTATAACCAAATTAAGTTCGAATGATAATGTACAGCCTAATAATACTTGACCAATCAGCCATGGGTCCAGTAATCATACCGCCCTGTCGATGTCGTAATACGCGCTATACCTTGTAAGCTCCACATTATCAACACGAGTCTATAATGTAAAGACAAACACGGCCTAATAATTATTTGGTAGCTGTTCTAACCTAACCAACTGTTTTCAATTTATGAAGACCAGTGACTTTCAAATACCGAAACTGTACATGAAATAAAACCTGTGCAGCACAGATAACAATAGATAAATATAATAAATAAATATCAGTACACATCTCACACAGCGCCGCCGTCTAGCCCCAAACTAAGCATTACATTAACTGTGAGAACCAGATAACGGATAGAATACTTTTAAACTTTTTTAAATACATACATATTAACCCAGACACAAAAAGAAACAATGTTCCTCATACAAATATTTGTCCTCGGTGGGAATCGAATCAACGTCCTACAGCGCAGAATGCAGGGTTGCTGCCAACTGAACTGGAAGGCCCCTCAGATCAAATAGTTATCGACAAATATAGAAATGGCTGTGCATTAATGAATATTACATAGTCAAAGGAATGTATAGACGGAAAATGATAACTACAACCCAAGTTTCAGGCGGAAATTCAATTGTTTGTAGAAAATAATAATTATATATATAATTATTGAATAGTTTATGATATACCGACTCCTGGAACAAGGAAATTTCATAAGATACATACCTAGGCTATGCAATGATGTTTCGGTTATATGCCATTGAATATAACACAATAACATAGATGTCAAAAATGGCAAGTTTAGGATTCCTAAATGTTTGTTATGGAATGTCACCACTGTCACTTGTCTGGGTTGTGCGGATTGGAATTTATTTATTTATGAAATCAAAACGCTGGACATAAACTACCATGTTTAAAATAAAATTACAGTCGCTAGGTCATCCTAATCCAGAAAGTTTTAATTGTGATGGTTGGCAATTTAGTTTACTTGTGCAAAACATGCGGCAATCACTGTTTCAGTAATAGTATCAATATCATCACATTGTCTATTTTACAGATGAAAAAGAATACAGAAGCGTTGTTCTTTGGTTAGAAGATCAGAAAATCAGACATTATAAAATCGAAGAGAGAGAAGGTCTGAGAAATATTGAAAACGACGGCTGGAAGGAGTCTTACAATACCTATCAACGCGATCTCGTTAGCCCGGCTGCCGAGCTGTCTCCTAATGAACAGCTAAATTGGTTGCTGTCTTATGCCGTAAGACTGGAATACGCAGACAACGGTATGTAGCAATTACTAAAGATGCACCTTTGGGGAAAACCCTATAGTTCTCTTAGATAGTCTGCAGTAGGCTATGCATTTAGTGACTAATCATGACACATTTGGGCAATGACGAAAGATTGATTTAATGTGTAACTGTATCTTATCAAATTAAACCTAACATAATTGACAAACAACCCCATCGGGCAGACCCTATCACATATATATCTTATATTGGATGGATAATCTGATGAGAAGCTGTAATGCTAATTTGTAATGAACACTAGCTAGGTGACTACCAGTTATCAACAAAGATGAATTGGTTCAGATTATTAAGTGCATTGCAGTCTGCTCTGTCTGGAACTACCTTCATATCATTTATTATGACTAATAAAACCAGTAATATTTTTACTCCTTTGCAAAGTGACAGATAAAATTATGTTTTTGTTGAATTTGAAACTAAGTTTAGAAATCAGTTATGGCAACAAAAACATATTTTTCTGATGAATACTCTGTTCGAAATATATTATACAATTATACATATTTTATACCAAATGTTTTGATACCAACGTTTTGAAACCAAATGTTTTGATTGGTCTAGAAAAAAATGACTTGTGCCTTGGCAATTGAAATGTAATAATATTGCAGCATGCAATAATAACAATTTAATTTGTTTCAGTTGATAAGTACAAGAATGCAAAAGTAGAGCAACCAACGCAAGCTGCTCCCAATATTGTATCTTCTAATCCATTGGATAACCTTGACTGTGAGCATATTTAACTTTTTACAAGTATTTTTTTCCAATAATATGTTTTGTCTAATGGCATTCTTCAATTACAGTTTCCAGTCCTGCATTCAAAGCTGGTGTCGAAAGAGTGTGTATGCTAGCTGGGATAAGTCCACATCCTGACCCAAAAATCCGTTTGGCAGCTTTAGCAAAGATTCTTAAAACTGCACCCCACCCAGATCCACCTTCTTCAGAGTCTGTTGTTATACAGCAACCATCGGATGTGATGAAGCTTCTATTTATTGAAGATTTGAGAGATTTACAAACAAAAATTAATGAATCACTTGTGGCAGTACAAAAAGTAACAGCAGATCCAAGAACTGACACCAAAATTGGACAAATAGGCAGAAAAATGTAGTTTAAGATGCACATATATTTTCTAATAAATTGTGAAATCTAATCAGAACTGAGAAGCTGTTTATTTGTGGAAATAAACTTGTAATTGTAATCTAAGTTATAGTTTTACTAGTGCTGTTACTGACTTACCCTTATGCCCTTTACTAATATCATCAATATAAAATCAAAAGAGATAGATTTCAGATAGGTACTAACTTTTCGGGCTCTTCTGATGATAATTGTAACTAGTGGGATCAGTTTTTATAACTGGAGATTAGGATTACTTTTTTACTAACTTAAGTTGCAATTCATATAAAATTGAATTATGTAAGCTGAAAAACCAAAACAAAAACTTATTATATTAATGATTGATTAGCTAATTTGTTTTTCATTTTCTGTGATAAAAGACACCTACTAGCTAATTGATTCAAAAGTAATTCTATAGATTAGATTGTGTAGAGTAGCAGTTGATTTTGAATTGTCAATAAGCAATATTGGCCACATTCCTAATGATTGATAAATGATTACTATAATATCATTGAAACTGAAGAATGGATAAGGAACAATATAGATTTAGAGCAGTAGAACTCTCGCCAAGTTCGTCCGGGGAAGTACTGCCACCATGCCCATTTCTGCCGCCAAGCAGTAACGCTTTCGCGTTACTGTGTTCCGGTTTGAAAGGTATGGTTGCCGGTGAAATTACAGGCTCAAGAGACATTCCACCTACACGTCTCAGAGTTACGGGCGCATACGTTGCGACTTGGGTCTTGTCGTGCCTAGTAGGGGAGGACCCAAGCTGCATCGCTTGTTATGGGCTGAGGTTACCACTTAACACCAGGTGGGCCGTCAGCTCGTTCTGTAATAATATTACATAAAAAAAAAAAACAGGCCATGTTATTTCTATACATATTTTAGTAAATATTCTGTGATCACATTGCACTGTTCTGAAGGCACCATACTACTGAGCAGTTCGACTACTTCAAGAAATGACACAACCTTGTATCTCAAGAACTATCACCTGTACTAAATGGAATAATTGGTAATACAACCAAAGCACTTTTGATCAATATATTTTTATATAAGGGGGAAATAGAGCTTACCCATGCTAAGGCATAAGTCTAATGCAGTAATATGTACCTACCAAGTACCACGAATCCTGCTAGTTTATAAACTGGTAACAAAACACCAATATACCTAGTCTAAGAAAAAAAAAATTTATCCTAAGGCTTTCTTGTCTGTCATTCCCATGGATTGGAGGATCGGATAGATTTGAACAGGCATCAAACTTATCAAAATTATGCATGATCTTGTTTTGAATGTTACTTATTGATTTTTCCAAGCCATTTCTTTATGATTTTAAAGAAATAAAAGTTTTCACTTTGACTTAAAGATACCACACCAGGAAATAAAAAAAAGTCCCAAGAATCATGACAGAACTAAATGAATATTTAATTATACTCAAACCTGTGTAGGTGAGGTTTTCACACGCAAAACAGAACATATCCACTATGTACAACTAAAACAACTTAACTTAGAATGCAACTATCTAACAATAAATTTAGTTCATGCCACCTCCTTTCTCGAGCATCTGTGCAAATCGGTTGGTGATCAGCAAAGAAACATCAATGAATCTTTCCACACAGTTGGAAATGCAAGTTTCTGTTCGTGAGTCTAATTTGGATCCAGGTTTGTCGACACATTTTTCCCAACAGAAGTCGTTGAATTCATGGATCTGAAAATACAAATTTGGAACAAAATTAATGGATGTTTTACGAAGATTCAGTTTTTTATTTTCTCTTACTGTGATGATATCTAAATATTAAAGAATTTTGCAAGAGCTTTGTATGTGAATATAACTTACTACAAATAGAGTGTATATGTTTACCTGAGCATGGAATTGCGCTTTTTGTTTTTCAACCATGAGGAAATCTTGAAGTTCAGAGTCTCCTGCCTTACCGCCGGAGAAGTCTGGCAAGTCACTCATTTTAGCTTCGAAATAATATTACAGGAATATTTCTCTAAAAATCTGCCAATCCAAAACAATTAGCTATTAATATATTACAACTGGGTTTTAAAGGTTAGAAGTTTTTTTTTTCCAACCTTTTTTGTACTGACTATAACACATTTGGCATGCATCCTAGGGCAAATACATTTTGGAGATTTTTTGCCGCGCGTACTATTAATAATAGTAAAGTAATATTGTTTCAGCATTATGCACACTAAAATAAACGCGCTTATTTCTAGTATATTTTGTACACTATGTAATTAACGCACGTATTCTAGTATTGTTTTGACTAGCCTCAGCTCATTTGGTTAGGAACTCTGCCGTCTGTGCTAGGACGTAGGTTCCATTCCCACCCAGGACAAACATTAATTTGTGTGACTCACATGATGTACAAATTGCTTTACCACGAATAATCCAGGAAATGGTTTCTTCAAAATATAACTTTAATATCTGACCATAATATACTGTTTAATTTTTTAGATAGCTTTACCCCTTATAATAACCTCCCATAAAACTAAAACGACCTTAGATTAGACACTATAATAATTTAAGTTGGGAAGGTAAGTACTATACAGTTATTCTGTGGGATAATGTGGGTATATACATAATTTTTAAACAGACAAGTCTAACTTTGAAAGTGTCCAATAGTTTTACGATCAGTTCTCTCTTTTAAGGCTATTTGGTACAGTCAACAGAAATAATTCTATAGCTTTTATGTAATCTATCTTGAACCACATATGGAAATTTGTCTATTCCATGACACGCCGCACCATACTGTCCATCTTTGGTTAAAGCAACTACAGCACCCATGAAGCTTGGATAGTGGAAAGCCATCCTGTCAATAGCAATTCTTGCAGCTTGATTTGGCGAGACTCCTCTGCGCATCTCTTCTACAGCTAGAAAACTGTGATAAAAATGATAGTTAATAAATTTGTTCAGTTACAACAAAACAATGTCCACATGTATACATTGTTTAAATGTATGTCCTGTCTGTTCGAAAATATTTATTATTAATTACCTCGGGAGAAATCTAAGCATGACATCACCATCGCCAGTTGCTGCAGCAGCTCCGACAGTGTTATCTGCATATGCTCCAGAACCAGGTATGGGGGAATCACCAATCCTTCTGATATATTGACAAATAATAAAACAGTTATTTCTGTAACATTGTTTTCCGAATTCACATACCTACATTTAAGTGAAAAAATTCATACCCTGGAATCTTGAACTTTGCTCCATTTGTTGAAGTACCCGCGGCTATATCGCCATTGTTATCAATAGCACACATCCCAATAGTGTCATGGTTAAACCTATCAACTCTGCCTCGACTATCATCATTCATGTACTTGGACTCTTGCTTGCTGTATGGACCACAGTATTTTTTGGGATCTGGACTGACATTCTGTGATATGATAAATTCAATTTACTATTATGGTGATACTCATTTGTAAATTAATATCAATAGCTGGATTCTCACCATCCAAAAGTTAGGCTGACAGTTATCTTCATTGTGCCATTTCTTCCACAATATCTTAGATTTTGTTGTTGTGAGCGTTTCTTCATTGAAACCCATTTGAACGGCAAACTGAGTGGCAAGTTCTCCAACTAACAATGAATGTTTTGTGTGTTCTAGAACATGGCGAGCAACAGATATTGCTCTTTTGATCCGGCGGAGAGCTCCAACTGCCCCAACATTCATAGTTCTTCTGAAATAGTTGCATAAACACATAACAATTATTGTCATACAAACATCAAAATATTTATTAGTAAAAGAATTAAAATATCAATTAAACCCATTGTAATTTATAGAGCAGGTCAGATTGGATAACCTGTCTACAAAGTTTACATTTTTAAATATTTCTCAGGGATTATTTTTATGTATTTTCATGTTCATGAATGTAAGAGATGTTATGCAATGGAATAATTAACTTTTTCATACCCATCCATTATGAGAGCATCTAAAGTGGTTTCCCCATCTTCATCAGGGCTGCCTCCAAAGCCAACTGTACCATCACATTGTAGTTCTTCACATACTGAAGCTCCCCGCTCAATTGCATCTAAAGCCGTACCATTTTTATCTAGGACTTTCCAAGCTGAAACAGTGACCAGAAGTATGAGCATTAAAGTTTTTTTTAGGTATAACCAATAAATAAATGAATAAATTAGTACCAGCAATTTAGTTTTCCCCATGGTTTATGTAATAATGACTTACAGAATATTGTAAAATAGCATCAAACCAGTGATTAATGTTATTTATAAAATAGGTAGGTAGTTATATTAGTAGGTATATAAATAGTAACTTATCAATATTGGTCTAATATATTATCCCTATTAAGAATATAATAGACCCATTTTCGTCAACAATCAGTAAAGTAAGGTACTGACCTTCTTCCGAAGAACTTGTGAACGACCACGTAGTTATAACAATTGGTATTAATTTTTCACTATTGGCCGATACGAAACATAAAGTTAAATGTATCAACAATACATATCGATACATCTTTTATGATTTTTCCCCATACGCTTTCGGCTTCGGTCGGACTGAACCGGCGACGGGCCGATTTCATAGAGTGTTAAGGGGATAAGGGGATTTAGTTTACAAACTTTTGCCGCTTCCGTAGCCGTTTTCTAAAAGCGTCGTGTAATAAATTGTAATATAAACAATATAAATATTGTAATATAAATAATAAACAGTCGGACTTCGGTCCAACCTAAGCAAGTCAGACTCCTGACATTGATATTGACTGCTGGCTAATTTTTGCTAATTGACATTCACCTTCACATTTCACTGACAGCCGTTAGTAGCTATAGGTTCTTATTTCTAATTACATATACATAGGTAGTTAGTAGAAAAAAACGACCGACAGTAGTAGTAGTTAGACAGCAAGTATCGCCTCGATTCCTTTACACAGTAGGATTTCTTTCAGACGCTAAGACTGTATTTGGTATATTTATATTTTAATTTCTCTCATTTTGTAGCACGCACAGTACCGTACCGTAGATCGGATTAGTTTGTACCTTGGTAGAATTACGTACCGGTGCTAAAGTATCTAAAGATGGATCTAGAGAAGTTTTGCCGTGAATTACCGAAAATTGTAAGTTATTTTTGGATGAAGTGTTTAATCCTACCCTAACTACTGTATAATCATTAAGAACCTTAGGACTTAAAGAGTGATAAGCTAAGTTTTAATCTTCTTCGGCTGAATTCAAAATACTCGTCTCAGAGATAACTGATGAATCAATAAATAACGTTTGAATAGTAGGAGCAAGGTACAAGCTAACTAAACTAACAGAAATCCTTATCCAATTTTAGGAACTGCATGCGCATCTGAATGGTTCGCTTAGCCGTGCCACAATGTTGCAGCTAAAGAGATACCATGCAGACCGGGGCTTAGAAGATAAAACTAATGCATTCTTTGATGAGTTTCAAATAGGTTCTGGTGATATCAGGAACTTGTCAGAGTAAGTAATTTCTTTGTCAATATGTTTTCACAAGTCAAAAAGAGTCAGAGAATCACAGTATATAATTCATACACTTTTATGTGAATTCTAATATCTGTCGTGACTCTGTACCTACTGTAAATCACTTATAGGCAATTCGCAACATACAACAGTTTTGTGGAGTCACAAAATATACTTGTTAACACCAGGTGATGTAATCAAAATCAACCTTGTCAGAAATCAGAAAAAGCTGTAAAATTATACCCTACAACCTTATTAAAAGGCAACTTACAAAAAGTATTGTAGTACCTATAAGCCAAATAGGTGTTCTTGTATTAAATAATTATGCATTAGGTAAAATGTAGAAAAATAAAATTTAAAATAAATCCTTATTTCTGATAAGTACTATTTCCTTTCAGTTGTTTCCAAGTGTTCAGCATTGCACATTCCCTCACAAGCACACCGGAAACACTAGCCATGGCCACTGCGCTCACCTTACAAGAGTTTCAAGATGAAGGTTGTTGCTACATTGAGTTGAGAAGCACCCCCCGTGACACTGATTATATGACCAAGAGTCAGTACATTGAAACAATCATTAAAACAATTCAGTATGTATTTAAGCAGTAATAGAATCATCTCCATTCTTCTATTTCAAAAGATCTATAGTTGTTTTTGCACCATCTCGCAAATTGGTATGCTCTTAAAAGCAAGCCAGTTTTTGTTTGTAATTTATATTTCAGAAAATCTTCACCTAACTTGACAATGATCTCTCGGCTAATTGTGTCAATAAATAGAAGCAGTCCCATCAAAGATGCTGAAGAAATAACTGATATAGCTTTAGAATATTACAAATTGTACCCAGATGTAGTTGTGGGCATAGAATTAAGTGGTAACCCTGTGGTGGGGAAGTTTGAAGACTTCATATTGGCTTTAAATAAAGCCAGATCTGCAGGGTTAAAGGTAAATATCTAATAATCCGTCATACTAATAAAATCATTGACAAAAAAAGACGTGTGGCACTCGGAGACTGCCGCGGTAAAGCTATTGCGCGTGATATTTCAAAAAGTCATTAAATGTTCTGGTATTTATCGATAGATGGAAAAACTAAAAAGTATCACCGCTGTTCCGGTCGGAGTGGGGGGTGCTAGGTTTTTTTCGTTACGGAATTTCTGGATTCGGTCTCCACGCTCAAGGCCCGCGATAGAAGCTATGCAATAGCTTAAAATATTTAACTTTGGACAGCGATCAATTTAAATATGTTACACATTTTTTCCCAAAGTAAGTTGCTTTAAAATTCTGCATGCTAGTTCTGCAACTACTTAAAATAACTGGATTTGTTTATTAATTATTTCAGGTTACATTACATTGTGGAGAAGTGTGCAACCCTGATGAAGTGTTGGAGATGCTGAGGTTTAAACCGGATAGAATTGGTCATGGCATCTGCATACACCCAGAATTTGGTGGCACTGATGATACTTGGACATACTTATGTCAGAATAAAATCCCAGTTGGTTAGTTAATTTTTAGGGTACCTAGGAGGTAACCCTACCTGGTAAAAATATGCATTCAACTTAAATGTCAGTTCATCAAGTCCTACACAGATGACTAAACATTATAAAGTTGTTATCTCATAGTTATGTTAAAAAATGAAATTCAACAGGTTGGTTTTTTTTTACTATCAATTTAATTTGTTTGGCTAGTTAAAAAGCTAACGATTGATGGTAATTCAACAAGATTGTGTTAAGGTATACCAACAAATGCATTGATGGTGATTTTCCTAGCTGTCAAATTATTGAGGAATGAATCACCTGAAGAAACTGTTAGTTGGGGGTAATTCGTGGGAATAAAAATATATGTCGGCGGACGAGTCCACGATAGGATCGCAAGGTGAAAAGGCGCCTATTGTGTGCTATTCTATTTGAGTCACTGTGTGGTGAAAGGATTTTAAGTGCGCCTCAAAGAGGTTCCTTTCGTGCACTTGACACATGTCTTCGAATTTTTAGTTTTACGAGATGTCGGTTTCCTCACGATGGTTTCCTTCACCGATTTGAGAACGTGGTATTGCGTACATAAATCTTTCAATCGAAAAACTCATAGGTGCACGTCGGGATTTGAACCGGCGACCTCCGGACTCGGGGTCAGTACCACTAAACGCTCTCGCTCTCGCTATTATGTGCTTATTTACGGCCAATACGGCCAAAACAGATATAAATAAATTAAATATAAATTGTCGCCGTTTAAAACTTCACAAATGTGATAGATATCAACAATTTCGCTAATCGAAGCCCGTCTAAAATCGAAGTCAAAACTACGGATAAACGGGCTACGTGCGTAGACTACACTAAAGTAATAAAAAATAAAGTTATGAAAATGCGGTTCAAATTATAATTCTTGTATCTGCTGTAATAGTCCAAAAATCTTATACCTTAGACATCAATTTGATTTTATAATAGATCAATTTATAATTGAGTAACTTTTATTATTAACCAGTGTTGTTTTTTACAGAGATATGCTTGACAAGCAATGTGAACACAAAATCCACATCAGATTATGAATCTCATCATTTTAAAAAGCTTTATGATGCTGAAATCCCCTTAATTATATGTGTAAGTATAATATGTATAAATAACGACCAACTCTTCCGCCAATTTCGCATATAGAACTAATAGCGAATACATTATAATAGTCACTCTTTTTCTCTAACTGTCTCATCATGTCTCATCAGGTGGGCCGTCAGCTCGTTCCGTCATTAATATCACATAAAAAATCCCAAGACCTCTCTCTCTCTCTCTGCAAGCAGGGTTATGATCGAATTGCCACGTAGCCACCAGTTCAGCAGTGGATTATTTGAAAAATATTATTTTCTTTTTCCTTGTCGTTATATGTATTTTCGATTATTCAACATTGTTTTTTTCAGACGGACGATAAAGGCGTTTTTTCGACATCACTATCACAGGAGTACAGACTTTGTGCCGAGACATTTAATCTCACCAAGTCTCAGATGGCAAGATTATCTTTAAAAGCGTGCCAATATGTTTTTGCGGATGAAAAACGTAAACACCTAAATGACGCTGTGCTCAATTTTATTAATATAAATAACCTATGAATTGAAGTAGTTTATTTTCAGTATAACTTCACTTGAAATTAATTTCTAATTTTTTTATTTTTTATTTTACTAAACATTATACACTACTGCTTCGTCGGTGTTTGAAAGTTATTATTATACGGGGAACAGTGCAGGAACCTTGAGTGATTGATAGCACTCGTAGGGAATGAAAACACTTGTCTATTTTCGTTATTTAACCAGCTTAAAACCCTATAAATAATTTAGGTGATTAAATGCTGAAAATTAACATTATTTTTCATTTAGTTTGGAGCTGAGCCCCCTTTTTAATTACGGAGACGGCAGCGAAGCGCTTTGATGTAAGTCGCGCGTATGGTCATTATAGTGACAAGCCTGCCACACCTGCTAATATCCACTCAAGTCCAGTTTCCAGTATAGTAATTTGCCTGTTCTAGGTCCAGTTATGACGTAAAAAAAGTTTGTATGGAAAGTCGAAATTCCGTATAATTATGGCGTTAATAATTTATGAATGTTTTTATCTTTATTCAGTATATTAGTGGTAAATTATATATTCTGTGCCAGTCAAGCGAGCCCGAACGCCACATACCCTTTTGACTTGGGGGTGCAGCCAGTATTCAGCTATTACACGATTCTATCACTATTTTATAAAAATACTAGTTGACCCGGCAAACGTTGTTTTGCCATAAAAAATATTTCCAGTGAATATTTTGATGTATCAGCGGGAAAAACTCGTCAAGAGATAATTTTGATCAGTAATCGACCACCAATCGGGTTGAAAATTATTAAAGTACTAATATCGCAATTAAAAAATAGAGGTTTGTGGTAGAAGGGTGAAAATTTAGGGTTGTATGTATATTTTAATTCTAAACAATATTTTTTTTTGGGTTGTACCACCCTTATCACTTAGGGTATGAAAAATACTTTGTCTTATACTCAGATCTACCGAATATAACTAGGTACTCAAAAAATGTCATAAAAATCGGTCTAGCCGTTTCGGAGGAGTTTGGTTACGAACACTGTGACATGAGAATTTTATATACTAGAAGATGATTAGATGACGCGGTATATATCGTACCGCCTCAGAATCAATAAATGAGGAATAAAGTCATATTTTATTAAGATAAAATGAATACTCTAAATAAATTAAGTTCAATAAACTTACAAACATCAAAAGAAAAGTGTTTTTTAAATACATTATAATGTATTATATAGTTTACGTGGCAAAAAGACATTTTCTTAATTGAAGCGTGTCGAAATGATTGCTTGCTCAATGGTATAAAACGTGAAATGACCTCGCAGTTGAATCAGCTATCAGAGGAGAATGAAAGAAGACAAAGATAGGGAAAGAATTTACTGTCACAGAACTGTCAGAAGAGATGGTAGATCGTATGAAAATATGTTTTTTTAATCATTTTTTTTCGTTAACATTCCATTGTTTTGATATAGTTATTATGCTATTCGGGGCAGACAAATCCTAGATCATTAAAACCAGTCCAGCCGTTCTTGACTTATACATACTTATTTATATACACCTTTGCTTGTTAAAATAAATAACATTTGGTAACAATCTTAATATCACGCAATAATTTAAAAGGGCCTTATTTCTAAAGCTCATACACGACGCAGTAAGAAAAGTCCCAGATGCCATAGCCGACCAGAAAAAAAAACAGATAAAGCAGTCAACGTCAAATAGACCCATTTCAGAAAAAATAAGTCGCCAGAGGTAATAGTACAACTATTATGAGAAAGTAATAGTAGTTAGGTACCACTTGGTATTTTTCATTTTTCCATTATCATTGATTAACTTACCACGTATTCAAAGCGAAAGGGTATTCATATTTCAGTTTTTATTATGTAAAAGTACTTATAACGTGGTTTTCCAAACTTTTCCAACTTTCAGCGTATTATATTATATATATTGGCAATATATACATTCAGAAAGTAGAAAGACGGTAAAATGGCTAGCGCTAAGAAAATAGGAAGAGTTGAAGCTGAGTCCGAAATGGAGGAAGGTGAAATCGTGGACGATCTTGATGACCTCTCTGATATATCATCAGAGGAAGAATTCTTGCTGCGTCAGAGATTGGAAGTCCTAGAGAATTATAACAATGTCCTTGAACGAAAGAAAAAGAAAAGAACTTCAGGTGAGTAGAGTAACACAACATATGTTTGTTTTATGGGATAATGTTATGGAACAAGGTGATGATTCACATGGTGTCTTTACACCATGTGGTAGCCCCTGTATATAGCTTGAGATGAGCGATATAGATGAGCCTACAAGCAACATGATGTGACGGACACAAGACCCAAGTTGTATCATTTCCACCCGTAACTATGATGTGAAGGTGGAATGTCTCAGATTTAATTTTGTTGTGAGTCAGTCTTTCCTATATAGCCACTACAGTACATCAAGGTCAAGATTTTGCTCACTGCACATGTCACTGTATATTTTTGTTGCTGTAAAATTTATAGACCTAAGTAACCATCTTCATATATTTTTTATTGTAGAAATTTATCCCTATCATTTTGGTTTCACGAGCACATGAGTGATAGTTCTGTTCTTTCCATAGCTGCTTGGTTGAATTCTAATGAGATTTTCTGCCAATAAAAACAATGAATTCAGATTTTGACTAGCATAAGCTATGAAAATAAGAGTTATGAGCATCTGAACAGTGATTTGTTCATTTAAAAGTTAAAATGTTCAAAAATCTGCTTAAAAAACTTGGTACTAGAAATATTTTTATATGAATATATCCAAATAATCATAAAACTAGTAGTGTACAAGCCATTCCTAGCAGGAACTCATGCCAAATGCTATTAGGTAGCAATTGCAAAATAACAGTATGCTTTAGTGCTACTTAGTAGCATGCCTGTATGTTTATGTTAAAAAAAATAATGTGTACTACTGTATTCATGCAGCATTGTTAGTTGGCAAACAATACAAGTAAATTAGTGGAAGAAATCTAATTTACAAAAAAGAATGTTATTTTACACAATGTGATAAAAAAGAAGGAACTTTTTAATTTTAATTAAAATAGATCCATTTAAAATCTCTTATTCACACACAGCTGCATAAGCTGTAAAATATTTAGTAATTTAATTACATGTATAAAGTTGTAAAATATTAAAGATGCCTCAGCTTATGAATTTTGTTTTAATTCTTAAATTAACTGATCTATTGAAAATAGTTTATTCACAAAGATTTTTAGAAATTCTGAACAAGCTCTTACTTTAAAGGTAATGTTAAAATTGTTGTCTTAATCTCAATGTGAACATATCAACATTTATGCAAATATTGTATATATGATATAAGCTTAAATTGAAGTTTTTTATATTATGTATGTATACCCATTTCTGCTTCAAGCAATAATGCATTACATTACTTTGTTCCAGTTTGAAAAGTGTGGTTGCAGGTGAAATTACATGAACATGAGACATTCCACCTTCATGTCACAGAGTTTATACATATTATATATATTACAACTTACACATATTGTATTATAGTGTTTGGACTCATTAAAATGATTAAGGCTTCTTTAAAATGATGTCATTATTCCATAAACCCCTTATTGTGTATTTGATGATTTGTTTTCTCCGTTCAGCATGTTGAACATGAACAGGGTAAACAGCATTTGTTTTCTCATCAGTTATTTATTACTGAGTTATCTAATAAGTTTTATTATATTTTGTGTAATTTTAGGACCGAAGCTATTACATGATTTATCGTGCGATCTGTCCGAAATATCTGCTGCTGAAATAGATGAGCCCAAATTATGTAGCACCAAGCACACAGATAAAACTGCAAGACATATTAAACAGTATAGTAAACAAAGAAGGAGAAAAGAGCTAAATTATAGAAATGTTGAAGACATTAACATCAAAAGGAAAAGGGACCATAGAAAGAAAACTAGCCACACAAGGAAAAAACCGGTTTGTAAAGTCATCAATGAGTCAAGTGATGAATCAGAAGACGAATACACAAACAAACGACAAAAATTAGCTGTTGCGGTAAAGGGATATAGAAATAAAAGTGATACTTCAACACTAAGTGCAAGATTGAAAAAAATGCTACATCAATCTGAAGAAAGTGTTCCTATTGATAGTGATATTTTCAATCTGCATCAAACTAAGAATAACCTAATGCACACACAACATTTACTACCCAATTTGGAAAATGTAAATAAAGAAGGTTGCAGAGAAATTACAAATAATACACCTAGAGAAACAGGTGTGCAAAATCCAAAATTGTGTGAACCTATAGATTTACTTTCTTCAGATGATGGTGATGATGATGATGATGATGTCAAATTGATTACCAATGATGATAGACAACTCTGTATGTTAAACAACATGATTGAACAAAAGCAATCTGCAAATGAACATGAAACACATAGAGAAGATAAAGACTCTGATGAAGATTTAGCAGAATTAAGAAAGCAAGTCCTTAGCACTAAGACTTTGAAAGCTAAAATAACACCAGATGCTGAACTTGAAACCAAAATACCATCAGAGGATGAAGATAGTGACACTACAGAACTAAGGCTTATATGTTTAAAGTCATCTTTATTAAAGAGGGCTATTGAAATGAAACAAAAGCAAAAGATGCAAAAAAGATTTTCGCAGTCCACATTAGAAGATGATATTCTCCATGAAAACATTATTTTACCATCCAAAATAGATTCTGGCAATAATACAGATATTGAATCTATGGACATGGATATGGAATCTGACACAGAGGAAAGGGTAAAAGGACAAAGAAAAAGTGAAACCAATACAAGACTGAATGAAAATCAAAATCATAATAGTGCCATACAAAATGTAAACACTAACAAAGAAGATGAATTGGAAGAAGATGAAGATTTATTAAGAGCTAAACTTCTGACTTCTCTAAGTAAGAACTTACCCAATCTAGTTAGCACTGGGATATTAAATACTATTGAGGAAACAAAAATAACTGAAAGCACCGTAAAGAAAGCAAAGGCTGCTAAAGTTCCTGAGGAAAAAAGATTTATTATTAAACTGGATGAGTCAGACTCTGAAGGTGAACATGAAGCTACCAAAAATCTAACTAAAATGCACATGAAATTATCTGAGCAGCCAGATTTTCAACAACAACTGGATCTATTTCTCAAATCAACTAGAATGGCTGTGGAAAATCTTGAATTCCCAGATGTTGGGCAAAACCCACTGTTTCCCAAGAAACCTGAAAAATTTGTTGCTAAGGTGATAACTAGTTTTCAACAACAAATCATACTATTTAAGTACAGATGATTTGAATTCAAATTTTATTTCACTGATTTGTTTCAGGCTGTGAATCACTTGCCTAAGTCGGAACAAATAGAGTACAAGAATTTAGTTAAAAGGATGGCTGAATTAGAAAAAATGAAACAATCAAGACTTGTTAATATTGCCTCTCAACAACCTAATGATACACTGAAGCCTCGAAATGCAACTGACATGAATGACATCAACTTAGAAGAAAGAATTTCAATTTCTAGGTATGTTATAGATACAAAATATTGCCTTAGATTTTAAAAATAACTTTTACATTTGTGTTTCAGCTCAAGGAAATTCGATTATTCCTGACTCACATAATACAGCAGATATATTTAATTGGATATACAATCAACTTTTGAGAACTTCAGTTGTTAATAATAGCTCATCCACTTCATATTTGCGTCACAATATATTTTACTGCTGACCAATACAATATTTTGCCAATTGTTTATTAAGATGAATATGCTTCAGCACTAGAAATCCGTCAAGATCGATATTTTTCAGGAAAAAGATTGCAGATGAGTCAGCCAAAATGTTAAAATTGAAAGAAGAAGCAACCAAACTTTCCCAAAAGTATAAAATTGTCGCCACTGAGCTTCACAACATTTCAACTGCCATAACTCTGAATAAGAAACAACAGAGGGTGGTTCAAAACTGCTTGGCTAAAATAAGACAGCAGCATCAATTACTGTTAAAAAGGTATATCATAATTGCTTTTAAAACAGACATATTGTTATTATTCGGTTATATGGTTATTGTTATAAGGTTATATGTCTGAATTTTATTAGAACTTTGTTTTTAATTAACTTTTCAGCTCATCTACTTCTTTACGTTCCAAAGTAAATAACCATTTTAATAATTTTACCCGTAAAGTTTCATCTTTCACTAAATTACAAAAGGAGAACAATCCAAGGAATGATTACAAAAATCCATTAGTACAAAAGACAGTCAAAGTGAGTGTCGTTAATGATGTAAATCACGAAAACAAATCAATGAATCCCAGTATAAGTGTTCAAATAAATGTTGCTAACAACCAAAAGGTGGTTAAAATGCCGGGTCCTTTGGAAGATAGAGTGGTTGAAATAACAACATTGACTGAAAATGAAAAAAATAATAGAATACAAACAGAGGCTGAAGAAGTAACAAAAACAGCTCAAATTGAAGCGATAGATCAATCAGATAAGGTTGTTAAAATATCTGAAAACATAGATAAGGAAAAGAATCGCTTGGATATGGTGAATGATGTAGCAGAATCCACGGTAACTGAATTTATGGGCAGCTTAGAACAAGTTGCTGAAGTAACTACCAAGATCGAAAAAGTAGTTATTAACAGATTAGACAGAATTACTGATGTCATAGAATCCACTGAAAATGAAGTTATGGACAGAAAAGAACAATATGAGGCTAATAAAAAAGATATAATGGACAGATTAGATGGCCAGAATCCCGCCACAGAAGAAAGTAGTAGAAATGGTTTTCGTGATTGTGAAAGAGAAAAAGCAAAAGATTGTGATAGTAAAATCTTCGCTGTAAAGGATTATAAATCACCACTTGATGCCTTTGCAACAGCGCCGTAAGTTATAATTTATAAACTCGGAGTATTTTTAATTATTTAGGAATATAATTCGCTTGCATGTTTACTGCTTGAACTCAATGTCTTGTGTAAAATATGGTGATCTTATACACTCTAACTGCACCATGTAAGTAAATAATACTAGATGATTTATCGTATATATTATTTTAAATTTTATTGAGAAAACGATTATAGTATTCACAAATATTTGTAATATTGCTGTTACAGTTCATTTAAAACTGTTTTTCATTAGGTGTTCTTGCAGCAATGCAAAAAAATCAGTTTTTTGCCGTATCAGTGCATGTCATTATCGTTGAAAGTGGATGGCGGTACACACATTGCTTCGTCTTCGGTGTGATGTAAGTGTGCCTTCAAGGTCTATCCACTTGTCGACTGTTCAGATATGAAACAGTTTTCTCATATTTCAGTTGGGAGTCGGATCCGAACGCAATCCTCTGTCCGTTCGAAGTGGGCGGCCAGTGCAAGGATCCCGATTGCAAATACTTGCACACGAAACTCTCTAAACAATGAAACTGTTCTCTACCCTACAGACTTACACCCCACACACACACACACACAAATACATACAAATTAATATTCCATACTACTCGTCTCCTACACAATACACATACATTCCTTCTCCCCCTCTCCTTTCAACAGCCTTTGGATTCTTCAGTGATGTGTAAAGTATTTTACATTATTTTTTTGCGATTTCATTACTTATCAAAAACCTATTTTTATGCATAATACAAGTATTAAGTTGTCCATGTTATCATGAAAGTTCTTTTAGAATCAGACTGTTTCTTTATTTTATTTTTGTAATATCACTAGTATTCCCTTGAATTTGCATGAAGCTCATTGTACTCTGTTTGAATTACAGTTATTGGTGGTTGAATGGGGGGTGGGCATCGCTTCACGACAGCGACTGTGGTAAGTTACGAGTAAACTATTATAATGCATTAGAGTGCTCCAAATAAAAACATTTAAGTGTATGACAATCTCGGGACTTCGCACTACTTACTCGTTCGTGGGCACAGTGTTGTGGTAATAATATAAAATATTTTTAGTTCATTTATGTGTTATACTTGTAAAGATATAAATAAAATTATTTTTAAATTGTACACTTGGATTTTTATTTCACATAATCCACAGTTATCACACACTGGCGGAAATAAAACAAGATTAAAATTACATTAGACATTTTATTAGATCATTGTAAAGAAAATATAAATTGAAATAAGTACTTTTCTTCACACCCATACATTTAGACAAAATATTTAAATACGTATAATACCTATATTGGAATAAAATTCGATATATTTTCATAAACTCTTGAACAGAGCGCGATTTTCTTATTCTCTAGTAAGGTTTACATACTATACATTGAACATTTGATTTGATAGACTTAAAGGTGGGTAACTTCCACCGACAACCCCATAACCGTCAGTGCCACTGAAGGCGGTAATAGTCGATCTCTTACCAAAGGTGGCTCTACCAACATCTCGTCTGCGGTACCGTTCTTGAGTGCCGCTTTAAGATTTGGTATTGTTATTGTTTGTACTGATAGTCCCTTAGCTAGTAGCTACTGTAGTGTAAATAAATATTATATTGGTTGACATTTCACACAGCGCCATCTAGCCCCAAAGTAAGCTAAGCATAGCTTGTGTCATGGGAACCAGACAACTGATATAATACTTATATACTTTTGTAAATACATACATACATATAATACATATTGACACCAAGACACAGAACAAACATCTATGTTCGTCACACAAATGTTTGCCCTGGGTGGGAATCGAACCCACGACCTACAGCGCAGAAGGCAGGTTTACTATCAACTGAGCTATGAGGCCAGTCAAATAATAATAAAAAGTCAATAACGTGTAGGAGGGCGGTTGTTATAGGCAGAGCATTATTTGTCAATCTTCACTATTTCATCTCTTAGTCTGTGTTGCATGTATTCTGCCCGTGTCTGACACTAACGGCCAATGATTGTCGGTGACTCGACTAATTCAGTTGCCTTCAATCGCATTACAAATGTATGGATATGACAATGAAATTGAAAACTGACTGAAACACTGCTCTGTAATCATCCCACAGGTCTCACCATCATGCTTATTCGCTACAAGTATTCTCCCATAAGTAACACAACTACGATGTTTGGTGTAAGTGCATATAAATGTGATCAGATAACTGATAGATAAATATGTTTTTATAATACTCATTGCACGTTTTACCAACAATTTAACAATTAAGTACTATACATAGTGTCGCATTATGGATTTAACAGGAACAAAGATTTTTCATTATTCAGTGATCTTGCCTGTAATACCTACAAGAATATAGTTATTTTAAATGAGTAGTCCAATTGCAAAAGGGGCTAATTAGACCAAAACAAGAATCGAGATAATCGCAATAAACTATTTCTTTGTTTATGATTGTATGCGACTGATTATTCTCTTAGTCAAATAGAATGTGGCTCTATTTTCAATTTGTCTTAAAGCTATTAATAAGAGCTTTTAATTTCGATCAATAACTCTCATCTGGTCAAATACTGACATAGCCATGTTTGCAGTTGGATTAATCAAATGCGATTTATACAATCTAAATATTTTACAACTAGGTAATATATCTTCTCAAATAAATATCTCCAGTAAAAATATATTTGGATAGGTGTTTTCACAGCAAGTGATTTATACCGATTAGGTACAGAGATCATAAAAAATAAAAGCTAAGTACTTACATAAGTAACACATTTTATTAGGCTTTACATTCCTAAAAGTCAATAAATATATTTGTGCACTTAAAATTTTGATACAAAAATGGATTTACTTAATTTATAATTGTGATTAGGCCAAGGACCTAGGCGAATTATTTTATTATTATAATTTTCCACACATGATAAACGTTTGGCATGATCAGAAAAAGGAGGCTATTAAAAAAATATGCACACACTGATCATCGACCTTACCAAGCTTTAAAGTCAGTTAAGTACAGTTCAAAGAATGATTATTTGTCCCACGCTGTGGCATTATATATATAGAAACCTACATATAGAACGCGGAGTACTGTTTTCCTTATTGTCTAACGACTGACTCAAACACCAGGAAATAATCTGCATTACATATATGTGGCGGAAGTATATAAATTAATTACAATTTTACGTCGGCTAATATAGACACTGATATTAGTCGTGATAATTACATATTTTCAGCGCTGTTACACACCATATCTGCAGGATATAACTGGTTTCCTAGTGGCCTGTAGCCAATGTTAGATATTGCGTGGGAATCGCATAGCTAATCAGTGTACATAATCATACACCACATCCAACCATATCAAATTGTCGCTGACGCTCAGTAAGTGATAGCAAACGAATACAGATATAAATTGCAGTTGGTACTATCGTTTTACAAGAAGCAACACACATCGGAGGCGCGACGACCACGGCTGTCGAGTTTTGTATGCATCTCAATATGAGAACAGAAAGAAAGAAGATTTCTGCCGCCAAGCGGTAATGCATTCACCACGGGTAACACCTAGTATATAATATAATAGTAATAAGTTCCTCAATCTAGTTCCACATTATCCGACTGTTAAGTTTATAAAAGATCGTGTGCCGATGACGACGTCTTGCGACGTGCGCCGCGCAGTTTCAATGCGCCTGCGCACCCTTAACGGTCGCACGAGACGACCGACACGTCTATAGTAGTAGGTATATAGTAGTGACCTAGTTATTCAGAAAACAGCAATGTGGCATTTTTTACAAAAATGTGTTATAAACGCGGCCATAATAATTTCGACATGACGGATTATTTGCAAAGACAGCCATGTCGATATCTCTATTGTTCACGGAGATATGAGCCAATACATTAATCAATACCTACATAACCGTAGTGCAACCATCGACAGAAAAATGATTATAACTCCGTTTGTACTTTTCCCCACATGGCTGTGTTCTGTATAACACGGTCCAGTTGTGTAATAGTCTGAGATATTGAATGTATGTATAGTGTGTGTGTGTGTGTGGTGTCTATCTGAGCGTGTGCCACATGGCGACCGCCTTGCGCGTCTCGTGGGCCATCTGCGCCCAGTGGCGCCCCTCGGCGGCGGGCTCGGCGGCGCCCACGCAGCACCATCCGATCACCAGCGCGCCGCTGCCGCCGCTCACTACGCACACCTGGACACCACGATACATTCAATAACCTGACATATGACGGGCGGGGAGATGGCCCACCTGGTGATATATAATATCTGTCCATAACAAGCAAGTGGAATGGGCTACCTCGTGACGTCTTCCCTGCAAGGTATGACATGGGCAGCTTCATGAGAAATATAAAAAGAAATCTCCAGGGTAGGCAACGCATCAGTAATTCTCCCGATGTTGTTGACGTCTATAGGCTGCGGTGACCGCGCTACATCAGGCGGGCGGTAAGCCTGTTTGCCTAATCTTAACATAAATAATAATAATAATAATACGACTTGGGTCCTCCCCTACTTAGTTGCATGTCGCATCGTATGCATTTTTTTGTAGCAGTAGAACTTTAGCTTATATCGTCCGGGGAAGTACTGCCAGCGTACCTATTTCTACTGCCAAGCCGTAATGCATTCGCGTTACTGTGTTCCGGTTTGGTAGTGTGATTGCTGGTGAAATTACAGGCACATGTGACATTCCAACTTCACGTCTCAGAGTTACGGGCGCATACGATGCGACTTGGTATCGTATTGGCTTTTCTTATACCTAAGTAGAGGAGGACCCAAGTCGCACAACTTGTTATGGACAGAGGTTACCACTTATCACTTATTACTGGGGTCATCAGCACGTTTCATAACTTTATTACTACGTAAAAAAAACTAGCTATGTACCGAGCCCCACTTTTATACCCTGCCATTTTTATATTTTACTGGAAATGTCACACAGCGCCACCTAGCCTCAAAGTAAGCTAAGCATAACTTGTATCACGGTATACAGGGTGTCCGGTAATGAATGGATAACCTTGAAATGGGTCTAAGTAGAACTATTGGGCATTCGGAAAAAAATATCAAATAAAAAAAATACAAGTAGTATCAAAGATATTTATTTTTTAAATAATATCGATGTTTTTTGTTACCTATTTTACATTATTTTACATCATGACCACAATAAAAAAAAGAAAAAAAAAACAATAATGTAAAATAGGTAACAAAAAACATCGATATTATTTAAAAAATCTTTGATACTACTTGGTTTTTTTTATATGATATTTTTTTCCGAATGCCCAATAGTTTTCTACTAAGACCCATTTCAAGGTTATCCATTCATTACCGGACAACCTGTATATCATATAATGTGTGCTGATATAATACTTATATAAGAATTTTTGTAAAAACATACATAATAATACATATTAACACCTAGCAATAGAACAAACACCTATATTTGTCACACAAATGTTTATCCTGGGTGGGAATCGAACAACCTACAGCGCAAAAGGCAGAGTTACCAACTGAGCTGTGATTCAGTGTGACACTCACCTCAATGGATGCCTCCTGTAGGTGACCGGAAGGCAGGCTGAACGAGAGAGCTTCGTTCCAGATGGGGTTGTTCAAATCCTTTCTGTTAGTCTTCTTCTTTTTAACCCGCTTGCCATTCACAAGTAAGTACACCTTGACGAACACATCTAAGAAGCAAAATGACGAAATAACATAATTGTTCATTTTGTCATTGAAAATTACAACACAAAATTTATACTACACTACCTGTTGCTCGCGACTTCGTCCGCGTGGAATTCGGTTTTATCATGCACCCCTATTTTACCCCTCGGAAATTTGCCTAAGTTACTCCTTGTTACATCAGCTATCTGCCAGTGAAAGTCCCGTCAAAATCGGTCCAGCCATTTCAGAGATTAGCCGGAACAAACAGACAGACACAAAAATTGTAAAAATATGTTGTTTTGGTATATGTACCGTGTATACATCCATATGCACTTAGTAAAAAGCGGTTATTTTAATATTACATACAGACACTCCAATTTTATTTATTTGTATATTCTCTCTTTATTACTCTTATTATTCTTCTCGCCTGAAACACAGGATTACCTAGTTCAGGCTCTCGTGTTATCCTATGTCTAAATAAGTTTCACGATTTGTTACATTTACCATGTTTTATTTGAATAATTTTATTATTATTATTCGGATGCTTGAAAGTTATTGCTTATACCCTTATCACTATTATGTTCTCGTTATAAACAGTACACACAATTGATATAGTTGGTGTTCGGGTACTAAATAGGTATTGTGTTAGTATCGATAGTGTTGTGATGTAAGTGTTTACCTAAGGGCTCCTTGGCTTCGTGCGGCGGCAGCAGGTTCCTCGCGTTGAGTACGACTACGGTGAGCCGCTCGGCGGAGGGCAGGTACGAGAGAGACAGCAGCAGCTCTTGCAGCTCTTCAGGCGGGCGCCGCTCGCGGGACAACGCGGCCCACACCTCGGCGCCGCCCGCAACCTCCACTTTACAGAGGGGCACCTTCGCTGAGCCCATCACCTCGTTACGAGAGAATCTACAACACAGATATAAATCAACATTTATATTTATTTATACAAATAAATAAAATTGGAGTGTCTGTTTGTAATATTAAAATAACAGCTTTTTACTAAGTGTGAATGTATAATACACGGTACATATACCAAAACAATTTTGATATGAAACATTTATAGCCGCACGTAAAACCGATTTCTGGCTTGGCGACGCGTCGCCACGGCATGAGCGCTGATTGGTCCGTTCAAGGTTACGACAAATCATAACATTATTAGTGATGGGGTACTTAGTTTCTTACAAAATAATGTCGATGTTTCACATCTGCCAGGCGTCCCGTGACGGCTCACATTTTTTTTTTTTTACAATTTCTGTCGGTCTGTCTGTTTGTTCCGGCTCATCTCCGAAACGGCTGGACCGATTTTGACGGGACTTTCACTGGCAGATAGGTGATGTAACAAGGAGTAACTTAGGCTACTTTTCCGAGGGGTAAAATAGGGGTGCGAAAACCGAATTCTACGCGGACCAAGTCGCGGGCAACAAGCTAGTAAATACATAAATAGTATATGGCTAGCGTTACCTGTCGTAATCGAAGACCTGCAACAGCAGGGTCTTGTCAGCGAGTTGGTCGTGCGACACGGGGAACTTGAAGTGCTGGTCGAAGAACGGATTGACCTCGTTCCTGTGCACGGGGGTCTGCCGCACGCGCGCGTCCACCGCGGGCGCGAGCGTCACGCGCACGTACGGGTCGTTGAACCCGCCCGCCTCGTACCCGGCCAGCTCGTGCGCTGCAACACACACAACACACACAATACTACCATTGTTTTTTTTTTTTTATATATTATAAATAGGCAAACAGGCTTACGGCCCACCTGATGTAGCGCGGTCACCGCAGCCTATAGACGTCAGCAACACCCGGAGCATTACTGATGCGTTGCCTACCCTGGAGATTTCTTTTTATATTTCTCTTGAAGCTGCCCATGTCATACCTTGCCGGGAAGACCTCAAGAGGTAGCCCATTCCACAGCCTACAAGTATGCGGTAAGAATGTCCTCGTGAAACGAGTCGATTATGTACTCATTACAATTATAATAATAAATGTATTCAAATATAACATGGTAAATGTAACATATGTAGGTTAGAGATGTAAGACATACGATAAAATACAGTCAAAAGCTTAGGTCTCTCAGCAGTCTTAAGGGATCGAGGTTGTATGTGCTTGGAATCGTCGACAATACGACAATACGAACTGACTTGCGTTACCTATAAATAACGGCTGTGCCCGAGTTACAGGCAAACATTTTAAAACATGTTTTTTTGTTATTAGTACCATATATACTTTCAGAAACAACCTTTATTTATAAAATACAAACAGACATATCAAATTTATTTATTTGTATAGATGTATCCCGACTTACCTTCAATAAGATGCACTTCCAAGTCAGATCGGTCAAAATCATATTTCAGCCTCAGATGGATCCTGCCGAGGGAGGGTCCGCCGCCTTCCAAGTCGATGACCAGCGGGGCTTCCCGTTTGGTGTACAGGTCGGGCTGCAGGGCTCCGAGCGCGCTAAGGGCGGCGCCCGCGCCCGGGCTCAGGGGGCCGATGCCGCTGCTGCTTTCCACCAGCGAGTTACTTCGATCCATTCGCCTGGAAGTTAAATCAGTAACTGAATATTGGTGGACATTTCAGATGCCATCTTGCCCTAAACTAAGCATAGCTTGTATCATGGGAACCAGGTAACAAATATAATACATATATACTTTTTTGTAAATACATACATATTAACACCCAGATACAGAACAATCAGCTATGTTCGTCATATTTATCATAGGTAGGAATCGAACCCACGACCTTCAGCGCACAAGGCAGAGTTACTACCAACTGAGCTGTGAGGCCAGTCATTTGTATTGTAAATCATAGATCTTTGACAGAAGAAGTTTGAAAATGATTCTTCCTAGAAACATAACACTACAAAAACAGGCTTCTACTTCGTATCTTAAAATATTGTCGCATCCTGTATACTGTAAGACTCTTTTAGAGGAGAACAACAGTTTAAAAATACAAACGGTTCAGTTTGTTTGCAAGAAAAATGCATTACAGAGCTGACCTCAATAACGTTGGAAGGCACTCGTATTATCTATTTAAAAGGAAACTTCCAAACGCGAAGAAGGTATAAATGGATAAGATCTGACATTTCTGTGAAATATGTAACATTTTTGTACAGGTATCATTAAGTGGAACAGTGACAGCACTTTGCAACAAATAAAACGATCTAGAAAGTTCTTATTTCTATGTATCCTCTGCTTGATAATCCTGTTAGCCACGGAATGTCCAGTGAGAGGCGAGGATTAGAGACGCTTACTGTGACAAGTCTAACAGCAGTGGACTAATGGGGCGATAATAATATTGGTGGACAATTCACACAGCACCATCTCACCCCAAACTACTAACCATAGCTTGTACTACGGGAATCAGACAACTGATAGAATACATATAATATACATTTTTGTTAATACATATATTACATATTAACACAACACACACCATTTTTAGTGCACATTTCACAAAGCGCCTTTTAGCCCCAAACTAACTGTTAGAATATGCATGTATAGTTTTTGTAAATACATACATATTAACACCCAGAGACCGAATAAACTTCTATCGTCACAAAAAATGTTTGTTATGGGGTGGGAATCGAACCCACGACCAACAGCCTGGCCTGGGGGATGGTTTGTACGAGTACCTGGGCGGCACCAATAGCGGCGAGAGGCACCGCGGCGGCAGCACACGCGGGCTGGGCGGCGCGGGCGAGTGCGGGTCCGCGAGCGAGGCTAGGGACCCGTGCGCCGGGGCCGGGGGCGCCGCCCGCACGTCCAGCGAGGCGGCGCGGAGGGGCGAGGGGGAGCGCGCCCCGCCCGCGCCCGCCCCGCCCGCCTCCAGCGTGCGCCCGTCCGGGGCGAAAGTGCGGATCGCCGGAGACGATCCACGGTGGCTCTTGACGGTGTAACAAGCACAATAGAATAGTTTTTTTAATGTGTTTGGTGTTTACAACATGAAACTTAGGTGTAACTTACACATAACTGATATAAAAATTAACATTTTCGACGTAGTTTCTAATATTAGTAAACAAAAAACTTAATTGATCTGTTTCAAAGACATCATTGTCAGTAAAATACATAAGCGTTTTAAAATTCTCTAAAACTTCTGTACTTAAATTAGGTTTTATTCAAATATGTAAACGTAAGCAATGTACAAAATAGTTCGCATGGGTCCATATCATTCAATTTGATTAGAAACAAACATGCTAGACGGCTTCCTGAGCGAATCTCAATTCAATAATGTGTTTCTCCACGTTATCAGTATTTTGATTGCCTCAATAGTATTATAGGAAACTAACTGCGCCCTGCGGTATTCCCTGCGGTGAATAAGTGCTGGTGAATAATGGGTTGACACCTATAGGATCACTACACTTTTCCGCGATCAAAGTAGACTATGTATTAATCCAGGATATAAGCTATCTTGATACCAAATTTCATCCAAATCCCTTCAGCCGTTTGAACGTGAAAGAGTACATAGGTACATCCATACTCACAAACTTTCACGTTTATTATATTAGTAGGATGTAATTGTTATATTGACTTTTTGGGAATGCTTCATCAGTGTTTCAATATTTCAAAGAAACGGCAGAGCCGTGTTAAAAAAAAAAGATTCAACAAATGAAAATTCTTCAAGTGCATTTAGTACGGCATGACAAAATTCTGTATACAATAATCTGGGGCTTATAAATTGTATGAACCGTATAAGTTTTCGTAAACGGAGATTTAAACATCTAACATTTAAAATATTACAAATTAATATATAAATATATGTTTTCACTTTAACAAATCATAGAAGATATACAATGGAATACAAAAGGAGTGTTAGGAAGTATGGCGTTCAGTGTGTATAGTCAAAGTCAAAAACCATTAGGTCACGCGTACTTATCGCTAAGTTTGACGCCTGTTCAAACCCCATCCAACCCTCCATGGGAAGAACAGGAAAGAACCCCCTAAATCCC
Organism: Chesias legatella; assembly: GCA_947359385.1. NCBI lineage: Eukaryota > Metazoa > Arthropoda > Insecta > Lepidoptera > Geometridae > Chesias > Chesias legatella. The sequence continues at coordinate 6,800,468 of OX375768.1, forward strand.
TAACCCCCTATATATGCAGTCACTAAGGAAATGTTTTATTGTTTTTAATATAACATGCAATGGCTACGAACCCGCTCATTATAGCCCTTACCTTCGGTAAAGTCGTTATAGTCTTGTTATGAACGTTACACTTGCTTACGTACGTAATAAAAATCACACCGGCTCGTTTTACTATTATTTATATTACATTGTAATACTATTTGATAGGTTGGTTTCTACTATGTTTGGATATCAATAAAAAATTGTATACATATTCGTAATAATAAAAGTTAATGTTAATATATAAGCTTAATAAGTCCGATAAGTTTCTGATAATAATTTCATAGAAGGCACTATTAGAAGTTAATCAACACGGAGAACAGAGATGCGGTTACATAATATTGTTCGTACTTTCAGGATTTTCAATCTAGTTTCCTATAAAAAACTTACGTTAGGTACCCCTTCCAAAAATAACAGTATAATTAATCACGAACTTGATGGAAAAAAATGTTAAAGATCGACGAAGTTTTTTTTTTATTGATGTTCACTCTTTAAATGAAAATACTTCAATATAAAATGTATAAAGCTCCCGACTAATTTATCTTCATTTATCTTTGTACTAACCTATTATCACTGAGACCATTCCACACGACACCTCTCCTGTAGGTCATGTTCTTGCAAGTAACAGGACACCACACTTCGAATCGATCAAACTGTGGAAGTTGCTTACATCCCTTCATCAACTACAAAAGAGCTGATGATCTTTAAACGGCTGAACAGATGTTTTTTGAGTCAAAGCTCACTCGTTTTTCAAACAAAAGGCTAGTTAAAAGGTTAAAAATAGTTCTGAAAATTATTTATGCATACTATCCGGTTCTCGATGGACCCTTCAAAGTAAGTGGGTATGTATATAAAAAAATGTTACCTTCAAACTACGAAACAACACAGCAATACGATACAGATTTATATATTTTTTTAACATTTGCGTCTCTATTTCATAAGAGTAGGAATACCTAACACTTAAGAGCTCAGGCCCACCGAGTTGCCATTGGAATATAACCTCTACAGAACCATCTCTATAAATGGAATATAAGCATAGACCGATAAAATAAGATTTTGATCTAGCAGCTAGCTTTCCTATTTCGATTTTGGGTCAGATACCCCCTGATAAACCCTAAAGTTAATGTGATTTTATTACGTAATCAAGTGTTCAGTGTTTTATAGATTCATAGGGAAACAGATTTCTAAAACATTAAAGTTTGCATTATTATGGGTACAATTACAATGTAGTACAGGCCCTAATGCTGGTTCATTGTTCATTCTTGTTGGAGTCTTTGGCGGGCAACATCTTTGAAGCTGTTATTTTTGTCGATCGTTAGATCAGCGGGTAAGTGTTGTTTGGTTTTGTTGTGTTTCGTATTCCAGTATTTCAGCGGACTACTCGTATTTTTTCCTGAAAATGATAAGTACGTAGTACGAGTACGTTGAGTGGCGAAACACGAGAGTGTTTTGTTTCTGAGCTGGATTTCGTTGTTTTACGAGCTACGAGTATGTTCCGGTTGTTCTGTATAACATTTAGACGTTGAAAAACTTTTGCAAATTCCAGCTTAAATCTTAACTTTATTTAATGTATTAAACAAATCCAATTTTAAGGCTGAAACTTTTAGATAACTATTTGGGTTGGGCTGTTTGTCAAATACCCTCGAAAAGTGATTCGCACTAGCTGCGCTTAACTACTAACTTATTTGCAGTGGAATGGAAACATCTAGAAAATAAGTTTGTGCTCGCTTCGACCGCACAGCAAACTTGGAATCGAAATTTAGATTGATATGTCCCGGTTTGTACAGCGATATCTACCACGGTTTTAAAAATATACACATTCCACACCGAAAGTAGCTTCAGTAAAACGTGACTAATTTATTATATAATCCTTGAATTTTAAGAGCAGCAAAACTCACGCTAAGTTCGTCCGGAGAAGTACTGATTTGCTCATTTCTGCCACCAAGCAGTAACGCATTCGCGTTACTGTATTCTGGTTTGAAAGATGTGGTTGCCGGTGGATTACAGGGACATGAAATATTCCAACTACACGTCTCAGAGTTACGGCCGCATACGATGCAACTTGGGTCTTGTCGTAACTAGCTACCGAAATAAGTCTATAAAATAACATAACTATAAACTACTAATCTATAAAATAACATAACTTTAAACTACTAATCTATAAAATAACATAACTATAAACTACTAATATATAAATAAATTATTAGTGACCATTTCACAAAGCCTAGGAGGACCTAGCCCCAAACTAAGCATACTATGAGAACCAGACAACTGTTAGAATATGTGTGTATACTTTTTGTTAATACATACATACATATGATACATATTAACACCCAGACACTGAATAAACACTATTGTCACACAAATGTTTGTCCTGGGTGGGAATCGCACCCAAAACCTACAGGGCAGAAGGCAGAGTTACTACGGCAGAATTTCAACGATGCATCTTACTGCGTTCAATAAGTAACAAGAATGAAGAATTCATAAGAAATTAATATTCATCCAAGCATCCAGACATCCATGTCGAGCATTGGCCCCAAAAGTGGTTATAACGAAGAAACTAAATTAAATCTCAGATTTTTACAAGCTCGCAACGTTACTTTGTTATTAATTATGTGATGGTGCAAGCTGATAAAAAACAAATTTATTCATTACTAGCTGTGCCCGCGACTTCGTTCGCGTGGAATAGTGACTTTTCGGGCAGCATATTTTGAATTAAAAATGTTCGCCGTGATTCTTTAAATTGACATAACTTTTTTATTTATGAACCGATTGACATGAAATAAACACTAAATGTTAAGTGAAGCTTACTACAATATATTATTGAAAACCGTATCTAAATCGAATAAGCCGTTTCTGATATTAGCGTGCACAAACACACAGACAAAAAAATAATAATTACAATTTCGGGTTCGGCATCGATATAATAACAACCCCTGCTACTTTTTTTTTATATATTTCCATTGTACAGACGCCACTTTTCTACAATTTTATTATATGTATAGATTTACTAGTTCGATTTATAAGAACCGTCCTGTTGTCCGTCTTGCTTCTGGAGATCGATCTAAGTCGACATTGACGTAGGATGCGGCACACAACACGAAAGAGAAATGAAAAAATATTTTACATTGAATTTGAACACTCAGTACATAACAGATTTTGAGAAAATTCTCGCTGAAGTTTTAACATTATTAAAGCATTGTGCAAAATTGACAAAAAGAAAAGCAAATTTTCATCAAACAAGATGTCCAAAGTTTAGCTACAAATTTAACTATTTGTACAAGTTTTAATAATTTAAACACAAAGACGGGATTGGACATATAAGGGCATAAAGTTCATCGTGTTTCGTGAGTAGTTCTCTAATTAAACACTTCTGTGGTCAATATTCAATTTCGCGCAACTATTTTGAAATTGAACTTTGTTAGAGAATATGTAACATTAAGTTTCCTACTTCACCTTGAGATCGCTCATTCAGGCACTTGGGACATTTCGGGGTGAAAATCCCGTCGAATTCGGATTTCGATAACCCATTTAACAAAATGGATATTGTAAATACGAATTCACCACCCCAGTCTAGTTCTAAAATACTGAACCTCTTTTTTTCAATTTGTAGAGTTTTAATTAAAATGCACTAAAACCATTAACAAAATCTAAAACTCGATTTTGGACCTTACATGGGCCAAATTTCGTAACTCCATTCTTAAACGCGTTCTACACGGTGAGCACCAGCGTCCCGACCAGGATGTATGATTTAGCTGAAATTTTGAATGGTAGACGATGACCTGAAGTATTAAATAGGCTACTTTTATCCGCACCACGCGGGTGACGTCACGCTGAAGAAGCTAGTCATAAGCTTGCTCACCGTAGCCCTCGAGGTGCCGCTATCCAGGCTGCTCTGAGACGATATGGAAGGGGTTCTGGTAAGGCGGGCGTGCGGCAGCGAGCTGGCGGCCCGCCCCTCCATACTTAGGGGCTGGATGCGGCACGACTCCTTCGGGATCAGCATTTCCTGTTAAAATAACACGGTTTATATTGAGGCGGTTAAATGCTAAAAAACGTTATTGCGTAGTAGGGCTGACGTCTAAGACAAGAGCTCGCTCGTTCAATTTCTATCATGATAGGGATGCTGTGCGATTCTTGTACCTTACTGTTACGCACATAAGTTACTAAATATGAGCTCTGTGGTCAATAAAATCAATGAAAAAAAAAACGGGCAGTAAGCTTAGTATTTTTTTTTTATGAGATACTGTTACGGAACGAGCCGACGGTCCACCTGGTGTAAAGTGGTAACCTCTGCCCATAACAACCGATGCGACTTGGATCTTCCACTACTAGATACGACAAGAACCAAGTCGCACCGTATGCGCCCGTAACTCTGAGGCGTGTAGGTGGTATACCTCATGTGCCTGTAATTTCACCGGCAACCACATCTTTCAAACCGGAACACAGTAACGCGAACGCGTTACTGCTTGGTGTCAGAAATGGGCATGGTGGCAGTACTTCCCCGGACGAACTTGGAGTGAGTTCTACTGCTCTTTGTTTGTTTTTAATTGTAGGCATGTGTGTGTCAAGAACGAAACAAAATAAAATATTTCGGTATTTTCGTCATCAATTATTCATTATATAAGTATTTTATCAATCAGGTGATTCCCATAATACAAGTTATGCTTAGTTACGACCTAGATGGCATTGTGTAAAATGTCGACTATTATTTATTTATTATTCCATTACACCAAGTCTCTTGCAAGAAAATATTACAATGAAATGCGCAGCGTTGAATCAGGTTCACGTAATAAAGAGGTTTAAGAAGCTCTTTCGTTAAATAAATTGCATTTTCTCCAGGTAAAGGAAAATAAGTCACAACCTTGCGGATTTATTTCATTTATTTTATTATTATACGATTTATTCTGGTCACACATTGCAGTTGTTGAAATATATTTGGAGCCCATTTCAAAGATCCCACGGCATTTTTTTGGGGGGCTCACTTTGCTCGCTTCCGTAGGTGATCACCCTTTGTATCCCTTCATGTGTCCCCCGGGTGGTGCGAAAGGAGCAAAGTAGCAGTAGAACTTGTGCTAAGTTCGGCCGGTGAAGTACTGCCATCACACCTGGTAATCAGCGGCAAAGCACTGACTCGTATTGCTGTCTTCCGGTGGAAGGGAGTGAGTGCCGGTGAAATTGCAGGCGCATGAGACATAACATCCCCGTCTCGGGGTGATGGACGTAACGCAGTGCGACTTAAGTCATCGCGTACTTTAGTGTAGAGGACTAGAGTCGCATTGCTGTTGTCTATGGGCAGCAGTTACCACATAACATCAGGTGGGCCGTATGCTCGATCACATAAATAACAAATCCTTTAGCGCTGGACGAGACAATATCACTTTTTCCTGGTCAGAAATATTCAAAACACTTTTTTTAATTTTTATTTGTCTTTTATACAGACTGTACCTAGATATAACATTAACTATGCATTACATAGACGAATTAAATAAGTAACATTTGCACTCACGAATAAATTCATTTAAGTAGATAAAAGCCTCAATGTTAACTTAGGGTAGAGATTAATAGTAAAGCCTAGATTTTCATTAGTTCAAATCGAGACAGTATCGAACCTGAAACCAGATTTTTACGCAAACACATGTATAATACGAAAAAGACATCGCTTTTGGGAGTAAGAAGTCGGATGTACTTTCAGTTTTATTCGCGCCTTCTTCCTAGTGATGATTAGTAAATTTCTAAAGATCGCCTCTCTAGCCGGACGATACTGGCCCTCCATAGTTTTTTTTGAATGATACAGTTACGGAACAAACCGACGGCCTACCTCGGGTAACCTCTGCATAACAAGCGATGCGACTTGGGTCCTTCCCTACTAAGTACGACAAGACTCAATACGCATTGTTTGCACCCGTAACTCTGAGACGTGTAGGTGGAATGTCTGTTTTAAAATGTGCCTGTAATTTCACGGCAATCACAACTTTAAAACTGGAACACAGTAACGCGAAGGCGTTAATGCTTGGCGGCAGAAATTGGCATGGTGGCAGAACTTCCCCGAACGTACTTGGCGTGAGTTCTACTGCTCTTTATATAGTACTTTTTATACGAGGTAAAGGCGGTTCACAGGCTGAAGTATACATACGTGGGGGCTTCCGTGAGACTTATCGTCCCCATAGCTGTCGGTAGAGTTGTGACTCTGTCCGCTGCTGGCGCTGGACGTCCGCTCCCTGGCCGCGCGAGCCCATGACTCCAGCCGCTTGTGAGCGGCCCACACGCTTGGAGGGCCTATTCCACTCATTGTACCACTATAACATCACTTCACGTATCACTAAACGTAATGTCACTACAAATACTCAGTACATGCACTTAAATATCTTTCGTATAATGTTTTTTCTTTTAATAGTACCTAAACCACAGAGGATACATTTTCATAAAAATTGAAAAGCTATTCCGATGAGTGGATTGCAGTAGGAATCAGACGGGAAATTGCGTATCGGAAACGGTAGCCAACCGCTAAAGGTCTTTCCTATAACACCGAGCAAAGGCTAATCGAGGCGAATGCATAAAAATGAACGGCATGAAACATAAAATAATCGTCATTTATAGTATTATCTGTGCGTAAACCGCATTAATTCCATTAAAATATGTCATTGAATGTAAATACGTAGGTAGGTATATACCAAAACTAAGTATTGGCGGTGGATTTTGAAGTTTCCTCCTGTAAGCAGGCAAAGGTAGAAATTTCATATTTTTTCAATCGATTTTACATATTTAGGGTATGATGATTAAGTTCTCTTTCTACTGTATCGAATCTCATAAAACATACATATACTAACAGACATTAATGATAGAGCGTTCTGTCCATTTGTAAAGGGCTAAGCACTTGAACTGAATATTTTAGGTGTCGGCGCCAAAGGGGTAAGATTAGTTTAATTATTGTACTTTTTCTAAACCTCTAACTTAAATTTCGATAGGTTTAGTTTTATTCCATCAACGCTGTGCGCTCAAGCTGTCTGGGGATAATTAGTTTTCTTAATTTATTTCACTCATTCCCAAGCGTTTAACTCACAATGTGTATGTAGTTATAGATACTATAAAAATTATGTTACGTCTGAAAATTATTAAGGAGCCTCTTTGAGGCGCACTTTATAAATTTCACCACACTGCACTGGTTAGAAAAAGCCAGTGACACGATGAGTTCGTAGTACCAACGTCTTAGCTTTTGAAATCCCTTCTCCTGTTTGGCCTTAATAATTAACATCACCCGTTGAACATATTGCGGTACTACATAATTTTAGAATTTTTTAAGATTAAAGTTTATTTGCAATATTATATATACACTTGGCGTCACAAAAATCGCACCTTTTAAAAAAGCAACTTTAGAATACTTTTACTCAAATTTTGTCAATAGTAAGGGTATGATTGTAGGATATCATTGGAAAGGTAATTGAATTGCTTATTAGAAATTAAAAACATGTGTATGTGTTTTAAATCTTTTAATAAAAAAAAACATAAATAATGACTAAGTTACAAAAAATAAAATTTAAAACATTTAAAAAATTACAAATAAGTCCTTAAAATCTAGTGCTTCCGCCCCTTGCTTTGATCACAGCTTCCATCCGACCCTTCATGGACCTCACGAGGGTCTCCACTCTCTCTTGGGGTATGTTCTCCCATTCTTCCGTCACGGCATCCTGGAGCTCTTGGAGAGTGGTGGGAGCAGGATCTCGTGCTCGTACGTGCCTCTTTACATCGTCCCAGAGATGCTCAATCGGGTTCAGGTCTGGGCTTCGTGCTGGCCACTGCATAACAGGGATCTCAACCTCTTCCAAGTAGTCCCGCACAGTAAACGCAGTGTGGCAACGGGCGTTATCGTAAATTAACATGAACCCATCGCCAACAAAACCGGCATACGGGACCACATGGTCTTGTAAGATCTCCGTTATGTACCGCCCAGCATTCAGCGACCCTTGCCCACGACCATCGCCAGTCCGAGAGACGCACACAAGCTCCGTTTTCCCTTCGACGGATATACCATCCCAGAACATACAGGAACCACCTCCGTATGCGACGGATTCTTCTATACAAGCCTGGGCAAAACGCTCTCCTCTTCTTCGGTATACTCTTCTGCGTCTGTCGTTGCAGAAAAGACATACTCGTGTCTCATCGGTGAAGAGAACGGCCCTCCACTGGTCAAGCGTCCAGTTGACATGCTCCTGAGCAAATTGCGACCGCTCTCTTCGATGCTGCACGGTCAGTTTTGAGCCCTTAGCAGGTCTGTGAGCTCTCAATTCCTTTTCTTTCAATCTTCTTCTAATCGTAGAGACACTAACAGACGTTCTGCGAACTGATTGGAGCTCTTGTTGCACCTCAACAGCATTGCTGAAGCGGTGGCGCAACGACGTCGACACAATGAAGCGGTCGTCTCTTTCTGATGTGCAGCGTTTTCTTCCGGATCCACGTCTTCGGGTATAGCCATCAGTCTCACGGAATCGTTGGTATACTCGTCGAACTGAGAATCGGCTGAGGTTCAACTGTCGAGCAACGTCAACCTGTCGCAGTCCTGATTGCAATAGCGCAATGATTTTAGCTGCTTCATCACAGGTTGTATCCATCTTCAGGTATTGTTCTTTTGCGTATGTTGTTCCGGTGTGTTCACTCTAAAGTCTGAGTAGCGACTGACCCATTTTTTAGCTGGAAATGACCTTTTATACCCTTTTAAGGTAGCTCAACTAGCGCTCGCTAAAGTGGCAATTTTTTCCAACATTTTGTTGATTGGTCCCTGGTTAGAAATGGTAATTGGTTTTTAATGATACAGGTTATTAATGTAAAGGTATTGAAGTGCACTTTACAATGATATATTTTTTTCACATGTGGTATTTATGTGCTAGATTCTAGGAGCGATTTACTGAAAAAAACATAAAGGTGCGATTTTTGTGACGCCGAGTGTATATTTAATATCTTGTTATTAGCCGTTATTCGAGACGGCTCAGCCACAGTTGAGAGGATTATTAGTGCACCCCGTAGGGTCACAGACGGTGGTCGTACTGCGTGGGCGCCAAGTCTACGCTACTACGAGCCACGCCTGGACTGTGGGTGTTTGTTTACATAACGTATTATTCAACCTCTAAACGGAAATTATATTGTTCCGGTTCACGAACCAGACAATTAAGGCGATCAATACAAAATATTGATGAAATATTGACGTTTTGTACTTATATTGTGATTCCACTTCAGTTCTTTTTGGTGTTACCTTTATTATTCACTGTAGATCGAACAAAAGGTTAAATTTTGACATCGTTAGCCTCCATTTTTTACGAGAAGCATAAACACGAGTACAATTCCGAGTTATTTTTACCCGAAATAGGTCAGTCAATTAATAACAAAAGATGAATGAATCAATCATATAACTTTGATCGTTATGTTTTAATTGATGATATATTTGAGTTTCTGTACTCGTCGCAAACGAAAATAAAACCTTTCGAAGACTGATAGATGTTAACATTTTTCTTGTTCTAATTTATAGGAAGTAAGTTCTACGTTTTGTTTTGCAAACTGTATCAGGTTGCGAAATTAGCTTGTACACGTTTCAATATATGTTATATATACATCATATCTGTCATCTGTTTTTGCGCTTTTAAGTAGGTTAAAATAAGTTGGATTTTTTTGGTGGTTGCAAGGAATTTTGCACTGAGCGCATTGAGGACAAAATGTACGAAGTCCTACGTAAATAATTACAACATTATACCCACTACGCGTCCGCATGCGCCATACATTTTGGCAGCCCTCTAAGTATGTTTCGATTCAAATATTTTTATATATGGGAGACAATCGTAAGTTCGACAACTAAGCAAGATGATGTTCCAAGATGATTAAATATAAGTCATTTTTGAATACCACTCTTTTAATGTACCTACTCCAATTGTCTGATAAATTCAAAGACCGCAGAATAAACAAACAGCTGATCCTTGCTAATATACGTTTATGAATAAAGTATTTAAAAACAATAAATTAAAGTGATTTGTCTGAACTAAACGAGTCAACGTAATGTAAGATGAAAGAATATTTGAACCTCACAGAATACTTGAGTAGATAGATCAATTCTGACATAATGTTTTCAACGCAGCAAAAACACTTTTGGAACTTTCATCCGATGAGACCTGCGAGGTATATAGCTAATAGCTAAATATATCGTGACAGTTAAACTGCTGGTTATACTAAATAATTATTGTGTATGACTGTGTGAATACAGAAGGAGTGTGATTTTAAAAGTATTAGATTCATAAACAATTATAAATTATCAAATCATCATGAAGTGGTTTTAGTTTAAGGTTTTTCGAAGGTGAAGCCTTTATGGGCAACGGGAGAGAGTGGACAAGCACCTTATTAGTAATTTACTAGGTTTTAAAATACATAATACCTACCTAAGTGTTTAATTTTATAAACGCTAGACTTTACAAAATTCGCAGCCCAGTCTTGTGTTACGCGGGACGTACGTGAAATTAACTACATATATAACTGTTCACTAGATCGTCCCAGAGTTTGTGACATCAGCTTCATGAAAACGCTACATATATAATACCACACCTGTTAAAACATTTTTCTTATTTATAGTGCGTTATTTACTAACACATTTGTTTAAAAATTATAATAACTAATTTTGTCACAGTTTTATCACATTTGTGGCCTATACATTTAACCTTATTCAGATAATAAACTAATTATGAAACACTTTAATCAGTATAAGTAATCTGTACATTTTATAAAGGAATCCATTAAAAGCGTCACTTAAGATAATTAAGGTAGCAACATCCCTGCTTTAAATATAACACTGAGCTGCCAATGGATTGTTGTCGACGCAAGTTTTAAATAAATGAAATTAATATATCCAATTGTGCAACGTATTTGACGAAATGTTGTTCTCGTATAGCCAAATCGCATTTGTAACAAATGTTCCGATTAGTCCTTCGATAAGGTCAGAAACTTTTTAGACACTGAACTGTAGAATTTGATATATCAAGCATCTGACGAGAGTCTGTGGTCCCATGAACAGAGAATAGGCTTCAGTTATTTCACGCTTCATAGACAACTGTTGCGTTTGTATTGTTCTCATGGACATCAGTTATATAGATACCACGATTTCATATATATTGTATAAATATATTATTAATAATAAACCATCACCGAGTTTTAAGTGTTTAAATTGATAAGCCTCTACCAGTTTAGGTGACAACTAACACCTAATTTTTTTGGTAAATTTTGTGCCAACCTTAGAGATTATACACTTCTTTCAGTATAATACAGGAATGACGTCGCCTTTATGTGGAACATTCAAAGGTAAACACTTGAACGCGACATAAATAATTTAATTTCACGTACAAATGTACGTACACATTATTTTGTTTCAGTCTGCAAATCAACAGTTGAATATTTCCATGTGCTTTTTTCGGTAGAACAAAACTCACTCAAACTTGAAATTAAACAGATAGGTACGACAATCAGATACCAGCACTTGGAATATGAGAGTTTCAGGGTCCCACAGTGTGCGGGTCTCACGGTATGAAGAGGCACGTAATCCTAATAGGGGTGTGTAATATAGCCCGCCTAGTCGGCAGAGGTCGCGGCAAGAAGCGATCGGCGCGGGCGAAGGCTCGCGCACACTGACGCCGCCCGGGCATTCGGTGTTGCCCGAACTCTGACGAGGATACCCCACACAACCTATGGTTCACACGCATTAATTGGTACTTTTCACCCTCGCATATTAATAGGTTTGAATTACTGTTGCGGGATGAGCTTACTGCATTGATTTTTAAATGAAAGGGATGTTAGCTTCTCCAGTTTTATTTATTTATCCAAGTTACGTACCATTTGTAGTTAAAACGCTATGAAATAGATTACAAGTTCCGATGCAGCTGAGATATTGTAAATTGCAAACGAAAGCTTTAGACTGCAAATATAAACTTAGTTCTGTACTTACGAGTAAGAGGATTCGAATGCGGCATTTCCTGTGGATGCCAACTCACGAAGGCGGAAGGAGATTTCCCGGAAGGATTTACCTTGTAAAATATTCTTGCGAAGGAACTGTGCGCTTAGGCTTTTGCATAGCTCATTATGATGTAGTTTTCTTTATTCAAGCGAGAACTATTCCTTCAAATATTGTGCACATTTCCTATCTAAATAGCCCATGTAAGTATAATATACGAGTAAGGGCACAGTGACGACAACCACCGAGAGAGTGGTTCCATCAACGCGCTGCAGTAACTAATTAACCTACCGTCGACACCTGATCCGCTTATATCCGACGCTCATAATTAATTGTGACCTAGAAACCCCGACACTAACGGGTACTAACTGAAGGTATAGATATCTAAATCGATTTCCATTGAAACTCATGGGAACTTGAAATTGGATATATTGGACGCCCCGTTTGTAAGGTCAGACGAGTTGATGTTTAATGGTTACTATAGTGGTGAAAATTTGCTGTTGGGGCATTTGCACGAGCATTCGTAATCTTATTTTGGAGTAGTTAAAGTATGATTTAGTGAAATTCAAGAATAAAACTGGTATTTCAGTGTGAATGTGACCGATGGTTAACTACCAGGAATATTTCTTCCTACTTAGATATGCGTTATTAAGTTGGTTCCATATGTAGGTTACTCCGCGAGAAGTAATATAATCGCCAATATTAAACTTTCTCCAAAAAGATTTAGTTTAAATATGAATTTCTAAAACAAGGTTGTAATTTTATAAAACAGGATCAAAATAGGCAATCAACCTCGAGCTCTGAATCCATTTAGGATAACAATCTGACAATTGAAAATAACAATAATCATTAAACAAAAACAACAGATAATTTAACAAGAAAATATTCATAGTGAACTATGAAAGTGACTTTTCTAGTTTTATTAAAATACTCATAGATAAATATATTCTACTGAGATGAAATGTTTAGTTATACCTTAGTCACATGACATTCGATAGTTTTTGAACAACATGTGTATATGAATAATATATATTTAAATGAAGCCTAACCTTAATACTGTAGCCTGTAGCCTAATACTGTAATAATGTAAATAGCTAGCAACCCCAAGAAAGATGGCAGATTCGCACGAATCACTTTTTCCGGGTCTAAGCAACAGGTAAGGAAGCTCATGGGGAACTTCTTAGGAATTACTTTTTTGTAGGTTTACGGGAGCAAACGTAAATGTGATGCCTATCGAAGGAACTTTAAGCTTTTCAGGTCGGTGTATATTTATTTATTTTAAACCATCGGCATAAATCAAATTACAAATTCAATCACTGCATAAAAATGAGATGACCATTTAAAAGTATAACATAAAAAAAAAACAAAAGAAAGAAAAACTACCTACTGTGCACTCACAATTACAAGAAATAATTAATTCATATAAATTACATTAGTAAAAATTATATGTTCAATAATACCAGCCTAGGTTACGTACGACGAAACAACGTTACGTTTGTTTCTTAGGGTAGGAACACTACAGTTGCCGAGGTCAAGGTCATGTTGTCTGCTCAGTTCATTGAACATATTATTCGCACGGTAAATAAATGAATTTTTGCAGACGAGCTAACGGGTGACCTGATGGAAAGTGGTCACCGTCGCCTATGGATGTCATGTGTTGTGGACAGCTCCTTATATGTCCTTGATAAATAAAATAAAAATACAGAAGTAAGCGGAAGCAGATCACAGTTCAAGAGCTCCGTAACTGAGCAGTTATTACAAAAAAACGCTTACATTATGCTCTACAGTTGACCTGACGCAACATAATCCAAGATTCAATAACAAACTTTTTCTTAGATATACCACATATGTTGCTCGACTGGGGGTTCAAACCCGGACTGGCACTCATGCTATCAACTTAGTTCTTCAACATATTTCGGATCTGGAAGGCGCCAGTTTAAATTTGAAGCCCCAGTGTGGTTGTAACTATAAAAAAAATTATTATCTTCGATTTTTATACCTATATATGGTTGAAATGGTTACATTTCGGCACACACGGCCTCTTGACTGAAGAAAAGAGGCAGTTGGGCTTGGGCTTACGAAATGAATTCACTTCCAAGTGTCCTATCGAGGGGTAGACCAAGTGATAAAGGTCAGGGCGCATTTGAGAGGGGATGCTAGATATCCATACGTGGTGTAGCAAAGATATATCTAAATATTACACCTATGCGTATTACGTGTTATTTGAATATATTTACTCGCTTTTCATTCTGAGAAAAACTAAAATTTTTGCCTTTCGTTTCAAGTGATACCATTTGGCATACAATAATGTTATATATTAGTTTAACTTTTTCCATTTTTTCAATATCATCTCGGGAAAATATACGTTTCACTGGTTGACAAGGTCGTTTGTATCAATTTCAAGGAAAACAGACAGCCGTATAGCTTCGTGAAAGATTTAGTAGCTATATTTTTATAAGAAAAACTGTAAGGTACGTTACCATACCGTACCATTATCAAACTTTAACAAGTTTGATAATGGTACATTTTTACGCTCAAATTATTTTCATCTCATCATCAAGTTAAACCCAAAAGTCTTCTATATCGTCAGGGGTTTCTTAAGAGGCGCGTTTATCAACAACAAGCTTCTTTTTTTTAATACAATAACCAAGAAGGTAATTTGAAATTACACGCTAAAGACGTGAAAAATCAAAATCTTTACAGAATCAAAAGCTCCATCTAACACAAATTTCCTTCTTGACATTTTATTCAGCCCCGAAGTTCCGGAACTAACCATTGATACAGCACTTCTATGAAATTTATTTATCTTTAGATACATTAATTTGAATCGCTGCTGGTACTGTGCCCACATACAAAATGTTATTTTGGTCTAGCTTTTCAAGTTCGACATCGTTAGCCAATCAACCTATACTATAAAACTATACAAAGGTGCAACTACTGGACTGACCTCGCTGCTCAGATGGTTGGTAACTCTGCCTTGTGAGGTCGTGGGTTCGATTCCCACTCAGGACAAACATTTGTGTGACGAATATAGATGTTTGTTCTGTGTCTGGGTGTTAATATGTATTATATGTATATATTTACAAAAAAAAAGTATATAAGTAATATATCAGTTGTCTGGTTCCCATGACACAAGTTATGCTTAGCTTAATTTGGGGCTAGATGGCGCTGTGTGAAATGCCCACCATTATTATTATTGTTACTGATGATGTGAGTTCTGTTATGCAGTCTCTGTTAAGCACAATCACACGGACGGCGATGATAACAGAATTCAAAGCACGTAACAATAAACAAGGATAACGCCGAAAGCTAAAGCATTAGATATTTGGTGCCTGTTGAACGCGGCAACAAGTGCTGCATCGATCAGAGTGACGCAAGTGCCCTCCCCGCCGCCCGCCGCCCTCCGCCCTCCGCCCTCGGGCTTCATCCCGCCCCGCCCGACAAACGGTCCCCAAAACTGATTTACTACGCAATCTCCTATAAAATTAAATTACGGGTAACTTCGGACGAATCCTTTCAGCGGTGGCGCTCCCCAAGGATTTGGCTGTTAAAAGGAATGTCTGAATTCAGTGGCTTCAACATTCAAATGTTACCGGAGGAGGTAAAGCAATGATCTATGATAATACCAATTTCAGTGTAACAAAATGTATTCATCTGTTAGTTTACTTTATCGAAGTCGAAAAATACTTCCAGACAGTTTTATATGAAAAGTCTGCTTTATAAAATTATCAACCTGATTATGTAAGGTGTATCTTAGGTAAAGGTTTTTTAAGGTATGAGTTTTGGTACGAATGACAAAAAAAACATTGATATTTGTGGTTGTCCTAAATATTTCATGATCGATTTATAACTATGAATGTTATCGCGCCCAGTCGCCCCCCCCCCCCTCCCCCCGATTACTCGCCCCTACTCGCGCAACGGCCCCTTGTGCTAGCGCAAGCGCCAAAACTTTTTATCCAGCGCGTCAAAAAGTCTTAACCCAAATTTTAAATTGATCGATTCAAAGCGATTACTTTGCACACTTGCTTCTCTTTGCAGTAGGTGACAACTTCCCGACTTATTCTATGACATTATAGCGCACATACATTTATCAAGCGAAAACTCGTTATTGCACGACTGGATTCGAATCAGCGACCTCCGGATTAATTCGAGGTACAGACCTTGTAAACAAAATAAGAAACCACACTCTAGACACTAAACTTTCAGTTTATTAATTAAAACATTGCTAATAACAACGTACAGCCTGCGGGGAAGTACCGGTTTTAAAGTTATTTAGCTAAGCTGAAAATAAATCTCATAGGAATTTATGAACAAGTGGCTGAAATACTGAATACTGAAGTAAATAACAGCATTCTGATACACTGATTATTACCATATGGGTATGAATATGAAGGTACCATGATAAATTAAGTTAAGCAAGTTAAGGGCTGCTTAATTTCAATTTTATGAAACAATTGTGGGCATAATAATATGGGCATAAGTCAGTTTAGCCTCATATATGGCGTGTTATGGGACTCATCACCAATGCCACAAAATAAATGTTCAGCCTTCAATACAATAACCATTTGGAAATAATTTATTATGTGATAAAGTTAAGAACAAACTAATAGCCAAACTGGTGTAGAGTGGTAACTTCAGCCGATAACAAGCAATACGACTTGGTTTATCCCTTACTAAGGTACAACAAGACAAAATAAAAAACAAAATTAGCATGAGTTATCTCCGTTACACCGATTGTAAGCGCCATCTAGTTTCAGCTATGGAGAAACTTGACGCAGGTACTACGACAACTTGATGAGAGCAGGAAAAGCTGCCTTTACAAAGGTCGTTATTCGTGTTCATCCTTCCATAAATATTTGCATAACTGGTTCCAATTTTGTCTTTGTACCTATTCTTTATATTAACCTTGTTAACTTTATTTTTCATTTCAGTAGTTGTAAACGGGAAATAATACTATTTTTCATAATACGTTGGACTATAGATGTTTCTGTTTACGCAAGATGAAGTATTTTTATTTTAAAACTAGTTCAATAATCGTTAGAGTGATACCGTTTTAATGTTAGACTGCTGAAATTTGCAATGCAAGTTAATAGTTTGAATTTGGGCAATTGGTGGCATCGAAACACAACACACACAAAGACCCAAAAAATAATAACTTGTTGACACATGACATGAGTTCAAATCAGAGACCTGTGATGGCAAAGTTGCTACAAATTCAGATCCAGAGTCCGCTAATTTGTAAAAAAGTACTTTTCTGGAAGAACCCTATATATACAGCGATTATATTTCTATAATTCACGAGAGTTTATAACATTAAGCTAAACATTATAGTCTTAAAATAATGATCACAATTAAACAACTAAAACGGTAGGCTAGGAAGCCAAGATATCTAATTTCTTAATTTTACTACGACATCTACGACGTAGAGGATACCCAATATCACGCGCTACGAAGAAATAAGCAAGTAATGCTGCCATCTACTGAAATTTTCCCTAAGCTGCGATGTCGAATTGCTTGAGGGTATGTAAGTAAACCTTTTCACCCATCTACGGGGCTTCGTGAGATTTTAGTGAGAATAACGATAGATGGAGCCTTATTCAATCAAGTTTATTATTGGTACCTATGGACTTGTGGTAGTGAAGGACTTTCGGGAGTGATTTCTACTTAGACATGGGATCAAAGGTCTCGTTTATTACTTTACCGAAACCTCAATGCGTATTTTCCTATAGTTATTAGCACATAACAATATTTTTGAGATATGGGATGATAGTATTAATTATTCGGTGGAGAAAGCGACCTTTATTTTATTTTATGGTTGACTGAGGATCAAGTTTATTTTTCGCACTAATAAACTCCATAAATCGAAATGTTTAAGTATTGTATAAAAGATAAAGGAAGTTGTTTGTAAATAATTAAAATACTGTGTTCCGGTGAAATTACAGGCACACGAGACATTCCACCTACACGCCTCAGAGTTAAGGGCGCGTACATGAATTGTCAAAATTGCAATTTATTATTTATTTTGAAGAACAGAAAACAAAAAGAAACTACGAAGCCTTGGCATATTGATGCTGGCAAAGCTCTGTGAGACAATGTCGAACAGATTATTCAAATATGTATAAGGTGTGGCTGATGGAAGACAGCAAACGTGGGCTGGGGATATATTTGATTCACTCTATAAAAAGATTCTAGGAAAACCTGACAGAAAACAAAAGACCGTGGGAGAGAAACAAAACACGTCCATTTCATTGTGAGACCCAAATATTCCTTTTGTTACATGCAAAGGATACCGCTTAGCAACACATATCAGGCCGTCTATTTGTTCAATTACTTAGCCACCTCGCTCACGGATTCAATTTTTAGGAAATGATTTGTTGGACAAATATTTATACATAAAAAATATAGAGTTCTTTAAATAGGTAAACTAAACGCAACGCTTAGTTATCCGGCTTGTCTTTCTACCCTTCCTCAGACTTAATTAACTCTTCAATTACGAACTCTCAAGATGCGACAATGTAATTACAAGACTATTAACGCTTGGTGCGTGAATTTACCTAGTGTTTAGACATTCCCTGTGGCGTAGATGTTGCATAAACAGCTGTAGGATAGGACGATGGAGTCACGGGTTCGATTTCGTTTCAACAGTAGTATGTATGAACTGCGAATATTTGTTCCGTGTCTGGATATTATGATATATGACATGACAGGCCTCACAGCTCAGTTGGTAGTAGCCCTGCTTTCTGCGCTGTAGGTCATGGGTTCGATTCCCACCCAGCAAACATTTGTGTGATGGACATAGGTATTTGTACTGTGTCTGGGTGTTGATAAGTATTATATGTATGTATTTACAAAAAAAAAAGGTATTTAAGTATTATATCAGTTGTCTGGTTTCCATGATACAAGCTATTTACTTAGCTTACTTTGGGGCTAGATAGCGCTGTGTTAAATATCTACCAATATTTATTTATTATTGCAAGGTAGTGCTCATTTCCTCGATGAATTTATTTAAGGGAATTGGTCTAAATGGGATGAATCCCTGTAGTTATAATTTAGTCATAGTGTTTTTAATCCGTGATATGTACTCGCAATTATAGCAACATACGTCGTAAGAAGGTCGATTACCCGCACGTAACTGTGATAATGACGACGCAGCATAATCGGGCAAATCGTTAATAAGCTTAAAGTTCTGTTTCACCGTTTTACGTGTAATCGTGTGGCTATTGCTAGGTGATGATCGAAAAGTGTACTACACCTTATTTTTACTCTATTAGAAACTACACGGAGTTCGAGAGTAACGGAGTCCGCACATTCTTGGACCTGTCTAAAAATGTATTGCAGTAAAAGTAAATGATTTTGTTTTAAAATTTTTTTATACGAATTAAATCTTATGTGGCGATTTTTTATATGAATTAAATCACGGGTCAAATCCTAGAAAAGAGTCAAACGTCGTCAAATTATTCCGTCGAGAATATGTTATCCAATCGTGTTTTTCTTTTACTGATCAAATTATCTAATCACAAAAATCAGATACCCTTTCCTATAATTCAACTTACCCTGAATTGTAAGAACCAGATTTGTCATAGATTAACAAAACCTACGTATCATAAAATATAGTATAGTATACGTCCCCAAAGCTGGTAGTAAACATGCAAATGTTATTATTTTCAATTTTACAAAACACATGCAAATTTGACTAAAATAGACATCAGGTCGGGCCACAGAACAGGCAATCTTATCCAGTGATAGAACACTGTTTCAGCGCTACTATCGATTCAGTCTTATATTTCAATTCATGCAACCCATGGTCACAAGGCACTTCCATTTTGACTGTGTGTTTACGAATGAAGCATTCTACTCACATTTTGACCAATATCCATAGGAGCCAGCATTGGCAGGTCCCGTCTTCTAGGCCGCCTCCACACGAGCACCAGCAGGGCGACAAACAGCACAGTTCCGGCGCCGCCCATTGCTCCAAGTACTGCACTCCACGCGTTTCCGTGGTCCCACGCGTTGCCGTGTTCCCACGAAGGAGCACCCAGCCTCCCTTGAGGGTGTAAGCCTTCGTTATCTGCATTTGCCTCACGCGGTGGCATAGCTATTTTCCAATCTGCTTCATCTCCGTAATCCCGCGACGCGGCGCCCCACCGCCGGTCAGCCCACAGCTTATCTGTCAGATAACAAAATTAGCGGAGTACAATAACGTTACATCGATCGAACGGTATCGAACTAGGGGTGTACAACGTTGTTTGCATAGTAAGCAGACAACTTTTATTACAATAATACATTGAACGTCTTTCACGCTTTGTAAGAATTATTAGGATTTATATTGCAGAGAAAAATAAACAGCCTTTATTTCATAACAAATAAACCCTCAGTGCCAAGTATTTTTTTAATATCCTAAAATAATCCTAGTAAAATACACTTTACGAAAAAAGGGCGGTATTGAATATTTATTACAATTTGATTCTTGAATTCCGCTTTTAAAACTTGACATCCTTTCTAAATTAAACAAATCCTTTTCCCTTAAAAACAAACTAAAATAAACCATCAAGTCCAAGCGTATGTAGGTTACAGTCATTTGAAATCACACAACCATCAAGTAGTAAGTAAATATACTTACTAGTTATAAAAGGCAATAACCACGAGCATTAACCACCCTTCCATAAAAGCCACTCTATCGCACAATCTCGTCAGCAACCGCTATGGGTGCCGCTTCGGTAAGGAAAGCTTTAACCCATCACATTATGCAGATGGCAAACAGAGCTAAAGTTAGCTACGCACCAATAAAGATGACGCACAGTGTTCAGGCGCCATTTGCTCAAGCTTATGAAATTAAGTTTTAACGGGTTCTTATGTGAATAAGTTACGGAATGAGCTACCTACTTGATCATCCTAGCATGTAATCACCCACCATTAGGTATAGGCCTGCGTATTATTTTGCCAGCCTTCCAGTCTCCAGGATTTTCCAACTGATTTTACGATATCATCGACCTAGTGCTTTCGGTCGTCCTCGACTTCTCGATTTGATCTGGGCCACCACTCGGTCAAAACCTTACTCCATCTTCCATTACCTCGTCTAGCCAGATGACCAACCCCATTTGAGGCTTTGTCACCAACATCGAAGCAACATCGTTGGACTAAAGTCTTTGATGTTAGTGACCTGCCTGATGTTAACTCTAGTAATCCAGTATACTTCTACGAGTTGGTGTGCCTTTAACATGTTTTTTCATGCTTACATATCCGTATCTATGCACTAGTATTATCTGTATAGTACAAATGCACAACACAAACATCCAAGCCACAAAAACGCGAGTTAAACCCATCAAAAGTTTGTCTTGGCCGGAAGTCGAACAGGGACTCCTCGCTTCGGTAGCAAAGTTCGAAAATTAATATATTTATAATATGTAGATTTTGAGTATAAACTATATATATTTATTATTCATTTATATCTTCATTGGCCAACTGCAAAATATAATCTAATTTATAGGATAAACATAGAATACTCCTGTTCTGATTGTTTTATTAAATCCAAATTGGCATGGTTATTGTTTAAGATTCTAAACTTATATTAACAGATTTATTTGCATATTCTAAATCTATTTTCTCCGATAATCGCTAATATTGGTTGGTTTTTTTATATGTAGGACAGCAAATAGGTACACCTGATTATTGTTACTTAGTACACCAATCGTTTAGCATCGTACTAGCAGGTGATAGTCACCAATCGGTTAACTTTATAATTAATTTCAATTCAATATATACAGTATATGTATTTTCATTCTGAAATTACTTAAATTAGTTTACATTATGATAACTTAAATTCGTTTGAATTTAGCTCGGAGTTTTATGAAAACTGCTAGGTAATCATTTTAATTTGTTTCATGCATTTCCATGTAAGGGTGAATTCAATCACACAAGTGCATGGAAGTAGAGCGACATAGCGCAGCGCCACAGGGGACAAAACAACTGTTACATGCTCCTTTGCATGTGATTTGAAGCGAAATTTTAATTTATAGGTTGCATAAAGTAGTATGGTAGGTTATAAAAATATATTTCTTTTTTTTTTTCTCTAAGAGCCTCTTTAATTTTTGTATTTTCAGGTTTTAATTCTGACCTGTTCGTCGTGGGTTTGATTCCCACCCAGGACAATCATTTATGTGACGAATATAGATGTTTGTTCTGTGTCTGGGTGTTACTATGTATTTATATGTATGTATTTACAAAAAAAGTATATAAATATTCTATCAGTCATCTGGTTCCCATAGCACAAGCTATGCTTAGCTTAGTTTGGGGCCAGGTGGCGGTGTGTGAAATGTCCACCAAAATTAGTTTATTTTTTAGATAGTCCACCATAATTATGTATACTCTGTTATCACTGCAATTGGCTGCCTATTACAGTACAACAGCTAATATATAGCCCTTTAAAGATAGAACAGACAGAAGGCTCTGTGTAAGGGCCTACGACCACCTTTGAGTAGGGAATCCTAAAAAGGGTCTAACTAATTACGCAGCAACATACAAATACCGCATTAAATATTGATAATTACGAAAAACTCAATTAGAGTTGGCGACGCCTGCTTTAGTAGTCAAGCTGCGATGTAAAAAAAAGTTAAAGTTAAAGTATCGGGCGATCCAATCAAACTTTATTCCTGGCATGTACAGTAGGTAGATATTTGAAATTCTTCTCGACTTCGTATCTCCTTGAAAGTTTGCGGTTTCTACCTACCTATTTTATTAAATTTTTCCGTGTAACTAATTTTCAATCCAAGCTTTGACTAAGTTCTAATTGAATTACGACAAGGTTGTATTAATTTTCGTTTCTGCAACAGAAATTACTGTCTGAAGAACTTTTTCCATTTGCCACGTTTACCTACGCTGTGTAACTACGTAGCACGATAGTCAGTCTAGGCCCCCCTGAACATCAGTTATGGAAAAAAGGTGTTCTCTCTCTGAATCCTAGGACCTAGGTAGTAGAATCTAGGTCTATTTCGAGAGACTAATCAATGCCACAAAAATCTATCATACTGAAATATCCGTATTTAGGTCTCCACCTCAATATGGCACGTAGTCATTTGATGAAATTTGCAATTAGGTAACCAAATTTCAAACTGAAATGTGACATGAAAATTATATTCACATTTACTGATGAAGGCAGATTTCGTTTGGATTTGTACCACAGTGCTACAACTATTAATAAATTGTGGCCAATTTAAAAAAGAAACACCTTTAATATTGATTTTGAATAGTGATATAAGTTTAAAACTATGAGAGTAACTTATTATAAAAACATCAAACACTTAAAAAAATTTGATGATAATATTCCAGATGACGATCACCGATGGCCAAATATTTTATGAGTAACAAATTATATACGTAATGAAATGATGTACTACTTACCCATTAGTGTCAAGTCAAACGTCCAATAAGAGCAGCACAAGAGACGCGCGGTGGGCGGGCGGTCTAACGCGACTGTGCGTCGGCACTGCCCGCCTATCATTACTTGTAGGGATGTCACGACTCCTCGACGAGATTGTTTTCTTCCGGTTCGGAGTCGACTGCTGCGACTTTATTCGAGAAAGTCGCCGTGTCATTTTATTTGTTTTGTTTTGTATTAATTCTTGAAAGGTGTTCATTTTGTCTTAAATCTATTAGCGAGCCTATTTCATGAAGGCGTTGACGTTACTTGCATTCCTGAAGATGTTGGATAGGGTTGAAAGATTGCGAATGAGATGCACCGTACGATTTCCCGTATTTTTAGGTAGATCGTTTTCGTAGAAATTATGTTTTTAGATTTGCAGTTGTCTTTGAAGTGGAGTTTATGCGTTAAACTTTTACTATTATTTATTATAATAAAAATTATGGTATTCCTTCATGTACGCGCAAGTATTCACATTATTTAAGATACAACCATGCTTGAATGTTCTCTATTAGAGTTGGCAAAGAGAAGTTTAGTTATATTAAATTTCGTATACACGTGTTGCTTATCACCCCGTAAGGCGTCTGGCCAATAGGATGTAAATGTAGTGATGTTACAATGACTGTACCGCAACAAAGCGCAATACAATGTCAGCTAGGTATTATATACTTCAGGTTTCGGATTGTATGGTTCGCAGTAAGCGATCTCGTAGTACATCTCTACCAACGTGTTGTTTACCGCCGAGTGTGGCGTCTGTATAGCGATGTTATTATTGTGTCGTGTAGCAACACAGCGCGATACAATCACAGCTGGATGTATAATACCCTCATCATGTTCTGCAGCTTTTCATTACTGTTTCCTTTATTGGGTTTTTATACGGCTTCTATAGCTGGTAAAAAGTCAGTTATGTAGTCATATTACAATGTGGGATGTAGGAATATTTGGTTTTGTGTGCGTTACATATACTCGGGAGTTAAGACTAAATATAATAAATAGTCGTCGTCGTCGAAATATGATAACGCATTTTCCCGATCAGATTCTCCGACTTAGTCGAATAGGAGACAAGTTTAAAGCTAGATTTTCGTATCCAATTCAAAATGTGGCAGTTTTATTTGTATATGGACTTTTTTTATAATCAGTGATGATTTTATACACGAAAATATAAACTCACTAGAGAAGAAATTACGTCACTTATTAGGATTTATCAGGGCAGTTTTGCGAACCATGATTAATATCAACAAATGAAATAAAAATTAATTATGGACACTTATTGCAGGAAGAACTGTTTAAACAATATTATTTCATATAATTACGGTACCTAAATAAACTTGTAGTCGCTTAGTACCGTTACTACGAGGTAGAAACAAGAACCTTCTTGAACGCCTTAGGCTTTATTATATCATTCAATTCCGAAGGTTATTTAACGCCCAAGGTGTATTCTTTCAAGTTTCCAATTTCTTTAATAGATTAATTTCATGGTATAATTCGGATAAGCGAAGAAGTTATTTGAGAATAACATCTTGAACAACAGACTTATTCTCAACTAGCTGTTGCCCGCGACTTCGTCCGCGTGGAATTCGGTTTTATCACTCACCCCTATTTTACCCCTCGGAAAAGTAGCCCAAGTTACTCCCTGTTACATCAGCTATCTACCAGTGAAAGTCCCATTAAAATCGGTTTGAAAAAAAACTCTGGTCTGGTAACCCTAGTGACTTAAATGAGAAAAGGAAGGATGACTGCATCCCAATAGCCAACAATCAATGATATCACAGATCTGGTTCAAATAATGTTGTCATAGATCGCAATGAGGATAGTACAAAATGGTTGGAAATAAATCCACTGAAACTTAGGTATGTGCCATACGAAAGCTTTTAGTACTTAGGGTACGGTATATCTACCTAATTAATAAGAAATACTAAAGGTGACGCAAGATAAAGCGAATAGGACGAACCTAGCTACAAATCTTTGTTTCGAAAAATATACGCAAAATAATAAAAGCTGATGGAGCAACGAGGGGATGAAAATCTAATAGTCACGTTAGACGTTCATCGGAATAAACAGGGTTAAGCTTGACTGATGGCAGTTTCCAACGCCTCGCCGGAATCCTAAACAGATCGCTATCTGAGGCCCACTGGCCTGCGAACAATTTGCATTCATTAATGTTACAAGAAAGTACACAACAATATATCTCTCTTAGTCTTAGTGAGAACAAAAAAATGACACAAATATAGTAATAATAATAATGTTGGTGGACATTTCACACAGCGCCATCTAGCCCCAAAGTAAGCTAAGCAACTGACAACCAGACCAGACCAGACAACATACATATAATACATATTAACACCCAGACACAGAACAAACATCAGTGTTACAAATGTCACATAAATGTTTGTCCTGGGTAGGAATCGAACCCACGACCTAAAGCTCAGAAGGCAGGGTTACTAACCAACTGAGCTGTTAGGCCAGTCATATATGCATATGGTTAGTGATATAACCATAACTATGTTCTTTTTTTGAACGAGTCGACGGCCCACCTTTTGTTAAACGGCAACCTCTGCACATAACAAGCTATGCGACTTGGGTCCTACCCTACTAGGTACGACAAGATCCAGGTCGTATCGTTTGCGCCCGTAACTTTTAGACGTGTACGTGGAATGTCTCATGTGCCTGTAATTTCACCGGCAACCACACTTCAAACCGGAACACAGTAAGGCGAATGTGTCACTGCTTGGCGGCAGAAATGGACATGGTAGCAGTACTTCGCTACACTTGGAGTGAGTTCTACTGCTCTTTGTGTTTTTAGGTATTGGCAGAGACTAAAATTTACATCAGTGGGTCATTTCCTCGTTCCGTCTTTTATAGCTTTGTTTCAGAAAAACTTAAAACTTGACTAGTTGTGATAATATTCTCGCCTTTGTATGGCGACAGAGAACAATATTTGTAGAAAAACAATACAAAATATTAGCTTATAATTATTTCTTTCCTTTTTGGCACATACTGAAAGGTACACCAGCATTACACCAATCGAATCGAGCATACGAGCAGGTTCATAAAATCCTTGAACTAGGTACCTACTTAATCCTACTAATATCATAAACGTGAAAGTTTTATGTATGGATGGTAGCTTATCCTGGATAACATGGGCTACTTTGATCGCGGAAAAGTGCAGTGTTCCCGTGGGTTGACTTATTTACCGCGGGGCGCAGCTAGTTTATTAATATTTCGGTAGATGGCACTTTTAAACCAGTGCAAAATATAGTACTACACCTTCCTTTTGACTATAAATGAGGGCACTGATGGCGTAGTGTTACTACGTTCGTCTCTTTAAACACGAGAAAATGAGATGAAAGCTGGAGTTCCATTTTTGACCGCGTCCATTATAAGCTCTGTTAGGTTAACAGCAGCAGCTATTTCTAATGCTCCTGTTAACATAACAAATAAAAACTTGCTCGAGTGGTTCAACAGATGGCGCTGACTTGACATTTTATATATTTTATTTATGGTCTACATTGGTGGCTGTTTAGTGTAGGGTTCCTTAGTTGAATAACAAGTAATATAATCATTTTTATTTAGTCCGATTATATTGCTATATACTAGGAGTGGCGTGGCATTGAGCCTACTCTCTGAACTTGAAGATGGAATGTTTCTCGTGCTTGTGATTCAACCGGCACCTACATATTATAAACTGGGATAGAGAAATACTACTTCAATAAGATGGATATGCTGCTTGGCAGAAAACATGGGTATAGGGGGAGTCACTTCCCCTAACTAACAATGCACATCCAATGCTAAGGAGACAATGAGAATATGAATGAAATAATGAGAATAATCATGTCAAATAAAATTCAAATGAACTTTCATTCAGTAAATAGCAGAAAAATTTGTTAAAAAGCAAATAATAATTATGTAATATGTAACAAGTATAGCTCGTTATATTTTCTAAGAAATATTTAGAGGACATGCATTCCTACAATTCTTATTTAAAATCATTTATATAGAAGAAATATTTAAATAAAATCTTTTTTTTTAAGAACTCGTAAACTGGTAACTCTAGGGAAAACTTTTGTAGGGATATTATTCTCAATCTTAAGTCATCATCATCAAACTTTTCAAATCGTAAACACCTATTGATGGGTCCTCCGCCTCTATCATACACCATTCCTCATGTTTACAGAAAACCATTAATTAAATATATTCTTTAACACATATGGTATTGGAATAAAAAATATGAGATGAATAACAGCTATAAATTAATCTATAAATTAATCTATATATTTACAGATACATAAAGATATACATTTTAACAGGTACTAACTAAATCTAAGTATTTATACTGCTTCCTCCTGTTTCTTTTCAAATGGAAATGTTTGTTTGTATCGCGCCACTCCAAGAACAATGAACCCTAAAATTACAAAACAGTTCAATAATAAATATTGACATTATGCATAACAGCTGAACAGAAAGTGCTTAGTTAATGCCTATTGACTGTGGCTGTTGGTAAGTCTGAATTGGGCAAGTAATGTTTTCAGGGCACAACAGTATATTTTGGCCATTAACAGATAACTTTGGAGTTGCCAAGATCCAATGTCTGAACAGAAAATGCACAGTATAAAGAATATGCAAAAAAAAATGTTTAATATAATGATTGGTTTTTAATAAAATAAAGTGTCGTGACCTAACCTAAATGAGAAATATTCTACCCTAGTTATTTTTAGATACCTAATGAGAATAATAATGTACCTATGTCTATGTTGACAACACACTGATTGCTTGAGCAACTTGATGCAATGGTCAGTTTCAAATCCTGGGAATATTGTTGGCATAATAATTGCCATGGCATGCATGGCAAAGGGTTTGGTTATGATAATTTGATACAGAGGACAATGCTATAAAGCACCCTTGATTCGAACAAAACTGAACTGAAAGTAAATATTTTTTTCATATTATTACCCAAAGTAATCGCTGAAATTAAATTCAGAGAGATAGTATAATAGGACAGTAATTATTTACCGAAAGAAAAGCATGAGATGGTGTATTTTCCAGCGAACGTCTTGTTTTTGTACGCAATGTTAGCGAGATAACCTCCGATCCCGATAAGTCCTGCCGCGCTGGTCAGCCTGCACGCTTTACAATCTCGCGGTTTAGCTGGTGCAGTTAGTTCTTTAGTCATTTTGTGGATTTTCTCTTTTAATTTGTTTCCTAAGGCGATTCAACTCTCTGCGACTATTTGTTTTGATTTCTTTGATCGTTCGCCTTGCTTGACTTGTAGCAATGTTGCCGGCTGCCAGCTGTCAGAGTGAAAGCAAATTAGTGTTGCCACGTGCGGATGTTAACAATTCGAAAGAATGAAACAACCGGAGTAATAGCAAAAAACTTGTATTACGTAATATTCTCCTTCGATTTTACTTTTTATCTACGAAAGTGTTTTCTTTTTGTTATTTATGTAATGATCAAGAGCTTCTTCTTTCTTTTTCTTCTTATTCTTTCAAGAAAAAAATGACACATCCCTACATAAAAAAATGTATTACAATATATTTCGCTGAGGAGAATATCCAAAGAATTTAAGAGGGCATTTTCTTATTATAATCATTAAACCATAATTATTAGAAGGCAAATATATATTCAGCATAATGCTATCGCCGAAACTGGTGTTTCTATGAGTGTTAAGAAGATAATGGAAAAGCGAGTAACAAGGCATAGGTTTAGTTAAGTTAACTTAAGGCTCGAATATTATAGCGCCTGGTTATAATGCTAAGTGGAATTAAAATCGGAGAGTGAGGTTGTTGACGATGCAACTTGTTTGAAATTTTACCGTAGCGCCTATGTCAATGTGTTACGTGTAACGTCATTGTGTGAACGTATAAACGAATTAGAACGACCTGTAAAAAAACTATTTTCATTAGTTTTAGAAACTAATAATAATATATATGGTGAAATATATATATGAGATGTAATTATTGACCCGAATATCTCATAGTTTCGACTGTTGCGGACGTTATTATGATTTTAAATCTTGTAAGTAAGTGAAAAACTTACGAATACGCCATTTACTCTGGAGATGTGAAGGTGGAATGTCTCAATTGCCTGTAATTTCACCGGCAACCACACCGTTGAAGCCAGAACAAAATAACGCAGAAAATGGTATATTGGCAGTACTTCCCCACACAAACTTTCCACAAGTTTTAATTCCATGCTAATGGTTGACGTACCGGTCAACATTAGTAGTACTTATCTACCTACTTACTTACCTAGTAGTAATATAATATTATTTTTAATTTTATTTTGGAATGTCCAGGTGTTGTTAATGTTAAGTAGCTTGCTTATCTCAAACCAGGTCAAGGAGCTGTGAAGACAATGTTATGTTGTGCTGATTCCAAACTTACCTGTCAACAACCACTTTGTTCTATGTCACTTCTTCAATGGTAAATATCTGTGCTCTGCGTTGCGTAATAATATTTAGTAAAACGCTGTTGTTTTGACATTAAAGACACTTAAATTTTATTTATTGATCTAAAGTACTCTCCGAATACCTAAGACTGAGATCATTCACAGGGTAGACTTCATTTTTATTTTGTAAATTATGCCTGTTGCTCCCTTTTGTTACATAGTGTATGTTTCAATAATTCCCTTTCCAGTTGTGAAATGAAGAAAATATTTTAAATGCCGATGATATGAAAACGGCCCACAGTTACCGTCACTGCTTACACCATGCGAGAAGTATAAACACTTCAAATAACGCCTTCAGTGTAAGGCCAGTATTCAACCTAAGACAACCACATAATACAATTAAATTCTGACGTGCTGTTTTTCCAGTAACTAAAT
This sequence comes from Chesias legatella, assembly GCA_947359385.1. Taxonomy (NCBI): domain Eukaryota; kingdom Metazoa; phylum Arthropoda; class Insecta; order Lepidoptera; family Geometridae; genus Chesias; species Chesias legatella. The sequence continues at coordinate 6,830,722 of OX375768.1, forward strand.
AAAAAACTATTTTCCAATAAACATACCTTACAAACCGACAAAAATTAATAAGAGGCCATTATTATCTCTGAAACGTGTAAGGTGGTATTAGGTACTTCCCGTACTTAATTAAGGGAGGACCCGAGAAGAATTCCTTTTGTTATGGGCTTACTATCAGGGTGGCCACTGTTTATTCTGTAACATATTCACAAAAATACTATAGCTTACCGCGAATTCGTTATACAGAAAATTAACTAACATCCACTTATAAAGTAAATACTTAGGTAATGCAGTCGTATAAAAGTTATTGGGCAAGTTTTTTGCACGTGTAAGTTTTCCTTGCCGTTATGGAAAGTTTTGAGGTCAGCGATAAAATATTCAACTCGCAGTCAATTCACGAAGTAGATTCATCTAGACTCAAGCTAATTTAACTTTGTCCATTTAGTATGTTATTCGTTCCCGGCTCACGGTAACCTGATTGCCTGTCAAAAACAGAAATAATTGAGTAACAGCATTAGCTAACACCGGACTTACCTTGGGGAACAACTCATCACCTCTTGATCCAAATTTCAACCTCACCAGCGCGCGGCACGCGGTGCGACGAATGTCTGATAGCTGCATCTATTCATTTATTAATGACTGGCTGTAAGTACCCGCAGCTTCGTCCGCATTGAGTTCAGTTTGTGATTCAAAGAGTAACTATTTAATAATATTGGTGGACAATTCACACAGCGCCAAACGAGCAGAATAAAAAATGGAACTTGACCTTGAAGACCTAATATAGTATAGGTGCACAATAAACCGACGAAAGGAGCCTCTTTGAAGCGCAGTTAAATCCTTTGAATACTGGTTCCAAAGAATCAGTGACTCGGACTCAGCAACCGACAGACTCAAGTGACGCAGATTTGTATATCGCACTAGACAAAATAGTCGTGTGGCCTACAAAAATATTGTAGTATTGTGGAAATCCAAGGGTAGTATTAGAACCATGTGGGAATGCACCGAAGACACGGTATAAGGTACTGGTATAAGGTTTTGTATCGGAAGGACTGTAGGAGGCGGCGTGAGAGCGAAAATATTATGATGTACCCGCGTAAGGATAAAAATGAAAATGAAATAAAAATGAAAATTGAAAATATGCAATTTATTTCCAGTATGAGCAAAAAACACTGAAAAGATTAAAAATAATTTACATGAATTATATAAAACAATAGCCAAAGAATCTTATTCTTTGTCTATTGTTGTATGTACCTCTATGTTTACATTAGGTACATTTTTGGTTAACAAATCAATGTCAAGGATGGCGCGCTCGTGTTCTGTATGCTATCAAGGGACCTGGCTCCTCATGTTTGGGTTCCGCCATGAAGAGGTCAGAACCATGTAGTATCTGTCCGTTAGGTGTAATCTGTTTGGTGTTATTATGCCAACGTTACATTACTAATTTGCATTCTTCTCAATTGAGATCACCTTCAAAGCCAATTTGTACCTTGTATGGCTATGGGTTTACATTAGTTAGCATACGATGAATATTCCGTCGACTCTACGAACTCTACTGACTGAAAACATGGGCAGTTGGTTGAAGCTTGAGACTTGGGAAAATAGTCTCTAAAATGTTTCAAAGTAACTTAATAACTTTATTAGATCTCATTGGAGCTAGATCTAGGATCATAAGATGCATTTATTACATTTCATGCCATTCTGCTTTGTTCACGACCAAAGTAATTATCACTGTTTTCAACCTTGGAAACATTAACTCGATAAAAGATATCCTTTCACTGTGAGTGTGAGTTAAGTAGTTTTTTATTACCTCTGATTGTAGTCTATAATATGATCAATGCTTTTCAGGGTCGTGATTTATGGGTTATGGAAATAGGAGCGAATAACGTAAATATTTTAGCCACTGCACCGGCTGAAATGGCAAGGTCAGTGGCACGTATCGTGGGGTCTTATCCCGACCCTTTGTGAGACAAACGTCATTTATTTCGTCTCCACTAATCGATAATCGTTTGTAAAAGGTCATAAAAATGAAAACGGCATAGGTATAATACTTGGAAGTATTTTATCATTTTATTAATTTTGTTTTGATTCTTTCATCTTTATTACAGAAGATAATCTCGAACATGTACCTACTAGAAACAAGAGTGTCTTGTGACATTTATTAACCCAGAGACCTTATTCTCGGAACGATGTCACATTTAAAATTAGATTAATTATTGTATTGGTACTCCTTTTTATATACTCTTTTTCTCAATGAGAGCTTCTCACGGCCGGCGCTCTGCTCTGTGATCTAGCGTTTCAAAGAAAGTGAAATGTCAACATCAACACTTCGTGAACATATAATAGTTTCCTTGGTACCGCGGAATTCTTGGTAGGAACAATGTTTACAGCGTAAGTATAACAATCGTACCTAAAGAAATACACCATATCACAAAATTGGCCGCACATATACGACGAAACAAAGACGAGATGAGTTTGTAGTCGTTTTTTTAGTCATAGCAGCTTTGACTTTATCCATCTTTTCCAAAATCCTATCGCTTAGTATCCTCGACTAAACAGCAAGATTTGGCCATTAAAGATTGTCATTAATATGAAACAAAATAAGAAGTGTTATTGAAATAAAAATAACTTATTATTTCAGGTGCAAATTATTATTAGCTACAAGTTCGTAGTAGAAACTGTGAAACAGACTTAAAATGAACTATGAAGCAAAAAATAACTATATTATTATTAATTTATCATTGATAGGTCACTGAGGTGTCAAACAGATGGCACTTTGAGTAGTATTCAAAGAGCCATCTGTTTGACGATATTTGCACCTTGATCATGAGGAATCCTTTCTGTACCTACAAGAAAAAAATGTCGAGTGATCTACCAATTCCGAAATATCTCCTAAGGTGGATTCACTCTCGCTATTGAGGAGTAGAAGAGTAGAGTCCTTATATCTATCTGCAAACATCATCACTTTTGCAGCTGGTAGGATAAACGTAAAAGAGTACACGTCTTTTGAATAGACCAAATAAAGTCCACAATTTAACACAATGATTCACTCTTAGCAGACTTGACTTACTTCAATTTGGCCGGCATCATACAGTGAATTTAAATGCAGAAGTGTATTGTGTATTGTCGACAGCAGGTAAGTAGGTATGCGTAAAAGAAAATTGAAAACATGCGGTCCTGTAGGCTATGCCCGCGAGTTGCGAGCGGCAGTCGTCTTTCGCATCTCAAACACGGTACACGCGCCAATACTGGAGGCAATGCCGATGCCGGTGCCGGCCAAGTTTTACGAATCACTTTGTTTATAAACACACATGTGTTTACATTATGAACCGAAAGTTTACCCATTCGCTGGGCGAGTGTAGTGCGGTGAGCGTGCGGTAAATGTCTTGTGAGGACGAAGGGCCGAATTTTAAGTGTCCCGAGGAATAAATTAAGGAAATATATAAATGCCATGATTGTAATGCAGCTACATTAAAGATTTTTAGTGAAAATAACTAGGATTACTTGGTGAAACATCTCAGCAGGTAAGATATTTCATCATCTGCTTCCGCCTTTTAACTTTATTCTAGGTACATATATAATCTTCCTTATATCAGCAGGTATAATTATAAAATAGGATATTCTACGACAAATTTTTGAAGGTTTGAAGGTGTGCTTTAAAGGGCGTAGGCGCACATAAGAAAGGAATTAAGGAAATTCGACTCCTAAGGGGTTCAAGTTCAGATTTTAGTGTGAAACATACCACCCATAATTCGAACAGTTTCAAGTAAATCCATGATTTATTACGTGAACAAAGTTATTTAATAATTAATTTCTCTATTTATAGTGCCAGAAAGTCAAACTCAAACCTTGGTATCGGGTCGCCATATCCTGTCTGGATGAAGCGTAGTGGATTTTAAAAACCAGGATACATAGAACAGTCTTTAATACCTACTACTTTTTCAGTATTCCTCTACTACAGGCTCAGTATTTTTTTTTCTAGTTTTAGTATATACAATAATTTTTTTTAATTTTTCGTCTGTCTCATTATATACAGTAAACTAAATTATTAAACATTTAAACCAAGCATTCACAATGAAAACGTAACTAGTTTAATAAACTCGATCAAAATAAACGAATAAATTTTATTTTATTTTAATCGATTTAAAAACTTATAAATAATTTACAAAAGTAGGTAACTCAATAAATTCTAACACCTCTGTTTCATGTAACATCATAGAAGTTATTCACTTGGGGCTTGATTTTGGCAATGTCCTTACCGACATTTGAGTTTTTTTTTTATGTGATATAGTAATGGAACGAGCCGACGGCCCACCTGCTGGTAAGTGGTAACCTCGGCCCATAACAACGGATGCGGTTTGGGTCCTCCCCTACTAGGTACGACAAGACCCAAGTCGCATTGTATGCGCCCGTAACTATGAGATGTGTAGGTGGAATGTCTTATGTGCCTGTAACTTCACCGGCAACCTCACCTTTCAAACCAGAACACAGTAACCCGAACGCGTTACTGCTTGGCGGCAGAACTGGGCGTGGTGGCAGTACTTCCCCGGAGGAACTAAGTTTTAGGGAAAATGGCTAAAAATATTGATTGATATGACTAATTTAATTAATCAATAACTTTGAATAGCTATCACGATCGAAATAATATAATTTATACATTTAACTCACCGTGTACTTATATTTCTAACAGTTTCACTTTTGTCGCGTGAATGGAGTCTAGTTTGCTCGCGTGATAGTAACACGTCACTAACCTGTGATTATGTTTTTGTGTATGGTACACATATTAGAAATTTAAATGTGGCAGCGTTACACTTGATTATATGTTTTCCTGTTCTTTTCTGTGCGCTTTTCATAAAACATTTTACATTCACCATCCACCACCTTCTTTGCCTAATTGTGTTTGTCTGCATTGTTTTTTTGTTGCATTTTTCTAGATTCTATCAGCTTTTGGTTACCTGCGGTCTATTCATTATATAGATTAATTTAATTTCATATATATTTATATATAAAACATTCACTCAAAACCTTTCAAGAAGTCTGCGTACACACTGATTGTGATGTATGAAAATGTATGAGGAATCGTTTGACGTGCCTACCCTGTGGTGTGCTCCAGTGTATATCTAAAGTGACACACTAGAAAACGCATATTTCCTGCATTGAACAAGTGGTAAGTATTCTTTGTAACGGTTTTAAGGGCTAAATGGCTAATGCTTGTGAAATTACAGGTACGTAGAGATTTCTATCTTAATGGTGCAAGCTGCGATGTGATGCGTCTTGTATTTGCTGGTAACCAAGTAGGATCTTAGTTGTATAGCTGATGTTAGAGCCGTTGCATGCCGCTACCACAACTGAGGCTGAAGGTTTTTTTTACAAACAAAATAATGTCTTTTATCAAATCCAAACATGATTTTAATTAGTTTTGAACCTACCTTACTTACCCGTAGTATCTACTTGGATGAGCGTTAATTATAAGCGAGACGAGTGGAAGATGCTCCAATTAAGATTATAAGAATGATAGGCAAGAGTCGAATACCTAATTTGTACGAGCAAACACTCGTATAAGACAGCGTTTAGTTCTTTTAAATCTACGTGTATATACATAGATAAAACGCTAAGTAGTCACTGGCTTACAGATTCCTCATACCTCTAAAACAACAATGCCTAAGCGTTTGAAATTTTGTTTATTTCGGGCTTCGTTACACGACGTAGATGCTCGATAAAATAAATTTCTGATGATTAAAAACAAAAACTTAGACACGTGAAATTTTCATATCATCCAATAATTCAATAATCTTTATAGAGCGGCAAATGCGCTACCATAAATCTTAAAATTTTTAAAACTCAAATTGTAACTATATTTTATCTTATTATTGGTAATAGCAGCCTTTTGTATCATGTGATTGCTTTTTTCGTTGTGAATATGATGAGGAGTTTCAAAAATAAATATATCGTAAGCATAGGAAATCAATCTTGTGCCATATTAGTATAGTTAAAGCGATTGTTTTAAATAGGACCTAACAATAGAATCACGTCTGATGGCTTGTCATAGAATGACTCTGGAAATTACCAAGGTTAACTCAGCCGATGACTGCTGTTGAAAACTTCACTTATCGTTCCGTCTGAAATTTCTTTGGTGATTTTCTTCTTGATAAAGGAGTGCAATTTGGATGGTTGCAGTAGTTTCACTGGTTCCGTTCTTTAGTTCAGAGGGGGCAAGTCTAGTTAAGGTTGGCATTAGTAATGATTGTAACTTATTTTTAATAATTTTAATATATATTTAAAATGGAAAAAATACATAGTAGGTAATAATTATCGGTGTTTAGCCACGTTTTTAAGCATGAATTATTTAAGTTTTGCTTTGTATTATTGTTGATCATAAATTAGGATCGTCTCGTAGAATCAGAAAATTAGATGGCAGCTTAGAAACACTGATGTGTAAGTTTTGGTTACATTTCTGTATTGATACTTTGATATTAATAAATATTTTTGACCAGCTATTGTAAAGACTTCATTTTCAGAAATTTAGCTTACCGTTAATTCTACTCGTAAATACTTCCCTACGCTGTTGCCTAGATTGTGTCCCACTTAAACTATGTTCCGCCGAACGAGTTACCTTTAATAGTCTACGTGTATACTAACTACATTGCACTAAATTACTAATTGAACGTGGTGTTGACTTACATTTGCGAGACATTTTACACTTTACTGCTTTTATATTTAGGCTTAGTTTCTCTTTGACAGACTTGTCATAATATTGTTATGCCTATCTTTGTCATAGTAATTTTAGATAGCTGCGTGGGTATATTGACGCCTGTTTATTATAATATTCCTGGGCTTTCGTTCTTTTTATTAGTAAAAACCGTATCAAAATCCTTTTTGTGGCTTAGAAAATGTATAAAAAGATTTCAAACTATATCATTACGGTTCACTAAGCTAGTTGCTCTGCCTTTGTTCAATGAATCAACTCTTGACACGGAATGAATACGGGACCTATTCCTTTCTGTGTAGGTACACTAATGAGTGATATACAGTTTGACGACACTTAAATAATTCTTCGTATGTGTAATGACGAATTGTGTCAACTGTTTCAATTATTATAGTCTTGTTGTAAACGTATAAAATTAAATAAGGTAAGATAGAGATAGAGCTTTGAGTTAGGTGATGAATATTAGTTTATTTAAATTATGTTTAAGTTGGTGTTGAATGTTTTATTTATAAATCTGTTATCTGATTTTGTAAGGGATCTGATTTTTAGTAGAGGATGTATGTAGTCAGTCGTATTTTTAATGATTTGTTGTTTTTACTTTTAAGACAAACATCTATTGAGATATTTTTAAGTGGCAAAAATTTTGTGAATAAATTACTATTACAGTTTTAAATACCTACCCATTCATTGTGTCCAACTTCGAATGAGAATATGGAACAGATTATTATTTCTTATTGTTCTCTCTTTTTTTAAGATAAGATGAATATATTGGATGAAATAATAGAGATGGTGTTGCCTACCACTACTATTCGAGTCACTGGTTCTCTAGAGTATGGTGAAGTAGGTATATTATCAAGTGATTAAATTGTGATTGTCGGCTTGTTGCTTAGTAAATAACATCGGCTTCTGTTGTGTCATATTGGTTGTTCCACTAATAATAAGCTCTAGTTAGGCAAGTTTACAAGCAAGGTATCAGAACTATGCATTGGATAGTGAGATCGTTTTAACTAAATCGGTAGAAACACAAATGACAAGGAGTTGATTTCCCTATTACATAATTCAACCTAAATGTGTTAGATTGTTACCATAATACGAACATAATTAATAATTTGAGCCAGAGACAAGGCCAGAGAGACTATTGCATAAAACGTCCAGTGTTATTGCATTCAATGAAAGTACACATACTACATGAAGGTACAAACTAAGGAGAAAGTGTTTGTTTATACCGACAGTTGTTATTGCATACAGTTACATCATAAGGACTTGATTACAAATTCTGGTCAGCTTCGTAAATAAGGCCGCGAGTGCACGTGAAACGGCGACTCATTACGTATCTCACTAGAAATCGCTATCGAGTCGAAATTCGATTTAAAATCCGGTCAGACGGAGGACAAGGTACAAGTACTTTCAAATTTGGAGTGTGGCAACCTCGTTAGAGATCGACTGGTGATCACATTTCTGAAGCTGTGAATTTACATGAAGATCGTCAAATCCTGCGGCTAAATGCCAGTTTAAAAATAATATTCAAAAATTGAAACAACGGTTCTATACAATTCAGCCATGAATTAGAAGCATTGATGATAGTGAGTAATGTTATGTGCAGTAATGAACGGTATGGTAAATATAAATATGGGACTAAATTTTATGTCAGTAATTAGAGAGTTTTTACATTTATCGTATAAAATATTAAGCTTAATCGTGACATAGGTAAGCTGTTACATTAATTATAATATTATTATTATAAGTGCTATTATTATTATAGTAGTATTATTAATAATATCAATAAATACACTACTAGTAATGAAATTGAGTTTTTGTCTACATACAGTGAGCGGATAAATATATTTACGAATCAACCAGGAGCGATCAAGTGAATTGAATGTATACAAATATATCACACGTTAGGTACTTTAATTTCGCTGTTGGTCCTTACACAGAAAATCAACAGAAAAGGAAATTTATCGCAAAAACCGGGGAAATTGCGAGACTTGAACGGAAATGGAAAAGCTTTGAGGATAATCGCGCCGTCACTGCGGGGTTCAGATAGCATTTTTCGTGATTTCACTGTTTCCGAAAATGTATCGTGAAAAAGTTTTTTTGACGTATTTTACACCACGCCACTGACTATTTACCTAAAACATTGATGCATTTCATAAAAACTTAGTGTTTATATGGATAATCGGAGAACATTACGATCGGCAAACTTCCAAGTGGTTGAAATCGGTCAGAGATTTGTATGGATTTTCGGGCCAGATACTAAAACTTTAAGAGAAGTTTTTTGAAAACAACACCATTTCCCGGATTCACTGATAATGCGATGAAGCATGCTTGCCTAGAAGGAACCTACTTACTCTCCTCTTGAAGACTTCCAGATTATAGGTTTCAGGAAATACGGACGCAGGCAAGGAGTTCCTTTTTTCTTTCCTTTCTTGGCTTTTTCTTGGGCTGTCCTGCCATTATGAAAGTAGAAGCAAAACGCTTCGTACGTATGAATTCGGCAAACAAAGCGAAATTACAAGAACATGTTATCTTGCAACCATTATATATCGTATAATTATTCATATTTTAATAAAGTAAATGATTGATGTTTCATTTTTTCTGTTCATAACCAAAAACGATACTATTAATGGATGAAATGTAGGAGCATTTCTTTGTTCTATCTGAGACTTCATATAATGTTCTAGAAGAATCCTTTTTAATCTTAATAAGTTATGGTAGTATTAATTTCCTTGACGTAATACACAAGCTACCTTGTAAATACTGATCTTTGCAAAATTAGCATTGTATACGATATATTATAATAATTATTTAAATTTAAGTGAATACCTAAATAGGTGAATGTTATCTGTTATCAGGAAATTATCAGCATTTCAGTTATGTAGGTAATGTACGGACTATCTCGATTATAATTTGTTAGATTATGATTATCTTAATTCTTTTATATATTAGTGTAGTGGAGCATCGGCCGTGGGCCGGTATTGTTATTACGAAATTGTCGGATTTGTTGAGACTTGGTGAGTATATTTAGTGTTTTTTTTGAGCAGATGATACTTTATGCTTTGGAGAAATATTTACTACTGTATGGGGGTTTTAGTTGTCCGTGTTATTTATTACTCCATGAATGAGTGAATGAGATGAATGACCTCTACTAATAAATTTTATAAAAAAAAAAATTGGATTAGTGTTAATGGATATTTGAGGCACCAATTATTTGTATTCATTAGACAATGTCAGTTTTCTAAAATATTCAGTAATGCCTAATTTTTAACGAATCTTTTAACTCTGTTGTGAAAATGATTACGTCTCACTTAATTCTTACTTACTGGTACTTGGCTACGAGTGTCTAACACAGTTACCTTCGGTTGCGGTCAATGTGTTTTTTCAGTTAAGTTATTTTTAGCTTCAAATGTGTTACGTATTAAAACAAAGCGTGAATTTTTTCCGGTAGAATAAGTAACATTTATACTGCTACAATAAATTTGTTTAATGTATGTAATGGATACATAAAACGATATAAAACCGATTAAGCGATTAGGTAATTATTATAATGATATAGATAATAACTAGAACTTTTAATATATGTTTAATATACTATATCATATATATTACTGTGTTTTTTTTTGTATCTGTGGATCAAATAAATTATTATTATTATTATTACTGAACTATTGTACAAATTTATTAGTGACATGAAACATTGAATTATTTAGCTAATACTATATATAATATATATAAATACTAACTAAAAGTAATAAATATTTAATGAATACAAACAGTTTACTTTTCCACACAGCTAAGATTTTGGTTTTACATACATTTGTTATTTTAGATCATATTTAATAAAGAATTAAAAAAATCCTTTTTATCTCTTAGGTGAAGGAGTCAGCGTAACACCATGGCTCAGGATAACAGTAACTCTACCATGGAGATGGGCACCAGTGATCAGGTGAGACTGTGTTTTTATTGAAACAACAATGCAACATGATATGCTTCACTAAGATATGGGAAGACCCAGGTCATTTTAACTTGAAGATGGAACAACATCAAATGCGCATGTAATTCCTGCATCCACCCCGATGAAACTGTAATGACTTTTGCATATTGGTGGGAGAAATGGGTTTGGATAAACACTGCGCATACATTCGGTTCTACTGCTACAAACTACACTAATATTATGAAGAGGTAACAGTTTGTAAGTTTGGATGTAGAAAGTGATCTCCGAATGATCGTCATCATGATTTGATTCAGAAAATTCACATAAACAGGAAGCTACGTTATTCCTGAGTGCTATAGGATATTTTTTTATTCTGATAAAGATTAGCTCCACCCGTAAATACTGCAAGATACACGTGCGCATTCTGGACTTACACGGTACACAGTACGGTAAGATATAAATTACCTACTGTGTTCCCGTACGAGAAAATGATCTCTGAACACTCAAAGTCAAAAACTTCCTTTTTTTTTCGCACTCTCCTTCAGTAACATCAGGCCTGTTAATGTCAATGCTTTACTGACGTAAAGTAACGAATTTAAAATTCGTTATTGTGCAATACAAGTAGGTAGGTATCTACTGATAAATTATTCTTGTAGGTATTAAGAAGTCTACTTAAACACTGCTATACACTTGTGTTTACTGAATGCATTATGCATTTTTTTTTACGGTTCGATAACGGTGAGTTTCTGAAAGAGTGGCAATATCTAGAAATTGGCTATTGTTATGTATAAAATTAAAAAAATATGTTTAATAAAACAGAAAAAAAACAAAACAATAGAAAAAAAATGATATGCAATCGTTCGAATATTTTCCTCGCTGTCAGACGTCAAAAATAATCGGTATCATACGAATTTTTTCTTTTAATTCTTGACTTGCATGGCTCACTACAAATATTCTTATTCACTCGCTGCAAACTCGTAATGAGAGCTCTGAGTAAATACACCATATTTATTCACTTGTTAAAACAAGATAAATTGTTTTTAAAGCTATCTCGCAAAATACCTTGAAAAAACCGCATAGAATTCAGCCTCACTTTTTCTCTATAAATTCTGTAATAATTTTATATACATTGTGAGAATCTGTAATTGGCATTAAGTTTTTAGCTATAAGTTCTCAGTTGTAATTTTCTCTAAGTACTATTGATTCTACGCTAATAAATAAAAAAATAAAAAAATAATAATGACCGAATCCGAAATGAGATGGTTTATTTTGGAAATTTATTTATTTATTTAAATGAACCATTATGAAAATAAAATGTCTAAACACTGTTTTTAATAATCCGTGATCTGTCGCCACTTTGGCTCCCGATTGGTTTGACTAGCATCGGACTAGCATCCATCATCATACAAGAGAAATGTGTAAACAACGACAGCCATTTAGTTCAAAGCAAGGTAGTAGTAGAATGCGCATGCGCACGATCTGTTTCCGCGCCATCGTGAACAAGATGATCCATAAAATTAATCTTACGTCTAAACAAACAAAATGTTCATCTGTTTGTTCACTGTCTGTCACTATTACATCGCAAAATGAATTAATTTTAATGAATCGTCTATAATGGCATAGATTTGAAATGGATTGAAACAGAAGGCGGTCTTCACGTCTTGTTCGACACTTTGGATCTCACAAACTTTTCATATTTATCTACATGTTTATCACCATTATTCTAATAGGTAGGTAAGTGTTTTAGACTTTTATCTCAATATTTTGATAACCTATACAGTATCATTGGCACTTTAAACTCGTAAAACGACTAAATAAATTTCATAAAAGTACTGGATCTAACCTAAACTAAGTAGCACCTAGTTTTTTTTTAATGTTCAAACGGCTTTGCTCTTGCTTACAGAGAAATACTACATTCTAATGTAGGATTAATTCTTATTATTCTAATAAGGCCCTCTCATTAAAGTAAAATTCAATTACCTCGCAGATGATTTTAAATTGAAATCAAGGTCCCGGGACTCGAGTAAATACTCGTAAGTTCATTGGAATCTTGTTCAGTGAATGGCGAGCCCGCAATAGAGATCGGTACGATTCTCGTTAAAATTAATTGATCTCGCACAAGACCTTACAAAATTTTATGTATTGTCTAAATAACAATCTGGCTAACGTGAAATTAATATTGAATATTTAACGAAATTAACGGTCGGCTGAATTCAACGAGAAAACTTCTAACTGTTTTGCTGAATTTTAAAGTGTAGTTTGGGAATCCCATAGTCATTCTATTCGTCGATGATATTTTGTATAATGAAGTGTATTGTTTTATCAGTTGTGTCTGTTGTTCGGCATTGTACACAGTGATGTGAGCAGTGATGTGCTAGTATTAAGACATTTGTGAACTGAATTTATTTGGATCGATATGTAAGAATGCCTTTATAATTCATATGAGTTAAAATTACGCGTTATTGCATGTGCTATAATGGGATAAACTGTATGTTTCCCTGTTATTAACGTTCATTTGTCATTATAACATAAATAATTTTGATAATAACATTTTTACTAATCAATTTACAACATGTTGTTTTAATATTAATGCCAAATCAATGTTAAAATGCTTGGAATAAATGACCAAACGAATAATGCAGTAGGTACTTTCTATGCAATACAGCAGATGGCTGGAACTCACACAAGGAAAATAATATAATATTTTTATAGCAGATAAAGTTTTAGCAAATGCATCATAGAGAGGGTTTGTCGATTTTCGATGAGCGCGACACTTGCATAGTGAAAAATAACTCATTCATGGCTCTACCATTAGTTTAAAGTTATTTGAGCTAGAGCTGTAGCACTTTAGACCGGCTTGAGACAAGCCATAACTTCCATGTTCACTCGTATTTGGACATTTATTTAATGTTCAATCTATGGCATTAGGTACTGAAATTGTATCCCGTCACTTTCATTGTTATTACTTACTTGATTGAGCGGTGATTTACATGTTTCAAACATGCGTTTTCTAACTTATTCTTTAACGGTAAATGTTTTCTTCAGAAAGTCAAAATAGTTTGTAACGATACAAGAATACTCATATGTCAGGTTTTTTTATAATACATATATAATATACCTACAAACCTTCTGTTACTTCACTTAAACATCAATACTTACTTAAATATCAATCTATGTTACTATATGCAGGACCTGAGTGGTCAGTGTAGCCCATGGACATATTATGCAACCCCAGAAGTATTGTTGATGCGCTGCTGACCTTTTATATAGAAAACAATTATCAATCAAAATTTACGAGTAGCTAGTTAAAACTCAACGAATTAAAGTAACAAAAAATTAATAGCAGGCAAATAACTATGAATAATAGTTAGGTAAGGTACCAAGGGTAGTACCAAGGGATACGTATTTACCTTTGCCGGAATACTGATATTCTGACACAGCTATGTAATATTCTGTTTCCTCCGTCAACTTCTAAACTCAAGGCTTGTTATCATTTCTTACATCTTTCCCACTCACTGATCTAAGTTCTACTGAAACACTTCAGCAAACTCTCTAACATTCTCTACTCTACTTATTACCGGATCTCAACATTGTTCAGACTGTCCTCCTGTAGAATGCACTGCCTGTAATTCTCGTATTAGGCGCGCCAGATGCAACAGCCTCTTATCATGTTCAAAACTTAATGTCCATCCTTAGGTAGTATGTAGGAGATCGCTTTAAAGCCATAAAACCGCCCATATGTTATAATATGTATTATTTTTATCTTGGTTTGGAGTGAAATAAAGTATCTACCTTTTTATCTATCTACAATCTACAAAATATATCCCGATATTGTATTGACTACCTATTCGAGATTCGGTCATCTGCCATTGATTGTGATAAGATGTATGATAATATTAAAGATAAATTTATTTTATATTTATAACTACATATTTGTTCCGTCTTATCCCTCGAAAGGGTAAGCAGAAACTCAGTGTGTCACTTTTCACAATGTGGGATACATAATAAACGTACAACAATAAGTGATGAGCTTCTCGCAACCATTGCTTTCCCTTGAATAACCCACCGAGCACATTATTACTGTAATTCCTAAAGAATCCGAGAAAAATAAAGATACAAAATAATATGATACTAACTAATAAGTACAGTATGCATAAATATAGGTATAAGGTATTTAAACATGCAATCTAATCTCAGTCGGGATTGTACAAATGGGCTCATGTTGGGTGAAACGGAAGTAATAAAGATTTCTCCCTAAATCTCTTGTCAGCTTCCTTCCGAAGAAGAAGTAATACAAATAAGCGTTACTCGTGTTGTTATGCTTTTGTCGTATTGTAATTGACGCATGTTTAGTTGATCTTGAGGAAAATGAGTATAATTAACGGTAATGTACAAAACAATATTATCTTTATATATTGTGAAGTTAAGGTAGTCCCAAGAAATCGTGTCGATCCCTGGGGATATCCGATTTCCACCATATAATGTTATACAACAATTTATAATTGACGAGCTATAAGAAGTTCTCAACATTGTTTAGCGAAGTGACAGAAGTAAGCATGGAAAAATTTAAAGATAAATAATTCAGTATGGCTTAGCCACACTTTAAATTTTCCGTCCCTTTTTAAAGCTATACGTAGAACTGAAGTCATTGTGCATGTTAGCTAGCCTTAGCGCAATATAAATAAAATTTAATTGTGAACGAGGAAAAAAATTGTATTTTCAGAACGGATTCAGTGGGTGCGCCTGATTATAAGTTAATAAATTGGAACTTGGATGGATTTATGGAGTTCTTGGATGGATTGATTATGACATCACAAGTGTATGAAAGGAGCCTTTTTGAGGCGGAGTTTAGTCTTATCATCAAGCTGGGTCGAGAAAACCATTGACTCGAGTAATAGTATTACAACGTTTATATAACTTAATCTTCAGCTAGTTTACACTCACTGATTTTCACCTGAAATTATTTCTTTAGGACACCTTACTTATAGAGATCACCAAGGTAACTCGTCATACGTAACAGTAGTTACTATACTGCTAGTATAAACTTGCGATGTAAACATGAGCCATGAGCGGTAAACTTACTTTTAATGATGAAGTGGAGCCAGCGGCAAATGCAAGTATTGCAGTAAAATACGATCGTTCCATCTGAGTTCACTGTAGGTATTTGGCGACCTTATAACTTGTGAGCAAAATCACAAATTATATGCGACCTTTCAGTTTTTTATGTTACTAAATTGTGTGACAAAAACTTTAACAATAGATTATTGTAAATACGGGAACGATCACGTGCCTAGCGCGATAATTGGGTATATCGAGTCAACAATGTACTTATAATTAGGCGCGACGTCGAGGCAGAGACACAGCTGCGTCTACCCTGAAACAGGCAATAAACAGTTCCGATACATTGTCATAGATACAACTAGTATTTTGGTACGGTACGTTTCCATATTTAAAATATAATAGCAGTAGAACTTCTACCAAGTTCGTCTGGAGAATTAGCGCAACCATTTCCGCAGCCAAGCTGTGCAATCAAATTGCTTTTATTTTTGTCTTAAATGTGTGGGATCCAGTGAACTTACAGGTGACTTTCCATTTTCAAGTCTCAGACTGGTTGGCGCATTGCTACGTATGGTGTGGGATAAATAATCCCATACCTACTTGACTACGGAAGGATCCAAGTTTTTCTGTCGTTATGGACAGAGCGTACACATTTTTCTTACTCAAAACTCCTATAAAAATTTGTATACCTAATGAGTTAATTATAATATATTTGACTTAGAAATAATTTAACGTAATTGTAAGTCATATCCTAAAGAAACATTAATGATTTCAGGTACTGGTGCCGTCAAAAAATAAAAAAACAACTATAATAATCGGCTTCGTCGCCATGGTAATCGCTATCGGTGTTGTCGTAGCCCTCGTGGTAGTGTTTTCCGGCAACGAGGGTGGAGTGGCAGAGCCGATAGTATCCACCACCGAAGGAGCTAGTACGGTGATTCCCCCGTCGCCGACGGTACCAGATATCACGATGACCCCAGCTCCAGAGCCGACCTTGCCTCCGGAAGAACCGACGACTGACCCGCCCCGGTCTCCCTTGGGTCTGGATGAGATAATCAGTGGAGTTTTCTCGCCCACTTCCTTCAACGGTTCCTGGACTTCAGGTATCTTATTATCTCTGCACAATCTGGATAAAAATGTTCTAATACGCTCGCATCGATATAAAGTTCTGACATGGTTATGCGAGGTGAAATAATGAATACGAGGTAAGTGACAGTAGGAAGCAATGGTCGAGCGAGGAGTGACAACTGCAACAAATAATTTGACTTTATACGCCAGTGCTGACGAACTTTACTAAATTTTCGTGAGCTCGCTTTATTGTGATCCATATAATAACGACTACCCTCAGAAAAATCAAGTGTCTAAACTTGAAGAGCCACTTCTGGCAACGAGGAATCAAACTTCAGAGTGAGCGTAAACGAAGAGAGGCGAGGTGAAGTGTAGCGAGTGCCTCAACTTGTTACATTCTCTTGCTCCCTTGATAAATTCATTTTCAGCTTTGGGAAACCTAAGGATTAGACCACTTAACACATACCTACTGTTAACAGATGGTGACTATATACCATCAGGTACGCCATCTCACTCTCCCTGTTATCATTCGACTGTCAGACGTAGTGACTTTATCAGTTAGATGCTGACTAATAGATAGTGACTGAATATTTTAACATAATAGTTTAAGGTCACTAAATTTTAACTGTCGTAAAGCAAAATTTAAAAGCAACATGGATAGGTCATTTATTAAATTTTTTTTAGAACTTGCAGGGCTTTCATCTACAAATGCAATTTGAAGCCTATTAAAATATTCTTCCTGTTTAAGGCCCCATTCAAATATCATCGCGTAAAAATGTTCTCGAGACAGTTCCATTTTTCAGTGAGGCACGATAATTACATTTTTTTCGTAGTTAAATGTGGAGGGTAATTTGAATCTGGAAGTTTAATTGTATTTGTCAAGTAAAATATCTTATATAAAAAAAAATGGTAGTTATAACTCGCCAGTTATCCGAACATAAAAACTCTTTTTCGCGAAACTTTCTGAGTCGCCTGGTTTAATTTACGAACAACATTTTCTGTGACTGGGTAGATATTATTTAGTATTTGAATTATGTACTTGAAATCTAATTGGCCTTACTTTGTTTTTCTATCTCAATTAAAACTAAGTTGCCTGCCAGCAGCGCGGCCGATAATTACCCGCAAAACGGGGCAGAGGAAACATGACGGCGTTTAAATTCAATGTTGAAACCTCGTTAATGAATTATCTACCAACCCTTCGAAGTCTCTATTCACTATTGGACATTGGGTCTTGATTGGATCCCATAGAAACTTCCTCACAGACCAACGCGTAGCTTAATAAATGTAATATATGATAGTTTAGTATAATAAACTACACTCTCAAACTGCCTTTGTCCTACCCTACCGTAGAACTTAAGTACCTATAGTATCTACACTAACAAAACTAATGTGCACCAAAACTTTGTGTATCGAAATTTAGCTTCGAATGTACATTTTTACTTGCGCAATAGACAACTTTTCCTTATGCATAACTTTGAAGAAACTGATTTAACATACTGATTTAAATACATTTCTGTTATTTTTCCGAATAAAAAGAAAAATATTTGAATTACCAGATAACTTATAGTAAAACTTTGAAATAGTTTGTTTTCCTAAGTTAAGCATTAGACAATTTGCTAAGGAAATGTAATAAGGAGTAGTCTGCCACAGTATTCTATTGTTCTTCAGAACTCTCAAGTTTAAAGTCACAAAAGTCTGCTAAAAATACGAACATCGCGATACTAATGATGATTCCGACATGAACCGTTGTTGCCACTAGAGGGCGGTATCTGTTTGTTTACATTTTGTGAGGCTCCCACTACTTTCACTGATTAAAAATAGTAAAAGTGTACATTATCACCATTTTTTTCATACTATCTGCATAAAGCGTGACAAGTTATTAAGTGCATAGTAGAACGATGTGTTACTTGTGAGAATATACGTGTTTTAAAACTGTGAGCAGAATACTCGTTACATGCGGTAGTTACAAAAACTTTTTTTTTTTTGTTTTTATTGTCAAGATACCGTCAGTTTGCTGGACAGTGATTTTGTTGTTCTGTACCTATTCGGCAGTGAACATAATAATAGTGTAGTTCATACGAAACCAAACTTTTATTCTATGCTTGGTTAATC
The DNA here is from genome assembly GCA_947359385.1 of Chesias legatella. Classification (NCBI taxonomy): domain Eukaryota; kingdom Metazoa; phylum Arthropoda; class Insecta; order Lepidoptera; family Geometridae; genus Chesias; species Chesias legatella. The sequence goes on from OX375768.1 coordinate 6,849,576, forward strand.
TCGTCGTGTTGTTATTGTATGAAACGTCAACTAGGAGTGATCGTCACTTGCGCCATCCACCCAAACATTTGTCAACCTTCTATTAGTGTTCCATTGGTGCTGCAGGTTGGCAGAAGCTGTGCCTACCACCACGGCGAATAGAACTAGCTTTTTATATCAGTAACTCTTCTCACCAGGGGTCAACCACCTCACCTGATTTTATATATTTTGTTCACATTCTGCCATTATGAACTGTAGCGGTTGTAGAACTACGACTTCTGCGGATCAAAACATATTGAAATGTCACTGCTGCGATGAGACATATCACGTCGAGTGCGTAAATATAACAATTCAGCAGTATAACGAGCTGACAGATGCATTTTTGAAAACTTGGACTTGCCCCTCATGCAATAGCAAAGTTACGAAACGTATTCGATCTAATACGAACACTCCGATACATAATAAGCGCCTGTCCGCGGTCGCGACGTGTGATGACTCAATGGACGTTTCATATAACGCGGCAGAATCTTCGATGCCGGCGGATGGTTGCAGCAGGGATGGACTAAGGGACTCCAAGCCTGTGAGTAACATAGACTATGGCACTTTTATGCAGTCGCTGAATAATCAACTCCAGGAATGGCGTAACGAGACCAACAAGAACATGCTAGGCATAAGAGATGACATCAAGAGCGTACTATCTGAAATACGTGACGAAATAAAATCGTTAAAAACCGAACAGACCGGCATAAAGGCCAACATCTCCTTATTATACCAAGATGTGACGCACCTAAAAGCCTCGGTCCAGTTCTGTACAGCAGAGCACGAACAACTAAAAAAATGCATGGAAGACGCGGCCAGTAGGAGCATCGAGACCGACCCCGCCATCGCCAACCTCCAATACAAAATGGACTCCCTCGAACAGCAGGCGAGACAATGTAACCTGGAGCTGTGCAACGTACCTGAAAAGAGGAACGAGAACCTTCTGGGAATCGTACAGGCCGCCAGTGTCGCCCTCGGCGTACAACTGCCCCCGGGCGACATCGTCTCCGTGCACAGGGTACCTCACGCGCACAATAACTCCAAGCCGAAAAATATTATTGTAAAACTAACAACACGTATTAAGCGTGATAACTTTCTAGGCGCATACCGCAGAGCTAAAACCTTGAACTCGGATCAGCTTGCCATCTCTGGTACCCCGACAAGAATATACATGAACGAGCACCTAACGTTGAAGAACAAACAGTTGTTTCGGAAGTGCCGTGAAGCCGCAGCGATCAGCAACCATAAATATGTATGGATCAGAAATGGCTCAATTCTCGTCCGTGAACGGGATGATTCACCGGCCTTCATCGTGCGGTCTGAATCGGACCTGGATAAAATCAAACCTAAACCTAAATGATACCCATGTTTTCCAAAACTACGATAGTTTTTCCTACAATATTACTTTACATGGACTTATACAATATTTAACTGTTTATTTATATACTGCGCTTATTAATATTATTCATTGTACAGGACATATCGTTATTTGTTTACAGTCTTTTTTATTGTTATTGTGTGTTAAATATTACAACTCCTACCCTTATTTCCAAAAATTCTATTATAATAAGCACTCGATCATATGTATACTATATTTTGTAATGGATGTCATGAAACTGACTATAAAACTATCGCAGACGGCGGCGCTCGCTCGCTTGGCTCGCTTGCTTACCGGCGCCCGCGCCGGCGCCGGCATTGCGTTAGGATGGTCAAAAAGTAAAAGAAACATGTTATTAGTTACGCGCTTAATACACTCTCGTGGCGGCACGGGCGTACATATACACTTCTGCTCGATGTCAATAATTAATTTTACTTACAGCACGGACATATTATTCACTAATTTGCTATACCTTTGTACAATATTTATATATAAACACGTATATGGCAGCGAAATAACTAGGTAATGGATAACGACCTTATAATTTATTATCAAAACTGCAGAGGACTACGAACCAAATTGCAATCCTTTTACATGAATGTTCTTTCGTTTACCTATGATATCATTGTACTTTCTGAAACCTGGCTTATACCAGAAATACATGATGGCGAATTCATTGATCAACGCTACGTCGTGTTTAGATGTGACCGAAACCGGGTGGCTACGAATAAGCAGGACGGTGGGGGTGTTTTGGTTGCGATATTACGAGGCCTTAGACCGACGTTGTTTAAATGCCCTAGTAACACCATTCACAAATCCTTGAATATTGAACGCTTACTTGTGGAGATTCCGAGTAAAGAGCGTAATAAGCGGCACGTCATCAGTGCGGCCTATATTCCTCCCTGGATAGACGCGGCGACATATGAGAATCACTTTGATTACCTTATAGATAACCTAACAGATCCCGATATTGAAAATATTTATATACTCGGCGACTATAACTTACCAGACATCACTTGGTCCCCTTCTATATCCAACGACGCCACTTGTACTGGACTCACCTGCTCTGACTCCTCCGCACGCGGTTTACAATTATGTACCTGTCTGTCAATTTTGAATTCTGTACAATACAACACAATAACGAACGTTAATGGTAAAATCCTTGATTTGCTAATTTCTAACTCGCCTTGTAAAGTATCGCCTCAATTAATCGCTCTTGTATCTCCTGATCAATATCATCCTCCTTTTATTGCTAGTCTTAAGATCCAATTGCCTGAACATGCTATGAAGAAAAAACTTTTACCCAGACATAACTTTCGCAAAGCAGATTATATCCTCATTAACGATAAAATTCTTAAAATAGACTGGAACATACTCCTAGGAAATCTGCCTGCCACTGAAGCGCTTGACAAGTTTTATAGCGAAATTAACCGCATTATAAATCTACATGTGCCTCTAGTTAGCAATAAATCAGCAAACTTTCCGGTTTGGTTTTCCCATTCCCTAATTAAAATCTTTAAAAAAAAACAAAAGGCTTGGCACAAATGGAAAAAGTATTCCAATAACATAGATTATAATCAATTCTCGGAACTAAGAACACTTTTTAAACATAAATGCGCTAGGTGCTATGAAGACTATATGAAATCCGTTGAAAACAATATCACCACTGATATTAAATACTTCTGGACTTACATAGCGAATCGTAAACCTAAATCTGGAGTCCCGCAAACAATGTGCTATCAGAATAATAGTTCTGGTGACCCTGAAATTATATGTAACATGTTTTCAGATTACTTTAAATCAGTATTCGAACCACCGTCGCCTACGCTTAAACAGTGGGTACCGCCCCCTAACTCTCGTGATAACTGCGTCCTCGTCACTGACTTGTACTTCGAAGACAGGGAAATCCTTAAAGAGCTTAGTCAGCTCAATCCTTCTAAAGGTCCTGGGCCAGACGGAATACCTCCGAGTTTTCTCAAAAATACTGCTGGTAGCATATTCAAACCACTGCACATAATATACAATAAATGCATTTCTCTTGGAGTTTTTCCCGATGTCTGGAAACGGGCATTCATCACTCCTGTACATAAAAACGGTTCTAAGCACGATGTTGAGCAATACCGTCCGATCTCAATTTTGTCTGCCTTGTCGAAGCTCTTTGAAAAGCTGGTGCATAATAAAATCTATCCTATTTTACATAGTGCTATTATAGAACAGCAACATGGCTTTGTAAAGCGCCGATCTACAACCTCTAACCTTATAGTTTTCACAGAAAATCTTTTTGAAAAATTTGATGGTGGTATCCAAGTAGACGCCGTATATACTGACTTCAAAAAGGCCTTCGACAAGGTAGACCATGAACTTCTACTTTATAAGATCGCGTACAATGGTATCAGGGGTAATCTTCTGCGTTGGTTCTTGTCCTATATTTTAAACAGAACTCAGAAAGTAGTTCTAAGCGGTTACCATTCGAGCAGCGTATGTGTTACTTCTGGGGTACCCCAAGGGTCAATTTTGGGCCCCCTCTTGTTCATAATCTTCATTAACGATATCAAGAATTGTTTCATGAACTCCCAATTTCTTTTGTATGCGGATGACTTAAAGGCCTACAAAGACATCTACTCTTTAGATGACTGTAGGTTGTTTCAAGATGACTTAGATAGATTGACTGCCTATTGTAATATTAATAAATTATGTTTGAGCCTACCTAAATGTCATTTCATAAATTTCACCAAAAACAGAAATATTTTCTCCTTTCCATACAATCTCTGTAATGCACCCTTAGACAAATCAAATTCATTAAGCGACCTTGGAATAGTCCTCGACTGTAAGTTATGTCTGGATGACCACGTTGGCAATATAATCAATAGAGCCTTCAAAATGTATGGCTTCGTACTTAGGTCATCCGCTGAATTTAAAAATCCCTCAACATATCTTTATCTGTACAAAACATTGATTCGCTCTCAACTTGAATATGCAGTACCTATTTGGAACCCCTTCTACAAGAAATATATAGCTGCAATAGAAAAAGTCCAACGCAAATACCTGCGTACTATGCACTTTAAATGCTTTCGACGATATCTCTCATATCCCCAGTTGCTCACGAAATACAACCTCGTAACCCTCGCATCAAGACGTAAATACCTAGAAGCAGTTACACTATATAGTATAATTCATAACAATTTTGATTGTATATATCTAGTCAGGAAGCTATGCTTCACTGTACCAAGAACATGTACTCCACGTGAGACACGTGCTCGTGCCCGTACGCTGTTTGCGTTAAATACTTGTCGTACCAATTCTGGGCTTCGAGCCCCCATTAGGCGTATGGTCGAGTGCTATAATAAATATTTCCTAACAATAGATATATTTCTCTTTTCCCCGTACCAATTTAAGAAAAAATTAAATTGTATTCTGTCCAGTAAAGATTTTGACTTGTATAATGTGGAATAGACGTTCTCAGTTAATTTTAAATTTTACTTGTTTAAAATTATTTGTACCTTCTATAAACACATCACTTGTTTAGACACCTTGCTCTAAATAATGAATATGTTTGTATTCCCTCTAGTTGTAACACTATCTTATAACCTGTATACCTTTAACATCATGTGGATAACGTAGTGGGCTATGTAATTAATAGTTTTTCTTAGTTTATGTAATTCTAGTGTTAATATATATTATGTAGCTGTTTGTTTTTCCTTAATAAACAAAATAAAATAAAGTAAAGTAGAAACAATAGAGTTAATAACGCACAAAATGTAGATTATTTTCTTTACAAGCAATTATTTACAGGAAACGACGTGTTGTACAGGAACGAGAACGGAGACTTGATACTGTATGACATTGGCACAAATAGTACGACGCCGCTCATACGTAACACTTCTGAGGTGAGCCATTATTACACTTACATCCAATAGGTTTCCAAAAGGTAGTTTACCTGAATTATCTCATCAAAATATTGTATTTAGTGGTAACAAACTTTTCACCTGCACATGTTTTTCTTAGTCCAACGCGAGTAAATCCGCGCTGGCAAAAGCTAGTACAAATATCTAGGTACACTTAGTTGCATTTTCCTCGCAATACCTGTTTATGCCAAGAATGACGAAACAAAATGTGCCTTTCAAGTTACGTATATCGGAGCATGGGGAATACCCGACAATGACCAGACCGAATGACTCATTTGAATTTGTTTTGGATCATGAATTAATTGTTTGATTTTTTGCCCATTTGGCGTTTTATTAGTTCCTATTTTTATATTTAGACTCATTATGTTGTCTGTGAACAAGGGTTCCGTAGCGTACCAATGGCCACTACTATGTATAAATAAATGAGTGGCTGATGATTCCGTTTATTCGCCTATCGCTTTCTGATATGACCCCTAAAAGGGATTTTAAGGTTTCGTTAACTTGCCAACAATTTAACTTCTTAATGCTTTAAATTCCTGCTTAATGAGTTTTCATAAAAATATTTGCATATATTTTGGTAGACGCTTTTTTTGTAAATTGGCTACTAAAGATTTCATATTTTCTAGTCAGTGCTACATATAAGTGCTAATACCGTTACATAGATAAATCTTAGTAGTCTTATGTTTTTGTTTTTACCAATTATAGCTTAGTATTATTATTGTTTCGAATTTGGATTTCCTAGTTAATTTCCTAAATTTTGAGGCTTCCGAGACTACGCATTGCAGGCAGGAAGGTACTGTGTTATGCATGAAGGAATGGAGGCTCTCTGTTCTGTTGGGAAAACTGCCTGCAGTATTAGAAATGTATGGAAGGAAACATAAAATATGATGCAATGGTAATAAAGAAATCGTGAAAACTTGGGATATGTAGATATTTATTTCGAAACTCGCATTGGTCCAGTGCTAAGTGAACTATCAAGTCAGACTCGGTTTTACACAATACCCAAGTTTGTAATCCAAGTTGAATTTAATGTGGCACACATCGTAGTGCAGTCTAAATTATGCAATTGACTTTAGCTCATTAAGCAGTTTCATCTTACAACTGCAACATACACGATTTGAAAACTTAAGCCTTACTGCATAGCGCCTGAGACACGAACAGTTTTCTTTTCTTCATATCGCAACATAGTTGAATAAACAAAATACCTTCATTATTAAAATAACAACCGTCAATAGGCTCCTTTCAGTATACATTGAACACGTCACCTATTCCCAACACGACAATAATATAAATTAAACAATTACAATTCATGAAAAATATTTTTAGTGAATTATAAGGCTGAAAATAAGGCATTTATTTTAAAGCGAATACGCCAGAATCAATAATTGAATTAAATTTATTTATTTCCTATCAATTCAGAGAAAGTACTATACTACTATCTTAGGTGAAACAAGAATAGAAGGCATATTCTATATAGAGGGAATCGCCTGCCGCCCTGTCTCATTAAAATCAGTTGACAATACTCGATCTTAAATTGCTTTATTTCAAGCCACTTGGTACTATAATGTCACATTGTGAACTAGAATAACTTATATAGTCAGTCCCATACTTTCAGATCCTGCAACAGTCGTCAAGGGTGACGCTGCTCTCTCCGGACGGAAACCACGTCGTTCTTTCTTATAACGTTGCACCGGTACGTTCATAATGGACGGAGAGCTGACGACCGAAACGGCCAGGTAATTTGATCATTCATAAAAATGATTTATCAACTTACCTGGAGCACTCTAAGAATAAAAATGTCGACCCGGCAGGATTCGCGTGGTTGATGTGGGTGTTATGGGGTGGGAAAAAAAAAGGTAATTTGATCAAGATTACTTTTTATGCCAAATGGTTTGACTACCTCCCCAAAGCACACAAAAAAATCTGACGTCATTTGATTGGTGGAAAGGTAAGAAGATACCTTTCCACCAATCAAATGAAGCCAGTTTTTTTTTGTGTGCTTTGGGGAGGTAGTCAAACCATTTGGCATAAAAAGTAATCTTGATCAAATTACCTTTTTTTTTCCCCCCATAACCCCATAACACCCACATCCACCACGCGAATCCTGCCAGGTTGACATTTTTATTCTTAGAGTGCTCCAGGTAAGTTGATAAATCATTTTTATGAATGATCAAATTACCTGGCTGTTTCGGTCGTCAGCTCTCAGTCCATAACGTTTACATTCACAAGTAAAAAACAAAACGCATTTTTTTTATTCATCTATTTAATATTATTTTTTTAGTAATAAATTATTTTTTATTTGTTTCGAAAAACATTTCATCGTAGCACTTAAATAGGTAATAATAATAGGAAATAAGTCGAACCATATATCCTTATTATCAATATCATTATTAATAGTATATAATATATGTTATAAAAGAAAAGGAAAAATCTAATCTTTAAACCTTTCACACAGCGCCATCTAGCCCCAAAGTAAGCTATGCATAGCTTGTACCATGGGAACCAGACAAGTAATATAATACTTATTTTCTTTTGTAAATACAAACACAAAACATTTTAATATTAAAACTAAAATAATAGTAATCTTTATGTATTTTTATCACACACTGGACAACCTAGGCATTTGTTATTAATGTTGTTATAATAAATATTTATTACGACTACACATAACCTCGCTACTCATGCTTTAAAATTTCTAATTTTATTCACCGTTCATGCTAGCAGTACGATTATCTAGATTGTAAATCTGGTGTATGGGTACTTGTTAACCTTATTTGTTTAGTGGCCCTTTGTCCCAATGCAAACAATCGATCAAACGTAAATATTTGAATAGCCGAGGATTGAAATTTTAATTTCAATATACATAAAACGTGATGGATCCGTGATCTGGAGTATAATGAGTTTTGCGAGGATATTTTTGAAGAACACGAAACAGCACGAAAGTTTTTTTGATATTATAACGAATTAAAAAAAGACTTTATGAATTATAATTCAATAAAGGATTAAAACGTAGAGCAAGTTTGGCTATAGTTCATATTATTTCGGCTAAAGCAAAACAGAATCCGGAACAACCGCAGAAAATACTTTATACAACATGCATCGTTTGTTTGACGCAGAATTAGATTAATGCTCACTGGGCGCGTTCACAGCACGTCCTCTGTTTAAGGAGTGAAGTTGTGATATTATGTAGAAGGTTGGTTCGAGGCTACACTATTATTTATCTTCTTTTTTTTTGTAAGTTCAGACTTGAAAGTTAAATTTATTTAGATGGTGTGATGGTGTAAGTATTCTACTTAATAACATGTTGTGGCAGTTTCATTGAAAGGAACTGTAATGCGCAGTTAAAGTGGAATGATATTTTCATTTCGGTACCTCTACACTATATATTTAGATAGGTATTATTTAATCTTAGACTAAACGATGACTTATAAACCTGCTTCGCACTAACCTTATCGAATAACTGAATTTATTATTAACAACTACACATATTTTGGCAATACTGTTCGTATCATGAACAATTCATAAATCATTTTCAGGTATACAGATACAGTTTTCTAGCCCGCTACTCGGTAGTTAACATCGTATATGGAAACGATACCGAAATATCTCCTTTAAACTTGCCCGAAGGCCAAGAACCTTACCTGCAGAACTTCGTGTGGGGCCCGACAGGCACCTCCCTAGCCTTCGTTTACTTCAACAACATCTACTACCAGGCTAGTTTGAATGACGATCCTGTTCAGATCACCAACACTGGACAGCTGAATGTGATCTACAATGGCATCCCAGACTGGGTCTACGAAGGTACTTGTAATTTTCAATGTTTTCCTGAGTCAAATGTATAATCATAGAAAAAGTAAGAATGGGATATTGTTACTAAGGTATTCCATTCGCATTTCGTAAATGGTACCTACATGTCCTGGAAATTTTGGTAAATTCATGTGCTTTTGTGCTAAATCCACTACGCACACACTATAGTTTTTCAAGGAATTACTCAAACATTCTTTATGAAGATACTAATTAGCAAATTTATATTCATGCGTCCGAATTACACTCTCTGCTTGAACACGCTGTTAATCCAGGAAATTACCTCCAACGTCTTTGCATAATAAAAATCCATCATAATTTATACACCGAAGTATTCTTTGGTGTATAAATTATGTTAGACTTATACATCTGGTATATGTACTGACGTATTTTCAGAGGAGGTGTTCGGTACAAACAACGCGCTCTGGTTCTCAAAAGATGGCTCCAAGTTGGCGTACGTTACGTTTGACGACACCGACGTGCGAGTGATGAGGGTTCCGCACTACGGCGTACCCGGCTCCCTCAACTACCAATACACGCAGCACCACGAAATACGGTACCCTAAGGTAAACATCAGTTATATAAATACAGCCTAAACAAACATAATACTTTTAGCATATAAGGTTGTAGTCATTTTTCGGAAGTTTATGATTAGGACGAGGGAACTATCCAGCGCTCACATTTAATCGCAACTACAGGAGGTTTTGCTTTACAGTGTATATATCAATTTATTATGGATCAAATGAATCTGTGTGGTATATAGTATCTCAAAATAATTTACATTTCGTTTCGAATTTCGATTAGTTTTAACGTTAACATTAATATTGTTATGTACTTAGTTAAAGTAGTATATTGTCACCAAATAAGTTTGTATTACACGTCATTTGAGAAGTAATCCAAAGAGAGGTTTATGAGCAAGCTCCTGATATCGACAACTACATTCAGAGTAGTTGTCGATTTTGGGAACGAATTTGGGATTAGAATATTAGCGTGGTTTTGTTAGTAACATTTTAAACAGTAAAAAAAATCGGTTTGTTTTCGTCTTCCACAAAATTAGCGGTCCACGGAAAAACAGATTTCTAACTCCTTTTACGTATAGGATTCGAATTATAATATAAAAAAATATTTCATATCATTGTGTACAGGCATATACCGCAGCTGAACTACGTCAATATTCCTCTTGCGTAAAATCATAGGGATTGTGTTGGAGTAACGTTAAGTTCGTCATTTTGAGCTAAATTGAATGCAGATAATACGTCATTGCAAATAATAAGTCAGTCAATTACTGCAGCAATAGCCAGGAATCTAGATTCCTAAAACTTTCCTTTAAACTCTAGACTTCGAATGTTCGTCAAATACAAAAATACGCTTAGAAGTACCGAGGTAACGAGCTCTGTAAAATTACTACTGCGATTAGAAAAAATACCTTTTTTTAAGCGTTTAAATTATGATTGTGACTGCAGTAAAATTTGGTAGGATTATCACAAAAGTACGGTGTAAAAAAAACCTATTAAGGGTCTAAAGTTTAGACTATTCCCTTAATAGGAAATTTAATAATTAGTGAAAACTATTAGTCCATAGTCTGCCACGAAAATCACTATAAATTTGTTGTTGACACGTTTTTTCCAAACATGCGAAAAACGTTAAAATAATATGAGAAGTGCAATTTGTATTATCGTATTATTTATATGTAGGGAGTTCCGATTGTTCGATTGTATGTGTTTGTAGAACTGAAAGTTTTTCAATTTGTCTCCTTTTTGTTTAAACAACGTGTTAATCCTCTTGCACTTTAAATTTTAAGTGCATTCAGAGCTCTGGGCCCTAGGATTCCTTACACTTGTAATACCTTTATCTGATCAGTAGTGAATTACGCTCCAACCAGTGTGTACATTCATTGTGCCGGTAGATTTTGAAGGTGACTTTACGCCGATAATGAATTTTGTATGAGTAGGTAACTTATACGTATACGCTCTTGTGTTAAACTCAATTTCTTCAGTTAATTACATCTCCTAACAATGTTCTTAGACAGACATCTCGACACAGACAGCGTTCGCGTTAGAACGCTTAGGGCCTGACTCGCATGGTTGATGAGGGCATTCTATTATAAAACCTTTCTTGTTCACGAGATCCGGAGGCGGAGTGAATACTTTATGCTTTGCTTGATGAATTTATTGCTTTTGGCCGACGCTTAATAATGTCCTTATTGTAGTGTTGTTATTAGGCCTCTGCTTAGGCCTGTGCTTGATAAGTGTAGTTATTTATTTACTGGCGTTGTTCTAATATTTTAGTTTAATTTGTATTAAATATAAGAGCAAAGTCATATAAGTAAAGTTTTAAAAAGCTTTAGCCGCACTGACATTCAATTATCCATTCAATTTATAGGTAAATAAGCTCCAGGTTATAACTACTCGTATCAAGCGTTTCTGCTTCGAAGCCAGAGCATTTACCTTACATGTATCCAGACAGAAGGTACCTAGGGTACTACCGGAAGCAATCCTGTATTACGTCACCACGCCTTCTATTGCTTATGAAGAGTAGGGCAGGATTAAGAGACACTAACTCTACCCTACACTCTGTGTAGCGTTATTGTGGTACATCAATTTATATTTTAGTTTTGATTAAAGTCAATTAGTTCTAATTAGACTCGTCCCATAATGTGTGTAACACATTGAGCTCATACCTCCAGTTAGATACCTATGGCTGTTAAAGTAAACAATATATTCGTAAATTGATACAAGCAATAGGTATCACAAGTAGTTCATTCTGATGTTCACCGGCTGATTTACAGCCGCGGAAACAAACACATCGGATCAAAGGCAAATAAAATTGATGCGGGAAACGGGAAAACTTTCCGGTTGAGATTAGTTTGGCGTTTCATTACTATTTCATACAAACAATGTCAAACACACCCGTAGAACTTTCCATAAAGTTTCTCTTACTGAATAAGTAGATAGGAACCTGAATTTATTACGCAGCAGTTTTTCTTTTTCTTAATATTATATATCTTCAGATATACTTAACTTACATTTTTAGGACAACATTATTGTAATTCCAGTATTAGACAATGATATAATAACTCATCACTCTACTACTGTCGAGATGTAAATTTCGTAGGCTTTAGAAAAGTAACGGATTCCAACAGCATATACGCATGCGATACTCCTGTACCTACCTAATGCAGAAACACTAATATGAGCTGGTTTACCAAAAGTAGGCCACGAAATAGATTACTTTCTAGTACACTGTCAAAAGTACTTGATGTTAACAACCTCTTACACCATACCACTACGGTACCGCAGTGAAAGTACTCGAGAACAGGTTGTTGCAGAGTTGAATTGCAGGGCTCAAACGAAGGGCCTTGAGCTATCGGTCCATAAGTGCATCTGATATAGGATAGAATATTTGATATCGTATACAAGTTTTTATCCATAGTTATTCTTCACAAATTGTAGAGGCGAATGGAGCGTATTGGGAAATAATAAATGTGATGAATTAGAATTAATGACACAATAGATATAATATTTCATATCGTAGCATATAAGTTTTTTATGTGTTTCACAAAGTATTATTATCAAATTATAGAGACGTTGAGCGGAGCGCATTGGGAAATGAATGGAGTTAAATGAATTAATAACGACAGTATCCGTATTATGGTTAGGGGTGGTTATGTAATGAAAAACCATGTTATTTTCATCTTTTAATATATACTCTCTCTCTTATTATGACTGGTTAGTCTATAATTCCAAGGTTGGCTGACTGTATTTTGACATATCTTAGCGCGTTGTTTGTTTCCTCTGACACATTGCATCTATCTATGCGCACGAATGTGACTGCATATGTGTACTTTATTGTATACTTTAACGCGTAATTTTTTATTCGTTCTAATGATACCTGTTATGAAATATTTTGCATTTTGCAGTTCTAAACACCACCAGTTTAACTTAACTGTACCCTTACAGCAAATATAACAAAAAAACTTTACGAAACATAATGAAGGAAATATCTAGATATGAATTGTATTGCAAAATGAGTTGTATATTGTCTCCTTTTTAGGGAAAGTAAAATTTTGTATGTATATTTGCGTATTTAAACCAACATTTTAGTATTATTTAAAAAGCAAAATTACGTGAGAAACGGACCACTAGTATCGCTCTCTAACAGCTTGAAGTGAAGTGTATTCGATGCCGCAAAAACTGATCCGACCTCGCTGACCTATATCATAGAATGCTGAATCAATGAGAGATCTGCCCGACTGTACACTACATGTGTCTTATCTGTATAATGGAATGGAAAGTTCCATGTCAATATAATGCCGCATATGAAATGAATTATAAATTATGAATTGAAAGAATAAATTATAATTCAATGGTTAGTGTCTGAAATAGGTCAAAACTGCACTCGTGCTTGAGCCATTAATCGTGAAATAATATTCACCAGATAACATTAGATACTATTAGACAATAACAGAAATTCCCTACTTCGCAGTAAATAGACGAAACTAATGTTGGTTAACTAGAGTGTATAAATAAATACTGGAGGATATTTCACACAGCCCCATAACTATGTTTGCCACACAAGTGTTTGTCCTGGGTGGGAGTCGAACCCACTACCTATAGTGCAGAAGGCAGGGTTACTACATGCTGAGCTGTGAGAGCAGTGAATGGCTGTTATAATCTTTCACGGTGTTCCTATTCCAGAATGGCATAGATGCCTTGAAGTTTAACACTAAGGCAAATTAAATCTGCTCATGGTATATTTAAGTTAAATAACATGTTGAATGTTGATTAACTAACTGGTGGTCATTAGACGCCGTGTATTTAAATTCTGTCATGGAAGCAGCATCCAAGATACAAAACTCTAATGCTGCCGCAAGCGAGAGTGTTTGTGCTATTTTCACCTACGCTAAATATTCAACGGCCCTATTCCGTATTCCTAGACATTTACTTTCAACTATAGGAACATTTTTATTTTTCTACCGACTCAAAGGGAGGAGGTAATGAATTCGGTTGTATTTTTTATGTTTGTTGCTTCATATCTCCGTCATTTATAAAATGATTATGTTTTTTTTTAGTTTGAAAAGATATACCCGATAGAACGTCATTTGATGCATCGATAATTTTGTCTGTTTTCAGCCCGGTACCACTAACCCTACTGTCTCCGTCACACTACGAGACCTCGCAACTGGAAGTTCCAATGTCTACACTGCTCCTTCAGACATTGACCAGTAAGTAACTTTTCTATACATATGTTACGTTAGTTCCAGGAACGACAGGCTCTTTGGGAATACCAAAGTCTTGTATGGTGACGGGCGCAGGTGCTGTCGTGTGATTGTAATTTACACACGTATTCTTTACTTTTCAAACCAAGCGACTTATGTGAAAGCATTACTTTTTAATAATTATAACTTACTAGCTTCAAGCTGTTGCTGGCCCTATGCGCTGCAATGCCACGTTAAGTATAAGTTTCATTAAAAACGAAAAATAAATTTATTTACATATAGATTTTTGGACCAGGAAACGTCGCGGGCTTCCGCAGAATACTCTATCAAAGTTTCATCATAATTTGATAAAAGTTTTTGAGACGCATAGGGAACAAACATACAAACATTGATTTTTATTTATATAGATACATGGTGGCATTTCTTAGCTGGAAGAACTCTAGGCACTAGGTTTTATATTTGGATCACAACCTGATAACATACATACATACACATACATACCTGATACAGAATTCAATTTAAACTGGTCTCTTAAAATGACTTTGACATACAAAAGACAGGCAGACAACAAGATCGTTTTCCGTTTTTCCAATTTGTTAGGAAACGCACATGAATATTTTGCACGATACAGCAGCAAAACTGACATGTAAGTTTTAGGTCGTGACTTCGAAATGTCTGGCTGTGATTTAATACCGTTTAGATAGCTAGGGTTTGCAAAAGAGTATTGCGTACCTACACTGTGGATTTAGATTCTATTGTATCGGTGTACCGATTCCACCGATAGTCGCAAAATTAGGTACTATAATTAATGTCCGATCTGCTGGGATACAGGGCTAAATTCCAGTTTAAATGTGTTTTAACCTAATATTGGTGCGCAAAAAAATTTTGAAGAAGGCTCCGGTTTCCTCACAATCACAAGTTTAATAATTGTACTATATATGTATAATAATGATAATTATGTTATCTCCTTAATTATTTTGTAATTTTGATTAACTCTGCCTTCTCTTGTGACTGATTGATGACTAGTGTGATTATCTCATTATGCTCACTTATACATTGTTTTATACACGGTTTTATAAACGTGACCATTGCTCACAATAAAAGGCATAATCACCTTCTTCGAAATATGTATCTTCGGATTAAAAGTAAAGTGTATAATGAAGTTTGTATAAGTGTGTAAAGTGTATTAGTATAGAAGTAAATGACAAACTTTCTATGTTCTTAATTGTGATAATTCCAGACCCATACTGAGGACGGTAAGCTTCGTGACGAACGGCGCCGTCGCGTTGATGTGGTCCAACCGAGTGCAGACTATGTTCCGGGTGGTACTGTGCACGCATGGACAGGCAACTTGCTCGCAGGTATTGTACAATCAATCAAACATTTTATTTGCTTTAAATAAAGGTAACAAAGGTCTTCACTTACTACTAAAATGGTTCCAGCTTATTTTCACCACAGAGGCATTCAAAAATGTCCTACACAATAAAATAAGTAATATTTACATTCAAACAGAAATAAAAAAGCCAAAGTTACAGTCAATTATATATAAGTAAATGTCCTAGAACTTTATACGAAGTCAAAGTGCATTACAAATCATTTATATATTCCTGTACGCTATAGTATAAGTAAATAACAAGCAATACGACTTGCTACATACTTAGTTATGATTCCAACCATCACTGAAAACATCCAGTTGCAAATTTTATTACCTATTTCATAATATGTATCAGAAGATAAAAAATCTAGTTATTTTTGTGACATTTCAGATTTACCAATATTCGGAGTCAAACGGCTGGATTGAAAACCTACCGCTAATCTTCAATGATGCAGGAAACTCCTTTGTAACTATTTTGCCGCAAGTAAGTACCAATATGTATGACTAGCTGTTGCCCGTGACTTCGTCCGCGTGGAATTCGGTTTTATCACGCACCCCTATTTTATCCCTCGGAAAAGTAGCCTAAGTTACTCCTTGTTACATCAGCTATCTGCCAGTGAAAGTCCCGTCAAAATTGGTCCAGCCATTTCAGAGATTAGCCAAAACAGACAGACAGACAAATATTGTAAAAAATGTTGTTTTGGTATATGTACCGTCTATACATCCATATGCACTTAGTAAAAAGCGGTTATTATAATATTACAAACAGACACGCCAATTTTATTTATTTGTATAGATTACAAACAGTCACTCCAATTTTATTTATTTGTATAGATAATATAAATTACTCAAAATGAAGTCATATCGTCTTAAACTATCAGTTTGTTACGTAGTTTAATTGGCGGAGCGGTTGATATCCTATATTTATACCATAACATAAGCAATAGGCAACTAAGTTCTTCCCGTAAAGGGACTTCCCTGGTTCGAAATAAGAACGATTGAGGAAGACGATGGTTAAACAATTTTTAGCGTGATTTCCTTGTATTTTGTGGTTGGAAGTAATCGAGAAACCCTCATTGTAATTAAGCTTAATGACTGGGATCGTCACGCCACGTTCTAGCGATTTAATTATAGAAACACAGCAGACAATATAGGCATAGAATCACGCCTCTGCATTCGAAGAGGTTGAAAGGAAATTTAGAAGCACTAGACCATATGCTAAGTTCTTCCGGGTAGCACGCATTGCCACCATACCCATTTCTGAAGCCATGCATTATGCATTTGCGTAGGCACTTTCACGTCTCAGAGTTACGGGACCCATACGATGCAACTTGAGTCTTGTCGTACCTAGGTGAGGACCCGAGTCGTATGTTGCTTATGAAGAATGCGGTTACCCCAACATCAGGTGGGCCATCTGCTCTTTCCGTAACAATATCATATAAAAAAAAGGTTGATTTTCAATGTCGGTGGGCCTATTTTCAGTGTATCGTGAAATATCAAGTAGATGTTCTCACTACCACAATTAAAATGCTTCTCTTGATCACTTTTCTATTATCTGCAATTGTAAATAATTCAAATATAAATCGTCGACCAATGTTATTAATAAATAATTATAATAATAATATTGGTGGACATTTCACACAGCGCCATCTAGGTATCCCAAAGTAAGCTAAGCATAGCTTGTATCATAGGAACCAGACAACTGATAAAAACTAAAACATAACTGATAATATTAAAAAACCAAGTCAGGACCGACTAACTAGTACAGATAGAAATACAGCGAGGGTTAAACCTAAAGATGAATTCCTTCAGATGAATTCCTTCTCTTTTGTTTAAGCTGCAGTAGCGAGGAGAACCATAAATTATAATGAGTGTTACGTATTTTTCAGGCTGTAAATGGAGTATTATACAAACAAATCGTGCAAGTGTCCGACTCGAATGCTCAAATGTGGACGAACCAAGGCCGCACTAACACTGCGCACACCGTCGCAGAAATCTTGTTGTGGACTTCTCAAGATATCATGTAAGTTAAGTCAAGTCATTATATATATTATATTGCACTGACGGTAGAGAAGCAAGATGATTACTGATTTTTTTATTTTATTTAGGCTGGTACTCGTTGGCTGGTGGTTTTAATCTTAGGCTGGGTATGACCCGAAATGTGATTAGCCGTTTTTTAACCGACTTCAAAAGAATTATTTTGTGCGAAAGACTTACTCAAATACTGGTGGATATTTACCACATCACCATCTAGCCCCAAACTAAGCATAGGTTGTTCTGTGGGAAGTAGGTAACTGATATAATACTCATATTTTTTTAATTTGGGTGTGAGTCGAACCCACGACCCAGCACAGAAAGTTACTAATAATTGGTGAGGCCACTCTAAATTAGTTAATTACCTGAAAAATCTTACTTACTCGATGGTGTAAATGTGTAAGCAAATATTTTAAAGAGAACAAATAGCTTCTTATGTAGTGCTTAGTAAATATCTTATAGATATCATTTGTATTGATTAGGTCAAGGCGGAGATGTTTTATCATTTTATCAGCCGTATCGTTTTTATTGATTGAACATGAATAGTTGAATCTCAAGGCTGTTTTTTGCACTTAACAATTTGTCAAAACATGGGCAAGAACAATATATTTTTTACTACTAGCGACATCTCTCTACAAAGAACGCCTTGACTGCATTACGGGTTCTACAAAAGTGAACCCTGAAACAAAAACGTTGCAAGCCGAAGCCGTTAGAGGTCGTTACAAGTTACAATACTAGTAGGTATTTGAGTGAACTCTTTAATTTAAATAAGATTGTATGGATTTTCCTAGACAACTAGACAAGATTCCTGTGTTTCTTGTTAGGAGGAAGTAGTAATAAAGGTAATATATTAATTAAATCCTGTAGAACATTAAAATTTTACGAGCTCCAAAATGCTTCTAACTTGAACCATAGAAATAATAAATACACAATTTGATTCCAGCTGGTACAAAGCGACACACGTAAACGATTCAGCTGAACAGCACATCTACACGGTGGACGCACTTAGCAACGTCGAATGTTTTACGTGTGATATTCGTCGTCCGGACGGTGGCGCATGTCTATATAACGAAGCGACCATCAACTCTGATGCGTCCACCATCGCTATCACTTGCGCTGGACCTGAAGTACCTCAGGTCTTCATCTATTCTACCGTGAGTATTCCGCGAAAGTCTTCGATTATTTCCAACAGGTATGTTTTACGTGTGATGTTGGACGTCGTTTTTGCGGTAGCGCGTGTTTTGCAGCAAAAACCATCAGTTCTGACGCACTCACCACCGCTGTAACTTTCATGGGAACTGTCATTCCTCAGGTATTCATATATTGTACAGTAACTCCAGTAAAAGTATTCATTTCTCAATATACAACAGCGATGTTTCATGTGTGGTACCTATTCCTCGTCCGGTAGACAAAATATTATTTGCAATGTTTCACTAGTGATATTTGTTTGCTCAACAAAGTGGCATGTTTTATTTTATTTTATATTGACAGTTACAGAACGAGCCGACGACCCACCTGGTGTTAAGTGGTAACATCGTCCCAAACCAACCGATGCGACTTGGGTCCTCCCCCTACTAGGTACGACAAGACCGCATCGTATGCGCCCATAATTCTGAGACGTGTAGTTGTAACGTCTCATATGCCTGTAATTTCACCGGCAACCACATGATTGTTCTGGCTGTGTTTTCATAGGTAGATTATTATGGCATCTTTCTTACTGCAGCAGATAAAGGTGTTGTCAGTAGGTACATGCCGCTTGAAGGGCGCCAGTAAGAACAAATGAAATTTGAAGAATAAAACTCAATCATATAATACTTCCTTTGAATTGCAAGAAATTGCTCGTACCAAACTTTCATATTTTATTCCATTTCTTTCAGAACGGTGACCTTCTAAATATTTGGGATGACAGCGCCAGTATAACCGAATTGGTTGCATATCGCGAACTCCCCACAGCCGTTCGGCTCTCAGTTCCACTTGGTCCTGGATTATCAGACGCTGATGTCCAACTTTACGTGCCAGCGGACTATCAGAACCGCACCAATATGCCACTTCTAGTTTACGTGTAAGTGATCTATGCTAACAATAGAAACAACTTCGCATTCAGGGAACAATCATGTATAATTAAGCTAATATTCCAGCATTTCCGCAACTTATCGCTTCATCTAAGCTGTTGTCTCTGACTGAACACTATCAGTTTGGATCTATAATTTTATATATGATAAGCTCACCAATTTTAATGTTTACGTTCTCACTTGTAATTTCACCGGCAACCACACCTTTCAAACCGGAACGCAGTAACGTGGATGCATTACTGCTTGGCGGCAGAAATTGGGTGGCAGCACTTCCCCGGTCGAACCTCAGGAGTTCTACTGCTCTATGTAGTACGTGTAGTACGTGTATTATTTGATTTTTGTGCAGATATGCCGGCCCCGATACCGCTCTAGTCACGAAACAATGGAGTATCGGGTGGGAGAGCTCTCTAGTCAGTCGGTGGGGCATCGCGGTCGCTCAGATCGACGGCCGAGGTTCGGGTCTGCGCGGGGTCGACAATATGTTCGCAGTCAACCGCGCACTGGGCACGGTCGAGATCGATGACCAGATTACTGTTACTAAGTAAGTTTAATCCACTTTCTGCTGCTTATAGAGGTATATTAAAAGTTTCGACTGTTATTCGTAATACCGAATGAAGAGTCTCAGTATTACGCTAATCCAGAAAGTTTGAGTAACCTTTCACCTGCTCGTATAGTCACTAAATTTACATTAATTACACTGATAATAAACATTGTTTTATATCTATTTGTAATGAATGATTCGATGGATGCGCTGGGTTCGATTCCCATCCAGGACAAATATTTGTGTGAACATAGAGGTTTGTTCTGTGTCTGGGTGTTCATATATGTATGTATTTACGAAAAAAAAATATAAGTAATATATCACTTGCCGGGTTCCCACGATACAAGCTATATAGCTTAGCTAGGGCTAGATGGCGCTGTGTGAAATGTTCACCAATATTTTTATCTATACAAATAAATAAAATTGGAGTGTCTGTTTGTAATATTAAAATAACCGCTTTTTACTAAGTGCATATGCATGTATACACGGTACACGGTGTTCCGGCTAATATCTGAAATGGCTGGACCGATTTTGACGGGACTTTCTTTGGCAGATAGCTGATGTAACAAGGAGTAACTTAGTCTACTTTTCCGAGGGGTAAAATAGGGGTGCGCGATAAAACCGAATTCCACGGCGGACGAAGTCGCGGGCTACAGCTAGTTATTAAATCAAACTACCCAGATACCTTCAAGACACGTATGGTTGGTTGGACGCAAACCGTACCTGCATCTGGGGCTGGTCGTACGGCGGGTATGCGTCCTCGCTGGCACTCGCGCGCGGCGGAGACGTGTTCCGTTGCGCCGCAGCCGTCGCACCCGTCGCCGACTGGAAGTTCTATGGTACGTGAACTGACTGGCCTCACAGCTCAGTTGGTCGTAAACCTGTAGGTCGTGGGTTCGATTCCCACCCAGACACATTTGTGTGACGGACAAAGATGTTCGTTCTGTGTCTGGGTGTTCAAATGTATTATATGTGTATTTAGAAAAAAAGGATATTAGTATTATATCTGTACGAGACGGCTCGACCGGGGTCTATAAGGTGGTAGTGGACTGTATGTTGCTGTTGTTATTCCGCCGGTGCGAGGGGTCTGTACACGCTATTACTGGGATTCTATCAAGAAAACTTCAGATGGTGTTTCTGTACTGGAGGGTTGGGTTCCGGTTGTTCAGAGTGGTACTGCCGATCTGCTATCTATTTCTATTATTCCGCGATTAGCGCACTACTATTTAAGCCAACGTGTCGACTATTGCTCGACTTGACGCTGGACTATTAACGCACTGGTTGCGAAGAACTGTTACGTGACTATTTACGGAACGCGTGTCGCCTATAGCGCGACTACTAAGGAACTACGTGAACTATACGTGTGAACTGTTACGCGACTATTAACCAACTACGTGAACTATACGTGTGAACTGTTACGCGACTATTAACCAACTACGTGAACTATACGTGTGTACTGTTACGCGACTATTAACCAACTACGTGAACTATACGTGTGTACTGTTACGCGACTATTAACCAACTACAACTTACGCCCGAAATGGCGTTATATTTATACCACTCGTCACAACGATATTTCCGAACCCCTTTCCAGTTTCCTTTATTGTACTACAATTCTATTTAATTCTATTTAACTATAACCGGCTTGTGCCGCAGCTGCCAATGGGAGCGGTACGACAATGCTGCGGCTTATCTTTTAGTATTTATTCTAAGAAGGAGATTTAACTATTACTATTTTCACATATAAACACCAGGTGTTATAACAATAGACCTTACTTAGAACTATTCGAAGAAGGGAATTAACTATCTGTATTTTCACACGTAAACACCAGGTGTTATAACAAAAGATCTTACTTAGAACTATTCTATTGTCTTCTATGATGCTATTTCTAACTTATACATTTTTAACTATCTTAAACCTAAGGCGATGCCGTTTCTCGTACGGAACATCTCTCCCGCCGTGCAATGCCTCCTGGCATTGCAAACTATGGTGTGGAGTACGCCGGGTCCGATTCGGTGGGTAGAATTACTATTTTTCGCGTAGGTCGTTTCAGCACGCCGCCGCCTGGGGTACGAATGTTTACTACGCGTACTATTCCATCTGCTCCTGGGTACACGGCGACTATGACCCTCTTCAGCCGAGATACCTTGCGACGAAGGTTGGCGTCTATACATCGTTTTGATATCTTCCCTCTTCATTAGTTGAGGTGAAAGTTTTAACTCTGCTATCGTTCGAGCTTCTATTGTGTGTTCTTCTGTGCCCCTAATAGTGAGCTGTATTCTCTGCGATTGTCTTTGTTTCACCTCAGAGTTTCCTATGGCTTCTATGAATAAGGGATCCTTCTTTCCCTTTGTCCCTATCGCCTTTGCAATAGATTCTTCTACCAAGGTGACCGTGGATCCGTCGTCTAAAAGCGCGTACGTGTCTATTTTCCCCGACGGTCCAAACGCTGTTACAGGTACTATTTTTAAAAACGTTTGGATGTTTTTGGGAGTCCATGTGGAGGCTACGGCTTCCCTTTTCTGTTGGGTTTCCTCCTTCTTGAAATGAAGGAGTCTATGATGCCAGTATTGGCAACCGTCTATTTCGCACCTTCTCGTCTTACACGTGTGATTTACCGTTTTCAATCGAAGGCATCTGAAACACAATCTATGCTTCTTCGCTATATCCCATCTATCCGGAATTTCTGCCTTCGTGAACCTATTACAAATCGTTGTGGGATGGTTTTCTCTATTGCAAATTAGGCAAACTTTTCCTTTTTTCTCTTCCACCCTCGCAGCATAACTTCTGTCCTTGAAGTTAGTTCTATTGTCGGTTTCTCCTGAAGGGACTATTTCTGGCTCTGCGTAGGGACCGCATCTGCTTGCTTCTCTATCCAGGAAACGAGACAATTTCAGAAGATCAGGCTCTCCCGCCGGTTGCTCCCTGCTTGGTTCCTCCCAACAAGTGTTTTCAGATTTCGTAGGTCCTCCAGGCTGGCCCACAATCTGGTTCACTATCGCACTATTGTTCACTCTGGCACAGTTGTTTGCCAGGGCACTATTGTTTGCCAAGGCACTATTGTTTGCCGAGGCACTATTGTTTGCCAAGGCACTATTGTTCACGTTTCCAATATTTTTGGCATACGCGCTATTGTCTCCAAAATCACTATTTTTCATGTTGGTTCTATTTAACACTGGAAGTTCATATCCGTTAATGGGTCTGGGCACATTAAAACTATTGAGTCCAGGTCCATCTACGTATTTGCTATTCGTCGGTCCGCGCTCCTCGTTCGCTGCTGGCAATTCCTGTTCTGTTTTTATAAGGACTGCAGGAACCGCAGTGGGTGCAGGGCGCGGTGCCGGTCTATCTTCAGTGGGCAGCTCCGTCCGTTGTTCCTCCGTTGGTAGCACGGAGGGTATTGTTTCCCTCTCTTCTCGTTGTGATTCGTTTGCTATATCTAACACTCTGGTTGTGTTTTTCACCCAATCGGATATCATTGACGTGTTTTCAGGGCCAGAGATTGCTATTTCATCGTCGTTCTCAGACTCCTCCATGAGCTCAAGTTCGACGGCCGCTATTTCCTTCTGGATTTTCAGCAATTTTAGTCGGGCATTTGCTATTCTATTATTTCTTGCCTTTGCTGAAGTCGTCGACTTAGGCTTGGTGGTCGTAGTTTGCTCATTGTGCAACGACGTTTCTCTATCGGAATCTCTCTGGTTCCTCCTGCCGGTGACTTCGGTGACAATCGACTCCTTGGAATCACTCGCTGTTTGGCTCGACGCTATTGTTGTGCTCTCTGTGCTGGCTCCGCCACTTGATGAGGCAGCGACAGCATCGCTTAC
The DNA here is from genome assembly GCA_947359385.1 of Chesias legatella. Lineage (NCBI taxonomy): Eukaryota > Metazoa > Arthropoda > Insecta > Lepidoptera > Geometridae > Chesias > Chesias legatella. Next base: position 6,873,746 of record OX375768.1, read on the forward strand.
CGGCACGAAGAAACTCGTCATTCCATGTAGGGTCTTCCTGCTGGCTGAAGTAGGCGTGAAGTCGGCAGGAACGCGCTTCCCGAACACAGATTCTAACGTCGGTGAGGCGCGCCTTGCAAACACTGTGTCAGCCAATGGTCTGGTTCTCGGTGGTGAATGCGCCACAGAATGGGTGCGTGGCGTGGCTATTAACGGCTCCATGTATCTTGACGGAGCGTGTGCCGTCGTAATCACTGGAGCTGTGGTGGTAGGCGCTGCGGTGGTGTTGGAGGTATTCGAAGGTTCGGTACGAGATGTGCTCGCAGGCCTGTTCCCTCCTCCTGACCTCGTGATTACCATCTTCTGTCTTCTCGTATCCGGCTCGAAGGACCAAAATATCCGGCTCGAAGGACCAAAATGTACGAGACGGCTCGACCGGGGTCTATAAGGTGGTAGTGGACTGTATGTTGGTGTTGTTATTCCGCCGGTGCGAGGGGTCTGTACACGCTATTACTGGGATTCTGTTAAGAAAACTTCAGATGGTGTTTCTATACTGGAGGGTTGGGTTCCGGTTGTTCAGAGTGGTACTGCCGATCTGCTATCTATTTCTATTATTCCGCGATTAGCGCACTACTATTTAAGCCAACGTGTCGACTATTGCTCGACTTGACGCTGGACTATTAACGCACTGGTTGCGAAGAACTGTTACGTGACTATTTACGGAACGCGTGTCGCCTATAGCGCGACTACTAAGGAACTACGTGAACTATACGTGTGAACTGTTACGCGACTATTAACCAACTACGTGAACTATACGTGTGAACTGTTACGCGACTATTAACCAACTACGTGAACTATACGTGTGTACTGTTACGCGACTATTAACCAACTACGTGAACTATACGTGTGTACTGTTACGCGACTATTAACCAACTACAACTTACGCCCGAAATGGCGTTATATTTATACCACTCGTCACAACGATATTTCCGAACCCCTTTCCAGTTTCCTTTATTGTACTACAATTCTATTTAATTCTATTTAACTATAACCGGCTTGTGCCGCAGCTGCCAATGGGAGCGGTACGACAATGCTGCGGCTTATCTTTTAGTATTTATTCTAAGAAGGAGATTTAACTATTACTATTTTCACATATAAACACCAGGTGTTATAACAATAGACCTTACTTAGAACTATTCGAAGAAGGGAATTAACTATCTGTATTTTCACACGTAAACACCAGGTGTTATAACAAAAGATCTTACTTAGAACTATTCTATTGTCTTCTATGATGCTATTTCTAACTTATACATTTTTAACTATCTTAAACCTAAGGCGATGCCGTTTCTCGTACGGAACAATATCAGTTGTCTGGTTCCCATAACACAAGCTTTGCTTAGCTTACTTTGGGACTAGATGGCGCTGTGTGATATGCCCACCAATATTATTATATAGAATAGTAGCTATTAAGTCAACTATCGGACCTACATCTGTGTTTTATGTTTACCCTCTTAAACACTTTTATGAGAAGTTACGAATAGTACAAAGTAAATAGCTAATTATGTTAATAGCTGTCTCTCAAATGGATCAATTAAATCTTTCAATCCGTCTACACTTTGGAGTTTCACTGTAGGTTTTATGTACGTGACGTAGCTCTGATACAAATTTTTCAATCCAGCTACTGGATCGACTACTTACAAGCTACTGGGTGGATGTAAATTGGTCATACATATATATGATTTCCTACCCTGCGTTGATATATAACCGTTTTGCAAGAGCCTTTTTAGCACATACTTGTCATATACCGAAATGGCAGCTTTCGAGTTAAGGCTGAGATGCGTATCGCAAATAAATCAGGTATTTATCGCAAAGGAGTTTCCGGATTTGCTCGATTTGTCGTAGGGTTACGTAACGCTGCACCTCTGTCTTAGATCTTTGGCTGAATAATATAGGTATTGGACAATAGTACGTGAGAAAGCTTATTTGAGGAACAGTACCATTAGCCGCAGACAATTAAAACAACCTCTTTCTGATCGCGAGCATCTAGAGTGAGTGTCGATTCAACGCTCACTCTTCTTAATCATTCTTCTCTATTTAACACTTTGTGGAGTAGAACTGGGAACTAGTAGGGCAGGCAAAATATTCCCGATTTGATCTATACAATTGGTACAAACTGTCGTACCATAACTCTCTACTATAACCTATATTCGTAAGGGAAAAATAAAAAATGTCTTACTAAATTTTACTTTGTAATATTTCACATTATTTCAGACACAATCTACACCGAACGGTACATGGATGTTCCGTCGAACAATGTGAACGGCTACGCTATATCTTCTCTACTCACAAATGAAGTGGTAAGGACATTGTTTCAATAATTATTAAAATATTTATAAAAAAAAAACTGATATCAATTATACAGTGACAAACGTTCTATTCGAATACTAAAATATTTTCTGAAATTCGATATTAATCTATTAACAAGAAGTTAACTAAATCATTTAAGGATTGTACAATTTACTTATTTGAAGTGATCGAAATCATCTTAATCGACTTGGACAAATTGGCATATCGACAAAAACTACCTCACTGTTTATCCAATCGCCCTGAACCTTGGTAAAGTAGCACAATTTGGATGGTGTTCTAAATCGATTGCATAGGTGTTAAGATAGGACAGAGGATACCGCGTGAAAAAAAACATAGTAATTCAATCAGCTGAGACAGGTATCATGACAGGAGTTTGTTTCAAAATGTATCCTTTTCCATAAGGGATAAACCGCGAGTTTACAGGGACGAAACACTAGTAACAACTATATTATATTATTAATATTATATAAATATATTAGTAGCTTCATTTAACTCGACAATGTTGTCGTACATATTATATACAGGTTGAGGCGTACCGCAACAAGAGTTACTTACTCATCCACGGCACAGCGGACGACAACGTACATTACCAGCACGCCATGTTGATCTCTCGCTTGTTGCAACGGAGGGACGTCTACTTCACTCAAATGGTACGTACCTACCTAACTCATTTTCATTTATCACCTAATTAAACCAATGGATTTACCAATCTCACCCTTATATTAGGTATATGTACGTTATATCAAGCCCGTGAGTTATTGGTACATTTTGCGGCCACGAACTATCGGAGGGTTTCGCTATCCATTCAGTTGACACAAGCACAGAATACACAAATAGTACTATCGTATATGACCCGATTTCAAACGTCACGTATAAAACTAGATACATACGAACGATACTGAATCTTAACAGTGCGCCTGATATTCCTTATTCACTTGACAAAATTTAACGCTTATCACCGGGCGAATGTTGAACTGAACTTGGCTCATTTTATACCTAAGACCAATGAGATAAAGCTCATTTTACGTAAAAACAATGTAGTTTTGTTCGAGTGGCATAGGCCTGGCAATGGCACATGGACATCCCGTGTCCAACGAGAAACGACAAGCCGTTTATATAAATTATGGGCTCTTTGGGGCATTAGTTTTGCCCAACGAATTGATCCTATGGGACGGAATGAAGCCTCTTCAGATATCGCGTAGGCTACTTTGATTTGGTTTTAGTTAGAATTGATCCAATCTAGGAATATACACATGTTATTAATTAAGCTTTTGAGACGACTATCGAGATTAATCTCTACTGTGGTATCCTGATACAACTCAGTCAAATACTTAACAGTACGGCGGATTGGATTTATTGGATCAGCTTCCGAGATAGATTTGAAGCCCTCTGAACTCTTTTGAAGAGTGCGTGGCTACTTAGGCTTGTGTGTCTACAATGACAGTTTAAGAGCCTGCTAGAGTGGATGTGATCATGTTGTTTTAACCAGCTCCTCAGCTACGCAGATGTATGATGAAAGTTATTTTAATTCCAGAGTTACACAGACGAAGATCACAGCTTGGTGGGAGTGAGGCCTCATCTCTACCATGAGTTGGAAAAGTTCCTGCAAGAGCACATGTTGTAAAAATGTACAATATGGAAAACTTCTATATAAAAAAAAAACACAATACCATTATCAGTGCAAATAGGAATCAGTATTTGAATACTAAACGCCTGGGTGTTAGCCTAGGCATAGAGAGGTAAATACAGTGAAGTAAATAAAGTAGTAGTGCGAGCGATAATAAAAAAAAGCAATTGAACGCCCAGCACAGGGCTGGCGACTTATGTTGGCAACCCTGATATTGAATGCAAAATGTTTCATGTCTTAGCATGACCTTCGAATTACAACAATATATTTTGTTGCCCTTTACAACTTCATTCAGATTTGACAACACACCACCAGCACATTAGTTGTCCCTCAAGCGAGGCTATTGCTACCAAATTTTCTATTTCTTGTGTATAAGGACTTAAGAGTAATCGTAATCGTCAGTATGGAAGGCATTCGAAAAATAACGTTATCTCGTAATCAGGTTTGAGCCAGCTTTGATAATGCTGGGTTTCTATAACATACTTACGAATGCTTTTATCCTTTTGTAAAAAATATTAGCATCATACTAAAAAGTCTTTTTTGATGGATAACGACGTTTTAGGGTGACCCTGCAAAGCACGGATGGTTTCTGTCGTCCTTTTGTTATGATACCTAACAGAATAATATTAACCATGTTAGTTACAGAAATCCTGTATAAATCAGTCAGTGAGACGTGCCAAAAGACAATCTTAGATGAGTAGTAAAATTGAAAATTTATCAACAAAATGCTCCAATTAGAATAGAAAGTTGCCGGTGAAATTGCAGGCGCATGAGACGTAATATCCCCGCCTCGGGACGCAACGCAATGTGACTTGGGTTATCTTATACTCTGGTGGAGAGGGCTTTAGTCGTATTGTTGTTGTCCATGAGCGTCGGTTACCACTTAACATCAGGTGGGCCATCAGCTCGTCTTGTCACATAAAAAAAGCTCTGGTTAAATAAAAAATATTTGGATAAGTACTTAAAAAAGGAATTTTGTCAAAGAGAGCAATCGTTTTCGGAAGTATTAGCTATACGTATTTTGTCATAGTAATTAACGTTACCTGTTTCTACAATAATTATTAGAGTACCTACATTCTAACTGTTACCATTACTAAATAATTAAACTAATAAATAATATATTGAAAGAAAATATTTTTGTAAATTAGCGCGACGCCAAACTTTTGTCGTTGTTTTTTTAAATTATTTATTTTTCTGTATATGAGTGACCAGAAAACAATACTACTCTTAAAACAGGGTAGACTTTAGTTGTACTTAGTTACATATTTATTGCTTTTTTTATTTAATTTATTGAAAAATGCACGTCCTATCTCTGAAATAATTTTATGTCAATATATTTCCGATTGTATGTAAATGAAGAAAAACTAATTCTTGTAAATATTATTGTTAAGTACATTAGTACAAAAGTTGAATAAAAGTTTTTTTATCAAATATGTTTAATACTTTATTATAGCCCACGAATTTTATAAATTTATTGTTATGAACACGTTAATTAAAAGTATAAATCATTACTCGTAGGAATAAGATGCGTGCCCTTTTTTAAGTTACACTTCAAAAATGTTGCCTAGAAATGCACGATTTAGTCCGACTACCCTCATTTCACTCCAGGAAAAGGAGTCAAACAGCTTAGTGGGTACCATATTCATTTCTTCACCACGCCTCCCATTCTTGTTTTTCTCACGAAACGCTTCAACACTATTTCTACTCTCTGAACGGATAAGAATGGAACTCACGCGGACAATACGCTTTATTTACATTCAACCTAGCACCTGAAACGCTATGAAAGTAGTAGCACCAAGGATAAGATTTATTTGTCGGTTTGTGAAACTCCAAACGTAAATATAATAGAATTCTTGTCTCATGTCGTTTTCATTTTAGTATATACTCACTTTGTCTCCGATAAAGGAAAATAAATGCAATAAAAATAACGAACTGCGCGACGGCTGGTTCCAGACGCTTCTCGCTTCTCATAAGTTAAAAGCTTATTCTCTTCAGAGTTTCCATTAGCGGCAAATAAAAATCACTTAGACGCCATTTTCGTGTCTCGTTTATTATATCGGTGATATTTGTCGATATTGACATTACCTATTATTGTAGTAAATGCGAAGTGAAGAATGTGAAGTTCTTTATCTTTGTAAGTGCTATTAGAATTAGGACTTCCTGTTGTTGACGGCAGGTAGGTACGTTGCTAATTTGGTAGTGTTGGTTGCGGTCCCTAAACAAGGCAAATATTAATGTGATGTGCGCAGTCTGTTCTCAGGTCTTCGATTTTTGTGTTATATTCGCGACAAATGGAATCCTAATGTAGAGTATGAATGTGGCAGGTAGGCAGGGATAGGAATGTGTAAGAGTCTGTTTTCGGTCTCTGTCTGCTTTTTCTGAATATGTTATCAGATTGTGCTAATCGTGTTAAGTCCAATGTCCTACAATAATTTTCCAACATGGATTGTGTGGTACTGAGGAAATCTTGATAGGAGCAATGTAGGGATGCACGTTAGTTTTAGTGTTATGTTGTAGTAATTATTAAATTACATATTATATAGACAATATTTTTAACTTACTCTTTAAATAGTTAAGTATTACGCAGATTATGAAAATTAAATTAAGCTATGGCATTTAGAATGCTGTTTTGACTGTCTCGCACTCTGTCCATTAAGGATGTTATTATTTTGCGCGAAACTGTCAAATTATCTGCCAAGATTCCTAAAGCGTTACAGTAACGGAAATCCCAGCAAAATTTTGTTAATTTTAAATCAAAACTTAAATTCCCTCTTAATATAATCATTTGGTTGCTCTAGATTAAATTTAAGCTTCAAAATTTTTATTGAATTCGAACAAACTAAAGGGGTTTTATTTTAATTCGGTATATAAATTATACTATATCATAACTTTACCTAACTTATGGTACTATGATAAAGAACAATGTATTTGTTCGAAAAAAAAAAGAATTCTATTCATTCCTAAGTGCTGGGCGAAGGGTGCCACATATTGGCGATATCTTTCTAAAAAAACTTGTAAGGTTAATTAATGCCGTAACATAATCCAATTATATTATTTTAATGAACTCGCAAGGTCTTGTCATTATATCGGAAATGCTCTGGATGAGTGCCAGCGCAGCCATCCAATTACCACAAAAGCGGTGGATTAAATTATTTGCTATCTATGAGAGTAAATGATGAATATCGTCATAATAGGTCATTTCGAAACATGGTAATGAACAAAAATGAAACGGTTAGGCCTGATATGGCACGCGTGTACAAAGACAACACAAACATCGAATACACAACAAACCTTTTGTTCAACGCATGAATAATAAAATAAAATAGTAGGTAACTAGAATTATTGAAGGAACGAATTACGATAAATAGTACCTATCAAACTAAGTTCAAAAACTTTTGTAGAGTAGATAGTTAGTGTGTTCCCTTGAATATCTAATTAACTACATTGAGATTGCTTAAGTCTAGCCTTGATACAGCTAGATAATTTGATAATATAAAAAGAAAACAAAACTATACAAACTCATGCTTTTATCAAAGCAATTTTATAAATTTTTATCAGATTTGATTAGGTTTAAATTTCCGTAGAATTATAATTGCATTTCAATTTCAGTTCATTGAATGCGTACAACAACATTCAGTTTATACTATACATACATTCAAATTCGATTTAATTTAAATTTTCCTTTCAATTTAGTTTCATTATGAATACCTACATCTCATTCCATTTCAATTTCCGGTCAATAAACCGGATATAGAAATTTGCTACATTGTTAAGACGGGAGGAAGCTCAAAATTTCATAGTGCCGCACAGCTCACGTTGTTCTAAGAGGCTCTACATTAATATATGGGTTGTATGGAGTGTCTAAATGTTATTTTACAATGATTTGCATAACGTACATTCATCTCGCAATTAAAAATGAGCAGTGTGCATGTATTGATGACCTCGTAATGACATCTTAAAAAAATAGTATAGTAAACGACTATAACTGGTTGATGTTCGAGTTTAGTCTTCGAAAAGCATCTTCGTTTTGAATAAGGGTTGCTTACTATAAGTTAGCAACTGCTGAAAGAAGCTCGAATTTGACGCATTTTTAGGAATAGGCGAACGAAAAAAAAAGTAACGGTATTTTACAAAAGTATCGATAAAATGTAAAAAATAATATATATATATATATTATATAAACAATATACCTAAATATATTTAGTTTATTTATGATATATATATATATATAAATAAATAAATATAAAAATATATATATATATACAGGGTTACAGGAAAAGTCGTGCTAGATCCGTTAAGGGCGTGGAGTACCCATCATTTCTGACTTATTTCACTATGAAACACCCTACCCTAAACTTAACCCTTTTCGAGATATTCGACTTTTAATTTTTTATTGAATAATGCCGATTTTTAGGCTACGATATTTATTTTTGTTTATTTTGTGTATCTTATTATTATTATTATTGCATTTTTACATGTGTAATAAGATGCTTTAGGACATCAATCATTAAAATAGTGCATAAGTTAATTGAATAGACCGTAGTAGACAAGTGAAAGTAAAAAAATAAAAAATATATTAGCAAGCTTATTTTTCTCTAAGGGATATCTAAAAAAAATATTATGACACTTGTTCGGCAGATATTTTTTAAAATATCTACGTTTCATCAGCTATCTAACGAGGTATAATAATCTAGGGTTTTATTCAAATGCATTGGAAAAAAATTAGTTTCATAGGCGACAGTGGAGAAGAAAATTTATACTTAGCCCTAAAAAGTAAAATAAAACATTAGGTATGCATGAAATGTCATTTATTAAAGGTTTTCACACAACTTTTTCTTATTCTACAGTTCATGTTCAACATGGCCGCCTCTATTTCTGAAACATTGTCGCATCCTTCTACGGAGACCAGTCTTCACTACTCCAGTGGTCAACGTGGTCCTCATTTTATTTGCTGCATCCACAATCCTTTCTCTTAAGTCTTCCACAGACAAAACTGGATTCGGCTCGCTGTACACAAGACTTTTCATGCACCCCCATACATGAAAATCCATGGGAGTTAGGTCCGGACTTCTTGCTGGCCATGGCAACGGCCCACCTCGTCCTATCCATTTGTTTGGATAATTTGTGTCCAGCCAGTCTCTGACACTTCTCCTGAAATGGGCAGGGCAGCCATCGTGTTGGAACCACATGTCCCTGATCAGGTTGAGTGGCAGATCATCCAGCAAATCACTCAAGTCTGCTCTCAGGAAATTTTCGTAGCTTTCCCCATTTAGATTATCCGGGAGAAAGTAAGGTCCAATCAAATGATTAGAGATAATGCCCATCCACACATTCACGCTGAATCTTCGTTGGGACCCTTTCACTCTTTTCTTATTGGGATTCCTTAGTTCTTTTGGGGCCCAGTAATGGACGTTGTGATAGTTGGTTATGCCATCTTTATCAAATTTGGACTCATCCGTCCACAAGATATTTCTTAGAAAATCTGGGTCTTCTACGTCAGCATTTAGCATAAATCTGCAAAAGTCCAATCTTCTCGCGGGGTCTCCTTCTTCAATAACGTGTACCGGCGTGTAATGGTACGGGTATAGGCCAGCAGTATGCACTGTAAAACACACTCTCCATTGCGAAAGTCCCAGATCACGGGCAACAATATTAGTGGAAGTAGTCGGATCCGCTCGAAAGCGTTGCACTATCTCATTGTCCTGTTCTTCGTCGTCAATTCGTGGTCTTCCCATGTCTGTATTTCGTCTCAAAACAGAGCCAGTTTCTTTAAGTCTTCGATAAACTCTGTCAAAACAGGCCACATCCGGCACTCGACGACCGGGGTAGCGAGTTATGTATTCGTTACGAGCTTGCGCAGACACAACTACTTTTTTCCACGAAATGTAATACAAACCCTAGATTGTTAGACCTCGTTAGATAGCTGATGAAACGTAGATATTTTAAAAAATATCTGCCGAACAAGTGTCATAATATTTTTTTTAGATATCCCTTAGAGAAAAATAAGCTTGCTAATATATTTTTTATTTTTTTACTTTCACTTGTCTACTACGGTCTATTCAATTAACTTATGCACTATTTTAATGATTGATGTCCTAAAGCATCTTATTACACATGTAAAAATGCAATAATAATAATAATAAGATACACAAAATAAACAAAAATAAATTTCGTAGCCTAAAAATCGGCATTATTCAATAAAAAATTAAAAGTCGAATATCTCGAAAAGGGTTAAGTTTAGGGTAGGGTGTTTCATAGTGAAATAAGTCAGAAATGATGGGTACTCCACGCCCTTAACGGATCTAGCACGACTTTTCCTGTAACCCTGTATATATATATATATATATATATATATATTATATATACGTAAATAAATGTCTATTTCGATATTTTTTACCTTGCCTACGGATTTTTCATGACATGTATCTTCAAATGTTCATAATACATTAAAATTGATCGATGCTCTGTTTCTATTTCCTTTTTATTGGTATGAAATTAGAAAGTGTAAGAAGCCCTGTGATCTGTTGACACAGTTCAGAAAGCAAAGAGAAGATATTCGTTATCTTGTTTAGCATCAAAGTTGTTAAACTTTTGTTTGATATCCGACGTAAAATCTTTGATATCCTGTTTAGAAACTGTTTTGAAAATTACCACTTGTCGCTGAAATGTTGACTTCGGTACTTTATTATTCCAAGTTAGTAGAGTAACGAGTCTTCTTCGTAAAATTGGTTTGGATAAAACCGTCGTGTTGAGTATTAGGTAATTTTGAGCGTTACTTATGCAATCGTAATATATGCTATAAAAACAAACAAGCAGGTGTCGCTCGCAAAACAAATAGCTTGCTTGCGAATTTATGTTTACACGTGAGCAAAGCCGCTGACAAACAGGCAAATGAATATTAAAAATAATAATCTTCAACTCTTTCGGCCCAATCTCGTTACCGGTAGAAGAGCGAATGAATTTGAAATGAAAGAAATGAGGGCTGAATTTCTCGTAACTCGGGTACCTTTTCAAATAATTTAAACATGTTTCTCTTCATTAAGCGCGTCATTCTTTTTCCACGAAAGCTTACTCCAAATGAAGATGGATTGCCGTTCCAAATAACACTTTGTTAGTTTCTTTTCTTTCTGTTCACTTAGCTATCTATTTAAGACTCAGCTGCGATGCGAAAATTTATCGCAGCTGATTTGAGCGAGGATATAGGTAAGTAATACGTTTATTCTATTCACAGCTGTTACCAAATTTCATCCAGCTCGTGATTATTTTGCACGTAAAAATTTTTTAAGTCGGGTTTTGTATTTTATATATTTTATAATTCTTTTTTTAAAAGTACAAACTCAGGTCAAAGTAATTATTGAATGCAACGTCAGTTGTAAGAAGTCAATAAATAGATATTATCGTGATATGTTATTGCTGCTTCTAGAGAAAAGAAAACTTTACAAGTGTTTTATTTAATGAAAATATAATATTTTCAACTATATTTCTAACTTGTTGCTTCATTTATTATTCGTAGGAAAGAAATAAAATACATTTATGCTGAACAAATAACATCGAGTTTACGAGGCCGATTCCAAATGAGCGTTCGTGACGAATACGTTCTAACGATGAATTGGAAAAGGCTGGGTTCGGCTTACGGCCCGCATTCAAGATGAAGGCTTTCGTGGAAAACGTGCCGTTCATTGATTATGGATCTTATGCCGTCTGTAGGCGTTTGCGTTCGGCCCTTAGTTATTCACTCTCACAAGCCACAGTCGCAACACTCCATGGAGACAGTCTATGTTAAGCTAGATTTTTGGCTATTCAAATTTGCCTGTCTGTGCTAAATTGACCAATTTTTTACATGGCCAGACGATACCCTTCATGAGGCACATCAGGCAGACTGTCCGCACCGACAAAGCTTCATCTTGTGGTCTGTGGTTGAACGCTAGCCTGATGCAATGCACATCGATAGATAGCACGTGTTGCAGCTAGCAGCTACGTCAAATGTTGGTTGATATCGTGTGTTCTTTAAATTTTTATATCCCATATTAATTTTCAACGACAATAAACGAAATTAGTTGTTAAAACACTGAAAATAATCTTCTTCTGAGTACGTTAGGCCACAATATGCAACGAATGAAATAATAACGAGGTAGGTTAGACCTATTTTGGTATCTCTTGTGGCAAAAACCTTATCGTCGTAACGCAGAAGTAAGACAAGTTGACAAATTGGATCGCAGGTGCGGGCTTGACCCTTTCTTTAGCTAAACATGATTAGTAGGGAAAAGCCCCTATTTTATAGAAAACACCGTTGCTATACGTTTATCTATCTTATCTGAAAATAAAGCAACGTAAGTACCTACTCGTATATTATATTATATTGGCAAATTCAATTGTGATTTTGGGTATATTTCTACTTCAACGATATTAGGTGAAGGCAGATTCTATGCCGTGATGTTTTCTGTGATGCGGCCTTAGATTGCTATTATGAGTTTGATTTACCGTAAATCATTTTCAAGAGCCACTAAAAAAGTCCTATTACTCTATAAAGGAAAACGATCAACTGAACGCTCTTTCACGGTCATTAGTTCGACAACGTTTCATAAAGTTTGGGTATTTGAGACATCTGTCGCTTGCTCCATCTCCTGGGACTGACTGTGATTACCCAATAGGGAATTTTCAGTAAAACATTGCGTTTTTGTTTAGGGGGAAAACATTTAATCGAGCAAAGGTGTTGCGAGTGGACAAGAAGACTCAACACAAGAACTCAAGTCAAGAATATTCAACAAATAATCTTATGTAGAGTTTTGCAAATTTAAGCTAAGAATTATTTCTGGAATAAGAAACATAAAATTTTATATGACTTTATGCTTAGATTACGAATATTTATTCCTTCTCCTGTCTATGTCGATCGCTCAGTCTTGAGGATCGTGACTCGTTCCCATAATTCTGTGAATTTCTACTTGTTGCCGTGCGCAGCTTGATATTCACCGGTATTTCCAATTTACCCGAAAACTAATCTGACCACCGCTTTTTTCATTATATTATTGTTTGAGTATTGCAAAGACGGGTTTACTTGTCTGGCTTGGTCGCCTTTAACATGGATACTTCGTTCTGTGGGCCGGCTGTCCTGAATGTTTGACTACAGCACCAAATTTCAAACGCATCTACATATACTCGTATATTGCCTGACGGTTTTAGTTGTGTATTAGCCATTTGCCCCAGAATCCACTGGAGTTTTGGTTTTACGACCTAAATTGCTGTCTTTTTACACTTTTCGTAATCTGTAGTATAGCTATCTTGGCAATATGATTAGTTCTGGTCCAAGATACTTACACGAATTCCTCCACGGTCTCGTAGGGGTTTCACTGAGTCAGAATAGTCATGGAGGCGAAAGGTTCAACAATATTGGTCTTTGTTTTGTTTTTATTTACAAAGTACCCATTTTTTCACTGGATGGTTTCAGCCGATTGATGAAGCATGCCATTTCTTCGAACAGAGCTTATCAGAACTTACAGTACGTGGAAAATATTTACTGATTTTCGTTTTACTTCATTTCTACTACTTTAATAATTGGATACTCGATCCAATTATGAATAAAGTCGCATAAAGTCGATGCAAGTCGCTAACAAACAGTTTGAAATTACATTATTAAAATTAATAGGCTTTACTCATAGTAATAAACTGAAACTTTAGTTCGTAGGTAGGTATGTGATTGCAAAAACATATTTATTCAAATTGCAACTAAGATGACACTTTTTTTGTTTTATATTACCTCACTATAAAATAAATGCTTTCCATTTGCGAACATTATGAATACGAAAGAGTGTTTTTCCTTGTTTCACGCAACAATGGTACAACGGATCGAAGTGATTGCGCACTAATAGTTTATAGGCCGGGGCTTGACAGGCCAATTTTTATCCCGTTGACACACTGACGAAGCCGCGGACAGAAAGTTGTATCAAATAAAATGCCCTAATTTAGGTGTTACAGATTTATAAGTTACTAGCTGTTAACACGGCTTCGCCTGCGTGGAATTTAGTGTCAAGAGTAGCTGCATGGTTTAATCAACTTTTATCAATTTATGAATTAACCTTAACGTATGTCTTTTTACGGGCCTCTTTAAGTGATAAAACTTTTCCACGGATAGCATTTGTACATCTCACCGTTAAGGCAGCGTTGCCAAGAAACACATCACTCAGATGTTTTTCCGTTCGACTTACGTTGCGAAATTGGTCTCCATGACAAATAGGGATAATTGTCCATTCCGAATGTTTATTCAAAACAAAGGAAAGAGAAAAAATAAAAATTACAAATCGGTTCAATATTTTCGGAGATTGATATCTACCAAATTCAACTTTACCTCTTTTTAATTTTAGTGTAGATTTTAATTTTTATAATGATAGTATTTTTTTAACATGAAAAATTAAGTGTATCTACTTAAGTATATGGTTAGTTCTTTTTATTACACATAATCACTGTCTTTTGAACTATGTGAAATATGAAATATGCGGTGTAAATAAGACATCGTCCAATAAGAGTTGACCCTGGGCAAAAGAAACCCTACTTATTGTGGACTGGAATAAAAAATGGGCAAACGTGACTGAGGGATATGGTATTGAATGGGAAAATATAGTAGGGGGGTAAATTTAGTGCTCACATCATATTTTAAGGATTGCGAATAAACAAATGTGGGTGGGCCCCAAGTGTAGCTCATATTACGCCACCTATACTCAAACTATCATATATCCGGTACCAGTAAAGACTTACATCAAGTATTTTGACACACGGTCCTCAACGTTGTATTATGTATAATGAATCTAAATTTGTAATTTTTGCCTAGTGATAATCAGAAAAATCACATAATATTTATTAGGCAATACAGATATGATACAGATACAGAATGTACGCACGAGGAATTGCAAGAACGATACTTTTATTATTTGTTTAGTTAAAAAAAAGTGGCAGTTGTCTGGGATCCTCATGAGGACAAGTACAGTCTGGCAGTAGAGAAAGTCAGTCACTGATAAAATTAAAAGTCAAAGGATCACAAATTTGCGAGTATAATTAAACTTAAAGGTATTGTGGGTGTAAAAACCGAACAATTATAATGGTTCAAAATAGTTTCATTTCAAAACTTAAATAAATCATAGAAGATTAAATAAATAAACTGGCCGTGTGTAGACAGCACGTCGAATATATTTACTTGCAAGGAATGTTTCCCAAGTATCCGGTTGGTACGAGCTCGCTAGTCAGGCTCTATTGTGATTAAACGGAATGAAATGGGGTGGTTGCGGGTGGATGAGCCTGCTTCATAATCTTTTAAGTGTAGGTACCTCCTGCTTGCTAGCTTTTCAAGTGAGAAAAAGGATTTTTTAGTTATGTGCTCGTTTCAGATTACTGTATTAGATTCATTTGATTAGAACTTCGAACAATAAATTAAGTTTGATTATATTTGTGAATAAGCTACATTTTTAAAATAGCGTCCGATTACACACTCATATAATCACATAAAAAATTTCTTCATCCCGAGCTACTCGTTGATTTTTTTAGAGACAGATTTCACTTTAAATTCACTCAACTATTTTTGCCACACCACACACACGCACCATGTAACCACACCACCCCTCTACTTAAGAAACTGAAGACCGTACAGCATTTTGTCCTGTGTAAATACTCAAAAATGTAGATGTAGATGTGGACCTTAATTTCAGTTGGTAGCTCAAACAAGTACTCTAAAAACATACAAAAAATAATTTCTCTTCCCCGAAGAGATATCAAATCACACATCAGTAACACCAGCAAGGTTAAAAGTGGCAAGTGGATAAAATGACATGACAAGATGTGAGCTCATCGACGCCTCTGTTTCCCCCGAGATATTTAACACCGTCTTCTAGCAATTCATTCGTAAAATAACAAACAACACTTAGAAAAATGTATCTAATCACTTATCAACATCCTTGCGAACTCTAACACCGCTAACAAAATAAGTTCGAAGATATAAAGAGCACCAGTTCCTTAAGTATATATCGGCGAACTTGAAGGATAATTACAACTTGTTTTCAACATCATGAAAACGGGTTCCAGTAAGAAGATTACCACGAAAACTCGATTAAGAAAACTTTGCACGAGGAAATCGTCCGCAATATTATAAGAGACGTAATGACGACGACAGCTGACACGAACAAACTTAGATTGGGCTCGTGACTAGTGATGTCCCGAACTTTGGAACACAACTTTGAATAGTTATTTCAAGTATTTACGATATAATTGCGATTACTCTGAGTTAGGTGGTAACAAATGAGTGAGTATAGCAAAAAAGTTTTCCGTTAATGTGACGCAACCATGCGAAATAATAGTGCCTTGATTTTTCGATCATAATATGTATATATAATATGTATATAACTTCGATCATAATATACGATACATAAAATTAAGTAAATATTTATGCGTTTGGTGCTACAGCGGGCGACCACTTTCCGTCAAATGGCCCGTCAGCTCGTCTGCTCGATTTTGTCATAAAAACCACTTTTAAAATGCTTGGTTTGCTGACAAGTTCTATATCTATGATGGACCTAGAATCTTTTCCTAGGTAGAGTCATTTCATAACCTTGTACTTTCAGCTAATTTAATTAAATTCTGCAATCTACTCTTGTTTAGCTTGATGGGATCATGTAATTCTTTCATTGTCAATTTTTGTTATTCCACTTCGTGGACAATTCACACAACGCCACCTATCCCCAAACTAAACAGAGCTTGCACTATGGGAACTAGATTACTGAGACAGATACAATGAAAACGTTTTTTTTGTAAATACAGACATAGAATACAAATTAACACCCAAACACAGAACAAACATCTATGTTTGTCACACGAATGTTTCTTCTGGGTGGGAATCGAACCTACGACCTACAGCGCAGAAGGCAAAGTACCAACTGAGCTGTGAGGCACTAGTGAACCTTAAGTTATTAATTAGAGATTTAATAAGTGGAATACAATTATAAAACATATTGTCTAGACAAGGTTACATTTAATGATATGATGTAAACTGAGACATTTAAATAACTATAGCAGTATGTCGGATAAAAGACTTAAAATATCTACATTAAAATCCCCTCAGATGATTAAGATTTGTTTATACAAATGTTTTTCGCAGTATTTCTTCTGTAACTGATTCAAATGATGCAAAGTCAGCGCTGGGTTTCTGTATACAAGCAACAGAAATGATATTTAGTTCAAGCTAATATTTTATGCGACTGCCTGCTTTAAACTAAGATTTCAAATGCCCCATGAAATCACTTAGGCATTAGAGGCACCAGTTTTGGTTAATTCCTCGAATAAAGAAGAAATATTACGCAGCCAAATTCAAACCATATGCTTGTGTTGCGAAGGCTTAGATTGGCTTGATTCGACGTGGTAGTATCTGAAATATTTACTGGAGCGTCAAAAGGAAACATCACCGTGAGTAATGACGCGAGGACCGAGCAGGCGTCTCATTAGAGCCACTCAGACTGGGGCTTGCGTCACCCAGTTGTTGCCATTGTTCGGCCATTTGCGAGATAGGTACATCAAAGCAACATAGTTAATGGCTTTCACGGATTAAATCTACCCTTAAGTCACTAACAGCTTAACGGTAACGAAAAAATTTTATATAAAAGGGCCTCTACTTTTATGATTGCAAATTAAACTATATAGTTTTATTTCGAATACTGATCATAGTGTCTTCTGGCCCCCGCATGGAGCCGGAATAAAAAGTAGTCAATCAGCAAAATCAGTTAAGCAGTTTCGACTTGAAGAACAGAGTACGTACACACAACTTGTTTTTTATGTTGTTCAGTAACGGAACGAGCCGACGGCCCACCTGGTGTTAAGTGGTAACCTCTGGCCACATAAAAACCGATGCGAATTGGGTCCTCCCCTACTAGGTACGACAAGACCCAAGTCGCATCGTATGCAACCTATCTTATGAGGTGACTAGCGTGATAACCTGTAGGGTTGTAGGTATTTTGTGCTGATGTTTGATGATTTAACTGTTACATAACATTTGTAAGTCTACAGGATCTAAAAATTCTAAAAAAAAATATTATAAATGCGTAATATTATTATTTTATTCTATAATAAAAGGCTTGATAAATATAATTAATATATATTAAAGAAAGGTTTAGAAATTGAGCAAGAAAGTTTTAATGATACAGTTAGTATTTTCTAGCTTGTAATATAGACAAAATAAGTGCCTATTCGAGGTCCAATAACCGGTCTCAACGAGCAATTTCTAAAAACCGGGAATAAACATTTAAGTTTACGACAAGATGGTTCTCATTTAGTTAGCTATAAAGCTCTTCATTATGTTGGCGAAGCATTACCTATAATCCACAAATAGACCATTAACATCTGCAGCATTACTTACGTCGCGTTTTGTATTACACCTTCATTAGTGTGAGCGTTATTTTATATCAAAAAATGGAAATTGTGACATTTATTTTGGGGAAATAACAATACGTGACTACTGCCGAGGCTTCAAGATCACATTATGAGTGAACATATAAGTACACAGTATTCATAAATGGACACCGAAATTATGTTAAAATATTTGTGCAAACATATTTATATTAGAATGCTTCATAGTTTCTGTAAATTGAATGTTTCTGACAACAATTGTACCAATACAAATAGGTGAAATAATATGTTATTATTATATTTTAGTTGTTCGAACTCCTAACTATACTCAATAAAAAGTAATTCAGTCTAACCTAAGGTCAGCGAATCTCTTCAACGAAAGTAAGGAATCTTGGTTGTACTTATATTAATGATAGAATCTATTTGCCAAAATGAAAGTATTTTTATATTAACTGCAAAATCCCCATAGTAATAGAGCTCTTATATCCACGGCATTGGAAATAATGTGAATTGTTGTAACAAAGACTAAGATACTAAATACAATCAGTGATGTAGGTGACAGTTTAATCAAAGCGTCTATTTTAGTAGACAATTTCTTATGTAAGTCGCATAAATATTAAGTGAGCAATTCTAGTATCCATATTGGTTTTCCGGAATGATAAAATTCCGGTTATGATAAAATTTTGTATTTAAATAGGTATAGGTTTTTTAATTAGTACCTATATTTTTTCTTAAAGCTTTCTGATTTGTGGATCAAAGCTATTTTCATAGACAGTTTTGCCCATGTTTTTCGCGTCCTTAGATTATCTTTGAATCTACACGTGTCCCCCGGGTGGTGCGAAAGGAGCAACCTAACCTTACCTGCCGCCAAGCAGTGATGCACTCGTATTTTGTTCCGGTGAAATTGCAGGCGCATGAGACGTAACATCCGTCCCGTCTAGGGGTGATGGATGCAACGCAATGCGACTTGAGTCATCTCGTACCGTGAGAATTTGAGTCGTATTGCTGTTGTCTATAGGCGGTGGTAACCACTTAACATCAGGTGGGCCGTCAGCTCATTCCGCTACATAAATCACACCAAAAAAGATATTATATTCCATTATATTTTTAGGACGATCAACCAACAAACAAAAAGAGAATGTAGATAATTTCAGCTTTTATAACACTTATCAATGTTAACTTTGCTTCAATGCTCACAGCGAAAGGTATAAGTAGTTTGTTTTCGTTTAATCTCCAAAAAGTTAAATGAGAAGAAAAAACAAACGTCCCTCGGTGACTACACAATGAGATCCCGAGAAGGATGCAGCTATTGGATGCGACATGGGAGCAGCGGCGAGCGGTGCGACCTACTTGGTGACACCTAATAAAATCAACAATGTGAAAACTGATTTTTTTTCTTGAAGCGTCATCAGCAAAATTCCGCTCCAGCAAGGTTTCATGTGTATAAACAGGACGCTAAGGCCTAAAACTTCAAAGACATCAAACTTAGTAATGAGTACCTACGCGTGAACTAAATTTATAACATTACCTTACTAACTGATATTTCTAATTCAGTTTTTATAAATTCTATGGAAATAAAGTTTCACTTTGATTAAGTGAGCTGGCTTAGCATTTATTTATGAGGAAAGTAGAGGTAGTACCTACAAAGCTCAGCTAGGTGATATGAGACCGGTCAAGGAGACGAAAATTCACTACGGGTCATGCTGTTAATAAAATATATTTTTAAACGCTCCGCTCATGTCTCCGTGCTACACATGGGGCAGGTCAGTAAAAAAGTGAGGCGAGCGTAATCTAAATACAAATCTAGGAGAGCAAAGATACCGTATAAAATATTGAATACTAAAAGTCAGTTTAAGTGAACTTTAAAAAAAATATCATTAAACGAATTAACCGGTTTATTTTCCCCAATAAGTACCTATGGAAAAACCTACATGAAAACATGTTCCACCAAACAGTTTGTGTTTTGTTTCTTAGTATCATGGGATATAAGCTAGATATAGCCTTTGATGGGTTGATGGGTTTAGGGTTTGATGGGTTTTAGGGGTTTCTTGTCTGTTCTTTCGCATGGAGGGTCGGATAGGGTTTGAACAGGCGTCAAACTTAGCGATAAGTACGTGTGACCTTATGTTTTGAATATTATTGACGTTTCCAAGCCATTTCTTTATGAATTCTATGGAAATAGTGTTTTTGACTTTGACTTTGACTTTGATGACCACCGCACGCAACGGTAGCAGATGTGATTTGCGGCAGAAGACTAAGAGAAGTAGTGTGGTGGCTTTTAAAAATATAGAGTTTTTAGGGTAAGAGTATTTAACGGTTCACGGCGATTATCTAATAATCACTTGGCCCAGCAATACGAAAAACTGACTCCATCAGCAATGAACGAGACTCATTCCTCGTTATCTCGTACTTGGATGACATCTTTTCCAGTTACTTGGATTTAAAAATGTCTATGGGACAGAATCTGAATATATGTATATCCTATCAAATAAAAATAATAATTCATAAATGGTAAATAAAGACAGGTTCATAAATGGCAGGTATATGAGGTAACAAAAAAAAATACAACCGAGTTGACAACCTCCTCCTTTTTCTGAAGTGAGCTAAAAACGTTGCAGTATATACTTGTATCTCCGATTCAGAGACATAAAACCAGATTGGTGCTAATCTAGAGATCTTACGAATTGATACCATTGATACAGTAAAAAACGCGTCATTGGTTTTTCGGCTCAAAATTCCAATACATATGGATTTTAACGGGCAAATGGATAAACGAGAACAAAGCTGATACAATTGAAGTTCTTTGAGGAGTTACGTTTGATTTGTGCTAAACGTGCTAGATCTATCGAATATTTATATGATTTGTATGAGATTCAAAAATAGATGGTCAGCATTTGAAACAAGGTTTTTTGCAATAAACTCTCAATTTTCCTCTTATTTTTGCAATAAGGCGGTAGAACTCGTCCCAAGTTAACATTACGGTGAGTGCGCGGCTGAGTTGCACGATCTAATTCCCTCATCTCCATTCTACCACTTTACATCCAGACGTACAGCATCGCGTCACCCTTTCTTGGTCAAATTACCTCACATCCGTACGAAGCGTTTTGGTTCCACTTTCATAATGCGGACAGGCCAAGAGTGGAACTCCTTTCCTGCGTCTGTATTTCCCGAGAACTATAATCTGGAGGTCTTCAAGAGGAGAGTGAATAGGTATTTTCTAGGCGCACATGCTACATCGTAGACCGCATCGTCACTTAACATCAGGTGAGATTGCGGTCAAATGGGAGCCTATCGTTAGTTAAAAAAAAAGTTCGTCCGGTGATATACTGCCTCCATACCTAGATACGTCTGCCGCGAAGTAGTAACGCATACGTATAACTGTGTTCCGGTTTGAACACATTCGTCATCGGCATGATGCACATTCAAACGTTTGCATTCACAAAGATGTGAATGCAGACAGGCAAATTACAGGAACTTAAGACATTCTACCTTTTCATACTTACGGGCGCTATACGTCATAAGATAATAGTATTAAAACTAGGATAAATTGTTTCGATTTGTTTCATCAATACAATTTTTTAATTTTATATTTTAATATTGGCGGACATTTCACACAGCGCCATCTAGCTCCAAAGTAAGCTAAGCATAGCTTGTATAATTGGAACCAGACTACTGATATAATACAAATATACTTTTTTATTACTATTACTATTTTATTTTATTAACACATATTAACACCCAGACACAGAACAAACATCTATGTTCTTCACACAAATGTGTGTCCTGGGTGGGAATCGAACCCACGACCTACAGCGCAGAAGGCAGGGTTACTGCCAACTGACCTGTGAGGCCAGTCTAGTAAAATAATAGAACTACTGAAAACCGACCGCTTTAAATGACGTGGCGGCGCTTTAATAGAATAACTGTTCACGTCAATTCAACATCACGTAATTACTGACCCCAAAGTTAAATTCATGAAATTGCCGACCTCTAAATTTAAATTAGTAGCATTTACGCTTGAGGGATGAAAATATTCTCCAGTTCCGGTACTAACTTTTTCTTTCTGTTTTCTTGTCACGTGCCAGTGCAGATTCGGCTGTTCTAATTAACAGAACATTCGCAAATACTACTTCATTAAATTCGTTAGTATTCAAAACAGTTTTTATGTTAGCGACTTTGTATGCTGGACTTTGTCTTTTTATTACTACGCTGGAAAATATTGCCATTCAAATTTTGTAGAAAATGACATCCACAGTTTGTGTGAACAATCATTCCTCAGCTCAGTTAGTAGTAACCCTGACTTCTGCGCTGTAGGTCGTGGGTTCGATTTCTACCCAGGACAAACTTTTGTGTGACGAGCATTGATGTTTGTTCTGTCTGTGTGTAGTAATATGTATTTATATGTATGTATTTGCAATATATATGTATTCTATCAGTCATCTGGTTCCAATAGTACAAGCTATGCTTACTTCGGGACTATACGGCAATGTGTGAAATGTTCACCAATATTTATATTTATTTTATTTATTTAATGTCCAATGTTAATATTAATGTGATTTAACATAATGTCACACGAGAAATAAACATATATCCATCTCAAAATATACAAACTTAAAGGAACAAAGATCTCCTTCCGAGCACACCAAACCAGCGGCCACTACGAATAGTATATTAGTTAGTTTTAGATAATCCTGAAATTAGATACTGAAATTGTGAGCCTGTTATACCGAAGCAAATTTATATAATTTGTATGAGAGTCGAGTGAAACTCTCGTTCCTCATCGAGTCGAACAAATATTTTAGAACAAACAATTATATTTCCGTGTATCACAAATCTTATGCGGCTTAATCCACGACTATGAGGAGACAAATATTGAAATCCTGACTGTTCATACTTAGCATCAGTTTCCAAAGTGCCTCACTGTTTAATGTTTCATTCATTTTTTCACTCCACAACTTTGGTTCCAATAACGTATCCCGATCGAACGATGAATATTCATAATTCTTTTCAGTTTGCAATATGGCGCTAAAAATAAAACATGGTAATCGTATGAATTAAGTCAATTTTTCAACAAACACAGATTCACGCCTTGTATGTATGCCATGCAGAGCAGCAATGGGTCACTTTTCATGTAGTGGTTTACAGTATCGTACGAGGAACGTAGGAACCTAGACGCGACAGATGGTAAACAAGACGCTGTCATGTTTTCCTCGATATCTTAATAATCTAACAGCCATGACTGTTTGTTGACTTGACCCGAAATTGGGAAACCATCACGAACCCAAGTGAGCTCGATCAATCCCACAAACCAGCTGTTTCCCGCTTCATGTACCCACATATTATTCAACTCGGGCATTCGCGAACTATCCATAGAATTTACACTATCGGAGGTTGGGTGAGCTTTACGCGGGCTGAGGGTTAGACGATAGTCTAATGCAGGAAATCAGTTTTTAAATACTTTTTTGTAAAAGAAAAGTTTTAAATTCACAGAGGAGGTGGAAAATGACGTATCTCGCTGATTGCCATTTAGCATAAAAACTTTAGGTCATAAATCATAAAGTTCCACAGAAGACTGCTCCCGGCGAGATAGGCACTTAAACTCAGTTTAATGTACCCAGAGCTGCAAGTTGGCCAACTTAGTTGCAGCTTCCGTATATAAGGACTTGTGCACCCTTGAATAAATTCCTCCTGGATTAGTTTAGTTCTACTTAGAGGATATGCTAAATACGGAAGCGAATTATGGGAATGAATGGGTAAGTTAATACGATTTCTCTTTCGACATCTTCCTTGTTAATTTTGTATTGCTGATTATACGCTGCAGTATACATGCGATATATATATGAGATTACTATACTAAATAACCGTTGGGAAATCGCGGGGTGTCTTATAGGTAGGTTACCAACGCGCAACTAAGTATATTTTGTTGTATTTGTGTTATGGTTGTTATATTTGATCTTGTAATAATATTACGTTTACAAGAAAATCATGATAAGCTTTTATTTATTGTAATTTTCATAAAGCCGGTGTTGAAATCAATGTTATAATATATTATGTTGATATAGAGCTACATGGGACCCTGGAAATGTTTTTTGGATACTTTTCCTCGCTAAAAACTTATAGGGAGTTGGGTGAGGTGGTGGGGTAAACTTTGTATGTAACTATTGCCTGTATCGATCGACATCCCGAATCGGTTGATAAAATCCAAATTAACCAAGTGAAGCCGCGGGTATAAGCCAGTTATATATAAATTTACAACATTCCAATTTTAACATTGGGATTTTGTACCTTCTTCGAAACCAATTAATTACCAGTCCAAAGAGATAAAACAGAATCATCGTTCAAAAAAACCCGTGTATTAGCAATAAAAGTGTCCGTATAAACAAAACTAGCGGAGTTTGAAGCTTTCACGTATCAAAGTAAAATGGAAAGCATTTCGGCAAATTCCAACGATGCCTTTGAAATTTATGCTACTAATTAAAAGGGGACTCAGAGTTACAATTCCAGATTTTGATGCGAAAATCGAAAAATGTATCCTTCTGGGAGTGCTCTTCCGATGAAAACAGTCGTATCTTTGGTGGAGAGGACCACACAATCTGTTTCCGAGCAGGGGTGCCATTTGTATAATTAATACTTATTTAAGATTTTAAGTAAAAAAAATAATTTTCTATTGTAACCGTAAGTGATTCATCACCTTGATTTTATTTGATCCAGAAAACTATGTACGTAATGTTATTCGTAAGATAGATTTGTAAATTTGAATTGACAACGAATTAAAAGCACCTTGATGTTTAGCGATATTCTCTGGTGTAACAACCCCAATAAAACTTATGAGAGGTATAAATTAGTCTTATTGCATTGCGCTCGTAACTCTGTTACGAGTTACGCGAGCGCAAAGTGAATAATTTTAATTTGATCTGTTACACTTGCCAATATACATGTTTGTATATTGGACTTATCCTTGGAAGTATATTCAGCAAATATTGACAGGAGATCACGTCACGTCACAAAATTATTATACACTTTACGACACAAAGCAATTAGACATAATGAAACGGCAGTTTACCTCATAAACAAGCCTATTTATGAACTACGGATAAAGGCGCATTCCTTGTTTTTTTTTCCATGGAAAGTTTTTGCAAGTGTTGAATTAGCCAGTGTCAGTTTAATATTTGATCTTTGAAAGATGAAAATGACTGCGATATTGAGAAGACGTCGTATCACAGTGCAGCACAGAAGCAGTGAAGCACTGGACCACTGAAAAACTGAAGCACTGACGCACTGAAACACTGAAGCAGTTGACAGTGAAGCTCTGAAGTACTGAAGCAGTGAAACAGTGAATCAGTGAAGCAGTGAATTAGTTAAGCACTGAAGCATTGAAGAACTGTAGCACTGTTGAGCTGAAGAACTGGAGCAGTGAAGCTGTGAAGCTTTGAAAAAGTAAGTAGTGAATATTTGAAGTACTGAAGAAGTGAAGCAGTGGTGCATTGAAGCAATGAAGCAGTGAAGCAATAAAGAGTTAAGCAGTGAAGCAGTGAAACAATGAAGCAATGGTGCAGTGAAGCAGTAGTGTAGTGAAATAATGCAACAATGGAGCAGTAGAACAATTAAGCAGTGAAGCAATGAAGCACTGAAGAACTAAAACACTAAAGCACTAAAGACAAGAATACCAGATGAGCAGAAGACTTGATGAGTTGAAGATTGGATGAGCTGAAGACCGGAAGACTAGAACACCAGATGGGGGGCTACGTTGCTCGCCTCCGTAGGTGATAGCCCTCTGCATCCCTACACGTGTCCCCCGGGCGGTGCGAAAAGCAACGCAATGCGACTTGAGTCATCTCGTACTTTGGTGGAGATGACAACGGACACACCCACGGACATAACGGAGGGTTGCTGTAATTTAAGTCGGTAGAATGACCTCAGAGTAGCGGTCAAACTTGAAACAAACTGAAGTGTAAATAAAAGTCACGCAGCAAAGGCCAAGTATTTAAAGTATTTTATTTATTTTATTATTATATTATCACTTAAAAAAAATTAGTACTACAATAATCTGTGAAAAAGATTATACATAAATTAGCAACTGACATATTTCACACATTAATCCTAACTGTAAATAATGCCTAAAGAGGTTAAGTAGAAGCAAAGTCTCAAAAGGTATACAAGTGAAGTATCTGCATTGTCCTTTTTTGCACTTTATAAACATCGCAGTTACTATTACTAACCGTTATAAACTCTATATTTTTTTTTCTTTTGTGTTATTATTTATTAATTATAAAACTACTATTATTATGCTTCTACTAGCATCACGCAAAAGCTACAGGAAACTTGGATCTTATTTTACAAGTTACAATGAAAGGACGCAGAGATAATAAGGGTGATGTTAGAGCGCAATGTAATTGACTAATAAAACGTTAGTCGAGAAAATAATACGTAATAATTTCAATAGAGTAATAAATAAAGTAGTAAACAAGATCCCAAACAGTTACTCTGAAGAAGTTCGGAGGATTACCGTTTAGCTTTCTATCTTAATAAAACTGTCGGGAGTCGAACTCCTTCGTAGCTCTTTATGTAAATGAATGTGTGTCAGTGGCTCTTAATATTTTTGAAAGAAGTATTTATATTTTCTAAAATTAAATATAGAAATGCGAATGGGATTTGTGACTGAAATATATAATAACATTGTATTTACAAAAAAATATATATGGCACTTTTTCTTTTTGATATATCCCCATGGCTTATAATTGTTTTACACACATTTACACACTGATATATTAATTGAAATGAAAGTTGAAAAAACGGAGGAGAAGACTATCTTACAGTTTTTTCTATACTTAATTGTCTAAATAATGAAAATGAATATAAGACGCTGTGACTTGAGTTGATAGAGAAATTAAAATTTTCTTCAATACAATGACACTTTTATATTTCAGACAAAATCTGCGACATGAAATATGTAAAAATGTAACTTTTTCTTGCATATAGCTCTGGCAGCATATAAATAAACAAGAAAAATATGATTCTAGCCATGAGGCCTCTGACACTCGCCTAGTTTGCATATATGCTAATGCAGCGCTGCAGCTGCTCTGTTAACTAAGTTAGTGATGAATTGACATCACATTTCGCGATGACGATGGTTTTAAATACCAACTGCCACTATGGTCCACAGGCTACTGATTAAGAACCACTGACTTTGAGTGATAGACGCATAATTTAACTTCAAGGCAATTTAAATTTACAGCAAAAAATAGTTTTAACTCAGTTTAAGTAACTGAATAACGTAATCTGTCATAAGTGACTACGTATATAATGTTTTTATACCGTTTATGCTTTTATGAGTAATTACTGGTATAAAATAAGGTTATCCTACTGATATTATAAACGTGAATGTTTGTATGGATGTTTGTCTCCTTCACGCTCAAATGGCTCAATGGAAATGGATGAAATTTGGTACCAAGATAGGTACCAAGATATCCTGGATCAACAATTGCCTACTTTGATCCCGGAAAAGTGCAGTGTTCCCGTGGGATTACTTATTCACTGCGGGTAACACCGCGGGGCGCAGCTAGTAATACAAATAAATAAATAAGGTACCTTTCACAAAGCGCCACTAAGCGTAGCTCGTACTATGGGAAGCAGATTACAGAGAATACTTATATTTTTTTTTAACTCATAGTCACAATACCTACCTACAGTACAATTTAATATATAAAATATGTAATTAAGTTTAAGTTATATATTATTGTGATTTAAATAACTACCAACTGAGCTGTGAGTCCGGTCAATAGTCAAATAGTGATAGTCAATGGTGGGTGGGCTTCACGACTGTGATGGACCTGTGATGCTGCGGCTTCTTCCCTAAAAGCAATTCATTTTCGTTTATTTTAAAAAACATTTTTTATTACTTGCCACACTTATTTTTTTTTTATTAATAATTAATTACTTACAGTGATACACATGAGAAAATATCAAGTTCACTAGCCTATATGTAAAAACAGGTGTTTTCCTAAAAAAAAACAGAGACAGATGTGCCTTGGGATATACAATCTATCTAACTAGTTAGAAAGTTTGCGAGACTCTAGTGAATATGTTTTTCTTAGGAGATTGAAAAAATATTTGGCACAGAAGAAATTTACATACTATACCGACAGATGTTCGGTCGGCTCCAACGGTTCGCTCATCGAATTTTCTTGATTGTTCAAACCGATTTAGGCATGTTTTAGGATTCATAACTTTACGTTTTACTACGGTATTCAAAATATTGGCCTCTAAAATAGTTTTTGGATTCTGTGTAAGTTTTAAATTATGATCTTCTTTAAATTACCATGTATTTATTCAGTATAGAAAATAGCACGTCATTCAACAGCCCATAAACTATCTATAAAATCAATAAAAATATCTGTTAAAAACCATCGTTCCATTCCTGCGTAAAAGAAGGACAAAATGTCAATGCAGGTTGGCTGTGGTGAAGTACTTATATTTATCGTCTCTATTAAATGCTACTCTGTTCAAATGAAGAAGTGGTGCAGAAGTTACCCGCCAATTACCCTCTCCAAAAACCATAAACTCACTTTTCCTGACGCTGTACTACAACCCATTAGATTTATCATAAAACAGAGATGCCTTTTTAATGGCGGAGTTGGTTGAGCTTCCTACTTTGTAGTGAGAAAATGCATCAAACTATCATGCATCTCGACTTAAAGCGATGAGCACCCGGTTTCTCTTACAATAGTTTTTAAAGTCTAAAATGCTTACGAGTACCTACCGAATAACCATTGACCATTGCGAATAAAAACCCCTAAGCCCCGTTTCTAAATATGTGTCGCGATTGGATTTTCTATATTCCCAATGAACCCACTACATAAAAAAAAGTGCGCTGACTGGGATTTAAATCCCAAACGGGCCCGCTGATGCAGTGTTTATTGGGCCAGGTACTAACTCGATATTTTTGTGGTATTTTCCGTAGGTAATCCCAGTGACAAATTATTAGTCCTGAAGACTAATGTCCGTATAAAGGACATTAGTCCTTTGACATTTTCATTCCTTATCATGTCATTTATAGCTTCTTGCACAGGTATTACTTAATATCTGACATACTAACTCTCGAAAGTATAGCAGACTTATACGAAGCCGCAGACCACATTTATAGAAACCACTTGGTCCAAATTGCCTGGGGATCGATACATGTACTTACTGCTATTGACGGTTCAGTAGGCACAGGATTCAGAATAGCTAGCATCTGACTGCATAACTTACGCCCCTTTTGGAACTGGCGTCTGAAGAAATTCACAACTGCATATCGAGGAAATGTGTAAAGTGCAATTTTCATCTGGTATCACTATATCTATTTTGGTTATAAGAACTCTAAATACCTCAGTTGATACCTTCAGGTAATTTTGTAAACAGATAGTTTACTACACAGATAGTGTAGGTACATATTTATTCCCTGCACAAAGTTTCCCGTTTTAAGAACAAAATTGCAACAAAAATGCATATGACAAACGTCCACGTCAAAATGTCCACGTAAATTATTATGTAATAAAAAAATTAAGATAGATTTTGGAAAAATACAACTTGTATTGTACAATAGTACGGCATAACGTTATAAAAAGAATAGAATATTCGTTCTAAAAGGCAATAATAATCTACTCAAATTTAATCGCGGAGAAAATCTAAAGCTACCGTAAGGTCTTCTCGTTCATAAATCCTCCAGATTACTTTGAAAACTTGAATTATCTGAGGAAAAAGGGAACGCTTTTATTGAAAAACAATACGCTGAAACTTCATAACGACAGTTCCCAATAAGAGAAGTAAAATGTTAAATCAATTCAATACTCACAAATCCGTAATACGGAACGATAAACATTCCAATCTATTCTGTGCTTACTCGTCGCTTCGTGTTGATCCAATACAATTTATTTTAAAGAGTTTTCACAGTGAGTACCGAATACTTCAGATTTGAATGTTCTACAAATTTTTGTACAATTATTACGCATAATAAATATTTATTTATTCTTGCTCGTCATTTTTAATGGGAATTTTAATGGGAATGGAGAACGGTCTACTCAATAATGAGACTCAGCAATCAGAATAGTTTAACAAAGCAAACTTGCCATAGCAAGCTTGCTGTAGTAATAACACTAAGAGCTCCAGAAGAAAACACTTGATAAATTCTAAGATTCGCTAACAGGCAACGCACAGCTTAAACCAGTATGTTAGAACCATTACATTTAGCAGAGTTTGTATAACGATAGTGAGTGCAATATACTTTTTGAAAATTTATACCCTAAGGGGGTTAAATAGGAAATGAAGGTTTGCATGGGAGTACGTTATTTTTGAAGTGAAAAATATGGTATTCGGTGTTGAAGCATCAATTTATTTAAAAGTTCGTTAAAGGTTCTTCAGTGTATTTGTAATTTTTTATGGTATATTTAATAGATTTGTAAAACTCAATAATTTTGTATTTCAGTTTATGTTCCTAAGATTTTACGATGTTTCACAAGGTTTGTCGTGGAAAACTCCCAGTATACCTATTTTGGTGTTGCATTACGAGCATCTCTGTATTTTAGATTGACGGACGATACGACTTCAGTACTTACTGAAGGCCTTAGTAGTATTACTTTTATTATGGGCAGGGGAGACACAAAAATACTTATTAAAAAATGTTATGAAAACCTTCAGAAAGACTTAAATACTCTTCAAGGCAACTATTGTTTATAGTGGGTAACTATCCATTTATATTAGCATGACGGTCTATTTAGCAAAAGTTCATATCGATTGTGGGGTTGTCGTCGAGGCTAGTCAGTGCACAGGCCGTGAAAAACCAGTCGCCCTCATGACAGTCCACTGACTAGACGTCTATAACACAGTCAACAATGAACCTTAATCCGCACTAATTCGGTAGAGATTTATAAAAATCTATCGTGAAAAGTTATCCACGGGTGAGATTTTTCACATCCTACATTCAACAGCGTCATTTCTAGTGGAAAATTGCAGCGATGTGGAATATTGTTAGCGTAAGTAACGTTAACATAACACTGATTAATTAATCAGCGTTATATTAACATTACTAACGTTGAGGTCAGATTATTCGTGTGAAAAGTCCATCGAATCATTCGAGGGGTTTAATTAAAAAGAAACTGGTGTCTTAACGCCAAATTCTGTACTGCAAATGGCTGAAATTGAGCTTAGGAAGCTGGTGAAATGACTTAGAACGATATATAGGTAAATTATTCTGCACTAGGCGGATTAAGTTGCGGGCAGTAGTAGCTAGATAATACATAATAATGATTCAATTCATTTCAATTTCAATTTGAGCAGTAGAACTGTCGCCAAGTTCGTCCGGGGAAGTACTGCCACCATGCTCATTTCTGCCGCCAAGCAGTAACGCGTACGCGTTACTGTGTTCCGGTTTGAAAGGTGTGGTTGCCGGTGAAATTACAGGCACATGAGACATTCCACCTACACGTCTCAGAGTTATGGGCGCATACGATGCGACTTGAGTATTGTCGTATCTAGTAGGGGAGGACCCAAGTCGCATCGGTTGTTATGGGCCGAGGTTACCACTTACCACCAGGTGGGCCGTCGGCTCGTTCCGTAACTAAATAACACAAAAAAAAAAAAAAAACAAGGTACAAACATTTTTAAGAAAGTTTTTTAGGACATTTCAACCAATTAAATTTCTAAAGCTGTGTAGGTAGCAGACGTGTCTATTTAGTGATGACTGTTAGACTTTACTGAGGAGTGATAGACATGGCTGCCACATACACCTCTGTCATCTTGCTAGACGCTCTTGGTACGTCAAATGAATGAACTGAGTAGTCTGGTTTCCATATCATGGATTTTTCCTATCACTTTACGTTCAAATGATACCTACAAACTAAGACCACTCATTTTAAAAGAAAATTTGTGAAAAAAATACATTTGAATAGGCATAAGGAAAGAAATAATATATAAATATAGATGATAGGAAATAAATATAATAATAAAAGTCACTTCACAACTCCCAAAACAGATAGATTTATTTGAACGTTTCAAACTTATTAAATGCTGTACTTATGCTGAAATCGATTTAATCATAACTTGATGGAAGAGCAGGGCGCTTGCTCTGCAATTCATTGCAGTTCAAACCGAGCGTTGGATCTCGGTGAGAACTTGGACTGCATAAAATAATATTTTAGCGCAGGAATTTAATCATAGTTAGCTTAAGATTATGAAATACTAGCTTTCACCCGCTTGGTACCGGAATCCAAGTAACCTGTTTGTTATTCCAAGTCATTCTCTATCTATGTTCAATATTTCAGCCAAATTGGTTCCTAATTATGGCATGAAAGAAAGACAAAAAGAAAAAAACATCCAAATATTTCAACAAACAAACTTTCGCATTTTGAATATGTGTGATGTGATATATCAAAATATTTTATTAATATTTTAGTAAAATATATTCCCCGGCTCCTGGATTACGTAAGAATACTTTACTCCATGTAAATTTAAGCAGAGTTATTCATGGGAACACTGATGGCGATGAGTTCACCACTTGTCACGTCTTCGTTTAAAGGTTAAAATAATACATGAGGTGAAAAGAAGCTCTGAGACTACTCTTCTGCATTCGCGTATAGCCCGAATATTAGTTATAACATGGTTAAGCATATGAGAAAAATAAATTCACTACTTCATGTTCAGAATCGAAAAGTATAGTCGGTTTGGGTATATCTACTCGTGTAAGACTTGGCCATCTGGCCAATATTGCCTCCAGTTTTATGAATTGAAATCTTTTTGCTTCCCGAAGAACTGAGAGAAATCTGTCATTTTCCTCTTTTACGCAGTTTGAACTTTTTGACCGAGGCGCGCTAATATTTTATTAACTGCTCAAGAAATAGTTTTAAAAATATACTTTTATACTTGCCTATTCACATTTGAGTCGTTATTAAGTCCAAATACTTCATATCCGTAGAATTCATTATGAAATGGCTTTGAAAATTAATTATTATTAATTAATTATATTCAAAATAAGTTCACGCGTACTATTTAACTTTGACACTTGTTCA
Organism: Chesias legatella; assembly: GCA_947359385.1. Classification (NCBI taxonomy): domain Eukaryota; kingdom Metazoa; phylum Arthropoda; class Insecta; order Lepidoptera; family Geometridae; genus Chesias; species Chesias legatella. The sequence goes on from OX375768.1 coordinate 6,907,136, forward strand.
AACTCTGTTCGACCTTAAGATGAGTAGTCAATAAGCTTGTAATTTAAGAAAATATAATTAAAGTCACGCTCATTTATTACGCTTACTTTGACGTCTGTTTTGACTTGAATTTAAACCAAAGCTCAGGCGTAAAATCAAAAAGACTACGAATAAATATTGCATCACTAAAAAGTTAATGAATACTTCGTTGATGAGCTTCCCAAGACTCAAAGGGTCGGGTCCATGAAATATCAGAGACATTATAATAACAAGCGATTACGCAAAACAAAATGTTTCACAAACCCCATTGAAGTAAAGTGCTTAAAGTAGATACTTACGTAGAAAATGGAAAATTGTTTTCATTCGACTGAAATTCGCCAGACGAGGTGGACCGAACTTCAGAATTACGCCAAATTGTTTCAGAAGGCGGAGTAAGCTGTAGTCTTGCTTCGTTAGCTGCTGCTAAGTTTGTTGGACTTGTTTTTCCCTAATTCATTAAATAGTTTGCTTTAAGGTTGTTGTAATTTTTTATCAATTTAATTATAATTTAGTTACAATTACACACTGCAACCTCTACGTAAATTATAATAATGGGCCAAACATTTTGTGTATTGGTATTTCGTCAAATAGTTATTACCTAGCGACAATATTTGTTTATAAACTCTTTCTAGATACAGATTTAGAGACAGACCTTAAAAAAATTACAGCTGAAGCAGTTAAAAAGTAGATCTGCTTATTATGTTTAAAATTAATATTGGTGGACATTTCACAGCACCGTCATTTAGAGCTAAATAAACATAGCTTGTACTATAAATAACTAATATAATAGACATGTATATTTTTAGCAGACACAAATTTTATCAATCAATCAATTAATTTATTTTATGAATGCACATACATATTAATGCATATAAAGACACCGGAACAGAAAAAAACATCTATGTGCGCCACACAAATGTTCTGGGTGGGATTCGAACACACGACCTACATGGCAGAAAGCCCAGTTACCGGAGCTGTGAATCCATTCCAGTTTAATCTTATTTAAAAAAATCATGAACTGTATTTTCAGTCTAAATTGAGGCCTGATTTATTATCCCCAGAGAAAACCCGACTAGGACACAGTTCAACTGATAAAACATTACTTATAGCCCCTTGAGACTGTGGCAACAATTTATTGTTTCATAGGATTACTTTTTTATATAGGTATTTCTTAAACTTTTGCCATCGGAAACATGTTCATCTGATATTTACGGTTTTATTTAATCGCGTTATTACCTTTTATCACAACGTTATAAAGTCAAAAGTCAAAGTCAAAAGCTTTTATTTGCATAGAATTCATAAAAAAATGGCTTGGAAACGTCAATATTATTCAAAACATAAGGTCACGCGTACTTATCGATAAGTTTGATGCCTGTTCAAACTCTATCCGACACTCCATGGGGAAGAACAGACAAGAAACCCCTAATGGAGGGTTTCCTTTTTTTCGAGAGCGATTATATATAACGGACTCTAATTTACCACAACAGCCTATCCAGATTGATATAGGCCATATGCCTTCAAACTTTTGGCTCTAGAATATGTCGTTTTCCTCACAACGTTATCACCGTTTAGAAAACTTAGTATCGTGGGGCTTTGAGACCGCATAAAAAATAAAATACAATGTGACGTTTTTATAGCCAATAGGGTACACAAAACAAACAACCAATAACAAACTTTCAGCATACCACTAAATGTTGGCCGCGGCCTGGAACCGAACCTCTCACTTTGCAAGCAGGTTTCCTAACAACTAACCAATGGAGCCATCATTTTTCAAGCGAAATACTCATCGCACACTCTTACTTCAACTAGGGTCTTATTTCAACCACCACGCTCTAATGATTTAAATAACTTTTTAGAGGTCGTCTATTGAAGGCATCCACTTAATTTAAGTAACTCATTATTTCAACTCAAAAACCGAAATCGTACAAACGTAACCGTGCCCCGGCAGCAGATTAGAAGCAACGTCGAAATCCACATTAAAATTATTCAATTCAGGCGACAAGCGTTCATACATTATTCACTAGTCCTATCCCAGAGTTCTAATTCTACCGCGGTTGTTTTTGTTGTTCTAAGCTAGAATATAGTGGTTGGATCTGAGCTTCTTAACGAGATCAGGGACACGATTCGCAGAGCTATGAGTTTGAAACTTAAAGTTAATCTTAACTTCAAGTTCTGGAGAACTACCTATCAATTTAATTTATGTCAAACTAGAAGGCTTTTTGAATTAATAAAAAACCTGTAAATATCAGGGAACTGTAGTTTCATCTTTAATTTGTAAATGAATGACAACTCCAGTAGCAGTTCTCTACGTAAACAGCAGGCTAGACTGTGTTCCAGTAGAAAAGACGTGATATAAAACGTGTACTTCTCTCTCATACACGTAGTGATCATGATGGAAGTAGATGCTTCAGGTAGATCATTATTACGTGTCCACTATACGAGTATGTATGACACCCAATAAAAAAACAGTTATGTTTTTCATTCAAAATTAGAAAAGCTGTTGATGTTGCGTATGACATTTTATGTGTAGGTTGGTCTTCAGTGATTTTAAAGAGCCTTCACTTTAAATCTTTGGCTTGACATTTATCTCTTTTATAAAGAACCCTTGACCTGTGCGGAGCATCCTCGCTTCTGTAAAGAGATTTCATTCTTCAGCGACAGTGGCAAAAGAAATATGAATGTACGTCTTACGAAATAATTTTGATACGAAGTATACATAGATTTGTTTATTTAATAAAAATAAAAAAAAGAATTATAATATTATATTAATAATTTATTAAAAACGAAATTAAATTCATTTCAAATTTGATTTTGTTTGCAAAGTAGTTCGTCTCACTCTAACTCAAAGTGTTTTATGCATAATGCAACTATTTTCACCAGGAGTATTCATCGCTCTCTCTAGTCGTAATATACTCGTAAGTACTACACAGTGGAAATCCAACAGCGGCTTCGCTATGTATAACCTATTCGTGAACCGTTTGTGGATTGTAAGGTTATTCGAAGTTGTAGCTGCACGCAATTTTGACAGCTGTTGGAGCTGTTTACGTTCTGTCTTGACACAGGGCGTTGGTCCGTTAATGTACGGCATGGTGGGGTTTCTTGCTTGCTTGATGCAATCAGGCTGGTGCGTCAACGTTGATGAGGTGACCTAAGCAATTAAGACAATGCACTGCACCTTAGAAACCTTAGAAAATACCTCTGAAGTATTTTATGCTCAAGACCTTAATATATACTTGTGCAAGTTTTACTTGGCAGATATACTTCTATGAAAAATATTACAGGTTTTTGAAGATTGAAGTAGGTGGCGCATTATTTCGCACCGTGCAATGTGCGATGTAAGAATACCGTCAGTTTTTCCCGCACTAACTGAATTACAGGCCACAAAGCGACCGGCACCCTGTTTGAATAATTCATAGTCTGTTTTGTTACCGCTACGGTCTGATCTTCGAGACCGAAGGAAAACATTCCAGGTAACCACGGCCAGAAGTAATCCGTCGTCAGGATGAATGAAGTGTGCATGAAATGAAGTAAATGCATTTTACAAGATCTTTTGTCACAATTTGCTCGTTATAGCCATCAGTTCACTTTGCACGGATATTAGTCTACTATCCTCAAATGAGCCAGAACGGGCTATGATCCACCGCGAGAGGGTAAATGTCCAATGACATCGAATTTTTGGTTCTTGGCTTCGATGTCAAGTCGTCAGGCGATGACAGCTCAGTTGATAGTGACTACGAATAACGATCTGTAGGTAGTGGGTTCGAATACTACAATGAGATCGAGGTTATAATAAAGAAAAATGTTGTAAGAAAAGCCTATGATTAGTCGATAAGTAGTCAAGCATAATGTAACAACAAAACACAAAAAATAATTGTAAACAAATGTCAATTTCTGCAAGTTTTCTTCGTGAAACTCATCTTTCCCTTCTTCGATTTTGAGTCTATGATCCTCGGATTGGCAGTAGGGAGTCGGTACCCATACCACTAGACTACTAGGTTACGACTTTAGTCATATTTTACAGCAATGTGAGTTCTAGCATATATATTAAACCAGTGGTAATGAAAATAAAAGGCCCCAACGCGACCGGCAACCGGCCTGAATATGTCATGTTTTGTTATCGCAACCGCCGCCGCCGCCGCGCCCCGATAACGAGGCGAAAGCAAATATATACAAACGCTTTGCATATTGTCCAAGTATAGGTTTTCATGCTTATACATAATATTATCAAATATATACACACTCTCACCCCTAGTTTAGAATTACCTGTGTCGCAGGCTATTAAGCATATGAAGTTAAGAATAATAACTTCAGGAACAATAATAATATTAAATTTTTAAATAAATTTATATTCAAAATCTATAATTGTCACAATTTAAGACCATTTTATAAATCGTTACATAAGTAAAATTACCATGATGACCGACCAATGAATGAATACACAATAGTTAAGATTCGTCGATAGCAAAGCACAGGAAACCGTGGCCTCCACACGCGACATTCACCCACATCCCCTACTATTTACTCGTGAACTTGACCACAGTGAAGGTATGTTAACTTGACATTCAAACTTACCTTATCATTACTGCACTGGTTACGTGCAAATTGTAGCTCCTGCCTACGAAGTACCTACACATATGTACGCAGCGTTTGTTTGTGTGTTTATTAACATACAAAGCAAGTACAACAAGGAACTCATACTTAAAGCTCAGGTACCTACTCATTCTGTGATACAATGACGTTGGCAGTAAAGTGTTCAAAGTGAATTGTTTTATTTTATGTAGCCCATTTTTAGCTTTAGAGCACACTTGTAGATTTTCTTGTCTCCATAATTTTCTTTCCAGTATACATTAACCAAAGCAAACAGTAATTAGCTCCTGACACAAACGTGAGGACCGCGAGTAAAATACAAACGACAAAGTTGCTGAAATTGCAAGCCAGTTTTACTGTTCGCGTACTTAGCGTGGAATACTGACAAAAAGCTCGTCAAGTCACAAATGCGCCAACTATTTGGAGGTTTGAAAAATAAAAAAGACGTGTGGCACTCGGAGACTGCCGCGGTAAAGCTATTGCGCGTGATATTTCAAAAAGTCATTAAAAGTTCTGGTATTTATCGATAGATGGAACTAAAAAGTATCACCGCTGTGCCGGTCGGAGTGGGGGGTGTTAGGTTTTTTCGTTACGGAATTTTTGGATTCGGTCTCCACGCTCAAGGCCCGCGATAGAAGCTATGCAATAGCTTAATAAATCAATACCTTCCTAAACCTAGCTTCTATGCATTAACAGAAATCACGAACTAAGGAGAGCAGATAATGTCGTAAACCGAAAACCTGTGTGTGGAGTGAAACAAGAGCCATCATCGGGGACAAAGTTTGTGCGTATCAGTTGATAACCCTCGGTAAAGTTTCCAGAAGCCGTCTTTAACACCCTTTCAGGCCCATACTTGGCCCGTATTATAAACCCGCAGAAGAACAATAGTAGCGGTTCGTTCCATTAGTATTATTAGAAAGTCAACCTTGCCCTTCAGCCGAGCATCGGCAACGGGTGCACGCTAACGGTGGAAAACATACCTCCATATGGTAAATGAAGGTTACGTAACCATACTAAGTATTATTTGCTGTTGAAATGGAACTGTACTGGGGTGTTAATATGTATCCATTTACAAAAAGTACATAAGTATTCTATCAGTGCCTGGTATTTTTTTTATTTTTTTTTATTTTTTTATGTGATTCAGTTACGGAACGAGCCGACGGCCCACCTGGTGTTAAGTGGTAACCTCTGCCCATAACAACCGAAGCGACTTGGGTCCTCCCTTACTAGGTACGACAAGACCCAAGTCGCATCGTATGCGCCCGTAACTCTGAGACGTGTAGGTGGAATGTCTCTTGTGCCTGTAATTTCACCGGCAACCACACCTTTCAAACCGGAACACAGTAACGTGAATGCGTTACTGCTTGGCAGCAGAAATAGGCATGGTGGCAGTACTTACCCGGACGAACTTGGCGAGAGTTCTACTGCTCTTAATACGAGCTATTCTTATTCACCCGGGGGACACGTGTGTAGGGATTTAATTATCACCTACGGACGCGAGCAACGTGCCCCCCCAATAACTCTAAGCTGGATAACGTACGCAATTTGTGTAAGCCAATACACAAGTTGATACCTGGAACTTTGCTACTCCCACATGATCACAACTTCCGTTTTCCCAATAATTTGCGGTCACTTCTGAAATTGCGTCGCCCGGCAGGCAGACTCCGCTCCAACGATCTTCGTAACTCGCTATTTCACCCCAGGGATTACACCCGATCGAGAATTCGTATATAAAATACCCAGATTAGTTTGTGAAACCATAGCCTCTGAGATCTTCCAGCCAATAGGTACTGATTCAGTTTGAAAATTAGCTTGTGTTAAGAAGACCTGTTGAATTCGAGATTTGAATTTTTATTATATATAAAACGATTATAGACCATTCTAGCTTAAAATATAAAAATATACAAATAGAATCAGATTAAATTGAGTAAGCCACTTCAGAAGAGTACGTTCGGTTATTGTAAATTTTCTTCGTAGGTGAAACCGAGTGTCTGTGGTTATAAATCATTTTTAATTATAGTTAATCTTGTTTACTTGCTTCTTTGTAAAGACTGAAGTGGCGGCCAACTTCAAGTTATTCTTGGCTTATTGTCCACTTTAGAATATTTTCACCGTGCCCGCCATTATCTGCCTGAATTTTGATTCTAAGACTAAAAAGCTTTAGCATCTAAATTGTTACGGGAAGTTCAAATAACTATTTAGCTTATGTAGTTGACATTTTAAGTAATGCGCTGCACTGCAACTAAGACTACTTTTTATGAAAAAAAAGGTATTCCTTCCTATCCATGAAATAAACTTTCAAATTTAAATTAATAAATATTATATTGTGTCCACTTATTAATTGAAATACAGTTAATTTGTATCAATATCGTCCAATTAATTCCCAAGTACTCGGTAAAATATCGTTTATTTTCAAAACAGAGCTCGACAAACACTTCTGATGACAAAGTTCTTTATTATTCAGTCCGGTTATGTAAGCATTTAGCAAACAACCTTTATAACTTGTTGCCTCTATTAATTTAAAATTAATTGAAAATGGAAACCCATTAAACAAAAAGTTCTTAATCAAATGTTTTAGCTACTTGGAAGAGTCGCATACATTAATTAATATCCAGTCGAAATTGTGATCAAGAGAATTTTCACCTTATAAAAAAAAAACATAAACATAAAAAGTTGTTTTGTTTCATTTATTTATCTGGAGTTCGCGCACTCTTAAGGGTGTGTTTTATCTAGCGTTAAAGCGCTTAAAGCCTGTTGACCCATCGTAAAATATGCAGCGAATGGTGTAGAAATAGCCGTCCATTTTCTATTTGTCGTCGGGACGAGAACAGTTGCCGTTTTGTGACCAGTTTCAATAAATTTCACGGATACTCGCCTTCTGACTGTCACTTACATGGCGTTGCCAATAAATGCAACGTAAAAACCGGTTTCACTTGTATTGCGGTGACCATATTTTCATCGGAAGTACCTATAGGATTTTGTCGGTCGTGCGTTTACGCCGGTTGTTCTTGCCTGCGAATAAAATGAATAAAACTGCGCTACTGCTACTAATCTTGTCACTGACTGTTGATGCTGGATGGCAAAAGGTTTAAATTGCGCCTCAAAGACTCACCATTCTTGCACCTGACACAAGTCTTCAAATGTTTGGTTCAAAGACGGTTTGTTCACGCATTCCTTCACCGTTTTGAAAACGTGCTATTGCACTCATAAATTTTTCAAGTGAAAAACTTATTGGAGTACTTCTACAAGGTGTTGAATCAATGACCGCCAGATTGAAACTCGGGGTCGACAGGAAGAGACCACTCTGTTTTTTAAACTTATTTAGCTATAAACTGTCATGACTAAATAAACTTTTTAAGAAAACGATAGATATACAATAACAAGCATACAAGCATATAAAAGATAACAAGCGTTACTGAATCCTCCTATAGTCTATTGATGGAACTTTAAATAAGTGAGACACTCACGCTTTCACGCCCTGAACACCAAGTGTTGGGACTTTCAGAAAAAAAAAAAAACAGAAAACCATAATTATAAAGAGATTTCAGAGATATTACTACTCTCCCTTATTTTGGAAACACTGGCAAGTAAACTTTAAACTCTGGTAAATTTTGGCTTCATGTAACCTGAGCCTTAACTTTAGTTATACCTAATTAAAAGTAAGTTATAAAATATGCAGAAAATGCAAAGTTCATGTAATGTTACAAACATTGCATGAACTTTGTAGGTAGTTGAGATTTTAAAATCTTGTTGTGTCCTAGTACTATAAATTCCGAGACATGTGTCAAGCACACGAAAGGAGCCTCTTTGAGGCGCACTTAAAATTCTTTCACCACACTGGTTCGAGAGAACCAGAGACTAGAATAGAATAGAGTATCTACTTTGTAATGTCACCCAAAAAGGCTTTACGTATCCAGTCCGGGGTGAGATGATGGGGCATTGTATAGGAATTACTAAAATATTTCTGGGTTAATCATAGATCTTCTGAAATTATTGAAAAAGCTGTGCTGCTACACCATTGACTATTTTCCATGTTTTTCTTTCACATTACAATAACAAACGTTTACGATAAATATAAAAATTCTTATTCGGATGTGAAGAATTTCAATCAACAAAAACAAATACTACATTATTTCACTTCTAGTTAGAATTCATCGCACAAGTTCATATAACTTTCATAAATAAACACAAATCCAAATAGTTCATATTTGATTGCTAAATGTTGAGTACGTTTATTCAGTGGAGTTAATAAAAAAAAATTTGGTGTTTTATGCAAAGTAGTATGCAAAGCTTGTACCATTGGATCCAGATAACAAATAGAATAAAAAAATTATTTTGTGAATTACATACATATAGTACAAAACACCCAGCCAGACGCACAAGGAAGAATCTTTTTTGGCGCAAATTTTTGGTCTGCGAGGGAATCGAACCCCGATCACAGCAGCCGCAAGTACAATAGGCTTACTACTACTAACTAGTCTGTAAGCCACTCAAGCTAAGCTGTGTAGCAAATTAATTTGGAAACTGGTTCTAATTTAAATGCTGTCGCGTACATGCATAACCAAACCTGTAGAAAATGTGCTTGGAGTTCTCCAAACACTATTGCCTAAGCCTTTATAATCAACTAAGTTACGCCCAACCATAGTAGATCTAGAGAGTAGAGAGCATGGTATCCGATTACTTAGGGCACTTTCAATTTGAATGTAGTGGTATATTTGTACTATCAGTAATACTGGTTCGATTCCGGATCAGGCGAAGACCATTGAGATTCTAAAATTATATGTAAGGTGAATAACTGTTAGAAGAATAGGATGACCTGGATTCTAAATTAAACACTAGGAATCCTGACTGCATCAATTAAAATTTCACTGCTACTAAAAACATGAAATATATAATTCCAGCGTATTATACAATAAAAAAATGATCGGCATGTATCGTATACCTAAGTGGTGCCAGTGCTTTTCATATTTTATACAAAGGCTATTATGTAATCACAAAATAAAAAATGTATATATAATTGGGCACAATGGAATGTACAATAATAAGCTAATAATTGTATTATACTGTTTGAAAACGATGTAGGAGAGGTGAAAAGTCGTATTATGTCACCCGTAGGTTAAGTTAAATCAGTCATAAACCCCAAAGGTTATGCTTATCGTTTACTATGCTCTAGATTCAATATACCTTTATCGAAATTCATGTAATATGATGTGCATGCATAGTAGGCACCTTAGCCGTAGCATAATTAACCATATTAGCAGTTTCTAATACGAGTATATAGTGCTTGCGTATCAGTTTACCGTAGTACGTAACTCGTAAGTGCTCGAAACGGCTGAAGCAAACTAGTGAAGTAACCAAAATATTCTAACAACCAAACAAAAGATCTCAGTGATTTAAACCGATAATACCGATTTTTAGGTTAATTATTTATTATTTATATATTTTTTGACTATCTAAAAGACCAGCTATGTTATAATTTAAGGTTTTGATGAGTAAGGATGAATTTTAAGATCACTGCAAATACATAATACAAATACTGTGACGTCATAAATTACTATTTTAGAAAGAGAAAAATGTACGAAAATAATAAGTATTATGTCTTGTAAATATTGACATAATTATATTAAACTGCTACATGATTATGCAATAATATTGCATAAATATTTAATTATTTATTTGGGAATAATGTAAAAACTAAAATCATCCTAACAAGGCACTGAAATACCTGAACTTTTTCACCTCACTTGTTCTAGCCATTGGCATAAAAAAGTAGTAAAATTTGCCTCAACGATTTCTTTACATTTGTCCGTCACATTACGCTTCACTCGTCGTGCTGACTCTTGATGTTCACCGCCCTGCGTTTGCTGCAATCTGGGCTAAGTATGTCACGCAGATTAGCACAGACGACAGAGTGCATTATGTGGCACTTGGTGGGTATTTAATTTTGTTCGCTAAATTATGCGACATAGAGTGTGATTCCTCGTTCAACTCATTAAATATTTATCTACGTACTAAAAATTAATTTGACTTCTAGTTTACTACTTTTGGTTAAATATTGTACAGTTAGGTAATTAGTAAACTTTTGTGCGTAAATGATTTTCATACCGATGTGTATAAAGATGTTTTTTTTTATCTTTTATACTAAGCAAGTTAGAATACATGATTTCTAATGAACATCATTTTTATGTATTATCATTAATATGTGGTACTACTTGGGTAAATTATTATTTTCCTTGTCAGACAATAATTCCATATTATGAGGCAGATTAGATCTCAAGGACTAGAAGGGGTGTCTCTTCAAACCTCATATAATCAGCCAATTTCGCTTTAGCTACCCAAAAGCTTTCACAAAATAAGAGATTTTCTTAAGCCTGGATTATCCTAAGCTTTCTTATTTTTTGCAAAATACAGACTGCACTAAATGGACAAGTTATTTAATACTGCCAGTCATAACTCTAAGATTTTTCAATGATAATAGCTGTGAACACTAATTTTAAACTAGAATGCCGAAGCTGAAAGATCTTGTATTTAGCTTTCAACGAGAAATATAGCGTAACCTTGCTACGTAGAGCATCTGCGAATTAACTCACTCAGTTGGGCGGATGTAACTTTTAATCCAAATTTTGGCTGCGTTTGCATATTGCTAGTAACTGGAGGGTGCACAAGCTACTGGCAGACACGAACTGTGGAAGGAGTAACTCGACGAATGGTCTCATACAACATGTAAAAAAAACAACAGTACATACGCAGTTCTTAGACTCTACTTGGATTAGTAACAGTCAATAAATTAGCAGGGTTTAGTGCTATATATTATATTGTGTGATTAATTAGTAAACCTACATTGTATTTTGAAAAACAAAGCGACATATTTGTATCATTGAAAAAGCTCTTCTAATAAAAATAATAAAAAATATAAATTAAAAGCAACTGTACAACTGTCCAGTTTCCTGGGCCAGTATAAACGGGCCATGTAGATATAATTTCCACTAAACCACCAGGAATGCCCGAAATTGTACTTGCTGTATAAACTTTGAATTTGCGGGAAGCAACGGGTGCTAATAAGCTCACGGCCATTTGGTGCACAGTTGCCAAGGTTGTAACCTATTTGAGGGAACATGCACTTTTTGTTGTTCTTAAATTAGATTCATTTACGAGTAAGTTGTCAGCCCTAATTTATTCGTTATGTGACAATTTTACTATTCTGAGCGCTGGGTCAAACACTTGAACAATGTAAACAGATCTTAATACACGCTGGACACGTACCTACATTCAAGGGTGATAAAGACAGTGATATTTACTAAACTCGCGCATACGCAAAATTTGTATAAGGTTTGAAGTTGTGTAATATCGTGAGGTGGTAACGGTGGGTTCCGCCCGCCGTCCGCTACATGCGTACGCCACAGTCGTATCCCAATAATGATATAATTCATGGTACTCCATTTTTCAAGGTTTCAGTAGGTATTTTGGTATTGTTAAATATTTCTCAACGGGTCCTATCAATACAAAGTTTAAATTGATGGCTGCAATTATTTAAACGTAAGGGTCAATTTTTGTGGACCACGCATGAGCTGGAAGTTCAATGCACGATTACAACCAAAAATAACTATGAGAATTTGGGTTGAGATAATTCTTGTAACTAAATATTGCTGAAGATAAAATTTCCATTCCTCGTAGCGTATACGAGCAACCTTACCACAGGAAAAACGATAGAAGAACTGCTAACATAGCAGCATTTTTCATGAATCCCAAAGGATTTCCTTCTGCCCCAGTTGATGGAATTCACTCGATGTTTCCAGCGATGTGAGCGAGATATATTTTGAATGTATAATTTTTAGCACTGTCGTTAGGAACCAAGTTTAGGGTTGCGTATGTTTTCCTTAAAGTGAGTTTAATACTTCACAAGTTCACAAGTATTACAAACCCAGTTTATTATATGGATATATATATATAGATGGACTATTTCAGGGAAATCTTTACCTATGTTTCCTGCATGAATAAAGTAACAATTAACATATATAATGGATATGTACTATTTAAGAATAGTTGACTGCATGAAAGTGCGAACTAAAACACAGTACATATTTCATATTGCACAGGAAAACGTGACGCTAATATTACAATGTGTTATTTTTACATTATTACGGTAAAGTTTAAGCAAGGTGCCTGGTTTGGTGGGAAAGGCGTGGGATTTTTGAGTGTGCTATATGTTATTTAGTTATTGTGAATTTAATTTATTTTTAGAATTTTTAGAATTGATTTCTTGACATTCTTCGCGTGTCGCGTACAGGTAACGATCTTGAAATATGTATTTCTAGATGTTTATTAAATAGGTATTTTTTTTGTTCTATCATGACAAACCTAATGAACTGTTAATATATTCACCACAGGTAGAGGACCTGAAATAATATTTCGCTACTGTTTATTCTGTTACCGATAGCGGGCGAAGTCACGGTAGAGGCTAATATTAATGCTCTGTTCAATTAACCTAATATTCGGCTGAATATTTGCGTCATGCATGTTGTGGGAGCACAATAATTGACAGCTACATCGTTTATACTTATCATTTTTTATTTAGGTACGTTCCACTGAGCGAGCGTTTAATTTTTTGCCAGCTCTTTGTCCTCAAGTTATACGTGATCTTGATTTTGATAACACGGAAAATTTTCCGTACCTACGCATATTTTAAAGTAAAGAAGAACGATAATAGGATAATTTTTTTTTAGGCATTTCGTAATGGTTCACAATAAGATTTTCATAAGATAAACGAAATTAATTACTTAAATGCGGTCATAACAAATATTAAGCTGCCGTTTTCGTCTTCGTCTAAGATTCTCCTTAAAGATATAAACGCTATGGCGTTTAGTATCCTTTGAGACTGGATACTTTACGAGTAGCTTCAATCACACCGAATAAAATCAAACTGGTTTTTTGATTTATTGACTTAGAGCATTGTTGCTGCAGTGTTCACTTACAACACGGGCGATGGTAACCTGCTTCTACACTTTTGCAAATTGATATTTACCTTGTCGGTATAGAGTATAAAATGCTGTGTATGAAACTTAGTCGTAATAGCGTTTTACCAAGGAGCGAGAATTGAACTTAGAATTGCAGATTACCAGACAATGCATCTGTGGTCCTATTTCGTTTCTTTTATTTCGGTTTAGTTTTGTAGCCAGTCCCAAACTACTTGGTTTTTGGTCTATACTATACCCATTCGTAGGTAACTATGCATTTATATATTTTACAATGCATCTGTGGTCCTATTTCGTTTCTTTTATTTCGGTTTAGTTTTGTAGCCAGTCCCAAACTACTTGGTTTTTGGTCTATACTATACCCATTCGTAGGTAACTATGCATTTATATATTTTACTTGGTGAACAGTGACGATTCCAGAATTCCGTTTACCACCGTATTAATTACAAACTCGCCAAACGGAGATGATGGGATGAAAATATCTTGAGAACACATTATGAATCACTAGTTGTTATTTAGTGGCGAAAATCGTCATGCTAGGAATATCCCTTTCAAGAACATTGCAAAAAAATTAGGATACCTAGATCTCGTAGATAACTGAAAAAAGAAACCGTATGATTTTTACCTAGAACACAATTATTTTCACATTTGTTGTGTGCTGAAAGTCTGAAATAATTTTAATAGATTGTGATTGAGCAATCACCCGCAATAGGTTAGTCAGAGATTTTAATTGGAAATTAAATAACTTTCGACGGTATTAGTTTGCCGTCGAAAATCATTTAACCGTATGAAATTATTCTTATTTTCAATTTATAGTTTTACTCTGAAGCGTTCGCTTTATTCTTACAATGAAAATACATTTCTCAAGGTTGTAATAAGACCGACTTGGTGACGTCACAAGTGGTGAGCACCAGAAATTTTTAGTAGATATATGTTATTTGTTTTATTCAATGAAAAAGGGTTAGGAATAACAGTGTTCTTAAATTAATTAAATAGCGAATGAAGGGATTCAATCCCAGAAACGTAACGTCGAGTGCTCCATAATGTACAATAACACAAGGCTATAGTAATGCTGCATCTACATTATCGTCTAGTTCTCCAACGACGAGAAACTTTCGCAAACTGTTATACCTAGAGTAAATCTATTTCACTCTATGGAATTATGTCGAATCTACACCAACCGCCTATTTTTTGAGAATAAGTTACGAAACGAGCAGATGACTTACCTGGTGTTAAGTGGCCTACCTACCCCAAAAACCTCAGTGTGACTTGGCTCCTTTTCACTTAAGTTTATAACACCAAAGTCGTATTAGAATATGTTGTTCCAAGTCCTGTAATTTCAGACCCAACCACACCTTTCGAACTTACAGAAAGCGAAGCGAATTACGTTACTTGTTGGCGGTAGAAATAGATAACATAATAATAATAATAATTATTATTATTATAATAATATTGGTGGACAATTCATACAGCGCCATCTAGCCCCAAACTAACCATAGCTTGTACTATGGGAACTAGACAACTGATAGAATACATATATGCTTTTTTATTGTAAATACATACACAATCAACTTTCGATACAGAAATGTTTGTCCTGGATGGGAATCGAACCCACGACCTACATCACAGAAGGGAGAGTTGCTACCAACTGAGCTGTGAGGCCTGTCAAAGGTGTGTTCTTCACTACTGGATGTTGGGCAAGAAGTTCAGGGAACTTGACGATAGTGTAAGTGCAGCATAACATCGAGGTTACGAGTGCCGTTAGAACAGAATACCCGGGATACATTTATATTTAGAAGCAATAGGTAAAGGTTACATTACAGTGTAAACTGGGACAAAAACATTAGAGAGACGTGCGCCGAGTGTGGATAGTGCTAAATGTTTTCCGATAGCGTTGGCTGTGCCTCCGTAGAGCTAGACCATTTCGTTTAAATGCTCCAAGGGCTACTACTACCTACGAAAGCTATTTTAAGTTCCCATTGGCAGAGTAAATTTAATTTAAATACGCTAATTGCTTATTTAGCATAGCTACGATGTGACAGAACGAAATATTTATTTAAAAAATCCAACGTTAATTTAAACGCCACACATTTTGTTCAACAGGCGAGTGTCATGTAAAAATTTAAGAATCCGTATAAATATTAGTAAAATTCTGAAATCGGGAACTCGATGGGGATCGACTTTAATTGCCGTCCCAGCATCCCGTAATATTTCGCATACAACGCAAATGTGCTCAGATTGGCTAAATGAATCAATCTGAAACTTTTACCTTGTTAGCCATAGAGAAGTTTAAATTAGTATTAATTGCCGTAGATAAAACGCTCTTAAACTTTTCAAAACTGCTATCATCATTATTTGAATGGAGGCCAGAATAATTGGAAATTTTAAAAAACTAAGAAGAGATAGATATGTCTCAGAACGAATGTATTTGTATTTGTATTTATTTATTAATCTTTCGACATAAATATATGCACTTAGACAAGTCAGTAATACAGTGGTAGAAATAATCAATAATACACTAGAATTATTTTAAATAATCTGCAATAACATGTAATCATGCATGTAGCATGTAGCATGTAAGTGGGGGAACGAACACACGATCCCTGATGATAAGTCTGCACATTTTTACTACTTGAGTAATATTATTCCTTGTATGTTTATGTCGTAATATTATCCTTTTTTTATTTTTTGCCTGTTATATTCTTTGCCATATATAAACGTTTCTTCCTTTCTTGAGTTTAAATAGGCCCAAGCATTACGAGATTGAACTGTCACCCTAACAGATGAGAGTGGAACGACAGGAATGACTATAATTTGTCCGGCACCAATATCTTTATATGGGCATGCTTATTTACAAGACGCGTGCTTCAGAATTATATCTACACTCCATCAAATACCTCTATGTTCCCACTTAGTTTCAAATATCTAAAGTAGATTTCCTAAGTAGATGCTTTAATAGATTTCAAAGTGAGACCCCTTTATTTGTATACTCGGATGTGTACGTCCTGTGTAGGTATGCTAGGTTAGGATCTAGATTGTTCTAGCTTAATTAACTCCTAATCATTAGTTCTCGAATCTGTGCAACACAATATTTATTTTAACCAACGCAGCGATTATCGTTAGGCACCTGTACCATAAAATCATGTTAAATTTTGTTGAATAAGCTTTCATAATAATTGCTGCAGTACTTGGGCCCGATGTTATGTGATCGTTACTCTCAACGATGGAATCCGTGTGGTGGGTTATGCCCTGGGTTATACTTTCCTTTCAAATTATCAAAATTCACTACGACCAATATATATCTACTTTTTACATGTACGAATAAATTCTGTGTCAACGCTTAAAGGCTGTTAAATTTACCTTTTAATTTGTTATCTTTTAGCTATGAAATAAATTTGTATTTGTATTTGTAAATATATTTTCTTTACTCTAATTTTCGTAATCTTAAGTCATATGCGTCTAAGTTTTAAATAAAAAGGTAAGATTGCTTTTATCTTATGCGTTCTAAATACCATTTTTTTAAATGAATTCAAGAAAAAACAAAATTCTACAAATCTCCACGGTGTTCCTACAAGACGCGTGTTGCACAGGCACGTAAATGCACTATTTTGCTACATACTAGGAACCTCTTCTTCTCTTCTTACCCCTAATTTAGATTAGGTATGCCGATACTGTAGGTCCAAAAAACTTTAGAACTTCTGCTCTGAAACAGATAACCTTCATTAATCCTTCGGCTTGATTAAACATTTTGCTTAGCGAGCTAAACTTTTCTCATTAACACGAGTGCCTATTTTTATCTCAATAATGTTTTTCCGTTCATTTGAAACAATCAAATATTTAATAATCTAGCTAAGTGCGTGTGGCACCGGACTCACAAGTTCTGCATCAAGATTTGTTATTATTTTTCAAATATGTTTAATAAATATTCTTTACTGGAATTTACTCATTAACAATCGATTTTGATATATTTTCCGCGCTACGCCAATAAGAAGGGGGAACAAAATCGAGTGTTAACAAAAATGATGTCGTTATGTTGTTAGCGCGAATCGTATTCTTGCTTCTTATACTGAACGCGTGTATTTGCATATTCTCAAAAGGAGTAATCTCCAGTCGCGCGTCGAGTTCACTCGTATCATTTTTTTTTTATTGTATTGATATGTTCTGGTCAAAAATTACGTTCAGTAAAGGAAAACTCACTTCACTCCCCGGCCAATGTTACACGGAGCCTAAATTTGTTAAATTGATACCAAACAATCACGGATTTTTAACATAAAGTCATCATTTGATTTAATTATAACTTATTCTCCGTGTAATTTATAGCATTTACTGTGCTAAATTTAGATTTAGATAACCAGTTTTTTCTTATTTTTGAAGTTAATACGTGGAAGTAACCCATACAGAATACTGCATTTTTTTAGCAGCAAAGATTAAGAATATTAAATTTTAGGTTGGGTACTTTCAGAAAGTTATTTGTTGTGCGAACGTATTTAACAAGGGAACGTCATTAAAATATCAACCTATACCAATAATTGTGCAATAAATTTAGAATCATTTGTACATCAAATTCACCCCACTTGGCTGAGATTGGCCGCAGTCGACCCCTAGATATTTATTGAAGAAAGTGAAAATATATTAGACCAGCAATTGCCATCCATTCAGCCACCAGTTTGTATTTATTGTAACTTCCACAATATATTGTGCAGAAATATTTTACTCCTCGTATACAACGAATTCCCATAAATTCACACTATTGACAGAGAAAGAACCTCGCATATTGGAAACCCTCGTATCTTTTGTCGAATGTTTCCCCAAATATAACGAAAAATTTCTGAATTTCTTAAAGAATGCAATATGGTTCCAAGGCACTGAAAGGATGAGACATGTGAAGAAGCTCAAGATAATTAAGGTGTGTGACACGTGTTTGACCAGACCATGATTTATAAGATTGGAGGGTCATGTATAACGATGATACTTCTATAAGAATTATAGATTCCACTAAAACTTTAAATTGGTGGATATATATACATACTAAAAACAATTATAATATCTTTATCATCTACTACCCTCCACCTTGCCATAATAATCACCAGTATAAAGCACGCCTTAGTGTTTGCTTTGGCTCAACTAACGCCTAAAGGACCGAGATTGGACCCGAGATACAAAATAAGTGGGAGAAATAATAATAATAATAATAATGTGTTTTACTACAACAGTATAACAACGGGCAAACTACTCCTACCTACTAGTAAGTTATTGAATTTTGTTAATGATCTTCCCGTTAAAGGATATTTTGTCATTTTTCATTAAAATCCCCTTCAAATGGAAATCCAAAGCGAGAAGTCGAAAAAATATTTTGTAAGGGATCCCAGAATTCTTTTTTTTTATTTTATTAATAATGATAATTACAGGTCAATATAAATGGTAACATAACATCACAGTCATATTTAAAATCTATTCAAGTCATTTATACAATTATAACTATGTTAACAATTAGTCAACATTAAAGATTTTGACGATAGCTTGTAAATCTTCTGCAGTATCGAACACATAAAATAATGCGTAAGCAAAATTTATTTCACGGAAGAAATGAATCCAGATAATCCTTCTCCTGATACCTATATTATTTATTAACTTGATTTAGTGTGGGCACGTCGGGTTCCCGGTGTACCTACAACGTAGATCCGCTGTGAACAGGGCTGTATTAAGGAAAAAGCAAATAAAAAATATATACCTACTGAACGAAGATAAAGGAAAAATCTTTAGTGCTAGGTTCTAAAACAGTATCAATCTATATCTATGAATCCGTTTGACTCACTTAAATCTTTGAAGCTACAGATTACGAGTTAAAATCGCGCATGAGGCTTCCTTGTAGACACTCGCTAAGATGGGGTTTTGGAAATTCTTCCTCTGACAAGGTGATATCTAGAGTCAAAACTTGGATGCAAAATCGTACTCACTGGCGACATTACCAAATTCCGCCGCGCGGTGGAAATCGCAAGATACCCGTGGACCCGTCCACTAGTAGTTGGAAAAGCAAACAACGCTGGCGCCTTATTCCCAGCAATTCATTTGGACGCAGTAGGTCTTTCGATTTTAATTACGTAAACTGGAAACTTGTCACATGACACCACCAGATTTTCCTATACAATCAAAAAGTGAATTTATTTGAATAAAAGGAGTTATTCCTATTTGCCCCTGAAGGTCCACTAAATATTATCAAGTTAAAAAAACTTAGAAGCAAACTTCACTATGCCCAACCAAAATTCTTGGCTCCAATCCTGGCAGCAATTCATGTTTTATGCCTATTTTACATGCCGTGAATAGCTACAATACATTTAGCGCCTATTCAATATTTGCGAGCATTGATGGCGGTGAGGTTAGGTCATAAAGTGGTATTAACATAGATTTGTGCGATCTCGCAGGAAATAGCGATCGTCCGTATATTCTATTTCAAATGCACCAAGTGTAGTACACTTTAGACATTTATATCTTGTTACTTATTTATACTTAGAAGTTTGTTCTGGGTCTGGGTGTTAATATGAATAATAATATGTACATGTTTAGAAAAAAAAAATACCTGGCGGACTCTGGTGTCGGAGGCCAAGATCCACTTTGGGTCGCTGCGCCACACCAGTAAGTAAGTAAGTATATGTTTAGAAAATAAAGCAGATACATAAGGATTCTATAAGTTGTCTGGTTCCCAATTCCCAATGTAACTTTGGGAACCAGAATATTATACTATGCTTGGTTTGAAGCTGGATCTCGCTGTGTGTAATGGTCCTCCAATATTTATTTTATTTAATTATTTCCATCATAATTTATTTTTTTCAATATTATGCAATTATGATTTTGATATTGCTTTTAGTAGATGTGATAACCTATAGTTAAAATTACAAAATATATTTTACGTCTGGTTCGGACAAATACAACACATGTTCCCGTTAATTGTAATAAAATCAGTACCCAGTGGTGGAAAGTGTGAAAAAAGTTTGTGTAAAATCAACATTGAACAGCCCTCGTCGAGCTGCTCTGAAAGTAATGCTACTTAAAAATCTGTTTTTAGTATTATTATGATAATCATAGAGGGAGATAAAAGATACCAATACAGTAACCACACGTAAATGAAACCAAGCCGCATTCGTAGCCCTGTCACGTGTCTCTGTGTACGGAACGCCTTGAGAGGTTGGAAGGACGTGCTCACGTCGCGTCGTCGGTCGCCTGTTCAATCAATCGATTTTATGTGAACATTGCGCAGTATTTTATTATTGGCAATATCTTATTATTTTAAAACCTGAATCAAAAGACCTTTTTTTTGCATATAATTTCTACTTACATTGACTTACATACATTTATTTCTCTGTTAAACTGACTATTAGAACGTTACCATTAATATTTAATTACCTCACTTTATCTCTTGAATTTTGATCACAGGAAACATAATTATCGCTATCGATAAGTAGTTCCGCCGGATATAGGTACTGCTTCCCATTGAATACTGGGCGGGTTGCTACTACTGTACCTGAATCTATTCTCTTATGACTTTGGTTTGCTGCAAAATACAGCGAGCAAAGCTAGTATTTACATAAAAGATATACTTTCGTCTTGCTTTGGTATAAAATACCTGGATATTGGATGTAACACTAGCAGACGAGATCACAGGCCACATTATTATTATTATTATTATTATTTAGTCGTCATCGTCGCCCATGGACATCTGCCACAACAGAGGCATTGACAATACGCTGCCGGCCTTGAAGATGGGTATCAGTCGTTGGGTTGTAAATATCTCCGTTTTAGTTTAATACGTAAGGGTGCTAATTAGTGTGAAATATGACATTCCACTCTTTATAAGCGGTCATATCTATAACGTATTTATGTCATTTTTACTAATCATATTATATCGTAATTATTGACTCTCGGTTCAACGGCATAGATAACATTCTGATTAATATTCTCCCGATCACAAGTTCCTCTAACGTTGACAACAACTATACGATGTCACATTTAAGAGTATTCAGTTTAATATTATTTAGTATTTTAATAAAATCAAGTGGGACGAGTATCATAAACAGATTTGAAAGTGACGAATGTGTATTGGATCCAAAACTGATCGAAGAAATAGCCGCATATAAAAATGTTACTAAATACATAATGCAAGAAATCATTCACAACTACGGACCTGATATGTATAACATGTAAGTATATATTTATCCTGCCTTAAAACAAGAATGCTTGGGAAACATATTAATAATAACTTAAATTATGAATTACGTTAATTGAATAACATATTACTATTTTACATATTATTTTCAATTCATCGTTGTTTACCTTAGTGACTGGCTAATTTTCTGGGTGGCTGGTCTAATTTTCGATGTTTCATCTATAGCTTTGAAGCAAAAAAAAAACAAATATCCAAATTTCGTATATTTGTTAAAATTTATTACATAATTGGTAAAAATTTAATTCAAAGAGTCATTAGCTTATAACGGGAATTTCATATTTAAACTTCTTAGTAGACTTACAGTAAGCAAAGTGAATAATAGAGCGTCATGTTAGAAAAGTATGTAATAATTCTCATATACATACATAAAAACTCTAGGCATTATATATGTACCTACAATGCCTAGGCATTCCGTTGAATGCCAGCTTGTCATGCATTTCCAGTAATATGTACAGTCTTCGTGTTGGTAGGTGTAGGTAGGTATAAATACTATTCTATTTGAAATCAATAATTTTGTACAGGTATGAGCGATTCATCGACAATTTTGGGGCACGTCCTTCTGGCACTGATAACCTGGAGCGAGCTATAGACCACATGATCAACCTCACACATCTGAACGGACTCAGTGATGTGTTTACCGAAGCCGTCAATGTATGAAAATCCTGAATTGAAATGTGCCGCAAAATTTGCATAGTGAATAACTTAAAATCACTGACACTCCCTCTACTATGTTTTCAGGCACCTCATTGGGTTCGCGGCCTTGAATCTGGAAGGTTAGTGCAGCCTTATAGCAAAAGTATTGGCATACTCGGTTTCGGCACTAGCGTCAGCACTCCTCCTGAAGGCATCACTGCAGAAGCCATAGTCATAAACAGTTTTGAAGAACTGGAAAAGATAGGGAAAAGTAAAATACAAGAAAAAATCGTTGTATTTGATGCACATTATGTGACTTATGGAAATACAGTCATATATCGATCTCAAGGTGCTACTAAAGCATCAAAGATGGGTGCCGTGGCCACACTTGTGAGAAGTGTTAGTCCATTTTCAATATATTCTTTGCACACGGGCGCCCAGTTCTACGGCGATGATGTTAATAAAATACCAACAGCTGCCATCACACATGAAGATGCTGATTTGATGAGGAGATTGCAAGATCAAGGTGAAAGGATTGTACTACACATTAACATGTCCAGTACTTATGATGTGAAAAAATCTCGAAACACAATAATAGATCTCAAAGGAAGCGTACGTCCGGAAAAGTTAGTCATCGTTTCAGGGCACATAGACAGTTGGGATGTAGGCACTGGAGCTATGGATGACGGTGGAGGCATGATGATAAGTTGGTTCGTACCAGTAATTCTTAAAAAGTTAAATTTGAAACCGAAACGGACTGTGCGATCTATACTCTGGACTTCTGAGGAGCCCGGATTAGTGGGAGCTGCAGCTTATCTGAATAAGCATATGAACGACTTGGATAATATAAATTTTATCATGGAGTCTGACGAAGGGACGTTTAAACCACTGGGTCTAGACGTGGCGGGGTCAAAAACTGCCCACTGTATGATTGCAGAAGTATTAAAGCTTTTTAAACCAATTGATAAAATCACTGAAAGTGGTGGGCCAGGCTCAGATATTGTTCTATTTATTAGGAAAGGGATCCCTGGAGCTTCTTTGTTAAATAGAAATGACCGTTACTTTTGGTATCATCACAGCGAAGGGGACACTATGAACGTTCAAAATAAATCTGATGTAATAGAATGTGCAGCGTTTTGGACAGCGGTGTCATTCGTCATTGCAGATTTATCCATAGATATTCCTCGAAATTAGTTTGACAATATTAATGGATATAAGATTTCTGTCTGATTTTGTTCCATTTTATACACAATAATAAAATCATTTAGGTACAAAGCACCTAATCTTAAAAATATTTCTGATTTTATTATATATAATAACATATCTACTGTAGGTACTAATAAAAAAAATATGATAAGTAATTGCTAAACAAGCGCCACCGCTAGATCGCGCTATCGTTGCGTTTTGAGATTTGCATGAACATTTCCCATATTTTTTCGTCTGCAATATTTTTTACACTTGTAGGTTGTTTTTTATGCGAATAAGATAAGGAAAGAGCAAGATTGCCCACCTGATGCGGTAACCTCTGCCCGTAACAAAAGCAAAACGTCTTCGCATCGTATTGCGCCCGTAACTTTGAAGCAGGAAGTTGGAATGTCTCAGGTGCCTGTAATTTCACCGGCAACAACACCTTTCAAACTGGAACACAGTAACGGAAATCAACTAGTACTGCTTGGCGGCAGAACTTGGCTTTATCTATACATAACAAATGATAAGAATATTTGTAAATCATGAAATGTTTTTAACGTTTTTTTACACGAAAACATCACTGATAATGCAATGCAAAAGTTTGTTTGGATGTTCGATACTATCACGTCACTACGTACCCGACTATGCTAATATTTTTAAACTGTTAGCTTCTTTCATCCTTGTTCGATGCGAGTGAAGCTGCGGAGAGTAGTTAGTCTTATAATATAATTTTAATATTTACATTAACCAATACAATACGTATAAAGGTTCTTTGACCTTAAATAGTCTTAAGGTACTATAACTATATTACTTAATTTAACTTAGGCACCAGGTACTTATCTCAGCTAAACCTAAATCAAGTGTCCTTAATAACTTAGTAAATAAATCATTTGACGTCTTTGAATATGAAATTAAAGGGTCCTTTGATGTAGTTAAGAGAAGTCTGGACTATTATGGGCGGTTCGCCAACCCATTCAACATCGAACTTCTCAATCATTCTAGATAAAAATGTTTCCAACTCCAATTCTGCTATTCTTCGACCTGTAACACAAATGAAGATAGACGACTCACAAAGAGTTTTAAAATTCTGAATTGCGGGTTTATGAGAAAACATGAGGTTCAATATTATGAGTCGAGAATGGATGAGAAAACTCTCACTAACAAGAGATATGCAAACTAATGTGGGTTTTTTTTACCTCAAACAAGTAATACCTTGTAGTACTTTTCTTTTTCTTTTGTATGCATATAAAAATTTGGAAGGTAAACATAATATCCCAGGAGCAATTGACAAGCGAATTTATAGATGTGTACTCTTTATTATTTGAACTCCGTCTAGCTCCATCAAAAGAGCGTTGACATGAAACCAATATTTGAGACATTTGTAATTCTTCAACATTTACTACATGACTTATCCAGGGTTCTTGGTAAAATGCTAAATGCTCTCAAGGTAAACTTTTGTATATAATTTTACATTTTCAAAAATAATTTACCGATACAACTGCGAACTCCGAAGCCAAATGGATTGTACGCAAATGGATGTGCGTTCCTATAGTATATGGGATCCTCCTTATCAACCAGCCATCTCTCCGGTAGGAACTCTTTTGATCGAGGAAAGTGCTCGTCCATCAAAGACATGTCTTGGTGACCAAATGCTACTTGCATCTGAAAATAAGAAGTCGGTAAACGTCATTATAAAAACAAGTTACGCTGACCATGCGACAATCAGTTGAAAAGACTTGAATAAAAAAAAACATCAATAGAGCAATAGCATTGCTGCTCGCGAAAAAAAGGAAGCCCTCCTTTAGGGGTTTTCTTTTCTGTTTTTCCCCATGGAGGGTCGGATAGTGTTTGAACAGGTGTCAAACTTAGCGTTAAGTACGCTTGACCTTATGTTTTGAATATTATTGAAGTTTCCAAGCTATTTCTTTATGAATTCTATGAAAATAAAGTTTTTGACTTTGACTTTGACATTACATATTTCGATTGTTACGCAACTTAGCTTTCTATGTAAAATATTGTGAGTACTCACGCCAATTGGTATTTTGTAACCCAAGATATTATACTCCCTTGTGGTTTGTCGTATATTGCCTGAGACGACCGGCATCACTCTTATGGCTTCTTTGATAACCGCTTTCAAATACGGCCTCTTTTCACAGTTCGATATTAATTCTTGTCGGAGTTTGTTCTGCTTGTCTGGGTTTTTAGCGAGAAGGTAAAGCGCCGCTGTCATTGAATTTGATGTCTGTGGAATAGTCGTGCCTAATTAAGTTCCATAAAAACTTATTTAACATCCCATGGTAAATATAATATAAAAGTCAATGACTCAAAATTTGAAGGGTGCAGAAGGGAGAGGGAAGGGGGAAGGGTGAAGAAGGGAGCACCAGCACAGCTGCTATTATTATTGGCCTTCAAAGTTGACCGATGAACTTCTAATGAGAATATATGGATAACTAGCTGTTGCCCGCGACTTCGTCCGCGTGGAATTCGGTTTTATCGCGCACCCCTATTTCATTCTCCTTGAAAAGTAGCCTAAGTTACTCCTTATAACATCAGCTATCTGCCAGTGAAAGTCCCGTTAAAATCGGTCCAGCCGTTTCGGAGATTAGCCGGAACAAACTGACAGACAGACAGACAGACAGATAGACAGACGGACAATCATTGTAAAAAATGTTGTTTTGTTATATGTACCGTGTATACATCCATATGCACTTAGTAAAAAGCGGTAATTTTAATATTACAAACAGACACTCCAATTTAATTTATTTGTATAGATTTGGAAATTACTCAACACAGTAAGTAAGCTAATTAGCAAATGGAATTGCTTATTATGACTATGTCATTTATCCGGTGTCATTAATTCACATCGGCGCAGTTATGCAGGTAAGCAAGTCAAGTTTAATGAAACGTAAAACGCGACCCGTAGGTACGTTTAGCATGCGCTGCACTAAGCGTGTGACAGAACATTAACTGATGTTAGCTATAGAGCTACGGTGCATCATTGTTCACTGTGAATAATGCAGGTAGACTGTAGATCGATGATTAGCATTAGACTTACTATTCATACTAGCACTCGATGGATGTTACTGCAGCGCGCTAGCTAGACGATGCAGCACAAATGTATTTGCGCATATTAAATGCATGTATGAGCCATTATAATGACTTACCGTATCGACTCCAGCGAACAACATATCTGATGCCATAATGTAGGCGAATGATTCATTTATTTCCAACAGTTTTTCCAAAACCCCTTTTTCGTCATCAGTATTGTTTTTATTCTGGAATTCTTTTATCGCTAGGTTGATGAAATATTTTGCTAAGCTGTTAAAGAAAAACCAAAAAAAAAATACGAGTACTGTTTTGACTGGCTTCACAGCTCAGTTGGTAGTAGGTACTGCCTTCTGCGCTGTTGGCCGTGGACCCAGGACAAATATTTATTTTGTGTGACGAACATAGAGGTAGATGTTTTTGTGTCTGGATGTTAATATGTATTATATGTATGTATTTGCAAAAAAAAGTATATAAGTATTACATCAGTTGTCTTCCCATGGTACAAGACATGCTTAGCTTACTTTGGGGCTAGATGGCGCTGTGTGAAATACCCATCAATATTTATAATATTTATATTATATTCTAATAACTAAGAGAAATATGAATTCTTTGTCTTATATTATCAATGATAGCCCTATTTATTTATGTATTATTTTTGGTCCTGTACGCTGTATATGTGCATAATGATGCTTTAACATTTTGATTGATGAATAACATAGAATATGTTTTATTTGACACGCACAGTTTTCATATAAATAATTATAATAAATAATATTATTTGTCAAATATTTTTATTATAAAGTAAAAAAGAACCCTGTCCCAGAATGGAGCTGATCCCAGGCGAGAAAATAGTATTCATGCCTCATGCCGGAGAACGCTGATTTTCAGACAAAGCCTATGACTGTATTTTAATGATTGTACGCGTTTTTCGGAATAAAATGGTAGTAAAACTCAACGAGAGAGCCTTACTTCCAACGCTTACGGTTTTTATAATCAAAGCCGTGCCCACGACTCCTGAACCCGATATAAAGATGTAATAGTAACAATTTAGTATGTCCAAGAATCTAAAAATTTTGATTTCAACATTTCTTTGAATGTAAGTCAGCAATAACATAGTTACCATTCCTATTGACAGAAATCAAACTTACTTCTCTTGTTCTTCGTAAAGTCTCATGGCTTTCTTGAATGTAGGCGTGGAAAATGTTCTCCATAGAGATGGACGGAATTCCAGTTTATCAGCGATCACGAACAATTCGTGAACGACTTTGATGAGTTTCCTTACAGGGGAGTCCTCCGCAAGGTTAGGGTCCAAACAGTTCAGCCTACAGCCCAAAGCCACCACACCTATAGACTCTAGGGACCATTTATTCATTTCCTCGGCGAAGTTTTCTGTTATCATGTTATTATCATTTCTTAAACTCTTGAGCCTGTGAAAATATTTTTTTTAGCTATAAAGTTATGGAACGAGCAGATGGTCCACCTAGTTTTTATGGTAACCTCTGCCCAAGCCAAGCCAAGAAATAATTAAACTTGGGTCCTCCCCTACCTACGACAATACGCAAGTCGCATCGTACGGTCGTAACTCTGAGACCTGAAGGTGGAATGTCTCATGTGTCTATAATTACCCCGGCACCAAGCTTTTCAAACCGAAAACGCAAATCCATTACTGCTTAGCAGCAGATATGGGTATGGTGGCAGCACTTCCCCGAACGAAGTTGTAAAAGTTCTACTTGGTGCTACAAAATACTGCAATGGCCTCAAATGCATTTTGCCAGTGTTTACGCTGGTTAGTATAAAATGGTTCTATATCTCAATAAAATAAAAGATATTTTTAAAAAAATCTTACCTATCAACCATATCCAGAGCTACTTCATCGAGGACAGAAGAGTACAACTTCATTGTTTTTGGTTGAAGCAGAACTGGATTCACAGCTGATCTCAATTCCTTCCATTTGTCGCCGTGGCTGTGTGAGAAATATTTTTTACCATTTATGCTTCTCCGGCGTTATGTCAGGCACAGATCATTTAAGTAAATCCTTGTTACAGGCAATCCTTCACTATACTATCTCAAAAACATTGGTCAGCAGTTTTGCCGTAATAGAGTAACATACTTAAAATTAAATTATCAATGATACGATTATTTATATCTTCTATGTTCAAAATTTCAGCCAGATCGGTAAAGTAGTTTTGCATGAATGAGTAATAAACTTCCATCTAAACCAAGTACCACTTTTAATGAATTGTCATAATATGATAATATTTATTCATATATTTATGTACGGGTCAACTGTGGCGGATTGATGAAGTGGCATAAAATTAATGTGTTTAATTAAAATCATACGTTTATTGAAATATATTTATTCATTACTTTTATAATTTGTTAACCAATAATTAATAAAACATCCAATGCCCCGGCATAAAATTACGTTGTCAATGAAAACTATGTTGTAGACAAAATTACGAGGTTAGTCATCTAAGAACATCTAAAAACAAATATTTCAGCAAGGAACTATTATAAAATAAGCAACAGGTAGCAGCACCCTTATTTACGTTTCAGCTACTTTACTATTACCTAGTTACTTACCTAGTTATAGATCAATTCATTTTTAATGACTCTTTATTTATTGGTCTTCCAAGCATAAAATTGACACTTTTACAGTGAGTTTCCAGCATAGGTAATATTATTATCAGATATATATTTATGTAATAAAATATGAAGGGTATTGGTATGTTATACTGAAAACCATTACTAATGTATGTGATAAATACACGTTTAAACACCTTTAAGGAAATAAAAAATTACATTAAAAAATGAGTAACACTTACTCAGTTATCAGTCCTGTAGGCAGTCCAGATATTCTATCCTCTTTTACATTTTCTCTGTAGTATTCGAGAGTTTTGAAGCCAGGTCGTACAGGGAGGGCATTCTCCGAACGTAAAATCTATAGAGAACATTATTATTCTCTATTAGACTCTTCAGTATTTTTTGACTTAGTTTGTCTTGTTTGTGTACTTTGTTAGTCTTTGAGGAATCTAACTTTTTTTCTTCTCAATGTGATTAGCACGAAATATAAATTTTAAAAGAACACACCGCCATTTTGTTAAAAATAAAACACATCTGGTAGCTTTATCCAAGTAATGTTAAAACTGAACTTAAAATTTTGATTTCAAAATTAAGTAATTAATGGTTATTGCTATTCTCGTTTTTTCTAACGTTGTGTTAACCATCCTGTACATAGCTATACTTAGGGCAGAGCTATGAAGATGTAAGCAGTCGTAAAATAATGAGAAAATAAGATAGGCCTATACAGTGTGAGATGCCACAGCATACATAATGTGCCAATATAATTTTGTATATTTTATTGTAATGTAATTTTGATTGAAGAGTTTTATTTTTATATGTGTTATTAGTTATTATATTCGTTACTTTTATGTCGTTACCTGTGAAACACTTTCTGCATCATACAGCATTATAAAAGGGTCTCTCCCGAGAATGCCATCCAATAATATTATTGGTCCATGTTCTTTGTATAACTTCTGGGATAGCTGTGATCCAGTAAGATTATATAGATCTCCTGTAAAAGAAGTAAAAAGAAAAGAAGCAATGAAATTTTTAAAAGGTAAGACATAAATTAAGGCTCTGGGAATTTATGCCCCTTCATATGAACCGTCAGCTTTCGGATTATTTATAAACATAAGATCTAATCCAACAAACGTTTTTTAAAACTTACCTCCAGGTATAAAGTGATGGAATGATCCTATAATAGGCAGACAACTTGGTCCAGGAATCTCCTTCCAAGACTTCAACGGGATATCATCGTTCACTTTTATCGCTTCGCTTGTTAACGTTCTGTAAGTAGATGAATATAAGTGGAATTATAGTTCCACCGACACAATACGAGCGCATGATAGCTTTGCAGCGCTTAACGTCAAGGCGAAATTATGAGTTCTACTGACTCTTAATTAAATCATGATTCGTGTTAAATGAACACAGAACAGACATATTCTACCCATAATGGGCGTAATAACACTACGACTTCGGCCACCTATGCTTTGGTTGATGCTATGTTTGGCAGAGGTTACTTCTTAAAGTTAGGTGGGCCATCGCTCGTTTTGGAGTTTATAAATTTAAATATTTTAATATTATTTTTAACTATTCTACTAACTCTGAACGAAGAATATTAACAAAATGATCAAACTATATTTCTGTATAAGTATAATATGATTTGATGTATCAAATACATCAAATCACCATCAAAAATAAAATTCCAAACATACCTTAACAGCAATTTTGTACCGACACTGGATAAACTGAAAATTGGACGCAGCGTCACAGTATTCATCTTCAACGAACACACTCAATAACTATTTTCGATTAAATTATATCTAATTGTTTTCACATGTATTCACGACAACCAGAATGTCTATCATCTATCACTCTATCACTTTGCGATAAGATTATACGTTATCGATGTGAGAATAACTGAAACACTGCGCTGAGGTATCTCTATGGTGTGCGCGGCTATAACACTACTGAGCAAAACACGACACAAGCAAATCGCAACCTTGACAGTATTTTAGGAACAGCCTCGATCAGATCTATCAATTATCTGACCGACTGGATCCCTTTATGTGATATTATTCTTCATTGAAATATTTCATGGTGTTCGTTTTATTTTGTTTCAAATCTGCAGAAACGTACGTACGTATAAATAATATTGACACGATTGGATCAGCATTTGCGTGCAGACCTCAGCGCGCCGGAAACAATTCTACAACAGGTGATTAGATGACATCAGCGGCCTACCACAGATGATAATAACTTCAGATCTCAAAAATAATGTGATGAACTCAATAATCTTCAGAAAATTAATTAATGAATTTTGGTCATTATAAGGATAGCCCCCTTTTATTGGATTTTTCCCGAAAGAAACTTTAATTAATTTTTTATAATATATTTTTAATTATAACTTTTATTTTTAATATAATAAGTTTTATTTTATATTCGAATTATTTACATATTTTTTATTTTAAATTATGTAAAATAAAACAATTTAAAATTTATTAAAAATTAAAAATTTTTTCATGGCTTTACATTTCAAATTATTCTACACAATTCTCACAATATGCTTAGATGAAGATCTTTGCGTCTGTATTTTACCACCTATCCGAGAAATATCATACCTGTAACATAAGAAACGTATTCACATTGTTACGAAGCCGTTCCTTGGTTGGGTTTGCAAACAACCGTTATAACGTTTAATTAGATTTACGAGCAAAGACCAGCAAAGATATTAATGTTGTCTGTGCTAGTAGTTGCAGCAAAGGTAATTTGTGTAACTCACAGAGTATACCTGTATAGGTACAGAATACAGTATATATGTATAGGTACAGAATTATATATATCGTCCATACAACTGAATAGGTATTTCGTGAATACGACTAGTTTCATGTAAACGAGATAGTTTCTACTAAACTATCTTGTTTACATGATCTTGTTTTTGAACTACCGCGTAATCTTTCCTTATTACTAAGGCTGTAGAGCTCTGTGAAGGGCCGTGAATACGACAACGATATTAATATAATATGCAAGCCAGCCATGTGGTTGGCCGGGGGCTCCGATCCATTCCATTCCAAATTCATTCCAAGAGTTAAAAAGAGCTGATTTGAATGAATTCGTTCACAAAGGGCCGATTAGAATTTCGAATGAAGCAAAAGTTTCTTAATTAAAAATAATCCCGCAGACCTGATGCAGGTTACTACTGAAACTTTCTTATCTCTCCAATGCAGGCTTGAAGTCAGCTTTAGCATTACCTTTAGACGATTATATAAATAGCACGACTGGCACAATGGGTTGGGATGGTAATGCAGCAAATAAAGATATCTTTGCAGTTTAATTAATTTCATAGTTTTGTCATTTCAAAGGCAGAGCCTCAGTGGCCACTTTTCATTTCGTATCATGAGGACAAAAATTGTAACGCACATTCAACTTATTTTGTGCCTTTTGTCCAAGGCGTCTCCATGTTAAGCTGTTTCAAATATTGGCACAAACTAATGTATGTTAAGAACGAAGAAATACAAAATTTCCGAAGCGAAACTTCACTGTCAACTAGCTGACTGATAAGCGCGACAGAAACTTTTAACGACGACACTTCGCACATAGCGAGTAACGAGTTGTCGCACAGTTGGCGTGCTAAATAAATGAACAGAAAGTAAATAACAAGAGTTGGATATATCTGAACTTCAGTGTTAAAAATCCTACCGTAAACGTAGTGTAGGTACTGTACCTAAGTCAAAACTTATTTGCGTGAAATTAATGTATAAATTACGAGTAATTTCTTATTAGGCTGACCCACGGACAGATTTGGTTCCATTACTAAAACTTTCCAGACTTCATATGATGCTTTATCTTTACGTATGTACACACCTAAAGTTTAAAGCGGCATATCTCTTGTGAACCACTACCCTCGATATCTAAGCAGTTCAATATAAATATTCTTAGATAAAAACTTAAAAGAATTAATCATACCTATATATTATTAGACACCTGTGGCACCGCTGACAGTAGAGCCGGTAGAGTTAGTAACTAGAAATGAGTTAGCGAGCAATGAGCAGCGAGTGTATTTCGGAGTGATTTTGGCTGAGCTGCGAGCGAATGCGCGAGTCTGATGGGCGATCACTCGCACTACTTGTTCGGGGCGTAGTATGTACCAAGCGAAAGTATCCCAGCGAATGCTCTGCCAAACTGCTTTTCGCTAAATGATTTTTTAAGATAAACAACAACGCATTTCTAAATTTACCACACAGTCAAAACATAACTAAATTTCACACTTTGTGTTAAGGTTAATGTTATAAAATAGTATCTAACAGAGAAACAAAAACAAAAACATATTGAAAAACCGTACACGGGTATGTACCTCGCTATAATAATACTTTTTACATTTTCAGGAAATCTCCCATGATAAAGTATATATGTGACAATTTCATCCACATACTTATTTCGCTTCAAATATTACAGCCCTCTAAAGGTTAGACAGACGGCTACACTGACAAGGGATTTAGTATGAAACCCTTAAAAAATGGCAAGGATTTATGAGATCATAAACAACGTAAATGATAAACTGAACAAATGAACCATTTCCCTTTAGTTTTTGTGTTTTTGTGACATTTTATAAAAGCATCTGTTTTCTATTCTATTTAAAGACTATGTTAGTAATATGTAGGTAATCAAGCAAAAGCGTGAAGCCGTTTGTCCACAAGTTTCCATCGTGCGTCAGTGGCAATACAAGGGCTGCTAATTCCTTTCAGTAAGGCGCGAGCACGCGTCCCGACTCCGGCAATATTGGACCAAGACTTCGGATGCGAGATGCTGAGAATATCAAGATGGATTTGGTTAAGCTCACATTAACGACACGAAGGAATCGACTATGAGATAAACTCGACTAATACCTTGAGAGCATGAAATTAAACATTCAAGTATGCTAAAAGCAAGCTTTACTTAGTAGGTAAAACGTGACACAAGTGGGTCGGGGGCTTGGCCCATTTGTTTAATACATACTATATACCGATCCATATAGGGAGCAGGTAATAAAGTTTGGAGATTATTGCACATAATACTTGCGATGGAGATTATTAAAGTTTAACAGTTTTTTGGACGGGTCATAATTGGCTAGGTTTAAACAGTGATAGCAATGTGAAAACTGACGCGCCGAATTTTATTTTAACACTTTGTTTGGTTTGTTATTCCATCCGATATGAAAACGTTATCTCCATCAGGCAGCGGGGTAAAGTCAACATATCGTATTTCAACGGCCAACACCACAAATCATTTGAATTGGTTATACATGACACATACAATAGAAAGGTGGCATTAGTATATATGTAGGTACTATTTCCCAGGTACCATAAATATACCAGAAAAAGTGCTTGACTCAGTCGATATTGCCCTGTAGGTACACAACTAACTTTGATCGATGGCTACTCACTGACGTTCAAGCCATTTGTGCCAACATAGTAACGATTTATCAGTTTTCGTTGCAGAAAAAACGTGAAAATTTTCGTTGCTAAAACCGTTGCAGGTGCTCTTTTGTAATTGTTACCTATACAAATAAATAAAATTGAAGTGGCATTTTTTATGTCAAAATAACAGCTGTTTATTAAATGCATAATGAAATTATATAACTTACAGTATTTATAACAAAAAATGTCTGTCTGTTTGTTCCAGCTAATCTCCAAAAACCTTAGACCTTAGACCTTAGACTTAGCCACATCGCCAGCACACACACCACGAAGTTGGCGTCGTCAGCAAATCGCTGTCGACTAGTCTAAAGTCAAACAACGTCCAAAGTGGCTGCCTTGAGGATTATGAAACCCATAAATTAGGTTTAAAATAATACTTATTGTTTAGATATTACATATATCGAAGTTTCAAAACATTATAAATATTATTTATTATTGGGTGTGATGCGGTGCGTGTATGTTAGCAACAAAAGTACCAAAGTTTGTCGATATCCTCATAAATTTCGGAATTATCCCAGTTTGTGCTAGTGTAACAATTTTATGTTATTGTATTTTAATCAGCAAATGTTATTTGAAATGTGGTTGATCCCAATTTTGTGTTTTTTATGTAGTTACGGAATAAATACGGTAATGTACGTAAGTAACGGTTATATACCGAAGATTATAAGGATTATACTTCAAGGATGACTGTATTTACAAAAGTTAAAACATCGATATAGTTACCCCTGATATAAGTATAAATATTTTATAATAATGATGATGGACATTTCACACAGGGCCATCTAGCCCAAGGTAAGCTAAGCATATATATCTATATATCATGGGAACCAGACAACTGATATAATACTTCTATATTTTTTGTAAATCTATAGACATATGTAATATATTTTGACAACATATTGACACCCAGATACAGAACAAACATCAATGCTTGTCACACA
The DNA here is from genome assembly GCA_947359385.1 of Chesias legatella. Classification (NCBI taxonomy): domain Eukaryota; kingdom Metazoa; phylum Arthropoda; class Insecta; order Lepidoptera; family Geometridae; genus Chesias; species Chesias legatella. The sequence continues at coordinate 6,942,762 of OX375768.1, forward strand.
AATGTTTGCCCTGTTCTGGGTGGGAATCGAACCCACGACCTACAGCGCAGAAGGCAGGGTTACTACCAACTGAGCTGTGAGGTCACTATGCCACATTTTATAATGACATGGATATTCGAAAAATTCATAGACAATTCTTTTTGTATGTACCAACTACCTCTAAATAATATATTAGAAAAAACATTTTATCACATAATATGTGAAATTTTATTAACGGGTCCTCGGTTTATATAGCAACGAACCGATAAAAACACAATTTCAATATTTATCGCACAAATAATGTCCTTCAAAAGTAATACTACGTAGGCTACTTTGGACGCATAACCCTACTAACTTGACGAAACTACTAAAATTGGCTATGAAGTCGCCGTAATAACAAATGTTACCTGTTATATTATCACAAGATGCCCAATATAGCGGCCGGGTTAAGTGGGGTATCTCATGAAAGGGCTTTGCCAACACATAAATATCTGCACACAATCTGCCCCTTTGTTACCTTACACCTTAGAATTTCGGGCCACTTCTGTGTAAAAACGCTGGTCGAAGATGGCGCGGAAATTGAGTGATAAGTTATACATGGATTTTAATATTTCCAGTACACCAGAATGTCATTGTGACTGTTGATAGGCTGAAACTAACCCGGGAGCTCCGTCTGAACGGGATTTTTCAGTAGTATAGCTTTTCCCTAGTTTGTCCAGGGAAATACTGCCACCACACATATTTGTGCAGTCAAGATGTCACGCACACATTACTGTGTTCGATTTGAAAGGTGTGGTTGCCGGTAAAATTACAGCACGTGAGAACTTCACGTCTCGCAGTAAAGGAGGCTACGACGTGTCGTTTTTCTTATGAACATAAGTTACCGCTTAACATCAGGTGGGTTACTCACTCGTTCAGAAACTTATTCACGTAAACAATAAACATGGGGATCATATCACATGAGATCTTCTTTTTTTACGGTCTAGGACACGCATTCTTTCATGTGGGGCTTTTCTTTGGACATAGATCGGACACACATTCCCACAATACCAAAAATAAAATGTTATTATATTTTATTTAAATTTTATTTTATTAAAAGATAATTTGTCCAAGTCGATTTCAAGAATGTGTTCGCCTTTCTCACTCGTTCAGTTGTGTTTTGCTTAATTAATTTTATTTACAAGTTTCAGATGTAATCACCATAATTAGGTTTGACGTCTAGTTGCAAAATAAGGGTTTTTTTACTGACAGTATTTACTATTCTATGAGTTTTTTCCATCTGGTCTAACGGCCAAGGGTTGATCTGAATTGTAAATAGGGTTGCACTTCGAAGCTCTGAAAAACAAGCTTTGTGACCTGAATACTGCAAATAATTGCAGTCGTCATGAATAAACATTTTCTTTTATTAAAGGGGAAAATTCTTTATTTATAAGGAACTAGGTTACTTGTCTGTGGTATCTTTCGCGTGGATTTACTTTATTAATAGTTCAGACCTTTTCAACCAACAGAACTAATACTGCTTACCTAATAATTTACTTATTACTACTCCCAGTAGGTGTCACTGAGATGCCACTTCCAAATGTTCTGTTGCTGTTCAATACAAAAGTCGACAGAGTTTTGTCTGGAGTTTTGAAAATCTAGTTTCTAATTTATTCCCGATTGGCTACACGAACACGCTAATTTTTTTATGTGATACAGTTAAGGAACGACCTGATGGCCCACCTGGTGTTAAGTGGTAACCTCGGCCCATAACAAGCGATGTGACTTGGGGCCTCACCTACCAGGTACGACAAGAACCAAGTTGCATCGTATGCGCCCGTAACTCTGAGATGTGTAGGTGGAATGTCTCATGTGCCTGTAATTATTAGATACGAATATGTGGGCGGTATTAGGTACTAACTAATAACTCGTTCGTAATATTCGAATACCTTCTCATTCATAGCCGCTTTTTACAGCTTCATGGCGTTACCGGAAACTAGAACGGGGAAATACGACATCGAGAAAATTTACTTGAATTGATGTTTCAGTCATCGGGTACTGCAGAGAAAATTTAAACATGAGGATCAAGAAGGATCCACACTCCTCAGAATCCATGCAATTAAAATTCGCCGTATGTCCTTGTACTGATGGCGCCCTATAAGTATCGCGTTCTGTTGATATCAAAATAACGACCTAACACAGTATTCACACTGTGATTATAACTATGCGTTGATTGATGTTAACGGCATGGCAGGCTTGAACTGTCTAATCTATAATAATATAACAATAATAATAGTAATATAAAATATAATAATGTCTAAACTATAAACTGCAATATTGGTGACGAATGTGCCTGTGGATAGACATTTAAAAATATAGGTACTTTCGAAGATGGCCATACCATTATTACCCTACCATTTTATGGATATAATTTTATGTGTTTAAATTTAAATCAGGTTTAGCTTTTGCAAAAGCCACGAGATTTTATAGTTTTACATTTTCTACAACCAAGTAGACAGATGCAGAGGTTCTTAAGATTTCTCATACGATGAAGAAAATTAACTATGTATTGCCTTTTTATATTCGCACCCTGGGTGATTTATCTTTGTCTATCCTTAAGAAATTTATTCCCTGAACGAATTGCACCTGTACCATTTTTCTTTCTACGTCGAAGTGTAACATTGAGCCATGAACGCGTTTACACTATAAATCATTTAGTTAGGTAGCAGACCGCTTGGAGTATAGTTAGCAAATATTTTTTTAATGTCTAAAGTATTATAAAAAAAAGATATTGTCAAAAATATTTTACGTATTTGTTTTTATGGCGATCATATTCCAACTCTGACCTAGTTGAAAATAAAATGATATTATGTCAATAAAATAATATTATATCGAGAACGTTGATTAATTAACGGCCGATATAATCCATTGATGATTAGGTGACATGTGTCCATTTTTATTTTTCAAAGCAAATTGGCTCACAAATTTTATTGAATAATCAATGTGGTTTTATTATGTACCGAAAAACATGTCAATACTTATTATAATTCTCATCATTAATATTTTACATAAGTAGGTATGAAATGTATCTTATTATCAATTAAGGTTAAAATGATTGTCCCATAAATAACTCAATTACATAACAAAAATGTGTACAAGCATCAAGTTAAGTCATGATAAAATTGTAACTGACTTATTTAGAAAAAATATCGAGCTTACCTAATTTAATTCACAATTAAATTTAATGGAAGTTATCTTATAAAACGACTGCTCAATTTTGTTATCCAAAGATATTTTTCTTCATGAATGAAACGACAAAGGACCAAAGAAGGTTGAACCTTGGGTAAACCACTGAATCCAATTAAAACGGAGTGCAAAACTTAATTTGATTACCATTTATTATACGATCTTTACGCATTGTCATTTTTTGTATTGTTTGTGTTCCGTGTTGTGTGTAGACAAATAAATGTATTTTATTTCTTTCTTTCTATTAACAATTAAATTTTGAAAATATTTATCGACACATAAGAGAAAAATTGTGTATATAATCGCTTGTATTATAATATATAATTAGCAAAAACTTAAAGTAAGTACATAAAACATGTCGTTTTTTCCCACTAGTACTAATGACTAATTCTCGATTCGGTTGTCAGTCCAAAACCGATTCAGTTACATATCAAGTCATATGTCTGTTGCACTGAGCTGTGGTATTTCATGATTCATATCGATCGGATAAAAAAACATAAAAAGATTTAATACAACAGTAAAATTGTATTATTTCATACAAAGTACATATTAGGTAAGCTATATATACATTAAAATATTCCGCTCCACATAGAAGCAACGTGTTATCGTTATTTCATCTATTTCATCCCGCTGATATTCAGTGAATGTTCCATTTCTCGCTCGGTGATGACTCATGCAGTAATCTGATGGATCCTGCAGTCGAATCGAGCCGATAAGCTAAACTGGTTCGATCACTTTGAAATTTTCAATCATAAAATGACACTACGTGCATAAAATATGAAATGTCATTGAAAATAATTTTCAGCGGATGTAATTTTTTAAACGATATTTGTTGAATGTGTTCTTACATATAATTATATAAAAGGTTTTAATGACTACTTAAACTCATACAAATAATGTGTTTGACCTCACAAATAATTTTCTAATCCAAACACGCTACCCTCATGAGAATAAACTTGCTCTGATACCGATCAAATACTATATCGTACTAATCAACCCCCGAAGGACAAATTAAAGTTTGAAACAAATTGATGAAAAAATAATAAAATAAGGGTTGATAAAAGACGGCTTCAGTCATCAGTATAGACTAACAATTGAAGCACGCGTAGCATTTTGATATTGATAAAATGGATATAATAGAAAAAGAACAAATTCTCGAAAGGGAATATATTGATAGATACGTGAAAATACTCTACTGGACTCTGAATATTATGGGATTTAATAGGTTCAATATTAAAAACGGCAAAATTGTGATGTTAACTTCCAACACTCTTGCATACCGCACTATTCTGTTAATCATGGCAGATCTCGGTGTTAGTTATCTTCTGTACATTTCAGTAGTTTCCAAAAACTACCTGAAAATACCTGATGGTATGTGTCTCATTCATTTTGAGACTTTTTCGAACATGCTGCTCATAAATTTGACATTCATTAATAGGAAAAGCGGACTTATAATTATAAAACAAAGTTTTAAGATTGATTTGCACCTCGGTCTTGAAGAAACTAAGTTCATGAGAGATGCTGAAATTAAAATGTTCTATTTTATGTGTACAATGGTGGCTATCGTTAACGTATTCGGCGGTATATTTCTTTATAGAGTATATGACGTGTCTATGACGATACATTTCATCGGTTCATTGTATTTCTTTTGGTTGTTCTTCTGCTATGATGATTATTGTTTCTACTTGCTCTACTCAATTTTTATCGCCTTACGAGCTCGTTACCTCAACGTGGCTCTTGCAAGACTTGGAAATATGAAAGTGGAGTATTTATCGAATTATTCGCTGTTGAACACTGTGCTCTGGAGAAATAGATATGATGATTTGGTAACTTTTCAATGTAGAGCAAGTTTAGATGACTACGTGACTGCTTTGCAAATGCTATTCGAGATGAAAGGCTACGTGGATGCATTTTATAGATTCACTGTAAGAATAAGTAATTATTCATTTAGTGACAAGGTTTTAAGAACCACTCGTTAAATAAAAATATATTTTTCAGATTGGTCTTGGCGTCTGGACTATCGTTACGGGTACTTTTGTGTCCTCACAAACCTTCGTAGAGCGTATCAAGAACCCATCGGTAAGGTTCAAATTACATTTAAGTTCATTGTTAAATAAGCATTTATTGCTTGTTTGTTATTCTCTAGAATCCAAAACGTTTTAATTGTTTTTTTAATGTTCTTATATTTCCTTATCGATATGTACATTTACGATCACTTTCATATGCTAATCAGCCCCAATAGCAGTGGAGTAAGGCTGACAATAAAAACAAAACTATAAATGTGTTTGTGGGATTTAGACCCGTCTATACAAATTTGAATAATAAGCGAATACTATTCAAATTAATCAATGTAAGTAAAGATGATACATCCATCATTTTTACTCGTATAGTGAGAGCGTGGTGGTCTAGCGGTACTGACCCCCGAGTTTCAATCTGGAGGTCGCCGGTTCAAATCCCGACGTACACCTATGAGTTTTTCGATTGAAAGATTTATGTGCGCAATACCACGTTCTCAAAACGGTGAAGGAAAACATCGCGAGGAAACCGACATGTCCTAGAACTAAAAAAATCGAAGACATGTGTCGAGTGCACGAAAGGAGCCTCTTTGAGGCGCACTTACAATCCTTTCACCACACTGGTTCGACAGAACCGGTGACTCGGAGGAGAAGAAGACTCGTATACGTTTGTTATGGCTTGCTGAAGAGGTAAAGATTTCTTACTTCCTGTTGTCACCACTTAACATCAGGGGGGCCGTCAACTCGATCTGTCACCTACATGACATTAATAAAAAGTAAACTTAGTTTTTTTTAGCGAAGGCATTTATTAATCAACTATATATTTCCCGCAGGCATTAGAACAAGAACGCACGTATATAATCGTAGGCTGGGCTCTAATTAGTTGGTTCTTCTTGTTCTATTTAGCTATATTCTTGTCAATGTTTCAACAACAAATCGAGCAAACTAAACTGGTATGTGCCTGTATACAGCTGAAGCCAAATAACCCAAGTAAGTATAATGATAAGTTTATCTTTTTATATAAGTTATTGACATGAATAAGTTATGGAACAGCATGATGGCCCACCATAAGTAAAGAGGAAACGTGTACCTAAAACAAAATAAACAGACTTCAACCTTACGTAATGTCGTGTAATTTAAATTGATCGAAGCAATATGATAATGAAACTATCAAAAATTTCCATTCTCATCAATAATTTTTTAGTACTTAACTTCCGTTAACTGATTCTTAAATTGTGATTGAAATTAATTTCTAAGCGGTTAAAAACTCATAACTGTAAGTGGTTACGGCAACAATCGTACAAGTATTCAAGTATTTTAATGATTTTCAGTGATTTAAATTAATGTTTGTTTAAAAGATAGCGTTAGATGGTTTCCGTTGTAGAATATCCGTTGGAATATTTATAATTGTCTATACATAACGAAAAACTAGTAAAAAAAAACATAAGAATCATTAAATTTTATACAGCTTAACTCTATGCAAGTTTATTTTTAGCGAGGAAATATTGATGTCTATCAAAAGTGTAAAGGGAAATTAGATATTGCTTAGAGAACTAGAAATAGAGATATTTTCAACATGACCAACTGCATTTTTTCTTTCAGCTAATATCTATAAGCTGACGAAGAGGTTGCTGAGAATATTGGAGAGACGGGAGACTAGGATCTCAGTATACAATATTTTCTATCTAGACGCCGGATTTCTGCTGCGAATGGCCGCATCTACCCTTGTATATATCACTGTGCAGTTACAACTGGCTTTCCCTAAGTTATCTTCTAACACAAGATCAAATACGACCGCAGATTATAAAAATTGTAGTCAAGAAATATTTAATTAATTAAACGCTTGTATACTTTATTCGCAAAATTATACTAATTCGTTACTGTTCATATCTGTTTAATAAAATAAGCGGGATTAAGCTTCGTTAGAACTATTTATTATCGTTAGCATTAACGTTGTCAAAGTTTATCGTGTCGTGTCTGTCTAATGAACTTCATTTTCCAAGCTCTACTTTATTTCATTCCAGCTTTTAACGCTTTTGCCCTCATTTTCTATAATAAATGCATAAACTTGCTAGATCAATTAATTAGAATTATTTCTGTCGTTTAGGTTCAAACGGCAGTAGACCTTATCCTGGAAAAACGAGTTAGTGTCGTTTTTTTTCGCATTTTATGGCAAACAGATTCATCCTTTTTAATAACTTTGGAGCCGCAATATAACCTCTTTTCATCTTGTGGATTACCTTATCCTGGGGATGTAGACGTGTCAAGTGGTGAGCCAATTATTATCCCACGGATAACTCAACTGAAACTTTCTTCCTGTATGACATTCCTGTATGATGATGTATTCCTGAATGAATTCAACAGCCAGTTCAAAACCTATTACTATTATCTTATCGCTAAGGCACGCACGTAAAATCAACATAATTATATAAATCAACGCCTCGCTAACAATAACATTGAATCAACAATGCTTGTAATGGATGAAATAGACTTAAATTTATATATCTACAGATGTGTGCTGTAAGAACAATATTACTACGATAGATATTGTGATAATTATAACGTAGTAGCGTAGGTCAAGCTCAAGGCGCTTGTCCTACTGCCAGGACGTCAGGTCAGCTTGTCAAGCAATGATTGAGCAACCATTACTCAACGAAAATTTACAATTAATTTGTGGTAAGTTAAAGATATTTGTAATGTTAATATGTCGTGGATGACTAATACAGTAATGTGAAGCTAAGCTAAGCTCTTTCATGAGTTTTTCACTCAGTATGCTTTAAACACGAAGACAGCTTCATTCAGCGAGAGCAGGTCACAAACTACGAATAATTGAGATATATTATCTAATATCTCAACTAATAAGTGAGCTGTGGTCTTCTCTACAAATTTACAAAATGATAAAAAGAACATTCAAAACTACCATACAACCAACTTCACCATTGAATGTGAACTTTCAGAAAGGAACTTTGAAGTGACCAGTAATTACGAGAAAACCTACAATATCATCGATAATAATTCATAGAAGCATGAAGTTTAAAATTAGTTCGCTCGAACAATGGCCATGTTTCGATCAAGTTCTCTTCACTAAAAGGTGCCATTAAAGTTTGTGAAGGACCCGTTGCTCCAATGTGTACCAAATATTCACAATCTTTGCCACAGTATCTTTGCAAGTAACTTGCCTTTGTTTAACTACTCAAATTCCACTCGTTGATTTTGGGAGTGACTTAGCCAATCTTATAGTTGTTTGGATACAGAGTAGATGGGTATTTTATGCTTTTCTGTTGTAATGAAATTCGTGCAAACTTGAAGTCGTACATAAGTGTAATTTGTGGTCGATTTCACGAAACTTCGAATAGGTATTGAGAAGAAATGTACGGAAAGTAATTAAAATACAAATACAAATTTACATTGGGAATATGAGACCTGGGACTGGTCTTATTATTTTATGTGACTTAACTCAACGACCGAGATTAGAAAAGCGGTACACTGTTCTTAATAAAAAAAACAATTACAGTACAAATAAAGCCCTGAGTCACGAAATCTTCTAGATGAAATAGGATAGTGCCCTACTAATGACGATGATGATCTGATGTTATGATTCCTGTTGTCAATTTCTTACAAATTCGTCCCGATTCTAGTTACCAAGATTAGAATCAACCAGTTTAAAGGTTAAGGATTTTTGGCGTTTGTAACACTCGTGTTGACCTCCCAGAGCCAAAAAGGCTTAAGGTTTCATTATTATTATTATTATTGATAAAACATTCTGATTGTACTGACGATACTGACATAGAATTAAAAACAGTTTAAAATTTTTGACCCTTCTAGATTTTCGCCAGTTTTTTGTAACTTAATAGTGGAACGCTAAGAGTTTTCTCGTAAAACTAACAAAAGCTGTTTAATATGTCATTTACAGCAACGGAACTCTAGTTAGACTTGCTAAGCAAAGTTTCTGTGTCACAGATAAACTTTGTGTTGAACTTGGCAAGTGCGCTAAGAACCTTGTTCATTATCTTAAATATTTTAATTGCAAATTCAAGTTCAATTCTGCGTGTTTGTTTGCAGCATATAGTTCAGTCCTTTCCTATTGCGTCATAGTTCTTACAGGGTATTGTTATTTAAAAAAGCACACGTCTAACTTAGGCTGAGTGAGACTGTTCTATTCGAGGCACTGGTTCTCTCGAACCAGTGTGGTGAAAGGGTTTTAAATGCACCTCAGAGTGGCTCCTTTCATGCAATTGACGAATTTTTAGTTTTAGGACATATCGGTTTCCTCACGATGTTTTCCTTCACCGTTTTGAGAACGTGGTATTGCGCACATGACTCTTTCAAGCGAAAAGCTCATACCTGGGTTTTGAACCAGTGACCTCCGGATTGAAACTCTGTTCAGTACCACTAGGCCACCACGCTTTGTGAAGCTGATGACACTCCTCTTACCTTTTGAAGGAATGAAACCTTTAATGCACAAACAAAATATTCATATAGACAAATATAATACATTCATAGTCCAGATGAAATCAGAACGCTTGTCGTAAAACGAATCTGTAGTTTATAACAGCTGCGGGATTTGGTGTCGACCTCGATGATCGCAATTGACCCAGTCTACCCAGGCGATGATCGAACCCGCGACCCCTTTGCAGGCAGGGTTACAACTTTGCCAGGGGGCATAAACGTGGGCTTATTACAAATCCACAAATATCGCCTTAACGAAATCTGTCACAAAATTGAAAATAGCTTAACGCTATGAATATAAAACGGCTTAATCGCGTAATATTGGATGCGTATTATCAATCTCTGTCATTTTATTTTTCAATTTTTCGATAACTGTATAAAGTTACGATGAATTTATTAGATTTTTCTTGTAAGTTTTTTTTATGAGTTATGTTTATTTAGATTTAAAAGAAATGTAGATGGAAAAATTCTTCAATGTAAAATATTGTTTTTGTATCCTAGAAGAAAAGAATAACGTGGGCCTTGACCGACTGCGAAGCAGCAGTCGGGAGTTTTATTCTTGCACTAAAACAATTATTATTTAAGTGTTTCCTCAAAAGAGCTAACAGAAACTGCGAAATAATCTTCTAGATTATGACTGTATGTTGTTGTTTTTTGTATAGTTAAATGAATGTCAAAATGGGTAGGTATTTAGTGCAGTCAATTAGTAAATTAATAAAAGAAGTAAATTTATTAAAAAATAGTTTTAATAATTATAAAAAGAAATAAAACGCAGCATTAGGTGCTGATTTAAATATTTCAAAAATTGTTAATCTGTTTATAGTTTAATAACCCCAGTTATAACTGAAGAAGCGCAATATTTTTGGGTTAAAAAAAAGGTGCTATGCAGGCTTATGAAATTACATGTACAATTAAAATAATAATAATAATATTGGTGGACATTTTACACAGCGCCATCTAGCCCGAAAGTAAGCTAATTATAGCTTGTATTATGAGAACCAGACAACTTATATAATACTAATATACTTTTTTCGTAAATACATACATATAATACATATGAACACTCAGACACAAAACATACATCTACGTTCGACACACAAATGTTTGTCTTGGGTGGGAATTGAACCCATGGCCTACAGCACAGAAGGCAGGGTTACTACCAACTGAGCTATAATAATAGGCCAATCAATTAACGCTACACAGAGCGGACGTCGCATAACGGCGGTGTGGTGCCGGCGGGACGTATTTGTTGTGTCATTAGTACTATCGTGAAAATATATATGAGGAATAGTGAGCTCACTGCTATCTCACCATCATTAACATAGCTACCACTGTTCTCTTGTATACCATTCAATCTACGCTACATCAAGTTGGTACGCATATTCAGTGAAAGTCAAATTATTTGAAAGCTGATTATCCAATTGTAACAGTGTAAATTTTTATCATATTATCTTGAAACTGGTAATAAAATAATATTCTGTCGGTAGCGTAATTTTCCAACTTGTTTTAACACAATATTGTATAATTTTACAGCTTTGGGTTTTTAGACAATTTACTTGGATGTTCGTCTTCGAACGCCGAATTCGTCCCACTGGCAATAAACTTATTTTCGCATGGAGTTATAGTAACCAGTACGCGTGCATGGGTAGCCTCTTAATAAGCAATTAACCAGAAACTTAAAAATTCTTAACAAACAAAACCAAATCAATAGGTAATAGGAGTCAGTTATGTATGTTAAAGATTTTTCTTAATACTAGAGTCGCATACAAAACTAATATTACTTACCATCATCTCCGTTATCCAGTAGAACAGGATCACAACAGATACACTAGACTCGCTTTTAATCTTTCAAGAGCGCAAGTTAAGTTAGCTTAAGCTTGACGCCGCATTATGCAAATCGAGTTATAAATTTAAGTTTTATTTCCCTTCGCAGCTCCTGGGAGCTGTAAGTTTTACCGTCCGGGAAGATCTAACAGGTAGGTAAATGGGTTATTGCACTACGAATAACAGGGGACAAATCAAAACGAAATTGTCCGTATTTATTTTCAAAAATTATATAATTTATATAATTGTAAAATAGCATATTTTAAAATTTACATTTCCTTTTAAATTGAACGTAATCTATCGACTACAACTGACCGATTATAACGACCAAATTTGTATGACTCTTAGTATGTTTGTATGAACATGAGTACATACAAAAAATGACTCTAAAAACAATTCTAACAAGCCAAATTCCATCCTTCCTTACAGGTTTTTGTTTGGATCATGATGAAAGGGAGATTTGGCTCTTATGATTATATTCCACCTCCTTTCTGCGCATCATTAACTTGAATATACTCTTCCTTAGCAGTGTAATTAGCCTGGTCATTCCCACAACCAACAAAAGAAATCCAAGCGGTCCCTGAGATATCTGTCAAGGTTATCAGAAATTATATCGGGAACATTATTTACATAATAGAACATTTTATCCCCACCAAGAACCAAATCTGCAATTAATAGGTTAGTTTATTGCTCCAACCAACAAAAATCAAACCATTGAGGCTGTCTTCGGGTGAAGGAAATTGGTAACCATTTTTAACTTGGTAAAAGTTTTCACTCATACTTATAGCGACAGTGACTGGCCCATTTGCCCCTTTGATGAAATATGACCGAATTTTACTGATTTATCTTCCTTTTAAGAAAATAAGGTCTCTCTTTGGGAATTCGCCGCGATTCCTCGCGCACAATGTGATACGATACGACACATAATGTAGGTAAATTGAATTCTTATTTTATTTTCATCCCAGTGTTTACTTCAAATACAAGTGATTGAATAAAATATTGAACAGACATCATGTTATTGGTATTGCTATTAAATATTCAAATACAAATACGAAACAAATGATTTTTGTTCAAGTTCTGTTTTGCATTTGACGTTTTGACAATAAATATACTACGAGTATGTATGATGAAAGGAGCCTCTTTGAGACGCACTTAAAATCCTCTCACCACATTTGTTCGGGATTGGACTAGTAGTACACGAGCACTAACGAGCATTGTTTTTAATGCACATATTCCTGAAATTGTTTTATGTACCTTAACTTTTAATTCCTCAATTTATTATTGCATCAGAAATAATACTTTTCATATAAATAACAAAAAGTATAAAAGTATTAAATCAGTCGTCTTGTTCCCATGATTCAAGCTTAGTTTACTTTGGGGCTAGATGGCGCTGCGTGAAATGTCACCAATATTTCTTTATTATTTATTTATAGATGGCCTCGAAATAGCCTGAACCATATTTGTTGCGCCTTATAAAAAAAACTGTGGTGGTCGTGCTAGGAAAAATCCCACTGTTCTTCAGTAGTTGAAAATGCAGCTCGTTCGTTATTGTGCAACTGAAATTCTCTTTTAGGACGCGTTCTCAACGTCAGCGGCATGTTTTTGACAGTCGCATTATTTCTAGAAACTAGTTGCATAAACTTTCCTCTCTCCTAAATATAGCCCCGGTCACCGCTGATGTTTAAAATTTAAAAGTTATAACCGACATTGATACGGTACTTTTTAAACCAATTTTACACAAAGCCTATGATTATAGAAGGTCAAATGGGTACCTACTTAACAAATCCACCTTACACACAAAATAAAAGTACTATTTATGCTCCAACGTTAACTTTATTTGTTTTTATCTATTTATATTAATTTATTTTTACAACATTACAAATATTATATACGAACAGCAAGGAATTTAGTATTTATATGGTTCTTACACATTTAACACGTAACATTCTAATCTAAAGCTCGATAAAAATATTTTTATTTACAAGCAAGCTTACAGCAAGCTTACTTTTCAACAATAGGAAATAAAATAAATAATTGTATTCTTAGATACTAAAACGACAAGGGATTATTTAGCACATTTATCGAAAGCGCAGTCACTTTAACCCCTTCAACAAGTAAGCTATGGAAATGTTAAGGGATGTATGTTAAACACACCAGATGAGTATGCGTAGACGAGTACACTGCGTTGTAATGTATGGAATTGTATAACAAACGACAAACAGCTCGCGTGACGTGTACGTAAGCAAGTATCTAGTGTGTTTTAGACTGAATCCGAACTCCTGCACAAATCAACGCCAATACATAACTTGAAATGGTAAACTCCTACTTCTCTGAAAAAAGTCTAAGAACGTTGCTCTCGCGCGGCACTATGACGCATTTTTGATGAATTTTTTTTGTACTCTAAGCTACTGGCCATTTTGTCACGCATCTGTCGCGAATGTTTTCTTGTTCAGGATAAAAATGTTCCTTAATACATTTAGGTTGAAGGTCAGCGGAAAACTTTCATTGAACCTTTTTTCCTAACTGAAGTCTCACGAAATCAGCTCAGGGTATACTATAATTTTTGTGAATCACGACGAATTTTATAAGCAGTAAAACATAAAAAAAGGAACCACATTATAGTTTGACAATAAATAATTTGTAACACATATAATTATACTTACAGTTGTAACTTATTAATATTATAATGGTTTGTACAATCTTTCACTGAATAACCAACGGTTAAGTTAAAGCTTTAAAATGTATTGTTCAGGTAGGCAAAACAAAAACATTTTAAAGAGGGAACAATAAAGTATGCTTAACAGAGCTCAGTTAAACTTTCTTCTTGATACGCTGCTACGCTGCTCGTGTTGTGGTTTTACGTTGAAAATGTACGTGAGTAGGTATTAAATACCAAAGAACCGCACGAAGGCACGAAAAGGAAACACCGTTATTAATTAAACTTGTGGTTTCGAAAACAACGCGAAGTTAAACACTAGTGGCCATGACCAAGTAAGAAATTTTAATAGACTTTTTGCATCCATTAAAATTTAGTTTATTAGTAAGGGCTAATTAATATGTTATGATAACATTTTCACTTAATAATATTCAATCAATTTCAATTACTTGCGGCTATTAACGTACCTATGAGAATATTCGTTAACCAAGGCTTCTGTTTTAATATTTATTACAATGTGTTATCCTATATGCCATTACATACCAATACATAATGATAATAATTGTATTTAGAATATATAACGACATTCGACTAGGTACCCTAAGTTTTGAATCAATAATATCTAAGCGGTATTATAAAGTTTTGACCAGATACTACTAGAGATTGCGGGAAGCATTGTGGTATATTTGGCAGTGGTCAGATATGCATAACGTTTTTCACGTGCAAGTAAAATAATATTAAAAGCAGGAATTAAAATTAAGTAGGCAATTTGATGACAACCAATCTGCGTGATTGATTAATTTCTCAGTTTATTTTACATGTTTTTCTTTCTTTTTGTTATGAGTCACCCTTTGGAGTTATCGGAGAAAGTTTAATTAAGAAGTTACTCATTGTTGAATATTTTGACAGAAGTTGGAAAGAATAAATAAAAATTTATTTACCTATTGATGAAAATAAATAAACGACAGATAAGTTATTAGGTTTTTAAAAAGATGAGTTATTAGAACTCAATTTATGAACAATTAAATATTCATTCACCTTGAACTGCATTCGAAAAATGTTGTCACAATCGGACGCGTCCGCTTTGCCGCCAAATATTGCACAAGTTTGTTACATATTATTATGAGGAATAAACACTCTGAACCAAATCAAACAAGAATGAAGTGTTCACGTCAGTGTATTGAATACTAACACGTGCTTCGAAACCAGAACGAAAACCAATGGACATTTCATCATTCATCATCATTTTAAGTAGGTACTCGAAAAATGACGCTCACGAATATTTTGGAGATGTGTCAATTACAAGTAATTTCCGCGTACAATGTTTGTACTTATTTTATTATTGAACCTACTGGTATAAATATATATTTTGGCATTTCAGATCCCACAAAAATAAGTTGAATCACGCTTCGAGTATTTAAATAACAGCTTAAAAGAAAATGTTTCCACCATTAAGGACAAGTCTAAGCCGACCTCAAGTATAAGAACGCTTCTCACTTAAGTTCACACTTCGTGAAGGCTGGCGTCTGTGTCGCTCTCGGCGTAACCGAGAAGCAAGGTGGATTCGCACGGTGGTGTCGGCTGCCCAGGGCTGCAGGCCTGGCCGGCCGGCAGTAGTCACAGCTCTATGGGCGCGGCGCCTTTCCACGTCACTCCGGCTCGCAGCAGGTGGTACAGTCGAAGCACACAGTATAGGCACAGACACTGAAAGTAAAAGCCTTATTATCATAAACGGAATTAACGGGTCACAAGCCCCGCCCACTCTATATTATTTAATTAATTTTCCGCCAACCAAGGAACATTTATGTAAAAACAGACCCGTGAAAAAAAAAGATGAAATATATAAAAATTGAACTAATACATCTTGTTATTTTTGAAATATTAATATGTCTTTGCATATTGAGTATGTAGCAATCGCAATCACTTTCAATCTATTAGTTCTATTTAAAGGCACAGTAACCAAGTTAGCTATGCAGTGGATGGTCGCAAGTTCATATCTGAGACGTATCGTATCGGTGGATGAGATAATGCGTACGAGTAAGTGGGCCATCTGCATGATTTGCTATGTCCATCCGAAGCAAAAGAACCTGGACAGATAATAAGCCCGTTCCTTCAGTTATAAAACACTTGAATTCACGCATTCGAAACTTAGCTTCTTTTTCTCTTCTTCTTTTAGCTGTATGGTGTTAGAAAAATATTATGGTATTCATACAAACTATCACTACAAAAAGGCACGATATATAACAAAAACAAGGATTTGCAGGGCGTAAAAACTACATTATTTATTGCAGAAATTACTCCAAACGTAAAATTATTGTCTCTATAGATCAAATTCATTATAAAGAGATTATGTAAACAACCCTCACTAACAAATATTTCAGAGATGAAATAGATTTGTGCCAAAGTGGATTTGTTCTTATTATATTGGCAAAATTCCATTCAAGCCAGCATTGAATTGCTATATCAGCAAATGTTTTTAACATACATGGTTTTATCAGTATCCGACAATGTAGCTTAAGTGTAGGTTCATAACTATTTCAGCTCAGCCTTCGTTTTAGACTATATAAGTCTAGCTCGGAGAGTTTCATAATGTAGCTACTTTGAATGTTCTTCTTAGAACACGAAGTCTTGAAATATTAAACATGAGTACTCTTGATGCATAAGAAGTCGATTATGTTATATTCGATTATGTACGATTTATGTTATACCTACCATTATATTATATTAGTTTTGACTTATTTTTTATTATAAATTCTTTGACGTTATTAAATTATGAAAGTGTCCAACAAAAAGCAATATATATGAACATAAGAGCTGCACTTTGCCGACGGCTGAACTGAACTGAACAGTTGCCACACGCCAGAACGGCGCGGCGGCTGCCATCGAAGCGTTCGACTGCAATTGCCGGCTACGTGTCGTCTACAGTCGGCAACATGTCGACTACCTTCCGTCGGCACCGGCACGAAAGGTATTGCTCGTGTTGCTCGTGTTTCTCGTGTTGCTCGTGTTGCTCATGTTGCTCATGTTGCTCGTGTATAAGAGCTTCAAGTACTTACATTAACGAGCATTCTTGGTATTAAAAATAGTATTTCGGCTTTGCACACTGCGTCGAATTGCTGAAACAAATACTTCTATTACTAATTTAACCCTCGTAAATAAGACTACTATTTCTGTCGAATCGACGATTATTAGTCAGTAAATGCCTGAGCTATGTTTTAAGATTTTGGAAGCAATTATGAGAGAGGAATACCATTATTTGACTGGAAATCTTCTGCTCATTAGTCGCATTAATTGGATAAAAAAGTAGTTCAAATGAAACATGTTTGAGAAAAAGTGAACTATTTATTAAATGTAGTTTTTTTTATGCTTATAAGTTACCAAACGAGCTGGAGACATGTTATACTTATAAACATTTATCGTGTCATTTACTGTCTTCTGTGCAAATATTTTGATGTTTGACGAAAATTGATCAACAGCGAATTTTTAACCTATTTATACAAATCGCACCAGCAGCAGCAGTAAGATGCAAGCATAATTTTCAAAGTGCTATACAAACCTCAGCTACCCTGTAATAACTTATTATTAACATTATAAGTCTAGTAATTTAGTAGACAGGAGCCTCTAGTAGTCAATAGTAACATGATGAAAAACTACTGTAACTCTTTACTAGTAACAAATAGTACTGGGTAACTAATGACCCAATCTAAAAATCTATAGAGAGTTGCAGTAACAATATTAGTGTAATAATTTAATTTTGAAGTAATTTGTCTGTCCGCGTTCCTTCGTAGCACGATATAAGCCACGTACACTGAATATCGAATTCGTGAACTTTGCTTATCGATCTTTCTTTCATATTTAATAGCCATTTCTGCCGTCATATTAATCCACTCGCGTTATTGTGTTCTGTTTTGAAAGGTATGGTTACCGGTGAAACATTCAACCCTCACATCTCAGAGTTACAAACACATATGATGCGACTTGGGTCTTGTACCTAAGTAGGGGAGGATCCAAGCCGTATTGCTTGTTATGGGTAAAGGTTATAACATAACTCCCATAAATTGATAAAAATATTTGAGTATAGTATGCATTTATAACATAACATTGAAAAAATTAAGTGTTGCCTAATCGCCCAATCAATTACCAATCAATTTACCCGTGTAAATAAATATTTATGCAGTGTTTTTTTTCTTATCACTTGATTTAATACTATATATTTTCTATCGTCACAATTGAACTGTCTATTGGAAAGAAAAACGCGTAATAAAAGCTGACTTAAGAAACAATCAGTGTGCAAAAAAACGCGTCACAAATTGATGGGTCTGTCTGCGCACAAGTCGTACATTGTGCGAAATCTTTGGGTTGGACGATAAAATACGACGTATTTAATCACTGCCAGCAACCTTATTAATGTTTTGCAAATAGGTTGAACCTCGGTAACCTCCGAATTGTTTATAAAATCTGTGGAAGTATCAAAACTAATTTTATACACATGCAAACTATTAAAATTTATTTAGAAGGTTTTTTTTTACGTACAAGGTATATAAAATAAAATAAACACTAGTCCATGTGGAATTAAGTTATATCACGCATGATATATGATTAACTATGATGATCACTGAAACCCATTTCTTCCCTTTAGGGTGAAATTTCCCAAAACCCCATAAATACCAAGCATATACGTCCTGAAAAAACTCGTGGGCCTTGTAATATCAGAGATTTTGTGATGAGTCAGTGACTCAATTGTTTTCTCCTTTACTTATATAGAAGATAGATATAATATATAAGTATTTGTCGAACTAGCGACCCTTGGCATCTCAGTTCATAGCCTAAAATACGCCACCGTACCGAATTTTTATATACCTAATCGAGTTCTATAAATGGTATGAACATGTTTATTTACTTAACTGTGCTCGCAATCACCCGCGTGGAATTATATTAATTCCAGGTTATAATGTGATATATAATGTGATAATAAAACATAATGTCATCCTATTATGTCTAGTCGTTTTACAGACACACCGCGCCGCGACACCGAGCTGTGCATGTAGGACTCGCTGTTTTCTACTAAACTTAAAAGCGAATAACTTTTTATTCTGAGAGTTGATTTGATAAAGTAAATCCTAAATATTATACAGATTATAGCTTTAAATTTTAAAGTTCCTAGATTTTGAGTCCAATCTGCGGTTTTAGCTTGATGGGCGCACAAACAAACAGACAATGAGACAAAAATACCAAAAATTGCTTTTTAGTTTTGTTACTTATTCCGTCTCCCAGTTTATTTGCAAAAATATTTTATAGACACGGCAAGTTTACGTATTAACTAATTGTATACATTTAACTAATACACAACTGCTCTAAACTTTATTGTATTGCAGGTGGCATGAATACACATAATTACGAAATACAAAGATTCAACACCCGAGAAAAATATTATGCTTAAGCTACGAAAAAATAATATCGGGTCGATAGAATTCGAGTCTCCAGTTCGCAGGCTGGAACATGACTAACTTAGCTAAGGTTTTTAAGATAAATTAATTTGTTTAATCCGTTGTCCGAGAGGTGCGTACCTGTGTTAGCACTTCGAGTTAACTAAAAGATATCTGTCATATAATCTTAAGCAAAATTAGATTATACCGACTGGTGGATTTTGAGAATATTTCGTTTGGGTCCGAGTTGAGTTAATGAAATCTAATTAATATTACCAGAGGCTCGACTGCGAGTAGGCAACCTTAACCTATTACAGAATAGGTATTTTGGTAGACAGAGAATCAAATTGTTTTCGTGCAGACAAATGAAATAGTATTATTTTGGATATTTGATCATTGTTCTACCACCGAATTTAATTTAATTTCAGGGTCATTCGAATCAGTATTGAAATATTAATGTTGCCATTTTTGATCGTCAACCAGTCGTACATTCTTGTCATTGTGTTTTGGTTTGAAAGGTGCTTGTGAAGTTTGAAGAACATGCGACATTCCATCCTTATTCAATAGGCTCCGAAGAATGTTATATTTGCTGTTAATATTAAGCAAATGATACCAGCTATCATGAGACAGACCGTCTATTCATTCATCATGAAACCACAATTTTAAAAGTCACTCTTATATTTATCTTCGACATTTGCAAGTAGCACTCTTTCAACAAAGTAGTCTTAATTTGAAAATTAAGACTACTTTGTTGCCAGTAACTCAGCCTTGCCTCGCGGTTCATTTGGCAGTAACTGAGACTTATGCTATTAAGTCGTGGATCCGATTCCCACCTAGAACAAACATCTATGTGATGAACATAGACATTTGTTCTATATCTAGTTTTTCTTCGTGTTACGGAACGAGACGATAGCTCGCCTGGTGTTAAATGCTAACCTCTCTGAGTAACTCTGAGACGTGAAGTTGGAACGTCTCATGTACCTGTAATTTCACCTGCAACCACACCTTTCAAACCGGAACATAGTAAAGTGAATTATTTACTGCTTTACGGTAGAAATGGGTATGGTGGCAGTTATTCCTCAAATGAACTTTGCAAAAGTTATACTTCTACAAAAACTTATTGTAAATTAAGTACAAAAATCATCAGTTTTCTGGTGAACATAGTTCGAGTTATGCATTAGTTTGGGGCTAGACTGCATTGTGTGAAAAGTCCACCAATATTAAAGCTCACTGGGATGAGGTTTTGTTTGACGAATGCTCTAAAAGCGCATCTAAAAGCTTAATTTCCTTTCATTGTAGTATCAGTTGACATGATCTGTTGATTAGTACGTGACGCACATCTATTGAAATAATAATAAAATATTACCTTGTTGACGTGGTCTCTTAAAATATTGGAGTAGACCATCGCCATAGCTTCCAGCGCCATGAATGTCATGCACCCGACCACCCAAGGCACCAAAAAAGCCACATTTTCCTGAAAGAAGAAAAAATGTTACTGCATTGACAAATGTATTTATTTTTTGATTGACGGTCCCATATTTCTAACCGTCTAAAGATGATTCCTCAAACAATGAAAAGACATGTGTTTCAGCGTTATGAAACTATCCCTAGCAAAAACAAAACGCCTTGGTTCATGCCCTACTTACGTATAGGAAACCGATACACCTACTTAGGAAGATAATTCAATTAGGTATAAACAACTTGGAGAAAGAATCAAATAAGAAAATCTGTTAGGCTGAGCTGCGTCCGTGTTAAAGGTTAAAGTTTTGTTGTAGCGTATTCAAAACATATCTTTGGAACTAATGCTTATTACTACCTCCTTATCTTTATTGAAGCCATAGATTAGGGAAACAATAATTATGTGCTCAACATATAAGAGCCTACCTTCATTAGGCTCCACTCGAATAAAGCTCACTTTATGAGTCTCTAAAATTCGTATCTAAAAGCTTCTAAAGTCATAAAGAAGGGAATAGGTGCCACGGTGCCACATTGATAAAGTGCCTTCTTACCTGCGTAATATTCCATGCCTACCTGATTCTAGCACAGTTTTGAAAACGTGAAAGGCTTCATTTAGAGGGTATTAATTTCATATGTACTACGCAATAGTAATTACACCGAATACTTAGTTTCAGTTCACGTGTCTTTTTTTGAAATAATTTATAGTGTAAAGAAAAAATGAGTGTTTTCTACGATTGTCTTATAATACGTGTTTATCTTATTGGTTAAAACAATTTTCACTTTTGTCCCATGCAGGAAGAAGGGGGCTTTAACAAGCGTCAATCTAAGTAGGACTGATGTTATAAAATTTATTTTATGTTCTGGTTTCGAAGAGATGGATTATATTCAAAGGAAATAAAGTTTTTGACTTTTGACTTTGAACGTGACGGATGAAGGGAATCAGAAAGATCAAATAAAGTTCAGTTCAATTACGTGAGCAATGTGTTGATTGATGAGGCGTTGTGGGACTCAGAAAAATAGAAGGAACGGAAAGCTCCAATCATTGTATACTAACAAAAAGTTGGGACCAAACTGGGATAATAATTAATATATAAAAAATAAATATAAATGTGTAAATACGAAGTTGTTATTTATGAATCTTAATAGACTTGTACTCACTTTATAAATACCGTAGAACAGGAATATGCTTAGTAATATCATAAACATCTGAGTTCCTATGATCGCAAAATATGCTATCTGTACACCTGAAACAAAGGAGAAAAAAATTAAGATAATCGTGGACTTGATATGAAGTTACTTCCACACCTCACCCCCACACACAGTGCAGTTATGAATTATAGGATAATTATGAAATAACACCTTCACATATTTTGTAAATGAATATATGTAACGATCAGATCGTTAGTAATTATTATGATTTATATTAGTTACTCGAGTTTAAGACCTGAATTAGCTTATGAGTGTGAAGTGATGTTGCTTTTATTTCGTAACATACCATCTTCAATACGGGAACAGATTCTTTCCAGTGTTATGTAGCTGTACTTAATATGTACCAAGTAGGTATATAATTTTCACAGAATTTAATGAACATTGTATGGGTTTTTCGAGTACGCGTGATGGCAGGTCGCGTTTATCGATTGAGTCACACCTGTGATTCGGAAAACAAGACTGATCGAAAAACTATATAGTTATTTTAGTATTTTATAGTAAATTATATATAGTATTGGAATGTTTAAAACATGTAATATATAAATACAATTTCAAAATGATCGTCTATTATCACATCCAAAGAAATTTAATTTGCGTTTTGATTACTTAAACGTCACCTCACTTTATAGATTCTCACATATTCATGATAATAAAAAAAATTATAAATATTTCTTGTTTGTTTTGCATTTAAACTTACTTTAATACATTTGATAGTAGGCCGAAAAGTACTGACAGAATGGTCTGGAGGACTTTGAGGATGGTGAAAAATGTCAAAGTGTTGGGATTCGGACCAGACCCTTCCTTGCCTTGAAGTGCTGAAGCGTTAGGTTAGTATAATAAGAAAATTATTTAAAATACAACATTGATGCAAAAATTAGCCGACCGTAAATATTACACCATGCTTCCGTGATCTCATTTTTGAAATTATTTACCAACTATCGTACTCAAACATGAAGAGTTTTGGAGAAATGCTAATAAAAATATCCCGGATAAAACACTCACAATAATGAATTTCAAACTAGAAACGATTGTTTTGTGAAGGACAAAAGAATCTTCCTCGGTTTGGGATGGAGGGATCAACTTTTTATTTTTTCAGTGGATTGTTGTAGGAATAAGAATTTCTATGCCAACGGTTTTATATACATAACCCAAAGGATGTCAGAGATTTGCCCCATTTGTGTCGCTTCAATAATTTGCCCTTGATCAAAATGAGATAAACCCTGATGTTACAATTTGAAGCTGTTTTGACTCCAATTTTACTGTCGCAGATAAGACTAAAAGGATTTTTTTTCTATTTACAGAAAATTGGCAACATTTTGGAAGTTTACCGCAAAAAAGCAATTTTTTTGTTAAAATTGAATAAATCTAGACGAGGGAAAAAAACTAACATTAAATTTGAAAAAATGAGTAGTCACTGAGGAAAATGTTTTTTTACAATAAAAATCGCAAATTGTTATAACAAAACTTGAACGCAACGGTGAAATGCGATCGTTTTGTTAGGAAGCATACAGAAAAATAATAATTAAAGCCATGAAATATAACCACATTTCCTCCTCAAGGTTTCAAACATGTCGAGCGCTCGTGTTCAGAATGTTAAGGACTGCTAATGGATTGCCTGCCTTGTAAATGGATCGCTTATGCGATGCCGGTACACCTACTCGACACAAATAGAAGCCTATTTACACAATGGTTTTAATGCAGGCGACAGCGATGCCATTTAAATAGAAAAATCAATTTAAAGAAACGTAATCGATTCTAGAGCACAACGAATCGAATGATTGCGATTACCTAGAAGCTCACGCCCGCAGCTTCGGCCACGGAAACCTGGCGGAACCGGCCCAGTAATTGAAACTCGTGGAGCGAGAATTTAATTAAAAAATTCTACAGGAATCTACACTTTTAGTCTTGAAAAGCGCTCATATCACTTCTTTGGCCGTTATTTGATCGATTAGAAATTAATATTCGATTCAGCAACAGTTGACAAAGTCATTGCATTTTAATGTTAATAAGTTACGGATATAAGTTGTGCTTGTAACTTTGAGACGTGAAGGTAGAATTTCTCACTTGCCACTTGCACATCTTTCAAACCGGACCGCAGCAATGCGTATGCGTTACTGCTCGGCGGCAGAAACAGACGTGGTGGCATTATTCCCCGGACGTACTTGGCACAATTCCTATTGCCTGGAAGTTAATTTGACCTGCATTAGAATTTCTCTTTTCGGAACTGTTACACTGCCACACACATGTTACATAACGCTCCAATATTTGGCATCACCGTCGACCAAGCCCGGGATTTGTAATTCGCAGTCAAGGCGGAAGCGTCGGAAAGCATTTGTAACGATTGAATACTTCATTCGTTCAACTCTTAATAGGGCTATACACTTGTTTCAATGTCTAGATTGGGTCACTCAAACTAGTTTGATTAACGTGTATCAATAATGAAAATGCCAATTTGATGAGAAAACTTTTCCCTAAACCTTTTTAAAAAAAAAACCTTTCCAACAAATTAGTAACAACTTTACCATTCCATCAATAATAAATACATGTGAATACATGTGAGTCACCTGTGTCAATGTTTTCGTAGTAATCAGTTCAGTGTTTGAGTAAAATAGTGTGACGTAAAAAAGTTTAACTAAATACAATAAAACATATTTCAAACACATTTTGTTATGCGAATAATTAAAATAATAAGTAACAGAAAAATAAAAATATGCGTTTCTCCTGCATCTTTTTTGTAATGTCTATGACCTGAATACTGTACTCGGCAATGTTACCAAATTCAAGTCCATTTACCAATCCTTGCAGACAAGTTGCGTCCCAACGCTTACATAAAGCAACACGGGAGACAGAGCTTCTGCAACTTATTTTGTATATGAATTACTTTGACAATAAACATATTTGTATACTTGTTTGTATCTTTACAAGAGGTGAAATATGTGCCATTAAAGTATCAGTTTGTTCAAAAATACTGTATGTATTTAGGAATATACGTAGAATAGATATAATTAGTTTTTTTTTTATTAAAGTTATATACTAAAAAATCGTTCAACTTTTCCTCATTATAGGCACACGTTCATGCAATAGGGAGCAGAGTACCTAAGTACAATATACCAATAGAACAATGGACGAGATTCCAATCCCGTCTCTCTGATAATGAGAATTCTTTCCGGCACGATATAACCTATGCCTGCACGATCCTCTGTAATGAATACCATCTGCGAATACCTATAGTATACATAATATACATCTACGACATAATGATTACACTGATGGTATTCGCGCTTGAAACGGCTTATTTTTCTGTTATTTATTATGTGTCTATTGAAGTTGGTTTATCTATCATCAACATGGACTGACTATATATGTATATGTATAAGTAGGCTATATATGGACCTGTGGTAGCCGTACAAAGTATACGTAATATTATGTATCTACTAGATTTTTCTGTAGTATTGACGACAGATTTTTAATCTACTAGTTGGAATTTATAGATAACTTAGCCAAAGTGTTAACTTAATATCAAATTATTTAAAAAATGATTGTTAATTCTAAATAATGGAACTTGTTTTTTTTATATTTTTCAGCCTAGAAAAGTAGACTAAAAAATGTACTACCCCTTTATGACCGCATATTATACCGTATACTTACATATATGTACCTAACACTGTTGGAAAGCAGCGAGGCGGCGGGCGCGGCGTTGAGCATAATTGATAAATAGATATCACACGCTTTAAAGATTATGGGTATAAGTTATTAGGACTATGGCCTCCTTAAAATGTGATTCAGACAGTTTTATGTGATATTGGTGCACACTTGCGCCAGATTTGAACCGAAACTCTTCCATTTGAATGTCGAAACTCCTTATCTCTCATCCAATACGCTCAAACATCAATCTTCAGTGACTATGGAGGAAAACAATAACTTTAGATTAAAAGATACTGGAATTAAAATGAACATCGCTATGAAAAATAAATCTTCGTTGACAGTTAATTGGATTCTCTTTAATAGTGTAGTATCAATTAAAGTGAAGACAATTAATTAAGCGTCAGGCTCAATTTTAAAATCTTTTGTATGGAACTCACCTTTAAAACGGTTCTTTCTCGGGTAAACGATAGAATATTTATTATTTGCGTTGAATAAAAAGAGAAACTCTTTTAATCATTATTTAATCAACGACATAGGACCCTCGTCACCATAGAATAGAATGATACATGAATGAAATATCTTGTTGCTATGCTTGTAGAATTAGGAAATAGATCTTTTATTCCTAGATAATGGAAATTTTAATGGCATTATTGATAAGACATAATTAGTTGAGAAGTTTCATGAAATATTTCTTCCTAAAATCAGCGTTTACTATCTTTTTTTTTTCCTTTGTAAGAATTTATTAAGTTCTCAGCTTTTTCAAGGTTTTGCAAGCACTATATCTAAAAAGCACTAACCACATATCTGGCAGCCTTAATTTAGCAAATCATTAAAAATTATTTGTGTATGAACTTACTAAGAGTATTTTTTATAACCAAAAAAATTAATAATAGAAATTCATTAAAAAATTTTACATAACTTCGTAAAGAAATAGTTTAAAAGAAAAGTAAGTTAGAAAAAGCGCTTCTACTTTAGGTAAAATAAAGCATTCTCCGTGATCCTAATATATTAGTTCGTAAAACATTCCGAACAGACCGTCCTTCTCTATCCGTTCTTATTCAAAAGTTCCCTATGAATGCAAGACATTTTAGAAGAAACGGTCGTTGGAATTACTTTAGGAGACGGATTGCCGAGAGGGCGAAAACGGCGTCGTTTATTTGGCGAAGAAATTGCCGCGCGTCGAGTTCAATGTAGTGGCAACGGTATGTACTTACAACTGTGGGTACTCGATATCATAGGGATGGATTGGGGCGGGGCGGTGGGGTCATTTGAAACCCTTAAGTTAATTAGATATTGAGTAACACAATTAAACGAACCGCGTTAATAGTTAGGTCTAAATTGACACGCCACTTGTCAACGGACGAAATATCAAAGAACCAAATCAGTCACATTTCCTGAAAGAAAAGAACAAAGAAATTGTTTTTAATTTTAGAATTGCACCTTCAATTGCACTTTTGTGCTGTAATATTTTTACTACAATACAGTAAATTCTCGATAGTAATTTAGGTAAGGGTATCTGATAAAAGATCGAGTTCCAATACAGAATTCCAGAAAAAAATTGGAACTAAAATAGGATTAAACTGTGTGTCAGAAGTTAATGAATATCTTGAGCACGTGTAACCGACAGTGGACGGTCTCTTTTATTTCCAACCCTTAGAATACATGTTAATATATTTTTAGGGTTCCGATGTTACACTTATAAAATAACTGTCACAGGTACCCCTGCTATTTTGGAGGTTTATCACGAATTTTAACTTACACATTTTTTTTTTTTATGTAATACATTTACGGAACGAGCCGACGGCCCACCTGGTGTTAAGCGGTAACCTCGGCCCATAACAGCCGATGCGACTTGGGTCCTCCCATACTAGGGATGACAAGACCCAAGTCGCATCGTATGCGCCCGTAAATGTGAGACGTGAAGGTGGAATGTCTCATGTGCCTGTAATTTCACCGGTTAAATAATTATTGCCATAGATTGCATTCAATAAAGTGGTAAACAGTAATTCAGCTAAAAATCGTTTTTATATCAAATTAATCCATTTTTTCCTTTATTATTTATGAGAATTTGCTGTGAAACGTTCAAACAATCACTTTCTAATCTTTCTCATCATTTATAAATTTTATTCTAAAGAGGCTCAGTTCAGATGGTCGCGTGACAGCGAGCGTTGAATCATTACAAAATTCTCAGTTGTAAGTTCTCGCAATCACCGAAATACGCACATAATTACACGTTTAATTTTTTCATGATGAAATTAAAAAGATAAAGGCTCAATTAATCTTAATAATAATCATAATATTAAGTACATGATAATTGTTTCCCCACAATATCTTCTGTAATGAAATGACTACATACCGTGATTTCGAGATAACATTGCATCGGCAAGTCTTAGGTTATTTATGTGTTGAAGTTACGAAACGACCTGAGAGCCCACCTGGTGTTAAGTGGTAACCTCTACCCATCACATGCAATATGACTTAGGTTCTCCATTACTTAGGTACGACAAGACCCTGAGACGTGAAGGTGGAATGTGTCATGTGCCTGTAATTTCACCGGCAACCACAACTTCAAACCGGAACATTGTAAGGTGAATGCATTACTGCTTATGGCAGAAATGAACATGGTGGCAATGCTTCTGTGGACGCACTTGGTTTAAGCTATATTCTTACTAAAACCTTTATTTTGTTATCCATTAGGGCATGTTCAAAACTCTACGTAGCGACAGCTTTTGCTTTTCATTTATTCCCGACGGAACGCAGACGATCTTCTACTTAGAAAATCAATGTGTAATTCCTTGATAGTTTTTCACAATTGTACGATGAATAACATTTTATATACATCATGATGACAGAACACTCACAGCGCGCTTCAAACTCACATTGGCTGAATTACTTTTACTTTTTCGGTTTTGTGTTTCAGCCCCAACGAGCAAGCGTTTCAATCTTTTGTGAGATTTCCACATTTTAGTACTCAAGGTTTTTTTACCATTCGGGACAACAAAGCCCTTTCATTCATTTATCAGACAAATTGATCTTTCTGATGGTAAAGAGTTAATGTAAATAGCCTGGATTGTTATGGAAGTCGGGATGAATATGGAAACGTTACGTGATGAAAGGTTCTTTTGTATTATTCATTTGTGGGGAACAGAAGTACGTGAGAGGCTGATACATAAGTAAGAAGGGTAAAGGTTTTTACATCAGGAGGAGACAGTGGATTTTAATAAAAAAAAAACTAATTTTATAAAAGAACATATTTAGGACCATGTGCAATAAGGGGATATGGTTCGTAATAAAAAACAAATTTTATGTTTCCTTGACACCTTCTGGTATATTACATTATATCTACAATATTATTCCTTATTATATTCTATCCAGGGTAACTTAACTAAATTTACGTTTTGAAATACAAAAGCCTAAAAAACAATACTTTTACATGCTTGGGAAGTAACAATGTAAATAATCAAATCAATAATTGATGAATTATAGGTATAAAACACCTATAATTATGTACCTGCATTCTTGCAAATAAATAATATGCGCCTTCTTTAGCGGCAGTGCAAGCTGCGACACTTGACACAAGTTTACACATCGCGTTGGATGCCATCAACATAACAAAAAGTAACATAAGTAATATGTTCAGACGTGCAAGTCCTTTCATGTTTATCAGCTATATTGATTATTTTTCTTATAAGAATTTAAGAGGTTGTTTTTATTAGCTGAAAATACGGCTTCCCATAAAGCGAATTGTCTACGTTTCATTGTATAAATAAATAAAAATTCACTCATTGTTTTTAAGTAATAAGAACATTCCAACAAATTTCTTTGATCTCTACCCAAAGGAGTCCAACTGATAGATTCCTAGAATAAACATTATAATTTACCTCGTTCATTATTAACTTTATTGCTAATAAAGGCTTTCCTACAGAAAGCTACTCATTTAGTACAGACATTGTGTCCTTTGTGCAAGCGAAATTGTACAAATTGTCATTTTTCAGTTAACTCATATTGTTTGTTCTGTCTTCTTACTGCAATCAAGAAAAACCGGATGGATTAGCATTAACCTTGCTTTGTGAATTTTGAACAAATAAGAAATCCCATCTTCACGTCTTCGAGAGATGCAACGATTCAATGCGACTTGGATCTTCTTAAATCTAAGTAGAAAATAACATAATATTTCTGTTGTTATTCAGGCCAGAAAATATCGTTTGACATCAGTGGGGCACACGTTCGATCTTTGTGTTAAGTCACATAAATATGAAAGTGTAAAAAAATGAAATGTTCTCAATCTAAAATGTAATGAAACCGTGCGTGAAGAAACATTCCTGAGCGATATTTACCGCCTCCAGGTAGGCTCGACGCCCCATATAATTTATAGCCTATCACACCTATGACATCGTTGCAGATTTTCCGGCTCAGTCGCCTGAAAAATAAAGGTTAGGTAAAACGCGGCTAGCACGATATTCTGTCTACCCACAGTGCTCCAACGTACACGTATAAATCAAGTTTTAAATTTCTGAGAATGATATTTCTACGAATAACATGAAAATTGGTTACGGTCTGACTCGCAAGACTTTGTGTTTCTTAAGATGTTATAAATAATACATTTAATCGTCAACGATAACAAGTTATATCTATACAAATCAATAAAATTTAAGAGTCTGTTTGTAATGTCAAAATAATAACTTTTTACTTATAAAAGTACAAAGGGTAATTATAACATAAAACATATGTATGTCTGTCTGTTTGTTCCGGCTAATCTCCGAAAGGGTTGGACCGAATTTGACGGGACTTTCACTGGCGATAGCTGATGTTATAAGGAATAACTTATGCTACTTATACTTTTATTGAGGTTAATTCATAAACTGATAAAAACGGCTAAACCACATAGCTACTCTTTTAGTCCCATATTGAATTCAACGCGGGTGAGGCCGTGAGCACAGTAAATCGACCCAAATAAATGATACCGAGGAACCCCATAACTTTTGTTCAAACAAATAATAATTGTCATTGTACTATCACGCGAGGGAAATAAAAACATTCCTCTTGGGGATTGGTTGTTTTCAGATTTTCTGCCGCAAATGGTTCACATCGAGAGTTCGTTAAAATATTTTTGTTAGTGTTGATACTTAAATGCGAGGGAAAGGAAGGCGGAGCCCATTCATCTGTCTGTAAGATACAGACTTTTTCTCAGAAGCTTTAATAGTTTTTGGCATAAGACTGTAAGGACTTTTTTGATAGAAATAATAAAGATTTTTTAAGAGATCTTACAATATAAACTTAGGTATTATTTATGCTAGATTAGGTTGAGGTACAAAGCGTTATGGAGACCCTAATAGCTTTTTCTTTAAATTCTCCCAGATTGGTTTTATAACGTTTTGCCGTTAGCCTATTTAACAATGTTTATAAAAGAAAACTTTAGCCGAGTTATTCAGTCAGTAGTTATTACTTCTATGTTCCCATGATGGGCAGTTATGGTGCTGCCACGGAAAACCCGCTATTTTTATGAGTTAATTATGATTCTCCTTAAACATGGTGAATATTTAGAGGAGTAAACATATGATACACTTACCATAATAAACGTCGTCCAACTCTTTATACCTCTTCGCATTGACTCCTATTCTCCAACTATACAACAGCACCACCAGTATTGAAATATTCTGGAACAAAAATTAAAACTTACTTAGGCTTAGGAGCTATTGAATCGATGATATTAGGATGATATATTTGATGTAAATCAGGTGGAAAAGAGTATTTTATACGTACAATGAAGATCCAAGTGTAATCTCACCAATCAGATCTTTAATGAAACTGAATAAAGCTGTGTGCTACAGATAAATTATAGTCAATATATTTCGAAATTTATCAATCAACAGAAACTGTAAATTACCACAACACTAAAAAAAGTGAATGTGTTTATAAAATCTCAGTTCAATTGGTTGAGGCTATCATAAAAACCAGTAAGTAAAAAGCATTTGATCACACATACTCGTACTAACAAGTTAAATAAAAGCCTGTAATAAAATTCACAGACCATGATTTTATCTCTCCTCATTCTCCAGCATAAAATGAATAATAGGAAAGGTAAAAAGTAAGTAGTACTTTAATCGAGTAATCGAGCGTTCTTCCTTGGAATCAGTTAACGAAGTACCTACTCAACCTTCTTTCGTAAAATGTACTTGATGTTTGGAAGTCGAGCACTAAATAAACATAATAATTAATAAACTCTCTGTAACCTACATATTAACGTGAAGTGTTTTTGTTTGTATTGTGTTTTCAATCGAGATAGTGGATGTTAGTTAAAAGTCGATATTTAGGTAGGCCATATATTAATAAAGTTTACGGTCCTCTGTGGATGTAATCCATTACAATGTGCTTAATGACATTCCCAATCCCGGACACTACATTCATTCGATTAAGCTAATGAAAATCCAATAGCATTACCGTTTAATTTCCTCATCATTTATCCTTGGTATATACGACTACTATCTATGACGTATATACGTCATTATATATTATACTAGTGGACCCGACAGACGTTGTCCTGCAGACCATAGACGAAAAAGGAAGAAAGAAAGAAAATAAATTTATTCACTACTAAAACTAAGACGTACAATTGATATAAAAAAACATAGTTAAAAACCTAAGTACGCTCTAGGCTACAGCTACGAACTAGTATAAGGCTCAGCATGATGCGCTACGTACAGGTACGCAGTGCGCTGGTCTTCCGCCAGCTCCTACAAACAGTATCTAGTAGACCTATTAAATTAAAAATGAACAATAGAATTACTCAGAAAAAATAACATCAAAATCGGCCCAGCGGTTCAGAAGGAGTTAAATTACATACATATGTACATAAAAGAATTATATATAATATAAAGATATTATTAGAATATTCTGTGCGAAGATTTTAGTTTTTCAATATTATGTATTACTGAGAAACATAATATATAAGTTTAACACGTCATTTTCTCCGAAGTGGGAGGCAGCGCCCGGTTAGGTCTTGTCTCACTGTGTGTTGCACAATCGTGGTAAAATAGACGCGACAAACGACGAAGACAAGCCACGCACCCATATAACTCCGCTAACTCTTCTAGTAAATTTGGAAACCAACCACCGCCGTTCACAATTTTTTCTACGGCGTCCTAAGAACACGGCACAAAACTTTTGCACAACTGATTTGAATGCATGTTGAACTACTCAAAATAAACAAACATTTCCTCGTCATTAGTTTGATCGATTATTTGAGCTACAGTTAGCTTATATTACTCCGTCAAAACCAATATCTATAACTCATTTTGGATACAATTCAACGAATTATACTTGTAAATGCCTGACAAATTTTACGAGGTTCTATTGGACAGAAATTGATACCCAATTATGGTTGTATCGTAGAGCTTTTCAATTAATTTGCATTTTATCACATTGTATGTAATAAAATATGCGTCGTTATGATATTTCAGACACATTGTTGTTAATAAGTAATTTTGCATGGGCAAAATGTGTTAGGTACTAATTAATGAATCCCATAAGTGTTCCAAAAATTTTCCAACTTTCAATGGGTGAATAGGCTTTAATCTGCCATGCGGGCCCTTGTTCTATATATGAGTCTTGTTTGATACGTGAATTCGATCAATTTATCAATTAAAAACTTATTGGGTGTATTAACCGTGATCTTCGGGATTAAAGTCGGGATCCATATTATAATACGCGATAAACACATTATATCCGCCGTCATTTAAGTCG
Source organism: Chesias legatella (assembly GCA_947359385.1). NCBI lineage: Eukaryota > Metazoa > Arthropoda > Insecta > Lepidoptera > Geometridae > Chesias > Chesias legatella. The sequence goes on from OX375768.1 coordinate 6,976,391, forward strand.
TTCCATATTTATATTCCACCCAAAGATTATCTAAATATAATCGCTTTCAGTTACAAGATCACCCATTTTACGTTTAGGTAGAAATATATAAATAAAATATTTATGGACATTCACGCAGCCCTATCTTAATTTTAATTAAAAATTATTAAAATTCACTAAAATACAAATGACATACAATCAAGTGTTTGTTCTTTCATATATTCTCGTTGCAAAGGTTAAATATTTAATCTAGAGTAGCGAGAACAAATGGACTTTGGTAAAAACATTATTGCATTCCTGAGTACGAGCCGTAAAGTTCTATTGGCCGTGTCTATTTCGAAAATATATAAATGTACCAGCTTTTGCTCGCGACTTTGTTCGCATTATTGTGTAGGCTCCACTCAGCATGCACCGACAATAGTTCTACATTTTCATTGTTTTCAAGGATTTAAATAAACGAATAATGAAAATCCAATAAAACGTTACTTACTTGCAATCAATATTATTTGTTCATAAACCACTTTTACTACACACTATACACAGCTACACCAAACGCCATATTGACGGAACAACCCCCTCCTTCCAATCGCTAAATCGAACTTCAGAGCGGTGGGCTCAACTTTACAAGAAAACCAAAAATATAGAAATGTCAGATTGGTAAAGACAGCCGCCCGCTATGACAGCTGGTACTTACGTTATTCAAGACAACTTCTAATTTCAAAATAACAACTTGTAAATTATTACAAAAACTAAATAACACTAAATATAAGTAAAGTGATTTAGACAGCTGTTTCTGACATTGTAATATCTCCGGTCATCGCAATCTAAGCAACATATTTTATTTATTTTTTAGTTCTAAGAATAATAGTTAGTTTTTAAACGGTAAATGTTTCATCAAAATCAGTCCAGTAGTTTTTACATGATGCTTGAATAAAATCAAACACTGTTATAGCTTTATATAGCCGAAAATTTTGTAATTTGATGACAATAAAAGATAACAAAATATTGATGGTCATATGAAACTGGTTTGATGATGTATCTGGAAGTTGGGCAACAGAATAGTTGAATGGATGAATGAATGAATGAATGAAAATTCTTTATTGTACACCATTAATATACAGTGCAAACGCTAAAACTACTAAGATACACGTACAATGGGCAATCTTATCGCTAAGAAGCGATCTCTTCCAGACTAGTAAACCACCGCGATAGTTATTTAAATTATTTCAAGGAGTTCGTAATAAGCCGTGCAACAGATATTAAAAATCTGTCGTCTACTGGTCCCTAAAATACGGAGATCCTTTTAGAGGAAGTTCAGATGGTAGCGCAACGTACTGTATATAAAAGATTGTGTTGAACCTTTTGAATACGCGCACGTTGCCGCGCGACTAGCATATTGCGGTTTGTTACCATCTGCACTTACTCTTACTCCAGTGTAATATTTTCACTTTAGATTCTTGAACTTGAATAAATCGTCTCTAATCCGCCTAAATAAATCGTTTGATATGTAGCCCAGGGCAAGCTGCCAGCGATCGAGAGGACAAAAGAATTTTAGATCGCCCGGTCATGGTCACAGTTCGGTTTTTCTTTGAAGTTTTTGGAATATTTATGTCTAGTACCCCTGTCCTCTACTCAAGCCTGTAAATAAATATTATTTACCATGGGATTTTATTACGAAAAGAATCAATGTTATTTCAGTTTTGGATAGCAGTCTCTCCAATTATAGTCACACTATGACTATTTCTCTGGCTCTCTGGCCACCTTTTCACGCAATAACTTCGTTTTCACGCAATAGCTTTTAAACGCATAATTTGATCGGCAATTATTGATGAATGAAAAATTGGTGACAATCTCACCACTAATAAATTCTGTAATCTCACAGCGACTAGTGCAAACTATTGCTGTCTACTTCTTCAGAGAAAAGGCGTAATTTTATGTACCTACGTTCATCGTGTTAGAGACAAGTGAGTGAGTGAGTGAGAAAGTTTAAGAGCAGTAGAACTCACGCCAAGTTCGTCCGGGGAAGTACTGCCACCATGCCCATTTCTGCCGCCAAGCAGTAACGCATTCACGTTACTGTGTTCCGGTTTGAAAGGTGTGGTTTCCGGTGAAATTACAGGCACATGAGACATTCCACCTACACGTCTCAGAGTTATGGGCGCATACGATGCGACTTGAGTCTTGTCATACCAAGTAGGGGAGGACCCAAGTCGCATCGATTGTTATGGGCCGAGGTTACCACTTAACACCAGGTGGGCCGTCGGCTCGTTCCGTATCCCAAGCACATAAAAAAAAAAGATATTTTCCACTTCATCCCCTTTATTTCTTTTTGTGGCGACATAATTAATTTTATTTTTACAACTTAGCATTAAATTGTATTCAAGTAATTCTTGCTTATGAATATTGATAAATAATTATGTCAATTATCATTAACCTTCCTTCTATGTATAAAAGTTCATAAATAGCTAATTTTAATCAGGAACGTCATAGTAAAACCAGTGTTATATAAGGATGAAGCGATACATGATATGACTACGTGGTTACGTTATGATTCTTTGTGTTCAGAATGCCTTGTTGGTTTAGGAAGGGTCTATATTTTATTCTATGATAATTTCGTATGAGAAGGTATCACTATAGTTCATAGAACAACGTCATAAAAAAATTAATGAATATCAAATAAACAATGCCTATTTTTATATTTAAAGGCCGACATAGCAATAAGTATGCGTAATCTTGTAATTTGTAGTTTTCAAACCGTTTGTTAAAAAGTTGGACGGAAGTGAAGGTCTGTCTATTGTCTATTGTCATTCCAACGAGATCTGTGAAACAACACGTATGATACGGGTTCACTTTTAGCGCTTAGACACAGACAATGATTAGAAATCTTATCTATACCAAGATCATCTATGACAACAAAATAACGGTTTACTTCACGATAATATTAATTTTTGTCGCTTACTGTAAGAAAATCTTAAATTAAGAACTTCATAATATCCTGCGTTTTTTTTACTAAATCTCAACAATTCACCCAATAACAGCCAAAAGTGTGTGAACTTCGCACATACCTACTCCAACAATTGAATTTAATCTACAAAAGGAACCTAAATCAGATTATAGATATATCACATATTTACGAATTTATCCAGATCATGCCGGTTTCACCGTGAATAGACACGTTTGAACAATCTCACTTCCTCCAATTATCTGATCGATCAGGCCGTTAACGAGAACACTGATTCATATAAAGCACTTTGGGTAGTAACATATAGGCATAACTCACTCTGGACTCGATGCTGATGAAAGACTTTAAAAAGGTCTTCAATTTTCTAATATAATCTAGGTTCCATTAAAAATCTACATTTTGTTAACTTTTGCTAAACTACTTTCCATATATTTAGGTATTCAATCAAATAGGTGAAAAAATAACAAGCTAAAAAGTTGCGGTCTAAGACAAAATAGCTTAAACATTATTGTCTATGAGGCTATTCTTCTACACCGTAGACTTCGTAGAGGGAGACATTTAATAGAGGTAAATTGGCCTACGACGCAGGGGTATGTTCAAATAAAGGCTTCCCTTAATATATAATAGAAAGTTACTGAGACTCACTTTTTAAATCGGAACACACGAATGCATTAATGCTTGGTGTCAGAAATAGGTATGTTGGCAATGAAAGTAGTTTGTACTCGAAAGCGACCAGGATAAAACAAAAATATGTGTAAATTTAACTTCTTTTAAAGAGTTTATTACCAATTTTGGCCGCCTTCAAATCCCCCATTGATGGTAAATGTTTTTTTTTTATAGTCGTTATTTAATTAATTCAAATTCAAATTCGACTTTTGCTTATCACAAAATATCAAGGAGTCAGAATGAACGAAGTCCGGAAGTAAAATAGGAAACTAGGAGTCTTCCGTAAGAAGCCTAACCTAAATGTCAAAAATGTGAGGGTGGTTTTTTTTTAGTTTTGGGGTACAAGGCCATTGTCGCATTGTATTATTTTCCCTCTGAGTAATACTTGTATGTACATGATAAAGTAACAAACAGAAAGCTAATTATACGTACTTTAAAATACGGTTCTCCTCCGCAAAGCAAAATATATGAGCACTTGTTTGAACATTTAGCAGTCGCACTGCCGGCGCCAGGTCACACCGCCCACCACAACTAAATTCTCGTATCTCTAAGATATATTTCACCCAGCCTTGAAGTTAATGATATTTCGGCGGCTGCAGTTTATAAAAGACTGAATAAATATATCTTATATTACCTGGCAATAGTGCCAACTTATTTGCTCCTTTTATTCTACTGCGGCATATATAAAAGACGGTTATGAGTTAAGAACTCTACGTAAATACCGTTACAGGGCAGAGGAAACCGCTTAACATCAGGTGACGATCTATTCGGTCCGCACCATAATCGCATAAAAAATGTGGATACCTGCTGCAGATGTTAAAGTAAGTAATTAGTAGCATAATATGTTTTTAAAGACGTTGTGTAACTCGACATACTACCAAATCAAGAGCAATAAAACTCTCGCCAAGTTCGTCCGGGGAAGTACCGCCACAATGCCCTTTTTTGCCTGCCATTCGCGTTACTGTGTTCCGGTTTGAAAGGTGTGGTTGCCGGTGAAATTACAGGCACATGAGACATTCCACCTACACGTCTCTGAGTTATGGGCGCATACGATGCGACTTGGGTCTTGTCGTACCTAGTAGGGGAGAACCCAAGTCGTATCGGTTGTTGTGGGCCGAGGTTACTTAATACCAAAAACAATAATAATACACCTAACACCAGGTGGGCCGTCGCATCGGCTCGTTCCGTAACTGTACTACACAAAAAAAACACGTAGTATATTCGATGTGAAATAAAAATTCTGGATGCAGTATTATTTCAAATGGCTGGTTAATTACTTGGCTGGCCATTACTGGCCCGGTGTAAATCTAATATTTCATTCATTTTTAACGAACTGAAAGGTGTTTGTTTTTAAATAAGGATAATAAAACCTAGGTAATCGTATGACGTCAGAGTTTGCCTATCTCAGCAATAATCATGAAATATCTTAGTTATTACGAATATTGTTTCAAAACATTTTCATCTTCATAATTTTTTGAATGAAAACGCAGTTTTGACATCCTGTATCCCAAAAAAAATGCAAAGTAAGCTACTTTTAAAAAAGCACTCGTTTGCTGTTATTATATTTCCTAAAAGGCTATCCTCAATATTCTCTTGTTACCCAAAAGTTAATAAATGCGAGGATCACTTGAATACACGCAATTTTCCGTACTCTTCTCGCGATGATTTTGTTTAACTCCGCATATTATAATCCTAATGTAATGATCAAAAAAAAATTATTTAGAAATGTTTCTTTCGGACTAATATTAGTTATATGCACATATTTTTTACAATAGAGGTGAGAAGTATCCCATTGAAACTCTGTCTATCCGGGGGAAAATCCATGTAAGTATGTATGTATCATTGAAGTTACACCATTGTTGTTCCACGTTCCATCGTTTCTATCGTAATATTAAATTTTAGCTGACTACCGGAAATGAAAATGTGAACATTTCTTATAACAACACGACTGGTATGAATAAATCTCATTCTTATTGACGATAAGAACAAGCCGATATAGTGCTTACAAATAATGACATTCAATTCAAAGTTCACTAGTTTAACCAGACACGCAAAAATAAATAAATTTTTAATAAATTAATTAATACATACACAATTAATACAACACTGTTGCAGTTATATGTATTTTCCTGTGCTAGTCCATAATATATAATTATATTTTATTATATTATACATATATATTTATTTATTTGTGTATGTATATTTATGTATTTATAGTTGTGTTAAGTAACTAATTTTATTCATTTATAATTTTTAAACGTGTTTTCAATCTGTTAACTTAAATATATAATTCCTACGTATGTACACCGCCGATGTGACTTCTTTGTTTCCTGTCCATCCAAAGGTTGCATGGAAGAGAGCACTTTTAGTGATAATGCCGCCCATTGTGTGCCTAATATTTTAATGTTTTTTTTTTTTTTGTAAAATGATTTTGTAGTGTATACAATAAAGAGTTAATCTATCTATCCATCTATCTAATATAATGTTAGTAAAACTAATTAAAATTATCCTATACTGAGCAAAGACACTGAATTTTAAACAATAAATAAATATTGGTAGACATTTCACACAGCTACCTTTTGCCGGAATCGAAGCATAGCTTGTACTATGGAAATCAGACAACCGATAGAATACTTCTCTTTTTAATTGTGTACATGGCGACACTTAGCGGGATTGGAATCAGTGACCAGAGCTGAGCTCTACGTAAAGAATTCTAATCGTTAAACTTACCTACAAATTAACATATACTGCATCGATATCATAAGGAATAGTTGTTCATTCGAGTCAAGCAATATCGTATAATTCACTCTCCGTTGCGGTAGAGCTTTGCAGTTTGCAAAGATTAATTGACGACTCTTCAGGCGATTAATAAGCAAGCCGCGTACATAATATATAGCTATTACTCAAGCCTACCCCTATTTCGCTAACCTACATAAAGATTAGCACACACACCAGCTTTTATCATCGTTGATCCACCTTTTAGGCTTTAATCTCACAACATTATCCGGAGGCAAAAAAATCTTTATGTCAAAGTGAATAATAATGTAAAGGCAAGTTTATACTGAGTTGGTTGCTTAAGGCAATATCCAATGAAGTCACTGATATTCCAGTAGTGATCAACTAGTACCTAGGTGTCAACTTGCATGCGATGCATGTTGCTGAAACATTTGCAGTTGCTAGCAAGGTACACGCGTGGGCCGGATACACTGAACAAACTGACTACACGACGAACACGTTTAAATTGTCGTTTAAACGATGCTAGATCCACGCAAGTGCATCAACCTGCAAATGCGTACCTTATATGCGTTGTTAATAAGCGCCTACTTCTTTGGTTGGGATAAATTCTAATTGTTTAGTTAGTATCCGGGTAAGTCTGTTTTCAGATTTGATGTAGTATTTATTACGAGTATATTATATTGTTATTTCTGGTCAAATTTTAAGTCACAATGTGCTGGTTTTTTAGTATACTACTATTTATTTATTTTTGACAGGCCTCACAGCACAGTCGGTAGTAACTCTGCCTTCTGTGCTGTAGGTCGTGGGTTCGATTCCCACCCAGGACAAACATTTGTGTGACGAATATAGATGTCTGTTCTGTGTCTGGGTGTTAATATGTTTTATAGTATATGCATGTATTTACAAAATAGTATATATGTATTCTATCAGTTGTCTAGTTCCAATAGTACAAGCTTTGCTTAGTTTGGGGCTAGATGGCGCTGTGTGAATGGTCCACCAATTTTATTATTATCACATTATTATTATTTACGTTCCTTTATGCGAAAGATGGTTTTAGTGTAAAACTCTTAGAACAAGTTTGTTTTTGGGTAAAATAAGTATTTTAAATATGTAATAGTTTTTTATTCTTATATAATTTAGTAGTGAATTGTCAATTCTGACTGAAAATATTGTCACCAAAATTTTAAAATTTAAAATTTAAAATTATCATAGAGATTACGATGCCCACATTGGCTCTAAGTTATATCACCTTTGACAAAAGATCGAACGCCAGTCGTAGCTGCAGGCACAACGCTGCCCTACTTGGCAAATTATTTCTCAGGGTGGAGAGTGCTATGAGACCCCATTCCTACCTAAATAGGGTAAGATCTGTGTCATACTCGTATTGCTGTTGTTATCATCAAAGAATACTACTAACCATAATACTAATCCACTCATTCCGTCACTTGATTAAGCAGAAAAAGCAATTGCTAAATTTTCACAGATTCTAAAGGTAGTTTTGTGCTCAGGCCCTTACATAAACCCATCCTATTTCACTCACCTACCTAAGACGCATCATTAGTAGCGATTAGTAGGCCGTGACGGGCCAAAATCATCAGTTTTCCTCGTTTACACATAACAGTACTGAACTCACACTGAAATGGTACTTGAAAATGACTAAGAAATAGCCATATATAGATAGCCATATGAGGGGCATGGACTAGCTTAAAAATTCTTAACCAAATTAAGGTAATATTATTAGTTTTTTGTTATATTCAGTCATAAATATATGTATACTAATAAGTGGAACAGACAGGGAAAGTTACAGGTTGTTCCACCTGGCATTTAGATGACTGCCACGTGACTGACTGTTGTTATCTCAATAACAAAGAAATCTAACATTATCTCAATAGCATAAAAATATCAGTCAGAATTACAGTTGTGTGCCCTGCGTCCCTGGCAGCTTCTGTTCTAATGGATTCTTAATGCTGACTTGCTGTTCTTAGATTCGAATAAATTTGAATGATTAGCTAAAAGCCTACAAATTAAGCGATAGTAAATCATTTATCACTGAATAGCCTACTTTGTATTGGACTATTTCTAGTGTTCCAATTCTCAGTGATGATAACTAGCATGATATGAAAATAAACGAGACCAGAAATGCATTTTTTTATAATCTGCTAGTTCTAGCGTCACGAATACGTTATTAAGGATTTCCGTAATTTGCTGCGTCGTTATGGTAATGAGACAGTTGATAACATTATATGGCCACATTAACAGTTATAGCACACACCAGAGGTTTACTAGAGTAAATATCCTTGTATTTGTATCAGTAAATTTGCTCTCCGTTACGTAATTAGAAATTTCTGTAAAATTGTAAACAGTAGCGAAATTTCTGTGAGATCAATTGAATTAACACAGGTTTTGTTACCTGTCGTGTTAGAGGTCCATAAAATTTTAATTTATGGGTTACATTTTGTCCTACGTAAGTACTTGGAAATAGAAGTTGATTTAATTTTATACAAGGTAAGCCTTCTCCATCCTTATAATATGACTGTTGTTTTTAACGCTGGGATTCGAAAAGCCCTCAAGTTTCAGCGTTTTTCGCTATGGCCTGTAGACCTGTGACCTGACGTATGGTTCAGCAAATCTACTAGTATTAAGATAGGTTAGACTCACCAATGTATAGAGAGCGCTAGCGTAAGCAGCGTGCTTGACGTGCAACGTCCGACAGCATGAAAGTGTCGTATCGTGCTCATGCGCAGTCCACGCTTTCATCTGAAATACGAAAATAAGAAATTTTTCAAAAAAGACACACATCACCTTTAAAAGCGATCGCTGGTTGAAATCCAGGAAGTTTCAAGAGTTCAGAAGAATCCAGGGAGTTTTTCGTAGAAATATGAAATTTTGCAGTAATAACACGTTCCCAAAATGGAGTAGTAAAAAGACGGTAGCCCAAAACAAACGTGCCTGAAAGGAGCCTCTGTGAGGCGCAGGTTCGTGATACCCCGTGACTTTAGTATAAATACTAAAAATATTTTGGTGAAGTTTGTGTGATATTTGTGTGATAAGTCTGTTCTTCTACTTGACTCTACTTAATGATATTAGTCTTTTTACCCAAATAAAATCTATTATTTCATGGTGATACTGGTTAACTTTAAGTAGGGCGGTCCTTGCTCACATAAATAATATTCTCACTTTGTTGTTCAAATATGTTGATATACTAACAAAAGAGCTTGTTTCAATATCCAAATCTAGAATTGTTCAGTTATCTTTCACACCTTAGTCATAATAATTGGACAATACTTGTAATTTGTGATCCAACACAAACACCGAGAAGAAAATAAAGTTTCATCTTATAATTTTAATGAAACTTTTGATTCGTATAAATTGAGACCGAAATATTATTTGGTACTTCTTAGAATAACAGTGATTATAGAATGTTGATCTCATAAATGTAAATTTTCTTGACTAGTTGACTCGTAGAGAAATATTAATCTCCATTCACAAAATGTTGCAAGCAAAGCCTTTTAAATAGATTATTAAAAAGTAATAATAACAGTCTAGGTGAATAAAAGCCTCGTTCTTCAAAGATAATTCAATAAAATTAAACTCGTTGATTTTCATTTTCTTCACAAAGAAAGTCTGATAAGTCATATCACGCAGTGACTTCCAGGCTGACGTTATACGGTTATTTATACTACCACTTATATTTTTTTAATACAATCGTAAACTTGAAGCGGTTTCGTTATTTTAAACATTATTTAAACAAGAGCAATTCTCATAACAACAAGTTGCAGTGACAAAACATCTGAATATAATATACATATTAACATTACACACATATTCAATATTAAATATTCTGATAAAAGCAGCAAAGTTGTTCCTTGGTAATATCGATTAGTTTTATAATTTAAACGAATGTTATTTATACTCAAAGTTGAGGGGTAGATAAGTCTCCATCCTATATCTGTAACTTCCCCTCACAATTAGCATAGGATATTTGTACCTTCAATCTCCCACAACGGTCTCACGTCATATTACGAAATTCATGAAAATATTGTTAGATGCAACTTGTATTCAAGCAGGTAGACTTATTATATTTTACATAAAATATTCACACATTTTTTGTTTTATTGTGATTAGCGTAGCTAAAATTGTTGTTGTTGCTTAAATTTAAAGCAATTGAAGAAAACTACTTGACGAATAAATTGAATCGAAAAGAAGAATAGGTAATCCTCTGTCGCACATAAATTCTTACTAAATTTAAAATGATTGAAACTGAAATTTTTAATAAGTATAACACAATGTAAATAATAATTGTTTTTTATCGTTTATTTATATACAGAATAATGATCCCTCGGGATGATGAGATGATCGCTTGTTACAAATTGCAGCTTAACAAAATTGGGAGAGAGGTGGCACAAACGAATTAACTTTAAGCCCTCCCTTGTTACAGCTAAATACCTCTTGTTGACATAAAATCACCAACCTACGTGTTTTTATCAAAATTCCTGTTTGATCTCAGCAACAAAGCCGAACAATTTTGTTATATTATACATTTGAAATGTGCCCGTGACCAAATACACTAAGCTAGGCGTGGAGTGTGGCAAATGGACTTTAATTATTATTCTTAATACCTGATAGGTCACATTTATTTTCATTTGTTTAGATAACCGAAGCAGTACTGTAACAACTGTACTACTACTAGTTTAGTCACTGGTTCTATCGAGCCAGTGTGGTTTTCTTCTGTGGTGAAAGGATTTTAAGTGCGCCTCAAAGAGGCTCCTTTCTTGCACTGTAACCACTGATTTGCAACGCATATAAACAAGATAAATGTTTGCATGATCTGCTACTTTAGATTCCCTGGTTTGAGATGTCTCAAAATACAAGTACCTATGGGTGGCCTAAAAAAGGCTTAGGACAAATATGTTTCAAATAAATGCGCAAATTTAATCTTAGATAATCAGTTCCTTGAATCACTGACCAACCTCATACGATCAAGATGTAATTCAAACACAAAACCTCATAAAATGGCGTGCTTTAAAATTCCGCAATGTTTTATAGAAATTATTATTTCTTATCTATACATCTATACAAATAAATAAAATTGAAGTGTCTATTTGTAATATTAAAATAACCGCTTTTTACTAAGTGCACAGGGATGTATACACCACACCGTACATATACCAAAATATATTTTTTTCTTTTAAATTTTTGTCTGTCTGTCTGTTTGTTCCGCCTAATCTCTGCAATGGCTGGATCGATTTTGACGGGAGTTTCACTGGCAGATAGCTGATGTAACAAGGAGTAACTCAGCCTACTTTTCCGAGGGGTAAAATAGAGGTGTGTGATGGAACCGAATTCCACGCGGTTGAAGTTGCGGGCAACAGTTAGTTATCTATACAAATAAATAAAATTGGAGTGTCTGTTTGTAATATTAAAATAACCGCTTTTTACTAAGTGCATATGGAATGTATACACGGTACATATACCAAAACATTTTTTTTTGTCTTTCTGTCTGTCCGTCTGTCTGTCTGTCTATCTGTTTGTTCCAGCTAATCTCTGAAATGCCTGGACCGATTTTGATGGGACATTCACTGGCAGATAACTGTGTAACAAGGAGTAACTTAGGCTACTTTTTCGAGAAGTAAAATAGGGGTGCGTGATAAAACCGAATTCCACGCGGACGAAGTCGCGGGCAACAGCTATTTTATTATAATTTCTGTGGGTTATATTCTCTAGGTTATAATAAGTATTATATTATCACGTTGTATGTCATCACGTTTTTGAAGTTGTGACTGAAATTGGATAAACGTCAAATTCTCGGTATAATATTTCTGTGCAGACGTTCTTTAGGTATTTATTCGTATTAAACCTGTGTTTTTTGAGAAATATTGGAAACATTATTTGAAGAATATATGTACATAATTGCAATGCTTCAACTTCTACAAAATATCGTAAATGAGCTACTAACACCAGTGCTACAAATCAAAAATACGAAAACTTTCCCTGAAATCTGGGAAAACAGACTCACAAACTTATTTTCTATTTCAGAAAGACGTAATCTCAACCTCAATATCGTAACCCAAGTAGAACTTGCCCTTGGCCAGAAATATGTAATTAGTTTTCGAATATCGAAACATTGAAAGTTTCAGGTTTTGTTATTCATTTCAAGAGTAATAGGTTTTTATTTAATGTCCGATTCTGTATTATTCGAGGACTACGTTTATATATTTATGTTACTGACTCGTCTTCATTCGGCGCATTATGCCGTAAATATACATAGAACCATGAATTTAGAATGGCGCACATTAATCCTTTTACCATGTTCAAGATAATGAGTGACCCGAGTTGAAGTAGAAAAGATTGAATCAACAGATAACAGATTTAATTTGAATTATGAACTTCTTCAAAACGTTATAGAATATAGCTTAACATCGCATCTGTATTCACTAAATTAAAGCATTTATACAACTTTCAAAGTCCGAGCACGCAAGTACTTTATGGTGCTTAATATAAATATATTGGTGGACATTTCACACAGCGCCATCTAGCCCCAAAGTAAGCTAAGCATAGCTTGTATCATGGTAACCAGACAAATTATATAATACATACATATAATATATATTAATTGACCACATAGCTCACATAGCCACATAGCTCAGTTGGTATATACTATATACTACTGCCTTCTGCACTGTGTAGGTCATGGGTTCAATTCCTACCCAGGATAAACATTTGTGTGACGAACATAGGTGTTTGTTCTGTGTCTGGGTGTTGATAAAGAAATGAGGCCAGCTTAATGGAGTAGTAGCTCAATTAAGCTGGCGAAAATATATGAATATATAAAATATATTCACATATTTTTTGCAATAAGTATATAGTAGGTTTTAATACATCTAGTTTAAATACATCTTATTTTATTTGACGATATTGTAGAACAAAGTTATGTAAATACTGAAGACAAATTCAATTTTAAAGGTTTTTCTATTTGATATTAAGCAATGTGTAAATTGTTTTATTATTATTATTATTATATAAATAACTGGACTGTGATAAATGTCAAATAATCGTTGGTTATTTCCTTTTTGTTATTGTTCTTTGGTTAAGTAATAGCCTTGAAGCAGCAATACATTTTAACAAGAATTATACCATTGTTAGTAATTTTTCTTTTGTTAGCATGAATTTTAATAACAATAATCAATATAAAAATTACACGAATGTAAAAGCCCTTTTAAATTATTCAGTATTAATATTCATAGTGCTGAATTGATTACCGTAATCACCATATCGTAATAGATATCGTAACAGATAAACATTCTTAATATATTCTATTATTTACCTTTAGGGCGATGTAGTAGCGAATCTTCAAAAAACAGATGAAATATCATGTTACACTAACTTTTCATAACAATGTTTGTTTACGTCCACGATTTACATATGCAGCTCGGGAAAAGAGCGACACGTGTGCTCTTCAGGGGCGCCTTAACGCAACTGAAACACTGCGAGGAAAATGACTACGAAAGCTGTACTCTGTAGACCTGCTACGGCGCTACATGAAATGAACTTTTTGCGTTCTTTGTAACATTATTCTTGAGGTTTTACTCTTTTGTTGTTCTGATTATAATCATACAAATGATCGCTGTAAAGAGGCGCTAGTCACAAATAATATATTTTAAACAGGGTTACTACTAACTACGGAGTCATCACTTAGCTAGAAAGTCGATGCCATTATTTTAGTGAAATATTTTAAGACATTGATAAATTGACCTTCGATGAAGTAACTCGTTAACCTTCCCACCCCGCGTATGGCAACTCGCACCTCGGCCACACGGTCGCCCTGTCACGATGGCCCCACCCCACCGGGACGATTACGTTTTAATATGGCAACATTGCCAGCGACGTCACCAAGGCGTTCCTGTAAGATAAAGAAATTAGGCACTTGTTACACTCATACATTTTGCTATCCACAAAACGTAATCTCAGTGTGGGGTGGGTACTTATTTTTATGCGGGATTCTGTATATTCATTTAGTTAGATAATCTAGTGTTATTTTTAATATGCATAAAGTTTCATTGAAATGTAATGTACATAAAATTTATTTTATCATTCAAATCCTTAAACCTTCATTTTAAATATTCAAATCAAACAAATTTACTAAAAGATGGCCGATGAAATATTTTTGATGTCCATTAAAATAATTACATAATTGTTGTTCTTTGATGACTGTGTAATAGATTTATAATTCAGTTCAGAAATACTGCAATGAATACCGAGTGCTGATAAACTGATGTATAGCGCCGACTGTACTGAGAACAGTTCCAAAGGCACATAGGCATAGGCAGATATATTTCAAACATTTTACGATGTGTTTATGGGTTGCAAATATCGGTCAAATAGTATTATGTGGCCCAATCTCAGTGGCTACATTTAATTATTAGATGTTTTTGAGTGATGGAACTTTATCATATATGGTCGCTGACTGTACCATTATCGCATCCGACACAATAATGGATAAGATAGTGGATAATATGAATACCGGAAATCAAACCCTTCATTCGGCGTAGTGTAATTTGTGTTCATAAGTTTCTAACAGTGTTGATTACTTACATAGGCAATCAATATTAGTTACTCACGCCCTAATAGAATCAAATATTTGCTTGTGCGTATACGTTTATTATCTATGTAATGTATATTCAAAATTGAACCTCAGGCCTTCAACATAAGGTTCAACTTGAATTACATCATGTAAAATAGTACATCGTACGTGCCTGCGTCTTGTTTCTCAGTCTAATGGTTTGGGTGGGACAAAGCATATTTGAGGTTTGGTGATACCTGTTTGTTGACGGGGCTGAATGACGTAGCTACAATCCTATAACTCGCTGCGAGCTTTTAGCCAATTAACTAAATGTCACCTATATTAAGCCCAGAATTATCTAAACTTTGATCAATTGGTGATGACGGTTGCGCGACTAGTTGCGGTGTTGGTGTCTTCCAAGTTAGAACCAACCAAAATATCATAAATAAGACGAGTAGAACTCACGCCAAGTTCGTCCGGGGAACTACTGCAATCATTTCTGCCGCCAAGCAGTAACGCATTTGCGTTACTGTGTTCCGTTTTGAAAGTTGTGGTTACCGGTGAAATTACAGGCGCATGAGACATTCCACGTACACGTCTCAGAGTTACGGGCGCATACGATGTGACTTGGGTCTTGTCATACCTAATAGCCTAATAGGGGAGGACCGAAGTCGCATCGCTTGTTATGGGCAGAGGTTACCACTTAACACCAGGTGGGCCGTCGGCGTCGGCTCGCTCCGCAACTGATTCATAAACTTATAATTTTCTGTGATTTTCATTGCTATGTTTTTGTAGGTGTATCAATCATGTATCCTTGTCAAGTCTAATTTCTACACACTTAGTACCATTTTAATTTCTATTAATGACGCTTAATTATCTTAATTTGTATAAGCAGAAAGTTTTTGTGCGAGTATTGGTATTGTGTAAGTATGAGTGTCGCATCTCTCATACAAAACGGGGAGTTCTAATAGAAAATAGAGCCCTGAAGTATGAGTTTTGTAAGCGTTTGTTTATTCGTTCATTCGAAGATCTGTTCAATTTTAATTATCTATAAGTGGGGGTTTAGCCAACGTAACGTATATCTTGCTAGTTAAATTTAAAGGCAAATTCTGTGATGGTGTTGAAAATTCAATTTACTTAGTTTGATTATACACAATCTGTAACCACATTAACGTAAATTAAGAATCTTCGTTTTAACATTACACTGCTAAATATCTGACGACTATCATTTAGTGAATCGAAAAACTAAGGGTAAATAACGTTAAATTCTTGTATTTACAAACGAAACTTGAATTTGAATCGAATGAAGAGCATGATATCAAAAATACTAAAACCACACGGCGAAAGGCAAATATGGAATCGTGTTCCCTTGTTATGAATATGTTATACATGGCGTTCGGAGACGGCATGTGAGGTAAAGCCGTTTACTTTTGCCTTCGCTCTTATATTTTATTCGCCTTATTCAATTTACCTCATGAACATTCACGAAGTTTTATATTAAGGATATACATCAGATAGGACGATTCTCGGGTTTTGTGAACGATATGTCAATCTCGAGCGAAAAGTAAAATCACAAATGATTATTGTATAGAGGTTGTTTGGCACACGGAAAAAGACAAGTAAAATTTTAAGAGCAGTAGAACTCACGCTGAGTTCGTCCGCGGAAATACTGCCACCATGCCCATTTCTGCCACCAAGCACTAACGCATTCACGTTACTGTGTTCCGGTTTCAAAGGTGTGGTTGCCGGTGAAATTACAGACACATGATACATTCCACCTACACGTCTCAGAGTTACGGGCGCATACGATGCGACTTAGGTCTTGTCGCACATGAGAACCCATGTCGCATCGGCAACATTTGGAACACGTCGTGATCGAACGCAAATATCTGCTAATGGCTGCATTCGGTTTTTTGTATTCGACAGTAGCAGTTTAGTTCTTAGCTTCCAGTGTTAAAGACCGTTCGAACGACGCCAGCTAACAATTCAGGCACAATTCTCAAGGAAGTCTCGCGTGCATGTAATATTTATTATTCAGTGTTAAAGAGATCGTGTTATCAAAATATATAATGAAAATAAAGATTGATATAAGAAACCATTTGGCGGGTAAAATAGGATATGATCAACATTCTTTACGGGTTTTTATTTTATTCTATTCTCTGAGGGAAGATTTCACGACGTAAAATAAGAATGCGATAGGGTAAGGTACCTACTAAAAGTTTCGACAAAGATACGGGGGAATTCTGACGTGATAACATTTTCGAACATGTTCAAACTGTGATTGTTACACACAAGGGTCTTCTTTATACGAACAACTACCAAATCCAGCTAGGCTTGCTTAAAAAATAACTTATCTTTATATAACTTGGTTTCACTCGCGGCTTCGCTCGCGTTCATGTTGATTTTGTCAACCAATTCTGGTTGTCGATTGGTAAAGAAATCAATAACGAATAACTTTTTTTTCCGGCTGTAACCGTATCCAGGTTCCCTTCTATCTCTGTATCGAAATTCATCATAATCGACTCAGCTGTTTAGGCGTGAAAGCGTAACAAAGAAACAAACATACAAACTCACTTTCAGACTTATAGTATTAGTTAGATTAGATTAAGACGACGATCATTGCATTATTGCAGGCTTTCATCATCTTCATAAGCTATCACAGATTCTAAATTTGTTTAAATACAATTTTTACCAGTAATATTTAAGTAATTTAAGTTTTGTTCAAACGTTTGGAGTGGAACGATAACAAAGTAGGTGCTTAGATATAAATATTTCATGCCGACATTCCAATTTTTATTCCAAACGTAGAACCCACTTAGATTAAGATTTCCTCGATTCGACGTACAATATTGTCGATGGCAAACAACACTTGAATTTTTATTCAAAATGAAAAATGAGGCTGCCGCCGTCGGCTACTGTACTTTGTACTCGGAATGAATAAAATACGAAGTAGTATCGTGATTGCGAAACTTCTACGTTTATTTTTACTAATTATAGGTTTTTGTTTACCTAATTACAGGTTTTCGTTTTACAGTATATAATAACCTGGTGTTAGAGACTATGGTGCTAATGGTAGCTAATGGTGGCGACATATATCGTCTGGATTGAGAGCTGGCTGTCAAGTGGGGGTACCATAATACAGCTAGGTGCTTGGCGACAGATTTTCAACTTGATATCTAATAAGATTTATCTATTTTAATGATACTACTTACTTATTAGTCGAGGTGAAAGGATTAATTATAATTAATTTAGTAATATTTTGATGATTGAAACCTATTTATACGGACTAATAATCAATTACTAGAAATCGTTTGTAAACGAGCCTTATTGGAGTGGAAAAGTGATTCTAATAATAATTGGCTTAAATTAGCCTACGGAAGTCAAAACTGGTTGTCATAGAAAAAATCTAACTAAATTGTATACAATGTATGGACTTTTTATGAAAATAAAGTATCTGCTTATAACAATGAAAGTTCAGCCGAGTTTGCCAACTGCATCCGATGTGCATGCTCTGGTCTCCGGAAGCGATTATTTAAATGAATGCAAATGGACCTGAACACATGATTTTACTAGCCTGCCTGAGGATGGGACAAAATGGGAACATTAATAATATCTAACGCACACAACTAGCAAGGCAACATTGTACTTCATACCCATTGTACTTAACATTTTACTTTAATTTCTTATTCATTGTTTATGTTGATATTATGGTGTATAATAAAGAGTTTTCTATCTATCTATCTAGCAGCGACAAAGCGGCACCTAAGTGCATTCGAAATAATAAAGCAAACGGCCTGCGCTGATTTCCAAAATAAAATGACAGAATTCTAAAGAATTTGGGCCTGTTCAATCCAACTTCTTATGCTTGTAGCCTTGGTATTTCTTTTTAAATCTAAGAACTGCAATTACCTTGGGGATATATGACACTGTAACTGGAAATGCATTGAAACACGTGTTTTTATATCCATTATAAAATATAAAATGGTGAATTTGGCATGCTGTAAATACTCGTATTATTGGTCTGGTCCGACGGCCAGGGTGGCATTCTCATTTAAACAATATTTTATTGAAATAAGAACTGTTGTAATTATGTATAAAATATAATAATAATATAAATAATAAGTGAAGAGTGCTCCAGTGTGCGCCGCGCGCTCCGTTAGATTCGAATCGAGAATCATGCCTCAATATCTCCCGAGAATACGGATTTAATGGAAACTAGTGGCAACGGATAGCCCGCGGCGTAGTAATAATACTACCAGTAAAATCACTGGCGTTTCCCGTCGCTTCGCATAGACCTACTCTGAAATATTTCAATTTGCGTTTTATTAATATCAACTTCTGCGTACTTATTTGACAGCGAATTGAAAATGATTATTATAAAGGATATTAATGTTCATTATTAGTGACATTTAGGTACTTCCGTTGGTATAATGATTTGTCCTGGATATTGGATTATATTGGAATTTCATAGCTTCAGAAAAATCATAATTTGATTCTCGCCTGCACTACCAAAGTAAAACAAACGTAGCATACATACGACATATCTACATGTAACATAAAAACAGCGTTTTCTTTAAATATTCATTTAGATGTTTGGGTTGCATAGATATGTAGATTAATTAGGTATGTATTTAACGGTGGATCAAACCATGCTTTGCATCAAGTAAATTATTCGAAGCCTTATAACCACAAGACACTGGAACCCCTTTGCACCGTGTTTTCGTAACAAAGCCGTAAGTAAAATATCAAAACTTGGAAACCCTCCCATTTCTCAGGTTTCCAACAGCTATGAATAATTCTACTTTCAAGGTTTTGATTACTTTATTTCTTTTCAGAGAATCTCTTTACCCATCCTTGAAATGTAATGACATACATTAATCTAATAATTTTCAATTGGGTTCCCAAGCTCCAGAGAAAATTCCTTTTAAAAATAGCAAGCTTCCTGGGATTTTACAAATTCACTTTACATCTGAGGTGAGCTTTCAACTTGTTTACATTCTTTCAAGATGCCACAAAAAGTCTCTTCTTACACTGGACGTAAAGCAAATTTTATTATACGACTTAAGAGGGTACGTAATTTAAGATTGGTCGACAACGGTGCGCCTCACCTCCATCGGGTATATAGCGCTTGAGGGAATAAGTCAAACAGAGTAAATTTCGATTATATTTTGACTTGAGTCATCTCGTACCAGAAGACTTTTATCGTATTGCGGTTGTCTATGGGCGGCGGTTACGACTTAACAGGTGGACCGTCGGGTTTTTCCGTCACCTACAACTATAAGGCTTACCTTCAAGGGCACCATGGGCATTGTACTTATACCATGTCCATAGGTTTAAGGTCATATAACTCCAGCATTTTTTCATTTTACCGCCAGATTCACATTTCACCGTATTTTCATCAATGACGAAAGAAAAGTCCATAAAATAAAATATAACAAATAATTTTGTCTACGCTAGTAGTTTTGGGCACATGTAACTCTTTCTGAAGTAGATGCAGAAAAGTTTTTACCGCTCGAAATCCATCTCCACAGCTTGCCTTCTAGCAATATCTTAGAAATTTTACAAATATTAACGTTCTTAGACCATCGGGAATGAGATATCCACCCTCAGTTATGGCAGGTTTAAATCAGTTAAGGTATTATTTTTTTGCTTCCTTCAATCACAACATTCTTCTAGTTAACTAACAAATTATGTGTTCAATACAAAAATAATAGGGATTCTGCGGACTTTAATTTCATGTCATTACAAGCTAGCCACTGAAATTATTCTAAAATAATTCAGGTGAACGCATGGTCAAACATAAAACTAGCCACACAATGGCAGAAGCTATGCATTTGCTGATCACTCCCTTTATTCATAGTCGTTGTTATCTGACAATGCTGCTATGATGGCCGTATAATAAACGAATCAATTCTGCGTCCATTATGAGGGAAGGAGGGAATAGCAAAGCGTTTTGTTGAACCCTGTTTTTCAGGTCGTTAGGATATGAATGCATTAAGTATCTATCTGAATCAGCTCTAATGTGAAATGTAAAGTCAAGCATTAAGTATTGTAATGCTAGAAAATAGTCAATCTATAGTTGAGTCCCGTCCGTACATCGCGAGCGGAATGGATTTGAAAAATAGTGTAATAATGAAATTAAAGTTTTTTAAAGAATGTGTTATTACAGAACTGGGCACAGTGGTCGATTGTTAATGTTTTTTTACAGACAGCGCCATTTAGTCCCAAACTAAGTTTAGCTTGTACTATGGGAACCAGACAACTGATAGAATAGATGTATACATTTTTTTTGTAAATACATACATATAATATATATTACCACCCAGACACAGAACAAACATCTATATTCGTCACACAAATGTTTGTCTTGGGTGGGAATTGAACCCACGACCTACAGCGCAGAAGGCAGAGTTACTGCCAACTGAGCTGTGAGGCCTGTCAAATTATTTTATTATCACCAAGACCAAACGTATGTGCAAAATTTGGTCTAATCTCTTTTGCCGCAAACAAGTGGAAAAAACCTTATAATAAAATGAGTTGACGAAAAGAGATATTTTCTTCTGTTCACTAAGCAAATTTTTCATCTCGAATAACAAATGATATACGATATATTTTTCTCAAAACGGAAGTTACATTAGTTATTGGATGAAAATTTCGTTCATCTGAAATTCTGTTGCGCTTATTACAGTTGGTACCAACTGAACTGTGAAGCAACTCACTTTAATATATTTCATAAATATCGTCGCAGCTATCTGACAACGCTGTTATTGTTGTCTTATAATAAATCTAATCAATTCTTCTTTATTATGATTCGGACAAAGCCTTTCTTTTATGGATCATTCGAATACGAAGATGTTCTTGGAACCGTATTATCTGGGATATAAGAAACTTTATTTGCTAGAATATTACTGTTGATTGGCTAAAAACACACTGATAAAATATTATTACTGAGTCCAGTAAGGATGTAGTAAATTAACTAACTGATAAAAAATAATTCTTTTCCTCTACACCACGCCATGTCTGGGCCTGAAAGCTTCTGACGTGACTTGAATTTCAATTTTATTTGCTAGTAACTGCGAGGACCAACTAAAGTGTACTCAGATTAATCACTTTAGATAAATTTCGTTCTTGGGAAGTAAAACGGCAGTAAACATTCATTTGACTGGCCTTAGAGCTCGGTAGTAGCAATTTTCCCTTCCGCGCTGACAAACATGTGTCACGAACGTAGTTGTCGGTTCTGTCTGGCATACGCATAAATAAAATTAAAAATTATTATTATTAATTAATTAATTATTATTATTATTATTTTATTATTAATAATTTAAATAAAATTATTAATAATAAATAGCATTCAATCAGTTATTATATAGGGGGGAGGCCTATGTTCAGCAGTGGACTTTTACCGGCTGATATAAATAAAATAGATAAATAAATAAATAATGATGGACATTTCACATTACACTTATATACTTTTTTTTCTGTAAATACATACATATAATACGTATTAATACCCAGACACAGAACAAACATCAATGTTACAAATGTCACATAAATGTTTGTCCTGAGTGGCGATCGAACCCACGACCTACAGCGCAGAAGGTAAGGTTACTAACCAACTGAACTATAGGCCAGTCAATATGATGATGATGATGAATCAGTTATCTAGTTCCCACAGTAAAAGCTATGCTTAGTTTGGGTCTTTATGGGCTGCGTCAAATTTCCACCAATGTTTATTAACTATTTATATAGGTTATATGAATAAATATAAATAAACGTACATACCACAATCAATTTTGTTTTTTTTTTGTATTATATCTTTTCAGCAATGCCGTCTTATTGTGCGTATAGTTAATTTATTGAACTTTATCATTATCTACTTATCTTAACTATATATTTATTAAACAGATCATCAACAACATGAACACCACTTAAATTATACGAGACAGATAATAGGTAAAACAAGACAGGTGCCATTAAAAGTGAGGATGACTTTAAATAATAGTTTTGAGCGATTAACTAAAAACCTAACAAATTAAACAGAACCAAAACATAAATAAATTACATAAACGAAAACGAAGTGATAATTAAAATATCATCACGTGATATAATGATATTTTATGTAATGAATGATATTATAATTATATTTAAATGACCATTTATGAATTATATTATATGGCTGAATTAATAATTACTTAATAAGTTTTAGATATAGTGTTGATTACCATAATCACAAGCGAAATGAAGCAAACTTCAACAAAAGTTCGATACGTAATCTTTAACTCAAAGTCATCGTTATACGTTTCAGTTTACACTTACTTTCTTCGTGTAAGTTCGTATGTGGCTAATGAGACTTACCCAAAGTTTCGAGATAACTGTTGAAAGTTTGTTGCGAAGGGGTGTTTCTGTGTTGTTTATTTTAGTAATTTTGTGGAAGCTCATGGTAACAAGGACCTTGCGAAGTTTTCCTAGAATTAAATTTTCTGAACTTAGTAGAATTGGAATAATAAAATATTACTTGATGTCGCTCAGCTGATATTTATACATCACTTACAAGACTATTCATGTGGAAGGACAGAGTCGGACTACGTGGAAATACGGATTTGTTTCTGAAAAGTCTCTTGTTTGATTTCATCTAAATACAAAACTCACGATAGGTAAATAGATTTTCCTCCTTAACATAACTCAAATGTTGAGATGAACAATTACTTTCAAAGGACGGAAATGTTTAATCATGTAATATACGAACAAAAAACATCTTTTAGTACAAAAATTACCATAAATGGCCTAGAATCGTATATGTCAGTTTTTTTTTATGTAATACAGTTGCAGAACGCGCTGACGGCCCACCTGGTGTTAAGTGGGAACCTCGGCCCATAACAACCGATGTGACTTGGGTCCTCCCCTACTAGGTACGACAAGACCCAAGTCGCAACGTATGCGCCCGTAACTCTGAGACGTGTAGGTGGAATGTCTCATGTGCATATCTAACTAATACCACCTATTAACGTAACCTTTAGAGAAAAGAAATCTAGTTCTTAGCAAGAACAAGGTAAATGCGTGTAAGGCTCTTATATCCACCACCATGGTGGTGGACATAAGAGCCTTAAATTTTGTTCGTCAACGATTACTATTTTTATCGAGTAAATTTGTGTGGCAAATGAGACTTAACTATTAAAGTTCCCAGATTAGGGATCCTCGAGTTCGTCGCGAAGTGGGGTCGCTCCAACCGACATATTTTTGCCTTGGAGTTCTAATGCGTTAATGCCTTCACGAAGGAAAGTTTGTGGTTCCCGATTGTGTTGTAATGTGGCTAATGGTCCTGCCAATGGACCTGTTTTGGTACAAATTTGTGCACAAACTTTTGCTACGAAGTGTATAAGTAATGGCACGAAGTTACAAGAAAACTCTGAATGTAATTATACGTAATAAATTCACATAATAGTGTGTAGCAATTATAGTCGTCGAAACGAACAAATTTATGTAATCATTGTGAAATGTCAATGGTCCTTAATTAAATACTTTGTTTTTATGTAGTTTATTTGATAAAGAACTTACGATTACTTCTGAGTATTCTACGGCCCTTTAATTTGAAAAAATATTTACTAATTCCCGGGATTCACAGAATTTTATTTTCTACATTTGATAATTTGATGCGTATTAACCAAAAGTTGATTGTTAACCGATATAGATGCTACTTTTTTAATCATATATCTTTTGGGAGTTTGTACTATTGTAATACTATTATATAATAATATATATATTATATATATTTATTACTCTTCACATTATAATTCATTTTTTTTTTCATACAAATATTTTGTTAGATTTGCCACGTAAAAATTAGAAGAACATGGAACGGTGTTTGTTGTCAATTAGATCTACAATACATCGTTACCTGCTATGCAATCCCGGGATAACGGGATTTAACAAAAACTAAAAATTGTCTACATGCTTTATTAACTTTGCGGGGAAAAAATTAACTTAGGTAAATATGTATCCGATTATTCTAAATTATTGATTCTAGCAATTTTCTAACGGGAATCAAACGTTAGCTAATCACTTGTCACGTTTAATCTATGAAGATAGTGGTTTAGTCAGCTTTTCTATTCTGATGTGTATCGCACAAATCCGCTTCTGAAATCTAACAATGGATAATTAGTTTGTGCCTTTTGGCCGTGGTAAGCTATGGCCTAATCACTCTGTCTTGTCATGATTAAGCCGGTGTTCCTGGACAAACTAAGCGATAGTCCACCGCTGGGCATAGGCCACCAGTCACCAGTAATTGCCACTGAGCCCGATCTTCGCATTCGTTTAGTTTACGGAGTACTTCAGAATAAATTACAGCATAGCCCGTAGTAGAAGTATACAGTATTTCAAGATAAAGATATAAATACTGTATAATTTCCTATGCATTATGTTTATATCGTAATTTAAAGAAGTACCTAGCAGAATAATATGAGCCGTTCCAGACAATATTTTCGAGGCAGACTTGGTTTACTTACTTAAATCAACAGACAACAACAGCTGGTAATGATTTTCCATTTTAAATAGATTGTAAAAAAAATTGTAATGGCGGGTCAGACAACCTTTCAATTAGAGATGTGTACGGTAGCTTATCGAGAATATTTAATAAAACCATTAAAGATAATTGTTTTAGTCTTCCTGGTTATTAATGTAATAATTCAAATTGCAAGGCCAATTTTCTACATAATTGCCGCAGTAAAATCGACGGCCCCACAGCTTATAGCTACTTTAATAATATGAACAATAATGGGAATTTCGGCTCAGATAATTATGAGAGAAAAACTCGATAAAACTCGATGGAAGAAGTGACGACAAACTCCAAACTCCCTTTGAAAGCTGAACAATGTAATTGAGGTAATTGTACCTCCAGAGACTCTAATATTCGATCTGAATCAAATTTACTCGTTGATATTGTATTATTTATTGATAAAATTTACTTTAAATGACTTTGTATAATTATCAATTAAAACGAAATTTGTAATTCAGGTATTATTCAAATAACTGTTCTAAGGGCAGGTTTCAAACACTTTCTAACATAACTTTTTGTTTTGTTACTTGTTAGGTTTCAGTCATAAAACCCATATTCTTAACAAAATTCAGTCATCTTTCTATGATGATTAAAAAGATAGTCCTCAAAGATCGGACCGGCAACAATTGTTTTAATGCTTAGGTTATGTCTATATTCGAACCCTTTACAAAGAAAGAAGGTTTTGTTTTTTTCAAGGTATTAACAGAGAAACAAACTTTAATAGAATAAGTTCATGTCTTTCTTTGACAGCATGATTGATTGGAGCTTAGAATTTCAGCAGAATATTATTATTAGCAGTGTATAAACTTACTTTTAAAATAGCTTACTATTCAAAACAAAATATTAGGATAATTACTATTACGTTTACTCACATATTATCCATATCTTAATAATCTTTATTATTTCTTTTTATATAACTTTTGTCATTAGGACAACCTGAGTTCTCCGAAATGGTAAAATCTACCTCCGAACGGCCTGGGGACCGAGGTCCCGAAGTTAATGTAGGGGTGTTCTTTTTCTACATATCCTCAAATTCCCAGATTGCAAATCTAGGATCTGTCATGAAACCACTACACTTCTCTGCCTAAATTCGACAGTGACACACCTAAAAAAAAAAACACATTTTTCAGGAGAGCGGTTTTGCGTTGAGCGATGTCGAGTAAATCGAACCAATCAGATAACGACATTAAGTGACGTTACTCGCTCAGTTGGGCGAATAGGAATATGAATTTTATTCACATTATAATACAGATTGGCGTTGAACTACACCAATAACTTTGACACGTCTGGTTTTGTGCCACTATCGAATTATGCAGCGGCTTGTCAGCAAGTCTATCTGTCATGTGTCAAAATGGATAAAATACATTTGAGAATACTTGATCAACCTTGTCAAAAATATTATCATCACTTTACAAAATATTTTTATTAAAAAAGTCTCAAAAATCTGATGGCTAACTCTTGTATCTATTGGAAGGTCCATTGACTACGCATATAGTATGAGCTTATTATTAAAATAAAAATACGAACGTATTAAGCGAGAAAACCCTTATATTGCGCAAAAAAATAGATTTAGAATGCTCAATAAATAACTGATAATAAAGACTATTAGTATACTTATTAAAAGTTTATTTTCCTTCACTTCTTATATTAAATATTCGAGTGTCTACCCTCATAATTGTCAGAGCCAGAATTTCCATTATTGCTGATATAATCTCGCAAGTTATTAGCGGTGAAGCGGGACAATTTAGTAAGGCAATTAACGAAAATTGGGCACACGAGTGAATTATTGTTTTTTCATTAAAATTAACGTGTACTAATTAGGGCAACAAGAAACATCCGACACCCTAAATAAAACGAGAAGGTATGCGAATAGTTATTATCATTTAAATTTGTGTGACGGGACGGGAAAGGGCGAGTTTGTTCAGCCCAACGTTTGATAATTTAGCTTTTGTGTATTCCTGTCACAGAATTGTCCTTCCGGTCTACGAAGTAAAGGAAATGAAGGTGACCATTTCATTTCCCTTCCTTGGAATTTCGATGCTTGGAAATTTCCAGTGGTTGTCACCGGTCCCGGAATGCTTGCAGAAATGCGATGTCTTGATGGAATTTTAGAGCTTATCAACATAAAATTTAAAATCTTCGCCACTCAAGGAACATCGACAGTTGAGTTTCAATGAAGGAACCTTGATACATAAGGTTAGATTCAGCAGTCATTTGGGATCTCCAGCGATGTAAAGGATTTATATTTCCTACTTTTTTATAAAGAATAAATATATTTGTTCGAAGGTACACCTCCACACAGAACATTGAAAGGTGCCTTTTTCTTCTAAATCTCTCAACCAACTTGGGAGCCCCAGTAATTGTTAATAAAAATATAATGCTGGACTCTAGTAAATTGGTAGTTACGGGGCCTATTTAGATTTATATTAAATAATATAACTATTATTTATAAAATCTAGGTAATATCCCTTTATATATAGCTTAAAACGGTCCTCAGACGTCTAAATTGGTTCCTTTGTATTGTTACATACTATTTAATCTAACCTATGTGAGAAATAGGATGAATGGACTTCAATCGACTACTTTAGCCCAGTCTGGGGTATGAAGATGCCTTCCAATTGTTTGGTCCGAAACATGCCACAAACAGAACAAGTCATTATGCATTCAAATTGTTCAAGTAAAACACTAATTGGTACTAGTCTGTTGCTGGTTTGAATAAGCGAGCTTTGGATTCTTAGTCAAGATCACAAGCATCGGATATCACGCTTTCTGGATTATCTGCCTTTTTCTCATGATTTGCTCTGATTAAATTGTATTTAACTCCTGATCAGGTTCCATATAGTCCAACTAGATTTCCTCAAAATGGGACGGTGCGGTACATTCACTACAAATGTGTAATAACAGCGATTAATCGTCGCAGTAGTTATGTACAATGCAGCCTATTCACGTAAAGTAGCATCAATTGATATAGAATTGTTGAGTGGAGACGAGCGAGTGGATTACAATGATGGCAATTGAAGGACTGTAGTGCGTCACCGGTTGCCGACTACGTACGCTAGATTACATAGTATAGTAAGTACGTCAATAGCAACGCTATTGACCTACGAGTATACTTGATGGCGTCACATTTTTTTTTAATGACGGGACTCGGCCAATGCGGTGTTAAACAAAGTTTAAAGTGTTAAAAAAAAGTAGAGGTAGGCCAAAGATCTACTCTATGGCCTACCTCTTTGGTCTTTGGATAGTGTGAATGGTAATATAATAAAAAAGGAGTGAGCACTGAATGGCGTCAAATACAGGGAAATGAAAGATGTATACCATGTTGTGCCGACCCGACCTAATGTGGGATAAGGGCAGGAGGATGTTGATGATTAATTTTACTTCCTTATCTCTATATTTCTGTTGCCAATCAGCAGTGCATACTTGGCGAAGTGGGGGAGAGTTCGCGTATGTACACATGTAAGAAAAATGAGTTCTACGCCTCAAGTGTCATTTTTCAAGTTGTTTGCCGACATCTATACTAGCTGCAAACCCATAGCCGGCGAAGTATAAAAGTAAACAAAAGCATACTTTGGTAAGTGGTCGAAGAAAAAAATATTCTAGACATCATAGGTTACTGAAATAAGAGAAGATAAATGACAAGAAAGAAATTGGATTATGTGGTCCTTTGAACTGATTGTTTATGGGCGATATCACCATAGAGACTGGAGAATTTTCATTAATTCATAAATAAGCTGTAAAGTATGCATATATCGTATCAGAGATGCCGTGATTATTCAATATGGTGTACGAATGGAGTGGGTAGTGGGGGTAGAAGTAGGTTGAAAAACTACGCGAAAATTTTTTTTGTATCATTCCTAAAAAAACAGATTGTCCCCTTTATTGTAAGTTGTAAGGTATATTATTCCAAACAATCTATGAAATACCATTTTATTCCTAAAATGACAAGGCTGTATAATTTCCCAATAACCCGTCTTTGCTAGCAGCTACGTCCTGAAAAGAACCCTTATGCAAACTGTTAGACTGTTAGACTGAAATGTATATGTTTGCTAAGTAGGGGTTCTACTTAGCAAACATATACATTTCAGTCTAAATTACAGAACCGAAACAGGCCTTGTAGTTTCTGAGATTTTTTGATGAATCAGAGAAGCGAGTCCTTATACTATCTCTTTAACATATAGATGAGAGGACTCAAGTTGTATTGCTACGGTTATGGGCCATGTCCATTAGACAAAAAAAATTTTTTGGTTTAAATTGAGAAAGCTAAGTTTAAAAAGAAAGTTGAAATTTTGCAAAAATTTATCTCGATTATTTATCACACATGTTTGGGTCTTTATCTTGATGAAAAGAAACGTCTCCTGTAGTAGTTACTTAAAATATAGTAAGTAGGGATACCATTTCGTTAAGTTTTAACCTAGACGAATGATATCGTTTGATTTGGCACAAATATAATAGGCACCAATATACTACCATTCACATTCAATTTCAAATTAATTCCCGCTCACGCAGCTATTTCTGATGCTGAAGCTCTTTCTGATAGACTAATTAGAGATAAATTAAGATATGACCTGGCTTTCGGGTTTCACTGCGAATAAATTTCTGGAGGTCTGAATTATTCTTGGGATTCAAATGGCGAGGATGAGCTTACATTTTGTCTTGTCTGCGGTCCCGTAACCCAAGTGAGCACAAAGTGACATGCTGCCTACTCTTTCGGCGATTAATCCTTAATTTCTATGCACCTTTTGTATCTATTCAAATACACACTCAAATACTAAATTCAATACAGTCTCAAAATCATTAAGATATTCAATAGAGATAAGAGATCAGACATCCTAAATTTTGCCCTTTGAATAGAGTTTACAATCTAAAGCTATTGTTACTTAGAATTAACGTGTTGTCTTTGACCCTCATTTAATGCAAGACAAAGACGAGAGCTGTTAAATCGTGCGATATTCAGACCTTTGGAATTCCTCCATTTGCAGGTATAGTAACAAATCCTGATAGAGGTCCTTTAATTAGGACTTTGGCGAATAGTTCTGTCCACATATACGTATAACTGTGTACATAACTATTCCAATTTTAAATTCTCTACAGAATTAAGTAACTGTCGCCATACATTCGAATATTTTCATCGTAACAAATATAATTATAATGTAAATCTAAAACCGATTTCTGATATCCGATATCCGAACGGACAATGTGTTTTTTTCATATTTGAAACATTTTACGTTTTCCCTCACTAATATCGGATCGAATAATGTGAAACTACAAAAATTTTACGTCACCGATAGAAAATGATGAAACAAAAATATCGTGATGGATTTTTTGCTTCATTGTGACAAATTTCAGGACATCAAGAATCATAATTTTGCGAGTGTGGAAAGTACGATTTATGAAATACCTAACTCGTCGACGAAAGCAGGAAGCAGGGAAACAAATTTTGCGGAAACTAGTTTCTACAAATTAAAAGAGAAAGTAGTAAGCCAGAACCGTCATGGGTATAGATAAGACGTTGCTTAGATTGTATAAAAAAAGGTGCTGTATTTCTCACTGTCCAATACTTTCATCATTTGACTTGTCTTTCATATCTCACCAGTATAGATGTAATTGCTGCACCACTCTACTGTATATCACAGTAGAACGCAGAATAAACAATCTGGTATAAAATCCAGAATTTTCTGCCTCATTATCCACGGATTAAAAAGATGAATATAAATAGAAAAAAAGGTTCTTTCTATTTTCGAATCCATTCCAGATCCTTTGCATAATTTGAAGTAAAGCATATATTTCAAATTATTCCTTTACCTAATTGTTCTGATGTAATTATACTCGTGATGACGTACATCATATGTTGAAGGAATGAGCAGGAAAGTGGCCCAAAACGCCATAGTTCTTTATTGGTTAGCAGAAATAATAACACAGGTATATGTAACGGTTTCTTGTCTTCTTGTCACCATTTGCAGATGAGGAGAAATGATAATTACCCGCTCATAATCTTTTCCATTAAATTATTCATGCCAGCAACGACAAATTATAATTCCAACGATTTTACCAACGAGTCGGGCCGAACAATAGAAACAGATTGAAACAAAACGTATGTATGCGACCCGCAAGTGACATATAGGCAACCCTGTTGGAAATAAACGAACCAAGTGCGAGTTGGACTCTGACAACGTGTGTTCTGCACCATCGCAAAATATATTTTGGTTATTATTTAGCAAATGTAATGTTTTTAATTAATTCAACCCTGTCAGTACTATTCTGACTCCCGCTTGACCAGTTGTAATTAATTTGTTGCTTTTATGCGGAAGCTCCCTTAATTTTCAAGTTGCACTCACATAATAGGGGACAAAAGACATTGCCTTTTAAAGGTCGGATAGTCCAGCCAATACGTAGGCTTAGTAATAAAGTCCCTGTCTTTGAGTGTGGAACCCTAATAATTTGTTAGAAACATCCACTGTTCGGTATTATTATAGGTTTGCAACCGACTTTCATACACATAGATACTCGAATATATTACGCATAGCTAGGCACAAGTTTACGGGACCTCGCTTTTCCTTTACCAGATGTATTCAATAAAAGTACGTACAAAAGTACATAGTAAGAAATATTGTATTCTGTGTAACATAATCTAGTCAATATCCCAGCGCATTCATTTATCGCAGTCGACCACACATACTCGCTTCGTACAGAATACAGATAGCATTCATGTGAAAGTAGCATGCAGATAAAAGTAAAATAAACAATTTGAGTGTTATTTTAGTAGCAAGATGAAGATACTATTGTTGTGTTTACTTGTAACTCAAATTCTCGGTGCCCCTAAAAAGGAAAAGAGCTATTCGGAGCTAAAGTTCTGCGATGTTGGAGCATTGGCCGATGAAATCGCTTCGTATGAGTCTGTCGTGAGAGATATAGTGGACTATGCTCTCTCGGGACCATTTAAAGGGAGGACTTACGATGAGTAAGTAAGCACATACCTCTTGGACTATTGTTTCAATTCGCCTAATATTTTTCTTTTAATATCTTCTTTATTATATTCATGTTATCTTAAAATGGGTTCATTAAAATCTCATTAATTATAAAAGGTAAATGAAGGGTAGTATTACGCGATAAAAACCCGTAAATATTAAGATAAATCTCTTAATTCTGTTCCCGTTCCATAATCTCAATTATCATTAAGATTATTTTTTAATTATTATGTATTTAACCTTTTTAGACCATGTAAAAGCACTTTTTAAAATACATTAATCAAACTAGTATCACATATAATAAACCTTTATTTGACCGGGTAAAAGCATCTTTTTAAATACATTTATCTACCTCTAAGTATCATAATAATGTTATTTTATAGATAGGGCAGTTATTTTAACTAAATAGTAAGAAGTGAAGATTGCGTAGACAAATTGGTTGTTACACTGTGTTTTATTCTACTAATGAGTAGAGTTGAGTGGATTCCCGACTGGATGTGGGCCAGCGAGATCTGTTTCGATCCCCGACGCCGGCGCTGACATTTGTGTGATGGGCATAAAATTTGATCTCAAGTCTCAGATGTTGTTGTGTCACGTATGTGACTATATAGTATATAATATGTTGTAATACTTCAATTGTGCACATCAAGTGGCCTGTCTGATGAAGTGAACACTTCAATGCCTGTTGATGGTTATTGACATGATAAGATTAAGTAATTCTTGATATGAATGTCATCACTTCAGCTGTAAATAACGATACTTGTTAGAACGCAACAATGAATTAATCTGGCGTTATTTTGGGAATCTTCACCTTAATACTTGGGAATTAATAAAAAATATTGAAAAATATTCAAATTCTTGCGAAGTTATTTTAGGGAAAAAGTTGTTTGAAGAATCAGGTATAAGAATAAGTTAAAAATCAACTAAAGAAATCGTAAGTTAAAGAACTTCAATGGAAAACTTATGATGAATAAGTTTTAAAATTAATCTCGACAGCTATTCCTCCTACAGGTTTAATAGGTAAAATAAATTAGATTTAAAACTGAGAGCATGATGGCCCGCTCTAAAAACTCCCGATATTCAAACCGGGTCGCCGGTTCAAATTCTGACGTGCATCTACTTATGAGTTTTTTCACTTTGATAATGTATGTGCGTTATACGTTTCGTTCTCAAAATGGTCAAGGAAACCATCGTGAAGATCACGTCCTAGAAACTAAAACTGACGAAATGACAATCTGTGTAGAAGATATGTATTTAGTGCACAAAGGACTTTATTTGAGGCACCCTTTTATTCTTCACCGCACTGGTTCGAAAGAGCTAGTGGCATGAACAGTAGTGGTAGTAGTAGCAGAATTAGAAATAATAATGGCAGGATATAAATGGTAATATATTTTGTGTTTATATAAACCCGTTAACACAAAGGATATCAGACAAATAATAAATTGATTTAAAGTGCGGTCTCCTCACTCGAGTTCCTTTTTTATACCAGCGGAAGACGGTTCAGCAATACATATCAAGCTATACATTTCTATAGTTAGAGTTATTCTCAGCATCAAGAAGCCTGTGTGCAATGGTCTAAATTGATGAGCTTTAAATTTCTTCTTGTTAAACTTTTAATTATTTTTGGTGCAGATTGGCGAAGTTCGTTGACAAATTTGGAGCACGACCGTCTGGGACCGAGGTGCTGGAGAAATCCATAGATTATATGATAAAACTTACTAAAGATGAAGACTTGCATGACATCAATACCGAAGAGTTGGAAGTATGTAGCTTATCTTATAACTTGACTTATCTTGTAACCATAGCTAACGGTACAGTGGATTGCCCCGAGCTCCTGGAGCAAATAGGACTAAGGACTAATAAGGCTGCATTGAGAAATCCCAGCGTTCTTTACGTTTCTACTGCTAAGACAAATTATAGGCAAAATTCTTATATGGTGAGAGCTGGCAGCTCCTTTAATTCATTGGTCAAAGAACATAAAGACGTTGATTTATTTCATACGAAAACTAGTAAACTAAAACGCTTACTTAGTGATAGGTACTTTACCTTATTTAAAACATAGATTAGGCACCTAACCGATGATATGTGTTGTGTGTGCTGCTATTTCTATTACTACTACTCTTTCTATTACAACTTTTTCTACCTTACTGTTTTTGTTTCACCTATCCATTCTTTTTTACTTATTTGCGGAAACTTTTAATTGGCCTTCCTATGTGTAGCATTTATGGTTGCATATTTATTTGAACACCTATATTGTAAACCTTGCTGTAAGTTTTCCTAAAATTATAAAAATAAAATAAATAAATAAATAAAATAAATTCGCAAATTTCATGGATTTCAAACGACGATTAGTATTATATCTGAAGTGTGATAAATTATTTATTATTTCAGGTTCCACACTGGGTACGAGGTGAAGAAAAAATTACAATGCTAGAGCCACGTGAGAAGAACATAGCAATATTAGGTTTGGGCCGAAGTGTCAGCACCCCACCTGAAGGTATAACGGCTGAGGTGGTACTCATAGCCAATTTTACAGAACTAGAAGATACACCCGATGAAAAAATCAAAGGCAAGATAGTCGTTTACGATCCAACGTTCAAATCATACGGTGAAACTGTGACATATAGGTCTGTGGGAGCCAGTAAGGCTGCCGCTAAAGGAGCGGTTGTATCTTTGGTGAAGTCTATCACACCGTTTTCAATATATACACCTCACACTGGATCTCAAACATACGACGATAATATTACAAAGATACCATCAGCAGCTATCACTTTGGAAGATGCTGATATGTTTAGAAGAATGTACAATAGAGGTGAAAAAATAGTTCTAAATATCAAAATGCAATCGACGTTTGATACTAAAATGTCAAGAAATACAATTATCGACCTAAAAGGTTCTGTATACCCTGAAAAGATGGTTATAGTATCTGGCCATATCGACAGCTGGGACGTAGGTCAGGGTGCCATGGACGATGGAGGTGGCTTGTTTGTAAGCTGGGCGGCGCCAGTAATTCTTCATCATTTAAATCTAAAACCTAAAAGAACCCTTAGATCAATATTTTGGACAGCTGAGGAATTAGGTCTAATTGGTGCAACTGCTTACGAAAAGAGGCATAGAAACGAAAGTCACAACATCAATTTCATAATGGAATCTGACGAAGGCACTTTTACACCTTTAGGTTTAATCGTCTCTGGAAATCAAGAAGCAAGATGCATTATAGCAGAAATTCTGAAATTATTCACTTCAATAAATGCGTCCTCTTTGGTGGAAAGTGACAGTCCAGGGTCAGATATTACAGTGATTACCAACACTGGTGTGCCAGGAGCTAGTTTGTTGAATGCTAATGAGAAATACTTCTGGTTTCATCATACAGAAGGAGACACGATGAATGTGGAAAACCCAGATGACCTTGATCTAGGTACAGCTTTTTGGACAGCTGTAGCTTATGTTATTGCGGATTTATCTGCTGATATACCGCGATAACTAAAAGGAGTTGATAACGTATAGATTGTCATATTTAATTAAACAAATTGGAAGGTTAAGTTGAAGGTTCACTGATTTATTATTCCAAGCAAGTGCCTGAGTAAAACAGTTTCTGTAAACTAAAACAGGAGGCAGAGCTATTTTATTTGTTCCCTTACTTTGTCAATAGACATTTTCTTTTTCTAATTTTTTGAGTGTCACCTATATAACAAATATAAATTTCAATATTTAATTTAAAGCTTATTATTTAAGGATCGTATCACTTGTGATAGAAAATATAAAACTTAAACCGCTAAGTTTAATCATCTGAAAATTGTCCCGAAAATATTAAGGGGGTGGATTTTCCAACATCAAAAATAAAGGTAGCCGTTTCAAGCTCATTTAAAAAACCTCTCCTGTAACTGTGGTTTTATAAGTCCTACGCATTCTGAGAATCAAAAATCGACCGAAAAATTATTACACTCGGTTTTGATGCGTTTTAAAAGCTAAACAGTCGAATTATACGTTTGTGTTTGTGGCTATTTATTGGTTCAGTATTTAAAAAGTTTAAAGGTACGGGTATTATCAATATTTTGCAATTAAAATGTGATTTTAATTATTTTAATGAATTTGAATTTGAATTTGCATTTTCATCACATAAAGGTAATAAAAATGCTAGTTTAACATTGACATAAATCACGAAATGTTCCAAGTGTCTGAATGATCCAGAGGTCAAATAGGAGACTTTGGAATAAGGGAGTCAATTTAAAGTTCAAAGAAATTATACTTAAATAATATGTAGCAATTATATAAGGTCCCTATTTTATTCAGTTCTTTGTTAAAGTGTACCTGTAAATAAATAATAATGTCGACATCAATTACGAACAATGAGAATCCTTACATACTTTCCGGCGAGAGGAAAAATGTAATTATTCCAAGGCACTGGAGTTTTCTTTTTATGGTTTTTCCGGAAAAAGGAACAGAAATATATAATATTATAAACCTGTAATCCAAATTATTAGGAAGTAAGTAGACAATAAATGCTAGAATATACGGAATTGTACACAAATACTACAACTACCCGCGTCTCTTGAACCAGTGTGGTGAAAGGGTTGAAGCGTGCATAGTTTAGCTTCCTTGGAACGCTTGAAACTTGACTTCCTTGCAAGTCTTCCAATTTTTAGTTATAGGAATGCCAGTTTCCTCAGCAACTTTTTCTGCACCGTTTTGACAACTATTATAACGCACATGCTATTATTACTAGCCGTTGCCCGCGACTTTGTCCGCGTGGAATTCGGTTTTATCACGCCCCCTATTTTACCCCTCAGAAAAGTATCCTAAGTTACTCCTCATCAGCTATCTGCCAGTGAAAGTCCTATCAATATCGGTCCAACCATTTCAGAGATTAGCCGGAACAAACAGACAGACAGACAGACAAAAATTGTAAAAAATGTTGTTTTGGTATATGCACCGTGTATACATCCGTAAAAAGCGGTTATTTTAATTTTACAAACAGACACTCCAGTTTTATTTATTTGTATATAATAGATGTACCATGTGAAAAACTCAGTAATGCACGTCTGGATTTCAACCGGCGACCCTCTAGATTGAACTCCGTGACTGTAACACACAACACTCTCAAACGGAATAAAATATCTGCAGAATTATGTTGATAGATGTATCGTAAATTGGAGTGTGTAGTAAATGTAGTTAGTTAATTACAAACTTCACTTAACCCTATTACATAAGTTTCGCTTACATATTGTATGATCTACGCTGACTCTAAAGAGAAATAAAGGATACTTGCAAATGATACGTACTGTTATAGGACATTTGGGTTGAGTCTTTTTAAAAAAAGGATTTAGAAATTAAATACAAAAATTGAATAGTAAAAGACAACCGTCTGATTTGGAAGTAGGAATTAGACTGACGAAATGGATGGGCTTCCAGGAGTTCATGAGCAAAACCGCTGACTAGGTAGGTTCTAAGTCGAGACAGCAATATAGGGTGCAGGGCCAAGTTATAACACCTCCCCAGGGAGACTAAACTTCGGGGTTGAAATTTCGAAGTTTATGGTAAGAAAATAAGGATATCAAATATTTCTTCTAGTACTGGCAGATGGAACATCTTCCGGGTCTTTATTCTGTTTAGTGATTTTAATAGGGATAACAGGCTCAGGTTTAGGTACCTGTTCCATGGGTGAATTTACTGGGATAGATCGGGAAAATGTCGGAAAATGGAGAGGAAGACGGTTGCGTGATTTAATACAAAATATAAGTTTAGTTACACAAAAAAGAAATACAAAACAGGTAATTAAAATTAATACGATTGAGTAATGAGTCCCGTATTTAACTATATGGTGTTGATTTATAATGTCGTCGCTTTTGTCAGACAATGATTTTAATTTTAATTTCGTTTCTTGAGTAAAAAAGTCTAAATCAACATTTTGTAATTTAATAAGAGGCTCATTGCTTATTTCCTTCGTAAACTTATCTAAAGTACAACAAGAGTCGTTTATTATATTAAAGTCGGAACGAGTTACTATGACATTAATTTTTATATTGTTAAATTTAGGTATTAATTTCGTGCTTTTACAATAAGCAAAACAGTTGTTTGGAATATTAACTATTCCTGTTCCGATGATTTTTAATTCAACAATTTTTTGATTAGAGCATTCTATATAAAGTTTATTACTCTGGGATTGTACATAAATCCAGTTATTATTATTCAATGGTTTCCATAAATCTAAATGTCCATAAATAAAATCGGTTTTGCACTGCACTGGTAGAACTTTTATCACGTTTGAAATTAACTCACTCTCACAACTGGGGTTTGCACTAGTGGGGTAAACTGTCATGATGTCACAAATAAATTCACTAGGGTTTATCGCTCTGCACTCTCTCAGTGACTCAAGGTTACAATATTCCGAATTGTCTTTTGTCATCGCTATATATTTATTGCTTGGAGTTATAAAACTAAACGAGTTCGGTTTTACAATATTATGTGGAGTAGGAAGTGCTATACTATGATACAAACTGTACTCCTTAGGTGATACTAAAGGAATCCTTAATATAAAAACTATCTTGTTGCTTAAACTATAACAAACTATACTAGATATATTCATTAATACATGAATATGGCTTAAATCTAGAGTTACCGGTAATTTTAAATCTAAAGGTAAATATCTATAATTATCGACCAAGTTTCGGTACAATTGCGTGGGCGACAGTACAGCTGGATGCAGTATGTTTTGATTACTAAACATAATGGCGTTAGTAATGTCCTCGAGTTGGAAAGATAATACGAGTACAGTGGCTTCCAAACTGTTTAATATAGAATTAATATTACTTTTTATAATTAAAGTATCAGAAATTGAAGACGCGTTTTTTAATTTTAACGTTAAACTGTCAAGACCTTCGTTGAGCTTAGCTTCGTTTATTTTAATGTTTTGTAAAGTTTCATTTAATTTAGATAAAGAAGATGTAGTTACCAAGATATTCTCTTTAATTAGTGATACTAGTCCTTTCTCATTATTTTGTAAGTTTTGTAAGGCGTTGTCGTATCTAACAGCGTCCTCTTCGTCTAAAGTTCCGAATATAGTTTTAGATAGGGTGCCTATACCACCTATCCAGGCTCCACGCTTGATTCTATTAGTGTTTGTAAGATGAGAGATAGAAGAATATTCCGAAATAATGTCATTATATCTGATAGTCAGAGGTTCTAGGACATTATGACATTCTAGTGCGCCAGTAGTTTCGATTTCGAATTGATTACATAGGAAACGTATTGTACCTAATACCGAATTAATGTTTCTAATATGGGGTTCAATATAAGAAGTATCAAATGAAGTCACTACATCTAAGTGTCCGATGTTAATTTTGAGTTCACCAATCGGATCAAAGTATATACCGGAGCTTGAGTTGATCGGATGGACATATTCCTGGTGACCTCGAGCCAGGACACTGCAATGAAGGGAACAGAGAGATTACTACCTATTACTTAAACTAAAATATTCTAAGAGTGAGTAACATCGTGTTCACTCACGTTTGCATGTTTGACTTCATCGTAATGATGCTTAACATGCCTTCGGTTTATCAGTAAGGATAAAGTGTGGTTCCCGTGTATTTTCACTACTTTATATGGACCCTTCCATATGGGAGATAGGGCTTTACGCATTCTAAGATGGTTCTTTAACAGAACATAGTCACCGACTTTGTACTCTACAGTACGGGAACGCGAGTCATAATATCGTTTAGAGTTTTCTTTAGATTTGTAAATAAATTCTAAAGCTTTTTCACGCGCATGTCTCATGCGGTGTTGAAGAAGTCTCACATAATCAGGGTAGGTAGTGGTAGACTTATCGTCGTATACAGAGTCGGGAATATGAGGTTTGTGTCCAAATAATAACTCGTATGGAGTATAATGTGTGGTCGAATGTACAGAAGTGTTATACGCTAACATGGATGTATATACGTATTTGGGCCAATTGTCTTGGTTTTCATTTGCGTATGATTTGAGGTACTCTTTGAGAGTGGAATGGGATCTCTCTAGAGCACCTTGCGTCTGTGGGTGATACGGTGACGACCACAACTGTTTAATTTTTAAGAAGTCGCAGGTTCTTTTAAATAACTCTGCTGTGAAGTTGGTACCCTGATCGGTGAGTATATATTTAGGAATTCCGAATAATGATATGAAATGGAGAAGACAGTCGCTCGTTTCAGCAGCGGTGTTACTGCAAAGAGGATAAGCTAATGAAAATTTCGTTAAGTCATCTTGCATGGTTAGTATATACTTTAATTTAGCTGTGCCGGATTCTGGAAGTGGGCCTACGATGTCAAGAGCAAGGCGCTCGAAAGGGGATGTGGAAGTAGATGTTATTACCATAGGAGATCTATTTACTTTACGCAAAGCTTTATTAGTTTGACATGCTGGACATTTCTTTACATAATCTTCAATATCGACACTCATATTTTTCCAGAAGAATCTTTCTTTAATACGGTTTAGCATCCTAGCAGATCCAAGATGACCAGCGATTGGGATATCGTGATTTTCCTTCAAAATCTTTGGGATTTCACTACGTGAAGGGTAAATGATGTTGTTATGGTATATATGTATTTTAATATTAGTGCCATCGAACAAATAAGCTAACATATTATAGATCTTTGCAAAGGAATGTTTATCGAAAGGGTTTCGGAAGTCGGAAACGGCGACTTCATTGACTGTGGGGTAAGTCATCATAATTTCATCACGAGTATATTTCAAACCTTTGAATATATCAGGATATGAATGGTCATCAAAATGGTGTACCTTTGTAAAAAGGAAGAGGTAAGTTTTACTTCCTACCGTAAGAGGAGAAGAGGTATGTAGAGATCTTTCCGTTTTTAGAAAAGCATCTCGCTCAGGATTAGGGCAGTTATTGAGCACTTCATGAACATAGGGAATTGATTCATCCAAATCTATAGTAGTAGGTAAGATTATTAATTGTTGTGTTCCTTTCAATAAATTTTCATTGTGTTCTTCGATGTGAGTGTTATACAATCTTGAAGGAGATTTCAGGAACTTACCGTAGGTTTCGTCGGATAAAGGTGAGTTTTCAGGTTCCGAAGGTGGAGTTTCAGAGTCACGATGTACGGGTATAGATTCGGGTAAGGTTTCAGGATTTTGCCAGCTGGTAGAAGGCTGAGGATCGAATTCGGGACATGGCACATCGTTGGATGAAGGTAAATTTTCAGGAATAGGGAGTGTGTCAGCAGGAGAGTGGGAATCGAGGAGTGTGGAAGGATCAAAAGGGCTAAAATTTTGGTTTTCATCATCATTGGGATTTGATGTTCCTAATAGCTCGTCAAGGACTTCTCTGGCGATTTCGGGAATGGATTCTTGTGAGAATTCAGGGTAAGGATCTAGGTTAGGATCACAATTATTTTTATTTTCAGGATATATTGGATTTACTGGGTATCGCGAAAGAGCATCAGCAGTGGAATTCAATTTGCCTTTGATGTATTCCATTTCGTAATCGTACTCTTCCAGCTTTAAACGCCAACGTTGGAGCTTACTGCTGGGATCTTTATGATTGAAAAGCCAGATCAATGGTCTGTGATCTGATAAAATTTTGAACTTGTTTCCGTAAAGGTAAGGGCGGAAGGTTTTGCAACCGTAGAGTATGGCTAATAACTCCTTCTCGGTGGTACTATAATTGATTTCACTCTTATTGAGTGTGCGTGAAGCAAAAGCAACGGGTTGATCCTTTCCTATTGGTCCTTGAGAAAGGACAGCGCCTATAGCATAGTTCGAGGCGTCACAGGTAAGGAGAAAGGGTTTAGTAAAGTCAGGATATATCAGCAATGGGGCTGATGTTAATTTGCGCTTTAGTGTGTCAAAAGCGAGTTGTTGCTGGTTTTCCCATTTAAAGGGGGTATCCTTCTTCAGGAGGTTGGTAAGAGCTTTAGCGGTTTTTGAAAAATCTGGTATGAAACGGCGATAGTAAGAAACTAAGCCAAGAAATGATTTAATGTCCTTGGGTGATTTTGGGATAGGAAAGTTAGTGACGGCTTTGATCTTATCAGGGTTTGGTCTGACTCCTTGTTCTGTAATAACATGGCCAAGATAGCAGACTTCTCGTCGGAGGAATTCACATTTGTCAGGTTGCAATTTCAGGTTATAGTCGCGAATTCTTTGGAAAATTGATGTAAGGTTTAGTATATGAGTTGGTAAGTCGTAGGAATAGCAAACAATGTCGTCTAGGTAGACGAAGCATCTAGTGCCCTGGAGACCTGTCAAAGCGGAATTCATCAATCGTTGGAATGTTGACGGGGCGTTTTTGAGCCCAAATGGCATCCGTAGGAATTGGTAGTGGCCTTCGGGGACGTTGAAAGCAGTTTTTGGCTTATCAGCTTCATTTAATCGTATTTGATGAAAGCCGGATGCTAAGTCAAGGGTCGAGAAGTATTTACTACTGCCAAGTTGATCTAGAATTTCGGCGATTTGAGGCAAAGGATAGGTGTCACCAATAGTGACATCGTTAAGCTTCCTGTAGTCAATAACGACTCGCCATTTTCGGGTGTTGGATGCATCAAGTTTCTTAGGGACAACCCATATAGGTGAAGACCATGGGGAATCAGAGGGCTCTATGATGTTTTGTTTGAGCATTTTATCGATTTGGTTGCGGACTTCAGTTTTATGGATTTCTGGGAATCGATATGTCTTTACATGGATAGGGACATCTGATGTCGTTTTGATCTCATGTTTAAGGGCATTAGTAAAAGTAAGATCTTCTCCCGGAAGGTGAAAGATATCAGAAAACTCTGAGCATACTTGGAAAAGGGCTTCCTTTTCTTCGTCGTTAAGATGCGAGGTACGCAATTGTCGAAGTACGTCATCAGTTCTCGTAGAACAGTCGGTTTTGGTATATGGTTTTACGTGGTTTACAGAACAATTAAGGTTTTCAGACTCTTTGAATTTACAGT
Source organism: Chesias legatella (assembly GCA_947359385.1). NCBI lineage: Eukaryota > Metazoa > Arthropoda > Insecta > Lepidoptera > Geometridae > Chesias > Chesias legatella. The sequence continues at coordinate 7,019,739 of OX375768.1, forward strand.
CAATTGGGATAAGTTTTAAATTTAGGTTTGATTTTACGGTCACGGGTTCTTCTGACGTATTTGCGACGGTTATATTCACTCTGTTATTATCTTTAACGCGTACTACACAATTCGCAATCAATAGGGTTTTAGAGAATTTCTGATCAAGGACTAGGCCTTCTTTTATTTCAGGATTTAGGACTGAACATTCTATAACACTTTCAGTTCTTGGAGGGATCAGATAAGCAGGATCATGGAAATGTAGTTTTACAGATGATTTACCAATATGAAGTATATCATTCGTGTAATTGATGTTGCAGTTATGTGAATTTAGTAAGTCGGAACCTATGATACCATCATAAGGTAAGTGTACATTATTTACTACGTGGAATCGGTGTAGTATATTGGATTTAGGTAATCGTAGTCTGAGTTGGAAATGACCTTTACTTTGGATAGGTTCGGATGGGGATATACCTTTGAGTTGTATTTTTTCATTTATGAGTTTAGGATATTTTTGGATGCATGACTGTTTCAAGAGACTTATAGAAGATCCTGAATCTACAAGTAGAGACAGAGGAATATCGGACACAGAGGACTCAATAAGGATGTGAGGTAGTAGCATTATTGCAGGGTCGTTGGTTATTTCAAATACGTTGGATTTTGGGTTTTGTGGGCCTTGGAGTTTGGATATCACGGGCATCGGTAGATTCGACGCTTGTGTGCATTCAGTGGATTTAGAAGAGGATACAGTGGTATTTGGCAGGTTACAACTCTGCTCGGATACAGTGGATTTAGAAGAGGATACAGTGGTATTTGGCAGGTTACAACTCTGCTCGGATACAGTGGATTTAGAAGAGGATACAGTGGTATTTGGCAGGTTACAACTCTGCTCGGATACAGTGGATTTAGAATAAGGTGTCGATTTCTTAACCTTTCGTCCCGTACGACACCGGGACGAGACTATTACTTGTTTTTTGGTTCGGCGTCGACGACGTCGTAGCCTTCGCTTTGGTCGTTTGGATATTCATCGTTTTCAGGCTCATCGGTGGTAAAGTGGACACGCTGGGGCGTCCTTGTTTGGTTTTGGTCGACTTTGAAGCGATTATTGTTATACTCGCGTTTGCGGCACTGTTCAATGGTGTGCCCTAAGGATTTACAGTATCGACAGGTTGGTGTAATAGAATCGTTGGGACGATTGAAATTAAAGCCTGGCTTAGGCTGGTTGACATTCGGGGAGCGCGTATTTTGCTCTCGACGCATCGGTTGTTGACCTAGTCTAGGTACAAAAGTCCGGTCTTGACGAGTTGGTACATTCCTTTTAAATAGGAATTGTTGAATCTTCTCTTCTGAAATGGCCATATTGACTGCCTCGTTAAGAGTCTTAGGATTTTTGCACCTAACTATGTTTGAGATGCGGGGTGTTAAACCCATTTGGAAGTGATGGAGGGCTAGTTCCTCCATCGCCGCGGTGCGTCCTATCATTTCACGACCCTTGTGACCGTGGGAAATAGAAATCTCGGTTAGAAGTTCCGAAAGATACGTCTCTATTTTAAGAGCATACTGGCTTATCCATTCATTGTTTGTTTGTTTGCACTCTTGGAGTTCAGTGAGCAGGTGCGCGTAGTGTTTCCTCTCACTGAACTGGGTTTTGAGGAAGTCTTTGAGTTGAGCCCAATTAGTGAACTCTTTGACTGAGCAAGCAGTTTGGGCTTTGCCCTGTAGTTGGCATAGTATATATTTAAAGAGGATATCTTTTTGCAAGTCGGATGCTAGATCATACGCGTTATTGCAATTCACCAGGAACGAGTTCAACGACTCCCGGCTGCCATCGAATGGTTTTATAAATTTCAGTAATATCGTGAGATCAAGCTCAATTTTACCGGGTATAGCAGTTTTCTTTTTAGCCGCTGACCTCGTAGTGGGGCCAGTGGGTGGAGGACAAAGGTTATCGTCTTCAATATCTGATATAGCAATATCGGGTTTAGGACTATGTGCTCTACTTTCTGACATTTTTACTTAGATACACAAGATACACAATGCAAAACAAAATGAATCGGAGTACAAAAACAAAATAAAATGGAACAAAATACAATAGAAATAGTACGTATAAAATAAATCACACGAAAGTTTGACAATCACAGTGAATCACTTACTTGAGCAGAGAGAGAGCGATAGCGATGGGGCCTAGCATTTCGTAGAATTTCTCGATGCAGATAACGCCGGGACTGCGCCGGCTGACCTTGGACTTGTCGAATGGCCTGTACTGGCCGCGGCTTCAAGTGAGGACTCACGATGCGTATACAGTCGATGTGGAGACAGCCCAACCACAGCACTACAGTAAGTGCGGTGGGCCTCTGGATAGCAGGATCTCTCGATAAAGTAGCCCGTACTCGGACTTGGATTTTGCAGGGTTTGGTGCACTTTGTAGCACTTTAAACTTTTCCACATTCACTATGGGATATCACTCGCGATAACTGCGGTAGGAGACGGTACCGGGGATAATTAAAATCCCTTTACGCTGCCACCATAAATGTTATAGGACATTTGGGTTGAGTCTTTTTAAAAAAAGGATTTAGAAATTAAATACAAAAATTGAATAGTAAAAGACAACCGTCTGATTTGGAAGTAGGAATTAGACTGACGAAATGGATGGGCTTCCAGGAGTTCATGAGCAAAACCGCTGACTAGGTAGGTTCTAAGTCGAGACAGCAATATAGGGTGCAGGGCCAAGTTATAACAGTACGTAGCTGTGGATGGGATAAGAGGTTTACTTTGTATAATAAGCTGGTGCGGTATCAAACCCACCCTAAACCAATAAATCTAAATCACCCAGGGTGCGTAACATGTGAAGCCGACTATTCTCATAAACCTAGTCATGTTATCTTATCAATTCTCAAACTTTAGTATATACATGATACATAATATGCATACCAGTGAAACTTATGAAACTGTCTGAAGAATGCCAGTTAGGTACGGGACACTGTACAACAAACTTTGGTAGACTAAACTAAACTCTAAACTAATCCCGATATAAAAGTAAATAATTCAAAAATATTATATGTGGACCTGTATATATTTTTGTTTTCAAAGCATTATTATTGCCATGGAACATATTTTTTTAAAGATAATACATTCCCACTTTATAATATCAAAAACCACATTTAACAGTTAACAAAATTACCCCAGTAATCAATCAACCGAAATCATTAATTAATATTTAATCTAATGCACTGTTTACCATATGAGGCGATTTTGGTTAATCTTTGAATAATTTTGGCTTGAATTAGATTTGGCTTGTTTTATTAAATGTCGAAGCGTATACGGATGCTTCGTTAGTTGGCCTAATAGCTCTTTTCTCAATGGTCAAATATAAATTTATTTGTAGTACTTATAATGAACGTAATAATCAGAAGATTTTGGTAACTATCAAAGGCATAACGAAACGAGTCATATGAAATCATAATGAGAGATCCTTTCCACACAGATATATATCAATTAACATCCAACTAATGAACAGGTTGAAGATTGGCTCTGATATTATTCAAGATTGAATTTCATTACACATGTGAAGGCAGATCAGATAAATAGGGGTTTTGTATATCGTCTACTTCAGAAGGAATATCAAGACCCTAAGCGTGTCGCCCTAATAGATTAATATTCGTGGATTCAATAGGGGTCAAATATCGCATTAAGTAATATTCCGTGTAAGTACTCGTATCTGTGAGATATTTTTCTTTTAACCTACCATTGTCTGATTCTGAGATGTCAGAATGTTGGCATTATTCAAAGCAGACGTCTCCAAATGCACAGAGAATAACTTAGCCTGAAGGTGTTCACAATCACCACTGCTTCTACATCATACGAAAATATTTGTTTTCGCACTCGATTCGGCACATATGCTCATTATATACGTACCGAACCTTGTAGTTCGTTCAAATAAGGCCCCGAAGGTTCGCTGAAATTCGTGACGCATATACTCTTAGGTACAATGACGCATATAAAATATATGGTATCGACGACAGTTTCTGGTTTATGTTTATTGAGATTTATTTTTAATGTGACGATAGCAGATTGTCTGACTCATCTGATGATGAGCGTTAAATGTGACGGTACTTAGGTATTATACAAATAACAATTCCACCTTTACAAACAGGAATAGAACCATGTCCATTAGCTCAATATCAACAAAATGATACAGTTCGCCCTTAATTATTTTACGTAGACTCGGCCACTTCGATACGTGTGTTTTGAGCAAGAGTGAATTTATTCGGATTACCAGCCCGAATCAACTTAATACCTACTTTGGGTCGAATTTATCCTTCTGCGACATGCTCTTCCTGTTAGTGTTTTAAAGAAATTTGTATCTGTCAAGTTTTTCAAGCAAATCTCTCGTAAAAATAAAATCTCTGGTTGTCGCAAATATCAAAAACGCCTAAGCTTTATTTAGACATAAGGAAGCATTCATAAATAAATTATTTCACACATCCAATCTGATTTTGAAGTCAGAATCATCTTTTACGAATATTTTGTGGACCGTGTCAAATTGTCACTTTTCTGTGAGGTGTGGCCGCGGCATTAAACTGCGGGATAAACATTCATATCGTCAAACATTTGTATTTTCAAAAGCTTTTGTTAATAAACCTGCCTACCTTTGGAAATAGGCAGGTTTACTCATAATCCGAATTATTCAGAGATAATGGTCCCTTGGGACAAGTCGCTTGTGTTTGTATTAATTAAGTTGTACGAAATTTAATTACAGAGCCATGTAACCCAAATATGTACCGTACCTATCATGTCTACCAATAGACGATTTTGATTAGTCAAGTGACACTAGTCGGGAAATTGTTTTGGTATATAGCTACTGTTCGATTTCGATTCGCCATTTTGTTCCCGAATAACTCAGCTAACACTCAGTAATTTCATATTACCAGGCAATAGATTCTTATAATATTACCAAGTCCGGGGTTATTATATATAACCTTGTTACTATTTTCATGTTTTCATAGTACCATATTCTTTGGGTTTTCCGAAGGTACATACCTTCGGAAAACCCACATTTATTTAAAAAAATGTTCTAAGCCACTCCAAATACTAAAGTATGAAGCTGTGTAGAGGTCTAAATGATTTATTTCCACAGTTAAATGAAATTCTGGATAAGCTGGCTCCCCACGGGTTGATTTATAGCTCTGACTGTAAATCATTCCTCCGCGCAAATTTATTAGAATCATTACACTCACACGCACCTGTCCAGTTTATACGATATGAGCCAATTTCCGCTAACTGCTGTTTGTGTTTTATATCCCGAGCCTACGTTGTTTGGACAAACTGTGAATGAAAACTCAATTTAGATTCGTGTCCGAAATTTGAGAATGTTAGTAGAAGGTTTATATTTTTATTTGAAATTAGTTTTTGAATTGCATACGAATACGTGTCTAAAAATTTTATCACTGTTAAACTAGTTAGTTAAACTAATAACATTTTATTAGTCAGCCATTTTGCCGCCAGGGCGTAATGCGTTCGCGTTACTGTGTTCTGGTTTGAAAGGTTGGTTGCCGGTGAAATTACAGATACATGAGAGATCCCGGAGTTACGGGCGCATACGATGTGACTTGGATCTTCTTGTACCTATTAGGCGACAACCTTTTTTTATACGGGCATAGGTTAGCAGTCAACACCAGGTAGGCCATCAGCTCGTTCGTAACTTTTTCACATAAAAAAACATACTCCGGTGGCGCATTTGAATAACATATTGCTAAGTAATCGGCGTATAATGTGGAAGGCATCTTCTTCTTAACGAGTCATTTACGTCTACAGTTGTGATCTTTAAACCCTCACTGAAGAAGTTTTCGTTAAGTTTCATTAAATACAAATTGTGCAAATTATATAATTTAAGAGTCGTCAATAAACCCTTTCGAAAGCTGGTGGGTACCTGAAGTTTTAATTTCAATTAATAGTCTTGTCAAGACAATAACCTCAGAAGCCTTTTTCTATAAACGAGTAGGTAGGTACTAGTTTTTAATTAAAACCTGCGGTTCTTTGAGCATTTGATTCACACAGAGTTCACTAAACCAAAAATTTTCACTGTATTGCAAACTGATATTTAATATGAAATTTATGAGAATTTGCTTTAAAAAATCGCTATTTTTTTCTCGTATCTATTCTTCGTATTCTATAAAAAAAGACAAGCTTTTATTTTTCATTAAATATATGTGGTTAAATATGTGTTCACTTTAGGTTTATATTCCCTCTTTAGGTTTTTTCTGTTCTCCCCATGGTAGAGTTTGAACAGGCGCCAAAATTAGCGATAAGTACGCCAAGAAATGGTGTAGCGAGGCACTGTCATGTTGGTAAACCATCTTAAACAGTTTTTTAACGAGTTGGATTTCTTCAAATGGTGTAACGCAAATTGTTTACCTTCTTAATAGTATTAAATTAGTTTGCAGTGTTATGTAATTGTTCAACACCGACAACCTACAACGTAATAATCTTTATAGCGATGTTTTGTTTATGACTTCACTTTATCCTAACGAGTATTTCATTGTTCTTAGCTGCCAGAGACGGATGGAACGCAATTACACGAGATTAATCCATTATTTATTGCTTCCATTACAGTACTGCTGTCTCACCCGTGAAAAATTATAACTTCTCTGAAGTCGTTCTTCACAGTTTAAATGTCCTTTTCTCGTTCTGAGACTGATCGCTTTCTCTCAGTTTTATTGTTGCGGTGAGTGAGAAATGAATGTTTGAAGAGAGTATCGGATCTAAGTATTTTTTCAATTTAGTTTGTAAGAAAAATAATTATTTTTACCGCCGGCTATTTTAGTGCATACTAAGTACTCGTATTACGTGAGCTCGTTTCTAAATTTCCAATCAGTTTTACAGATTAGTAACTAACTTTAAATACAGGATACTCTGGGAATTAACACCATCACAATATCCTGAACGAAACGCACTTTGCCCGAAGTTTATTTATAAGGGGTAGAAACTAAATGTGCCGTTTCGCAGACACTCATCAAATCGTTGATTTGATAAATTAGAGAAAAGTTACAGACAGAGCGACAGAGTTACATTCGCATTTAATAATAATAGTATGGATTTCTAAAATCGGAGAACTGTCGGTAACGTAGCGTCCGGAAACATAAGCTGTATACGAATATATATTATTAATGTATTCTGAAGAATACATTGGAATTATGTGTCGTTAGTCGTCCGTATCTATACGCAATAGAATAGAAACCAATTACCTATTGCCATTGACTGCGTGCACGTACAAATACATTCATGTATCAAGAAGACAGACTATTAATATTCACCGTTTTGCAGCACCTAACTTAAATTAATTTGATCACGATAATATCTAGAAAATCTCTTAGTGTACTTCTTATTAGTACATCTCCTACTTAAAATCACATTGACTGCGTACAGATATAAATACATTCGCATATCAAGATGACAGACTATTAATATTCACAGTTTTGCAGCATCTAACGTAATTTAATTAGACCACGATTATATAAAAAAAAATCTCTTGGTGCGTCATTCATATTACTACATCTACTTAACATTACATTAACTGACTGCGTGCACGTTTAAATACATTTGCGTAGAAGACAATATTCACCGTTTATGCAGAACTTAACGTACATTAATTTAAATCACGAAAATATCTAGAAACTTTCTAGGTACGTACGTCCTGGCTCCTACACAATATATTTTATTGAATTTGCAAACTTTTAATACGTGCTCCTGAAACTAACATTTTGTAAGTTGGTACCGGAATTCAGGCGCAGCAAGTTTCGTGTTGTTGGTACTCGCCTTCTTTCACTGTAATAGGCACTTTGACACTAATCTTCTGTGAACCCGCTCCAGCATAAGTTTGCATATTTTATGGAAGAACTTTATTTTAGCCTCGTCTTTTGGGGATCCAAATGTCCGAGTTTGCTTTCTAGTTCTGTGTAAATAAAATGAATAGTGAAGCGAATCACAAGGATATCTAATGATACAAAGTGAAATATAATTAATATAATAAATAAATATAATAAAAAACTATTTATAAGTAACAAAATGTATAATATGACTTACCTTGTTATAGCATCCACCGTTATTTAGCCAAACAATAAAAATCTGTAATCTGAAAATCTAATCACTAAAAAAGATTAAATAAGTCGACCCAAAGAAAACAATTCATTAAATTAGTGAATCGTGTAATTAAATCAAGTTAGCAGACAGAAACTATTATTAAAAAAGTAAAAAGTTAAGTAAAAATAAACTAATAATACATTCAAAAAGGTATTGTGAGAGCTTCCATAAAATCTGCGCAAACTACGAACACGGCACATTTACTCCACGTAGCGTCGCATCGCCACATGCATTACCATAAGCTCGTTCCATAACGCTGGGATAGCCTTTGGCCCACGATAATATCGAGCGAACACAAACAAACGGACGCTTGCTTCCATTCGATCTCTTTAGCTTACCATTTATGTAGACAAACCTTCGTACCTACCGAAAATGTATTTAATGGCATGAAGTGAAAAGGTTACAATGCAAAAAAGGCATAGTGCCTCAATGTTTAGACGAGACAGCTCTTGCGCGAATAAGAGACAAGGAGATTTATAATTATCATTAAATGTTGCACTCCTACTAAGCCAAAAATAAATTTGTCCTAGCGTGATTTTGAATAGGCTGTTTCGGCGGACCGGTCAATATTCCAACGCCTTTCGAATTGTTAAAGAGAAAATATTAGCTACCTTCGTTCGCGAACGGTCATTATACGCGTGCCCGGATAAAACAATGGACTCAACATCTTGATCCAAGATAAGAGCCTTCAAACAAATACTGTGAAAGGGCTCAAGGTTTTATCCATCATCACGTTTAGGCCCTTCACAACGATCACGAGCTAGTTCACTCGGAAGAAAATGTCAAAATTATTATTGTGTTACCCAGCTGCTACCGAATTTATCGGAGGTCCCTTTTCTGCGTTGTTTGAAAGGTGAATACTACTTTGTAGCTAAATGTTTCATTGTACACGAAGTTTACTTGCTTGTTTTCGTGGCTATTAATGTAAATTTGGTTTAATAAGTTCCTGTCTTTAACTTAGATTTACTTTTCTCGCAAAATTTTATACTAATCATATGTACTCAATATTGCTAGGTCAATATTTTTATGAACAAAAATAGCATGCTTCATGAATATTGTAAAAATTTAATCGAGATATTTACTCATGTTGTTGTAGTTTTTCGTGTACTGGTAACAGTAGCAGATGTATCAACAAATCTTCAATTCAAATAATCATTATTACGTAATATTGAAAATGTGCCTTATTATTTCTGTAATGTCCAAGTTTGGTGCACCTCGGTATTTGAAACAGCGACCTCCGGAATTTAACTCGGGCCACAACGCTTCTTGGCTAGATAGTCAAGAGCGTTGACTCTCCATTATACAGGGTGGCCCATAAGTCCTTAGACTTGTAAATTCTTAATAAATTAAAAACTAATAATCATTACAAAATTATTTTTATTTCATATTAAGCTTCATGAAATGGGAATTATTTTTTGAAAATAACATTTTCCAAATGTAACCCGTTCCGATCACGGCACTCCTGTAAGCGACGTCTAAAACTATCGATGACTGCGCGGCAAGTCAGTTCTGTGATGTTCGCCATTTCTCTTCGAATATTTTCTTTTAGGGCACTAATTGACCGTGGGTTTGTGTCGTAAACTTTGCTTTTGAGATAACCCCATAAAAAGAAATCCATCGGGGTTAGATCCGGACTCCGTGGTGGCCAGCATATGTCTCCTCTTCGAGAGATCACTTTGTTGGGGAAAAGTTGACGAACGACGGGCATAGCGGTGTTAGAAGTATGGGCAGTCATCGATAGTTTTAGACGTCGCTTACAGGAGTGCCGTGATCGGAACGGGTTACATTTGGAAAATGTTATTTTCAAAAAATAATTCCCATTTCATGAAGCTTAATATGAAATAAAAATAATTTTGTAATGATTATTAGTTTTTAATTTATTAAGAATTTACAAGTCTAAGGACTTATGGGCCACCCTGTATTATTATTATTTATTTATTATCTCTTATTCTCCATGACTGTCAATAAGAGATGAAGAGGCGATAATTGCCTTTCAAATGACGAAACGACGTAACTCTAAAGGCCGTCCTTGTTTAAGCTAAAACTTTATTTATTATTCATCACAAATGAATTAATTACCTCGTAGTCTATTTGGTCTAGAATTTAACCTCAACTATTGCTTATTGAAGAGTGCTTGAAACATTAGAAAATGTGGAGTGCCACTGGCGTCGGCCGAAGCAACTTTGTTTTCCCTGTTAATGACAATTATCTTCTGCACCCAAATTTTATTCGATTACTCAAAATCTGTCGAAGGAATACGATGATTAGGTTCATTTCCGAAATCTGTTTGTTGTAACGTGTATATTGTAATTTGAATCCAATTATATATTCTCATCGTCGTCTTACGCCATTAATCAAATGAGTTAGATGCTAATCAGTAGCGACAACTCACGTTGATTTCCATATAATAGGTATAGAATAATATGCGTAACTATATATGTTGGATTATGTACGGTAGGTAGCTTTATTTATTAAAATCTAGGTTAGTGCTTTCAGTAACTTATTAAGTGGTTGCTTTCTCGCGGAATAAAAATTACCTGCTTTGTTTTTAGTTTATGTTTAATGAAGATAGTATCTCACAACACATTGTATTTATGTATATATTTGACATTAATTATAACACTATATTTAGACTATTGCTCACCAAATCAAGATAACTACGATTATAGTGAAATAATGGGCATTTAGGTCGCGATAAAGCAATCAAACAAACAACCTTCGGACAAGGACAACATTTTTTATGTGATTTATGTGACGGAATAAGCTGACAGTCCACCTTATGTTAAGTGGTAAGCGCCGCCCATGACAGCAATGCGACTAGTCTCTCTACCAAAGTAAGAGATGACCTAAGTCGCATTGCGATGCATCCGTCACCACGAGAAGGGGATTTTACGTCTCATGCGCCTGCAATTTCACCGGCACCCACTCCTTTCCATCGGCACAGCAAAACGAGTGTATCACTACTTGGCGGCAGATTCCTAGGTGTGGTGGCAGTACTTCTCCGGGCGAATATAGCATAAGTCCTACTACTACTTTGGATTGCTCCGGGGGATACGTGTAGGATTCAAAGGGTAATCACCTACGGATGCGAGGAATGTAGACCCCCAAAACTACTGCGAACTTTATAATACTTAACATCCAACTTTATATTACTTTACATATATGCTTCGAAGAGTTTTTTAAACGCTGAAATGTTAGGAGCATTTAAAAAGATAGAAGCTTACAATTGTAATGTTTAATAATGTGTAACATATAACAGTTTTAATTACAATATGTATTGTACTTAACACAGCTTAGCGTAACACTTACGGGTGAATGATTACTGGATATACACGTAACGAACTAAAGCAAACAAGTGTTAGACGTGGAATACGGCCTGAATGCTACGTGCTTAAAACCCATTGATGCCGTCACGTTTCGGTAACGACACAGCTTTTCAGTGCCAGATGCGAATGAAAGTTTTAGAAACGTATAACGTGTAAGAGTATAACGCTGACTGACCGGCCCATTATTTTGGCTAAGTGGATCAGGTTAACGTCAGCTTGTTCAGTCACTTACATGACATAAAAAACTCCTCTGTCTCTCTGAGAAAGCCTTGTGTTTGTCAAAACATTACAAAATGTGCTCTGACCTGACTGTATAGAACTATTGTGAGCCTCATTTCAGTATGGTCTCTTAGGAGACGAACAAAGGCAAACATGCTACCTGATAGCGCTCGAATAATTACTGCCGAGGCGTGTTGTGCCCAATGTTCACATATCCGGCACAAGACCAACCACATCGAAAAACCGCCGCTGAGTTTCAATGTAAATCCGCTGATGTGTGCAAATAATATATTATATAACGTTCCAATTGTTTAGCGGTTCAACGAATACGAACAATTAATTAGTATTCACTTACTATACATATAATTGGTTAGTTGAATTCGTGTCAATTAATCTCACTATCCGTATGCGTATCATATGTACGAGTATATATTACATTATTAACGCAGACGTGATACGCAATGAACGAGCTCTTAGTGGTCGCTTGATACATGATACATTCGGGAGGTTGGACTTAACAGAGTGCATACGAGTACCTTAAGTATAAACCCATATTCTAAGAATTCCCTTCAGAGCAACTATTGGTAGTAAATTGTTTTTACCAAAGTAGTAAATTGTTTTTACCAAAGCTCGTAAAAACAATTTACTACCAATAGTTGCAAATATTTACCTATGAACACTTTTCAAAAATCTGGACACTACATTCATAACATTACATCCCTAAAAACCCAAACGTCTTTTAAATATTAAATTTGAAAATGATAAAACTAGTTAGACGTAGAATTAGATTTTAGATAAATATTGATCCGTCGATATTGGTCGAAGTTTAAGAGCAAATGTTGTGTTATATGATAATACAATAATATTCCATTACTTTACCATAACAACTGAGTGCAGAAGAATACTTGCACTGCTGTGTTTCTGTTTGAACTTTGTGAGAGCTGCTGATATTACAGGCACATGAAACATAGCATTTCATCCAACAGTAGCGCAGTTCGATGCTACTTCGATCTTTTCAATAGAAATGCGATTATTTCAGAATATTCCAAATAAGTGATAATTTTGAAATAAATACCTCTGAATATAAACGGCTTGAATCGGTGGAGATATAATTGAAATCAAATTAATACTGCACAATAGACACGAGCATGATCGGCTTTCAGAACTTATTGGAATGAAAACGTTTAAACTCATTCATTCGGTTCATTCTGAGATTTCGCTTCATTATCCGGTCCAGTAAACTGGAGTGGAATATAACCTTTACCTAATACAGTTTAATTTAATCCTTCGCCCGTAAACTGAGGCAGGGTGTTTATATTACCATTGATGCGTCTTTTTCATCAAAAGGCTAGGCATTGCTCCCCTTTCAGTAGGATTGTATTATTTTGTTCGAGGAATCTCAGCGACAACGATGGTGATTCTGTCAGTAACAAGCTAAACTAATTGAGTAGTACTTGAATTCATCATCTTTTTATCTTGCTAGTGAATTATAGTGACAAAATATTTAATTATAAACTACAATTAGGGTGCGCTGGTTACCTTATGCCGTCATATTTGAAGTGATGATTTCAATCCTTTTCGACTCTGGATGTTTCACTGATGCCACGTTTGATAGATTTTGTTAGACATTATAATCAGTTGTCATCCATTAGGGAGAAGAAAACGTGAGTGAATCTGTAATTACTTTAGTTTGTTGCTAACAGAATCAACATTAATGAAAGAAGCCCATTCACCCCACTACATGAACAAAGACTTACTTTTCTGGTCGAGGCTTCTTGATCAGAAGGTTTCTTGGAATATATGTTACCTAAAATCATTTTTTATTACGTAAGTGTCACATTTAAGAAATTCCGTAGTCATGTTTTTTTTTTATGTGAATGGTGCGGCACTTTTGCTAACGGTCCGCATTATGGTATGTGGTTACCGCTGCCTGTCGACACCTGGAACACTCGAGGAATTGCCAGCACAGTGCCTATATATATAATACTTCAGTCAATCATTTCATTTCATATATTCATTCCAATTTAAATTATTAGTTAATGAGTCCAAGGCTTCTGGCTTTGTCGAGCCAATCGGAACGGGATACGTAGCTTCCGGAGAGAATTCGGTGTCCGGAGAACTCTGTTCTTCCGTGCAGAACTCTAAAGTTGTCGATCACCATCACCACACCTGGAAAATACAATATAATCTCTGAATAGTATAAAACAAATCACTATCTGCGTCTGCATGTTTCTCTGCTAGCGATTCTTCTCTGAGCGATTAACGAGGAAGGTTTGTGTGTATAATTTGTAAATTACTGCAGCCCGTGTTAAGCCGGGGCGCGTAGCTAGTGTAAAATGTAAGTATTACATCAGTCATTAATGTTAACATATAGGCACAAGTGAGTCAAAACGATTTACTAAGAAAGGAGTAAGTCAACTTTACTTAAATTCAAAATATTGGACGAATGATTTACTTAGTAATTACAACTAGATTGCTTTACTTCTTCATTTTCAACATCTCTAAACGTTTTTCCATCCTTGGTTAAAATTATGTGTTTAAATTCATGAACTAATCTATGTTTAAAACATAATATTCCACATATTCCAACACTTACAAGAGCAGTAGAACACGGCAAGTTCGTCTGGGGAAGTACTGCCACCATGCCCATTTCTGCCGCCAAGCAGTAACGCGTTCGCGTTACTGTGTTCCGGTTTGAAAAGTGTGGTTGCCGGTGAAATTACAGGCACATGAGACATTCCACCTACACGTCTCATAGTTACGGGCGCATACGATGCGACTTGGGTATTGTCGTACCTAGTAGGGGAGGACCCAAGTCGCATCGGTTGTTATGGGCCGAGGTTACCACTTACCACCAGGTGGGCCGTCGGCTTGTTCCGTAACTACATAAAAAAAAACATCTATATTAAAACTTTTTCTATGATTAACTAACCAGTTCTTTCACAACGGTTTTTAAGTGTGACGTAGATACAATATATATTTATATATATTGTATATATATATATTTTTATTATATTTATTTTTACAATATATATTTTATATATATATATATATATATATATACAGGGTTACAGGAAAAGTCGTGCTAGATCCGTTAAGGGCGTGGAGTACCCATCATTTCTGACTTATTTCACTATGAAACACCCTACCCTAAACTTAACCCTTTTCGAGATATTCGACTTTTAATTTTTTATTGAATAATGCCGATTTTTAGGCTACGAAATTTATTTTTGTTTATTTTGTGTATCTTATTATTATTATTATTGCATTTTTACATGTGTAATAAGATGCTTTAGGACATCAATCATTAAAATAGTGCATAAGTTAATTGAATAGACCGTAGTAGACAAGTGAAAGTAAAAAAATAAAAAATATATTAGCAAGCTTATTTTTCTCTAAGGGATATCTAAAAAAAATATTATGACACTTGTTCGGCAGATATTTTTTAAAATATCTACGTTTCATCAGCTATCTAACGAGGTCTAACAATCTAGGGTTTGTATTACATTTCGTGGAAAAAAGTAGTTGGGACGCTCCAGGTAGCAGTTCTAACGGTAGCTCGTAACGAATACATAACTCGCTACCCCGGTCGTCGAGTGCCGGATGTGGCCTGTTTTGACAGAGTTTATCGAAGACTTAAAGAAACTGGCTCTGTTTTGAGACGAAATACAGACATGGGAAGACCACGAATTGACGACGAAGAACAGGACAATGAGATAGTGCAACGCTTTCGAGCGGATCCGACTACTTCCACTAATATTGTTGCCCGTGATCTGGGACTTTCGCAATGGAGAGTGTGGTTTACAGTGCATACTGCTGGCCTATACCCGTACCATTACACGCCGGTACACGTTATTGAAGAAGGAGACCCCGCGAGAAGATTGGACTTTTGCAGATTTATGCTAAATGCTGACGTAGAAGACCCAGATTTTCTAAGAAATATCTTGTGGACGGATGAGTCCAAATTTGATAAAGATGGCATAACCAACTATCACAACGTCCATTACTGGGCCCCAAAAGAACTAAGGAATCCCAATAAGAAAAGAGTGAAAGGGTCCCAACGAAGATTCAGCGTGAATGTGTGGATGGGCATTATCTCTAATCATTTGATTGGACCTTACTTTCTCCCGGATAATCTAAATGGGGAAAGCTACGAAAATTTCCTGAGAGCAGACTTGAGTGATTTGCTGGATGATCTGCCACTCAACCTGATCAGGGACATGTGGTTCCAACACGATGGCTGCCCTGCCCATTTCAGGAGAAGTGTCAGAGACTGGCTGGACACAAATTATCCAAACAAATGGATAGGACGAGGTGGGCCGTTGCCATGGCCAGCAAGAAGTCCGGACCTAACTCCCATGGATTTTCATGTATGGGGGTGCATGAAAAGTCTTGTGTACAGCGAGCCGAATCCAGTTTTGTCTGTGGAAGACTTAAGAGAAAGGATTGTGGATGCAGCAAATAAAATGAGGACCACGTTGACCACTGGAGTAGTGAAGACTGGTCTCCGTAGAAGGATGCGACAATGTTTCAGAAATAGAGGCGGCCATGTTGAACATGAACTGTAGAATAAGAAAAAGTTGTGTGAAAACCTTTAATAAATGACATTTCATGCATACCTAATGTTTTATTTTACTTTTTAGGGCTAAGTATAAATTTTCTTCTCCACTGTCGCCTATGAAACTAATTTTTTTCCAATGCATTTGAATAAAACCCTAGATTATTATACCTCGTTAGATAGCTGATGAAACGTAGATATTTTAAAAAATATCTGCCGAACAAGTGTCATAATATTTTTTTTAGATATCCCTTAGAGAAAAATAAGCTTGCTAATATATTTTTTATTTTTTTACTTTCACTTGTCTACTACGGTCTATTCAATTAACTTATGCACTATTTTAATGATTGATGTCCTAAAGCATCTTATTACACATGTAAAAATGCAATAATAATAATAATAAGATACACAAAATAAACAAAAATAAATTTCGTAGCCTAAAAATCGGCATTATTCAATAAAAAATTAAAAGTCGAATATCTCGAAAAGGGTTAAGTTTAGGGTAGGGTGTTTCATAGTGAAATAAGTCAGAAATGATGGGTACTCCACGCCCTTAACGGATCTAGCACGACTTTTCCTGTAACCCTGTATATATATATATATATAAAACAATCTACAAAAAGTCATGAGTATACTCAACACCTTATTTTATTGAAGTGTATTTTTTTTATATAGTAAATTTAATCTGCGCTAAATATTCACCTACAAGTTATAAAATATACAGACCTACTTATAACACCAAGGAAGTTAAAGAAGTTTTCAATGGTTTCGAATTCACAAAATCAACAAAAGGTTGTTTTTTATTCCTTTGAAACCAATTCAAAGGAGCTCTCAGCTTGAAAAACAATATTCATTTGAAGTTATGACTGGTTTCTTACGTAATTCTACAAGTGTCCGTTTTAATGGTCCCAAAATAAATTGAGGAAATTTTAACTAGGGAGCCATGTTCGTTTCCTTATGTACAAAAATAAACTCTGATGTTACCTGGGCTAAGTTTAAACTTCCACTGGTACTGAGGGTCTTCATAATATTGACTCAGCCTCCTCAACGAGCGATAGTAGGAGCGGCATTCATCGGGTCGACTGAAAGCCATCGGGGAACGATCGTACGCGTTGAACCTGTAAGATCGAATTAGTAAAATGTGCGCAGGATATTTTAAATATTATATCAGATCTGTCGTGTGCACAATAACACTTGAGGGTAAGATACTACTAACACATAATATAAAAAACGAAATATACTTCTCCAAAGGTATAAACAGACCAACATAGTAATATTAAATTGTAACTGCATTTTTAAGAGCAGTAGAACTCTCGCCAAGTTCGTCCGGGGAAGTACTGCCACTATGCCCTTTTCTGCCGCCAAGCAGTAACGCATTCGCGTTACTGTGTTCCGGTTTGAAAGGTGTGGTTGCCGGTGAAATTACAGGCACATGAGACATTCCACCTTCACGTCTCACATTTACGGGCGCATACGATGCGACTTGGGTCTTGTCATACCTAGTATGGGAGGACCCAAGTCACATCGGCTGTTATGGGCCGAGGTTACCACTTAACACCAGGTGGGCCGTCGGCTCGTTCCGTAAATGTATTACATAAAAAAAATAAAAAATCTCGAAATCCATTAGTTTTTTTTTTTTTTTTAGTATTTGAACCCGGCTGGTGTCTTTCCACAACAGAAAAAATGGATCAATAAATCTTTTCTATGAAAAAACATCAATTGAATGAGCCAGTCAACTTCATGATGTTACAACAACATCTATTTTATCAAATTGTTTTGACTGGCCTCATAGCTCAGTTGGTAGTAACCTGCCCTCTGCGCTGTAGGTCGTGGGTTCGAGTCCCACCCAGAACAAACATTTGTGGGACGAACATAGGTATTTATTCTGTGTCTGGGTGTTGATATGTATTAACCAAAAAAAGTATTTAATTACCATATCAGTTGTCGGGACTCCATGATACAGGCTATGCTTAACTTACATTGGGGCTAGATGGCACTGTGTGAAATGTCATTTATTTATTTTATTTTTACATACTTAAATTTATATACCTAATTTGCTTGACGTCATCAGTTTTCACATCGACTATGATAACAGGAGCGGAGTGGGTGTGATGATGTCCGTCCTCAATGTACTCAGCTTCCACGTCGAACATCGTGAGGAAATCGTAACACTCAGGAGATTCCTCCTTCAGGCGCCACGCTCCGTAGAAACCGTCAACCAGAATGCTCTCTCCGCCGACGGGGTTCAAGTGTTTGAGGCAATGAAGAACTTGTAGACTGAAAAGGATTAACAATAGTTCAATAAAATCATCATTTATAGACTGAAAATATTGATTAATTTATCGGATGTTCATTTAGGAACATATACGGGCGTTGTTTTTTTTTTTTTGTCATAAATGTCGCTCGTAGAATCGGAATAGATGTCAATCAGATTATCTGCTTGTGTGAATGTAATCATGGGACGGTTTCCTTCTTAAGGCACAAAAAATTTTTTTTCATTTGAAACAGTTACGGAACAAGCCGTGGGTGGGCCCACCCGGTGTTAAGTGGTAACCTCTGCCCATAATAACCGATGCGACTTGGGCCCTGCCCTACTTGGTACGACAAGGCCCAAGTCGCATCGTATGCGCCCGTAACTCTAGGACGTGTGGGTGGAATGTCTCGTGTGCCTGTAATTTCTGTCGTTATGGTCCATCTATGTATTTTGAGAAATTGTGTGCAATAAGGTAGCACTGTACTCTGGTGGTTTTGCACACCTCTCTATGTATAAAGCGTGGAACAACGCTCTTACTTAGATTCAGATTCAGTCAAAGAATTATCCAAAAATAATTAGTGGATATTTCATACAGCGCCATCTAGCACCAAACCAAACCAAGAATTGCTTGTACAAGAGTTGCTTGTGTAAATAGTACAGTTTGTAACAGTTCCCACAGGGAATTAGAGAACAAGATACAATACTTATACAGGTACTTTTTAAATACATACATATAAATAAATATATATAAATAATTATTGTATTTACACCCAGACACAGAACAAATATCTATGTGACGAACATATTTGTACTGGCTATGAATCGAACTGAAAACCTGCGCAGAACGCAGAATTGCTACCAATGAACTGTGGTACAGAATAATTTGCTACTCTTTGGTGGTGATCGACCAAAACACAGTCAGCCCTCAGGAGTAATCTTATTACATCCACACGACGACCGTATAAATAATATAGGCGCAAGCGTAAACTGTTTACCCGAGTCGTAATAGAATCTCAGATAGACTTATAAAATAACAGACGAAGAAAATAAATGATTCCTAATGAGTTTGAATTCTGTTGAATTGAATTGTATTTTATAAAGATAATTACGTATTTCTAAACAACTTTAAATGTAATAAATAGAATATTGTTCATCTGTAGGTATGGTAGAAGGTAAAATAAAATTAATGCTCCGCCTGGCATCGTTTGGTATTACAAAACTTTACAAAATATTTTTGTACTACAGGCCCTTACATCAAATTCAACTTAATAGACACCTATCTATTGTACACACATGTTTAGATAATCTTTACAATTTGGCTATATGTTACACAATCAAACTAATCAATCTGTATTACTAATAAGACCGTAAAATTAAAGTCTTGAAGATTGGAAATATTTCATATGAAATACATTCAAAATAGTGGGAATGATTGAATACATTAGAAAGAAGGAATTACCGTTTTTAGAATTATTTTCCGTCTGTATGTATGTAAAAGTGATTTATATGCGAGTGAAACTGCGTGGGTACAGCTAGCAGTTGGTTAAATGCTTGAAAAGTGTGTGAACTAGTAAAAATAAAAATATCCAAGCGTACAATATTGCCAACTTTTGAAATCAAACTTTACTGAGACACTACTTATCCTTTTGAAGTTACAAGGTAAATTCAAAAACAAAGCCAAATTGGAAAGGTCAAGCCCCAGTTTTGAAACTGCCGTTGTAAAGGTTTCTTTCACAAAAGGTTTAGGTTTAGAATATTCTAACATTTTTCCCGAAGTATTATTAAGGAAGTAAAAAAAATGGTCGCTACGACTAAGATCTTTACGCGAGTTTCAGTCTAAATTATCATTATTATTTGTTTTCGTCTATTTAGACTGAGAATTTTATTTAATCTTTATGGAATTTCAGTTCTAAATAAAACTGTACTTGAGTTACCAATACAATCTAGCAGTATAATAATTAAGAACTCTAGTTCCAATTGAATTATTATTATTGTCTGGCTGGAGACAGCCGAGTCACATTGTCAGTCTGTCATTCTTGAAATGCCACTGCATATAAATGACCCTTTTCATTACACTAGAAGGCATATATTTTTACCCAGCAGGCTCAGTGAAACAAGTATTATCACAGCCAACGAAGTTGTGTTAGCCGTTTCGGCGTTATTGGCCCCGTTGGGCTACATGCCACCGAACAACGTGAATTGGATGGTTCGTTGTGCGTTACACACCTTTGCGGGGCCAGTTAGGTTATGTACGAGTATATTTGTTTTCTGCTTCTTTCAGTACAAGCTATGCTTAGTTTGTGGCTAAATGGCGCTGTGTGATTTGTCCACCAATATTATTATTATTATTTTGTTTTATGCTTCCCACAGTGCAAGCTATGCTTAGTCTGGGGCTAGATGGCGCTGTGTGATTTGTCCACCATTATTATTTATAATATTTACCCAGCAGCCTCAGTGAAATAAGTGTTGTCGTTGTGCACGGCTAACGGTAGTGTTGTGTAAGCCGTGTCGGCGTGTTCGGCCACGTTAGTGAATGTCCACATGCCCCCGAACAGCGTGTGCTGGACGCCGCCCAGTGATGTACACACCTCCGAGGTTGCTTCTTCTGTTGCTTCCACCTTAAATATTTGAAAACATCGGTTGAAAAGTTTTAATTTATGGATAAAAAAATATTGTACCTTCCTTCTCCTGCCATTTTATTAAAGTGAGAATAATTTGGTGCAGAATCTAAACCAATTTCTTGGTCATGACCAAATTTTGTTGCTTTTTGCTGATTAAAATAATGATGTAAGTGTTTATTGTACTTCAGTGTTTGTAATTATGTTGGATAATTTATTATGGAGCACTTTGAACATGTAAAATGAACATGTATAGGTATATGTACAATAACATGTTCATGTAAAAATATGATCACAGTTATATTTTGTATTAAATGGCATTAAATAAAATATCTTTCAAATTGAATTTGCCTATCAGAACTGACTAGCAGAGATCCATATTCATTAATCTCGATCGGTCAAGCCATTACTTACTGAAACAATGACATTCAATACTGTGCAAACAAATTGATTACCCCGCCCGTGCCCAAATATCAAACTTTGACCCGAAAATTTCTTTGAATGTGTTGGCTCAGTGCACAGACTCGAGTTCTAGTTATTTTTAAGGAAAATTCTTTGGTTTTGATTCTAAACAGCGACGTGGCTGTTTAGAATCAAAACCAAAGAATTGTCGTTCAAAATACTACAACGCAGCGCAATACAACTTCATCAAAACGGTGAAGGAAAGTTCCGGGAGGTTTTTTTTTAATATGATTAAATGACGGAACGAGCTGACGGCCCACATGTTTTTAAATGGTAATCGCCGCCCATAGACTACAGCAACACGAATCAACTCCGCTCCACAAAAGTACGAGATGGCTCAAGTCGCACTGCGTAGCTTCCATCACACACGTCCATCCACGAGTTTTGTTCTCGTTTACGGAGAAAGATCTCACAGTTAGGCAACTTCTTAATTGCGTTGAAGATTTTAGCGTCGTCTACACGAGAACATAATTACCCCTTCAATCAATGAGATTCCGTAGTCGAGTAGTGACTGGAATACTCTTCTTGAACCTTCTTTTGTATTAAGAAACTCAGTAACGTGGACTCGTGCGATTTTCTCTGCAATATTTGGCCCCTTCCACAAAATAGGCTTCATCCTTCGGCTGTTTATCCATGTTTTGTAGTCGAATTTCACCAAAAATTCGGCTGGAAAGCTGGATTCGTGTTTGTCACTCCCTGTGAATAAAAATATAAATAGCTCTTTTTAATAGCTATAGGCGACCATTTGTTTTTCTTTACGTCACCTAAACTGACGCCAATACAGGACGCTTACACACAGACACACACACACATTTTGCTTAAATAGTAGATATCATAACAAAGTAGTCGATGTAAAATAAAACATAATACAGCTATATTTAGTTCATACACACGAGCATTTTTTGTATTTTTTAGAAACACTCGAACAACAGTCTAGTAAATAATGTTTTAAGAGGATTATATTACGTATGTCTGTATTCCAATAGCAACACTAATTAGTATATAATAGTTACACTAACAATACAGCATTGGAAATAGTTTAGCTATACTAATAGTTATACTTACAGTATAGCAAAACTTCTGAGTTTGTAAACTTAACGTCTTCAATTTCAGCTCCAGTTATTTCTAGTAAGTGCTTAGCTCTTTGAAACTTGTCAGCGTGATAACAATTTTGGCACCTGTAATATAAATACAGGTTAAATATATTTACATGGGCCATCCAATACTGGCCGGCAGCTGAGAGGCATACCATCTTTATCTATTGTTTATATATATAAATTAGGTTCTATTATAAAGAAATAAATAAAGAAAATATTTTATTAATGGAACTAAGCTAAGCTTAGCACAGAACATAAACAAAAGACAACACCTACTAAATCTAACCTAACTAAATATCAATCATTTATAATATAATATTTTAAAACATTTTGAAAAAGCCTAGTTGCCACAAAAAGCACTCTGGCTCAGCATCAAGTTAGTAGGATGGCAACTAACGCTGGTCTTCCGACATTGCCGTTTAAAAAACTTTATAAAACTAATTTGTGTTTGTTTGATCGAACGTCAAGCAAGAACTATTCGACAGGTTTAGATAAAATCGTTTGCTTTTAAATATCTTAAAATGAGAAATAAAAGCTGAATATATAATTATTTTATCTCACTACGATGACTGAAGGTGGAGCCGTGAAATGATTGTGGACCTACCATTAAAAGATAATATATAAATATTGGTACCTGCAGTTGTCACGGAGCCAGCAATCCTCGAATCGAATCGATTTACCATTTTCAAAACCCACCTGAATTGCACCATTAAGTTTTTTCACATCATTTACTGAAAAATAACAAATATATAACCTCCAAATTTGCTTAACACAACTAAATGAAAAAATACTTAATAAAAAACATTTTGTCAATCGTTATAAAATTTTAATTTAATGTATTAAAGGCTGCTAAAGTGTATTCGTACCTTTGTTGCCCATAATTTTATTTAAATATTACTGCGTTTCTCACAAGCAGTTCTAGAACACAGATAAGTAACAAATGATACCGTTGTAGTTATCGTCGTTTGTGCTCAAAGTGAAAGGTCATACTAAAAAATACACAAACACTAAGTGATGAAACAAAATCTATAATACTTAATTAATAAAGTAGTAGCACTTTACAGAATGGGTTAGTGCCAAGTGAACACGTTCCCAAGTAGCGCAGAAGGCAGGGTTACTACCAACTGAGCTGTGAAGCCAGTCAAATCATAATTCATTGTTTTTATGTGATTTCCTTAAAATATGACGGTGATTGCTGATGACGTCGGAATAAATAATGCCAACTGGGAGGTTTATAAGAGTGTGCCGCGTAAACCAATCCTAATTAGCATATGTCCTCAATAAATAAATTAGAATATAGAGAGTTTTCTTCTTTTTTTAGTATACGCTTTGCTACTCGTGCGAGAGGGAGTGAGGGCGGCTCGCTGGTTATAGTAATAAACCGCGGGGCACGCTTGTAGCGAGCGTTCATTGCATGGCGACACCATGGTGCCTGATACTCCCTGGGGTTGACAAAGGCCCCTGACCGTCGGCTTAACTTAATTGGCCGGTCGGGGGTGGAATCGCAAGGGCGGAAACTGTGCTCCAAGAGTGAAAGTGTTACAGGGCATAACGACGGGGGTAGCGCTCGGTGTAACCGCAGCACACCTCTCAACATACTCCTTTCCGTTCTTTGTGAACTATCAAATTTTATTTTAAACCGGACGTAAGCCTACAGCACGAATAATTACAGTACGATATAGATTCGAGTATAAATGGAACTATTTATGTATAGCGTGATAACTTGATGCAACTGATAACTTACAGCTCATTAATTTAACCTTGGCCGGGAGCGGGCGCGTGTATACTATATTTTAAAAGTATATTGTGAGGTTGGTTGCTATGTAATCTGGGTATAACTTCAATAAGATATTAATTAAGATTACGAGTGCCCAGGGCTGCGATGAGGCGCCGCATTTATATGAAGAAAAATATTCGGAATTATAGTAATAAGATAGAGAATATCATAAAATACAAAAAAAAGATTTCAGTTATACAACAATAAGAAGTACAAATTAGATGATAACATATAAAAAATTATTGAAGTCAAATTCCACCATTTCAAAAGTAAAATCAAATCAGATGCGTAAAGTATGTTCGAAATAATTCGTTTATTCACAGGTTCGGAATAGCTCTAAGAAGGCGCCTGGCGTTAATGCTGCAGTGAATTTCACACACTTTACCTACTTGTCTTGATGTTTTTATCAATCCTATATTTATTTTTTATTTCCATTCACACAATGTCAACAGTTGTCAAGGATATCAGCCCTGATATTAAGTCTATAGACAGTTTGCTAATGCCATTAATCACACAAATTAATTTCTGACTAACATCCAACCACTCTTATCTCGCCAGGGATATTAACCTCAAAGAAGCACGGCTGAAACCCTTAGAGGCCTAAAGTTTAACATAGGTGAACGATCCCAAATTTCAGCCGCAGTTTTTCAATTTAAATTCATGAGTTCAACTTAATGTCGACATATATTATTTTGCTGTGAAATTATTAACAAATCTATTTAAAACATCATATCATTTGTATAGCTCGTCAACTATTACAAAATAAAAAGTCACTATTGTCGAATGACGCCGCAAATTTACAAGTTTATCACCAAATCCTTAAAATGTGTATCCTTCTCATCACCAAATCACATAAAGCAGATTCAAAAGAATGTCTGATTATGACACGATAAAGAAGCTCTTATGTTTTTACGTCTCTAGCAGTAAAATCTCACCAGATTTTATGTGAATACGATAAGAAAAGATAAAAGCTATGATTTTCAAATGCCTCGTTTGGATCTGCAATACAGTCTCACCTTACCCATAAAATTTGAAAAAAATATCGTATTTATCACATCTCTGCACGATACCACCTGATTTTGTTGAGTTCGTTTTCATTGTGTTCCATTCGCGTATTTATTACGCTATCATTATTTTAGTCACATAATCTCTGCTGTCTCACAACAATTAGGCAGGCGTTTTGTGGTGTAAGTGTTTTTAAGTGTAATAGGGTTTTTGTTATCCATTTTGTTATAATGTCTTTGTCGATTGGAACCGCAAGATGAACGCTAAAGTGTCAGTAAGTTAATTGCAGCAAGTAAGTAAACCTGCTGCTGAACAACGTTCTCCTTCAATAATGATCAATGCTCGAAAGTTATACCGGAGCAAATAACAATGACAGCCAGTCAAATGCTTGAGGGCTTGATGATACATTATATTATGTGTAGGAGTACGAGCCCGGGGCTAAAACCCGGATGTACAGTAGTTAGGTACCTTAGAGAGAGGGTTAGGTACGTAATGAAAGAGGATATGTTGATAAATAACCCCCTCATGTCCGTGAGGTTTTATATATATATTAATTACAAATGTTAAAAAGCCTAATACAACGTATGTTATTTATCACCAGGTTTCCTAACTCAGAATGAAGGAGATGCCATGGCTGTAAGTGAAGGTTGGTATGTATTGTATGTATAGATGTATTTTATTTTAATCGTAATCGTTATAGGTGCCCACGATACAGATTTATTCTAGTGTGGGTATCACAGGAATCTGGATTAATAATATCATTTTTATAATTTAAACACAGTACCAACAGTATCTGACTGGCCTCACAGCTCAGTTGGTAGTAACACTGCCTTTAGCGCTGTAGGTCGTGGGTTCGATTCCCACCCACGACAAACATTTGTGTGAAGAACATAGATGTTTAGTCTGTCTGGGGGTTAAACTAGATGGGGCTGTGCAAAATGAACAGCAAAATAAAAAAAAAATATAACTGTGTATCTGGTACGGAAAGATGCGCTCACCAAGTTTCTAGAAAAAGCCTAACACAGCAAAACAGCAAACAGCACGACCGCTTAATCAACCTTCCACTCAAAATATGAAAATTAAACCAGCGCGACCCTCATAAAACTCATATTTAGTTGGGAGTAACAAAATCTAAATATTCACAGAGAACTAAACTATACCGAACTTTTGGGTACCATTACCGAGCGGATGTCCTACTATAACTATTTCGGCAAACTTATGGACAGATCTATGTTGGTTGTCCTTCTGATTTGACCAAATTGGATTAGTTAAGTTATATTTGAATGAACAAGTCAGTTCACTGTGTAATAATTTAATTAGGTTGACTGGCAGTAACATTTTCTAACCCACTAACATCGTGATAAGGGGCAAAGCAAGCTCGCCGATTTGTCAGGCGATAAAACTACTTGGAATTTATTACTTTATTCTCTTTGAGAATATGGGAACTTACAAATAAAAAACTTTTTACACGAACTGTTGCATTACCCTAAATATTTTCGACTGTGTACGAATACGACTGTCATTGAGTTCTATGTTCGTTGATGATAAGTAATGATGAAAAGTGTGTAAGTATACAAGACGTTTCGGCTCCATACCAAAATTGTTTGATGTTTTATAATAAGCTTTATCTAAGATTTAATTACTCAATACTGAGATTGTTACAAAGTCTTGGAATCATAGATAACAGATAGATCAGTCTTGTTTAGTCCAGTCCATCAAAAGGTTGCATGGAAGAGATTGCTTTAGGCAATAAGGCCGGACTTTGTGCTTCACAATACATTGTCATTTATTTTAACATTTTTTTATATTTATATTGTTGTGTACAACAAAGAGTTTTCTATCTTCTTTATATCTACAGTACGTATACAAGTTACTCGTAATATAATGTAACTTAGAAACTTATAATAAGCGAAATGTAAATAAAAAATAAGTTAAATGGTATAACACTTTGTTCAATTGATAATAATGTTTTTATCTAATGAATAGTACACACTACAGTAAAGTAAACCGATTAAACCTTCGAGCATGATTTAAATTTCACTAATCCACTTATTTTAGAACTTTACTAATTATAATAAGTTTATAACTAATTCACCCAGACTCTTGTAGTAATTTTGTCGGTATACAATTTGTCATACGTCTTGGCTCACAA
Source organism: Chesias legatella (assembly GCA_947359385.1). Lineage (NCBI taxonomy): Eukaryota > Metazoa > Arthropoda > Insecta > Lepidoptera > Geometridae > Chesias > Chesias legatella. The sequence continues at coordinate 7,047,325 of OX375768.1, forward strand.
ATTGTCATGTCTACGTGCCCATGTTATTGTAAACCACGAGGTAAAAAGTATAACACTAAAAACAAACAACAAAAACAAAGTTAATCATATAAAAATATGTGCTGCCAAACCATAAAATGTGTTTTTCGGGAAATTTTCCGCAGGTAATGTCATCATGAATCCGATGATTTGCGTAGAACCTCTCTCAGAACGAAAAATAGTATCGAGAGCACGGCGACGCAATATAGTGCTTCAAGCACAATGGTTCAATGTAGCTTAAAAAAAGTGATATCGCTGGTAAATTCTAAAACCATCATAATTAAGTTGAATAATACGACGTATTTTTGCTATTCGTACAAACATTTGACCTTTATCTCCTCTTTAACTATCTTGACTGAAAGGAAAATATAATTTATAACTAGAAATCATTTATACTGGGTTTCCATATGCATCCGGCAAGTATCAGGCAACTAAGTATCACGAAAGCAACGTCGTTGTTCGCCACTGAAGTACCTAAGTCCTGAGGTGCCTCAATAAATAAAATACTAACGATTAACAACATAAGAGAATCAAATTATTTTATTTTAAAATCCGAAAATAGTTTAATCACTAATCCAAGGCTTAAAAAATAATATCAACAAAATATGAGAAATATTTATATTGAAACAATATAATAATTAAAATATGCCCGCGTCTCAAACTAGAGTCAGTAAATAGTCGAAGGCATTTCCTGTATCCTTATTAAAATATATTAATCTCCGACGATGAAAAATTCATAGGTACCTATTTACTTGGTATTCTCCAGTTCTGAATCTTTTCCATTACAATATATTTCCCTTCACTACTATCTGAAAATAACTTAAAATAATCCTTAGCAAAGAAGTAAAAGTAGGTTCCCTTAAATCCAGTAGGTCGTGTTCAGTTTCGTGTAATGAGTTTGACGTGAACACCATTCTTGGCTCTCAAAATAAGATCCGCGCAGAGTTGTGGCTCTACATCCGATGGGAGAAGCTTGAATCTTCTAATCACTTCTGATATAGTCACTTTCAATTCCATCCATGCGAATTTTTGACCTGCAATGTAATATTGACGATACCATAGATATACTATATACTAGATACGATATACTAGTAGGGGAGGACCCAAGTCACATCGGTTGTTATGGGAGGTTACCACTAACACCAGGTGGCCCAACGACTCGTTCCGTAACTTGATCACATGAAAAAAAAAACGCAATTGTTGTTAAATGCTAGGTGGTATATCTATGTTCTTCTTAATATCGTTATCTAAGAAGAAATGCTTGATTAAGCTTATTGTGCAGGAGAAATTAATCACATTTCTGAGAATAATTCTCTGAAGAAAAGAGCCAAAATATATTGGTCTCCATTTTTGTTTCTTCCATTTCTCATGCATTGTAAAATCGAAAGTAAAGTGTCGAACGTCGTTGAACATAGGCCACCACCAAACACGACCCTATATAGAAGAGAGTACATCTGGATCGAATCTTTCTTAAAGGTTAAACTTTACGATTAATAATTAGCCCTATTTACTCACCGATACAATTTCTAGGCCCAGCGCTAAAAGCGAGGTAGCTAAAAGGATTCTTCATTTCCAACGACTCAAAACGCTCTGGTTTAAACGTTAAAGGGTCTTCAAACACAGCTGGGTTCCTATGCATTTGGAATATGTTAATTATCACATTCGTTCCTTGCAGTATCTTCATGTCTCGAAACTCTGAAATAATCGAAAAATAATTACATTTATAAATAATTTTATATTAAAGCAAATACATTTCACACAATCTATGAATCATCTAGCCTCAAAGTAAGCTAAGCATAGCTTGTACCATGGGAACCAGACAACTGATATAATACATAGGAACCTTTTTTTAAACATACAAACGCCCAGACACAGTTTGAACATCTATGTTCGTCACACAAATGTTTGTCCTTGGTGGAAGTCGAATCCACGACCTACACCGCTGAAGGCAGGGTTATTATCAACTGAGCTGAGAGGCCATTTTCATTTTAGACTGAAAATTATATTCGCATGGGCAAGAATTATGAAATACTAGTTGGTACTTGGCGTACTCCTGCCACAATTCGCGGGTCAGACACGCGCGCCATCTAGTGAACTTTAAGTGGACTATGCCTGTAACGTTCGCGCAAGTGCAAGTAATAAATTGTCAAAAGTTTTACTACAATCGCATGAATCGTATTTCACCGCATAAAACACGAACAAACTAATATTAATTATTAGATATTAAGATATACTTTTTACTCTAACGTCATTTGATTATTATTATTTAGCAATGATTATGTAACTGAAAACTTACCGGTGTTTTTGGTAGCTTTCCGCGCAATAAAAGGCACCGATGGATACAGTCGTAAAGCTTCCTTGATCACGATATCCATATATTTCATTTGATTTAGTTCACTGAAATATAAAAAAATGTAAGTAGTTGCTTATTGCATCAGCCTTACCGATTATGTTTAAACTTCGTGATAAAATTCTATACATTTAATTCCTAATTTGCATTCAGATATAAAATATAAGGTCTAATATTTAATGTCCTTAATTATTAAATATGTTAGGTTTTATTCTAATTTTATTTAAAAAAAAATATGTACTGTCACATTTGGGTGCCCAAATGTTTATAGGCCTTGTTTTAGTTCGAGAGGATTAAATTATTCTGATAAATTCAAATAAATATAAACGAATGCATAAGATGATATGATGATACTTACGCAAATGTAGGATCCCTTTCCATATCATCTAAAAATATACTCTTTTGTTCCTCGTAAAGCTTACGCTGAATTTCCGGATATTTAGATATGCAGAAAAGACTGTATACGATCCCCGAGCTTGTGGTGTCGTGACCCTAAAATGTAACCAAAATGTAAATTAATGATCCCATTCAGAACGACGTCCATTATGAAACGCTAAAATATGAAAAAACGTTGGGCGTCTATGGCGCGCTCTTTTTAATATTAAATTTTATGATAAAGCCAACAGGTTCAATCCTATAACTTACAACACTTGTTAACGATATCAATTAGTGTTTAGAATAGCTAAATAATAATAAAATAAACGATATAAAAATAAATGTTGGGAGTAGTAATAAGAAATATCTTTATGGCCACACTATTGCTTATGGTTTTCTTTTATAAGTATAAAGATTGGTGTCTTACAAAGAGAACGGAGTATAATGATCTAATTATCTATCTTTCGGAGCCAAATTAGATCCTTTACTGGAGATTAGGGACACAACTACCTCGTTATTATCTGTCTGATACAAAACATGATCTTTGCGTGCAGGAAAATTGATAAAGATCTGGTGCTTGTCATAAAAACATCTACAATGCTTATTACTCAAATAAAACAATAATAATATATGATTGAACTGCCCAGGTTTTAATGGTTGCCTAACATAAACTATCCGCAATTCCCATCAATAGAATATGATATAATTAATTTACGAATTGCAAGAACATTTGATATTAATTAAACATATTGGTGTAAATTTCACACAGCGCCACACAACACCACACACGCCGCACACGACGCCGAAGGCAGGGTTACCACCAACTGAGCTGTGAGGCCAGTCCATTAAACGTCATTTGAAAGAAAACTATGTGCAAAGTGTTCAAATTCTATTGAGACCAGATAAATATATTGTTTTACGGTAAATAAGTTTCTATACCTACCTCGAACATAAAAGTATCAACTTCTTCTCGAACACTCTCTTCGTCAATATTCTTGCCATCCACTTTTGCCAGTAGCAATAGATCTAGAAACGCATGCTTGTTCTTTATACCTGCAAAGGGAAGAGAGCGCATGCAGATTAAAAGACAGTCCGCCTCTTTCTTCCACTCCCAATGGAGTTCCGTATAAACCTGTACTAGAATGTAGGTTCTAGTGTGAGAGGAAAATCTGAATGCAGGTAATATTTTTGGAATTTTAGAAATATAGCCTAATGTAATTAATTATGTTTGTGACTGGCTAAGTCAGTGGACCCTGTCTGTAATGCGAGGGGTGCCGTGTTCGAATTCCGGCCCAGGCAGACTTTTTGTGGTGGGCATAAAGTTTTTTCCGGTGTGTAGGTCTTTATCACACGTACAACATCTACTCGCACTTGGCCAAAATATTTACATACCTAAAACCACGCCTGTTTCCTGGAGGGGTAGGCAGAGAGCGTGGATTTCCACCGGCGATCCTAACATACCTCATTTGCTTCATCCATTCACATCACATTCTACATGCATGCTCATCGATGTAGTTACTTCATTTTTTTTATATTAGTGGACATTTCATATAGTGCCATCTAGCTCCAAAGTAAGCAAAGCATAGCTTATATCATGGGAGCCAGACAACTGATAAAATACTTATTTTTTATTTATTTTGTTCATACATATTGACACCCAGACACAGAAAAAATATCTGTATTCGTCAAACAAATATTTGTCCTGGGTGGGGAACGAACCCACGACCTACAAAGCAGAAGGCAGGGTTACTACCAACTGAGCTGTGAGGCCAGTTTTGACCAGACTAGGCGTAGTTACTTAGACCGATTTGGTCTACGTAATTACGCCGAGATCTCACAGCACCAACGGTCCCATTCACACTGACCTTATGCACTTGTTCATCATTCTTCTTTCTTTCATCATTCTTCTTTCTTTCATCATTCTTCTTTCTTTCATCATTCTTCTTTCTTTCATCATTCTTCTTTCTTTCATCATTCTTCTTTCTTTCATCATTCTTCTTTCTTTCATCATTCTTCTTTCATTCATCCTCTCCACAAGGCCAAACCACATAAGTCTCAAAATATGTAAGACTGATCACGTCTTCTTTCACCCCACAACACGATCTTATCACAATGTCCTTTACTTATCTTTCAAAGTTACCACAACATTTTTAATTGTTATGTCTACAACTGCGTCAATCGCTAAGAAAACAATACTTAGGTAATGAACGGAGCAACGATTGATAACAAAAACCAAATATAACAGTTAAAGACGACGATTGAGGGCAGTCTAAACAAATTAATGACTCGAACAATTATTGATAACGACAAATTACTTATTTCTTTAATTAGGTGCCCAAACTCAAAGTACCTACGCGTGAACTTGTAATATTTGACTGATTGATGTTTCTTCTTTGTTTGCTTTAAATAATGAAAAGAGAAATAATTATCTTATTAATGCAAAATCTAAATTACTGTATTTTGGTAGAAATTGTATTAGTGTCAAGGAGAATACTTTCAAAAACCATAAATAAAATATATATAGGTATAACTTAAAAATCGATTAAAAACTCAGTATGACCTTAGTATTTCAACCTTATTGCAATTTCTCCCGTCAATTCGAGATTTCCTTTCATAGTTATGGGATATAAAAGACCTAGTTACATTTCGTTTATGGTTATTTGTTCATAGGCTGGGATCCATATAGGTTTTCAATTTCTTCAGGATCAGTTCGTATAGTGAGATAAAACACAGTTATTCACTGCAATATTGTACCTACTAGTACTACTAATCGAGTCACTGTGTTTATATGGAACCAGTGTGGTGAAAGGATTTAAGTCCGCATCAAAAAGGCTCCTTTCGTGCACTATTGTACATATATTCACAGTACGAATTCCCAGGAAGTTGAGTTATTGTATGTCACTTTTGTTCGCGTGATACCTACCGAAATCATCGGATTCCGCAATACATTCGGCATTCATCTTCTTGAGATCTTGTCGCCTAGCTTCAATCACGTTTTGTGTGTATTCTCGCAAATATTTCAAAGCTTTATCCTGTTCCCTTTTGTACGGTAACATATTGAATATCACGCCATCTCCAATTAAAGGTACTTGCATCTTAAATGCCATTATTCTTGTGAGGCTGAAACAACAAAGAATAAGATTTGATGATTTGGGACAATTGTTTTAATCACGATTATTTTTATTTCGTGATGAAACCACCCTACGGTAATACTATAATTGTTCATAGTTAGGTATTTATTGATAATAGAGGTATAAGGTAATTTTTAGGTTTACTCATTATTATCGAGAAATTTGTGAGAAATCATAACATATATCATGTAGAAATCAAATACATAGTAAATTTTAAAATAAGTTAAAATCATCAGCCACAACCGAATTTTATTTAAGTACTTTAGAAAAGTAAGTATTATAAGATCTTTTGTACTACATTAACCATTAATGAAAGTACCTACTTCGTTCTTTATTTGGTAAGAATTCTTGATTATTATAGTTTCACCTTATTTTACATCTAAAGATGTTTTAGTTAGCATCTGACACTTACGCTTCAATTGATTTCACATACTCCGACTCGCTGTTCCGTTGAGAGTCTACTGACACACCCATTACTGCTTCTGAAAATGATATTTCTAAATAAGCGTACAGTTAAAAAAAAATCAAGGCAAAAAATGATTTTCTTTATTATTTTGATAATAATGAATTCTATTTTTTTTTTTATTCATTTTTAGTTCTAGGACATGTCGGTTTCCTCACGATGTTTTCCTTCACCGTTTTGAGAACGTAGTAAAACTCATAGGTGCACGTCGGGATTTGAACTGGTGACCTCCGGACTGAAACTCGGGGTCAGTACCACTAGACCACCACGCTCACCGGTTGAGTAAAACATCACAATGAATTCAAAGCGTAAAGCGTTGACAGGCAGTTCCCAATCCAGATGTTGCGCCGCTATGCCTGTATATTCGCTTTAACATCAGATGATATTGTAGTGTACCGCAACTGTGTCGTAGGAAAAAAGATAACTATTTAATGCTAGCGGCGCGGAAAAGAATGCATTTTTATTTTCGTAATACGCACCTGTAACGTTGTCCAAGGCTGCCAACGCAATTATGGGGAAAAGATCGATATTTTCCCCGTTTGCTAGTCTCTCCAGCTTTTTCGTCAATATTCTTCCATTTTTGCAGAATATCGGGAAAAAGTTTTGGAGTACATTAAAATGGAATGCAGGCGTTAAAAATTTGCGATGTACCCTCCATCTCTGACCTTGTAACGTACAAAAAGAATATTCTCTAAATTTACAAATACAGCAGGGGGTTATATATTTCAGAAAAAGTAGAATTGTTCATATGGTAGAGTTAGTTACCTTGACATAAAGAAAAATCATGACTACATAAGCTACATATACATAATAATAAAAAAATTAACAATCCTGATGCTTTCATTCAAATACTCTACATGCTCAGTAGTACTCAACTAAATAACCGTTTTTAGAAGTTTAGAATTTAGTAATTATGATTTACCTGTTGCTGTAAGGAGCCCTTGTCCCAACCACACCTTCAAAAAATCATAGTCTTTTCCTTTAGTTATCAGCTCTGAACTGGTAATAATTGGCTGCAATCAGAACACTTGAAATATATATACAATGAAGAATGTTAAATAAAGTATATATAAAGTAAGTATACACTATTAGGTATATATTTCTTTGCGAAGTTACGGATCGAACAAGATGGCCCACCTGACGTTAAGATGTAACATCTGCCCATTACAACAGCAAAACGTCAGGGGAAGAACCAAGACGACTTGGGTCTCCACCCAAGTTGCATTGTATTACGCCCGTAACATTGAAACGTGTAGGTAAAATGTCTCAAGTGCCTGTAATTTTACTAATATAGAGAAGAATCAACGAACTAATTCCCAAATTTAAGCCAATATTGAAGCTAAACTCAAATGAAAAAGAAAGAATGAACAATATGTAAAGGCATTAACCTTTGCCCGTTACAGCAAAGCCGTGATATCTACAAACATAAACTGAGGCAAATTAAACAAGGGCAAGAGATGGCCTACCACCTTGGCGTTGTCTCAAGGTTGTGTACAGATTCCTATTATTTATATTCTTATTATATTGCACATTTACATAAGAGTTACTGTATGAGTTAACATTACATATAACCTTATTAACATAACTAGTATAATGCACAGTTCAAAAGGTAGTGACAGCGCGCGATTTTTCAATAGCAAAGATTCAATACATTCGTTCACATGATCGCACGTCGTGGCGTGTAAGCCGTAAAATTGAATTAAAATCGCGAACCTTCCCGCAACCATAGGAACCAGTTCTAAGGCAATGGTTAATATAATATTGGTGGACATTTACACAGCGCCATCTAGTCCCAAAGTAAGCTAATTATATTTTGTATAATGGGAACTAGACAACTGATATAATATTTATATACTTATTTCTTTCGTAAATAGACTTTCTTACGTGAATAGTACATACATATAATACATATTAACACCCAGACACAAAACAAAAACATTTAAGTTCGTCACACAAATGTTCGTTCTGGGTGGGAATTGAACCCACGACCTACAGCGCAGAAGGCAGGGTTACTACCAACTGAGCAATAAGGCCAGCCGTTAACGCCGTCTTTTACTTTTGCAATTTTAGGTAGTGAAAGAGATCGAAATCAGATGGGGCAGTTAGTTCCTTTAGTTTATTCAGTTAATATTTCCAATGACAACTGATCGCCTCCACGCTACTTTACCTCTATATATTTTGGATGATTCACTATCGCATATGGAGTCGAAAATAAATGTACCAAATAAACGTCGCCGTATTTCTGAGATATCTTGTATAGGACATTCAGGAATTCTGTGAACAAACAATGTATAAGGCAGGTCACAAGGTTAAAGAAATAATTGTTCAGAAATCTCGTAATTAATTCTCCGTCGTTATTATAAGCTACGAAACAATAATAGATTTATTCTGCAACTTTTTTTTTTCAATTTTATTGTTTTTTTTTTTCTTTCATCATCGTGGGTCATTTGTTTAGACCAGTAGACTAGTCATACATTTAGTTTCTGTTTATCGTGTATATATATATATATATATGATGAATACATAAATGAAAAAGACTCAAAATAAGTATCCAATCAAACAAAATTTAACTAGAAAAAGAGATTGTTTACCTAGCACCCTTTTTTACTACCTTACATATCATCTGATAATGCATAAATATAAATAAAAAAAATAGGAATTGTATTATTTGTTTGCACCAGCTACAAAACCGTCTCAGCTCAGCATTTTGACTACACCACTGAAGTGTGGCTAGGCGCTGGAAGGTAGGTATTCCATTCAGACCTTTAGGTACCAATAGGTAGACCTACTTAATCGTTTTCGTACCGAAAATTAATCTCTAAGCCCTTGTGATTTTTTTAACTTCAATAGAATAACTTAGATTAATGCGTACATAAAGGTCGTCTCGACTTTGACCCAAAATAATTCCGCACCTATGACTTACGATTGTTCGTAAATTAGGTAGGTACGTTGATGAATAATAGTCATTAATTTTCATGTTTTTGATGTTTATGATTTGTATCATATTAAAGGCTTGTGTTGCATAAAATTGTGCAAATTAAACTTACATAAATTCCTGTATTGTCCTAACCTTAATATTTTTAAAGGAAATTTCGCACCTTATTATTTTTAAAGAAATAAAAAATTATAATCAAAAAGTTTATGTGAAAAAAAAATTGTATTAAATCGTACTATCAAGCTTTGCAGTGCATAAGTAAACCGTGATGCAAAATTGCTGCGACCAAGGTAGCATATAATCATAGTTAATATAGGTATGTACCTGTTTGACGGCCTAGCATGCCTAGAGCCGGTAAATGAAAAGCCTTGATCTGATCTTATAATAATGATTATTATAGAGTAATTCATCAATCAGTATTGACATGAGTTAAGGTTGACCAAATTATGACGTGAAAATAATTTATAATATCCGTGTTTATGTAATTTAGATATATAAAGTTACAGCGAGTCTTAAAAAATGCTGTGTTGTACAAAGTAGTGAGTTATCATTTGAAAATTGGCAGTTGAGGCATTTATTATCGACTGGCCCCACAGCTCAGTTGGAAGTAACTCTGCCTTCTGCGATGTAGGTCGTGGGTTCGATTTCCATCCAGGACAAACATTTCTGTGACGAATATCGATTTTTGTTCTGTGTCTGTGTTTTAGTATGCGTGTATTTACAAAAAAGTATACAATTATTATATCAGTAATCTGGTTCCCGTAGTACAAACTATGCCTAGTTTACTTTTTTGGCTAGTTGGCTCTGTCTGAAATGTGGACCAATATTTATTTATTTTTTATCTGTGTTATCTGTAAAAATCTGTGTATGAATGAAAAAAAAACAAAATTTATAAATCAAGACAACAAATCAACACAAGTCGCGAGCAAATCCATTAGTAATATAATGCATGATCATTCTGTTACATTGTTACAATACTAACAGGCTTTTATTTAAATCGCTTCGTCGCAGCCTTCAAATCAACCTTGTCAACGTATAATTTTCATTTACTTATACCTAGTAGAAATTTATTTCAATAACAAATACTTGCATACAACGATCAGAGCAGAAAAACAACGAAAACTTATTTTAGATTTAGTCATATTATTCTCCCTCTAGTGAATGAAAAGAGCAAAGTTCAAATTCAAATTCGGAAACAAAGCAATCACTAAATTTAGTTGGACAGTTTCAAAATTCAGTCTGTGGTCTGTGTCGCTTTCCTTTCATTCGGATTCACGCGGGATTCCTGACAATGTTTTCCATCACCGTTAGGATGATATAGTTTTGCACATATAGTTATTTTCATTTTGAGCCAGTGAACAACAGATAATTCGAAAATTCGCTATCAGAATGATGTCTGACCGGGTCCGTACTTAACAGTTTTTTACTTAAACTCATTAAAATACCAAAAAACGCCATATTTTAGGTAACTGAAATAATATATTGGGTAGAGTACAATTTCTGAGGAAGATAAAGTCATAGGAGCTCTATTGTACACTCCAGAAAAAGTTTAAAACTCAGTGCAATTCGAGACCATTGCGGCCCTACTAGTGCGGGCTTAGTTAATGGGGCTGACATTTTAATTCCTGGTACATTAATAACTTTGAGTCAATGAATACGATTAAGTGAAGTATTTTTTAAGTTATGGGCTGAAGATGTCACTGAAATCGATAGGACTTTTCTCCAAATTCTGCCGCGCTAGCACAAAAAAAATGAGATATAAACAATAAGGCTATTCAAAATCACCTGTGGATGCGACAACGAAGAGATGAGCGTTGCCAATAATCGGCAACGGCGTAGGTCCAGCGATTTTGAATCTTCCACGAGCCTTCATTAAATTTATCCAAGAACGTATAACAAATATTACAACTACGGACGCCAACAATAATAAAATCATTGTTTTTATTATTCGGTAAGCTACGATAACGTATACAAGCGGTGTACTCGTATAGCCGAACAGAACTGGATAGCAAAACAATGATGGTACGTCGGTGAGTAGGTAAAGTAATCTACTGTATATTTATTCTATCATCCGAAGCAAGGATTACCTACTAAGTATCTAAGTGGGATGCAATTATGAATGTACCTTTATAATTGAATAAATGCGTAACAGCGTAAAAGTGTAGTTTGTTTCGGTTCAGAAATATCCGTGCTTGGATAGGTGAATATGTAAATGGTATTATAACAGCGCTTCCGTCCTTCATAAGAAACTAATGTTGTCGTAACGGTCTGCATTAGTTTATTAACCATTTGAAATCAGAAAACTAATTATGTTGCCAAATATATTACCTACCAAATTGTTTTTGTAATTAGTGTTTTTTTTTTTCAGTCTATCACCTCACTTTTTCACACTGCTGGGCAGGCACTCGTATAAACTCCCCACTTTTTTAAAGAAAAATAATTTATAAAGAAATGGCGCGTAAGCGCGGGGAGAAAAGCAAGAAAGTAAGATAGGGATATTATTTATGTTTTCGCTAGCATGCGAGAATTACGTTTAACATTTCAAGTACCTACTTAAGTCTATATCATATAACAATAATACCTATATCACATTTTAGACTGACAATATAATTTTGGAATGCATTAGATATTACAAGTAGTTTACCGAGAGCAGAGCGACATCAGACGATGGGGAGTCATCATATAAATAATCTCTGACAGTATGTTTTATTAAGTAAGTTATTATACAAATCTATATAAATATAGCTTTATTTTTATTTTGCTTTACTTTCACTTAATAGTAAAACAGAATGATTCTTAAAATAACAACCTAATTCAAAATGCCACGTGAATACCCAGGAGCTGACTGCTGTAAGAATTAATTCCATCTCGGCTCGACACAGTTCGGCCCTCGTACATTTGGAAGCCACCGCAGAATCCCAGCTATTTGGTAAATGGTTAAGTGAAACTCACGCTGTGTCCCCTCTTAATAAAGCTGGCTATAGCCCATTACCAGGTTTATGACACCGTTGTGTTTTACGATGTACCTTCTGTTTAAAAGACTGCGGTATATATTTGTTTTTGGTTGCTAATGCTATTAGAGCATTATGAGCATCGCTCTACGCCTCCCAACTCTTACGAAGAAGTAGGTTGATTTGAATGAAAAAATAATATCAGTGGACATTTCACACAGCGCCGTCTAGCCCCATAGTAAGCTAAGCATAGCTTGTATCATGGGAATTAGGCTGATATAATACTTGTACACTTTTTTTGTAAATACATACATACAATACATATTAAACATCACTAACATCTATGTTCATCACACAAATGTTTGTCCTGGTAAGTTATCGGTAAGTAAACTATTCTAAGAGCTCTTAGAATAGTTTACTTACCGATTAACTCTACTTTGTTCAATTGTACTTTGATTATGTCAACACGGAATCACAACAAAAAACTGCTGCAAAAGAAAGGTAATTTAGCAATATGTCCCAAAATATTGTCGCACGTTTAAGTATTTTTAATTAATATTATCAATCTTTCCCTACTACTATCTACCCCTAGTTTGCCAGAATTCGCTTATTTCTGCCTATTTATGTTCGTTATTTTTTTTCTAAAATAACTCTTTTATATGTCTATTCTATTCTATTCGAGTCACTGGTTCTCTCGAACCAGTGTGGGGAAAGGACTTTAAGTGCGCCTCAGAGAGGCTCCTTTCGTGCACTTGACACATGTGTTCGAATTTTTTGTTCTAGGACATATCGGTTTCCTCACGATGTTTTCCTTCACCGTTTTGAGAACGTGGTATAGCGCACATAAATCTTTCAATCGAAAAACTCATAGGTGCACGTCGGGATTTGAACCGGTGACCTCCGGATTGAAACTCGGGGTCAGTACCACTAGACCACCACGCTCTCGCTACATATTATGTACTACACTCCAACCCTTATAATAATTTTATAATGATTGTAATATTTTTGATACACTGCTAACAAATGTTATGCAATAGTGTATAACTCTGGGAGTCTGCGAGCACCATTATAATACCACATTCATTTACGTGGTGCTGATCAAACCACAGGGAGGTACTGCATATATTTATTATCTTCTACTCAAGCACCAGCTCAGAACACAATCCATGCCCTCTTGACCCATTAGCAGGACCACTTCTCCATCAATAACTAGTGCCATGGAGATATCAATTACTCACTACTTACTAATAACATGTCAACACGCTATGACATATCACGTTGAAAGAAATAAGTAATATTTTAATTCAATCGTGTTATTTGTACACACTTCGCACTTCGGTTCAAACCAGCATATGGTGAATAAGCTTCTTAGGATCTCAGAAGGAGCCCAAACTTCAAACGTAAATATTTTTTTCCGTTAAAAATAAAAGTCCCTATAATTTGGACAAGTCAAAACTTCTATACACAATTATACCAAAATTGTGCTTACAATGCGTCGGTGAGTTCTCAACAGATAATTATGCCGAATTAGGTACAGTTTGTTTTCATTGATTAATCTTCAGTCTTCTGAAATTGCCCTATCTGTACTTCCCTAAAAACTGAAAATACAATAATAAATCTTAAATATAAAGAAAAAAACTTGTAGAACCTCACTAGAAGTTTACGTTTAATTCCAGCATGCAAACATGCATCAACTAGAAATTATAAACGAACAGTGAGCTAGACCTTGTAGTTGTGAATCTTTACTTGAAATAACATCTTTCATGATTTCATGACAGTAGTATCATTTATCAGGAATTCCCCTTATGGGTACAAACGAATACACAAATAATGTACGGAATAAAAGATCCAACTGTCTGTGCCTACGTTTTTTATACTTGACGACACAGACGAATTGTGTACTTCAAAACCATTGTTTTTTTTTTGAAAATATGTTCACATTCTCAAAATTGCATGAATTTTAACATTTAACATTCTCAAAATGGCATGAACCTTATTTTTAATATATTATCACTTTAAAATTGCGATTGTTTTATTTAGAGCGTAGGCACCTACTAATAATTGTGTAACTAAATGAGTAAATTTATCTGTAATAAACCAATCTTTTCACTGACTTTCTTCAACAAGTATGGTAAAAAGATTAAAGTAGGCATTAGAGGCACTACTAAATAAACATGCGATATTAATTAGAAGTAGAAACACCTGTACCCACTCAAATAAATTCCATGTCAATACGGTAAAGGCGATACATTTTATGTTAGATCTTTCATGCGCCGCGCCAATATTATTATCCACATAGCTAGCTGTAAGATTTCCCAAAAAAAATTATTTACACAAATAAATAAAATTAGGGTGTCTGTTTGTAATATTAAAATAATCGCTTTTTACTAAGTGCATAATTATATCGTATACACGGTACATATACCAAAACAACATTTTTTACAATTTTTGTCTGTCTGTCTGTCTGTTTGTTCCGGCTAATCTCTGAAATGGCTGGACCGATTTTGAGGGGACTTTCACTGGCAGATAGCTGATGTAACAAGGAGTAACTTAGGCTTAGACTTTTCCAAGGGGTAAAATAGGGGTGCGTGACAAAACTGAATTCCACGCGGACGAAGTCGCGGGCAACAGCCAGTATAAAATATACCAGACTACGGGTTGAGGAATGTAGTTATTTATTTATTTATTCACATTATCAAGCCTAGGTTGTGTACGCGTCCTTAATTGCCTTCAAAGGCTTCACCTCAATGAGAACCGGCTCTATTCGTCGAAGCATTAATTCCGCTAGCATATGAAAGCTTTACTGTAGTGGATAAATTGGATCATTATTTACTTCGTATTCAGAATGCTGTGCTAATTAGCTCCCTTTAGTGAACCTGTAGTCATTGTTGTGGTGAAACTATAGAAATGGAGAAGTTTGTGAATGATACCATATTACGTTTTCCATTTATCATTTTAATTTCGTTTACCTACTCAATAGATAAGTCTTATACTTTCCATTGATAGATATTCTCGTAGTGGATTTTAAAATGGGGAAACTTCCATGTAATTTAATCAACCGGAAAGAGATGAAATGGCTATGAGCTTTATTTTTATAATATTATTTGCCTATTTTTTCTGGGATCTGTATCTACCTTTGAAAGGTGTGGTTGCCGGTGAAATTACAGGCACATGAGACATTCCACCTTCACGTCTCACAGTTACGGGCGCATACGATGCGACTTTGGTCTTGTCATACCTAGTATGGGAGGACCCAAGTCGCATCGGCTGTTATGGGCCGAGGTTACCACTTAACACCAGGTGGGCCGTCGGCTCGTTCCGTAAATGTATTACATTAAAAAAAAAAAAAAAAAAAAAACCTTTAACTTTCTGTAACTAGTATAGATTGAAATCACGTGAAGCCCCTTTTAGTTTCGTTAGTCCTAAGTTTCACACAGTTGTTTCAATAAAATAAGTTATAATGAGTTTGCCATGAAAATTGCGCGATGTCCCGATATAGATAAATAGGTAAATTCTCCAAAATGCCGAAACCCAGTTTTTATGTATATTAAAGCCAAATAAACTTTAAAAACTTCATAACTTTTATTTCTATTATGCTAAGCATATAATTACAATGAAAGTCACTAAATAAAAGTACCCACACTGATGTTGCTTATTCATCTGATTCACGTTTTTCTTCTGTGATCTAAAAAATAAAGTCGGGAATCCAGGTATGAATTTGTATATTTTTCTGAAAACGAATAATGGTTTCTTAAAGATACCGGCGTAGGTATTTAAAAGTTTTTTTTTTATCTACAAGTAATTCTCCGAAAAAATCCTAATGAATAAATCTTAACTATTATATAGGTATGCCTTTACTGACTGAATAGCTGCCGACAGACAACGGATAATAGCCTAATCCGATGGTCCTATTGATTGAAATTTAAAGCGTGTACCTTATACTTATCTCAGGGATATCGGCGCACACTATGATTTGAGAGTTGAACTTCAAAGGGAAGATGAGGAGATTTTCTTGTTTTAGTATGGAATTAAACGATAAATGCTATATTTCTAAAACCTTTAGGTTAAACAAAATTTTACACGAACATAGTCGTCATCAAGTTTAGTTTGTTTTCTTTTAACAAATGAGGTCAGTGATTCGCTCTCACCAATATAAAAATTAACGAGTATACAGTTGAAACTGAAACATTCCTTTGAAATCAAGTTTTTATTAATAAAAATCGAATTATACTATTTAGGTCATATATGAAGGTGAAATATATTTTTTAAAGTTCGTCAATAAGGAGACTTTGGAACCGCAAGACTTCAGACTTCAAACGAAAACGATAATGTTTAAATATGAGGTACTCAACGAGTAGTGTGTAATTTACAGGTTATTTAACCCTGTCGTGGCAAGCGACTGTCTGTCTTGCCATACAATGCCCTTAGTGGACAGGGCGGCTGGAAAATTGTTTAGCGTAAGATTTCCACGGTTTTCACCTCTGTACAATTTATTAGTCCCGTAAGTACATAATATTGGTAGAAAGCACCTAAAACATGGCAGAAATCTTGCATTTATAGTTGTACTTTTCGTCTCAGGAAACAAAGTTCCATATATATAAGAACTCGGGTAACTAAAACTGACTACTGAGTAGGTACATAACTACTTCACGGATTAAGAAATAATTAAGATTCAAGTTTTTTTTATGTTAATAAATTACTAACAAGCTGGCTCACCTGATGTAATTCCCATAAGAAAAGCAATACGTTTTATCGCATCGCATTGCATTGCGCCTGTAACTGTAGAAGCCGTGAAGGTGGAATGTCTCATGTGCCTGTAATTTCACCCTAATTATCTAGCTGGCAGTTTACTTCTCCATGAAGCGTGCAATACGTATGTAGGTATTCTATATTAAAGCGTTAATTGATCCCCCTTCATCCCCCCGTCGAGTTTGCTACACCAAACCAGACCACAAGATCCTGTTTTATCTCACATTTGCACTAGTTGATGTCACAGATCATAATTAAATCAACTGGTTCCCTTTCCAACTTACTGTTCTATTTCTGAGTCCATTTGAAACATGTATGTACATTATTGAATGAGATAGGGTTATATTTTAAGTAAATGAATGTAATGTGAACTGTATGCTTCAAAAACGCTTGCAAATTGCAAGGTATAAATACCGGTTGAGAGCCGTCTGCTACCGGTTGAGAGCCGTCTGCTCTCACCAAAAGCCCGTGTAAACGCTGTCAAGGCCATCTGCGGCCAACAGCATAATGTCCATTCATAAAAAAAAAAAAAAAAAAAAAAAAAAAAAAAAAAAAAAAAAAAAAAAAAAAAAAAAGGTATAAATAATGAAGGACTACCCACACTTAGGTACCTCATAATAATAAAATACAGTTCTGAAGGTGCATCTTAGTAATGCCTGAAGTTATCTGAAAATGAGCCAAAATACATTATTCTTTCTCTGCATAGTACCTAGTAGACAAAACTTTAGCAGCTAACTTCACAGTTGCTAACATGCGTCACCAGAAATGTACAGCAATATGCTTCGCCACTTTCCCTACAAACTGGGTTAGCTGTTCTAGCAGACTGGTGCAGTTAATATGGCACGACACATAATGTTAAAACACACGTTCAGCTACCAACCAACACAATGACAAGATAAATTCGCAGAAGGGTGACGAAGACCTTAAGGGAAAATCACTTAGTAGGCAGGTTTTAAGTACCTACCTACTTCATTATGTTGCGGTACACGTCACCTCGTATAATCATCTCCCTCTGGGTTAATACGCATACAAACTTTATGAACGTACAATATACTGTTTAGGTAAAGGATTAATTTGTATCTTAAAATAAGTTTAAAAAAGCAAAAATATAGGTAGAACTTATTATTCGAATAATGAAAAGTCTTCTTCAACATTTTGTACTTATAAGCATTAACACACTAGAAATCCAAATAAAATTCATATTCAAATTCTAAGCATTTGTTGCACTATGTTGTTACAATGATATTAATATATTTACTATAATATGTTGTTACAATGATATTAATATAGTATTTATGGAATACAATTATTATTTTTTATTAAATTATACAAATTATCTTATTAACTCTTTAAATCCGAAACTAGGTTTTCTATTTCCGAACCGATCTCAAGAGTAATTATTAATTTAATATCTGCAAACCTAAAACAAAAGCATTAAATCATGTAATTTATAGATTTTTTAAAAGAATGCCGGCCGTAAACCCTCTGTCTCTCCTCTGACCAAGAAAGGGCACATGAGCTCAGCAAGAGGTTTAAAATCTTGTCAGATCACTCAGCGAACCAAATATGTTTCAAATGGTTTTCTCTGACGTAGGTTTATCAACTGAAATAATTAGGCCAGACAAAACATGACCAAGATTTATACGAATAATGTCACTTTAATTTGACTGAAAAACAGATAGCAACAAGTTATAGGTAATATTGCACGTAGGTACCTACCTATATAATATTTAATACGTACATATTTATATACGCACACGTACACACGTATATATACACGTACATACGCACGTATTTAATACAATATAATTAAAGGAATATCAAAATATTACGCCCATTATTAGGGTGTCTTACCGTAATCGTGATAAGACTTTATTCTCATAAGGATCTTCCTAAATACTTAGAACGTAAACGGTCATACAAGCTAATTAATGTATATTCTATTATTGTATAAGGATCTTCCTAAATACTTAGAACGTAAACGGTCATACAAGCTAATTAATGTATATTCTATTATTGTAACCAATGTTTAAGCAAATGATTTTATCTTAACGTAATTGTAAATAAATCGTAAACCTATTTAGGTACATTGCTAATTATTGTGAATTCTAAATGATTATGAATATTTATAGAGTAGGTAATTGGAACATAAAAGACCATTAAAACCTTGCCATTCCCAGAAAGAAACAACAGTTTTAATCATAATAAATTCCATCCACTGCCATTAAGAACGGTTCATACCCACGTGAACGCTAAGTGCACCAATAAGTTTTTTCATTTTATAAATTGATGTGCGCATTGTGAAGAAAAATATCGTGAGGAAACCGATATGTTCTAGAACAAAAAACCAGAGCTTTCATGACGACTTTTTTTTTATGTGCCAACCTGGTTGAAGACTGCAACGTATGACAGTGACGTTACCTATGTCACATTGACTTGTAACTTGACATTGAAAGTAATACTGCAAGCAATTACTTGGCTCATCTTTGATTTTGACGCTTGATTGATACTCTTCCTGACAGTGACAGCAACTCGAGTTAGGTGAACTAGAGTTGGGTCCTATTAGTAGTAAATCACAAATGACATTAACACAATATGCTAGTGACCGTGATTTGATATACTTTTAACAAGATACTAGATACGATAATACTATCGTTGCAAAGCGCCATCTAATCTGCGAGGTGCGAAGTCACATGTGCAGTAATTATGAGTCAAGAAACCAGAGTGAGGTATTATTTTGGCGCCGTGCTGATGCACGATGAAATCACAGATGCATCTCTTATATGATTGCCTTTTTAGGTAGTTCTGCAGTTTCTTATTCCTAATATTTTGTCACTATGTGGGCATATATAGTACTGATATATCGGTAACTATTAACTTTAAGTATTTACTGATTGGTTATTTGGCATGGCCACAACCCCCAGCTAGTGATTGAATATCATTGTTTTTTTTAATGCACATTTTTTTTTACTTTGACTGCTTACGATATATACGTCGCATCTCTAGGCTTACTGCTTTGCAATGTTTTGTTTTTTCTAACCTCAAAAACATTAAATAAAAGTGATAAAATAGTTTTAATAATATTGGCGTTGCATAGCCTAATGTTAAAAGACAAAGATTACGCTTTCGTTTGAACACGGCAGATAAAATGAAAATATCGGAGGTAAATAACTAAAATTCACAACTTTGGTATAGCGCATGTATTTCATGTAGTTAACAATAATTTTAGGAAGCGTACACGTAATGTATGATGTTTTAGCAGCATTAGAAATTACTGTATCTTTAGTGTTCATCCGGGGAAGTACTGGCATCATTTCTGCCGCTACGCAATAGTGGACTCGGATTCATCATATTCAAGAACATCTTCAACTATCAGCATGACTGCTGCAGTACGATGCGACATGGGTCTTCCCATACTTTATGGGAAGACCCATGTTGTGTCCAGTTGTCTATAGTAATCAGCATCGGTTGGTCCATATGCTTGTCCCTTCACTTATACACATAAAAATGGATAATACCTGTGTGACCTTGATTTTCTTTATTTTCAGCTCCCTGGCGATGATGATTCTCCAAGTTGCCGTACTTATGTATTCCAGGATGAAAGTCACACTCTAGGAAATGCACTGAAATGCATAATTAATAGATAGTAAGTTTTGTCTAGATAACAATAAATATAAATATTGGTAGACATTTTGGACACAAGTGTCATCTAGCCCCAAATTAAATACAGATTTTACAAAAGGGACTAGAAAACTGACAGATTATATTTTTTTAATATCATATTAGTGACAGAACAAGCTGACGGCCCACCTGATGTTAAGTGGTAACTGTCGCCCATAGACAACAGCAATACGACTCATGTCCTCTCCACCAAAGTATGAGATAACTCAAGTCGCATTGCATTGCATCCACCACCCCGAGACAGAGATGTTACGTCTCATGTGCCTGCAATTTCACCAGCACCCACTCCCTTCCACTGGAATGCACCAACACAAGTGCATTACTGCTTTGTGGCAGATTACCAAGGGTGGTGACAGTACTACAGCGAACTTAGCACAAGTTCTACTTCTACTTCATTATATTCTTTCACATTTACTTCCTCACATAATATTTTTTTTATATTTTCAGTGAAGATGTAGATTTTTGTGGATACACAGTACCACATCCAGCAGAATCAAAAATGCACTTCAGGATACAAGCGATAGAAACCCCTGCATTGGAGATATTAAAACGAGGCCTTGGTGATCTGGAAAAAGTTTGCGAGCACACAATAAAACTGTTTGATAAGGAAGTAAAAGAGTTTTGCAATTCATAACAAAGATATCTGAGTTTTATTTCTAGCTAGCTGGGCTCATTGCTTCGCCCATGCTGAACTCAGTTTGTCACTAAAAGTGTAGTTAAGTGGTATAGTCATTTTTACCAGTTTGTGAATTAATTTCTTAATATTCTAAGTTACTCGTTTTAACATAAGCTATCTGCCAGTGAGTCCCAGTCCAATCGGTCCAGTTTCGGAACTTAGCTGGACCAAAAATTAAAAAAATGTAATAATTATCGTATATTATAGTACTGTCATATACATTTAGTACAAGCTGTAATTTTGGCATTTAAATCTGGTTTTATTATGTAGATGTATTGATAGATCGAAACATTGTATAGGTACTGAGATAGATCAATAATTATTACTGAACGTTTCAGTGCCGTGAATTAGTTTGTGAGTGGTACGACAGGTGCTACATTACATACTCAAAACGTGGACGTTGGGACTGGAAGTACAAAGGAATGTGGAAGTTATTGTATTCGTTTTCGTTATTATTGTTATTTTCGTATTACATACTTGGCGGGCAAAAAAGGAAGTTAAAGTTAAAAAGGAAGTTTAAAATCAATAGGACTATTGGACGTAGTTTAACAGAAAGGACTCAATCCACAAAATGTTACTTTAGAGTTATTGCATTTTAAAGTTTAGATGTCAACAGTGATGTGCTCGGAATACATTGAAATTAATTAATTACCTACCTATTACTTATTACTATACTATTTAGGTAGGTACCTACTAATTTGTATGGTAGGTAGGTTGTAGGTTTTACTAAGTTATATTAATTTTCGATTGATAAGGAAAATAATATGTCCTTTCTAATAAATCCGTATTTACATAGACAATGCTGTGATGTTTTTTTTTAAAACAATCCTAGTAAAACATATTGGATTGTGGGTCTCTTCTATGGTTAGGTACCTATACTATTAAACACGTCAGAGCTCATTTGGTTTGTTTATGAGTTATGAGTAATAATTCATACTTAGAATACACACACAATAATAATAAAGCATAGTGCGCTTTTTGGTTACCTATGTTAATTTAGACAACACACAAAGTCTTATCTATTCAGTGCCGATTAGCGCACATTTGCGTACACATACCTACATATACCTATCTTACATGACCCTCACCTTTATGAATTCAGAGGTTTTCGACTATGTATTAACAGATACGTATTTGCGCATGTCGTACAACTATACAACAGCTCATGTCTTGCTCTTCCGAACATTGTCAAAACCTTTTGAAACCATTGTAAAACTTAGTCCAGGTTAAACTCCCATGTAAGATAAACTTTATTTGTAACATGCGAATGAACAATGGGCAGCATGTGGAATCCTGTGCCGATTAGCCTAGTCAGATTCTGTAGTCATTTAAATATTTAAAATTTTACGATACCTAGTGTGGCCATCGATATTATTTCGTCCTCTCTCGCCACTATCTGAAGCCAATGTGTTTTACGTTCAACTACATGGTAATAACAACAGCAAGATGCTTTATTTCAAATAAATAAATAGTAGTCAATAATATTGTGAGAACAACAATAAATAAAACGCAGACATCAAGTAATCAAAGTTTATTCTTTCAATCCAACCAAAACTGTCTAAGCTTTGAATTCAGAGTAAGGCGACTTGGTCAGGGGTATGTCACGCCACAAGTCTGGGGTCAGGTAAGCATAAGTCTTGGCA
Source organism: Chesias legatella (assembly GCA_947359385.1). Lineage (NCBI taxonomy): Eukaryota > Metazoa > Arthropoda > Insecta > Lepidoptera > Geometridae > Chesias > Chesias legatella. The sequence goes on from OX375768.1 coordinate 7,070,297, forward strand.
ATGGCAGCATAGGTGGCCTTGGCAAAGTTGCCCAGAGTGCCAGTGGAACCACGAGCGGAGGTGTAGCAATCCTGGACTCCAGCCATCTGAAGCAGCTTCTTGGGTACTGGAGCAGACACAATACCCGTACCACGAGGCGCTGGGATAAGCCTCACAGTGACTGATCCACACTTCCCAGTGACCTGAAAATAAGAGAGCAAATTTTAGAACTATTTTTTTAAATAACAAATCTCTTAAATTTTCTTAAAATGGTCAGACGTTCAAGAGCTTCATTAGATTTACCTCAGGGGATACCACGAATGAAATGTTTATCAGTTTCATCATATAAAGTTATACAGTAAATAATACTATAAAAACAATGAAAACAAACCTTGCAAGGAACAGTGTGGGGCTTTCCAATCTTGTTACCCCAGTAACCTCTACGTACAGGAAGAACAGACAGCTTGGCTAGAATGATGGCACCGCGGATAGCAGTGGCCACTTCCTTGCTGCACTTCACACCCAGACCGATGTGGCCATTGTTGTCACCAATAGCAACGAAAGCCTTGAAACGGGTACGCTGACCGGCACGGGTCTGCTTCTGCACAGGCATAATCTTCAGAACTTCATCGTTAAGAGACGGGCCCAAGAAGAAGTCGATGATTTCGAACTCCTTGATAGGCAGAGAGAACAGGTAGATGCTCTCGAGCTTGTCGATCTTTCCCTCGCGGACCAGACGGCCGAGCTTCGTGACCGGCACCCATTCCTTCTGATCTTCCTTTCCGCGTCCGCGGCCACGACCACGACCGCGTCCACGACCACGTGGTCCCCCGCGGCCTCTATCACCGCCACGCGATCCAAAGCCGCCGCGAAAACCGCCACGTCCACCGGCAGGAGCAGCGTCCGCCATTCTATAGACATAACAAAACCATTCAAATCACAAAGAAATGTAAAAATATCACATGGAAATACGATTCCAATGGAAATCAGACGCGTTTAGGCCATCACTGTGGAAACACTATGGTAGATACCACGAATGAAATGATTTTTTATTTCTCATCATGTAACTATTACCACCACGTGGTGGTACGAGTCGAATCTTACTTCAAACAATTATGGTATATTCGGCGACTATAATTTGTATAATTATAACTTTAAGAGTATGTTAGGCAATGAAACTAATAAATTGAAGTCATTACAAGACAATATAAAGAAAATATAAAATTACTTACGTTGAACAGTGAGCGCAGTGAGACAGTCAAACACAAAATGGCTGATGAGAAAATTTCATCGACGAACGAAATACTCAAATCAAATCCACGGTTATTTTGTTCCATGGCGATACTTTTTAATATCATGAGCATAAACTTGAGATGCGATATAATTATACATGTATAAAAAAGGGACAGCCTATATTTTTTTTTGTTGCCGTTTGACGATAACATTTTATGGTCCTGCCATCTGTTGTCGTTTTTTTCCAGACGATTTTCCTCGTCGGTCGTCCCTTCTATTCATACTGCGTTAAACATTTTGTTCGTTACCACCTCAGGATGGACGTGATGGCTAACCAGTGTAAACTAATGTTTTTGTTTAAATTAAGTGACATGTTTCTTGTCCATGGAAAAGCCTTATTTTTGCCAAAAATTACGCCTAGTTATGTATGTAATATGTAGTTATGTACTATATATTTATGCAGTCTATATAAATTGTGGCGTACAACCGGGTATTGGAGTCATGTCCCTTAAATCCGAGTGTGAATGTGCATATTATAATATCGGACGTTTAGGTTGCGTGCTTTCAAACTTGAAATTAGAAAAATACTGACATTGACTGTGACATTTGTTGCGATCATTTTTGGCGTCGAGAGGGGGCGGGATGAGAATATATCCGTTTTAGGGTTCAGCATCGCTAAATCAAACTTTACGCTATGGGCCTTATCACACTGGTGGTGGATTGCAAGCGGTTTTCTTACGAGGCGATTAGTGGACATGTTTGCAGTGAACTCGTCACAGGCGATCAGTGAACCTGCCGCTGGTACCAGCGAGCTCTCTCATCTTACCTTTGTACCTTCATGTAACAAGACTTTTTTTTATGGGCGCTCGCTTCAGAGGATTGGAGTTCACAATTCACCCTCCCAAATCCGTCACTGTAACTGCTGTGGCTTGTCTTTTCCTTTCATTTAGCACTATTACAAGCTTTTATATAACTTGCAATGTTTGTATGTTTGTTCGGATGAAATCTTGCAAATGATTATTAGACCAGCTCCCTCCAACTGATTGAGCTAACATTTGCGCCACAATTAACTTCTTAACTCGTGGTATTATGATGAAGTCGGAAGGTGGCCATAGGAACATCTCAACTTCTCGCATAACGCCGTCGTGTTTGGGCTCGTCGAATTTGTCTTGATATTTACTATAGCGCTCGAAAGTGTCAAGGGTCTGATTTTAAAAGATTATTACGCAAAAAACATTTTTAAACAAAAACTTATTTGAGGTGCAAGGGATTTAGCTGTGCCTTAGTTAAGTCGATATGGATATGATCTTCACTATGAGTCACTTGAAATTTAAGGTTTACAAAAGGAAAGAAATAGATTGTTTGGGATGGTTGAAATGCGTTTTTTTATGTTATTTTATATATTTCAGTTGAAATTAGACGGAATCTTAGTGTGAGACTTGTTTACTCTTAATTGACCAATTTATAAGATTGAGTGAGTGAGATCTCCATCCCTGCGATCGCGCGCTCGCTCGCACACATCGGAAATCAAACAAAATCACTAAAGATGAGTTAATACCGATATTTTACAATATCACTGATACCAATATATTCATTGAGAAATATTATAATACCTAAACTAATATTGAATATCACTGATATTCATGATATTGGTGGCTATACCTAATACTATGAATACCCATCTACTCTTAATATTATTATCACGTTTATTGTGAAATTAATATTAATGCCTATTATGTATGCCTTTCATTAATCAATCGGATTTTGTTGATTTATTGGAATCAATAAAAAAAACGATGAAACACTATTAGGTAGTTAAATAAAAGTTTACAAAAAAATGTGGGAAAAACAATTATTCAATCAATTTATTACAATAAATAAAGAAAAATGTAATAGGCATAACATAAAACATAGTAAGTAAAATGTAATGTAAATATGTAAGTAAGTCAATGATATTTTTTTATTAACATGTTGGTCTGAAGTAAGTTGCATTTCAAATATCCCGCCGCCCGGCCCAACCACTCAAGCGTCCACCCCGCGCAAACGACACTCGCTTCGCTTCACCTGTCCGCGCATTAAACGTCACTTTCGTTTTCTACAACCGCGCGAGTAGTCTACAAAAACGATTAGGTACTACTGAGAAACTACTGTAGCCACAGTTGATTAAAAAATACTCCCGAAAAGTTCAACGAATCGAAAATCTAATGAACTTTAAAATAAATTACTTAGATTGATGACAAAAGAAGAAAATAAAACTTAAAGTTGGGGATATTCGAAAAAAATATCGTGTATCCTTTTTGTTTCGAGTTTTACAAGAAAATATGAAAGTTAATAGGAATAATTCTTTTATGTAACAGAGTACATGATATGCCCTTTAAAATGATATCAGAATCTCAGTATAAATATTAAGCTTTCTCACAAAAAAACAAATATAGAAGTACTTCCCGCCGGGTAAAGAGGCCTCGGGCGACGTAAACATCCATCCATCCATCCATCAGACGCATCTCAGTATATTTCGTTTGTTGAATGGTCTAGATGTAATGATAGTGAAGCATTATCTTATATTTAGCATTTATTTTTACAAAGATACTATTATAAACTTTAAACAACGTACAATCATCAATCAATTATAGCGTCGAGATCATGTAACTTTTCGGACCAAATTATTCTATGAAAACCTTTCGGGATCGTCGTCATTATACATATTTCAAACATAAAATATCTTCACGATTAATTTAATGTACCATGTCCATTACAAATATCGCAAAGAAACAAAAAAAAATACTTCATTTTAGTTCGACCACAAATTCACAAACAAGAACGGCGAACCGTCACTTTAATATTTTTTTTCTAAATATTTTGTTTCCGGACAGGTACTATTCACTCTCACGGATGCCAAATTTAATATATTGCCATCTAGTAATTTCCTCTTGAACTATTAACAACTGATTGAGGCGCTGTACGCGCCTACATGACAAAATATGTCCAATGCAAAATAGTCCTTAAGCAATGCACAAAAGACTCACTTTCCCTACGTAACTATTTGTCTCGCTTGTTCTGATCACGTATCACATATTAGCGAATCAGAGTGAGGCATAATTTACACGAAGCCCGCCGACAGATATATCAGCCAATGAATAGTGAATATGAGTAGAATACTGATATTATATGCCGATATTAAACGCCCGCATAATATGGTAGAGTGAATATTAAGTATTAGCATACCAGATTTCGTGGGATTACTGATACATGAATACACGAGATATCACTGATATCTTAGCGAATACTGATATATCGGACTCACCCTTAAAAATCACTGGGACTGCGATGTGATGACCCAAAATAAATATACTTCCAGCTGCAAATCCACATTATCAACCGTTATGTCGTGAAAACTGAAAAAATATTGCTATTACAAACGGAAAGTGACTTTTTATAGATAGTGCTTAAATGCCAAAGTGGAAAACGAAAAGCAAACTTATTGTTTGGGTCATCGTAATGTCTCGGGGTACCTGGAAGTTTTGATTCCCACGCCCGTCCGCTCAGGATTGTTGAAGAACATCCGAAGATGTCGGAATACGACCTCCAGTTCCAAGCAGACTTGGAAAAGGCTCAGGCTCTTAGTTTAGAAAGTCTGGCTCTAGAACAGTTTCGAAGGCAAAAGTTATTGTCTAACTCAGGTAATTTGACATGTCTTTTTTTACCCTAGGCTTACCGTTGATCCGAGCTAGATATCCATTTGGGTCTGCCTTATCACAATAAGTGTTCGCATTTAATAATACTGTGTATGCACTTGCCAAATTGCACCTTTGATACAGTGGGATGCAGTTAGAGCTAGAGAAAATGTTATTCTCTTTTTACTTGCATCAACGAGGAAACTGAGATACTGAAACTCCCCTGGTCTTGAAACCTCCCCTGGTCTCACAGGTGCCCTGAGAATATTAATCATTTTTTCATTTTAATTGGACTTCGACTGGTTGAAAGGATCATGCCAAGGCTTTTTTGCTGAATTACCTTTTATCGTCTTTTTGATTAAAAAATAATTTGTATATATCATAAAAATGAATGGATTTGAATTTCTGAATGTTATTATGCTAGTCTCTGAAGTGTATGGACCAATTTTGACGGGACTTTCACTGGCAGATAGCTGATGTAAGAAGTAGTAACTTACGCTACTTTTCCGAGGGTTAAAATAGGGGTGTGTAATAAAACCAGATTCCACATGGACAAAGTCGCAGGCAACAGCTAATTATATTATATGTATATTGTATAGTTCATTGGCAGATAGATTATCTATACAAATAAATAAAACTGAAGTGTCCATTTGTAATGTCAAAATAACAGTTTTTACTAAATGTATGTGAAAGTATATATGATACTTATTTAAATTTCTGTTCTTATATCTGTTTGTTTGTTTCGGCTAATCTCTGAAATAGTTGCACAAATTTTCTTTAATGTAGCTAAATAAAAAAAAACTGTCATGTTATTATTGGTGAAAGTGACATTATCAGGTGGTATTGGGTCAAGCTTTTCTTGACTTTGTAACCTACCAATAATGTTTTGAATAAATCTGATGCACATGAGGAGAATTCATTCACTTATACTTATAGTCTTTAATAAGCTAACCAGCAAACTACTATGTTCACTCATGTTTGCCATTTGTGGAACCAGCATCATAATCAGCCACAAAATGATAGAGTATTCAATCTGAAAGGATATTGGGTTCAATAACCCAAATGCTAATGGGATGTGAGCGGCAGTACGTAAATGTGATTGTGATAACTTGGATGTGCCGTGTTCGGGTTGAAAATTGAATAATTGTGTCAATCATGAAAATGTTCATGTCTACTGGGTGACAATGCAGATCGAATTTTAATTTGCCTGTGTTGTGATTTTGCAGTGCCCTGTAATGTCCTTAAACAGAGCAGGTATTTTATTTGAAATAGTAAAGTGTTGGAATATTCACTGTGTTTCAACTTTGTCAATATATTGGTCTTTTAACATCTTTCCACTACCTAACCAAGTCGCATCATATGCGCCTATAACCCTGAGACGTGAAGGTGGAATGTCTCATGTGCCTGTAATTTCACCGGCATCCACACCTTTCAAACCGGAACTCTAACCCGAATGAATCACTGCATGGCGCCAAAAATGTGTATGTTGCCAGTAAATCCCCGGACAAACTTGGCATATATTCTACTATTTCTGAATTCTGTTGTAACCCATCGCTTTGTTCCCTAATAATAGTAGATACTTTATTTGTCACGAACAAATGATGACATTTCATTTGCTACCATTTACAAAAATGTTTGCATTGCTTGTATACAAGTTGTTATCATGTCAATATCGATACTCAAAATAATGATTGGTCGGTTGTTGATATCTTTTGATTTGCAGATAATGTCCGCGAAGTGGCCAGTGTCAGTGGCCGGAGACGCGACGAGAGCGACGGACCGCCGGCGCCGCCCGCACTGCCGCCGCCGCCGCGGAAGCCGCCTCGAGCTCACACCGCCGATACAATGTGAGGACTAACACACTACTCTGTTCTGATGATATTAGCAAGTCTGAAGTTAGCTGCAGGACACCTTGAAATGGATAATATACATTTAAGTCAACCTATAACAGCTAACTTCAGAATTATCGATATTCATCGTCAGAATTGTATACAACTATATTGTTATGGTGTTATAATTAATACTAAATAATTAAATAAAAATCGAATTAGTAAAAGGAAGATAAGCAAGTCATTGTTAGTTCTCATTTAGTGCTACAAGTTCGGAATGTCTAATTCAGAGCTTGATAAATTATTATTTTGTGGAGAACAGAATCACGAGTGTAGCGAGAGACGCAAGCCGCCGACGAAACTGTAATAAAGGGTTTTATATATGATGCAATAATAATTAATTTGTATTTTGCATCACATGTCTTGTTACACTTAATAATCTAGACTAATACGAGGTAGTTTCCCTAAATACATTAACAATTTTTCATTTAGGTTTTCATGTTTAGTTCAATATGCTGTCACGATTAATTTCAACTGTATGCTTGGAAAAATAGGGGTTATTTCGGTATTTATTAAATTGAACCGAGCCATCTTGTTTCCAAACGCATGGTGTGTGTGAATTACGATTTTGAGTTCCTGTGTTAAGTAAACGATCCAGCACAGTATCTAGCAAGTGAGTTGTCTGATGCCCAGATATGTTTATGCTGTGTCGGTCAGTCCCTAAACATATTCTAATCCTTCTCATGATAACACTTAGGGTCCTGTCACTTGGGTAAACATTCTGTATTTACATGGTGTTTTTAATTTGGTTTCAATAATAAATAATTAACATTTGTTCATGGAGCTAGGTAATAGACTATGCACTGGTGTTTGCATGTTTTTTTAACTACTAGATACCTTTCTGACATTATAAGCAGTTATAAACAACATTTTTATCTTATCTCTGTTGAGATACGTTTTGATGGTTTTTGTCATATTATGGGTAATACGCTAGTTGCCCACTAAATTATTTCCCACTGAAGTATTATCAAAGGTAGTATGCCAGCATATTCCAGTCTGAAGTCTTTTTGTTTGATGGGCATGAATTTATTGACGTCTTTATCTAATTAAGACTCGATACAAACGCCAAATAAGTTTGCAGTTTTTCATTCACAAGGCAAACATTTTAAATGTACATAGTCGACAGTTCTTCATTTGGCGATGACCTTTGATCGAATGCTAGACGTTTAGAAAGTTTCACTAACAAATCTTAGTTGTTATGTTCAAATATAACCGTGTGTTTTACGTACTAACTGTATTGCTATTTCATTCGCGCTAATCCCATTTCCACTAGATCATCCGGCTCAAGTCCCACAAGAGAAGAGAACAGCGACCTCATATCATTCTCGAGTCCAACCAGCAAGAGTGCACCCAAAGATCCACATGCATCCTTCAAGGAGTACATTGACCAAATCAATAAGTATGTACATTGTTTTAGTTTCATTTATATGAAGGGAATTAACTCTGGTTGAGGTGGCATGGAATTTATTAACGGTATTTTTAAATTTGCAATAGTTGCAAATATTTATACATTTTTAATCTCGATTATCTTGCCGGGGAAAAATTCTTCAAGTTTCACTATGATATAACATTTGGCTAATAACATCCTTAAATTTATAACATTAACGGTTATTCCGGGATTCTCTCAATAATCTCGCTGAAACGCAAGGCGTATCAAACTGATTACGGTTTGCAGATATGACGTGGATTTAGATAATACTGATAACGCCCGAAATGCTTTACTTATTTCAGGTTGGGACAACAGACGGAGGAGCTCACGATAAACGCGACAGACCACGGCATGAATAACTACAATCAAAGGCCGGGTTACTACCCGCCGCCGTACGGGTACTACCCGCCGTGCGCACTACCTCCGTATCCCGCGCACGCGCCGTACGGCATGCCCACTCCGGGAGTCACGCCGATACCGACGCCCGGAACTGTTCCGACAGTATCTATCCCGGTGGCGCCCTCTATGACAATTGTTCCGGTGGTGCCCTCTATGCCGACGGGGACGCCGGTACCCAACTACTCGTACTACTCGCCGCACGCCGCGCACGAGTTACCCTACGTGCCGACTCCTCCCGTTTACGCGCAAATACCTTACAGTCAAACGCGGATGGCGACGCCTTCGCCGTACGCTTACCCGCCGCCCCAAGCCCCGGGGTATAACTACACGACCACTAATATGATAGCGAGGCCTGCGCCGCCCCGCAGCTTGTATCCGCAGCTGAGCCAATTGCACACTTATCCTGATAACAAGCCCAGCAATGCGCAGACGGTGAATACTGAGCCAGAGAGGGATAGCGTCGAGAGTAACAAATCGAGGAAGTCGTCCGAAGTCAGTATTGCGGTACGTTTGGGCTGGTGTTGTATATTTTGTTTTCTGTTTCATAATTTTTTTCGTGTGATCGGGTGGAACTAGCTGACGGCCCACCTGATGTTAAGTGGTAACCGCAGCCCATAGACAACAACAATACGACGCAAGTCCTCCCACCAAAGTACAAGATGACTCAAGTCGCATTGCGTTGCGTCCATCGCCCCGAGACGGGGATGTCACGTCTCATGCGCCTGCAATTTCAGAACTTGCTGAATTTGATTCAAAATTTCGATTTGCAGTTTTTTTTATGTGGCAATGTTACGTTATTAGTGGATGGCCCTCATGGTATTGAGTGGTAACCTCTGCCCATAACAAGCAATGCAACTTGGGTGCTCCCCTACTTAGGTACAAGAAGATCAAAACAAAAAAATCGCATCGTAAACTCCGTAGTCTGAGACGCGAAGGTGGAATGTCTCATGTGCCTGTAATTTCACTAGCAACCACAGCTTTTAACCGGAACACAGTAACGCGAATGCGTCACTGCTTGGCGGCAGAAATGGGCATGGTGGCAGTACTTCGGGCGAACTTGGCAAGAGTACCACTGCTCTTATATTATGCATTATGCCTCTCAAGTACCACTATTAGATATTGTTATACGTTTCAGTCAAACGAATCGAACGACACCGTCGGCAGTTTACCAAAGTCGATGAATCTGATCGACTTCGGCGGCAGGAACAGCGGTCAAGGTAGCGTGAGAGTCAGTGTGCTAGAGGCGTTTGATCCGCTACTAACCGAACAGAATCATGCCGGTGAGTGGTTTGTGTTACATGCGTTACGTTTGTTACTAATAAGTTTGCGTTAGAAAGCTATATAAAATATCTAGTAAGTGTTGAAGATAATGTTTTAGAATCTACTTCTGCTCAATGCTATCTTGTACAACCGAGATCGAAATTTCTGAGCAGAACAATGAAACTATTTATTTAATACTTTGTCCCATATAAGACTGGCCTCATAGCTCAGTTGGTAGTAACCTTCTGCGCTGTAGGCCGTGGGTTCGGTTCCCACCAGTGTGAGGGTACTTTTTTTATTAATTACATGCATAACATATGTATTTACAAAAAAAGTATATGAGTATTATATCATTTGTCTGGTTCCCATAATGCAAGCTATGCTTAGCTTACTTTGGGGCTAGATGGGAGTGTGTGAAATATTCACCAATATTGTTATTATTTATATTATTAATATTATATTATAATATTAATATAGGTGTACTTAGTGCTAAGGGCATTTTCTTCCAGTCAACTTAGGCGGAGGATAAAATGGTTGGCATTCTAGCTAATAACAATAATTGAGTTTTTTTTCCCATTACTGTTTTAAGACAATTGTTATGAATACCATTTCATGTGACAGTATTAGTTCACTGCACATTGGGTAGATTTGTTAGTCAGTCGAGGTAATGATCTGTGACTCTTTGTGAAGGCGGTGGCTGGCGAGAAGTCGCTATGATTGCATCTCTATTTTCATCTGAACTTACATATATTTCGATATACATTTAGCACAAATCAACTGTACGTGTATCACCTGATCAACCATTGTGTGAATTTGCTTTTAAAAAGTTTGGATATGTGTGTTTTCTTTTTCATCAAATAAAAACTCTTTTCACTACACTAAGTACTTTTACACAAAATCAATTAATGTAATTTCAGCAATATACGCACCGGCAAGCGAATGCTCGGCTAGCAGTGTGTATGAAGAATACGATCCGTTGGACTTCCTGTACGGAGAGACAGAGATGCGAGATACGCCCGTGTACGCCACGATTAGCAAGAAGGAGAGCCCTGCAATGCCATCCCCACCACCCAAGTCGCTACCGAGTGTACCCGCGGTTACTTTACGATCGACTACGGTGAGAATTTTTTCATAACAGGCCTCGCACAAAGTTTTGAGAAAAAAGTTTTCATGTAAGCACACTGGCCAGTTATTAATCATTTTTACCTACTTCAGTATTTAAAATAAGTTTTTGTTGAAAAAGTACATATTATAAAACAAGCTATAGTACTTGTCGACAAAACCTACGAGCCCTAACACGACGGACTGATAATGATTAAAACTGTTTTTTTGTTTAAAGTTGTTTAATGAAAATAAGATTATGTACAAGTAAAAATATATACGTTCAAATTTTTGTGTTCCAGAATAAACTATATGACTGTATTGTAAGGACCAGAACGAAAAATTACGATAATGAACATAAAGCATTTTTGAAAATGGTTTTGGATGTTAGAAGTAAGTACAATAATAATATAAAATCGGCAATACCTTAACCTTTAATACCTTTAATTTCTTGCTAATGTATGATTATAATTGAGCACATTTTTTATTGTATAATTTAATTTTATAGAAAAATTCGTGTATTCCGACGTGAAAACGAATCCGGGTCACGTGGTCGCTTCCAGATCCGGTGGAAAGTACCCACCTAATACTAGTATCAAAATTCTAGTCCATCACGCTCATAGCGACGAACCCATCACGTTCACATCAGATGGTAAGTTGAACTTTATTGAAATAAGAACAAAGTTCAAAACCCTTTTTATTTGAATTGTTTACTTATTCGCTGTACCAAGATACTCAGACTGATATATTTATACTGGTCCCTAATAATATATTATATACGGGTTGCAAGATTACCATAGCCACAATTATTACGAATTATATCCGTATTTCTGTATATAACCATATAGCGAGAACAAATCTTCCAACTACGAAATAAAAATTCCAGAACAAAGAATTGATCAATCAAATTATGTGTTTTCAGTTGAGTCCACTGTTGAGCATGTGATACTAACTGTGGTTTGCTCCCTCGATGAAGATATTCGAGAGGATATGTCCGGTTACATGCTGCGGGTAAGTTTTTTTTATGTGGTACAGTTACGGAACGAGCCAACAGCCCACCTGGTTGGTTAAGCGGTAACCCCTGCGCATAACAACCGATGCGACTTGGGTCCTCCCCTAGTAGGTGCGACGAGACCGAAGTCGCATCGTATGCGCCTGTAACTCTGAGACGTGTATGTGAATGTCTCATGTGCCTGTAATTTCACCGGCAACCACACCTTTCAGTTAAGTAATACAGATAATTTAAAAAGAAAAAGAAAACTGTTTTATAAATATTACCTGTTAAACCCTAATATCCACTACATATTTTTTGAATGGGCGCTATTTGTATTATACCTTTCATATTTTGGGCGCAAACTTTTAAAAATTAGCTGTTTGTTCTAAAAATTACGAATTATTTCTTCTTTTTCTATTCTTCTCTTTCTTTCTAGAGATGTTTATTTCAAAAAAAATAAAATAAAATTGAAACTTAAAATAAAAAACCAAATAAAAGAATATTATACCATTTAAATAAAATAAACTTAATTGTACCAATGAAAACGAAATTATTGTTTTAAGGTATGGGGCGCGAACGAATACCTAACTCCCGGCAGCAATCTGAGCGAATACGATTACATAAGGGAGTGCGTGCGGTTAGAAAAGGACGTAACGCTCTGTTTACACGAAGGCCGGGACGACTCGCTCGCGAGAACGGAACGAGACGACGCTAGGGACGCGCACCTCGGACTGGACGATTTGTTGCCGACGCAGGGATGCGCTCCGATGTTGTCGTTCGATAACTTGTCCATACTTCTTGGTAAGTAAGTGGCTTTTGGATAATGATTGCACAGTTAGATTATTACAAGGATCGTGCTCGGAAAAAAAGGAAGCTCCTTTAGGGGTTTCTTGCATGTTCTTCCCCATGGAGGGTCGGATAGGGTTTGAACAGGCGTCAAACTTAGCGATAAGTACGCGCGACCTTATGTTTTGAATATTATTGACGTTTCCAAGCCATTTCTTTATGAATTCTATGGAAATAAAGTTTTTGCCTTTGACCTAATTGTATACTTTTTTACACAAAATTTTGTATTGTATCTTATGATCAAGAATGAAAACAAGCATTTAAATCACAGAAACGCTGGAAGGTGAATTGTCACGTGCGATTGGCGTGACAAGCGGCGAAGGCAGCTGTTCGCCCAAAGCCGTGTTCCAAGCGGTGAAGGCGATCTGCGCGCTCGCCGGCGGCATCGAGACGCTGCACATCACGCACACGCTGAACGCGTTCTCGCGAGCCTGCACCGCACAGGTAATGCACGCCAACCACTCATGCATTCACGTTACATTTATATGTATATTATATATACTATATACTATAGACTGGCCTCATAGCTCAGTTGGTAGTAACCGGTATCATGGGAACCAGACAACTGATATAATACTTAAATACTTATTTATAAATACATACCTATAATACATATCAACACCCAGACACAACAAACACCTATGTTTGTCACACAAATCTTTGGTCCTGGGTGGGAATCGAGCCCACGACCCACAGCGCAGAAGGCAGGTTTAATGCCAACTGAGCTATGAGGCCAGTTAAATTAAATTAGACCATCGTTTTAGTGACCAAAAATTATTCTTGTTTTCTACAGAACTCAAACAACCAAATGACGCCCGAAATCCAAGCAGAAAACGGTCCATACTGCGCGGTATCGCTTCGGGCGGCTAACCGTCGCGAGTCAGTGACGCTTCAGTGCGCCAGAGTGCGCGACGCAGTGCGCTCGTTACTGGCACTTTACACCAGGACGCGACTACTGGATTTCCATATGACAGACTCTCAGTACGTTACGCCAAACAACCCAACAAGTGAGTCACTTTGCATAACTTTGCTTTAAACTTGCAACTTTAAGCGAGCGTACGCTCTGGGAATACAAATATTCCATGGTGCGTCAGTGAGGCACTAGGCACTTAGCAGCCCTATCGTTGCTGTCACTAGCAGTAGAACGTATACCAAATACTGTCATTTCTCCCGCTAAGCAGTATTGCATTCGCGTTACTGTAATCCGGTTTGGAGGCGTTGCCGGTGAAATTACAAGCACTTGAGACATTCAACCTTTACGTCTCAGAGGTACGGGTGAATATGTTACGACTTGGGCCTTGTTGTAAGGTAGGACCCAAGTCGGATTCCTTGTTATGGGCAGAGGTTACCGTTTAACACTAATTAAAACTATCAGCTCGTTCCGGGACATTGCCACATTAAAAAACCTATCACTAGCCTGGCTAGTATGTGCGTAGTGAATATACAATGCATGGCTTAATGCACTCGCTACTTACGAAATCTTTTAACAGCTATCCCTTCATTAATAGCGATTTTACGTTGACAGAGGCGGTCCCAGCGCACACTATATCCGAAACGACACTGTTCTGCATCGAAGCGGTACACTGCCTGCCGCTGTGTTGGAGTCACGACGAATATCTGTTTCACGCCCAGTTGTACCACGGAACGCGGCCGCTGAAAACGTTGCGTCTCACGCAATCCTCGAAGATAGAATGCGGTGGTTTCTATCCCAGAATCATATTCGACACTTGGTGAGAATAACGCTAATATTTACCTTTTCATTACTATCTAGTACCGCACACTAACATGGCAGGGAATGCGCCGACACTAAATTTAAGGGTCTTTTCGCATAGACCCACTCTTAGAGTGCAGGATTTCTAATCTTGTTAAGGAGCTAAGTTACTCTCGCTCTCATTTTGTTTTATTGAATTTTTGGTGCGACGGTATACCCGAATGAGATACGTAATTTCTAATCACCATATCCAATGTTTCTCTAAGTAGAAGGCGCGACACTACAAAAGATGGATCACTACTGCATTTACACTGTTGTTAATCAACAAGGATCGTACTCGCTAAAAAAGGAAGCCCTCCTTTAGGGATTACTTGTCTTTTCTTCGCTTGGAGGGTCGGATAGGGTTTGAATAGGCGTCAAACCTAGCGATAAGTACACGCAACCTTATGTTTTGAATATTATTGACGTTTCCATGCCATTTATGAATTCTATGGAAATAAAGTTTTTGACTTAGACTTTGAATCACGCCGCGGGAAACTATTGACTAAGCGGATTATTATTTTTATGAGCAATTTTCTATTAATGAATATTACTTACATCAACAGGTTAAATCTAGAAGACCTACCTATAAATATACTGCCGCGAGAATCTCGACTGGTGCTTACGCTGTACGGCCGCATCCAGCGCACTGACGACAGTCAGACGCAGAACGATACCAAAGAAGAGGGACAGGAGAACGAAGATGATGGAAATGTGCAGTTTGAACAAGTTGAGCTCGGATGGGCCTCGTTACAGCTCTTTGATTTTGATGGGTGAGTCACTTTGTGCTTTGTTGAACTATTAAAGTTGGGAAAAATTAAGAAAACGACACATTTTTTAATGTGACTAAGTAATGGAACGAGCAGATTGCTCACCTGGTGTTAAGTGGTAACCTCTATTCATAAAGTGCAACACGAAAATGATTAGATATCTGCATATATAATTTTACACGTTTGAACGCATTTTTACTCATAATCAGGTGAGACAGCGGTCAAACGTTTTAACTTTTTGAACAGTGATTTAAATACCGTCTGATGAGTGTGTTTCACTGTGTTATGGATTTGAAAAGCGCCTAGCTGTCATTTTTTGTCAAATATATTGTTGTGTCTAGTGTAAATATATTGGAATGATGTTGTACAGTATGCTAGCATCGGGCAACTATGTCCTCCCTCTGTGGCCGGGCGCTTGCGAGCGTCGCACCGGCCCCGCGCCGCATCCCCTCCACGCGCCGCCCGCACCCCGACCGCTCGTCAACATCGGTGAGTAAAGTCTACCTGCTCAAAAAGGTACCAGAAATAAGTTATAGTACATTTAAGACAGCCAACCTATTGACCTAAAAACATAAAACAATGTCCGTTTGTATTATAAATTGTGCATCGAATCCTTTGTGAGTTATGTCCGACTGCTCGCACCTCTCTTTAGCTTTTAAGGGCGCGTGTAAAAACGTGCTGCCTTGAGGCCAATCATTGAGTACAAGTCATCTTCCCATGATTGAAAAAGGCTTATGTCGGTCGGATCACTAAATAAATTTTGAAATTTCATCATTCGCTGCTCACATTCTGTTAGCTTTCATCGTTTATGTTAAACCTCAAGTGATTTTGCTGTGTTTTGAGAGAGGTAACTTTCAAACTTTTTGTACTCGTCTGTCGCGATCATCTGACTTCCTAGTCCTTATTTTAATTCGGTTTATCTACTCCTAGTTAGGTGCCTGAACTGTAATGCCTAGCGTGTTTATGATTCGTTTGTTCGACGACAAAAGACAAAAAAAGTTCCCCATGTTTTATCATTTGGAATACAAATATTTAAATTTGTCTTTATGATTTCTACAGAAATTCCAGCATACACTCACACGGGCGTGCGATGGACGATCGACGAGACTCAACAAAGGACTATATCGCCCGAACTATTGCCCAGTTTTGATAGCTTGGACGGACACACACAGTCACAACTTCTGCATCTGATCGAACAAGGTGCCTACCAGAGAATGCCTACCGAGTGCAGAGAGGTAAGATATTTTCTTAAGTTGTAGTATTATATTTTAGAAAAAGTATTTTGCCATCTGTGTGATTTTCATTTAGATACAAGTAACATGAACAAAGCACTAATATAGTGTAAGTAAACTAACGAACATACAGAAGCCGACAGCAGGCATACAGAAGTAGACAATGCGACGATGAATACTTGCTTTTGACATGTGACAAGAAAAATTTCACTTTTTAATGTTTCTGATACCATTATTTCTGTTATCAGATAAAACAATCAAGTTTTCTTGTTTTGCAGATAATGTGGGAAAAGCGTCAATATTTAGTCCAGTTGCCGGGAGCTATGCCCCTGGTACTGCTAGCGGCGACTAACTGGTACGGCGAGCATCGCGAACAGTTGTTAGCATTGCTGCGTCTCTGGGAGAAACCTTCGCCTCTGAACGCGATGCATCTACTCTTACCCTGGTAAGTCACATATTAGTGGCTATATCCAGTCCAGTTGTCGGGTGCTTTGCCGTTGGTACTGCTATCAGCATTCATGTCGATAAGAATAATTATAATAATATTAGTGGACATTTCACACAGAGCCATCTAGCCCCAAAGTAAACTAAGTAAATAGCTTGTATCATGGGAACCAGACAACTGATATAATACTTAAATACATTTTTTGTAAATAAATACATATAATACATATCAATACCCAGATACAGAACAAACATCTATGTTCGTCACACAAATATTTGTTCTGGGTGGGAATCGAACCCATGACCTACAGCACAGAAGGCTACTACCAACTGAGCTATGAGGACCGTCGAGTCTAGAGTAGCAATAATATATGAGCTGTCGGAGGCAACTTTAGTTAACTCTAAACGCCAACAGAATCGACATTATTAACTTTCAAATGTAAATATACGTTTTAATCGCTAATTCTGTTTGCAGTTTCCCAGACGCGGCAGTGCGTGAGACGGCAACGGTACTCATTAACAAAATGTCTGACGATGAGCTGTGTCAAGTGCTGCCCCAGCTGACAGTGGCGTTGCGACACGAGACGTATGAAGCCAGCCCTTTAGCAAGTTAGTAGCTAAATGTACATATTTATCGGAAAAGTCATGTCCTGGTTATTTATTTATTAATTAATAATTAAAATAAATTAAAAAATTCACCGAAACACACGGAAAGCCCGATCCTGCACCGACTATTGGAATTGGTTTTCAAGTTAATAGTTATTACTGCATTATTTTGAAAATTATATTGTCTTTTGCGTTAATATGCATTAATAGAATCGCCACAAATAGGTTTGATCAAATTATTTCACTCATTGTGCAATACCTAGGGTGTCTACTCTATATGTTCAAGCTCAGACTACGCTCAAGAATTTGAGCTTAATTATATCGACCAAACTCTCCGATATGCCGACCGTGGCAGTAATGTACTTAATACTGATAATTTTATTGTTGCAGCGTTGTTATTGTCGAGGGCACTCACAGCGCCGGCGGTCGCCCATCGTTTGTTCTGGCTGTTGGTACATTCACTACCCAACGTACCACTGGTAGGTTATTTATTTGTACCAAGGATCACTCATAGTCTTTTTTGAGTTTAAAATATTATTGTTTGAACTTTGTACCAGTAGAACTCTGTGCATAGTCCTAGAAATACTGCCACTGTACATGTGTTTGCCATCAAGCAATACCTCGCATTATTGTGTGTCGGTAATTACATACGTTCCATCTTTGTGTCTTCAGAGTGACGGATGCGATGTGGTGCATCTTGGATTTCCGTACTAAGCCCCTTTTACGTAGACTTGAAAAGTTGTTTTACTTTAGTCATATAAGTTTTGAAGCGACGACGGTGCAGTTTGTAGTTACGTCGGGCACGATCTGTGTAGGTCGTAGGTTTGAATACTACAATGACCTCGAGGTCGAGCTTTCAGTGAAGCAACAATAGCCTGGTGGAAGGGCAAATGCCCGAATGGCTAGCTACCGCCCACATGTCAAAAATCTACCGCCAAGCACCTAAGAGCAATGCTGTAGCCTGAATTGCCTCACGCCGCCATCAGTTACATAGTAACTTAATATTGGGTGATACGTAACGACAACCGTATAAGTAGTCATAAAAAGACTTTGATTTCAGAGGCAAGAGCAAGAATTCCTCGGCATATCTCTAGAAGAGAACGCGAGTGAGAGTTTGGAGAACGAAGCCGGGATGACGGCCGCGTGGCGCTATCGGCTCGTGCTGCGCGCGCTGCTCGCCCTCTGCGGAGACAGCTTGCAGAAGACGCTGCTACGGCAACAACTGCTCGTCAAGGTTAGTTGGCAGTTACCGTCCTGCCCCTAACGTGCTAGAACTTGATACACAACGGAGAAATGTCTGTCTCTCCAAGTGTACGATGATTTCACTTTCAGGCCTTGAGTGAAGGGAACGGTACTATATAATTAGGGTCGTTCCATAAGTATTGTTTCTATTGATAGGGACTAATATCCGGCTGGCCAAAATATCTTTGCATCAATTTTATAAAAAATAAACTTGATGTCAAGCAAAAATAGGCAAAGATAGCCTATTATGTGGGCAAAATTTGTGTGAGATATAAGAATAAAATAATAAATGCATTATGGTACAGGCCTCGCTGTCGTTTCTTACTCGGCTCGTTAACTTACAGATGCTGTCCGAAGTGGCTCTCAGCGTCAAAAGCGCTAAGGAGGTGAGCCGTCAGCGCGCGCTAACCGCAGGCAGCGCTAAGTTGGCGGCGGTCTTGCAACAGGAGCCTGCCGCTTTGCCGCTGGCACTGCACAAATACGTACACGACGTCGATATCAAGTGAGCGAACTGTGACTTGTACACGTGTCTGTGACTTTCAGCTTTGCGGGCCGGCGCGGCGTTCTACATAATATTGAGCGATATTCAAAATACATAATAATTGTGTGAGGTACTGGTATATTTCTACAAATGAAAAACTACCAAAAATTAGTGATGTTAGACATGAATATTACAGTTATATTATTTTGAAGTTATAAAACAATTTTGTGGTATTGTGCGCTAAAGGTCTTGTTGAAATGCCGTCCGTAGATTCTTATTTATTTTTCAGTTGTGTAGAGAAATTATTGATTTATTGAGGAGAGCTTTCATTATTCGGGCAAATTCAAATGATCTACATTTGATTACAAATGATCTTTGAGAATCAATCTGATTAACTTCAAAGACAGGATAACATTATTTTGTTTTCTTAGGCGCTTTAGTGTATTCTGCCCGTTAGGCGTTTAGGAAGTTAATCGTTAGCATAAATGAATATTAAAAGTTTCCTCAATAAATAATTTGCTAATATATACTCATATACTATATCTCATTTTGCATCATTAGCAATATGAAAGGTCTGCTCATTATTTATTTCAGCCAATGTAAAAGTAACAACAGTTTATTGTACAGTATGTTCATTAGCAAACTTCATGGGAATCATATGTTGTTAACAGGTCCTGTTCCTATTTCTCATCAAACACACTGCCATTGAAAATTAACTTCATAGGCGCTGACAATGCTGTGATCCCCGCTATGTTCAAGGTACTTTATAGCTTATAAACCATATGTAGAATCATATTTTAAGTGATAATACGAGCAGAGCCAATAACGTAAAGTTCTTTCGTAATATAATAGTCGTAATGCACCCTTCAACATGAACAATCACAAGGATGAAAAGTGTATGTGCCTGCAATATCGTCAATATTTTTTATGATTGTTGTATTGCAGTAATAAATAAGTAAAAATAAGCAGTAATAAATAATACTTTACAAAACTGCGCTGTTTTCAAAACTGGCAGATTGATGTATTCAAAACTACCTAAAAATTGGATTTTTAAACAAAAGTGAGACTTTCAATTTGCAGCCTTTTGTTAAACGTGCCGCAAGGACATTTTAGCTGAACGTCAATCCGTCTGATTACAAAACTGCACCGTTTTGTAAAACGTCTGGCCGTTTTGTTAAAAAGCAGAATATACATTGTGGCTGCGACAGATACAACACAATACATAAACTGAAATTTATGCGTGTTTGTCCCGGCCGGGGATCGAACAGTCACTTTATAATTTGATGTTTCTCTGTAGGTTGGCGACGATTTGCGTCAAGATTCGTTGGTGCTGCAAGTGATCAAAGTGATGGACAGCCTGTGGTTAAAAGCGGGCTTAGATCTTCGAATGGTTACTTTCCAAGCGCTACCAACTAGTAACCAGCGAGGTAAAAACATTTTTGTTGAAAAATATTCTTTCCTAAATAATCGTTTACAATCAGTTCCACTGAGGGTGCCACCGAAGCCTGGAGTACTTGTCAAGACAAATCTAATGAAACTAAACACGATATAGCTCCTGAGTGCTGTTGTGGAGTTGTGTGGTCTGCAGCTCACCATAATATTGCGTTGTATAGGTTTATACATGAATAACTAATTTAAAAACATTACAATTTAAATAAAAGCTTGTAAATATGAATAATAACGACGAAACTATCTGATATTGGATATTTATCAAACTTCTTTAGTTATTTTTTACTCATTCTCTTTCCGCTACACGGTGGTCTAAGCACACGGAGATAACATGGTTTAGTAGTTAAAGCGTGTTCAAATACATATGCCCTATATGGGTGACAAAGTGGCCACCAAGCGTTCAGTTCAACAGAATACTTATATACTTAGAAAATCATAACACATATGTGTTCTGGTAGTTTTGCGAATCCCATATTTGTTAAATTACTAAACAAACGAAAATGTTTATTTTTCAGGTATGATAGAGATCGTAACGGAAGCGGAAACCCTTAGAGCGATACAAACGGAGTGGGGACTGACGGGATCTTTCAAAGACAAGCCCATAGCGGAGTGGCTCGCCAAGCACAACCCTTCGGAATTAGAATATCAGCGAGCTAGAGATAACTTTACTGGTTAGTATTATTGATGCTGTTTAGAAACTGACAACTGGCAACCCAAGAAAACATACATTAAAAAAACTGTGCCATCAAACCATAAACAAGCGTCCTGAAATCCATTTTGTTACAGTAAAACCAACTGTATTGAGCATATCTGTGGAAGTTCTGCCACTAAACTATTATCCATTTCAGTCGTATGTTTTACGTTTTTTTTATATTGGTGGACATGCCATGCAACTCTATCTAGCGCAAACTAAGCCAAGCATAGCTTGTACTATGGGAACTAGATGACTGATAGAATACCTATATACTTCTTCTGTAAATACATGCATATAAATACATATTAACACTCAGAAACAGACCAAACATCAAGCTCGTCTCACAAATGTTTGTCCTGGGTGAGAATCGAACCCACGACTAATACCGCAGAAGGCAGAGATACTATCAACTGAGCTGTGAGGTCAGTCTAAATAGGTATAGATAGCAATAAATATCTCTAGTCGTCCGCTATACGCCACTACTTTGATATGCGTGCGAAATTCCGACAACAGTGCTATTTGGCGTCATTGCTAGCTATCGAAAGCAATCGCAGACGCCACTACGACTGTGCGCTTTAGTGGACCATCATGTTGAGTGGTCATAATGAATGATTAAACGAATAATTTAATTCACAGCTTCCTGTGCGGGATATAGCGTGGCCACATATCTGCTGGGTATCTGTGATCGACACAACGACAATATCATGTTAAAGACGTCTGGACACCTGTTCCACATTGATTTCGGCAAGTTCCTAGGCGATGCGCAGATGTTTGGCAACTTTAAGAGGTAAATCTTACAGAGCAGTATATTTTCCGCGTTATATAGTACACTAATCTAACATCTATCAAACTAAATACGTGCTAGATGCCACAACTATATCGACATAAAATATTAAGCGTTGCCTTTTTTCTGATCGCGACGATGCAAAACTATTCGAATGTTTCAAACATTCGATATTTTTGCATCCTCGCTGTGGAAGCAGGACATTTATAATGTAACCGAATGCCGGAAAATATTAAATTCACAACTAACAAGGTTACGCTCCTTCGATCACTACATAAACATAAATGTGATGAATTGTTCCCGTGGGATGATCAAATAGAGTGTACGAACTTATTCACCGCGGGGCGCAACCAGTAACTAACAACTAACTAACTATAAATGAGAATTACTTACTGCTATGAATATAATAACAAATATTTGTTTGCAGAGATCGAGCACCGTTCGTGCTAACCCACGATATGGTTTATGTAATCAACGGCGGTGAGCGACCTACGCAACGCTTCCAACATTTTGTGGAATTGTGTTGTATGGCGTTCAATATCGTTCGAGCGCATCACGATCACATTCTCGATCTATTTGCGTTGGTAAGTGAATTAATCCAAAATATTTCATTTTATTGCGCAAAAGGAGAAAGAAAAACTTGAAGATTGAACTTGAAAGATTTGAGCTAGTCCGTAAACATCCATAATCGTAGATACATCAACTTGTCTACAAATAGTCTCAATGTATGTGGCACTGGCTTGTGTTCTTCTGATCTATTTGTTTACAAAATGTATGTAAGTCTTATATCAATTGTCTGGTTCCCATGATACAAGCTATTTTAGCTAGTGTGGGGCCAGATTTGGCAGGCTCGGACAACTCGTTTCACGAGGACTTTTCTACCGCATACTTGTAGGCTGTGGAATGGGCTACCTCCTGAGGTCTTCCCGGCAAGTTATCTCCAGGGTAGGCAACGCATCAGTAATGCTTCCGGTGCTGCTGACGTCAATAGGCTGCGGTGACCGCTTAACAACAGGTGCGCCGTAAGTTTGCCTAAACTTAACATAAAAAAGATGTAAAGAGATATGTCCACCAATATACATCTTTTATAATAAAAATCTCCCCAATAACACCGGAGCAGCACTTCGAAATATCCCACTCTGATTTTAGCTATTATTGTAAATCGTCCATTGCAGCTACGAATGTAGGGCGTAGTGACGATTAATTTGGCAAAGCTGCAATGGATTTGTATCGTAGGTTAGGTATCAACATCGCTAGTTCGAATAAAAATAGTTTAGTTTCGTTTCGGATAGATGGCGTCGTCAGGTGTGACGGGCGTGTCGAGCGCGGCGGTGGGGTACGTGCGCGCCGCGCTGCTGCCGCACGCCACCAACGCGGAAGCGGCCGCGGCCTTCGCTCGGCTCATACACTCCTCTCTCAAGAGCAAGTCAGTATCCATTATGTGTCAATACATTATACAGTGTGTCCGGTAATGAATGGATAACCTTGAAATGGGTCTTAATAGAAATATTGGGCTTTCGGAAAAAAATATCAAATAAAAAAAAAACAAGTAGTATCAAAGATATGTATTTTTTTAATAATATCGATGTTTTTTTTTTTTTTTTTTTATTTGTTTTTTTTTGTTTTTTTTATTTGATGTTTTTTTCCGAATGCCCAATACTTCTACTAAGACCCATTTCAAGGTTATCCATTCATTACCGGACACCCTGTATAGATCTACTAAATATACTACTGACTAGTCTAGTCACCGGTTCTCTCGAACCAGTGTGGTTTAACTACAATATTTAGGTGCGCAACATATAGGCTCCTTGTGCATTTCGTGCACCAGATCACATCTAAAGCATCCAGATGCGATTTTACCGATGACGTATTCGCTTCACCATTCACACCATTGATTATAGAAATAGCGAATATAGATATCAAGGTTTCACAGAAAGGAAAAAAGACAAAGTGAGGCTCACTTTGTCTGCAAAATCATAAATTATATTTAAACCTAAACATTTATATTATGCACGTGTTGGCATCAATGTAACAATACTCGAGGGCTAACTAGACCGCTCTGAATACAGGCTCTTCAAACTTCTGCACTTGTCGGAACCGTCTATCTGGTCCGTAAAAATGTATTGCTCATCGATACGCACGAAGTTCCGACGGCAAAGTGACAAACACAATAACAAAGACAATATGACAATAGTAAAACATACACAGTAACGAAACGGCAATAGTAATTCCGTTCTTACAAAACATGATTTTATTCCTGATGTTGACCTCCTTTGGAAGTTAGAAAAAGTTTCTACAAATCTGTGTTTCCACTAAAATGTGTATATTTACAGGTTTACACCAATAAACTTCTTCCTACACAATTTGGCCCAGCTGAGAGCCAGCGGCGATCAGGGCTGTAACACTTCAGAACTACTGTCCTTTATGCCACGCACTTATACGTAAGTACTTAATTAAGATGAAGAAGATGAGGTCGATTCTTCTCAAATGTAGTGCATTATTGGCCGCCGTAGCGTTACGAAAACCAAGTTTAATACCACAAAAAAGATATCTGATTGTTACTCTTACACGTCAACCGTGCTGAATCTTGGGATTTAAGTAGACGGTGAGGAATACCACACAGGTGTTCTATTAAAAAAAATTTTGACCTTGTAAATCTCAATCCCGTACATGATTATTATATTATGTGTAAAATCTTCAAAATTATATGAAAATTCTGTAATCCTTTTTTATCCCTCCAGCATGGCCCAGGAAGGCCGACTAGTCAGTGTAGAATGCCTCGGCTACGAGAAACGATACGATCCGGAAAAGCACTACGTTTACGCCCTACGGATCTACAGACAGGGACAGGCCACTCCGTTCGTACTGTACCGCTCCTACAAACACTTCACAGAATTGTATCAGAAGATCTGCTTACATTTCCCCTTGGCAAAGGTGCATAGGTAAGTCCCACCATCAAAATTTTATGTGTGATTAAAGTTACGTGATGATCGTCGATCCGTCTGTGGGTCATCTGAACATAGAAACAAAATAAACTGCTCAGGCACAGCAGTTGTGTAAAAGTTTTAAATTACATGTTTCTTGGTAAATTTTTCCTAGCCTTTTGCTAATCGTTATTATATTAAAATAATATAAAATTAGGTGATAACGATAAAGATATTTTATGATTGTACTGCTAATGCATTTTAGTTGATATTCTAATTACGTCAAATTATCTGAGTTAATCACTAAATTTCATTTATTACTTCCAATGAATGCTTATTGTGTTAACTTTTACTAATTTAATAGGTACTTAATATTACTTAAAAATAAAGTAATGCGTCCATATCATGTGAGCGTATATGAAAATATATTTATTTTCAAAATTGTATTGCAACTTAAAGATTATTATTTTATTTCATATCTAATACAATATTGATTCAACAACAAAAAATATGTCAAAATTTTGTTCCATCTCTTCTGTAGTTTTATCAGAGTCTCGTTTATGTTTTTTTTTTCTTTTTGATCGCATTTTCTGTAACAAACTGTATAAAAATAAGATTATTACTGTTTTCTTATTATTCCTTATCAACTAATTTACAGCATATTATCAACAATAAATCTCCGTTTCCTTTAAACTAATTAAATAACATGAAACTAATTTAATAAGTATGCTAATCATTTGATTAATTATATTAATATTTATTAAGCGTCACTGTTATCTTTGTTGTTACTCGTCGTCCCAAAATTGTAGTTCAAATCCATCACCAACTTTTTGGGTTTTGTGTCCGTACCGACAGTGGAAGATGCGGGCCGGCTTATTTGTTGTCGGTGCTGGCTTATGATGTCCCAACTGCCGGTGTCTACGGGCTTACTGAAACTCACATTATCGCTCTTATTCTCAGTACCCCGCGCAATTGGTCTCGGCACCTCAGAGTAAGGCGGAGGTCCGCTAGATTTACTTATCGAACTCTCTAATGTGTTAGTCTTATATGGCGGTGACAAAACGTTAGAAGTTTGCGACTGGGACTGCGACGGAAACCGTGGCGCCTGCTTCTTCTTATCATTCTTAGCGGCCTTCACTTTTGGCGCATCCTTTTTGGCCTTTCCCCTCAACTTATCCTGCCTCGCTTGTTCTTGAGCCTGTTTCTCTCGAGCTTTTTGTTCGGACAAGCGTTGCTTCTCTAATTTTTTCTGTTCTTTTTCTTGATTTTTAAGTTCTTTTCGACTTGGGGTTGGTGCCGGGGCGATGCGCTCGGGCTCCGGACCTCGCGGGTCTTGTGATATGGAAGGTGTACTGTTTCTTATATTCGGTATCGTTGTTTTGGGTTGCGTCAAATTGCTTGTGCTTTTGTTTGGCCGCAAGGACGGTATTGGCTCAGATGGTCTAGGTTTTTGTTGGTCTATTGAGCTGTAACCTAGAAAAGTTGGGTTATTAGCTTTGTATCAACAAATGTCTATTTGATAATTGAATGACTTTGTGCTTACCAAAGGAATCTTCTCTCTGCACTCTGTAGGCTCCGGTCACGTTAAGTTCTGGCGCCAGTTCATAATATTTTGGACTTTTTTTCCCTCCAAACACATTGAATGTAGCCTTAAATCCTCTGCCCATTGTGAGTCACCTGACGAAACCTGTATGTTTCAGTCTTAGTCAGCTGCATACAGTTCCCAAGTTTCAGTTTAAATGAACTGTGTAATTAAGGAAATTAATTGATTCAGATTTCTCTCACTTAAGACTTGAAATAACTTAATACATAATATTCACGAATAAAATGCAAATAATTTGAGCTATAACAAGCGGTTTCTACATCAGTGTTTGAATCGATACTCAGGCTAACAGATAAGATATAGATTGTTCCGCGGCTGACATGCTTCCAGTAATGACTGTAATCTTATCATTTACTAAAATTGTAAATAATTAATGAGAAACTAGAATTGTTGTTTAACATGATACTTAGACACAACTGATATTGGATTAGAGGGTTTCAAAATGTTGAAAGAAACACTTCAAGAGGTATTATTATAACACTTTCGTAGCCGACTAGTATGTAGCCGTTGAAATAACATTCAATATTTGTTTGGTAAATATACTCAATCCCAAGTAGGCTGTTGTATTGATTATTAGCACTTTGTTTAACTCGTGCCAAAGTATATTCATATCACATCAACTCAGTTTTATCAAGATTGATTTCTCGCGTAATGGATTTTTTACGGATTTTGTGAATTTTTGCGCTATATTTTTTTAAACGCATTTCACTTTTAGTTTTTAATAGTGAAATGCACTAAAAAAAATGCACTACTGCTTGGTAGGTATAGCGTTATTTTCATCGTTATACAACATAAAAAGTACTTTATACATTTCTGTTGACCGATGTTTACAAATCTGAAGTTGATTTCAGGAGCTGTTACAAATCTGAAGTTGATTTTGTGCCTATATGGCTAACATCAGAGTACACAAGATCTACCCCCATAACCGTACCTACATTATTTTGCGAATACTTTGATCTTGTATCTCAGGAAGTTGTTTTGCTTTTCAGTTTACCGTCCGGCCTTCACGTAGGTCGATCGAACATTCGTCAAGTGGCTGAGC
The DNA here is from genome assembly GCA_947359385.1 of Chesias legatella. Taxonomy (NCBI): domain Eukaryota; kingdom Metazoa; phylum Arthropoda; class Insecta; order Lepidoptera; family Geometridae; genus Chesias; species Chesias legatella. The sequence continues at coordinate 7,098,122 of OX375768.1, forward strand.
GACGCTTCGGTGACGTGCAAGCCTTTCTGACGTCACTGTTTAGTTTAGCGGATGAGATCGCGCACTCGGACCTCGTCTATACATTCTTCCATCCCCTACTGCGCGACCAACAGGACGTCGAACCGCAGAGGACAAGGGGAGGTATGACACGATAAGCTATTCTCCTACAGTTAACGCAAATCTTTTTGAGCCTTCTGTAGGCGTCATAGGGACGAGGAAATTGTGCACGCATACCGTGCACAGATTCGTATTTGGGCCTACGTTAAGAGCGCTCAAAAAGATTTGTAGGATTTATACTACTTTTCCAGGCGTTAGAGCTTGTGCCAACTTAGTCCGGGAAAGTATTGCCATCTCCCCTCTTTCAGCCAGCAAGCAGTAATGCGCACGCATTACTTTGTTTACCGTGTTGGTAGCTAGTGAAATTACAGGCACGTGAAACATTATTCCTCCGCGTTTCAATGTTACGAGCGTATTACAATGCGACCCGGTCTTCCCATAGCAGGGGAGGACTCGGCAGATGTTGCCGCTTAGCATCAGGTGGTTCTTGTTGCTCGATTAGTAACTTATTCACATTAAGTATTACCTCTCGTGAATGAAATCGTGTGAATGCGATACTGCTTTACCGCAGATATTATATGGTGGTATTACTTCTCCGGAACTTTGAACGTAATGTTGGTTCCACTGCTTGTTACGTTAAATTCTCTATTGTTGTTTTAGGTGAAACAGCAGAGCCCGAAAACAGCGGATCGGGATCGCTCAAACTGTCGGTTCAGTACGCAAGCGGTGTGCTGTCCGTTTTGATTCTTCATGCGCAGTCGCTGGCGCTCACACCACAGGGATTGCCGCCGAACCCTTATGTTAAGGTAATAAAGATCATTTTTGTATCTATTTCCATTTGATAGATCCGTGATTACTGTCAATATCTTGCAGTTTTCGTTATAATTGGAAGATATTACTTTGTAACATTTATAGGTCAACATATGCTTACTATTAGTCCCAATCACTAGAATCGTTGTGGGTAGTTAAGACTTAAGAATACCATACCAACGTTGATTCCTGCCATAAAACACATCCAGTTATAAAAATCACCTTCGTACAAGTAATCGATCTAAAATCTAAAAATTTTATATTGTTCCTGTGGAATTGTATAACTGTATTCGGAGGTGGGGCGTTGATGCTTGCGACACAGTTATATACTCCTGCAAGCATCATCGTGTCTGTATCTAAAGTGTACATTGTTATTATTCCAAATAAATAAAGTTTTTTTTTTTTTTTTTTATTATCTTCGAAAAGGAATCGGTAATTTTAACATACGCGTTAATATTATGTTAAAACGAGACTTATTGATGTGAATTGCCTCACAGATCAGTTGGTAGTAACCCTGCCTACTGCGCTGTAGGTCGTTGGTTCGATTCCATAGGTGTTTGTTCTGTGTCTGGGTGGTAATATGTATTATATGTATGTATTTACAAAAGAAAAGTATATAACTATTATATCAGTTGTCTGGTTCCCATGATACAAACTGTGCTTAGCTTACTCTGGGATTAGATGGCGCTGTGTGTATTATCTATGAATATTTATAGGTGTACCTGGTACCAGATCCGACTAAGGAAACAAAACGCAAAACGCGCGTTCTGAAGCGTAACTCTCACCCTTCATTCATGGAGATGCTGGAGTACCGGCTGCCGATAGAAGTTGTCCAGAGCAGGACCCTTCAGGCCACCGTGTGGAACTACGACTCCTTGCAGGAGAACCAGTTCCTGGGGGGAGTCAGCATCCCGCTCAGCTCGCTGCCACTCCGCCAGGAAACTGTAGCTTGGTATCCCTTAGAATATATACCCCGGTAGCTACCCGTTTCACCGTTTCAACCACGGATACACTTTTAGATCAATTTATTGGTGAAGAAAATAAAATCAAAAAGGAAATTCTATGAATTCTATGAAACATCAGACTGTGATTGAATGAATTATTATTTTATTATTGAATTTGTTTATTATTGAATGAATTTATTATTTTAAAATGAAATAATTAAATGTATCGTCTTATTTTTTATTATATTTTATCGGTCTTATTTTTAAGAGGCATTTTGTCTGGTTGGTTTATTTTGAATCTAATGAAATGTAAGAGTCGTCCAGAAAATATTGGACTTGCATGGAATGGGCACATTTACACTGTTGTAAATAAGATTTATTCGAAATTGATATTGCCCAAACCAGACTACACGATGTTGTGTGTTCGTCATTAACTGTTCTTTCTCGTTGCAGCTCCAAGTCGGTACATTTTTTCAAGGAATATTGTCCAATTTTGAATTTATTTTCTTCATTATATTATAACTATGTGATAGTATTTTGTACGGCTGTATTTATGTATCTAATGCTATGGTATTAGAGACTGTGGACATTACATTTGTGTTCCTGAAAGAATCAAGTGCCCTATAGAGCATTATAAGAACTGTTAATTCCTTAAATTAATCGTAATCAATTTGACTTTTATTTATATTGGGAATCAATTATTATAACTTTTATTAATATATTGTATTTATGAAATAATTGTTACACAATGTTTTATTGGCTTATAATTTTACAAAATTACATTAAAAAAATGTGAATTGCAATCAAATAGTAATAAGATTGAAAAAACATCAAATATGTATTGCAAGAATTCTGCGGGCACAGTATTGAAAATAATTATCATTCCGACAAAAGATATTCTACCATAATGTCATGCGACCGGAAATAAAATTAGGAAGTTAATCCATTGATGCTTTCTCGAGATGGTCGCACACATTTTGTACTCGGCTCCTAATACCACTGAGATTTGTTTCAGTCTGAAAATATATGAATGTTAATCATTTTAATGCGTGACGATAATCAGCTTGTTCTAATAACGAATAATTTCGATAATTATGCAAATCTCAACCTCGTTTGTCGGCCTATATAGTAACATTCCATAATAAATGTATTCATTTATAAGATTTATACTCTTCTATAAATTTGGCGTGGTGCTTTAATGCCTTATTTTATATTGAATGTATTAATTATTAGCGTTTGCTTTGTATACTGTTTGTTTAGATCTGATCGAATTTTTTGGTGAATATCTCGCTATTATTTCGATGTGTGTTATCGTGTACTTTATTTCTTTACATTTTGGACGCGGACTGCCGTATAATCGAGATTTACCGATGTTTAAAATTAAGTATTAATACGTATGAATACTTAATTTTAAACATCGGTAAGTCACTTATCGTATAAATCTGTATCGTGCACGGTACAGATTTAGCAATAAAACGTTTACTCATTTACATGAGACGAGCATAGGGATCAGTGGGGTGAAAATGGCGTTAGTGGCGATTGTTTGGAGTTTTACACCATTATGATTATTTGTTTGCATTCATTCAATTGACTGGATGGAAGGATCTGTAGGTATATTATGGAACCAGCATCATAAACTGACCAGTCTCGTGTTGATCACCTTTTTCTGTTACTATTCAAATGTGTGTGAATAAATATTTATTTATCATTATAATCAATTTCTATGGACAATGGTTGGTAGAAAATATATAATCAGTCGGTAGGGTGTTTCGTTTTTGGTTTGGTCTGTCTCAGCACATGTTTTAATTCAACAATAAACTTGACTATCAATTTATTATACTTTTGAAATTATTGAATCAAATGTATTAATATAATTGCTTCCAGAGTTGTCTCAATTTTAGAGTAAAACTCTTTTAGAGCTTACATAAAAAATATCAAATTTTCAGCATTATGTACATTAATATAAGATTTTATACAGACTTTATAAGCTTTACTATCTAAATCAATAAATATAGTCAGTTTTTTGTATCGTCATTATAAAATAAACTGCTCTCATATCGTTATACGTTTTTATTGCGTGTCAAATAACCATATCTTCGTCTGGTGCCGATTTTAATAAATAGTTGTTCGTTCCGTACTTTGTTTTCTCGAGGCCTCTTACGCCTAAGAAGTAAGGCAGCTTTGCAGTGGTCGGAAGGTAGTATACACCGGGTCGGGTGAAGTTTGTGTTCGGTCCGAGGACATTGGTCGTGGTTTGTTGTTCGTAGCAGTCGCCTTTACGCGCGTCCGCTACTGAACGGCATCTCACTGCGAGGAACTTGTCCGGGTACGCGAAGGACAGCATCCAGTAGATGGCGGCGCGCACGTGACTGCACAGTTGGAAGCATGGGAGTATGAAGTTGCTGATCATTGCATTTTGAAATTCACCTGGAAAACAATACAAATACAAAATCTTTATTTTCCACTACTACTTATGAAATACTTGTATTAGGATATTTCGCTCTTCTTTACATTGTAAATTTAATTATTAGGGTCTTAAGCAATAAACATATTATTATGTAAACAAACTACAGTTAGCGGTTAACATTCGCATAAACCAAAAACATCAGTGACATTATAGAGCTTCGAAACGACGATATTTACGATCCCATTGGCTAAGATAGCAGTCGCCTGAGAAGCAAGTTTCTGGTTTGATTTCTGCATAAGAGAAAATTTGGCTTTTAAAATCCGTACATAACATTCAAACCTGTTTCCTATTATACTTATTTATTATATTTATTATTTTTTTATCCTATTATATTTATTTATTTATTTTATTTTTTGTATTAAACCTGTTTCCTGTTTCTACTCATGCTTTTTATGCTTTTAAAATAATAGCTGTTTTAAAACATACTGTACATAATTTATCCGACTTGGGGCACTTTAACTTCTCAGAGCTTGCAGTTTCTAATCCCAAGACGCAAAGAATTTGTGTAGCATCAGGTCGATTATATTAACTGCTTTTGTAGCTGAAACTGAATTTCAGTAATCACGTTTTGAAACTGACCTCCATTGACGTAAAAGTCGACGTGTCCCATGCGGTTTGCGATACCGAAACCGTCGATATTGGTGTGCACCACGTCCACTGTCTCGGCTGCTTCCGGACTTAACCGTTCTTCTGGAGCCAGATTGCGGAAACACGGCCCCGCTGGATCCAGGGCTGAGGGGAATAAATCGAATATTTAGACGTAGGACATAACTGATTGTTTGATAACGAAGAAGACAAACATACACTAGGTAATTAAATGAAAAAAAAGCATTATTATAATTCAAAAAAATTCAATAAACAATTGTATGATTATTGCATAAATGCATCTAAAGGCTTTATAGCGTTAGTTTTTGAGAACAAAACTTAGTCTTGTGAACGAAGTATTTTATGAAAAACGATTCGTTAATTGCCATGCGAATGCGTCAAAAAACCTTAATGCAAATAATTGCAGTCTGATGAATAAGGCTGGCGCAAGGTTTGCAACGTTACCGGTGAGCCTAGCAGGTTTTTTTCCGGTCAACTGCCTGTACTTGACTGCGCCGTTGTATGCAATGTAGGCTCCTAAGCTTCCACCGCTGATTGTCAGCTTGTTGGGAGAGAGCCCTTTTTCAGTGAGTGCGGCCAGGAATTCCCCTAACAGATGACCCAGCGGCTTCGTGACACGTGCTGCTCTGCGAAAGATGTGTTTAAAATTGTTCACACCGTTTTATTATGTGAGGTTCTGTATGGTCTGGAAGGGAGATTAGTTTCAACTGTGCTGCTCAGCTGCGTTAGCATTGTCATTGTTTTGTGTGAGTGGAAAAACAAAATTATGCATGTTGCTGAAAGAATCAAGTCATAAATTTATTTTGATGAATATCACTACCGTCATCTAAGCATAAACATTATCCAAAAATAGACAAGGTTTTGATTTCAATAAATATGTAGTTAAAAAGATTTTTAGAGTTAAATCAATAAATTTATTATTTGAGACTATCTTATATTATATCATCAGTGATAGCTAATAAATAAATAAATTCTTTGGATGACTATGAAAATTGATTTATTGGAGTACTTGAATTTTTCCGTACGTCAGTGTATCTCTTTCCTCTTGATTAATTTCCAGCATAGTCGTAACTAGGAGCCTAAACATAATCTACTTACTTCATCTGACTGTATGCGGAACAAGTTTAGTAGCCTGCGGCTAGAATCTCCTAGATACGTGGCCACAACCGGAATTTTGAATTTAAATGTATCTGCCGTAATACCATGCAATTTCCTCTACGTGCCCTTGAAGTGTTAACGGTATGTAATTGGGTGTGCGTGCTAATTTGGCCACTAAAGAAGATTGCGTGAGAATTTCAAGATCTGTGTTATTACTATTTCGACAGCAACGATTCCCAGAATCGTTCAGGAGTAATGTTCTTTAATATTCAGCTTACACAGGGTATGTCCGCAGCAGAACCGGGAAAATCTCGACGATGATGACATTTTGGCCGCGAGAGAGGAACACGCTTGTCATGGAGCGAACGAGCGGCGAGAATGAGGCGTCCATATAACCGCTTATCACCACCTATTTATTTGAAATATTCTGTTAGTCTTCGTTTAGTAAATCTACACTTTTTTTTGCATCAGTAGAATCAGGTATACGTAGGTAAGTCCCAACGCGTATCGTGAGAAATCTGTGTGAAAAAGCGTGTTTTAAGAGCAATCTGATGAAAACAGAATGTTCAATCTCCACATGTCGCTAACCATTCAACGACAAGTATTTGTATTATGACTGGCATCATAGCTCAGTTGGTAGTAACGCTGCCATCTGCGCTGTAGGTCGTGGGTTCTATTTCCACCCAGGACAAACATTTGTGTGACGAACATAGGTGTTTGTTCTGTGTCTGGGTGTTAATATGTAATATATTATGTAGGTGTGTATTTCCTAAAAAGTATTATATCAGCTGTCTTGTTCCCATGATACAAGCTATGCTTAGCTTAATTTGGGGCTAGATGGCGCTGTGTGAAATGTCCACCAATATTATTATTATTTACATGTGTCCTCCTCTTCGTTAGGTTGATGTGTTTGGCTGCACAGTCAGCTCCCGCAGCGCTGAGTCTGCACTTCACCTCGCCCTGCTGCGCTTTACTGGAGTGCGGCTGGAGTACCACCACGTACAATGAACGCAGGGTTTCCGGTGAGAATGTCGTGCTGCGGTTCATTCCTGGACCTGCGTGAGTCAGTTTCTCGTTAAAGAACCCTTCAATTATGGCGATGGATCTTGGTGGAAGTTGGCTGTAAAATGCCAACATGTTTTTGCCAACATGTGATACATTTACGGAACGAGACGACGGCTCACCTGGTGTTAAGTGGTAGCCTCGGCCTTGTAACATGGTAACAACCGATGCAACTTGGGTCCTGACTTACCTAGTAAGGGAGGATCCAAGTTGCATCGTATGCACCCGTAACTCTGAGACCTGTAGGTGTGAAAAAAACTAGGTGTGTAGGAACAAAGTAACGCGAATGCGTTACTGCTTGGCGGCTAAAATGGTGGCAGTACTTCCCCGGACGAACTTGGCGTGAGTTCTACTGCTCTTAAAATATGTTGCCTCTTTCCATTTGCCCTGCCCATGGACCTTTTGCTGCCAACTTAAGAGATGTCAAGATCATTCACAGTAGATACGATACAAGTAGGTTTTACGATGAATAATGATCTAAAGTCTAATAGACCAGTTAAAAATCCTAGTTATTTCCAATTTTATTATATAATTCCTAGTTCCTAATAAGATTTTTGCTTGCGTCGTTTTGGAAAAAATACAAAGAATCAATTAAACTGCATATTGTTGTAATAAAATATTGAAGCTGATTCAACTGTTGTAAAATATACAGGGTTACAGGAAAAGTCGTGCTAGATCCGTTAAGGGCGTGGAGTACCCATCATTTCTAACTTATTTCACTATGAAACACCCTACCCTAAACTTAACCCTTTTCGAGATATTCGACTTTTAATTTTTTATTGAATAATGCCGATTTTTAGGCTACGAAATTTATTTTTGTTTATTTTGTGTATCTTATTATTATTATTATTGCATTTTTACATGTGTAATAAGATGCTTTAGGACATCAATCATTAAAATAGTGCATAAGTTAATTGAATAGACCGTAGTAGACAAGTGAAAGTAAAAAAATAAAAAATATATTAGCAAGCTTATTTTTCTCTAAGGGATATCTAAAAAAAATATTATGACACTTGTTCGGCAGATATTTTTTAAAATATCTACGTTTCATCAGCTATCTAACGAGGTATAATAATCTAGGGTTTTATTCAAATGCATTGGAAAAAAATTAGTTTCATAGGCGACAGTGGAGAAGAAAATTTATACTTAGCCCTAAAAAGTAAAATAAAACATTAGGTATGCATGAAATGTCATTTATTAAAGGTTTTCACACAACTTTTTCTTATTCTACAGTTCATGTTCAACATGGCCGCCTCTATTTCTGAAACATTGTCGCATCCTTCTACGGAGACCAGTCTTCACTACTCCAGTGGTCAACGTGGTCCTCATTTTATTTGCTGCATCCACAATCCTTTCTCTTAAGTCTTCCACAGACAAAACTGGATTCGGCTCGCTGTACACAAGACTTTTCATGCACCCCCATACATGAAAATCCATGGGAGTTAGGTCCGGACTTCTTGCTGGCCATGGCAACGGCCCACCTCGTCCTATCCATTTGTTTGGATAATTTGTGTCCAGCCAGTCTCTGACACTTCTCCTGAAATGGGCAGGGCAGCCATCGTGTTGGAACCACATGTCCCTGATCAGGTTGAGTGGCAGATCATCCAGCAAATCACTCAAGTCTGCTCTCAGGAAATTTTCGTAGCTTTCCCCATTTAGATTATCCGGGAGAAAGTAAGGTCCAATCAAATGATTAGAGATAATGCCCATCCACACATTCACGCTGAATCTTCGTTGGGACCCTTTCACTCTTTTCTTATTGGGATTCCTTAGTTCTTTTGGGGCCCAGTAATGGACGTTGTGATAGTTGGTTATGCCATCTTTATCAAATTTGGACTCATCCGTCCACAAGATATTTCTTAGAAAATCTGGGTCTTTCTCTACTTTTTTCCACGAAATGTAATACAAACCCTAGATTGTTAGACCTCGTTAGATAGCTGATGAAACGTAGATATTTTAAAAAATATCTGCCGAACAAGTGTCATAATATTTATTTTAGATATCCCTTAGAGAAAAATAAGCTTGCTAATATATTTTTTATTTTTTTACTTTCACTTGTCTACTACGGTCTATTCAATTAACTTATGCACTATTTTAATGATTGATGTCCTAAAGCATCTTATTACACATGTAAAAATGCAATAATAATAATAATAAGATACACAAAATAAACAAAAATAAATTTCGTAGCCTAAAAATCGGCATTATTCAATAAAAAATTAAAAGTCGAATATCTCGAAAAGGGTTAAGTTTAGGGTAGGGTGTTTCATAGTGAAATAAGTCAGAAATGATGGGTACTCCACGCCCTTAACGGATCTAGCACGACTTTTCCTGTAACCCTGTATAATAAAATAATAAATGAAGTCTCAAGTCACTCTCAAAATTCAAAAATACTAAAGTATTTTAACGAAATAAAATATTTGTTTTACGAGATGTCTAACATTGGGTGAGATCACGTCAAGGTTGGTGACCTGTCGTGTATCAAGTCGCACACGTAACCGTTTTATGAAGAATAGCCGGTTATATAAATATTGACATTTCGTCAGATACATCTTTCTATCTTTTTTGAAGTACTCAAATCCCAGTTAAAAAAATATAAGTTCCATGTAGGTACTTATATTTTTTTGCGCAATATAGTTGTAGGCCTCAAATGGCCATGACAGCGTTTGCGCGAGTTTTTGGTGAGAGCGAAGGGCTCTCAACCGGTAAACAATTAATTAAATACAACAGCACCATTTATGTATATCTATACTTGGCTTCAATAGGAAGAAAGGGAGAAGGTAAGCCCGGAGTGGGTGGATCGGCCGCCCGCGCCGGCGGGGTCGGTGCGAAGGATTTTAAGACAAAGATACGGAACGTGCAGATGGCCAACCTGGAACCTCTGCCCATAACAAAGCAAAACGACTCGTCCCCTACTCCCCTCTCGCGAAGTTGGAGTGCCTGTAATTTCACCGGAATGTAACGCGATTGAATTAGGTACTGTTTGTCGGCAGATAAACATAGGGTATGGTGACATGGCAGTACTTCCCCGGACGAACTTGTCACAAGTTCCACTGCCTGTAAAAAATTGCAGTGGTATTTCTTGTTTTGAAGATATGAATAACTCCGTATTTGCGGCTGTTATTTCGTCATGGGGGTCACTAAGAACGTGTCTTGCTCAGCGGTAAGAGCTTTTCCGGTGGGTCCAGTGAATAGTCGAGTAATTTCGGATGGGATTATACCGAATCATAATATCGATAGAGTTAGACTCAAATATCGCAGTGTCTAATAGACAATTTAAAAATTTTGGTAAAAGTACCTCAATCAACTTTCACCTTACCTAACCTTGCTTAAATATTTTAAATTATATAGCACGTGAAATATTCATTTAATTTAATTGCTTGGCAACACCGTTATAAAATAAAAAGTATATAAATTATTTATGGAGTACCTAATTTGTTTTTTAAATACACAATTTGCACAACGTGGTAACTGACAGAGTGTAGGAAGCAGATACCAAATACAACAATAGGTAGGTACTCACGATTTTTTAAACATAGTCGATTTGTTGGAAGTTAATATCAATTTAGTTAGATTCAATGTATACAAAATAAGTAATTCATCGACCCTTTGCTGTTATTATATTTAGGGATCACTCAAATCTGTTTCGAAATTTCATATTCTGATATAATCTTGCTTGCTCCAGTTAATGTATGCAGCTCAGCAAGTTTGTCTGCAAAAGTTTGCTGATACAAGAATATGTTTAAGAGCTGTTGTGCTACTTGCCGCTACCTCCCCTCCGGCACATGTGTTATGGTATACCATTATCTTCATGATCCAACCGCTGTTGATGAAACATACACCAATTCATCACCGTGCGTTAAGAATTTCCCAAAAAATCTATACATACATAGTACAGATTTTTGGTGAGTTATGTAATTTTAATAGTTTGTAAATCTTTTTTACATAAATGCACTACCATATCCTCACCATACAACGCAAAGGTTAGCTGGAAGAAAATGTTAATTAGCATTAAGTTCGCCTAATTGTTTTTCTGGTGCAAAAAAAAACTATCCATCTACTGTGGATATGATCCGTCCTCAAATCTCAAAATACACTGTTAAAGACTCACAGTCGGCCATCAGCCCTGCAGGACTCCCTGTGTCTTCAGCGCCCAAACAAAGTCCCCATAGCATCAACACGAGACACCCTCTCATTATCAACCACGATTACTTATACTTATATTATACTTATATATTATTTTCGTCTGTTTCACATAATACGAACGAGTGACCGACACGCGAGATATCTGTGGACTAACTACCATGATGTATTGAGTTTCCAGACAAGAAGGCCGTGTGTTGAATGCCAGTTAGATAAATTATACCGTGAACCTCCCAAGGTCACCGAAACTGCGTTTTTGATCAAATGGAGATTTATTCGTGAATAGTAATTATTTGTTCAATGTGCAGAGATTTACGTTACAAGTTGTCAGACAGATTTGTTCATTGTAGGTAATGATCGTGACTGCAGCCTTTTGAGTATTGTTCCCACAAGTTGTTCAGCTTTTAGTTACTACTGGTTTTATTCATCTATTTCGTGAAATACGTAGAATAACAGTAATTTCAGACGATGATTTAATATAAATTATTGGTATCGTTAAATTATTTTACTATATTCTTTTGTGTTATTTTTAAAACTTAGTGTTATAAATGACCAAAATTTAACTAGTAGGTACGTGATGAATAAACACTTCTCCTAGAAATAAAATAAAGACATGACAAAGTTCCAAATAAGTCCACTAGAATAAGTATTTTGCCGAAAAATAGTTTGATTAATAATAATAATAATTTAACATTAACATTGGTCATTTCACACAGCGCCATCTAGCCCCAAAATAAGCTAAGCATAGCTTGTATCATGGGAACCAAACAACTGATATAATTCTTTATATATATATATATATATGAATTATACATATATATATTATATAATTATAAATTATATAATATATATTATAGGTATATTGTGCATTTGTTTTTAATTTTTTGTTAGATTATTTTAGTTAAAGATCGTCATACAAATGTTTGTCCTGTGTGGAACTTGAACCCACGACCTACAGCGCAAAAGGCAGGGTTACTACCAACTAAGCTATGACGCCAGTCAAGTTAGAAACAGTTCTATTGTATGCGTTCTAAAGTAATAATAAATATTTGATAACATACCCAATTCAAAATGTTATCATGCAATAAATGCATATCGAACATATTTGCTCGAAATTAGTGAATTTATGATATTATGTAACCAAAATGTTGCATGACCCTGGACTCTTTAAATATAGCATATTCGGTTTGGCATTGTAAAACTTATTGAGCTTTACAATCAGGGTTCAGACATTTATTTGAATTTCTGAAACTCAAGTATCATATAAATTACATTAAACTGTCTGATGTTCATATTTGGCATTCAACTACGAATGTAAATTAAATAAATTTATTATATCATTATCTATGTTTCTCACATTTGTTTAACCTTTTATTTTAAAACAAATTTTTAAACATGCTTTTACCTATAGGTACAGTCGGAATATAAAGGTGGTTGGCACTTGGTTGAGACACACTGGAATGTCGGAGGGAGGTGGGGTCTTTTGCTACTAATTTGACGGTTTTGCGTAGGTATCTATGATATTTAGTAATTAAAAAAAAATTGACATTCACCATCTAATCTTAATTTAATTTAGAAATTGTATAGTTGGTGCAGATTATAACTAGAAAAACGTTTTGAGTCTCGGTTGATTCTTTTCATAACTTTAGTTTTATAACTTTATCCGTTCTCAATTATTTAATGAATTTTCAGCAAATTAACTTATAATTTAAATGACAATATTTTTTAATACATTTATTATCTATACATTTGTATGGCGCCATCTTTCGAGTACCAACGGAACTCTAAACACTTTTGAAATCAGTCCATCTGTTTGAGTGCTAGTAGCCACAGAAAGACAAGACACAGATCAAGACACATATCCACGTGTTTCATTTAATTCATTATGTATTCAATTATGTATATTAAAATAAAATGTATCGCGCCATCAACACAGCCGCTCCATCTCAATTATGTAATAGTAACGTAGAAATATGCATATATTATTTTCTTATGTATAAATATATATAGCTCAATTATATAGCTAAATTATTCAATGCAATAGTAACCAGCAAAGTTTCCATATTAAAAGCAAAGTTTAAAATCCTAATGGGACCGGTAAATCTTCCATGATCATATTTTCCAAGGTGAATAATTTTACCCTGAAAAAATCTTTATTTGATCTCACATAAATACATACTAAAAAGAGGAAACAAAATAGATTACAAGGATTAAATAAAAATGATATCGTACAAGTACACTTATTTGGTTTTATTGCCCTGGGAAAATTGACGTAACATGAGCTTATCGCAGTCATTTTGTGAATAATATAACTAGCAGTCTTGCAGGTAAATTAGTCGGTAAAACCTGCTGCCAGGACCACCTGCTCAATGACATTAAACCTAGAAGTCCGCGAAAGGGAAATGTGGCGAAAATCATGGTGGTAATTGATGTAATAATTTCTTATGTAACAGTGACCTACGAAGAATTCTTCGTTGATTTCTACCAACTAATGTATAGGTTGACACCGATGAACAAAAAATTATAATTACTTATTTCCAGTTAGAGCAAAATACATTGAAAAGATTACGACTAAGCACATGGATTATATGATACATACAACATTAAATAATTCATCATAATATTAATTTATACATATACATTCAACATCATAATCACGAACTCTGGGAAATGGTATATTACGTGTAAATTGTATCAAATTGAACCTACGCCATCGCAAAACAATAATCACATTGAATAATGCGCTTTCAAACGATTGTTCCAACATTTTTTCCAAGATTTGCAGAAAGGTAATTACAAACGCAGTGTATATGCACTTATAGTATTGTATAGTGTGGTGTGTGTTGATCGGAGATCGCCCGCACCGGTTCTGCCGGCGTCAGTGATCGCCAAGCCACCGCGCTGTTACACTCGCACAAATGCCCTGCGCATTTCGCAAATTTAAAAACAAGAACAGTGCTACCTAAAAATACTTGTTCTAAGCGGATTATTGGACAGTCGAACAAGTAGTTTTAAAAAGTGCAAAATGAACGAGTCCGCGCTGTATGATAGATGGCAGCGGTATAGGGAAGTGGTGAGATCATGGCTGGAGCACCCGGGTGTTGAGGATCAGCAAGTTGAAGGTCTGAATATGACGGAGCTCAAGATGGATCAGGCGTATATGATTGGTACAGCCGACAAGGACGTGGGAGTTTACAGCGTGTCCGACGATTGTTTTCGAGTAAGTGTTTTTTATTAAGAAAACTGTGGTCATAATAAATCTAAAGAGAAGGTAGTTTACTTACTTATTATATTCTCAGGGAATGCAAAAGACTCGAAACATATCCCGGCGTTCACATGTAACTACACTTTGTTTGAGTTGTAGGTACATACTGCTTCCTTTCGACTTTTTGCCTTCGTTTTGTGTCTGGTCCGTGTTGCCTTTGAAAGACGGACAGACAAAAAAAGCACGCCTTGATCTGTAACAGATACATATGTCTCGGTTTGACTTATTCCACTTAGGAGACGTAACAAATGGGCTTGTTGCTAGAATTTAATTTCCACGTCCAAATAAATCGACTACTTTATTCTTTATTGTACACAAAAAATATTATTGGGCTCAACCTATTGGGCAGAGATTGCAAACATTGGTTTAAGTGAATTTTTTTGGTGAAAGGAATACTATGAATAAAAAAAGGTTTTATACCTTCTTGTTACGCGAGATTCGTCCCCGTCAACCATTCACATGTTTACCTAAAGCTTAGGTAACACGCAATTCAGAGGAGTTCTAAAATATTAATATTATAATAGCGGCGCCCCGCGGTGTTACCCGCGGTGAATAAGTAATCACACGGGAACACTTTTCCGGGATCAAAGTAGACTATGTGTTAATCCAGGATATAAGCTATCTTGATACTCAATTTCATCAAAATCCATTCAGCTGTTTGAGCGTGAAAGATTAACAAACAGCCATACAAACTTTCACGTTTATAATATTATTAGGATAGTAGATTTCTTAAATAATCGCAATAAGTTTGCCATATATGTATGTACTTTCAAACGTAAGGTGCTTGTCTTCGTACACGACCGCCCCTAGGCCCTTTTATTTCGGAGCTACCCTCAAGATGCTAGACGTTGCCATCGATGGACATTTTATACTGCCATCGATCGACATTTTACTTTCCATCTTTTATCATTCACTTATCTATTTGAATATACTTTAAATATTTATGGGACGTATCTGAGTATGCCAAGGTTCATTGTGAAACACTTATGTAAGGTAATAATAACACGCCACCGACACTGCTGGACTAATGACATCTCTCTTCGTATAATAACTACACAGACTTCTATTCCTTTACTAATAAGTTTTTGAAAGTCAGATTAACTACATGCGTTCGCCTAGTTCAACTGTATTTGGCAATTGATTTGATGAGTTAGGATATTTTTTCATACACACTTTTAGTGAACGAGCAGATGGCCCACTGGGTGTTAATTGGTAACCTCTGCCCATAACAAGCAATTCCGAATTGGGTCCTCCTCTACTTAGGTACAAGACCCAAGTTTAGTAACTCTGAGATGTGAAGGTAGAATGTCTCTTGTGCCTTGTAAGTGCACCTGCATCACTGCCTGGTGACATAGATTGGTATGGTGGCACTAGAGGTACATCACCGGGCGACTTGACATGGGTTCTACTGCTATTAAAACTAAAAGTTATAACGATTGTTATACTGGTGTTATTTGTTATAAATATCTCGTAAAGTTTCCTATTAAAAAAATCGTAAAATCGCCAATCCATCATTGTTGCCGATCGTAAATAATATATATCTGAATGATTTACTGTGGAAAAAACGACGAAGAAGGCGTTGTTTTTACACAGTGGCAGTAATTAATCACATCCGTGCTTACTTACTGATATCGTACGCTTGTTTTTATCAATATATTGAAAACACAAATACTTGCAAGCTATTACAATGCTGTTGAAATTTCTACCTGTATGAAAAACGGATAATTGTTTTTTTATTTCGTTGGCTCATCATGTATTAGACCCATATACCTTCTGAACCTTCAAATAGTTGTGATATATACCTTTTATCTATCATTGTACGTAATGGCTGTTGATTAATAGTATCACGTTAAGAATTTGTTCTGGCAGCTCTCGACTTTCCGATCGTAAGTAAATGTAGGCAGCGCTTACATTTCCCACAGTCGTATTTCTAAAAGTCGTATTTTTTATTGTATCACACTGGAAATTAATTCTGTTAATGAGGTAAGGATTTCTGATTCATAAATTGAAACTGGTAAACGACGTTGATGGCATTGACCTCACATCGATGTGTCAAGGGGTTTTCCGGAAAAATAACGCACATTGCACATGCAAACATATGAACCGTACTACTAATTCTACGCGTTCGTAAAAAATATATAATCTGAAGCTATTCCATAATGAGAACGTGTTATTTCTTGAAGAAATAAAGTTGATGATATTGTTTCTTAAATCCTCTATTTATTGTCTTTTCAATAATTGACATATGCTTACGTTACCATTCAGATTTTCAATTAATTTGTTATATGTATCGTTTTTAGAATTGTAATGTGTTTTTTTCGAATAAATAAATAAAATAAAAATACGTTATGTCACACATATTTTAAAAAAATACGGTTTAAGTATGGGTATATCCCAAATTCAAAACATCGGCAAGAGTCTGCAAATAAAATCTTCGCGAAGATATGATATTAAAATGCGTTAAACCGAAAATTATCGTATTGGCAACGTGTTCAAAAAATTTTTACCGGATATTTCACTGTATGTAAGTAATGCATACATAGTCAATATCGTGCAGTAATTGCAAATCTGTGTCAAGTAGGCAAGCGTGCGTTGTACGCCGTTGAGCGGAGAAAATATGCCGCGACTCATTATTTAGCTGCTAATTGAGGAGATAGTGTTACGATAAATTATTTAACTTAGACATAAACCAGCTACTTTTTATTTACATTAATTATTTAACTGTAGGTATTCTTAAATTTTTTCATTGTAACTGCTTAATCTAATCAACCTGTACTACGGAAGAGCGTGGCTCTCTAACACCGGTATCTCCATACTTATAAGAAGGTTTTTTTTTTGTTCTTTTTTCATTGTTCCCGTTCTTCATTTAAAATCTGTAAATATAACTGTAAGCCTTATAGAAGGAACAAATATTCAATTATAGTGAGGACTAGCTGTGCCTGCGGCTTCTCTCGCGTTTGTTTCAGTTTGCGACTAAAAGAGTGAAATATCCACCAATATTAATTTTTATTTATTTACTAGCTGTTGCCCGCGACTTCATCCGCGTGGAATTCGGTTTTATCACGCACCCCTATTTTACCTCTCGGAAAAGTAGCCTAAGTAACTCCTTGTTACATCAGCTATCTGCCAGTGAAAGTTCCGTCAAAATGGGTCCAGCCATTTCAGATATGAGCCGTAACAAACAGACAGACAGACAAACAAAAATTGTAAATAATGTTGTTTTGTTATATGTACCGTGTATACATCCATATGCACTCAGTGTAAAGCGGTTATTTTAATATTACAAACACACACTCTAATATTATTTATTTATATAGATTTATTTATTACTATTATTATTATTATAACTTATTTTCATATTACCCCCGCAGTGTCCATTTGAGCTACAGAAGACGATAGCGGCCGGTGCAGAGGAATCATGGGTGATGAGCACAGCTCGACGCTCCACCTGGCGGGTCTACTCGGACCTCTCCGAGCAATACCTCACCGCAGGCAACACCACGTGAGTTATGCTCGTGATATAAGAAGCGACGCTTGCCTGCTCTTATCAAAAAAATCATACAATAAAAATTTACAAACCTCACAGCTCAGTTGGTATTAACATACGGCGCCATCTAGACCCAAACTAAGCATAGTTTGTACTATGGGAACCAGATAACTGATAGAATACATAATTTTTTTTTTTTGTAAATCCATACATATAATGCATATTGACACCCAGACACAGAACAAACATCTATATACGTCACACAAATGGTTGTCCTGGGTGGGAATCGAACCCACGACAGCGCAGAAGGCAGAGTTCCTACCAACTGAGCTGTGAGGCCAGTCAAATATGGACACAACGATCTTACTTAAAATAATAAATGTATGGTCTACAGAGGTCTATTGTGTCAGCTGAGGCCAAATGCTGGCGAGTTTGGCGTCTACCGACTGAACGTCAGTAATGAGGGATGCGACGTCCGCACTGTGAAAGAGCCAGTTGACATTTATATGCGTAAGTCTACATCAAAATTTTGATTGTATTCATGTCGTATGATCTATCTCTTATTATGCGCCCCGCGGTGAGTAAGTCAACCCACGGGACACTGCACTTTTCCGGGAGCAATGTAGCCTATGTGTTAATCCAGGATATAAGCTATCTTGACACCAAATTTCATCCAATTCCATTCAGCCGTTTGAGCCTGAAAGAGTAACAAACATCCATATATACAAACTTTCACGTTTATAATATTAGTATGATAGGCCAGTTCGTGAACAAGGGTAAGTACTCTTACTACGCACGCTTTGCAATTTGATATTGCTTGAGTGCCTTTATATATTACCGAAACAAAGTTTCTAATGTATTACCACAGTATAGCTACCTCTAAAAACTTTGGGAACAGAATAAAATGACGAATAAAACAGGTCAGAATCATTGTTAGCACAGGATTTCAACTTGTCACACAATTTAAATAATGTAGGATCATATAATGAAATCCTTGACATACAAACACAAATCACAATTTTATCCTCGTTCGATAGATATATCGGTTGCTTTCCTTGAATTGATAAGATGTTTACGAATCTTACGCTGAATAATCTTGAAAAAGACGATGAAGTTGTGCATTTACCTTGTTCAGATGTTTGACATTTAATTTAATAATTTATATTGAAACTGCCTTTTTTACGCATACAAAATTTGACTGCATACCACCTGATGTTAAGTGACTAGGTGCGCCACGCAACGCCTACATACCCACACAATAACCGACACACAACCGACTCTCAAGTAAGGCTACTGGAACATATCGTTAAGGGCTTGGAGGCAGAGTTTTCACTTAAAAAGTTGTGATATTGATACTGCATATAATAGTAGTAAAGAACTTATGTTCCTACCCTCACGTCGTAAAAGTTTAGTATAGTATTAATAGTTAGCAGTTACAGTAACTTAACCGTTACACAGATACGCTTAAAAGAAAATTTTTGTACAAACTCACTTACTACTGGCAATAAATTGATAAGATGTATCGGAGTAGTCACGCACCAAAAGGCGGAGAAAATTGTGAAAATCTGGCGTAACTAATACCGCGGTCGCGATGGGCCCAGGGAAAGTTGTATTACCAATGTCATAATCTTGTTTGATTGCTTTTTGCACACTGAGAGGAAAGTTATCGTCGCCTAATATAGAAACCTATACCTTGACGTTACATCCCTCAACACAGTAATGGCGTGCTACATTTTACCTTTGATGTTGCTTACTCGAGTGATCACTTCTTTTATGATACTAGCTGACCCGGCAAACGTTGTTTTGCCATAAATTAAAGTACTAATATCGCAATTAAAAATAGGAGTTGATGGTAGAATGGTGACAATTTAGGGTTGTATGTATTTTTTAATGCTGAATCATAAAAAAAAATGTTGGTTTGGACCGCCCTGATCACTTAGGGGTATGAAAAATAGTTTACGTCCTATTCTCAGACCTACCAAATACACTCAAAAAATTGCAAAAGCCGTTTCGGAGGAGTTTGGTTACAAACACTGTGACACGAGAATTTTATATATTAGATTTTACACATATGCAAACGTATAATGCACTTACGTTAGAATATACCTACTGTGTCAAAAAATAAGTATATACCTTTCATTATCTGTAATAGGACAGATCAGAGATCTTATCAGTCACCGAAAAGTGCCGTGAACTACAAGAATGCTTATCACGCATTTTGCAAGTGGGCTGAAGTGGGCGTCGGCGCCGGCGTCGCTCGGTTGTTGGCCCGGGTCCTTTGTTCGAAGCTATTTGTCTTGATGAGCACCATCCGCAAGACGACCCAGAAACGAAGGTCTTCGGGCCGGAGACATGTTGAATGCAGTAATTCAATTCATGTGAGACTTACCTTAAATTGAATGATTGGGATCGACTTCTTTTGTTTCATAGTTAAACGAATCATTACACATACATACGAAATATGTTGCTATTTTTTACATTTTCTTTATTATAAATAACGCTTTCATTGAAATATATATGTACATATATCAAATAGATACGTCAAAGATAATTTATTTAGAGTCTGTTAAGTCTATAACTTGATTGTGAAGCGATTTTCATTACATCTAATATTAGGTACATATTAAATCATGCATTCCCGAACAATTTTGTTGTATCTCCCATATACAGTGTAAAAGAGATCCCAAAAAGCCATTCTCTCGTGGTACACTCGTCCTTCAACTCGAAGATTTTCGTCAATCACCATAGTTGGCCGGGTAGTTTTGGTCACAGCCGGCCACCTTAATGGCAGTAATTCGCTTGTTTTAGGCGTTGGATTCCTGTTAAAGACAAAAAATAATATATTTGAACTAGAAACATCACCTAAATATAATATGAATAGCTACTTTAGTACTGTTAAAATCGTACAGTAACTTACCCGTATTTAATGAAATTGGTCCACAAGTAAGACATACGGTCTATAATTAACTGATCTTCAGCAGTCTTCTGTTCGTTAGACAGTTCAAATAGATAGTTTAGTTCAGCGGAATGCCCAGCTCCATCGACTTCTGTGTTACTAAAGTAACTAAACAAATATTCGTAAACAGCCCCAACGTTCTCATTGAGCAGCTGGTCGATCATTCTTTGTGTTGGATGATTAAAGTCAAAGTCAGACTCGAAATCTTCTAATTGAGAGGCTACGGCCGCAGATATCGGTTCATCGCCAATATAGAAATGTTTCACAGTCTTGGCAGCATTTTGGACCTCAGCTTCGTCCAAATTGAAATTATTCTTCAGTTTCACATAAAAAGGATCACTTTCGTAGTAATCATTAATGAGTGAATCACGCTCCTTGTCAGTATAACCAATGAGAACAGGTGTGTTATGGACTTTTTTCTCATTAGTCAATCCGTAGGGATCACTTTCAACAAAATTTGAAATTCCACTAAGAGATCGCTCTTTGCACGGCTTGAGATTCAAATTCAAATCCATTGCAGCTGCAGCGACTAGATTATGATCAGTTTTGATGAGATAGTCCAGAGCCTCCTCAGAATCAGTTGCGTTAAGTCCTAAATATTCGGCTAGTTTAATAGCAGCATCTTCGTCGCCATTCACAAACATGCCTTCAGTCTGCGGCGTGCCACTTTCTATGATCACTTTGTGAAACAGTTTGTCTTTCTTTGAATATAAATGTAATATGACGGATGTCGCCCCGGCGTCTTGGCCTGCGATAGTAACGTTGTATGGATTTCCACCAAATGACGCAATATTTTGTCTCACCCACTGTAGCGCTTCAAACTGGTCTTTTAAACCTTGATTTCCAGGTAACGATGGTATGCCAAGGCACAAGAACCCATAAGGTCCTAAACGGTAATTGATTGTGACGACTACGACTCCGTGACGTACTATGTTTCGGACTCCACTATACTCTCCAGCACTGCCGCTGTTGAAATCGCCGCCGTGAATCCAAAACAAAACTGGCAAAGGACTTTTAGAGCTAGCCGAACTTGGTACGAAAATATTTAGCATGAGGCAGTCGACGGAAGTCTTATCATCGGATGACGTCTGAGGGCATTTTAGTGAACCATCGACAGCATTGTGGACTATTTCACTGAATAGAGTCGGTTTCTGTGAAGGCTGAAAGAAAATAATTCGATTGAAGATAATTGTTTAATTAAATATTTTTATATTTCATTAAGTACATTTCATAAGTAATCAACTTCGATAAAATGCAAGCATTGACCTTTTTATTATCATCCAATAGCATTGAACTAGGAGTGCAATAAACACTGCAAACGTATAAAATGTAAGAAAACAATTTAATCAATAATTTTATGTTCTACTTACCCCAAACGGGTCCTCAGGATTTACTCGAGCGTAGGGTACTCCTAGAAACATTGAGTAATCGCCATCTGTGGCTTTTTGTCCCTTCACAAGGCCCTGACCACTGATGAGGACTAGGGGATCTACCCTGACTTCAGCAGCATACGTGCAACTAATCAGAAAAGTAAAAAATATTGCCCCTCTCATTTTTGGTCTATATCTCCTTTCGGACTAAAACTCAAAATGCTCACTGCAACCTTTTACATTTTGAGATAAGTTTTATCTGAACATTTCTAGAAGATTGGAGATCATAGTTATCTTTGAGTTTTCACGTAACAATAGATATTTCATCTTGAATTCCAATGAGATTAAAGAACACTTATGTATTTATTTTGATGATATCAACATAATCATTGAAATGTTTCAACTCAAACAAGAATTTAACTATGAACATTTTGATGAATATTGAATATAATTTACTGAAATATTGTTGCGTTTCGGTCGCAAATGAATTCTTCTATGGGACCAATCTGAAAGTATATCCTTTCAAATTAAAAAGAAGTTTCTAAATCAGGAGAAAAGAAAGGAGGAAATGAGGTAGCAATCATTAAAAAAAAATACAATCGAATTGATAACCTCCTCCTTTTGAAGTCGGTTGAAAACACTTCTTCTGGTTAAACATTACGACTAAAGCACTCTAGTGTATCTGGAGCACCTTACCTACCCCTGAGTACAGTCAAGAATTCTGACTAGGTATTCATTGCTGTTGTTAAAGAAGAAGTTACTATCCATTCCATTAATTTTAAAGCAAACGTGAAAACGGATTTAAATACTAGTATTCTTTCAGCATTGTTACTTCTTCTGGGCCTTCTACTCACAGTATGGATTCTGTACGGGATAATAAAACTGATCATGTCACGGGTGAGAAGAACTGGCAAACTACGCTATGGGGACAAGGAGCTGGCCATACAACAGAGGCTCCGAGCACTCGATACATTCAGAGGGTGAGTGTTTACCATATGCTCAGTATGTTTTGGTAATTCTTGTACTCTCATAGAATCATACGGGTCTCGGTGCATGACTTTAGGTGCATTACCGAAATACAATCCCATACCCAATTATAATTTACCTTCCGTGGTTCTCTTCAGATCCAATCCACAGGATTCTTATATTTTTTTATAAAAGTAGCCTGTGTCACTTATAAACTATCGTATATCTATGCAATTAATCACGTCAATCCGTTGGTTCGTCGCCTCGCGAAATAATGATGGACTAACAAACACACTTTCGAATTTATAATGTTAGCAAAATAATCTTATCACTCATAGCAAAAAGGAGACTGGTATTTTTTAATACATTTGATAAATCAATACTTTCTAGCTGTTACGGATGCTGTTGTTTATCTACGTGGTTTAGTTCCTACGCGGCTCCTTCCCACCTGGACCCATAAATTTAAACCACGAAGCCGAATTGAAAATAAACCATCTACCTACGTTATGTGGTTTTAGGATTTTAAAGCTTATTCAACCACGAATCGTGAGTTTCTTGGCAAAAAAACTTTCTTACCCATACTTTTTTACACTTTCTATCCATCTTTCCATGGTCAATGAAACCTGTTGCAGTATATTCATGTTTTTATTAGGATCGCAATAGTGTTCATGATATTCGTGAACGACGGCGCGGGCGGGTACTGGTGGCTGGAGCACGCCACCTGGAACGGCCTGGTGGCCGGCGACTTGGTGTTCCCCGCGTTCCTCTGGATCATGGGCGTTTGCGTTCCTCTGTCTGTCAAGAGTGCATTCGCCAAGGGAGTGCCCAGGTGGAAGATCCTGCTGCATATTGTCAGGGTGAGTTTATCTGTTATACACGCCAGCGGGTATTTAAGGCTATAGGTGGAATAGCCTGGTGCTACCTGCTTTTTACATTAGGTATACCTACTCGAAAGTGTATTTGTGTGCCTCTGTCTGTGGAGAGTGCTTTCGTCAAACGAGTGGCCAGGTGGAAGAACTTACTTCATATCGTCAGGCTGAGTTTATTTTGTCTGG
This sequence comes from Chesias legatella, assembly GCA_947359385.1. NCBI lineage: Eukaryota > Metazoa > Arthropoda > Insecta > Lepidoptera > Geometridae > Chesias > Chesias legatella. Next base: position 7,122,408 of record OX375768.1, read on the forward strand.
TTTTGTTGACTGGTCTTGGAAATAAATGAATATTGGTAGACGTTTCACACTGTGTCGTCTAGCCCCAAATTAAGCATAGCTTGTATTATGGGTACCAGACACTAATAGAATACATATATACTATTTTGTAAATACATAAATACATACATAATCATAAAATATATAATAAACACCCAGACACAGAAAAAACAAATATATGGCACACAAATGTTTGACCTGGGTGGGATAGTCCAGTCAAATTACGAAATAAATAAACATGAGCGAACCCAGTTTGGGGATTTTGAGGATCGATAGGGGGGGGGGGGGGGTGTATTCTGAGCATAAATTCCAATTTGAGGGGTTGTACTGAGGTCAGCTCAAAGTCATTTCGATGGAAACGCGTTTAATTCGATATCTCGAGAATGGTTAGTGTTAGGCAAAAAATTGTACAGACCTTTTCTCTTCCAAATTAAATTTACTAACTTTTTATCTAAAAAAAATTTTTATAACTTTTATATGTTTCGACTTATTACTCCCGCAACAAATTTTACTTTTTTTTCAATTTTTCGTCGTTTTCTCCCCAACCATTCAATTTTATTGGATTTTACCGATCATCAAAGTGTAGATCTTTTAATTATGAACAATTTTGTTCTTAAACTTTTTTCTGTAATGCCAATACCTTCGTAGTTATATATTACTTTACCGAGCGAAATCCGCGCCACTGTCGCAATATAAAAAGGTCAATCGATTAAACTATTTTAAATTGGGTATTTAATTTGGGTAAATTTTTGGGTTAATTTGGGTAAGAAGTAAATTAACAATTAAAACTGTTTTACACATTTATTGATAAAAAAATAGGTTATAAAATTCGGAAAGTTAAGCACCCGAGGTATAAAAGTCGAGGGCAAATGTTCCTTACTCGCACTAATACACGCAACAGTGTGTCTGTGGATACACGTTGCGACAATGGCGCGGATTTCGCTCGGTAAAGTAATATATAACTACGAAGGTATTGGCATTACAGAAAAAAGTTTAAGAACAAAATTGTTCATAATTAAAAGATCTACACTTTGATGATCGGTAAAATCCAATAAAATTGAATGGTTGGGGAGAAAACGACGAAAAATAGAAAAAAAAAGTAAAATTTTTGCCTTGCGGGAGTAATAAGTTGAAAAATATTAAAGTTATAAAAAAAAAGTTTTAGATAAAAAAGTTAGTAAATTTAATTTGGAAGAGAAAAGATCTCTACAATTTTTTGCCTAACACTGATCATTCTCGAGATATCGAATTAAACGCGTTTCCATCGAAATGACCTTGAGCTGACCTCAGTACAACCCCTCAAATTGGAATTTATGCTCAGAATACACCCCCTTATCGATCCTCAAAATCTCCAAACTGTGTTCGCTCATGTTTATTTAACCCGTTTTAGCCGTAATTTGACTGGACTAGGAATCGAACCCACGAAGCAAAGCGCAGAAGGCAGTTACTAATAACTGCTACTACTAATAGCTGTGAGGTCAGACAAAAAAGGCATCGCGGTCAGCGACCTGGTGCTCTCCGTTTTTTCTACAACCATATTGCAGTTGTCTGCGTATAAACAAAGAAATCACTATAGAAAATGAGCGATACCCTAGTAGTTCAAATCCAATATCCAATATTCAGCTTTTAGACAGACAGTTTTTCTTACATTACGGAGTTCGCGCGACCTTCGCGTTCTTACCTTCGTTTTTAGATTAAACAGTATTGTATTAATTTTCTAATTGCAGTTCCATAGGTTGTTGATATAAACTCTTTTTAAGAAAAATACTCGCTTATAATATATTTGGCTTGAAGTATCTTGCATATTTAAGAGAGTAAGGCAATTATGGGGCATCCTGTTTAAGGTATAAACTCCCCGGGATATTTATTATTCCGGTTTTGTGGTTCTGTCCGTGGTAGTTACCTGTTCTTTGCGTGTCATGAGAGCGTGGTGGTCTAGTGGTACTGATCCCGAATTTCAATCCAGAGGTCGCAGGTTCAAATCCCGACGTACACCTATGAGTTTTTCGATTGAAAGATTTATGTGCGCAATACCACGTTCTCAAAACGGTGAAGGAAAACATCGTGAGGAAACCGACATATCCTAGAATTAAAAATTCGAAGACATGTGTCAAGTGCAGGAAAGGAGCCTCTTTGAGACGCACTTAAAATCCTTTCACCACACTGTTTCGAGAGAACCAGTGACTCGAATAATAGTAGTATTGCGTGTCATAACATACACTTTGTTGGTCCGAAACTAAACCGGCATTCACGCCGGCCATTATTCAACGCCGTCTCTTCTTATCTCGGTGTTTGACAAATTATTGTTCATGCATCAAAATGAGACGGTCATTCCCTTTCGCTTTTTGAGTGAAAGCGCTATTTACATTCCAACTGTGAAATGTTAAATTGATTAATAGATTAATACAATATTATTATCCAACAATATATATATTCCGACGAGTGATTTTTTTGTTATGCTCACAGCGTAGCATGTCTAGCTCAGGTGAAATAACGCTCAGGGTTGTCATCACTTAGATGTGTTATCATCAGAGACACCATTGAGTGACCCTTCGCGCTTGCGCTTCGTGTGGGCATGTTAAATTGTCTGTCCCAGCTTAGTCAATAACGTTGGTAGCCTTTCGGGTGGTCAAACGGTAACCAAAAGGGTTTCCTTCATCTTACGAATTCGGTTGCTAGCAAGTTAATTATTTTCTTTGCCCTAAACTAAAAAAAACCCAAGCTATGAGGACTTATAGACCAGCTATCACTGGAACCAATGAAGGCCGTCGTTGCATTTCAAAATCATTCGCAGGTACATAACGATCATTATGCAAGTACTGTTACAGTGCCTTATAGGTTCGTAATTACGTAAGAAATGAGCAAGAAGACAGGTTCTGAAGCTTGCAGGAGGTATCTTAACGGGTTGGTAACCTTTATAGAGCTTTATTATGTAAAAGTGTGCTGTAAGTCGTGATTGTTGATTTTATCTTCTGAAAAAGTTACAGCTTGTTTGTCATGTTAACTAGTACACATTATTTACACAATTAAATCTAAATTTAGCATCATAATCTGTCAAATATTTATGTTTAAGTAACGAACGATATTCATTCGCGATTCTATTATTTCCTGCAAGTGAAAAAATACCTATCAGTTTGCGCCTATTTAATGATTTAAGCTGATGTTCAGCGTATGATGATGAAACAAAAACTTAGCTACAGGAACTCAACTGAATAATCATGATGTCCAGTAGTTCGTATCCATTCATAGGTTGCCTGTAAGAGATCGCTATGTTGAAGATAAGACCACATATTTTGAACTTTAATATGTTTTGTTATCGATCGTTGTCATCTTAGATTGATCAGTATCAAAGTTTCATCATCCATATACAACTGAATTCATCTAACTGACCCCCGACGAAAAAGAAGTTTGTTATAAGTTTGTAGTATGTGTCTGTGTAATCTATCTGTGGCTTCATAGCTCCAATTTTGCTTAAGTTTTTCCCTAGAAGAGAAACATTAATTGAAATATTCCATCATTTATGTATTTTAGTCGCTGTTTAGGTACATAGTTTGCGGTGTTTTGTTTTAAGACAAAAGAGTGATGTCATTCAAAATTAAATTAAAAGTTGTTGTCCATCACCTTGGTGATGTCCATTTAGATTATAATAAGAAGAATAAGATGCATACATGGAAGAAACATATGAATTCATTTCATGTAGTTTCCGCGTTGTTTATGCCAATAGAAATTAACATTCCTTCCCACAACCTCATTGAGATATCACAGATGATGAAATCAAGCATACCACTCCGTGACAATTGTAATTCATCGCACGCAATACGTTCACTTTCAATACAGCTTCCGTGTCTCGATTGGGATTCAAAGTTCGATACGATCTTTCGAAATGCGCCGCTACTTGACTGCCATATTAGTTTTTGCGGCATATTTCCTTGGAAATTCTCAAGCGTGCGTGCCGGTGCAACATTTAAATCTCTCCTCGTCGGAAATAATCACTTCGTCTGACTAGCTGGTCCAGACATCATGCACTTCAAAGCGAGTTGATTTAACGTAATCATACAAATATTTTAAAGGCGTAAGTTTGCATGATAATGTTTTTTACTACTTCACTCTCAAACGGCTGAACGGATATTATGAATGAAATTTTGTGCTAGGATAGCTTATACCCTGGATAACACATACTTTTGATCTCGGAAAACTGTAGATTCCCGGGGGACTTATTCACAGCGGGTAACACCGCGGGGCGCAGCTAATGTGATTATATTAATTAAAATGATATTTCGGCTTTTTGAACCTGGTCCTGTTCTAGGTCTATAAAACTATAGATATTTTCCAAATAACAGATAATACCTACTAACTTTATTATAAATTGTTAAGGAATTCGAAGATCAGGCTTGAAAACGACACTTAAGGATCTTAAAAAATACAAGTACCTTCCACTCAATTGAAATAACGCGTGAATCAGCCAGCAAACTATTTTAGACACAAATATAACGGTATAGAAAAAAATAACGCAGTAAAGAAATCTATAATAGAGATCGACAGTAAAGAAATGATCTGTGCTGAATGAATCATGAGTTGTTACACTGACCTAGTGGTTGTCTGATCGAGTTTGTATAAGCACCATTACTGAGCCTTCAATCATTATTTAAATAATACCCACCTGTAACTTTATATTTATATACGTTTTTATAATAAGCAGAACTTATGCCAAGTGGGAAATGTGGGAAATGACCACTAATGAAAAAAGTAATGATTTTGATGAATTTGTTTTCCAGCGTTCATTCATGATGTTCCTTCTGGGAATGTCCCTGAACACGATCTACGGCTCGAACATGTTGCACGAGTTGCGCATCTTCGGCGTGCTGCAGAGACTCGCCGTGGCGTACCTGGTAGCCGCCGGCTTCTACGCACTCACAGCGCCCAAGTACTACACCGCTCCTAGGGTGAGACTTCAGCCAGAAAGACAGCGAGCAGATGGCTTTAGCAATGAATAACAACAGATTACTCTAGAATAGATCTCATAACCATTTAGCCACTGTTTTAAATTTTATTAGTTTCCTTTGTTGTATACAAGCCCTTAGAATTATTTTCATATTCAGTTTCATATGTAGTGTGTATCACTTGTCGCATGCACACACACATGTGCCTCAGAAAACCAGCGCTGAAGCAGCCACACCGCTGATACAACACATGCTGAGAGCCTTTTGCTGTTACAAGCCACTTTTTATTTTATTTGTAATGTAACACCAAATAAATACTTTTCTTTCTTTCTTCAATACGACTCAGATCTTTCCTACGGAAGGACGAATCTGAAAATATTAGTCTTAACGTCTTTTGTACCTGTATTTTCAGCGGCACCCTCAGAAAAGCATGGCATTACTGCTTGGGAATTTATTCCTAGCAGATTTTGCAGCTTCATTCCAGCCTCTTCATGTAACATTGCATGTTTATAATATTAGTGGAACATAACATTTGGCGCGCGTGACGTTGCAGGGTGCTTGCGGACAGGCGTTAAAGGACGTGGTATCGTGCGCGTGGTGCTGGGCGCTGGCCGCGCTGCTGATGGCCGCTCACACGGTCATCACCTTCGTGGTGCATCATCCCGATTGCCCGCCGTCAGTCATTTCATCATAATTACAACAGAACATTTTATTCATTAACTAGCTGTTGCCCTCGACTTCGTCCGCGTGGAGTTCGGTTTTATCAATTAATAAATAAATAATATATATATAATAAATAAATGTGTGTAAACAAAATAAATAAATGTTGGTGGACATTTCACACACCACCATCTAGCCCCAAAGAAACAAAGCATAGCTTGTATCACGGGAACCAGACAACTGATAGAATGCATATATTCTTTTTTGTATATACATTTTAACACCCAGACACAGAACAAACACCGAACACCGTTCGTGGGTGGGAATCGAACCACGACCTACAGCGCAGAAGGCAGGGTTACTACCAACTGAACTGAGGCCAGTGAATACTGTATATGTATATTATTTAAGAGCAGTAGAACTCTCGGCAACTTCCTCCGGGGAAGTACTGCCACCATGCCCATTTCTGCCTCCAAGCAGTAATGCGTTCGCGTTACTGTGTTCTGTTTTGAAAGGTGTGCCGGTGAAATTACAGCCACATGAGACATTCTACCTACACCAGAGTTAGGGGGCATACGATGCGACTTGGGTCTTGTCGTACCTAGTAGGGGTGGACCCAAGTCGCATCGGTTGTTATGGGTCGAGGTTACCTACCACTTAACACCAGGTGGGCCGTCGGCTCGTTCCTTTTTTTATTACATAAAAAAATATATGTATAATGTGTTCTTTGTTCAGCGGTTACCTCGGGCCTGGGGGCAAACATGACGACTGGGTGGCGCCCGAGTGCGGCGGCGGCGCGGCCGGATACATCGACCGGCTGCTGGTCGGCGACTCGCACTTGTACCAGCACAGCGACGCGCGCCGTGTGTACGGAGGGGCCGCCACCGACCCCGAGGGACTCTTGGGTACGTACTAGTACCATGCACCACACCCTTTCTTGGTCCAATTACGTCCGTACGAAGCGCTTTGCTTCCACTTTCATAATGCGGACAGCCCAAGGGTGGAACTCTTGTCTGCGTCTGTATTTCCCGAGAACTATAATCTGGAGGTTTTCAAGAGGAGAGTGAATAGGTATCTTCTAGGCAAGCGTGCTACATCGTAGACCGCATCGTCACTTAACATCAGGTGAGATTGTGGTCAAATGTGAGCATATCGCAAATAAAAATAAAAAAACAATTTAACCATGTAGATGGAAGCAGCTCAAAAAGCTTGAGATTTTTCCAAACAGAGTAGTCATCTAGTAATGCGCTGACAGGTAAGATATCTCAAGGACAAATAGCCACAGAGCGCTTGCAATTTCTTCTTTTACGAGCGGTAGAACTCACGCCAAGTTCGTACGGTGAAGGGCGATGCCCCCATGCCCATTCCTGCCGCCAAGGAGTGACACATTCGCGTTACTGTGTTCCGGTTTGAAAGTTGCGATTGCCGGTGAAATTACAGGCACATGGCACATTCCACCCACACGTCTCCGAGTTACGGGCGCATAAGACGCGACTTCGGTTGTCGTACCTAGTAGGGGAGGACCCAAGTCGCATCGCTTGTTATGGGCCGAGGTTACCACTTAAGGCCAGGTGGGCCGTCGGCTCGTTCAGTCACTGTATAACCCAAGACACTCAGGGCGACTCAAGGACTATTCTATTCTATTCTATTCGAGTCACTGTTCCTGTCGAACTAGTGTGGTGAAAGGATATTAAGTGCGCCGCAAAGAGGCTCCTTTCGTGCACTTGTCACATATCTTCAAATTTTTAGTTCTAGGACATGTCGGTTTCCTCACGACGTTTTCTTTCACCGTTTTGAGCACATAAATATTTCAATCGAACACCTCATAGGTGCACGTCAGGATTTGAACCGGCGACCTCCGGATCGAATCTCGGGGTCAATACCACTAGACCAACACGCTCTCAGGGACCGATAAACCGTTAATGTTTGACGACAGAGAGGAAACAGTAGGTGCGCAGTCGAATGAGTAAATCATTAATATTGGTATAGTCCTGCTAGCATTTAAAAGAGCTTGTTTGATCCCGCCAGGCTGCCTCACTTCGGCCGTGCAAGCGCTGCTCGGGGTGCAGGCCGGCGCCACGGTGCTGCTGCAGCGCTCGCACAAGTCTCGCATTTCCCGGTGGCTCGCGTGGGCGCTGGTGTTCGCGCTGGCCGGCGCGTTGCTGGCCGGCTTCTCGCGCGACCACGGCGTTTTGCCCATCAACAAGAACCTGTGGTGAGCTAAACTAACATCAATCTATGCAAGTGTCGCTCGGAATGCGTGTCAAAGTCAAAGTCAAAACTTTATTTCCTATAGAAATGGCTTGGAAACGTAAATAATATTCAAAGCATAAGGTCACGTACTTATCGGTAAGTTTGACGCCTGTTCAAACCCTATCTGACCCTCCATGAGGAGAATAGACGAGAAACCCCTAAAGGAGGGCTGCCTTTTTTTTCGCAAGCACGATCCTTGTAATCCAACACCAACACCATTTATATACAGTTCTGATGACAAATTTGGGCAAAGTTGGCAAAACAGTACCTATGTAGGAGACGACAGGAAGACAACATTAGGTACTTTGGCCGTTTACTTCATTCTTCTCAACTTCAAGAGCTGCTAGGGGAACTGTCAGACCTAAAACTGTAACGTGATACTCATCTTTATTTCCAGGTCAGTGTCGTTTGTCCTAGTCACGTCAGCATGCTGCCTCGTGCTGCTGAGCTTCTGCTACACGCTGACGGACGCCTGGCGGATATGGAACGGCGGCCCGTTCAGGGCTCCAGGACTGAACGCGATAGCTCTGTACGTGGGGCATTGTCTGTGCGCCCACCTGTTCCCTTTCCACTGGCGGGTGCCAAATATGCGCACGCACACGCTCAGTCTTATAGAAGCGGTGTGGGGCACTGCGCTCTGGGTCGTCATAGCCCACGTTATGGCGAAGAAGAAGGTTTACATTACTCTGTAAGTCGAGCTGACTAGCACTGCACTTTGGGTCATAATAGCTCATGAGAATATGTTATTATATTACTGTGTAGGACCCACTGTGTGCAATCAGCGACCAACAACGTGCCTTCTTCATTTACTTAGAGTCGAGCTAATGGCTAGAATAGAATAGGAAAGAATTGATCGACTCTGACTACAGAATAGGCGAAGGTAGTTTAGTTAGATATTTTGCAAATTACCTTCATTTCAGGACTTGAAACACAGTTATAGATTCTTGTGAAGCGCTCACGGAAGATTTATATAACATAATGCTAACTTTGAAATGGTACTATAGTAAAACATGTATAAAATAAAAGCATGATTTGCAAAGGGCCGCCTATCGACTGGCAGCTTGTGAAATTGTAAAAGACTGAGCAAGCCAATATTTATGGCACTCAAATTTTTTGACAAGAAATATTTAAAATTAAAGAAAATTTTTTGTTTTGAAATTGCTGAGATTATTATATAAGTAAGCATCGATGTTGGGTCAAATTCTTGAAACGCCTGCCATTATTAAGTTTTTTTGTAAAGAGACTATGTAACTAGGATTTAAGTTTTTTGTAAGACTAATTTGCTAGTGCCTAAATAACTAAGGGATGTATAATTTTTATTAAACCGAGTTGGAAATATAAAACAATCAAATGTATTTGACGCTTTTATTACCTCATCAAAGGTGACAGTATAATCCGAAATGTCATAGGGAAATAATAATAAAACAAATTATTTAACAAAAAAATCATGACTCAATGTAACTGCTAATAGTTTTAACAAATAGAATTATCAATAAAATACACTTTAAAATAACAAACTGTCGAAATAAAGGACCTAATCACACGAAGTTACTGAGACAGTTTTGAAAAAATTACCAAGGTAATTATAATCTTTGTGTAACGAATATTTTCACGGCATTTTACAAGGTTTACAAATCCATTCGAGACCAGTTCACTCACCGAATGTATCTATGAAGATTACCATCCACATAATCCGATCTATCCTGTACGTTGCTTACATGTTTGTATGTGAGTTTAGGTTTAATTTTCATTTTCACGTCAGACCGAACAGACAACATTCACACATTCCATAAGTTAAACATATCAACTACTTTATATAATTTATACAGACGTTTTGAAAATTAAATTACTCCTGTAGACGGTAAATGCCATATTAGGAATAGAATGTATATAAAAATAAACGCATCGTTAAAGAAATCATTCCATCGTCCAGTAGTCACTATGAGCTACTGATATGCAGTTCGCATTGCATCCCACGAGTACATAAGGTACCTACATATACATAAGTACTTATAATGTCGATGATCCGTACTCATTACTTGTATACAGCGATAAAGACAATTTTTGTCTCGATTCAGTAAATAGTGTTATAAGTAATTACTATTATAGAAAATGTGTCATAAAATATATCTCGATTCTTTTTTAAATCTGAATCAAAATGTCCATATAAGAATTCAGCACAATAAGTATAAATATAACATCTTATAATATCTAATTAGGAATAATATTTTACAAATATACAGGAGAATCAGTTTCAGTTTTTTATCCATAAATTATGATGCGTAGCGAAACTTACAAACGTAAGGATCTTGGGATTAACTTTTTCCTCAAAAACCCTAGAAATCGTAAAACAAAATGCGTTCTCAAACGTAGATATTTTTCATCAGGATAAAAAATGAATTTCCAACTCGTCCTTAAAAAGAGACTGTAATTGCACAAACAGTAAAATTTATTATGATACACTCAACATGCAGATACTTCCTCACGCGATTAACATGAAGTTATATTATTTTCTACTTACAGTTACATATTATTTATATTATACGACGATGTTATAGATAATTTAACAGTAATAAATATTTAATTTCTCAAGTTTGGTGAGTTCAAACAAAGGTATATTTATTAAAATATAATTTGTTAATATTTAAAATTGGTCATTTACATATTTTTTTTAAAGTTGTTACAATAATTTAATATAGGTAGAGCTATATAATAAGTACTCGAACTCACTTTAAGTCACTCATATTCTAAATATTATTAATTTTTATGGAATGTTTAGTGTGGAAAGAGAAATGCCATGAAAGAAAAGCACGAAATTATTGTTTCAGTTGAGTTGAACTGGCAAGACGTAATACTCAGACCGAAAGAGATTTCACTTACGTTGCGAGCACGCAATTATTAGTGGTTTGAGAACAGCCGCTTCAAGTATAAACTTTATTATTGCAGCAATAGATTACTGGTTAGAATTACTTTGTGCACCATTATGAAGAATTACTAAGAGTACAATCGGTTTTGGTGACTGCATACATTTGTACTTGTCGATCTAAAAAGCGCACACAGACCTGAGACGAATACAGCGTTCCCGCTCCAGGCTGCTCAGGATGCCTCCACAGTGAGACCTAATCGGTTCTACGAGAGACTAGACATATACCGAAAATACTTTGTCATACAATCGTATAAGGTCCTTTAGATACATAAATCTAATCTTAAAATCAAGGTAAAATCTCTAGGACGATACACATTTCGCTATAAATGCAAATTCATGGAATTCAATATTAAACGGTAAGACATATTTATGCGTAAATTCATACATCCGCCTTACATTATTATGCTAGAATGATTTCGACGGCACAACAACGCACCAGTAACGGCCAATACTTTAGACGATTTCAATGGTCCTTCGTTATATTATATATGCATGACATTACCGGAACACTCGGATGCGCTTCTAATGCTGATCAACCACATTGTACATACGTCACGTGCATATTTAATTATCTAAAATCATGTCTGTGTTATTATTAGGCCGTTATTAACCTATTTTTCGTTGAATCACTCATCGAAGTTGCTGCAAAAAGGCGAGTCGAAGTCCGTCATGTCATAGACACAGCGACATACATAATACATTGTATGCTTTTGGGTAACAATTGAAACGCTTAACCTAATTGCACATTTCGATAAAACACGCATAATATAATTAAACTTACATAGTGTAATCCGTTTTTGCAACGCTATTAAAATATATTACGAGATTTCAAACGACACGCGTTATTCTAACGATAACTAAGAGCCCAGTACTTATTCCCTGTCGTCTCGCCGCCGCACTCCGACAAAACTATCATCCGTTGTATAAATAAATATATATTGTGGCACTTGAGTGTTCACATATCCACCGGTAGTACCGCGACTCAGGTATAACGGATCGAGCACCACACGAATACCTATTTACTTACAAATAAGTGTAGTGAGCAACCATTCCAGCGCCGACGGGTCCGCCCTCCGCGTTTCCGGCGCGTGATATAAATGTAAATACATCTAAAATATACATAGTTTAATACACTCGGAAATGGGACCGCGCTATAATTCGACAAACGATACCGAGTCGACCGCGAGAATGAGGGGTTCCGCCGGCCGGTAGTTACGCGCGGGGGACCGGACGGCGTGTGGTGACGTAGGTCGGTACGCGCGGGGGACCGAACAGCGTGTGGTGACGTCGGTCGGGGTGGGGGGGGGGGCGAGGTGTGACGTCACTCTGCGCTCGCGCTCGCGCATCACTTGCGGCCGCGCGCCACGATGGACTGCAGCGAGGCCACCTGACTGAGCAGACTGGCGTTCTTCTGCTCGAGGCTCTCCACCCGCTTCCTGTAGTCGGAGTTCTCTGATATCAACACCTCCACTTTCCTCTCGAGCTGGTCCATGTATTCTTTCTTTTTGCGTCTGCTTTCTTGCGCTGAAATCTGAAAACGAAGTCATATCTTCAAATGGTGCTCGATAAGAGGTACTTTTTTATGTGATTGGGGTGGCGGTACGAGCTGACGGCCCACCTGATGTTAAGTGGTGATGAGATGACCTACGTCGCATTGAATTGCGTCCCTCACCCCAAGACGGGGATGGACTTAGTTTTCATTTGTTCCTAAAAGTATATGTCGTATTAGAATAAACTATAATGTAAAAATAATAATCACAATTAACCTCCTAGTATAAGCATTGCTGTGCCCCTAACAGGGTTGTTGAATCCTATTAATTATACTATTTTAAGATCTTTGTAACATCATAGTGCAATAAATAGTTTGGAGTTTGAAAACGACAGATAAATTGAGCTGGTAATATTATGTTTATGCTAACCTTGTTCTTGATTTTCCTTCTAATTTTCTTGAGCGATTTCTCCTCGGCCTTGGTGAGCGGCAGGCGCGTCGGCACCGGATATCCTTCAGCGAGCAAAGTGCGTTTTTCTTCTTCCGTTAGCACCAGAGTACCCGTCGACCCTTTCTGTCAAACATAAGTTTAAGCAATGTATACCACGTCTAAACAATAACCTTAAATCATGCGAAATTAATTGTTGGTAGGTTTTTGTGATTCCGGTGGCGTAACGAGCTGACGGCCCACCTGATGTTAAGTGGTAACCGCCGCCCATACACAACAATACGACTCAAGTCCTCTCCACCAAAGTATGAGATGACCTAAGTCGCATTGCGCTGCGTCCATCACCCCGAGACGGGGATGTTACGTCTTATGCGCCTGCGATTTCACAGACTCCCTTCCACCGGAACACAGCAATACCAACATCGCTGCTTGGCGGCGGATTACCAGGTGTGGTGGCAGTACTTCTCCGGGAAAACTTGGCACAAGTTCTGTAGTCGGAGGAGTGGTTTGAGATGTTAATATTGTGTGCGACGAGAAGGGCGCGCCGCGGCGCAGCGAATGGCTTTGTGAGCAGCTTGTACGTATTAGAGATCAATAGTTGTAGATTAATATATAGTTGACTTACTGGCTGGGAACTAATGAGCGGTGTGTTGATGGGTTGCCGCGAGTGGTGCGAGACGTAGAGGTGCGCGCGGCGCGAGGGCGACGGCGCGGCTGCCGGGGCCGGGGTCGCGGCTTCGTGCGCCGGGGACAGCGCACCCTCGCTGTCCGACGACGAGAGGGACGACGGTGGCGTGGGAGGGAGGTTGAAGCCTGCGAACATCATTACATTTAATTATTTTCACAATGATTACATCTTAGCTAAGTATATCGTGCAATAAGTACGTGTGATGTAATTTTTAACTTGAAATATTATATTTCCACGAGTGTTTTTAAGATTTTTTTTATCGGAAGTCCAAGACTAGGTGATTACAACGATGTAGCGGTAGACGTGTATGTATGGATTATAGAGACAAGTGAAATTATTTAGTCCCAGTCAGTACATTTACTCGCATGCCCCCGCGCCCAAACACCTGTTCATTAATGATTTATTCTTTATTGTACACAAAAAATTATATTTAAATTATCGTATATAAAAGGTACAGAAAACATAGGAAATTGAGGCTAGAAAACGTTTGTCAACGAATGGTGGGTATGATTTGTACACGAAATAACATAATATATTAACTAGCCATCACAGGGAATCCTAGTGTGTGCACATTCTTGCACAGTTTTCACTGATTCAGTTGTGATTAATATAAAAAAAAATTGTATACAAATAAATACATTCATACAATAACGACATACATACATTAATGAAAAGGTAAAGTTTACAAGTTAAAGTGCTGATTTATATGCCGCCACTACAAATTCGGCAAAGTAATGGCAACCAAATGTGCGATCTGAACCATTGCCGACATAGAAGTAGTGTTCACCTGAGCCACTCGAGCTGGAGGTGACCTTGATGGACAGTTTGTTGGAGGTGAGCGAGGTTGCAAGCCTCGGCGCGGCGCTGAGTAGCAACTGAGGCACGCCCGCCGCACCCACCTTCTGCAAGACCGCTTGTGGCATGTGAATTGTTCCAGTCTGACAAATAAAATAGAAATCCACGTTAGCACGCTTTTTATGTGACAGTTACTGAACGAACTGACTGCCCACCTGGTGTTAAGTGGTAACCTCTGCCCATAACAACCGATGCAACTTGGGACAAGACCCAAGTTGCAACGTATGCGCCCGTAACTCTGAGACGTGTGGGTGGAATGTCACCGTAATTTCACCGGCAACCACACCTTTCAAACCGGAACACAGTAACGAATGCGTCACTGCTTGGCGTCAGTACCCGGTCGAATCGGCGTGAGTTATACTGCTCTTAAGGTGCTAGTGATTTTATATGAAATGAAGGTCCATCAATACCGTATTTAGAATGTCATAGTTGAAAAGTACCATGAAGGAGAGTGGAGCTCTAAGTGAGGCACATATCGGAGCTGACGACCCTAGCTCTCCAGTATTGTATGTTAACATGACTGGTATAAATGAAGGTGTACACGCATTTGAAAAGAAAAAGAAAGAAAGAAACATATTTTTTGTGGAACTTAGCTTACACAGAACATAAACAAAATACCAAACTAAATTTATTATAAAGAAGTACCTAACTAAATATTAATCATTTATAATAAACAAAATGTCACGATAGTCAGATCAGTCGATAGTGAATTATTAGGTAATGAATGTATACTATGAGGTGACCGTCTTATCGTACATACTGTTATGTAAACATAATTGTAAGTAAATTAAGCTGTTTTTGTAAAAAGATCAAATAAGCTTTATTATTATTATTATTAAGTATATATTTTAAAGAATTTTAAAAAAGCCTAGTTGCCACAAGAAGGTCTCTAGCTCAGCATAAAGTTAGTTGGATGGCAACTAACGCTGGTCTTCCGACATAGCCGTTTGGTGAAGAGACGGAAAATTTGGTGTATTCCAGCCGAGCCATCAGAATGACAAACGCGGGCGGTTTTCTAACTAAATTGTTCGCCAACCCCTTTAGATCTGTAGGGCTGAAAAAACAAAAAACTGAATTCTACCTACTGAAAAATATGAATGAATCATAGAGAAATCATGTTTCTGGTCGGTCGGTAATTTGCGTTTGGTTTCATTATTGCAATGTGGCGTTAAGAATTGTATTAAGTTGCGTGATTTGTCAGCATTGTCTTACAGGTTTCAATAGATACAAGAAAATGATTAAAGTTTATCAAAATACTATACACTAAAACGGAATTTCTGTAATTTTTGTTCCTTTAAGTTGTCCGACAACAATTCGAATGATCGAAACAATATCAAGGCATACACGCTACAAAACTATATATTATATATATAAATATATATATTAAATTAACAGTCAACGAGTAGGATATACTGCAAAATCTTTATAGTAAAAAAAAAAACAGTTATTCACTATTTGAGTTTTAGTTGCTACACTAACCAAAACTGGCATACTAACATAATAAAAGTAGTCATTTAACGGAACTTTATCTTTTCTTATTTGCAATTGCCCCCTTTGGGATGGTTATAGATTAAAATTACTAATATACAAAGGAAAATAACGGAATAAAATGTTGTACAAAACATTTAACGGAACATTAAAAAAATACAACTCGGTATCTTTTTGCATGTTTTCTGTTAAAGTGCCGTAAGATCATGAGGAGCTAATTATGTGCACTTACTTAATTACCGTTTATCTTTCACATTAAGATAACTATGGGCAGCATCCATGAGCTCCGTCTGGTGAAAGTTGTGAAGCGAGGTGTAGGTACTTAAACTTTAGTGACCTTTAGTTTTTGTCGGAGATCGTGGTATTCTATTTGTTAGAGTTCCGTTATAAAGTGTGTAAAACAGATCATTTCATCTACGTCTGTCTGTATAAATGGCAGCAATAAGTAGGATTTTAATACTCCACAATAAAAACAAGTACATAAACGAACTTAACGCTGATTAATATAAAATACATTTTATGTAAATATAAAACATATGGTAAATATTGTATATGTCAAAAATTAAGAGTCATTTACATATGTATCCAACATAATTTTACATACATTTATATATAGTTACAGAATCAAGCAAGTTTTATCTATTGAGGCTAGGTTGTAGAAAGTGTTCTCATAAGTGTAAACATCAAATGAATTTATTAATTTACAAGTGGGCGATTTTTACGGTTCAATGACATCTTAATCAATAAAAGAAAACATCCGTTGCTATAGTTGTTATATTTAAAGCTCAAAAAACTTAAATTCATGAACATTAAACACAAATATTTACATTTATACTGTGTATTCACTCGTTTCAGTTAAATTTATTCAGATAGTTTCAAAAAAGTAGTGCAGTAAATATTGTAACAAAATTTTAACCAAACAGAACTCTCATTTCTAATGATTCACTTGTACCTGACAGCATTTTAGCTTAAGGTCAATGACTATAAATTTGTATCTATAAGTATATTGGCAAAGCTCAAAATTCTATTACTGGTCAATGACTCACGGTATAGCCATCATGGAACCGAGATAAATAACTTGCAAATGTTATTCTTTAAGTTCAGAACTATAATCTCGAGGTCTTCAAGAGGAGAGTGAATAGGTATCTTCTAGGCAAGCATGCTACATCGTAGACCCCATCGTCACTTAACATCCGGTGAGATTGCGGTTCAAGTGAACCAGTGACTATGTCAGGACTGTCAGAATTGAGGATACCGACGCAAGGAGAAGGAATGTTAAGTGGACGAAAGGAGCATCTCTGAGGCACACTTTAAACCTTTCACCAGATTGGTGCCAGTGACGCTGTTAGAAGTAGTAGCATGTTTAGGTGATGTTGGTCAGCTTACCGTGTGGTCGATAACGTAATCGAGGTGTGTAAGTGGCGTGGGCGACGGCGGGCAGGACGACGCGGGGGAGTCCGGCTCCGATTTGGGCTCCGCTTTCACCTCCCGGAGGGGAGAGTCGCTGGATCTCCGTCTGCTGCTCCACGCGCTCGCAGGCATCGCGGGGTAGCATTCGTCTTCCATATCTGAAATGGGAGCGTTCAATGGCGTCAACATATTTATCTTCTACTAGCTGTTGCCCGCGACTTCGTCCGCGTGGAATTCGGTTTTATCGCGCACCCCTATTTTACCCCTCGGAAAAGTAGCCTAAGTTACTCCTTGTTACATCACCTATCTGCCAGTGAAAGTCCCGTCAAAATCGGTCCAGCCATTTCAGAGATAAGCCGGAACAAACAGACAGACAGAGAGAGAGACAAAAATTGTAAAAAAAATTGTTTTGGTATATGCACCGTGTATACATCTAGCACTTAGTAAAAAGCGGTTATTTTAATATTACAAACAGACACTCCCATTTTAATTATTTGTAAGATTAGAAATCGTAAACCTAACATGACTATGGCTTTTATGTAGATATTACCCTTTATTACCTGTTTCTAGGCATATTCACTTAATGTTGCGTTTATTAAAATTCACAAGCATCCAACTGGATCGAATTCGAAGCATAATTTTGTCGACGTTACTTTTTATGATCCTTGTACCTTGTCCGAGCGGCATTTTTTAACAGAGCGATTGCAGCGTATCTCGTTTGTTCGTTGCAGTGATCCGTTACTGCCATTTATAACTGACGATTTATCGCAGGCAAAAACCTTTACTTTTTTTCTATATCGTGTTTTGACGGTTAGTGAATCGCGACAAAGACTGGCTACTAATGCGAACTTGCTTAATCAATAATTCAAAGTTAGAAACTGTATAAGAAGCTAATTAAAGTCATGCTGAACTAATTAAGAAATTCATAACACACAGTACACGATGCTCTAAATAATTTAAAGTCCTTAATATATGACTGGCCTCACAGCTCAGTTACCCTGCCTTCTGCGCTATTGGTCGTGGGTTAGATTCCGACAAACATTTGTGTGATAAATATAGATGTTTGGTCTGTGTCTGGGTGTTAATATGTATGTATTTATAAAAAAAGTATACATATATGTATTCCATCAGTTTTATGGTTCCCATAGCTATGCTTAGTTTGGGGCTAGATGGCGCTGTCTGAATTGACCACCAATATTATAATTATAGTCCTTAAGTAAGTTATACAACGCGTATAAGCCAAAATACGTCTTCTGAAAATTAAAGCTGGAAAACTTTTCGAACATTCAATCTAAAACTCCACTTAATCGCATATGCTGGAAAATCTTCATCAGGTTCACAATTAAAAACATTTGGCGCAGAGATCACCAGAACATAAATTTTTATCTCTAGGTCTCAATGTGAAGCGATATGGGTCTTACATCTTCCCATACAAGGTTGAGGAGGATCGCAAGACCTCAGTCTCATTCTGTTTTTTATCGTTAAAGAATACCGCTTACGTATTAGTATCAGTAGAACTTATGCCGAGTTCGTCCGGAGAAGTGCTGCCACCATACCCATTTCTACTGCCAAGCAGTAATACATTCGCGTTACTGTTTTCGGTTTGAAGGGTGTGGGTGCCGGTGAAATTACAAGCACATGATGTCTCATGTGACGATAATCATGTCTCAAAGTTACGGGCGCATATGCTACGGATTGGGTACTGTCATACCTAAATATGGAGGACTTAAGTTGTATTGCTTGTTAAGACCCTCTGCCCAACACAACATCAGGTTGGATGTATACTCGGTCTGTAATTGTGTCAAATAATAATAAAGTAATTACGAGTCCATCTTTTAAACCAAAAGTGCTACAAACACCATATTTTTCATCTAAAGGTAAGCCGGAGACATTACTGGCGTGTTGCCAACCCTAAATGCCTGATTTTTGTGTTCTTTCCTTACCCTGACGAAGTGTGCGAGCCTGCCAACTATGTATTTCTGGAGCGTATAAGATACAGTTTCTACGCTTACATAACTGAATATTGAACAGGGACGCATGATTGACTCATTAACTTGTACCAGTTAGTTTCTAGCACGTAATAAGTACAGTGCGGGTCTTCGGTTCGGTGGCGATGTGTTGCCAGACACTGGGTATTTTGTATGCATTCGGGGAAAAATAGTTGACTATATGGTATTCATTAAAGTCTATATCTGAGTATTAAATGATAGACAACAAATAAATATAATTATACTATTTCTATATCTCTACTAGCTGGTCCGGCAAACTTCGTACCGCCTCAGAATCAATGAATGTTGAATGAACTTCAGTTTTTATTAAGATAAAATGAATACTCTAAATTAGTCAAGTTCAATAAATGTACAAAATCAAAAATTATTATTTTTCTTTTATTATTACATCGAATTATATTACGTAGTTTACGTGGCGGCAAGGCATTTGCTCTGTAAGCGAAATGAAATGATTGCTACCTCAGTGGTATGAAAGGACCGCGCAGTTGAAGTATTATCAAGTAACTCAGTACCGGAATCGAACCCGCGGTCCTCATGTCTCAGTACATCACGTATACATAGGCTAGGTAGAGCATTATTAACTACCTATCATTATACGATGCGCTTTGGTCCATAAACTGCCCTCGTTCTACGAATTTAATTTAAATCCGATTACTGCCACTTATGCCGTAGGTGCAATTGTATTTACAAGTTTTATGACATAACCAGCACTCGGACCCTTCATAGTAATCATTTCGTTGGCGTCTCCTGGGAAATGCATTTGACTCTCCTCGCACGCATTGAGAACAATATTCATCTATCTGGCATAATTCTTTGTTTATGACTATGACAGTGAAATTAAGGTCTATTGCCGACGTCAATTTCTTAACACGATGTTCTATGAAATGTCTCCCGTCCGTATTTCTAGGAACCAATCTCAGGATAGACGTTTGTTGTTTGTGAACGAAATGATGATCAACTGTTATAAGTATTGCAGTAAGTGGGTAAGTTTTAGTCGTGTAACTAGCTTTCTCGCAACCAGTGCAAGGTAAAGTGCGCTTCGAAGAGGCTCCTTTCGTGCACTTACACATTTCTTCGTACTTTTGGTTCGTGGACAAGTGCGTACGTCGTTTCAGCCTCAAATAATCCTAATGTAGGAACACCGGCGTAATCAATATAGAATGAATGAATTGGGTGATTCTACACAAGTCAAATGTGATATAACCATATTAAGACCCAGCCACAGAACCAACATCTTAGTTCATCACACAAATGTTTGTCCTGGGCGGTAATCGAACCCATGATTACAGCGCAGAAGGTACATTTACTACCGAGCTGTGATGCTAGTGATTGAGATAATTACTATGTATGTCCAAACTTAAGAAACGTTCAACGAATGGAATATTACTTGCACCTACTGACAGTTACGTGAGGTATTTTTTAAAACAACTCGATAAACTTTCCCAAAAATCACGACGTGGCCCTGACTTGCCCTCGACATTTTAAGATAGATTGCGGTCAGTCACCGAACTGCACTTCATTCGTACCTATATTTCATTTTGTTTCTTATTTCACTGCACAAATATTCTGATTTCGACCCCGCATCTATTTTTTATTTCAGTTTCATGTATTTTTGCCCCGGTAAAATATTAAGCGTCACAGTGCTAACTTGGATCTTGGATGTTTGTCGTTTCGTGTGTCCACCTGCGACACAGGAAATCCTGGTGTTGGTTTTCTTAATTTAGGTTGTGATACTACACATTCTCACTGAACCCCACCGCCGTTTCTGGATAATTTTGCGATCCCTTACTTCTAGAATTTATGTGATTTCTGTTAGGAATTTTCCCCACTTTAGAATTTCTCGCTAGTCCCCCCCCCCCCCCCCCCTTCTGCATTCACTCAGGCCTAGTCTTGACAGACAAAACAGAGTAAATCTACCACGGATGCTGTGAATGTCATTTTTCTTCGAAATATTGGTACTAGGACATGGCGGTTTCGACTTAATATCTTCCATCACCGTACTGAAACGTAGTTTTGCTGGTGTGGGTGGTTGTGGAAAAGTGTATATACATTTTTACAAGCTATAAACTCATTGAATTGAACTAGTGGTCTCCTTATCACATCCAGTTGTTTGCTACGATTCACATTTGTCAAGCCCGAGTAGTTCATATACATCCGCATTGATCTAGACTATAAATTTATGCAACTTTTAGTTGAAACTTACACACCATGTTTATTTTATCACCAATTTTAACTGTGTTCATATTTTAGATTAACAAGAAGTATTGTAGGTATATTCCAAAGGTCAAGAGACGGTGAGGTCACCTTCATTCGAGACAGGTTATCAAAAATCATTTCCAGATATTTTTTATGCATAAATTTACATTGTAGTAAGTAACTTCCCTATCTTAATGTCATCACACGCAAGTGCATCCGAAAGTCAGGAGTTATCTCGTCACTCACGGTAGTTAGGCATGATCGCTTGACCTGCCAATTGATAACCTCAGTAAGATTTCCCATTGTTCGTCCCCTCTTTTTGTTAGTGTCGACGAGGAGAACGAAGAATCCTTAAGAGGATTTGTGGATTCTTGCGTGTCTAGATACGCAAGAATGAATGAGATCCCACCCATTCGGGATTAATATCCTAACTTGATGTCTTGTGTCATATTTAAATTTATAGTTTAACTGTAAAGGAAAACGCATACGCCTAAAAACGTATGCGCTTTCCTTTACTCTTGCTGAGAGCGTGGTATTGTGCACATAATATTAACACAGCAGAACACAGAACACAGCTGCTGGGTTGTAAGCGGTGGGCGGACGGCGAGAAATTATATCTCGTGCATCTCGTGAAAACGAAATCAATGCGCAAACACAATAACTAGTCAGCAAAAAATATTCCATCAATGTATGTAATTTGGTTTTATATTTTTTATGATATAGAACTGTATACTTTTCATGTGTATTACAATTATATCAATAACGAGTTAAACTGATTTTAATGGTATATTAAGCATCATGTCTTTATACTTTTTGAGCAGGAAAGTATTTTTCATTTAAGTTCCACCTCTCAAAAAACCACCTGCTGAAAAAAATGTTATACTTAAAATAAAGATTAAAGGGTAATTGTTTTCTAAATCCCCCCATTTTTAACGTCTTCACGATTTAACAGCACCTTCAGGCCAAAAACCCATCACTAAGATGGTCAGATATTTTATCAGTATATTTCAGCACGCGATCTTGAGATTGAGAATCCCTGTAGGCTCCAAAAATAATATTATACCATAGCCATACATATACTAAGCACCAAATTCTAAAAATAGCTAAATGCCATGTAAATCAAAAGTGCGTTATCACTAGGGTGAAGACACAGAAAAACAAGAAAAGTAACGAGACAACAGACTGCATCTCGGGTTCCAAGTTATAAAACATAAGGTAGCGGACGTTGAGACAAAGTATGCTTAGTTACAAAAGAAATAAATATCTATCTGGTATACTGAAAGCAATTTTACGCGTTTTCTTACAAGTTATTTAGATTTTAACAACTATATAAAACAACTGCCGTTTTAAAGGTGATGTAACCGGTATTTGACGACGTGACGCTACTGTCTTTGTAAAGTCAGGGCATTACGCCACACCTGTGAAAACTATGAAACCTATTTGAACAATTATACACATTCATGAGGATGATACTGAATATAAAAAACAGTCTTTTTAAGTATATTTAAGTGCATCAGTACCTCGGTACTTACTCAACAAGGTCTTTCGTAGGTCGTAACGAGCAAGCAGATTTTTCTAGCGATATGGCTGACTCATCGCGATCTGCGTGTTTCATGTAATATAGGTTTTGTATACATTCTACCACGCTAGTGGGTGCGTGATGTCTTAGCGGTGTTTTCTCATGCTTCGTTCTCAAGAGATTTAATTAAGGCCGTATACATTGACCAAGTGTTTCACACACAGAAATATCATTAAAAGTTTTTCTCTAAAAGTTCGATACCGGCATTAGTGCTCTACTTTTCCTCCAAGTCTATTTTGAAACATAGTAGTTTTTTCTATTGTGTCTACCACATCCAAACGCTCGGAAAACTAAGAGAATCTTACCGTCAACTTTGGTATGGTGTGGCGAGTTTGGTTCTGATTCGCCATCTGAATGTAGACTGTATGAGTGTTCTGTCTTGATGGGAGCTGCGCCGAGCGCTGCGTCTGTCATGAGCCTGTCGTGGAGCACTACATCCATTTTAGAGTCCCTCTCGACCATCCAGTCTCCCATATCTTCGTCGTCGTCCAAAACTTCTTGCATATCCTGGAAAGATACAAATTTTCCGTTAGTAATAAGCAAATTGAAAACTAGAAGGCCTGATTTGAGGCCTGACTTATCTAATATATTTCTTTCTGTTTAATGATAAAAACCTGAAACATATATCGATTTTTAAGTTTTTTTTTTTGTTAGTTTTACGTTAGGTTTATATATTTTTGGACAGGACCACTGATAAAATTATATTTCCAAGTCTCAAAGAAACAAACTGCATATTATATAAATACGGCTTTTTAGCTAAATACATAGCGCTCATTTTAGCGTAGGTTCAATAAAATGATTTACTGAAACAGCAACTGAAAGTAGATGCTATCAATTCACTTGTTCAAAGCACTGAATCGACGGACACCTAACTGGCCTCATGCTGAGAAACAGTTTGTTATTGTACTTATAAACCTATCACTGCCTGTAACAGCCTACGCGGTAGAGACACGGAATAATTTATTGAAGTAGAAGTAAATTAATGGACAGTTGCCATGTAATTAAGGATTCTACTAAGGCTAGATTACACTCTTGTTTCGATTAGTCTAACTATCTTAGGTTGTCCGAGCGCTTAGTGTACTAAAGTCGAGAATTAAACTTATGATTTTATCGTAGGGAACAATAGTTCGGTTAAAATACACTCAAGGTACAAAAAATCCCAGACAGCCGAAAATATGTAGAGATATAGGAAAACCATTCCAAATAAAAATTAAAAGGTCCCCATTGATCTCATGTCGGCAAAAAAGTTTTACGTCAAAGTAGCAATAATGAGTTTTTCGCATGCTTCAGGGAAAAGGTTAGTTTTATCATGTAGATCGTGCCTATAAAAATTGTCTTTACACTTTTTCCCTAGGAATAACTATTTTTGAGATATAATAGTTTTAAAAGTGGAAGAGCTCGGTGTGTTCTCCATATGCATCATAATGTTCTTCTTTTTCATTAAAAATGTTTTTGTTGTTCATTGTTTTATTAAGGATATCGTGATGATTATCAATGAAACGTAATCGAATGTTGATTTCCCGATTTTTCAGTTTTAATAATTTTATCACCATACCTCAACTTTAATCTTATCTTAATGGTTTTGTTATCTACAGTTGCATTTTTACAAGTATTTTTAATTTCATCCAATGTAAACTGTAAAAACAAAAACCATTGCAAGATTAGTAGCTTCATCTTCAGGACTTTACCCCGTTTGAGTGAGCCGTTCAAAATAAAGTTTAACAAGAAATATGGTACTTAGTCTCAGCGGAAACTAAATCATACTCAAACTCAGTGCGAGCAGTAATAGCTGTTGCTACATCACTAGAATGAGTCAGGGCTACTTTCAGAACAGTTTCTTCTAATGAAATTGTAATAACTTTATAAATTTTACGCGGATAATTCAGAGTTCTTACCTCTATTTTTGTGTGCATTGTTAGCCCAGCCAAATGATGACCGGGCAAACAATGCGTTTCCATCATTTATGTTTTAGGTGCGTTTGTGATGTTGGTTTTTTGATCCTTGTAAACTGGTATACATAATATTGCTTTCTATTCTGGTATTGGAAATAGCGTGGCAAGGCTTATCTGCTACGGCCAATCTATAAGGTACGGTAAACCAGGAGGTATCAGGGTTTTATTATAAAGCTCTACTAGTTAAAAGTCGAGTATTTTTTATAGATAATAATAATAATATTGGTGGACAATTCACACAGCGCCATCTAGCCCCAAACTAAGGATAACTTGTACTATGGGAACCAGACAACTGATAGACTACATATATACTTTATTTTTTAAATACATACATTACATATTAACACCCTTTAGATAGAGGGTAGATCTTGTGGTGAAGAAGTGGGGCCTACAATCTAGTAATAACACCTTCTTACAAATGTGCGAGGGTCACAGCTTTTCGTTTTTCGGGTAAGGTTTATAGAAGAGGGACATCACGTCACGTTGGCGCGGCTTTAGAAATAGCGAATAAGAAGCAAAGCCAACGAACGGCCGTGTACCGAACCTGGTCACTGACCCCGCAGTACGCCTTCCCACTAGTGATGTGATATGTGCTTCCGAGGTGCCTACTGCCTACCTACTTGCCATGGTCGATGACCACACTCTAATTTGCATCAGTAGCTCGGAACTATTTGCCGTTTTTTTTATCATTTGCTCCTCTTTGCCAAAATATTTTGTTTGGGGTATTGAACTTACCTATTTAGGCATTACTATTATGCTGATCGGCAACGTGATGATTATTAATAAATGAATTATAATTAATAATATTTAATAAATTAAAGAAACGAATAGGCACACAAGTGACAACATTGTTACCTGTCCAAAATTCACACTTAATAAGTAACTACCGCCGAAGTAGTTCTATTTTCCTTTATTTACTTGTTAAAGCGGACCAAAGATTTTGAATATGTGATGAAAAAAATCTCAATCTCAAATGGCAGATAATTTTCAAAATGTATCCTTGTGCGAACAGTGTTAATTGCCTAAAATATCCTTAACAGGTTACTTACTGAATATTAAATCGAAATTTAGGTCATACATATACTACAGAGACCCGTCTTAACTTTACGACTTACTAGATTTTATTTATTTATTAATAAGTAGCACATTTTATATAAATTTATTTAAATTCATGTGAGCTGTGAGTAATATGCATTTGTTTGCAAAGGTTAAGCCAACATAAAACTATTATGTTTATACATAAGCAGAATAACATATCTCTCTTTAAGTTATTACGGCTGTAGCAACGTGTTTCGTACATTTGTTACTGCATTCGTGAAAATAATAAATGAATGTTTAACTTGGAAATACTAAACTGATATCTGTTATCCAAAGATTACTAGAAAGAGCTATTATCTGACGACCAAGAGACATAGGGGCAATCGTGACTGGCATCAGAGCTCAGTGGTAGTAAATCTGCCTTCTGCTCTGTCGGTCATGCGTTCGATTCCCTAGGACAAACATTTATGTGACGAACATACTTGTTTGTTCTGTGTCTAAGTGTTAATATTAATAAAAAATATAGTATTCCATCAGAAGTCTAGTTCCCGTAGTACAAGCTATGCTTAGATTGGGACCAGACAGGCAACAAAAAGCATTAAAAACAATTGAGGGTAAGTTACATAAAAAAACCACACTAATTATTACAAATGCGTATTTTTGTTTAGATATTTATAACCCTCGCCACGCCAATATTAAAGAACCTAAATTTTTCATGTAGGAAGGACGTTCAAAACACACCATGCGGGAAAAGCTAGTTAATAGCTTCATGATAACGTAGAACGTACCTAAACTTTATCTTTATTATCATTGAATGTTCAATAAAATATCGTGTCGCAGTAATTAAAATTTGATGTTTTGTCAAACGTACACGACTTTCCAACTGTTATATATACTGTCTATTAAGAAATAAATAGACATTAAATTGATAACGAGTGAACACAATACGGATCCCATTATGCATAATATAGGACCAAAATGTTTATTGACCGTAACTAAACGTAAATAATTTGATCAAAGTCAAAAAACGTTATTTCCATAGAATTCATAAAGAAATGACTAGGAAACGTCAATAATATTCAAAACATAAGGTCACGCGTACCTACTTATAGCTTAGTATGACACTTGTTCAAACTCTATCCGACCCTCCATGGGGAACAAACAAGAAACCCCTAAAGGAAGGATTCTTTTTTGCAAGCATGATCCTTGTAATAATTTAGGTACTTAAATCTCTTTTAAATTTGGTTTATTACTTTGACTACTTTATATTTATGAACTACTTATATACACTGTAATCAACAATTTCATTTACAAAAACTTGTCATCCCAGTACTTGGGCTATTGCAGAAAGACATAATGTTACCCTCTCACGTGGCATAATTAGGCATGCTGGTGAAACTTCTATAGGTTAACCGGTCCGAAACTCAAAGTCGATCATTGCATAATCAACATCGAAATATCTCACACGACACTCGCGTGATTTGTTCGCATTATACTATATTTAGATTATTTAGATTATAGTCCAACACCTCGAACTTAGACCAACCTTTACAAACTTTTACAAACGCGACCGATGCCATAAAGCAGCTATCAATGAAAAAATCTCTGTGTATGGTTTGCGAACCTTCCATTCACACAATCGGAGGTTGGACGAGCAGTTTGGGAGTAGGACGTGGTATGAATGCGGCATTAGACTCACACTCATTGTGCCAAATGTTAATTAATTTAAAGCGTTGACCGCAAACTGCGACTGTTACGGACGGGCGAAACGACGCCGGCGCCGACGTGAGAGAAAAAGTTTGCACTCAAGTGAATGTGGTCACAATAATTTGCGATGAAAGTAATAATTACGCATAGCGTCGTTAGTGCTATGCTGTGCTGTGCTGTGCCGGTTCTGTTAGGACAGCCGTGAGCCGTAACTCAA
Organism: Chesias legatella; assembly: GCA_947359385.1. Lineage (NCBI taxonomy): Eukaryota > Metazoa > Arthropoda > Insecta > Lepidoptera > Geometridae > Chesias > Chesias legatella. Next base: position 7,150,281 of record OX375768.1, read on the forward strand.
AACAATCTATCATCGTTCCATTCATCGCTGGGATTCGTGAGAGCATCGCGTTGAGAACAATCGCCTAGCAGCGCTATCCCACTCCGACTACAGTTATTTATGATGGCAAACGTGTATTTGTGATAACGAAACGTTATAGATTTTAATTAAACACATTAATCAATTAGCGACCGAGCGAATTGTTTTATTGCACCTCGGCGAATGGATATTATTGTGCTTTGAAATTCACTCGATTAATATCAAGCCTTAGTTGTACCTGTTCTAGTTAACATTTTATGTTATTGCTTTTCAATTTTTAATTTCTAATTGGAAAAAGTATGAATATCAATCTGAAAGCCAGTGTCCTTCTTTTGCAAGGACGTTACAAGAGACGTTATGAAACTGTTTTTGTTTTTATGTGACTAGGTTACGCAAATGGCCCACTAGGTGTTAACCACCGGCTTGGGTCCTCCCCTACTACAAGAAGACCCAAGTCGCATCGCATGCGCCCGTAACTCTGAGAAGTTGAAGGTGGAATGTCTTTTGTGCCTGGTATTCCACCGGTATAACAATAAACAATTCATATACAATTCGTTAGTTTTCGTGTAGACAAAATTAAATTCTGTGTACCAGTTACTGTACTGCGAACATGACAGAAGGCACTGGTTAGGTGCCTTCTATATGGAGTAGTAGCACATCCGTTTCTATGTAACTATAATTATTCTGGAAGTAGGACGCGAAGAAATTGCTCGTTAAATCGTGTGTCGCGTAAAACGGGACGTGGCTTCATACAAGTAGATTTGTTTCGTGGAACTCATCCGTTTAGCACTGAAATTGTTCCAGTTTCACCTACACTAGGTTCTATGTTGACTTAACAAAGTGGAAACATATCTCTATTAGGGTAACAAACAAGGATCATCGTAACGGAACATTTCACCAGAACACAATAATCTTAGATATTTTACAGAAAACGGTTGTTAGATTCCATCATGAAAATGTTATGCACAAAAATGTCTCATAGCTAGCTTATTTCTTTCCTCAATTCGTTTTATTGATATGCTACGATATAAATTAATTCCCGTCTCGTTTTCTCTCTATACACCGCACACCACCTAGTGAGAGAACCAATATTTATTTGTGTAGCTAGTTTTTCGCCACAGATTGCAAATAACCTAAAACGAGTCTCAGCTCAAGTGAACGTCTCATGAAATACCACTCGGCGCAGGCGCAGGAATGGGAGCATTTTTTGTAACTACTTTCACCGGCCGATAGTGGATTTGTTTCCGGTTCGCTCGGTACCGTTCTCGTATCGGCATTATCTCTATCGCCAGCCACTTCCAACTGTGTTCTGAGCAATGCTGCCGCTGTGTGGTATACGGTTCAAACAGATATTCCCTTATTTTGTCCCGCATAAAATGTCCGTTCCGTTGCGTTCAGTAATAATAATTTAAGATCTGTATCTAATTTTAATTTAAACCATTGTTTCATTACTTCAGTTCTCCATTGAGAACTGAAGTATCAGAGTAATCTTGATTCTCGACTCATTGTCAGTATTTCGGCTGTCCTACTTAGCACTACGAACTAAAGTCGGTTGCGCAATTCCGTCACAAAGTCGTTGGAACAGTTATGTGCAACTGAATAATGTGGAAGTCATCGTGCTGACGACAAGAACAGGTTGGACAGCAATACCAAATTGCAGACAATGTGGCGCTGCGCCGCACCGGCGCGACAAATTCAATTTTAATTTTATAATGTTTTAAACTAGGAAAAAACTTATAGTAGCCGAAGAATTCTTAATATTTATTTATCTATCTATATATTTATCTTCATATATTAAGAGCCCAGTAAACCCAGTTGCAGCAGAACTTATGCCAAGTTCATCAGGGGAAGAACAACAGAAAAGCCAATACCAATTTCTGCCGCCAAGCAGTGATTCATTCACGTGACTGAGTTCCGGTTTGAAAGGTGTGGTTGCCGGTCAAGTTACAGGCTTATGATACATTCCACCGTCACGTCTCAGCTTTACGAGCGCATGCGATGCGACTTGGGTCTTGTTGTACCTAGAAAGTGGAGACCCAAGTCGTTATAGGCAGAGGTTACCAAGTAACACCAGATGGACCATCAGCTTTATCCGTAACTTTATTTCACAAATGTTTGGTAAACGCCTTTGATCAAGATTTCTGATTTTCTGAAAAGTAAAAAAAATATCTGAAGTTTTGGGTTTTGACAGCAACTCGTGCTGCGTTGTTAATTGTGAATAATTGATTAATAAATTCTCTTTATATTTTTAAAAGGCAATAATGTTCTATTTTCTAATAAACGAAGCACAGCCTCATATCAATTCGATTATATCCGTGTCTGATCGCGTTACCAACATGATTATCTCATCTCTCGGCTACATTGCTTTCTAAAAGCCACATGATATCATTCGCTATTTTACTAAAGCGAACAATCCTCTTAAATAATTTTATTTATTTATTTAAATCAGGTAACACAGTAGCAATAATAAGTATACTACCTTATGGTGGAAACTTCATTGGTTTCTGCATTATCTATAAGTATGTACATAACATGATTCATGTACTGTTTGTTACCCAAATAAAGCAAAATAAAAATACAGTATCCATAGAAATATATACGTTTAATAAACATGCAATATTAGAACATTATCGGACACTTAAACACAGATTATCGGTTGTTAGATACATTGGTCCCTTATTCTTTGACCGAAAGTTGCACGCAATACTCATGTTAATTTAAAAATAAAACTTCATCTCCTACTTCTTATATTTGTTGCTAACTGCGCTCGCGCTCTTTACGGAGCCCGGCATCTAAAATACTATTAAGGAATACTTATTAAATTTAAGGTATTCATACTTATAACTGTCCGGTAAAACATTATGCTAATACACATAAATTTGCTCGACTTGTGCTAGCAGACGAATGAAAAACTGTATTTCCATAAAGTTCATAATAGAGTAATAATGGCTAGGAACCGTAAATTAGTAGGTAATATTCAAATATAAGGTCAAACGTACTTATTGGTGAGTTTGACGTGTTCCCTATCCGACCCTCCATGGGGAAGAAAAGCCAAAGGTTAGAGGTTAGATTTAGAGAGTTAGTTAATTAGAGAAACGAAAGCCTGTTGCAACGTATTCTTTGACATTTATGAGTTACTTCCTGAAATAAAACTTCATTGGTTGATCAAATGGCACGGTAGGCGGGCGACTGTAACAGCAAGCGATCGATTGTAGCTCGTGGCAACTTTCCTACGCAAAAACTAAATGTCATCAGCCCACGGAAGTAGCAATAATCAAAAGTATGGGTGTGACGTCAAGAGGGCCAAATCATACCTAATAGTAGAGCACATTGTCTAGACTAGGCATGACGTCATGACGTCTGCAACAAATTTTACTATAGAGCACTAACAATAATAATAATAATAATAGTAATTTTATTTCAGATCCAGAAAAATTCCAGGATAATTAGATACTAAATCTATCAACTACCTAATGTCCCCGTGGCCTGAAAACGTGGAAAGAAGTACCTAGCTCAGTGGTTAATAACCTTGAAGTTCAGTAGAAGATCACTGTTTTTAATTACTTAGATTTATTTCTGGCTCTAAAAGGGCAATAATTTCAACTGTATGTTTGCTCAAAGATTATAGTAGATTTATATTATTGTCAAGGCCTTATAAATTGCTTTTATTTTCTTTATACTTTGCGAAAATTTGGGAGATAATATATACATATAATAAAATTGTAGAAAAGTGGTGTCTGTACAATGGAAATATATAAAAAAAAAGTAGCAGGCGTTGTTATTATATCGATGCCGAACCCGAAATTGTAATTAATTTTTTTTTTGTCTGTTTGTCTGTTTGTCTGTGTGTTTGTGCACGCTAATATCAGAAACGGCTTATTCGATTTAGATACGGTTTTCACTAATATATTACAGTAAGCTTCACTTAACATTTAGTGTTTATTTCATGTCAATCGGTTCATAAATAAAAAAGTTATGTCAATTTAAAGAATCACGGCGAACATTTTTAACGTACAGAGTACGTACTACACGCCTCGCGCCTGAGCGTCCGTGGCTATATAAAGCGCGCTGAGAGCCGCGCCGCTGCCATAAGGATTCAGTTATAAAGAAAAGTGAAAAGTCACTATTCCACGCGAACGAAGTCGCGGGCACAGCTAGTAATAAATAAAGTCAAGAAAATTACTATATAAAATATCCACAGTATACAGTACAACCGAATTATTTATTAGCACCAATATGACAAGCGTGGAATTTGTATTTTTTGAATAAAACAATTTTACATTCGGTTTTTCAATTCGCAAAGAAAAATATAAGTTAGGTACTTAATTTTTATGATTGTCTGTCGTTGGGAGTTGGCCAGTTATTTAGAGCATGCTAAAAAGAGCCAAGCCGATAAACTTTTTAATTTTAATAATAAGAATTAATAAGCAATTAAGAGAAAATTCTAAAACTTGTTTACGATTTACCGTGGAGTTTCCGCGGTAGATTGTGTCACTACAGACAAACAACAAATTAGAACAAACTAACAAATTTAGATGGTCGGTAGAGTTCGCTACTGACTTTTGCGTTTATCACAATATTATATGTCGTCATATAAATGAATGAAAAAGTTGTGCGCAAGCTTTTATCAGATAACTGATGATGAATCAACATTGATGACTGTGAAATGAGTGCCTGAATTATTTTCACGCTAAGGGCTTTTTGATAAGAAATAAGAATAAAATATTCATAGCATAAACAATTGTTTTATAACAAGCTATGCTTAATCCTGGATTTAGTTATATTATAGGCCAAGTAGTTAAATGTTAGTTCTGACACTTTTTCCCCTCATATAATTGAACTTGGAAGCCTACTATTACGCAGTAAACAAGACAAAGTCTAATCGCGTTATCGAACACTTTCCACTAATTCCACGTTTCGCTGGAAGGCGCTATTGCCGCCCGAGTCTAATTTTCCACTTCCCTGCCCGCCTCGGATATCTGAAACTGCGTAACAGCTCGTAGACGCGACGCCCAGTACCCCGCTTCCGCCTACCGCGTTGATTATAATTGAAATAACATTGAATGGCTGTAGTTTTAAGAGCAGTAGAACTCTCGCCAAGTTCGTCCGGGGAAGTACTGCCACCATGCCCATTTCTGCCGCCAAGCAGTAACGAATTTGTGTTACTGTGTTTCGGTTTGAAATTTTTTGAAATTCCGTAAATGATATTATATTTTGAAATGTCAAATTATACAGTTTTTTACCTTATCGATAAACAATCTGTTTAAATTTCGTTGTACGCAAATACTATTATGAGTTTCTGCTACATAAAAATAAATGTAAGTCAAGTTAATCTCGACTTACTTACTTCTTTTACTTCTTTTTTCTTTTTTTATCCTTAAATAAGGTTTCGTGTTGTGATTTATGTATAAATAGTAATAGTTTAGAAAGTACTTATTTAGAGTTTTGTAAACCTATGCCAAAGTACCGTTGAACTAAATCTTATGTAAATATGATAGATATGAAAGAAGAAATCTACAAACGGCACGAGCAATACAAATACAGAATAGTTGCTTCACAGTCTGTTTATATATTGGTATTGTGGCCAAGTAAGGTAGCTTGATATCATTATGTTTGTGAGATTTATATTTATAGATCTATATGTCATAGATTCTCTTTCAAAGGAGAAACATTAAATTTTCCGGAGATATCGGAGATATCCAAGAAAAAATGCATTGAGTGCGACTGGCTATGCGCCGAGTGCGAACGCGTACATGACAGATTTCGAATTTAAGTTGCTCTTAGACGGATTTCCTAAATGTGTAAATGTCTAGGCGGGGCGGGGCGGGGCGGGGCGGGGTGGGGTGGGGTGGGGTGGGGGTGCGCCACATTGTCGTCATAACGCCCACCCTGAGCGTCCCACGCGACCAACCCACAGATCTTCATCTTTTTCAATTTTCCGCTCATCTGCAACTGGTGTTTCGACTGCCTCCTCTGCCTCCGAGATTATGTGGGCGCGTATAAATTGGATTTGTTGTGTTTAATTACAACGAAATTCACTCTTTACCACAACAACAACCGGCTTTTTAATCGTGGTTTAATACCATTTTATACTGAAAAAAAAAACACCATATCCACTAAACTGTAGCCGAAAATATCGTGAGGAAACCGGTCCATCTATCAAAATTACGCTTTCGTAGCTAATTGTAATGAAATTTAAACTCCTTAAGAATCGATTTCATTCAAAGCCGAAAATTTGATGGGTAGCAAAATTCAACAATAATTTATTAATATCAAAAAGCGTTATTTTTTTAAATCACAATGACAATCGCCCGTAATGAGTAAACTCCAGTCGTACTAGTCGCTTATACTCCTGGTTCGAAAATGAAAGTCTCGAGATGACAGATGAAAAACATTACCAACATCTCCAAGATTTTTATCGAGAACAATGCACAAAATAATGCTGCTTCCTTAGCCTTTAAATAAAGCGAATCTATTTCTAAAGACACCTATGTAATAAGTGTAAATGTAAATATAAAATACAGCATAAGAAACTCCTTTCACGTTGAAATGTGAGCACACTAAGGAACCGCAATTGTCATTTCGTGCTTCAAAATCGTAAAACCAAGGTAATCTACCTATTTATGACACCTTAATACCTTCGCAATTCCATTACAACCGCTAAAACTTGTCACAAGTATTTACATAACACAGTATCGCATTGCATAAACATTGTTTTGTTGTTCACCCAATTATGACAACTAAACAGGATTACTGTTAATGACATTATCAGCTGGCGTTGCGTCACTGTCAATTTACAGTGCTTAGTCACGCACCGCGCAAACCCATTATTATAATTACTGTCTAGACAAATAAGATTTGCTATTATTTATGTTCGGCTAAATACTCAAGTTTATCGAAGGGACGATGGAGTTTTTAGGATTCCGTAATGAAAGGACGGCGCCTGCCGCACGGTGAACGTGTTTTGAGTTTCTGTGTTTGCTCTATCGTAAAAAGAGTAATGAATGAAATCGCCAAATTTGGTTTCATTATACTTCATGCGCAAAATAATGCTGCTTCCTTAGCCCTTAGCCATATTCTTTATTACCTGAGAGGTAAAACAATGAATATCCTGTGAATCAGGCAGGCGCTGAGGATTTCGAATAAAAAAAAACCACTTTCTATGATGGATACAAAAAAAGCTATATTGCGTTGTAATAAGAAACCCTCAGCGTGCGAGTAGGACTCGCACTTGGCAGGTTTAGTTTATAAGGCCGGTAATCTGTGTGGAATTTGAGACACTGCAACGAGAGGAGAAGGTTAGATAAACGTATTCATTAAGCTGCTACCGTCAATCAAATCAATATGGGCCATGAATGTGTTTTAATTAGAAAGAAAAACATTTGCTATAGTGTATATATTTTTACATAAGAGTGATATATTGGCATGGGCATGGACCAATCTGTGTGAATAATCATGTCACACTATTCATAATGCCCGGGTATTGGAAAAAAAACGTGCCGCGGCAGCCGAGTAGGAGTTGGCAAAAACAGAGAGCTGGCTAAGCTGTGTAGCTACGTAGCCTTTTGACATGGCACGTGTAGATATGTCTTATATCGGTTCGGCTTAGATAATTTTCTATCACTTAATACCATTTGCACATTATCTGCTACCCGTACTACTAATTGTGGCACTAGCTATCTCGAAACCATATATCATATAATTGTTATGGGCCAAATGATTAAAAGGATTATTCAATGTGTGTGGACATTTAAAAAATTCCCATTATGAGTATGAAATATGATAAAAACTATCGAAATAATTTAATCGTCCTAAAATCTATACATCTATACAAATAAATAAAATTGGAATGTATGTTTGTAATATTAAAATAATCGCTTTTTACTAAGTGCATATGGATGTATACACGGGTACATATACCAAAACAACATTTTTTTTAAAATTTTTGTCTGTCTGTCTGTTTGTTCCGGATAATCTCTGAAATGGCTGGACCGATTTTGACGGGACTTTCACTGGTAGATAGCTGATGTAACAAGGAGTAACAGGCTACTTTTCCGAGGGATAAAACCGAATTCCACGCGGACGAAGTCGCGGGCAACAGCTAGTATTCAATAAATACGAACTTGATGTATGAAAACAGGTTTAAATTACGTGATGAAAATCTTAAATAAAACATTATATAGGAACGTATAATTTTACGTAATCGTTAATCACCGAATCACACAAATTTTGTGTTAATTAACATTTATTTGTTTAATGTACACACGATAAGCACATAAATGATAAGATGACGCAGGAAGGAAGCTGGTGTTATTTTTATCAGCGGAAACTCAGAAAACTCAAACGCAAATATTCAGCTAAGAATTTACAATTATATGACGTTTCAAGTGTTTAATTGCATAACAAATGAAGTAAGCAGTTTATTTTTTATAACAAGGTTAGTACTCACACAAATAGGTTGGTACTTGGTAAGCAAATAAAATACGTAAGAATTGTCGATGGAACGAAAATGAAGTCGGCAACATTTAATAGAAAAGAAGTTTCAGAAAGTCATCACATTAATAATATCCCAGCTAATATTATAAATGCGAAAGTGAGTTTGTGTTTGTTCGGCTTTCACGCCTAAACCGCTGAATCGATTATGATGAATTTTGATATAGAGATGGGACCCTGGAAACGGTTAAGGGATACTTTTTCTCGCTAAAAATCGTAAGGGGTGGGGTAAACTTGTTATGAAACTTTTTGGTTGATAAAACAAAAAAAAACAACTTTAACGCGAGCGAAGCCGCGGGCAAAATTTAGTTTTAAATTAATGATAAAGTTTGTTCTGATGATAGGTTTTTGTACTTTATTACTTTTTCTGAATATGAAATATGCACTGAATTATTATTATTTATTTCAATGATTCAATCTGACATTGTGTTATTAATTTGATGATGGCGTGACATTTTAATTTGTATTTTATAGTTTCCTTATTTTTCTGCAACTATGACTTGTTATGATCGACCTATTTTAATAGAATATGATTATTTCTATTGTTTTCGTTTTTACTTGGGCAGATCTGTTATAAGATTTGCGATTAATAATTAGTGTAAATAGATTGAACATTCTAATTAATTCAATAAATAAATGATTCTGTGCTTCTTTTCTTAGGAGTTACTCTTATATTTTGAAAGAATCTCTTATTTTTTTTTTATGTTATGTAGTTACGTAACGAGCCGACGGCCCACCTGGTGGTAAGTGGTAACCTCAGCCCATAACAACCGATGCGACTTGGGTCCTCTCCTACTAGATACGACAATACCCAAGTCGCATCGTATGCGCCCGTAACTACGAGACGCGTAGGTGGAATGTCTCATGTGGCTGTAATTTCACCGGCAACCACACCTTTCAAACCGGAACAATAATAAAAAATAATAATAAATAAATAATAATGTATAATTAATTGAGGATTAACAAGTGATTACTGTTTCACGGCTGATATAGATATATATAAATATGGTGATAGGTTTTATCTATTTATTTCACCAACACCATACAATAGGTACTTTCACTTACCTGGACGTAATTTCTTATTACGAGTATATGGGCTTCGCCGGCCCTATTTCTGTGGTTCTTTCTCTATTGATATGGTAAAGTTGCCTTACATTGCACAAGATAAAAGAGATTGTTCATACATTAAAAGTGATTAGATGCTTACTATGTATGTGATGTGATGCACAGTGTTAAGCTCATCACGTAGTTTCATGCATGCATCACGCGTGAGTTTTGGAATTCGGCTAGAACGTTTACGAGCCAAGTGTTGGCTGACTACTAATTATACCTACTTGAATTGTTTTATTAGAATATGTATCCAGAATTCAATTAGTATGCTAATAGACGTCTGAATTCCTAGTTTTCGATTAGAGATTCGATTGGAATACGCAAAATCTGAAAAATAACCTATTTTTGTTTACCAAATATAACTTACAAATACAGAAAAGTATGGTTATTAGCTACTAAAAACCACAAAGTTTCGTGCTAGTGCCTACTTACAGTCTACGTCATACAAAATAATTTACGATTTATAAGTACATTTGTACTATATATATATATATTATACACTATTCATACATATACTAATCATAATTTGACATGATTATCGATTCATTGTTTGGATTCAGCGCTGCAGGAACAAAAATTAAATAATAATTTAAACTATTACCAATCTAGATTACAATCTAAGATCCACCGCGACAGTTTAATAACAGCGGCTTCATATTTAAAGGTAATTTTCCATGGACACTGCATGCGAAATAATATGTGCATGGGGTAGAATCTTGGCGTGTCTGAGCGCTTTCGTTTGAGAATCAAACTCGTGACCCTCCCTTCGTCAGGCAGGTTTAGGCAGTTTCAACTTAACTACGGAGTACAAATTTAACATTGGAAGCATCATATTTTAGTTGGATCAAATTCAAACCATTTATTGCACTATGTTGTTACAAAGATCTTAATATATATATAGGATAGATACGAACATAAACCCTGTTAGGGCAAAGCAAAAGAGAATAGGAATTAATAACTAAACAGTTATTAATTGTCCAAAAAATGATTTTGCGAATAAGTTAGTTTTGCATAAACATTTTATTCTTTAGCTGATATGTTGTGTCACGTCCGGGGAAGTACACACGCACGATATATGGGAATCGCGAAGAAAACGAGGTAATTTCCAGCTGATTTATTAAGAGAAAAAGGACAGTCTTCGGTATTCCCAATAACAAAGTACAGACTTTTTAGGCGAGCTTTACTAAGGATAATATTATCAGTTTCGGGATTGAGAACAACATATGCAATAGTAGACCAAATATTTAACGTAATTTTATTTTCTTTCGGTTTTAGAGACTTGCCAGATTCTGGCGATTTTTTATATCTGTCAGAGATTTCATTTTCATAATTTACTAATGGGTAATAATATAAAATTCATTAAAATTGCAGTTATTTTACTGTCATACTGAGCAAACATTTTCATCGCAGCGAATGTTTGACAATTGTGCCGAGGGACGAGCGACGTACTATCAAAATAGAAAACCTGTTTTTTTTTATATCTTTTTTTATTTAATTTATTTATTTGTGCGAATTCATGCACCAATGAATTTTTCACTTGAAAGATTTATTTGCGCAATATCACAATCTCAAAACGCTGAAGGAAAACATCGTGAGGAAAACCGACATGACCTAGAACTAAAAATTCGAACACATGTGTCAAGTGCATGAAAGGAGCCCCATTGAAGCGCACTTAAAATTCTTTCACCACGAGAACCAGTGCTCGAAAAGAATAGTACGAATATGTTCGTTCACTGATTTGGCCCGCGAACGAACGTTCAGAAAAACGCGCTCAGAGCTGTTCACAACACTGAGTGAAAACGGGACTTACAATTTTCTCGACACTTTGTTTTTCATTCACAGCCATTGTATAGTCACAGATCGTCACAGAGTTTATATGTGGAGTCGTGAGATAAGACGAGGGAAATGTGTTGTGTTGCAAGGAATGTAATTGCTCAATTATCACGTCGGCCCGGTTACTCCGTATCTAGTACCGAGTACACTGCCATAGTATGTACACTATGAGCTCGTAGATAGTGAGCCGAGTATACCCCAGTGGCCCACATTGACACGAGCTGACATTGCGCCAGATACACTCTCTTAGTGTTGTTAGTATTGTGATATTGATAAGCGCGTACATGTAACATGAAATTCGACTAGCTAGCGCAATCGTACGAAGATCACAGTCGGACATTGGGATTAGTAATAACTAATTCAGCTTTTATTTCAGGCAATTTAGTAAATAAATATATTCATATTATTAAATACCTTCTACATATACACATATAATATTCGTAACAACAGTTTTTAAAGATACAATTATACATACAATATTGAGCAGTTAAATGAGTCACATAATATAATTGCTTACGATAAAGGTTCACTAGTCCCCACACTAGGATTCCCTGTGTAACTAAAAAACAAATACACCAAAAGTTAGGTAAAATACGTAATTATTTTATGTGAATAAAATTATAGATAAATTAAGTTCAGTTGTCATATTGAAATCTCATACTCAGTGCGGTAAAATAATAGTGACTCCGGGATTCCCTTACATTTTTTTTAATCCTCTTCGCCTGCTGGAGTTGGATTCCCTGTGTTATGGATATTAACAAGTGCCATTGCACACATATAACAAGCGTAGCAAAAAAAAAAGAATGTTTGATCCGAACGTTAGTCTCCTGCAAATCAAACCGGATCCTGTGAGTCATAATCTGTTACTCATACCACACCACGGCTTCATTTAACTATGTAACAAACATTGTATACCTGCAGATCTACTCAGTCTATTTAAAAACAACCGGCAATAGTTTTTTACTATCTTTGATCGGTCAATAGCTGATATCAATAACGGACTAACGGTATCACCCGATCATGAAACACCTCTCATAACATTACCGCTAACGGGCTAGGCAAAAGCTTCGCAAAAAGTTACTTTTTAACGATGCCCAAGGTTGTTTTTAAGCCGATTTGTAACAGAGTTGTATATTGAGCGCGCGATTACAAGCTTTAGGAGGTTGTGAGAAGGTAGTTAATTGATTAGCGATTTGCATACAGATAAATGTAAGTCCATCTATCGGCATAATTTCACATTCACTGCATTACCATGTCAGTACGTGCTCGTCCCGCCGACCAGGGCCGTGAGAAACACGCATGCCTTCATGTCTTTGATGTCAAATATGCGATAGTGCATTAAATAGCATAATAAAACGTTATCTAAGCTAATATCAATCTGAACACGTAGATACTTTCTAAAGCGCAAGCAGTTTTTCGATTACAATACGAATGACATTGAAGAGATCGTGATGCACGTTTTTAATTCGCCAAGTCTGTCTGCTATTTTTATATTTATCTTACAAGTTACGCGAAAAAAACAAGTTCAAATAAAATGTTTTAGAAGCGAGTTTCAGTTCGACGTGCTTGTGAAATGTGAACTTTCCGTTCAACGATCGATGGTATAAACGAGATATAAACCTGTCAAATTTAGAACGTCTCGGTAAAATGAGTTCACTGCGTCAGTAATTAACCATTCGTTATTCCTGTCACATTGTTTTAATCGCTCCTCATTACGAACACAATGAGGAGACATTATTGTGATAGGTAGCACAATAACTTGTTTGCATTCAATTTGGATATGTCATTTGGACATCAATTATGTAATTATTTTTAGCTTTTCTTGAACTATAAAATATCAAGGTTTTTAGCTTTTCTTGAACTATAAAATATCAAGGTTTTTAGCTTTTCTTGAACTATAAAATATCAAGGATGTAATGTTGCTCCTTGTATAACCCTTCAAGTAATATAATATAACTACTTAATAAATTATTCCAAGGCTCGATCAAGAACATCATTCTGGCACGGTATCATAAGATTTATTATTTACTTTGTCTATGCTTGCCAATTATCTCAGCTCTTTCCATATAATGATGGCAGAAAATAAATTATCCTTTAAATAACCATTCCTCACGGAATGAGGCTTAGCGGAAATGGAAAATATTAGCAGCTAAAGCTAATATTAGCCACAATTCGAAAATGTGGTTTAACACAGAAATAAATTGGGCGTTGAACTGTTTTTGGTAAATCGGTTTCTCAAACTGTCCAACTTGCCTGCAGAATTGTAAAAACTTTATCGTTACTCGACGCTGCATACAGTTAATTAAACCGGTAGGTTCCACTGCGCTGATAAGGCCTAAGAATTCGAAAACTTCATCACGTAGGTAATTAATGCTGATCATTGGCTTAAGTAAACAAGGAAATCAAAAGTTTGTTGCTGCAGAAGTAGACTGCGAACTTATAGAGCTCGACCGATCCCTCAAACCACTTGTTTATGCTATCTTCAAATACTTATAGAGTAAATTTACTTTATACCGTGATGGTTCGCAAACTTGCATTAAAGTAACATGTAGGTACACTATCGGAGTTATTATGAGCACCTCGAGTGTTGGACGATAGTCTAAATGCAACATTATTATTGTTATAACATGTCAACAAAGTTTACTATAAACTTTCACTTTTTGCCAGCTCTGAAAAAATCTTCTATGAACCGCTGTATATTAGCTAAGACTTTTATTTTAGTAAAACACACACATACAAACAGTAAGCTTTATTACAATTTGCCAAGCTTATTCGTAAATGCAACAAGTCTGGACAATGTCCGCTATCTTTATTTCTAAAGAGATTGGATCAGTCTATCTATCTATAGATAGTTGCAAATGGTCTTTATATATCTCAACTGATTTCATTGTATTTGAAATATTAGGTAAAGAGATTAGATCTCTATAATGGTTGCTTTTTCAGCGGAATTCTCATCTCATCGGATGAGAATCATCTCGATCTTCTAAGGTCCGTACTTATAATTACTTAAGCAGTTGGAAATAATCATAATTTACTTCATATTTTTAAGTTCACTTAAAAAAAGACTGAGCTTACGTTTACAAAATCAGCCATGTCAGTTGAAATTCCTTGTATACCAAGTCAACTATCAGCTATTTATTGTCAATTTAACCTAACAACTGCAATTAACATGACGCTCAAGGGTGTTTCAGTAGAAGGAATGGACTGCAAATTATACCGATGCATTTTCACTTATTCCGTCTTGTTTAAGCTGATTATATGGCTTATTTTGATACTGGTGTGTCGACCACGAACGTACAGAAGTAAGGATACAGTCGAGGATGAGGCACGCTTGGTCTAGATTAGGTAAGCGACAGGAGGACGTATCACAAATTAGCAAATCATTTTCTGAGGACAGACCAGTCCGCACCATTGGTAAAATCAAAAATATACTAAGTAGTAGACATTCTGTGGGTGAAATATAATGTTCTGGCGCGCTCTAACTCACTGCCTAAGCTTTGCAGTTCTGGCTTTATTGTACCTTACAAAAAACAGTAACCAGAGATACTTCATCGTTCAAGAACACATGAGTTAGGATTCAAGATGTCTTGATTAATATACTGACTGGATCCGACCATTAGTAATGGTTTTGTTCACGTTTGATGAATAGTATGACAGTAAACTAACAATAATTTTACATGCCGTCACACTGGTTTATAGTCTTCAGCCATTAACCTTCAGACAGCGAGCGGTGATCACAATAATAAATGAACGTCGTCGGTGAATGTATAATTATTATTCACATTTGACATAAGCTTACAATATTTCCAAAAAACTAAGCATTTATTATGCGACTGCAAAATTTCTGCTAAGCGACCCACACCGAATCTATAGGTAATAAACAAAAGTAATTTCAACAAAATCATCAAGAATAATTTGCAGGTTTTATTTATTATCTACTTAAGTAGTTTTAACAGTTATAATTAACAGTTAATTATAATTATATACGAATGTTTCGTGACAATTAACATAGTGATTACTCGATATCCAGCATTATCTATACATCTATACAAATAAATAAAATTGGAGTGTCTGTTCGTAATATTAAAATAACCGCTTTTTACTAAGTTCATATGGATGTATACACGGTACATAGAAAAAAAACAACTTTTTTTTTTTCTGTCTGGCGGTTTGTTCAGGCTAATCTCTGAAATGGCTGGACCGATTTTGACGGGACTTTCACTGGCAGATAGTTGATATAACAAGAGTAGGTAACTTAGGCTACTTTTCCGAGGGGTAAAATAGGGGTGCGTCATAAAACCGAATTCCACGCGGACGAAGTCGCGGCCCACAGCTAGTTTTACATAAATATATTTAGAATCACTGTGCCTAAATTCATGAACTGGTTATAAGCGAGTTGTCTCCAACTTCTCACAACTCAAAACTATGAATAAAATGCAAATGTAGGTAATTTATAATTCTAATCAATTTAAAATGGCAAAAATTAAGCCTATTTATAATTCTGGGGAAGATACATAAGGAAGATACGTTTAAACGACAGACTATTAGAAACGACTGGCCTCACAGCTCATTTGGTAGTAACTCTGCCTTCTGACCTTGTGGGCCTTGGGTTCAATTCCCAGCCAGGACAAATATTTGTGTGACGAACATAGAGGTTCGTTCTTATTCTGAATGTTAATACGTATCTTTAAGTATGTATTTATAAAAAGTTTATAAGTATTCATCTGTTACCCACGGTATAAGCTATGATTAATTTGGGGCTAGATGGCGTTGTGTGGAATATCGAAAAATATTATTATACAGTCAACCGAGTTCAATTTGGAAGGCCGTTGTCTTTATACTGGTATCTTTTGATATATAATAGTAAAAAATAACATAATATGTCTGCGCATTTATGTGTTCTCTTTCACGTAAGTATATACCAAGGTATCAATTCTGTTTGTATTTACAAAGATTGACAAGGACTCTCCAGTTTTAGGTTCGAATACGGTTGAAGTAAATAGGGACACAAAATACTTGTATTGTACTGAACTATCTGTTTGTGAGTTATAGAGATCTGTTTATGATATGTTCACAACATTTAACGATGAAGTCTGAAGACTACAACACTCTAATGTAGAAGTCTTCATCCAAATTCTAAAATAATTTAATTAAAAAAAATGTTTAATCATAAAGCATTCATATTTTTAACAGTAAACTATCAATTTGATACATGATGACACCATTCGCTATAACGGTACTGTATGAGCAAATCGGGCGCTGCATAGGAAGTGTAAACTAATTTCAATACAATAGCTCTTTATAGAATATCGTTAAATGATGTAACGCCGACAGCCACAATAATGACATTTCCTCATACTGTGTATAAACTGTTTGGTTAGCGGAAGGAAGTGTACTTTGCGTTTATCAATAGTTGCGATTAAGTAATTTTTAATAAATTATTTTGCGACTTAAACAGGTCCGCTTAGAGACGGCATAAAAAAAATACAACGCTGTGTTTTTTTTTCATATTATACAGTTACAGAACGAGCCGACGCCGATGGCCCACCTGGTGTTAAGTGGTAACCTCTGCCCATAACAACCGATGCAACTTGGGTCTTCCCTTACTAGGTACGCCAAGACCCAAGTCGCATCGTATGCGCCCGTAAGTCTGAGACGTGTCGGTGGAATGTCTCTTGTGGCTGTAATTTCACCGGCAACCATACCTTTCAAGCCGGAACACTGGCAGCAGAAATGGGCATGGTGGTAATACTACCCCGGACGAACTTGGCGAGAGTTTTACTGCTATTAAAGTGAAAAAAGTTCTACTGTGATATCGACATCGCACTCATAAGGACGTAAGCCGTCTTTGGTCGTTCTACATGGATTCTTACTTCATAGTACAGTGTTAGATAAAATATGTCCTGAATATAGCCTTAAATGGAACTTGGCAGATCACAGCGCACTGGGTAACACTTGGCAGCGTATCAGCTAGTGTTACCAGATATTAAGCAACATGATGACTGATTTTAAATCAGAGTGTTTGGTTTGATTTCGGTGACACCGTGATAAGATATCAAACTGGCTCCCGGTTCGCAGTCAAGATTGCTACTGACAGAGTCGTCACAAACTTATAAAGCATTTTTATATCAAATCTGTGTCGAAATCAAGTAGAATTTAGTAGTAAAATGTCAATTTAAACGCTGACGCTTGCACTAGAATTTCTTGTGTCGCAGGAGATATTACAAGACTAACATCGAAGACTTGCACTTTATGCTAATCACTAGGGAAACGATTACCCTGGCTCGAGATCAAAACTGGGACTCCGGTTTGCAGGCAGGGTTACTTTCAACATAACTTCGGCTACATTTTGTGTATTGTGATGGAAAATACAAAATAGAACATTCGAAGCATTATGAAGATAAAAGATAATGCTCTCTATTATACTGATTCCGAATAATAATTTTCAATCTATTTATTAGATATTAATCTCCGTACTTACCTTGTTGTTGCCTAAATGTTTATTACACCGTGACTCATTGTATCCTGGAAATGGCTAAGAATGGTTTCCATTCCAATACTTTCGAAAACTGTTTGGTACGCCCCGCAGACAATGAGTAATGCATTCTTAGCATTGCTCGCCGCACTCTGAGCTTCGTTACGGTACTACTACATGTATAATGGAATCGAAGGCTAAAACTAGCCTAATTTATATTCTCCATTACAACAAAAGTCCCGTAACAGACTAGGAGATTTTGTTAAAGGATGAGTAACAAACAAGTTCGTGCGATGTAGTTTTTGTTTTTTGGACCGCGCGTTTAAGGCTTTCGAAATAGAGTCGAATTCTAAACCTAGGACTAATGGTGCGGTTAGATAATCGTCCAGCCGCCGAGCTGCTCGTCTAACTCCCATTACAGAGAATTTGTGGCTCGCGCAACTTCGCGAACTATCCATATACTAAAGGACATACCTACTCGTAAATAGACTCTAGATGGATGGTACCCGAAAGGTACAGGAAGTTTTGTCCGAGATGGATAGAGCGAACAGGATCAGTCGATTTCGCATAGGTTCGAGAAGATTGGACCAAGTTTGGAGGTTCGAAGATAATCTATGCACCGTAAGACGAAACAATGCCAATCGCATCATACAAATTAAAGTCCCTGTCTGATTTCACGCAATAGTACTCGTATGTCAAGAGACCTTTCGTGAGCCTTTCACTGTGATCTAGTTGCGTATCTTTGTAAAGGACAATGGACACTTTCACAAGTCCGCGCCCGGCGCCCCTGCCCTGCCCCTGCCATCCATATCAGATCAACTATGAATGGAGTAAAAAGTAGAAGTTCCAAGGGTAATTCAATTCTATTCAAACTATAACTCAACAACTTCCTGTTAATGTACATGGAGATGTTAACGTCTTTTTAAAAACGATTAATTTATGCAATTACTTAAAATAAATAAATCGGTCACCATATTTGTTCATATCAAGAACACAAAAGATTGTAAGGTTTTACCGCCAGAAAAAAAGTGGACGAGCGCAAGAACCAGATTGAGTCGCGTCTAGTGGATCGAGATATTTTTAAACTTCTTCATATTTTCTGTATTTACCGAATACGTTGTTTTATTTACCTATATTATTATATTCGAAGCTTACTCGATAAAAAATAAATGTGTGTTTTAGAATTATAAATGCTTTTAAGCAATGCGATAGTGAATAAATTAAACATAAAAATCAAGGTTTTTTTTTTCTGGATTGTAGAAGCACAGTCTCAGTACGTACCGAGATCCTTTCACCATGAGTTACGTTATCATGGGATCGTAAGAGGGTGATACTATGATACTCCGGCACTGTAGGAAAATTGATAGTAACGATGCTTGGAAATCTAGGTGTCCTGCGTTAGGTAGGGACCTAACGGCCGAGACAGTCATTTGTCTTATGAGTATAATGTTTGCCCTCGGGTGTTGGATGTGTTTTAACGTCAACTGCAACAAAGTCGAAAGCACACGGGTGAAAGCATTTTTTTTACTTGCCCTTATGATTTTAATTCTTTCATTCTTAATTTATCCGTTGTTGATTTCCATTCCATTAAACTTGAATAGCCTGCATTCCAATTGCTCCATATCTTATAAACCCAACAAGTTCACGTTGTTCGCCTTCGATATTATCCCGACAACATTAAACCAGACCGCGGACCACATAATTAATACAAAAAAATATATAATAAGGTAAGACATTTCTTTACTATGGCCTCCGTGGACTGATTACTGTTGATCGCTCATTATGGCGATCGTAATTTTATCGAACCATTGTGCACTATTACTCGACGTAGACATTTCTAGAGCGTGAATCCGACTGCAACTTACTACATAGCCTTCTTCTTATGATGGTCATCTTTTTTTCTAACGATTGAGATTAGGTCATTACTTTGCTAATCTGGGTTAAGAAATCACTTCTGATATGTTTGTCAATTTTAATATAAATTGCAGATTGCGCAAATGTTTGATTAGCATTGCACTGCATGTTTTTATAACCCACTTTGGATATTGGCAAACATTACAAATTATTCATCACGACAGAAGTGCACTGAACCATTGTAATATTACGAAAGAGCTCAGTAAGTCTTGCCTTACAAGTACTCTACTCATCTCTACAATCGAGTTGGTAAATTTCAATTACGTGCACTGTGATGGTAACTTCTTTGATAGCTATTCCTGGTATTATTAGTAGCTTATACGCAGTTTTCTATGCTCGCAAATCTGAGTTGAACTCTATGTAATTACTGATTTATAAAATAAAAATGGATGTCGATATGTATGACGTTGATAAACTTTGCTAAAACCGGTTAAACGATTAAAAAAATTGGCTTTGCTATTTGTTTTTTTGTGAAGAAGGTGTTTTGTTATCTTTTTACTATAATTCTACCATAACTTTCCATATATATAATAAATTCGAACGGTTGACAGATGATCAGGCAACTTGGCACAACTGTTTTATCATGGTTTTATGGTAACAATTTCACTAGAACTCGTCACAAGTTGGCATTGAGCATTTTAGCATTTATATTTTAGTGCAGTCTTTCTTTGTAATGATTGTAATGTGTGAAAGCAGTAATTACCATGAAGCTATATATATTTTAGTGGCATACATATTATTCCAGCATGCACATTGGTTTTTGTCTTAATGTAAGGTGGAAAGAAAATTTTGCAATAAACCGGTAGCTGTAAATAAAATAACTTGAAATTGGTGTAGTTTCCAAAGAAATCAACTTTCACAAGCGAAGGTTGATTTATCATTTCAGTCACGCCAATGCACGTTCAGTTGCACTGCTCTGATCTGATTTTTGGATGTTTTCAGTCTTTCTATCAAACGATCGCATAAATACCTTATTTTCTGCCTTTTAGCGTGAACCGGTTACTCCCTCTATACTATGGATAGATATTTTATTAAATACACAAAAAAACTGGTTCTGCTCGACTAATAAAGTTTTGAACCTATTTCTAATTTAAAGATCCAAAATCACCAAGACCGCAGTCATTACAATAACAGATTCCAATTTAATTTACAAGCCGGTTTACAAACTTACTAACATTTTATGTAACGTAAAAGAGCTTATTTTTCTCGCAGAAACGATGCCACAATGTATATAACACATGCCATGGTGTCGATGATCTTTCGGTATTCAAGGACATTGATGTGTTAAATTATTTATTCAACAAACATCGCCTTTACGAGGCCCCTTTGAAGAATTTTCTACTAAATTTTTCGTTTTGATTATAAAGCTAGTGCTCATTAGTTATGCTAGAGTATCTAGTAATTCAAGCTCTAGTGTCTGGCTTCAAACAACAGGCTCGTGGCACCCGGGCTTAGCAAAGAAGGTTAGTTTGACATTTAAAATTTATGATGTAATATTAATATCATTATAGTCTGTACCTTAGCACAGCCTTACCAGGGTGACGTCGCTCGATGCGTGTACCTATTTATTTACATTACGAGCTATCCTACAAACAGTAGAAAATCCTTGCCCTCAGAAAAGAAGGGAGGAGGATTCGGGTGTTACGACGCACCATACAAACCGGACCTTCTGTCTTACTGAACCGGTGTGTGCTCGGTGGCTCGGACAGAAGCTTCTGCCAGTGAGGCCTGGGCCTAGAAAGTCGCGTGTAACAAGAACAAGAACAAAACAATAATCAACACGATCAATATTATGTCGAGTTCCATTAGAGCAAGGTTTCGTCACGTTGAAATCGGGTGAGGTAACAACAGCTCCAGAGAATTACGTTGTGTGGGAGAATCGCAATTCGTAAAACGTTTTGGTGACCGTCCAACTATGCAATCGTGATTCGTATTCGTTATGTGTACGATAACGGTTATGGCGATATTATACAAACTTGCATTCCGTACGGTTTCCTTGTGCATGTTTGGTACATAAACTGAAAACTAAACTAAAATAAATAAAAATAAAATAAAATAAAATAAATGAATACATTTAGCTCTATTACTTGCCTTAAGTCCGCCAGATCTGAGATCTTAACCATTCCTATGAAGTCTGTCTGACATGGTTTAACAGATTTCATGTCTAAAAAGTTCTTTAATAACTATCATGTCATAGTTGACATGATGCTCAATATCTGCAATATGTATATTATAAATAAATGTTATTTATAGTTAAATGCGGGTTGCAATTTATTTACATTATATTAATATGTTATGCACAGCAACGCAAGATCAGGACGAGAATTTAATTTATGTTTAAATATAAGTACGTAATAGTGGTGAAAGGAATCTCTTTGGGGCGCACTTCAATACTTTCACCAAACTGGTTCGAGAGATCCAGTGCCATGATTAGTATCAGTAGTATTAGTAGTATTAGTTGTAGTAGTAGTAGTAGTAGTAGTAGTAGTAGTAGTAGTATTTGCGTAAGTTGTGTATAAAACTTTAACTCAATGTTCGCATCCCCTTTAGCACTCAAAATGAAATCGATCGAAGAAAAATGCTATAAATGTGATTATGGTAATAATGACGTTTTAATTAACTTCTATCTTCTCAGTACTTAATTATATCTATTGTTGTGGCGTTTGTAGTTTCTTTACTTATTGATGGTATTTTGATTTCGTAATCAATGAAATAGAAAACATTGCGTAGCGCCAGCCGTTTTGGATATTAATCGGAATAAACGGACAGAGAGACAGAAAGTTTTTTTTGTGTTAAGAGTACCTTTTATAATTTCATATGCATTTAGTAAAAAGCAGTTATTTTGACATTCCAAACAATAATTGAATACTCAATCTACAAATATTTCCAAAAAAAAAAATAACATGTACTATGACCGTTATTGCAACGATATTAGAAAACATGATAATTATTTGAATAGTGGTCCACATGCGACGCGGATGTTGTGATTTTCGGTCGAGTGAGCAGATTGTATCGGCATTGTCTCTGATAAGATACAGATCGGCGCGCGTGGGAAAACAACCTGTTATTGGATTTACACACACAAGAGTTTCAAAGTTCCAATGCCCAAGGTAATGAAATTCGCAGTCTTCGGTGTCCGTTCGTCCGTTAGCCACGTGATTTTTCTCAGAAAATGAACATATAAGTATTTGACCATACAGTGACCATACAGAGCGTGGTGGTCTAGTGGGACTGACCCCGAGTTTCAATCTGGAGGTCGCCGGTTCAAGTCCTGAAGTGCACCTATGACTTTTATGATCGAGATATTTATGTGCACAATACCACGTTCTCAAAACGCTGAAGGAAAACATCGTGAGGAAACCGACATGTCCTAGAACTAAAAATCGAAGACGTGTCAAGTGCACGAAAGGAGCCTCTTTGAGGTGCACTTAAAATCGTTTCACCACACTGGTTTGAGAGAACCAGCAACTCGAATAGATAGATAGACCATACAGTGTAACAAAACAGGCAAATTTAAGGTATAACATCTACTGTTTGTACATAAATGTTTTGTATTTTCTGTTTTATTGGTTTAATGTGCAATAAAGTGTTTATCTTTCTATCTATCTACTCACCTACTCGTGTCATCTTATATACTTGTCTTGTTGCTTCTCGATAATATAAGCCTAGTGTGTCAAATATAATCTATTCTATTCTGATCTATATAATGACATCGATTAATTATGCTCAAAAAAGAAAATACATATACAAACATAATATTACTCAAGAGGATGAACACAACGCGAAACATCTTATTTTAAAAATAGTTAGCAATTATTCATCAATCAGAATTTTAAAACAACAACAATTACTAACGGCATAATTGAAATAAATGCATTATTCATCAATCCCGACTTATAAATTATCGTATACCGGTAAGTACAGAGTTAACTTCCCCCATTGCGAACTTCGTCAATATTGGCGGTTTTTACCAATAGATAAATAGGAATCAAATGTTCAAAAAAATCTATGATTTGCAAGACACAACAGCGGTTAAATAAATAAATAATAAATAAATTTAATAAATATTGGTGGACATTTCAAACAGCGCCATCTAGCCCCAAAGTAAGCTAAGCATAGCTTGTATCATGGGAACCAGACAACTGATATAATACTTTTATACTTTTCTTTTGTAAATACATACAAATAATACATATTAACACCCAGACACAGAATAAACATCAATATTACAAATGTCACATAAATATTTGTCCTGGGTGAGAATCGAACCTACGACCTACAGCGCATAAGACAGAGGTACTATCAACTGAGCTATGAGGCCAGTAAAATGCAGGAATATTAAAACTGCATTTGCATATTCGTCATAAAAGTAAATTATTGCCGTTGATAAAGTTTGCATAGAAACTAACGTGAATGTATTTCAAGTCCTTATCAGGTATTTCTGTTGCATGCTTGCGCGTTTGCGATATCGGGTATAAAATCTTGAAGGACACAAAGTGTTCGGTATATACTCGTCCAATTACAATATGGAAAGCACTAACATGTACTGTTATCGTGCCTAATTGATACGGATGTGCTAGAATGTACCTCATCTAGTATCTGCAGCTAGACCCTTGAACCGATCACAGATTAACAATGTTTAGGTCCATCGCTTTGTGGGGATTGGGTATTAGATTGCCAATTAAAATAACGGTAACTGATTAAATTTGGTAGAGTAAACGGAAATATGAAGTTCAATAATATACAAAACAAACATTGAAATAAAATAATTCAAAGAAACATATCCCTAATTGTTGAGCCGATTACATCGATGATCACCCCCATGCATATAATCGTAAAACTTCTATCACAGTCATAACTAAATAAAACAGATTGTAAAAGTAGAAAAGGCACACATCATAAATAAGGTATTTATAAACGTAAAGTGAAAGGTTACAATCACGGATCTTTAGAAACAGACATGCACGAAAGAGATGCTGTGAACTTTAGATTTTACACGGTAAGAACCTCATTTACCTCGTGAAAGGAATTGCGTACGTAGAATTCATAAATTTGTAAGAAATATAAATTGTTTAATTCTGGTACATATTGCATACGATGTAAAATTATACTTTTACAATTAACCAACATGAGCGTAAATATATGGTCAGTAGTTAATTTATTATTAAAAAATTTAATACATTAACCGGTACAAGAAGTATGTAGGTAACGTATTCTGGGTCGGTTAGAGGAAATAACAAAGACTAAACAAATAAGGAAAAATCTTGCAGCAAGTGACTTTAATTAGCAGATAAACTTTCACCAAATATCCGAATCAGAATAGCTTCCACAAATTACGTTGTCTGGACAACATTGTATGATTAAATCTATGACAAGAAGAGGTGTCATTCGTGCACCGACGCGACACCGACGCCTAGCCTGCGCCGGCTGGAGTGGAGCGTCTCGGGGCAGAAAGCGTGTCGAGCGAGCGCTTTGTGTCGATTGTCGGTGTCGAAACAGAATTTCCCTGTGCTAGCTCTTTACGCTACGACAATCTAATTTCAAGTATTACGGGAAAAATGTGTCATAATATTATTCTATTCTGTAAACAGTTTTTAGTTGATCAGTTTTAAGTTTTTCAGACAGTAAAGGCAGCGCATCAGCATTGTCTATGGTGTTGCAAATGCACTACGATGACTGCATTCCATCAGGATTCATTCCATCTAGACGGATAGATAGATAGATAGATAGATAGAAAATGCTTTATTGCACAAGGTAAAACAAGTACATGGGCGAACTTAATGCTAAACAGCATTTTCTTCCAGCTAACCTTTGTGTAGTGTGGAGTGGATGTGGTAGTTCATTTGATTAAAGTTATTTATACACATACATACTACTACATAATTAAACTATAACGAACGTTCCCATATTATAACTAGGCTAACTAGGGACTAGGAACTAGGGACGCCTATCCCAAAAAACGTTATAATATGGGAACAAGAAATCTGATAGAATACTTGTTTTTCAAATATTACATATTAATTTTAACAGTATAATATGTATCTATTTAACAAACAGACAGAATAAACATTTATGATCGTCACATAAATGAGTCTAGGGTGGGAATCGAACCTACAGCGCAGAAGGCAGAATTACTACCGACTGAGCTGTGAGGTCAGTCAATAATAACAGCTTAACTCAATAAGTGGTATATATATTAGGAATCGTCTATCTGACACTAATGGAAATAGTATATTGGGATATTCTAAGCAAACGCGTAGTGTCTTATCAGTACCATAAAAATGCCTACTATTATTACTAAGTACCTGAACATAAGTATAGTGTCCAAATTATTCTATGCGTTTAACTATTTGAATGATGGCGATAATTTATTGCTTGCCTACTCAGTGCTACTGATTATGGTATGCGTTTGTAATGGGATTTTCAAGGGCTTTTGTGATAAACTCATCCGTGAAAATTGATTTTGTAGGCAAAGTATTAGGTTTGTATTTGATATTCTTATCGGCATTTGTAGCGTGCTGCCGTTCTGATTTATTTCTCTCGTTTGTAGACCGGTAGTTCTGTGGAAACTACATAACCTCTTATCAAATATAAATTACATAATAATTAATATTACAAGCAGGTCACTATTGTAGGTGAATAAATTTTGTGTAACCTTCGTTACAAACAGAATTCTAAGTATCGCAATATTGTTCCATAGTTATCCTTAAAGAAAAAGAACAATCAAATTATTTTTGTACCCGAAAATAAAAGTTTAATGGTCTATTCGGGTAATAACGCTATCTAACAACATTACTAAACAGGTTGGCAAAAGGGGTTGTTCACCTCGCCACAGAATATACAAAAATGTACAGACCTTGTGAGACTATTGAACCGGCGAGTTCTTTTTCAAGGCTCTTTCGCGAGTGCGCCAAACGTACTGACACCACTGCATACCATCTATACGGAACAGTTTGAGAACTAGTTATTTTAAAACCCTTTTAACCCAAAGATGGTAAAATATGAGAAGAAATGTTATTTTTTTATAAAAGTGCTAGCTTTTATCCGCGGCTTCGCTATCGTTTTTTTTTTTATAACTTTATATTAATTCTCAATTTCCAATTCTGGTTGCCGATCGATACAGAAATCAACCAATCTGGGAACATTTGACATTTCATTAATTTGTATATAACTATGGTATATAAGGTCTATGTACAAACAAACACACAGGTTTTTGTCTAGTCCAGGGCCCTTATTGACCCCTTAAATATGTAAAGCAGCATTATATACTTTTAGCCAATAGTGGATAGCAATACTGTACAAGTACATACTTTTAGTTCAGAACTATGTGTTTAAACTGTGCTAAAGAAAATATTTTTTGAAAAATAAAGAACATTTAAATTCTTTACAAGCGAAGTTTTTTATCATCTATTACGGAAACATACTGATACTCTACCACCAAGTGATACCAGGCTGAATAAATAAAAATTGCAATTTATTTGGGCGAGAGTAAGGAGTACACCATGTTTAAAACAAAAGTCTCACTCGCTCTTACATTGGGTTTAAGTGCATCCAAGTACATTTCAACCTGCAAGTTCTATTCTATTCTATTCGAGTCACTGGTTCTCTCGGACCGATGTGGTGAAAGGATTTTAAGTGCGCCTCAAAGAGGCTCCTTTCGTGCACTTGACACAATGTCTTCTTAAAATAACTACGCTGGATGATAACACGTTTTTGCTGACGGTACTTTTTGGGTTGCGGGGCATTGGTGGAACTAAATTAGATGCCTATATTAAGCATGGGCTGGAAATAATCTTGCGGCATTTTGGTACAAGCCGGTATGTTTTGTTTGCGAAAGGTCTAGATATCTGAATTTTATGCAAAAAGCGAGCCCGCATCGATCTGTCGCGTAACTCTTCGCTGAACCCGTATATTTTTGCGTTTCGCTAACGCAACAATAGTTCACTCGATAAACCGTTTGTTTTGCAACTTTTGAAATAACCAGCGAATATTTGGCATACATTTTCCTTGAACGCTGATGTTTATAGTTAGATCTGGGTTGTATTTTTTGCATTATTTTTTCTTAGTGGCTTGGATTTTGATTTCAATTATGTACGTTTAAATGTATTTCTATAGATTTATCTAATGTTACCATTGCGTATATAAAGTATTTTTCCATGTTCACCCACTCACTTTTTGATTTATAGATATGACCAAATAATTATAAAATCTCACATCAACCAATAGTTGTTCTAGAAGATTTTTATAACACTCAAATGGTCACTTTTTTGACAGCTTATTACTATTTTTTTCTTTGAAAATGATGATTTAACTGTTTTTTTTATTGATGCCAAATTTTTTACTTCGGGTCTTTACAAAATGGTACATGTGGGACATATGTATAACGCACATCGAACTACTAGGAATTCAATAAGTAATGCCTCTATGTGCGTCAGCGCGCTAGATCCTGTCGTGATTGTTATGGATTCCCAGATAAATTACGTTCACGAAATGACGTCGCACATACCAGTATCGAACCATAAGGGTTGGACCACATCCGACCACCCGTTACCGGATTTTCGAATCTCTTTCTGATGCGCAGAAACATGTTTACTTAGCACGACAAAAAGGGATAGTAACTCTAATAGCAATGTTCTTGTGGGAACGGAGAGCAGATTGCAAGCGGTGAGCTACTGCCACCAACAATTCGTATATTTTAGCTTCTAGCACTTCTTTTTCGAGTCTGATTGTTGTATTATAGTAACTAAACAACATTTCCCAAACATACGATATGGAATTCTAAGTCTATAAGTCTATTTACAAACTAGGCACACTGAAAATTTGTAACCATTATTTAGTCAGGACAAATACTATGTACTGTCGGGATAAAGTAGTAGTAAGGTTTTTTTTTTTTCAACCTTGTAGCTTTGTTTTTTATAATGTAATGATGGTGTTACTAGCAAACTCGAACCATTTCTGAAACTTTGAACTCTGATCTCTTTACTGAAACAGGTCATCGAACTTTTATTTCTAGGAGATGCTCGATTTGTGACGATGTTTTATATACCTTTTTGAGAACATGGTCCCAAACTAAGCTAATTAACTAAGCCCCAAATTAATTATAAATGTAACTTTTTAATTGGAGAATTCAGTTATGTTTTCTTGATAAATACTTAATTTAGAGGTTCTTTATTATCAATTATTACTTGTAAGTTAAACATTTGTACATAACATAGCTATCAAGCTATCTAATCATATTCGGAAATACCTTCAAAAGATCCCGTAATCGCTTTACTCTGCTGATAGTCAACATTTATTGGAATATAATTAATTTGTAGATAAGAATAGGTGATCGAAGGATAACGACGAAATGTTTATTATGAAAACACGTCCAATGTGTTATCAGTAATGCTTAATACAAATAAATGGATTTTATACATGTTATGGAAGCATAAAGAAAACTTTAGGTTGTTTACATACCGGGCGTAAATTTGACGCGTATAAGCACGTATTTGGAGACTCGTAAAATACGCGCTTATAGACGCATTTCGCTACAAACTTATGTTTTGAATATTATTGACGCTTCTAAGACATTTCTTTATGTATTCTATGGAAATAAAGTTATTGACACTGACCCAACAAGCCTATTATTATTATTAAACATTTATTTCAGGTGAAAATGGACCCATACACACATACTTATTCTAAATAGACAAAACTAAACAATCCTGTCCAGCATTTACATATGTTGAGGCAAGTGATACGAGCGGAGACCGCGGTTATAAGCGATTATGAACTCCTCAGAGATAGACGTGTATCACCAGAGCGCGCTTTCATAAACATACGAGCTTATACGCGCCTAAGATACTTCCTGTATGTAAAGCCCCTAAAGACATGCTCACAGTAAGGGGGCCCTTTTTTAAACAATAGAGTATCTACTTCGTTTGAAACACAATTAATGTGCAATTAAGACATTCTTCGAATGTACTCGCAGTAGTATAGTAGCCACTTTTTATTTCTTTTAATTGCTTTTTTGGCCGTATAATATGTACCTATTAAGTGTAAAGAAATACAATCTCAAAAACACTAGTTTTTTTCTGGTAATTTGCCAATATTTTTCAATCAGAAAAAACACTATCAGTGTTGCTTTCCTATCAAAACCTTTATATGCAGACTAGCTGTTGCCCGCGACTTCGTGCGCGTGGAATTCGGTTTTATCACGCACCCCTATTTTACCCCACAGAAAAGTAGCCTAAGTTACTCCTTGTTACATCAGATATCTGCCAGTGAAAGTCCCGTCAAAATCGGTCCAGCCATTTCAGAGATTAGCCGGAACAAACAGACAGACAGACAAAAATTGTAAAAAATGTTGTTTTGGTATATATACCGTGTATACATCCATATGCACTTAGTCAAACGCGATTATTTTAATATTACAAACAGACACTCCAATTTTATTTATTTGTATAGATAATTTGCAGATAAATGAATCCTAAAAAGTGTCTCGTAATAATGGTGTTCTCAGCAGGAATTTTGGAGGCTAACGACCTTACAGACGGTTCACTGTGCCCATGCGTGACTCGCCAACTATCGACAGTTATTTATTTACAACACTATTAACACATGTTTCGATAAAATGTGCGAAGTTTACGAACTCACTGATCTTGTTAGAAATACTCTTCAAAATTATCTGATTAAGGGTCGATTCTGCAATCCTCAGATAAGCAGACAGATAGTATTTATTAGATAGCTAGCAAATAAACGATTTTCAATATAAGATATTGACTCCAACATTATAATTGCAGACCTGCTATCATACCCGTTTTATTGCTTTCTTCTGTCGTAATCTGATCTACATATTTGATGACCTACTAAAAAAAAAACGTATTTCTTGTGTTAAGTGCAGTGACGGAACGATAAGGTTTGTTGCCAACTCGGCTCTTTCGCATTTCTGCACTCCTCAATAAGATAATCCCTCCTCAATAAGACGTTAAACGTTATATTCCCATAAAAACAACTATACGACTTAGCTCTAATTAATGCTTTCCACGGTCATGAACTTGATATCAGTAGTCAATGGGTAGGATTTTAAAGAGTGAAATATCAGTTTTAACAATTCCTCAACATATTTTTACAGTGGGTGGAACAATTATTACAAACAGCAAAATGTTTGTTTGATAGAGTATTATATAACCCTGCCATCAAACAGCGACAGCGACCTATCGAATAACATGAACTTTTTAAAATTTATTTATCGTCAATTACCTTTACCTTTAGAAATTATACAAAAACATCATTTACTTACCAACTCTATTTCTCAGCGCTGATGCGTCAGTTTCTTTTCAATTCAAAAGTCTCGTACCAAAACTTACCTGGAATGAAAAAAAATCACATGAGGTTTCTAGAAAGTTGAAATTCACAAAATGTATAAAATTTTCCTATCGCACGATAACGATTAATGTTTCCGATGCTCGTAAACTGGAAATGGATGCAGTTTAGGGAAAAACATAAAGCAATTTCGGATTTTTCACCGTTCTGAAAGTGCAGAAAGAGAAGAAACAAATATGTGGAGCAAAACAGAAATAATTATATATCACTTATTAAATTATGTCACGCGATTGCTGGCAGACACTAGTTAAGACCTTTAAGGAAGGATGCTTTGTACATTGTTTATTTATTTACCAATTTGTTAGTAAACCTTGACTTGAATTAGTTACTACATAAACTATGAAGCTTTTTCGTAGTTCGTTGTAGTTACAAATGTAGCTTTTTCCTTTATTATTAGGCATTATATTAGGCAGCGATTACCTACAGTTGTCAAGAAACTACAAAATAGCCTAGTAAGTATGCTAGATTGATTTTATCATTGCCCAAAGATCATGGGATCATGTATTGTATTTCTGGATTCCTTCATTCTTCAAGAAACTGAGATGCAGGATTATAAATTCTATTCTATTCGAGCCACTGGTTCTCTCGAACCAGTGTGGTGAAAGGATTTTAAGTGCGCCTCAGAGGCTCCTTTCGTGATTATAAATGCGAAAGTAACTGTCCGTCTGTTACCTTTTTCACGCATAATCCATTGAACCAATTTTGATGAATTTTAGTATAAGATGGACCTTTGAGAAGGACATAGGCTACTTTCGTCGCAAAAATAAAACTTGCTGAAATAAGGGATGAAAGTTTGTATAAATCAATTCTCAATCAAAACTCATCATAGTTGTTACTTTTGATATGAAATAAAGAAAAGTTAATTAATATTTGATGACTTCTGAGGATATTTGAGCCTAACAGTCTACTAATGACCGCTTGTGATAGTATACCTTATTTTTTCTGTAAGCCTTCCCGTCGACTGACAGTGCCAAATGACATTTTCAAACTTCAAAATTTTTGTTGCCAGCTAATAATTTCACAATATGAGGATCTCAGAAGCAACAGAAAACATTTATGATCTGTTTTAGGTACTAACGGTTCGATCGTAGGATTATTAGTGCGTTATACAGTTTTATATCTATCAGCCCTTATATTACGGGTGCCAAAGACCTTGGGTTCGGGTCCTTGACTTATTAAATATACTCGTAGTATCTGGTATGGGACTTATTTTGATGAATGGACTTATACGGGTGGGTCATTTGCCCGACTACACATGTTATATTAATTAACTGGTCACGATCCGGTAGCGTTTATGAGAAGCTTCTCTTGTGACAATTTTGTTGCATGTAAAAAACGCACACATCCGCTCCAAAATGAATATTGAATGAATATTAACTACACGAATACCTAAATTTAGAATAATTTCGAACAGCTTTATATTTACAAGTTCAAACGCGGCTTTATCTGCATCAAGACAATGTGGTATATTGATGGTAACTGTGGTTCACATTTACCGTACAATTACAATTGTGCAAATTATAGACAAGATTTATTTGCATTAGTTTTTAAAAGTTTAAACTTCCTTGTAGCAGTACGCTTTGGTATAGCGTTGGGGTTTTAAAAACATTGCTAAGGCATCGCTCAGAAGTATTTCCAAGGTGATTACCATTCATGATGATGAAAACAGTGACTAAACCCTTTGTTTTGTTCTCAGCAGGTTCACCGACCGCCGATGTCGTCACGCAATTATTTGGCGTTGCAGCAAAGTACGCCACTGGTTTTTGCAGAACCACGTAATTTAATATTACACCTTGCCTACCGGACCAGACTAAAGTGATCTCTCTTATGTATAAATCACGTTGAGTCTATAAAGGGATCCGATGACTCTAAAAGATCAACCCTTCTGGCTGCATAGTTGTTCTTGTGCTTTTCCATAATATGGCGCAGTTTGTAGTTGCTTTCGGTCATTACATTATTTACTCAGGACGATTAAATAGAAGTATATAGGTTTAAAACATGTTGTAGAATGGTTAGAGTAGCATTATGATTAAGATTTTTATATGTTTAAGCTAGAAAACGAGCTTACGGGTGGAATGTAATTCACCTCATAGAAAGTGGCCACCGTCACATCAGCAACCGAGCATGTG
The DNA here is from genome assembly GCA_947359385.1 of Chesias legatella. Classification (NCBI taxonomy): domain Eukaryota; kingdom Metazoa; phylum Arthropoda; class Insecta; order Lepidoptera; family Geometridae; genus Chesias; species Chesias legatella. The sequence continues at coordinate 7,183,620 of OX375768.1, forward strand.
TTTTATGATAATTTTAATTGATCGCAATCTTACTAATATTATAAATACGAAAACAAACATCCAGGATGGACGTCTGTTACACAATCACGCCAGAACGGCTGAACGGATATGGATAAAAATTGGCATAGAGATAGATTATAGTCTGGAATACTTTATTCCCGGAAAAGTACAGTGTTATTGGAAGATGACCGCGGGGAGCAGCTAGTATATAGCACAAACTACTTAAGTTACACGGTAACCCGAAGGCTAGTGTCAAAAGTGATTATTCAACACTTTGTAGATTATGCACAGACAAGGATAAAAGCAACGATTTCACTTATTATTAATTAGATGAAGGCTTGTCATAGAAATATTTATAACTCTTTAAATCCAGCTTCCATTTTATGTGGTATAAAAGTTAAAACCTTTATTTTCATTTAAAACCTACTTTTGTAACTCTTTTACTTTGAAGAAATTTCGATGTTAACTGGACATATTTATGTCCAGTGTTAACACAGTTAAGTGACATTGACTGTTACAGTATTGTTTGTGAAAGTGGACACGAGTTTAATTGACAAACGGAATCCTGAAATAAATGTTATTATTTTAACTCGTAATCTGTTTAATGAGCGGTAAAATAAGAATAGAAACGAACTAATTACAGTCGGGTGATTGTTCTCATAAAGTGAACGACTGTTTTACTCAGGAACAGCTAGAAGCAGAAGTTACTCGTATATACGAGGAGACTAGTCCATATTCCAACAATTAATTATTTATTCACAGGAAGAAACATAATCAAACGTGCACTAAAATATAGTGATAAACTAAAATAAAAATCATGCATTTTACAAACTATAGCAAACCAGATTTTTTGAAATTTCAAAATAAATATAATTACAATAGGTTATTCGGATGTGGTATTTTAATCAGGTAAAATAGTGTTGTGGTGATATTTGAATCCACCATTTTTTGATCATTTAAGATTCCTCAGAGTAGCTTCGAAAAAACTGTTCTTAAATTTCCAAATTCGCTATTTTACACTTTTAGGATGAATAAATATGTATATTTTATATATATTACCTGTTAATTATACCTATATATTATCTATTAATTTCATTAGTTTTAGGCATTTAAGTAGTAAACTGCACAATTCGCAAACTGATCCTGAGACGTTTTAAATAACTTCCAAAAAATGCCCTCATTCATAGAGCACAAGATAAATGTAAGTATGAATGCCGGCGGACCGGCTGTAACGGGACCGAGGAATGCAGCGACAGGTGCGGTGGCTGCGACCGACTCCCAACGAATCATCGAGACCCTACTGAATGATTAGCATTCAAAATGATTGTGTAGCGTTGCTTTTTTTATTTAAATGAGATGTGTGAAAACTCAACATTCATCTAAAAAAAAACTTCTGCTTCTTATAGTCTGTTATGGAACTTAACATCGGATTCATATTTTCCAACACATGACTAGATAACCAAAACCCACACCACTCCATACATATACATTATAGTATCAAATGAATTCCTATGTATTTATATTGTAAACTTGTTCAATATTTTTTGGTTAGTTGAGTTCTATTATTATTCGATTATGAAAACACCAGCCTTCTATATTACATGGTATTTCTTTTCGTCTTGAAGTTGTCTGGTAGAAATCGATATAAGCGATAAGACCGCCGATTGTACAATTCTTTTGTTTTATGTGTGTTTTTAACTTACTGTTTAACTAGAGTAATGTGCAATAAAGACTTTATTTTTCCCAGACTGAATATGCCGTAAGTCGTAACATCGCAGAAGAATAAATCAAACTCGAACTGAAACTGACAGCACAGTCAACTGACAGTGACATTTTTTCTAGACAGAATAAGCAATAGTATAAACAGCTCAGAACATAACAGTGAGTTATTCGTTACACAAAAGCGTACTATCTCTTACGTGCGAAGTTATCATAGGTGTTTGGGGCACTCGAGTTAACGAACAAACGATAACCTGAGTGGCTATTTGTTATATCAATGAATGAAAATAAACCAAATGACCCTAGGAGGCGCAATCCTGCTATGGAAAACAGTATTATTTCGGTGCCGCAAATAAATCAAATAACTATTTCGGTGACATTACTTATATCGTAGTTTTTTTATAAAAAGTTATCTAATGACTGTTTTTAGTTGACCAAATGCTTTGTAACTATATCGGTCACTTAGTTTAATTCGTTTAGAATAAAATTAAGTATTACTATATATATTACTACGCATTCTAATCTAAAAAGTGGAGACAGTTTCCCAAAGCGGAAAACAATTTCCACTTATCTAAACTCATGTACTGATTATCATTAATTATACCAACGAATACATACTAGTTATTTTCATCGAAAGCCCTGTTAAACTAATCAGCCGATTAACTGTTCGCTAACCTCTAGGATCAAGTTAAATCTGTACTCAGACAATCTGAACAGCTTATTACTAAACAGGCTGTAATTCTAAACTAGTAGTAGTTGCAAAGCTTTCTTTAAGTTCATTAATTTCGGATTGCCTATAAATGGTATTTTCACGCATGTTTGTTCTGACTAGCTTTCAAGCTAGCCATTATATAATTTATCGAGAGTTCGTCGTTGACCAAACGAATCATTGCCGGAACGTAACGTAACGTACCTATTGTCTGCACAACCAAGCGATTACTTTATTTTCCAGGAAATCACTGACTTCGTGCCAGAAATAAAATATTCTAGACTAAACTGGCCTCGCAGCTCAGTTGGTTAGTATCTCTGCCACACGGCAGAGTTACTAAACGGTGTGACCTACATACAGCTAACAAGAGCTGTAAGTCGTGGGTTCGATTCCCACCCATGACAAAAATTTGTGTGACGAATATAGATGTTTGTTCTGTGTCTGGGGGTTAATATTTATTATATGTATGTATTTACAAAAAAGTATATAAATATTATATCAGTTGTCTGGTCATGACATGACACAAGCTATCCTTAGCTTACTTTGGGGCTAGATGGCGCTGTGTGAAATGTCCACCAATATGATTTATTATTATTATTTATTCTCTATTCGGCAAGCAAGTTAACACACTTTGTATCAATATGCCATCAATACTAACAATAAGATCAAAAAGCTCCACAAAAAGCCAGCGTTGCCATTAAGTACAGATTTTTCGGTAATTTATACAGATTTCAACCAACTGTATACATAACAGTTTTTTTTTGTTTAATTAGAAGTCTGTTCAATGCTGCTCAAATTGCTTTAAGGTTGGTGTGCCTTTCCATATTACATTGTACAGTTAGATTAGAAATAAAAATTAGAAATTCAATTTACGTGATGAATTTCATTTCTGTAGAAAAGAAGTTATTTGAGATAGGCGACAAATTAAATTTATTTCCACTATGTACCTATTAGCCTCATAAACCATAAAATCTTGGCAAAATATATTGCAGAATGAAAAGAATAAAACGGGGCTTATAAGTTATAACATTAATAAACCTATGTTTACATATAATAACATTTGTCTACTAGTATCCCCTCTCTGAATAGCAAGAATTTGTGTGCACTCAATTTAAAATAAATATATAAATAAAACATATATTATTATTCTACATTTTTTATTACATTTTATCCACATATTTTCCAGAAAAGTCGGAAACTTCATGCGGGAAGTAACCACGGCCAAAGGGAACAAATTGATCCAAACAAACAGATTTTTAACATTTCGCGTCAGAATAACATTGCAATATGTGGCAACACTGCAAAACGCTTTTTTGTTTATTTAGGTGTCAATGAACCTATATATCGAGTGATCGGCGAATAGACGATATTTTTTGGCTGATGCTCCGTTACTCGACTCGATAGTTGTTTATTTTCTAGCGGCATTTTATAGCTAATATAATAGAGGCGTATATTTTACATGCCTAGATAACCAAAAGAAGATATTTTACATGACCAGTTATTTACCTCTATACTACAATTTTATATTTAGGTAAGCAAGAATTCATATTTCCATTCCATTCATAATATTTGGTACAGTATTATTCAGACATCATAAAGAAACATTTTTGTTAGAAACAAAACAAATATGTTTTGTTCGAATTTTTCTATTAGAAACCTTCTTTCAAAGCTACGAAGCGTCATTCATATAAAGACATTATACAAACACACAAACGCGAACAAGCCAATTATTTAGTTTGAGGTAACGAGTACCCAGTTCTCCGGTACCGGTTCTCGGTCAAAAAGCGTGGCGGCTAGAGGTGAGTAACAAAGCTAAACGTGAGAGAGAATTTTACGCCTCGTCTCGACTCTCCCACGACGGCCGCGGCCTCTAGATGAAAGGTCTGATTACGAAGTCATTATATTCATGGAAAATCGAGGAAAACACGAAAATTTTGCTTGTAATAACAGTAATTTCCGATGAAACTGTGTCTTCAGCCCAAATATATTGCTGTTCAAATGTAGCGTTTGATGTCCGCAGCTTTCGTCAAATTAATAAAGTTTGTAATTTGGGGATGAGCTTACTTTCAGGTCATCTTTTCATGTAGGCGTTTAATCTCCATGCTCTGGATTCGTACAGTAACTATTTAGGGATGTGTTCATAAATTTATATTAGCAATGAATAATGGTTTGTCTGGTACGAATTAATTTTAAATTAGGTACATTGTATGTTGCCCAGAAAGACAATGCAGATTAGCTATTAAGTATATAGCTAATATGATTTTGTGAAAATTATAAGCAAGGTTTTTGACACATCGTTCTTCCTATATCTTCGAGTAATACATGACTGGGTTTGTATTCACGTCTTTCTTAGAATGAGAAGTCTTGAAAACCTTGTTTACCCTGCCTCCTCATGCTGTTGAAATACTTTCCACCAAACGAAAAGAGCCTTTCCGTTAGTTATGCGAGAATATTTTTAAAATTTGTATGTAAAACTTACAGACTAAACACAGAAAGTAATACTTAAATCGAGTTACCCCAAATAAAATTAACAATAATTCACCACAGTTCTGTCTGGGTAATATTTAAAATCGTTATAAATGAAATGCTGAGATTCAAGCATTAGTAAATGTATGGTACAATTTAACGGTTATTTGTAATTACATTTGCACGGCAATGCACTGCCCCTCCCACAGCCGTATATAACCCAGTTTTTGCACCCAGCCAGTTTGAGATACGGCCGATAACGTTGCAAAAACTAGATTATACAATAATGTAAGTTTATTGATTATAAATTCAGTGTCTAGTGCAACAATGTAGCAATTTAAATATGAATGCGGTCAATTATTTCTAAACGACACGTGGCAGGCACCAAATCGATCTACCAATCAAATTTCAAACGAAAATGCACTGTCTATAATGTAATGGGTAACAGCTTGATACATTTAACGGTTCCATCTTGTTTTTCTACTGAAGTTTCTTGGTTAGGGTTGCAACGGCCTATTTTATCAACGAAATAATTGTATAAATAAATAAATAATTTGTACTCTAAATGTGTATATCCACATTATCCACTGTATATGTAAAGTAATTTTATTTTATTTTTATGTATTTGGGATAACAAACAATTGCACTCCTAAGTTAACTTAGCTAATGTTATATCTAGGCAGTTCTAGGAGCACAACCAGCCCCGTTATCCTCAGTAATGTAAGGTAAACAGTGGTATTTTGACAAATACCACGATACGGTGTTCTGCAACGTACGAATCGTTTCGACCGAACGTATATAATAAGCGTAACATAAATGCGGTCAAATACCGGTCTGCAACACGTGACACAATTTTACCCAATCGCGCTAAACTGTAACACAGCACCAATACTTATTGCACAGTAGGGTATCCCATGAGCTGACAACAAAATAAGGGTTACTAGCTAGCTTGCAAATGTAAATAATATAAATTAATCAATATAACATGAAGAATTTCTGATTGATTCTGATAAATTCTGACTGATTGGCAAAGATAACGCACAAACCGCTCTTTATTTGGTGTCTTTTATGGCATAGATCTCCTAGAAATAAAAATATGTGATAATGGCATGGACTATAAAAAAAATGGTTTCTTATGAACAATCATAACATTTAAACATTAATGTAATAAAAGTAATAATTAAAATTATCAAAAACAATGATGTTTAAAAAGTTAACAGTATCATACTTGTAAAAAAAATATGAATTAGAAAAACCACGTTGGAGAAATATATGTAGCCGCTAAATAAATATCTTAATCGGACGCAATAACTTTCACTCCACGTCTAAAATGTCTTATAAAATTGCAAAGTCAAGTAAAAATGAGCTGGAAACTGGTAATCAGTGCTCTTTGGTCCGAAAGCGATCTAGGGCACTCAAGTGCTACGTAATGAACTGGAATGCACTTACATTGCATCATTCCTCGAACGCGTACATTTGGAACAATGTATGAGGAGGGTACAAGATACTGTCGCGCGATTGATTTTTGATATGTTTAGTTGAACGGAAAGGAAGACTAATTGCAAGATTATTGCGTTAATTGACAATAGTATCTTGTTCCACACATTTTTTCAAATTTCTCTACTGAATACGATAAGGAAATAAATATTTTGAATAGGTCTGTATCAACGTTTTTTTTTCTTATTTAATTTCTGTTCACTAAACTTCCTAAACTAACGTTTAACTACATTTGAACTATTTATTGAACTTTTGAACTCTCTTGGGCAATATAACATTGAAAAGGGTATGGGAGTTCTAAGAGGGTATTGCTATCTAGGGGATAAGCCTTAATAACTTTCAGTGACATCTACAAGTCCTTGAAAGGACTTAGTTTACTTACTTGTTAGATAAAAAGCCTAAGAGAGCACACTAGCTTTTTTCTGACTGAAGAAGGCAGGTTTTCCTGATGAGTGCCTACGATAGGTTCATACGAAGCTAGTGTTAAATAATTAATCTCTCTTACTTGTTTTGTTGTTTGTCTGAATGTACCGCGATTGTAGTGTAATTCCGAAACATGTCGGGTATCCTTGGCACCAATTCGGCACGATAATTTTTGTGTCAATGGAAACCATAATTTTACTGGAATTTTTCAATCTAGGTAAAGCTAGAGTCTTTGCCGGTTTATAATTTACATAACACAATACTGTTTTACAAACTATATATTGAGTAATGTTTGATTATAAGAGCATGTCTGAAATTTTGACAATGATAAATAAATATTGATAGATATATCACACAGCGCCATCTAACCCAAAATTGATTGTACTGTGGAAACTAGACAATCCTTTATCGCCCTTTTTTGCAAATATTTACATACCTACTACACATATAGGTATTTACACCCGAAACGGAAGAAACATCCGTATTCGAAAGAAATATTTTACCTGGGTGAGAATCAAACCCACAACCTATAGCGCAGAAGGCAGTTTTATTACTTAGTATATATATATTAACCCCCAGTTGGTATATAATATTCTATAAAATTTCCAAAATCTCACTACGTCTTATAAAAGCTGTCCGAGCCGTGTAGTGTCCGTGATAAAACGGTTATATCCGCCATCAATAACAATTGGTGAAATCTTATTAAGTATTTTAATTACAGAATGTCGCATGCGCATGAGCAACGGTTCTGTAGATTTGTCTTCGACGACGGTATTCCTAACTGTTGCACGCGTGGCAAATCATGCACAAACATACTAATACAGCTTATCTTTGTATTGTAATCTAGTCCAGTAATTAAGGAAACATACGTAGGAAAAGTTTCCAAAGGCAGATGAAAAATTTGCTAACGACCGTTCAAGAACGCTGATTGATAAACATTCTAATGTTACCAGTGATAATTGAATGTAACGAGATTTAACAGTTAATTATCTAACTTTGTAGATCTGCCTTCAGATACCGCGGTTTAGTAAGTTATAATGAGGTAGTCAACACTTTCGAAATATTTAGATATAGAAAACCATTCGGTATAAGTTGTATCTCTGCATAATATAAACACCTTTAGAAGTCATCTTAAAAAAATTCTATTTCAATGTCAAAAGAAGCAAGGCGCTCTTGTTCACGAATCAAGCATCATATAAATATATAATAATTGATTTCATTTTATTAATTTAGATAATATTTTTATTTATTCTCATTCTTTGTTTTGAATATTGTATAGACTACGGCATAAGGCAGTTATGATCAGCTAAATATTGTACTGTCCACTTTTTTTCACTTTGTTTCTGGCCACATTTTTTTATTGTTTTTTTCTTTCTTTATTATTGTTTTAATATGTATGTTTTTATTCTGTCTTCGTATTCTGTGTCAAAATCCTTAGTTTTGTTATCGTTCCGTGGCTTCACTAATCGGCTCTGTCGGAAGACCAGCGTTAGTTGCCACCCAACTAACGCTGGTCTATATATGCTGAGACAGAGACGTTTTTGTGGCAATTAGGCTTTATTCAACTTATAATGTGTAATTTTTTATGGAATTTTACGTACTAATAATTGTGTCTTTTGTTTTTATGTCCTGTATAAGCTTAGTGCCACGAAAATATTTTTTCTTTCTTTCTTTCTTTCTTACCTAGTTGAGTTGAAGACATGCATTTTAGTTTACCTTTTTTTTTTTTTTTTTTTTTTTTTTTTTTTTTTTTTTTTTTTTTTTTTTTTTCCGTGGAGAAATGCACTCGCATACCACCCAGCCACGGGGAAACTGAGTGGTTATGTGGGACTAGGAGTATATACCCACTAAAACTCCACGGTGTCCACCTCTGCCGCTTAGTGGCGGGAACACGGGGACGGTTACTCTTCCGTGAACCCACCGCGGCTGTCTGTTACCAGACCCTCCATCGGTGTCTCCACCCTCCTGGGTACGACGCACCGGAACACACGGCACGTCACAACCACCTCGGGAACCAAATAGCCAAAGGGCGTCCGACGACCCCGTGTCAAGACGCCCGAGGTCCCCCTGCGACGGGTCAGTTCTGTGGCCCCGTCGCCTGCCACTGCGGCCGCAGAAGATAGGGAGAGCGGCGCCTCGCTATACCGACACTCCTCTTCCCCTGCGGCCCCACCGCGTCCGCCATCGAACGGTGGCGGCCCCGTCGTGGCCGCGGAAGGTAGGGAGAACGGCGCACCGTAATACCGGCACTCCTCTCCCGCCGCGGCCCCTACCCTCAGCTGCAGTGCCGCCCATACGACACCGCAGCCCTCCTCAGTTTCGGTGCCCCCCATAAGGCACCGCCACCTACAAGTGCCGCTCCTTCGGGGCTTGGAGGCAAAGCCCGAGGAGCGGCCCCTCTCGGGTTCCTTTAGCTTCTCCGTGGGTAGGCAAGGTCCACGGTTACTAAGCCCCCCCGCCGCGACAAGGCAGAAACCCCGGGGGGGATGCATTTTAGTTTACCTAGCATGTTATATCACACAGCAAGATCAGATAGTCAACTTATTCGTCGAAAGCAGAAATATTTATACGCGTCAAACCACTATTGGAACATGAAATGCAAATCCTATATTTTATGACCACGACAATTCAAAATCATTTTTGTGTAAATCTCTCAGGTCATCCAAAGTCCAAACTGACAGATGATAATTTATTCAGAAGATTAGTTATCAATGTTTTAGTATGAAGATCTTCATAGGTAGTTAGTAGGTATCTTTATACATCTTCTTGTAGTAAATATCTTGATATCAATATTTCTAGTATTTTCTAATCAGTATTATTGTTACGAAATTTACTGGAATTCTGTCTGTATCACCTACACTTCTATGGTTACTTTATATAATATTCCACATGGCCTTTATATAAAGTTTAAGATTATTAATAGTTTTATTTAGTTTATAAATTAAGCTTTGTATGAACTTTCTCTTACTATTAAGGTATAATGAGGAGCATGTTTGACCTCTGAAGCTTGAATAACTAATTTCTAGAACAATTTTCCCAAAGTCAAGAGAGGGTGGCAAGTATAATAGCCCTAAAATGATCTAAACAATAATAATGATTATACCCTTAACCTAACATTGTATTGTAGAAATAGGGGTTGCTATGCTAGTTTAGTACACGCAACGAAAAATAAATTCCCTTTACATGTTTACCGACAATTTTTTCCAAACATAATTGTAATGTAAAACAAAAGCGACGCCGTATTAAAATAACGAGGACGTACAGTCTGGACGTATTAGGTTTACTTCACTGCGTGTCCTATTTACCTCGTTCCACAATAAATGGAAGGGGGGCTGGATCTCCTGTCCCCCCTACCTAGCCCCCACAATACACCCACGGGATAATCACAATGGAAAAGTATTGTTTTATACGGGACGCTACTATACCTACTAGTAGTACTAGTGTAAGTATGCACGCATACGCGGTACTATAATAATATTGGTGGACAATTCACACAGCGCCATCTAGCCCCAAACTAAGCATAGCTTGTATGTACTACGGTAACCAGACAACTTATAGAATAGACACAGAACAAAAATCTATATCCATCACACAAAATGTTTTTCCTGGGTGGGAATTGAACCCACGACCTACAGCGCAGAAGGTAGGGTTACTAACCAACTGAGCTGCGAGGCCAGTCGCAAATCTTATTGAATGGAACGATTTTCACACACAAAGTACCTAACACATGTATTTTACGCGCTCCGGTGTGCTCAAATTGATTAATTCGTTTCAGCGTCTGATGGGAACCTCTTACATATATCATCATACATTACGTCTCACTTTTGATTTCTCGGTGTGTGAAGTAGGTTGTATGTAGGGAATGTTACTAGATGGATAGATAACAACTTTATCCATTACATCAATAGTGGGTAAGTACTGACAATGACGGAACTCAACCCACCTGATTCTCACCGGTGCAGTCTAGTAATAGGCACTGCGCTGCCTACTTCCTAGGTCGTGAATGCCAACTGCGTAACATAACTTATTATTTAATCCATACATACACGTCACGTTTAAACTCAAGAGTTGTAGGTATTCCAATGATTGAAGCAGCTGCAAATCTCTGTACAACTCTACTTTGGTCGGTTTTTGTAGTCTTGTACTACTACTCTTTGAAACCAGTGTAGTGGAAGGCTTGAAGTGCCCCTTAAAGAGGCTCCTTTGGTGCACTTTCTAATTTCGGTTCTAGAATTCCTCACGGTTTTGAGAACGTAAACGCACATATTTTTTTAGAATCAAATTAGTGTTTAGGACATAACCTCCTTCATCGAATCTTACAAATTTTACCTCTTTATTATATTAGTGTCGATAAGTTTGGTTCGATCTGCCGAGTTCGAACTAAGCAAAGTTCGTCCGATGACGGTTTTTGTGTACGCAAACCGTTAGATTAGATACCTGCACCGCTTGTGTCTAAATTTAGTGCACTGAATTCAGCAAAGTGCTATTAGAATTTCCTGAGTCAGTATTTTACAAGCCACAGTACACGATGATCGTCTCAGCTCGCAAGCGGCGCAGTATCGGCCGCACCGGATATATGTAATCAACGACAATGGAATGGCCACGACATCGGATTGTAGGGGATGTGTAATACGTATCTTGAACCGTCGTAATAAGTAAACTAGTAAATAATGGACTTGTCGTGCATTAATTATTCCTCGGTCTCTTTCGTATACTACTGAACAATGGATTCCTAATTTCATGGCATGGTAGTTAGATAATAAAAGGCGGCCTGTACGAGTGCCCTGTCATTACAATATGCACCTGCAATACCAAGCGTTATTGCAAGACAGAAAAGAATTATGCATACATTTTTACTCAAGTTTTTTGTGGAAAATACATCAGAAGTTTTTGGGAAAGGAGCATCATTATAAAATGTTATTTTTAACAACTCCACTAATATATTTTTTTATAATTATTTTTTTAAATTAGTATAACAATTTTTTCAGTAGTTTAGTCATAGAAGTAGTAATTCTGTCTATGGGTTACATACTGAACAATGTAGAAAAAATAAACTTGTGTTTTATGTGTACTTAAGGAGACGAATTAGAAAAATATATATACAAAATTATAAAGCTTTCAACCACTTGCTTGGAAAGATACGGAATTCAAACGTGGGAATCAAATATAGATCTATACAACATTATAAATATGTAAATAACATTTTCCTGTCCTTGGAATCTCAAAAACATCCATTGTGTGAAAATTTATATTTTTCTGGCATTGTGATGCCTGGTGAATAGTCACGCTATATGCCTCGAAAAATAACTAAATTAGGCAGAAATTTGGAGTTACAGTTACTCTATTCGAGTACTTCGACATTAGCTACTAGGTAGAGTAGGTAGATTGAAACATTAGGAAAATATTTTGTATAGACCGCTTGCTTACACACTATATTTTGAGAACATGTCTTTGAAACAGAGTCCGCCGCGGTCCTAGAAGCCTGATTAATATGTATTTTATTATTTTTCATGAGGCCGCTAGGATCACCCAAAAAGTACCAACACTCTACAGTTAGAAGGAAAAGTATTTCTTCCCCATGGAGGGTCGGATAGGGTTTGAACAGGCGTCAAACTTATCTATAAGTACGCGTGACCTTATGTTATGAATATTATTGACGTTTCCAAGCCATTTCTTTATGAATTATATGGAAATAAAGTTATTGACTTTGAGTTTGCCTTTGAAATTATATGCATACGAATCAGGTAGTTTAGATGCTTACAAAGCGCGGAGTTTTAAATTTGGAAGTACATATATGCCTACATAATAATGGAATACTGATGAATACTACCATGCTTTGTACATAAATGTTTATATTCTAATGGTTGTCTAATGGTTCTAATGGTATTTCGACAGAATTTCAGTATAAACGGAGGAAGTGGCGGGTGAGTAAGTGGGCTTGTTTACTACCTTACCTTATCCAATGTTTTACCTGTTAAGTAGGTAGATGAGTAGAGACCTACCTGAACTCTGTATTATTGTAACTAACACTATGAAACTATATTTATTTCTGAGTGAGCTGCATCGTTTAGTTATTTTACCCTGGGTATAGCCACTGATCCCTATATTTATTAATACTTCGCCAAAACTTTATTTAGCCCTGTTCAGCGTATTGTAAGTCGATCCAACAATATTTCATAACATTTATAGAGAATTATATTATTATCACCATACCTGACAGAACCCGTTAGCTAGATTGGGTAAATAGGAAATTAATAAGTAAACGATCTATCATATCGATCACACGGGCTTATTAAGTCACGTGGTAAAGCACTTGTATTTACGAAATTTAACACAAGAACTATGAACAGGTAGGCGAGGTAGTTAAGGCATGTATAGTTTATATAAGTAAGCTACAACGTATGTGAGTACTCTCTTAATATCAGATTTGCCGATCGGTTTCGCGTTGCCATCAGTCACCTTTCATGTTTTGTTTGTATAACATTTTTAGATTTGTTATTGTTTTTAACTGATGAAAATCGAATGGATACTGTTTATAGTTTCAAAGGTTTGCAATTTTTACTTGTTCAAAAAACATCTTTGTAACATTAACGAGAATATTCAGATAATATTATTAGTACCTAATTCCTTTGACATCCATTTAATCGTTAGATATTTTTATTACTTACCCTATTTTTCATTTCCATATTACGTCTTGTTGATATCGCAAATATTGAGTTGAAAAATCCTAATTTAAACTGCCTTGGGAGTTATTTTAAAAAGCTTCAATATAAAGAGTAGTGGACAGTAAAATACGAAATGATAGGTATCCAAAAACAGGTATACACATAAGGTCACTTGGTCGTCTGTATCCAACTCTCGGTAAATTATTACGTCAGTGTCCTCAACATTTAATCAATCCACGGCAGAATTGTAACAGAAATTCCACTTACTATGAAACCAGCTAACTGGCCGAAGGAAAACCAATAAGTAACGGCAACGGAGCTGTAAAACTGCCTGCAAAACGTGGGCCGCGGGTTCATTCCCGGCCGGGGCTAACATTTGTGTGTCGAGGGATGAATGTCATGTTGTTTAACTGTGAGTTGCCAGTTTTACAGGGAATGTATTTCTTATGTATAAGTAGGAATTTGGAAGCACTATTTATTCACCAATAATAAAGTAATTAATTTTATTTAACTATAAAAAGGTATGTTCTCGACGAAACCAAGTTAATATGCGATACAAAAAATTTCTTCTGTTTGTTATCGAGCGATAAATTTTATTCCCTCACGGCGTAATAATCGGCTTAATACATTGTGATAACGGCGGAGGTAGAGACATAGAATAATATTTATTGCAACTTACGTAATATAACATACTAAATACATATATGACATTTAGCCTGGATTCGATTGGAGTTAATTAATTGTTCCGAATCCTTCGAAAAACTTTTTGTATGTTGTAATCAATCAAGTAATCATAATATATGCCCATGATACAGATTTATTCTTACGTGGGAATCAGGAATCTGGATTGTAAAATTAATTATTTAAATACTTTAAAAGTCATTTTTTTTTCCTATATTTTATATATCTTAGGTCTACTCAGTCTAAATTCAGATCCCAAGTCAAGGGCTTATTTTTAAAGTAAAAATATATTTCATGTGTGCTCTTGGGAAATAAATAATTCATTCATTTCATTTCATTTTTCCTTTTCCTGTATGTGTACTCAGAGGTCGGGCCGTCATTTCTCAGATATCCAGTGGAGAAAGCAAACCATGTAGGTATGTACAAAAACTATTAATGATGTATGTGTTCATAAAGTGATTTTCGTTACATTCAAAAAAGGTAGCATGGAAGAAATAAATTTTAAGTGCCTAATATTTTAATGTATTTTTTATTTACTTTTTGTAAAATGTTTTTGTGGTGTATACAATAAAGAGTTAATCTATCTATCTATGTGTCAAAATGCTAAATGGAGTATCAAGTAGACCACTTTTTGCCATTGTGGGTAACTTTTTACGTGGGAACGTAGACACGACAAGTGGTGAGTTCATCACATTCACTGTTTCCCCACGAATAAGTTAGCAAACATTTTCTAAAAATATCAAGTGCGTGCAAGCAAAGATCATTATTAATAACTGAATAAAACAGTACTCACTTTCTGAGGTAAAATAAATGAGTAAATATTAGCAACAAAATAAAGAAATAAATAAGGTAGATCAATGAAGCCCGTGCGCCTCGTGATGGCAATTTTGAATTTTCCTGTAAGTATTTAATTTAATTTATGCCTACTACAGAAAGTAAATTACTACCCACTTACAGAAAAACGCATCAACAACAGGAAAATTTACTTAAATATGAAGCCAAGCTTAATTAAATGCAAATGACATCATGAATTGTATTTTGTCTGCGAATATTTTCAGTGCGTTCCAAACTAAATATAAAGTAATAAATGGAAGTAGATTTACTTCAGATCAAAGGTAGTCGCATTTGGTGAATGGAAGCAATGAGTCGATTCATGACCACCGAAACATGACCACGCCAAAATATGAATAGAGATCCGTGAAAGTAGTGCTTTTAGAAATCAACTATTTGAATTCAGTTGATTTGGAAAGTATTAGATTGTTATTGTCACATTGCTTTTGTAGGTAAAACTATGAATTCTGATAGGAAGAAATTATTGAATAACTTACAGGTTTTTATGTGATATAGTTATAGATTAAGCAGATGGCACACCACAGTAACATCTGCCCATAACAAGCAATACGACTTGGGTCCTCCTCTTATTAGGTACGACGAAACCGAAGTCTTATCTTCAACCCGATTACCCGATAAGCGTAGCTAATATATTCGAAAGAAAGAAAAGGATCGAACCCATTAGCATATTAAGTATGGTTCCAGTTAACTAAAAAATAAAGTGAAGACTCGTGACGACAGCGATAGGGTGTCGATGGCCGTGACTGCCTACTGTTGTACTGCTTATAGTGAAGAATGGCAATGCAGGTGTTGATCCTGGTTATCAACAAGACAAAACTAATTTTTCATTCACCCATCTACTACATACTTTAACGACAGAAAGTCTGACTTAAATGTCAAATTAGCAATCATTCAACGCAGCCCCCAAAGTCAATATAAGGATATGACGAAGAATTTCCAGCCCAAATGCAAATCGCCAAATTTAATTTGGCGGTTCTAAAATTATCGGCCTAGTCTGTCTCTATACTAGGGTGGGAAAGTTTTTTTTTTTTTATATTATGTATTTACGGAACGAGCCGACGCCGACGGCCCGCCTGGTGGTAAGTGGTAACGCGTGGCATCGGCCCATAACAACCGATGCGACTTGGCTCTTAAAATGCGTGTACACTAGATAAGTTTTGGAATTAGAACTGGTTATGTCTTTTAGCTAAATAAAATGATTACCGCATCCGCGGTTTTGAAGAATTTAATTAAAATACTACTTATACTTAACGGTGTTTTAATGTGTTGAAACGCATTCTACATTATTTTGACGAGAGTTAATTTATTTAAAACGAAAGTTTATTTGTATCTTATGCTGACATCATGATACATATTTATGAAAGTATAGTAAATTTATTTATATAGGTTTATTTTCTACAAACTGTTAAAACTTACTTCCTCCTAAAGATAAATGATTTGGTGAAACGTGAAAGAATTGTATACATAGGGTAGGGTCTTTTTTTCAATTTCACTAACAGATCTGCAGCTATTGACGAGTGTTGCTTGTAGCAGACACAACATGCCCGGTAGGACTAATAATGTTCTGTACGACATGGGTAGTGTTAATTTGTGACAGTTTTAAGTCTCCTTATACCTCAGGCCTCTCTCCGAAAGCTCCTTATGTAGATCAGCGTTAAATATTACGCCTGCATTGTGACGTCAAGGCCGCTCGTCGCGTTTCCTGCTTATCTAGCGTAAATCTATTTTCTTATGAAAAATAAGTTACAGACGAGAAAATATGGCCCATCTGTTAAGCGGTAACCTCTGCCCATAACAAAAGCAAAACATCTTGGATTTTATGCGAAAACGAACTGAATTTCGCCTGTAACTTGGAGACATGAAAAGGGAATGTCTTTTTTTATGTCATGTAGGTGACAGAACTACATGTAGTTGACGGCCCACCTGATGTTATGGGTTAACCGCCGCCCATGGACAACAGTAATACGACTCAAGTCCTCTCCACCAAAGTAAGTGATGAATCAAGTCGCATTGCGTTGCGTCCATCACCCCGAGACGGGGATGTTACGTCTCAAGCGCCTGCAATTTTAGTCTGTCGGTCTGTTCTGTTTTAAAACCACACTTTTCTTTTACTGCTTGGCGGCAGAAGCAGGTACGGTGGCAGAACCCCGGACGAACTTTGCACAATAAGTACTGCCCTGAGTACTCCTAATAAGTAACTCAATATTCATTTTCAAAGTATTGTCTGTAGCTGTGTACATCGTTCGAGTGTAGTGTCACGAAGCCGCCTTGCACTCGACAGTATTCTGTCGCCGGTGAGAGGAATGCAAACCAGGCGAGGCGCGGACTCGCCTTTCACACGCCACCGTTACTCGTGCATCTTTAGAATCCTGTATTGATTGAGCTATTTAAAGTATTTCTTAACCAATTCCTATCCTATCCTATCCTTGATTGTTATTGGCAACAGATGGGTTGCCTTTTTACGCGACTGCCCAGAGAAGAGTATCGTATTTTTGTTCAGGGGATCGCTATTGCTGTTAGCTCCACAGCAATTGCTTGCGTTTTCTTATTATTAATCACCATACTGTGAAAATTGTTATTTTGAACTTGAACTATTGTTCTAAACCCGCTTGTGTCACAGCTAACACTTGAGTAAACATCTTGTTTTCGAAATGATACCATTGGATGCGACGCGAGCGTGTGACGCGCAAGTCTTGGTTTATATTTACGCAACGTGCCCATTGTTTCGCGCACAAACTGTGTTTAATCACACCACCCATTCCGGCGGGGTCTCGAAATCTTGCAATCAACTTGCATGCCATTGAATTATTAAAAGCTATTCGTGACTGCGCTGGGAACTTTCACATGTCCCGCGTGGGGTCCCGTAACAGCCCGTAACAACGGCATACGTCTTAGACCAACTATACGACTAACGACAGTCGCAATGCATCGTTCGCCTTGAGACATGAGTGGAATGTCTCGCTCGCCTAATCTCGAGATAGATCGTATGTATATTTTTGCTATGTAGAAAGTAGAAACCAAAGGCTTTCATACAAAAATAAACCGCCCTGAATGATCTAGTTACCTAGTTACTCATGTAAAAACAATGTATTTTAAGTTTACAACCGTTTACATATTTCGCAGGGACGTTAAATAATAAGGAAAATATATGCGTTTGTGATTTATTAATAATGTTACCGGTGATGTACGATAATCCGATGTTCTATAGAATGCCTAGGCATTGTGTATAACGCCCGGCGTTTTTAGGCAATGTATGACATATGAGAATTATTATACACTTTGGCGCCTATAAGAGTACCATTTACAAAGTATA
Source organism: Chesias legatella (assembly GCA_947359385.1). Classification (NCBI taxonomy): domain Eukaryota; kingdom Metazoa; phylum Arthropoda; class Insecta; order Lepidoptera; family Geometridae; genus Chesias; species Chesias legatella. Next base: position 7,201,945 of record OX375768.1, read on the forward strand.
CTTTATTACATACTTGCCTAGACATTCTTTCAGATAATTATATTGAATACATTGCGTGGCGCTTAATGCATTCTGTAGAATACCTGATTATACAGAATGCCGGTAACGTAAATAAGTTAAATTAACTAACTCGCTGATATACGACTAACCAACAAATTCGTCCAGAACAATTTAGTTTAACGGACACAACAAATACATAACACCTCACTGTTTGAAGTGTTCGGTTTACCACCAAATACAATTGTGTCTTAAATACGTTAAGGGTGGAACATAACTAGTAGTATCTACCTGAAAATATAGTAAGGCCGCTAAGGAAATTGCAGATTGGAGTGAAAAATTGCTACTACATATTTTATATCGTAGATTCCAGGTTAGTTGAGCATATAACTTATGTATAGTTCAGTATATAATTTGATCACTCATTCAGAACTATTACCAGTTATCATAATAAGTGTCATCGGTGTCAATACCGACATAATTATTATGTTCTCTTGCTCTCTATACCTTCTGTAATGGCTATTTCCTTTCAACTACAGGGTTATCACAAACAGAACGCATTTCAAACACGAACATGATATTTTATTTGAAAACCTCAGCACGTGTCGCGTGTGTTTATGTCGTTATCATTCGAAAACCGGACATCCAGTGAGCCCTCGAATCCAGGCCGTGTCCGGTTATAGCCTTCTGCAGTAGACTAATGATTGTATCTCGTACAATAGGGCTGCCAGCTGTCAGTTACCTTCGCTACATGTCGATATGTCGCGAATCCACTGTCTATGATGTAATCTATGGGTGGTTAAGTGTCTCTCGTTCTCACTGGCATGCTCACTTTTCTCTTGTGATTAGCTTTTTATTATTATTGTTCAATGAGAATGCATTGCATTTCACATTATTCTGCGAATAATATGCAGCTTCCGTTTTCTAGTTTGTAGGCGTTTTTGAGACAATTTTAAGCGGTAGGTATAGTAGGTATATACATTATATAGTTTCTAGTGGCAAATTTATTATATCCGTAGGTAAAACCAATATATGACCCATGCAAATAAATATGCATTTTACAATTTTTGATCACAATTGCTATAGACAAGGAAATGTTATTGAAATAGGTGCTTAGATGCTACGGCCTATTCATGTCGGAAAATTCAATTAGCTAATGTGTCAGTGCAGCCGTACTCACCGTTATACTTAGTACCTACTACATAATAACTTACAACTGTTTGTCTTTTTGTATAATATTTTTTAAACATAAATAGGAAATACCTATCGATGTTTCATAATAACAAACGAAGCAAATAATAAGAGCCCAAATTGGAGATCAATTAAAAAAATATTAACCAAATTATCAAACTTGTTGGAAGTTGTTAAATATATAGTTTACTTTACAGCTTTCACTATTCTTGAAAAATACCGATGTATGGACGCCTCTTTCAATTATTTCGCCTTAATCTGGGTATATCTTCGTCTCATATGTACTACGTTGTAACTCTGACTTGATTTTCAACAACTGGGAAGAGTCCCAAAAATCTAGAAGTCATAATATACCTGTATTATAAATTGTGGGCATCTCACTGTAATCAGTTGGAATGACAAATTCCTAGTGCATAATATATGGCACGCGTAAAGAAACTAGTCTTCTTCCTGGATCTTATCTCGAGGGATAATGTCCATTACAAAAACAAACATATTAAACGCTCTTAATATTAGTCGAACGTGATTAGTTTGTCGCGTATGAGACCTGGATTTCAAGGTTTTCTATATACTTCATGGTTTGACGTAAATGCTGTCAAGCACAAATAAGCTCTAAAGATTCACAATCCATTTTCATACAAATAGCTTTCGCTTGATAGAACCAGCCAGTCCGCAGAACGCAGACTATATAATTTTCATAAATAGCGATTAAGTTTATGAGCCACACGCCTGCAGAAAAGCGATAAAGAACAGTGAATGTTTTTTTCATTGAATAAACATTAATTCCACATAAATACTTATTCTAGAAAAACATGAGTAGGTATGACATCACCACCATCTAATGCGATAATTTAGTTACCAAAATTTAACTCATTCGATTAATTAAACAGCATTCGAGTAATATTACTTCCGAAGATATAACGGTCATATAGTTAATGCAGGTAATTAAAAAAAAGAGAGACGGCGGCCTAGTGGTACCAACCCCGAGTTTCAATGCACAGGTCACTGGTTCGTATCCTGAAGCGCAACAATGAGTGTTTTATTGAAGAAATTGATGTGCGGAAAACCACGTTCTCAAAACGGTGAATGAAAACATCCACATGTTCTAAAACCAAAAACACAAAGATGTGTCTAGTACAAGGAGCCCCTCTTTACTACTATCACACCGGTTTCGAGCATGTGACACGATTAGAACACAGCGACTGAGAAAAATGGGAAACTTCAGAAGAAAGGCTACAAACGAGTTGAAATTTGATGTTTGATTAGCGGGCAGTTGTTTAGTGGCCAGCCGGATTGCGGATTGCTACCGGAATAAGAACATGGCAAATGTTCGACACCGGAAGCATAATACGATTTTGGAAAAGGAAACATTCAACGTAACCGGTCTGGACAGTAACGGTTTATATAAGGAACTAGAAATTACACACACGTACATATAAAACATTCATATAATCGGAAAAATGCAACAAGTAGGTTAGTACATAACAGAATCCATTAAAAAGTCAGCAGGAGGCGAGTATTTCATTCACAAAGCTTATATGGATAATACAAATTTGCATTCGGCTAAAAAAACATATCATATTGCAATTCTTTGAAACTTTAAAGGTGTCCTCGGAAATATTCGAGTCTCTCTCTCGTAAGTGTCAAGAGAAGAACTAAAAAAAGATAGCAAACGAGCTATCAATTTGTGAGCATATACATGTTAATAAGCTTCAAAAAAACTGGCCATCGCGTCGGGTTTCAGTTCAACGAACAGGTCGTCGCACCAGGTTGTACCGTACGCAGTCCATAAGAAGCGTACGACCAGCCAACGTGACCAAACGTAGAAGCACTCACGCACGCCACAAATCACTTGATGCAAATCGTCTCCGCAACCTAGCCGGGTTCTCAACCGCACGGAACCTGACGTCATTATAGCGGAGAAAACAAGCAACAGGTGCCCACAGAACGCAACTACCACTCCTGAATAAGTGAGATTCCATATAACAAGAGACTGCTCGCACCGCGGTTCAAATCCTCGACGCTAATAGTTAATACTAGCTGTTGGCCGCGACTTCGTCCGCGTGGAATTCGGTTTTATCACGCACCCCTATTTTACCCCTCGGAAAAGTAGCCCAAGTTACTCCTTGTTACATCAGCTATCTGCCAGTGAAAGTCCCGTAAAAATCGGTCCAGCCATTTCAGAGATAAGCCGGAACAAACAGACAGACAGACAGACAAAAATTAAAAAAAAAATGTTTTGGGGAATATACGGTATATTCCCCAAAACATTTTTTTTTTATTTTGTCTGTCTGTCTGTCTGTTTGTTCCGGCTTATCTCTGAAATGGCTGGTATATATCCCATAAGCACTTAGTAAACAGCGGTTATTTTAATATTACAAACAGACACTCCAATTTTATTTATTTGTATAGATGAAAAACATTACTGACTATAGACTGGCCTCGCAACTCAGTTGGTAGTCTAATCACTGTCTTCTGCTCTGTAGGTTATCGGTTCGATTCCCACCCAGGACAAACATTTATGTGAGGAACATATATTTTGTTTTATTTCTGGTGTTATGTATTCATATGTACGAGTTTAGATGTCAGTTACCTAAGTCTCAATAGTAAGCTGTGCTTAGTTTGAGGCAAGATGGCGCTGTGTGAAATATCCACCAATATGTTTTTAATTATATAATTATTTATTATGGTAGGTACTACTCGTGGTAACTAAAGAATTAGTGAAGATGTTCAACCTATATTGTACATAATATAGTAAATAATTCTACACGTACATTATTTCTGAGTATAATTGTAAATCTCAGTATATGGGTCTAAAGGGATAAAATAGTCCGTAAACAATTTTCCTGTATCTTACACCGAGTAGAGAATCAAACAGGTTTTAAATTCTAAGAATAGATTCCATCAAAAGTCCTAGGTTATTTGATATTACGAGTATTTCCATGCGATTTGTACCTTGATGAAAAGTCGGTTGCATTATTGAGTGCTGCAATTTTAATATGCGAAGTCACAAAAAGTTGTTTTGCTACAATCGAGTCGTAGTTTTGGGATAATGGCATTGTTTTTTGCTGCACTCGGTTGGTACCTGACGCCATACCTGTTTACTTTGAAAGTAAAAACATCAATGCGTTACATATAGTTTAGCATAGGCACGCATATTAAAATTAACATGATTATACCATCTAAACTGAGACTAAGAATTTTCTAATTATTATATATCGCGACGAATAACCAACAGATGAAGTGGATAGACCCGGAAACGAGTAAATGTCACATCTGTGTCATAAACATAAAATGAAAAAGTTGTATAGCGAGTGGGATATAGATCGAAAAGACATAATCGTAAATCTAAATCAAGCAACTTAAAATACTCTACTACATATACCTATGTAGTAAATGTTATTTCCACATCAAACATTTATCATCTCATCGTGGTTAGGAAATCACTAATCGTCTAGACGTGTTTTATATTTGTCTTCATTAGGCACTAGCTGTTGCTCGTGACTGCGTCCGCGTGGAATTCGGTTTTTCACGAAACCCTATTTTACCCTTTAGAAAGTAGCCTAAGTTACTCATTATAACATAGCCAGTGAAAGTCCAGTCAAAATCGATCTAGCCGGATCGGAAATTACACGGAGCAAACGGACAAATATAGACAATATTTTGTGTTAGTAGTACCGTGTATATACATAGTTTCATGATTTATTAAAAAAAAAAGCTTATTTTTGATATTACAAACCAAGCATTGGGATTTCCCAATATTTATATTCTACTACTTACGGCCCGATATAATAATTCGCGATAATTTCAATTATGATAATTGTTACCTACTTAAGTAGGTACTTAATAGATTATTAATCATCTACATTTCCTCACGCATTATTTGGCACTTACTTTCGAATTTTTTTATGTTATTACAGTGACGTATCGAGCTGACGGCCCACCTGATGTTAAGTGGTAACCGCCGCCCATAGACAACAGCAATTCGATTGAAGTCCTCTCAACGAATGTACGAGATGACTCAAGTCGCATCGCGTAGCGTCCATCACCCAGACACGGGGATGTTACGTCCCATGCGCCTGCAATTTCACCGGCACCCGCTCCCTTCCGCCGGACCACAGCAATACTTGTGCATCACTGCTTGGCGGCAGATAACCAAGCAGTAATTCTCCGGGCGAACTTAGCACAAGTTCTACTGCTACTTTGGGTTGATCCTTTCGCACCACCCGGGGGACTCGTGGAGGGAATCAAAGATCACATACGGACGCCCCAAAAAAACAATCTGTTATGAGCATGATTTGTTGATTCAATCATATCTCACCAGGCAGCGTGCGGAATCGTGAATCATGGTCATGACTGTTGCAGTTTGTTATTCCCAACAATACCTGCAACTGCATGTGAACTCCAAAACAACAGTCCGTCGAGCATCCGCTATCACCGTTATCGAGAACTATTGGTACATGCGAGCACACGCAACGATTCAACTGATAAATTGAGCAAGGAAACAACTCGTGTATAAATCGGCCAATGGAATTCCACGAGTAAAGCATAGCGGATCAGCCGGCCACCGGGCGCTTCTTACTATTGTTTTTCGAACGGCACTCGGTAATTTCTCGCGGTATCAGATATGCAACAAGGTCAACTCACCGGGTCGATGTCCGCCTCCCAGACGTCCTTCAGGTCGTTGGATATGTCGAAGTAGGCCTCCATGCTGGGGCCGGAGCGGTGCCGCGGCTCCGATCACCACAATCCCGTGGGTAACGCACTGAACACGGCAAACTGTCACCGGTGATGATCTCCGCCGAGTGGAACTCGGTAACTAATATAACTTCACTGGTCGGGTTCTACTCGTACAATTCACAGAGCTCCGTGCATCATCACAATTCAAGTTTCACTATATCGTTGCGCATTTCAGTTGTAAAATAAAAGTTTCACAGCAAGCTAGCAGCGTCGGGTGGGAGTCGGTGGACCCAAGAAGCGACGCGTTCGCGGCGAGTGTCAGCCGACGAATGCTAGCGCGACGGGCGGCGCGGCGCGGCGCCGACCCCCCCTCCCTCCCTACGGGGGCTCCTCCGGCACCTCTCATTCATGTCGCGATAGGGGGTAAAAACATCACGATGGCCTCACGTCACGGGCTCGGGGGATGATCACACAATGCCGCGCTAATGATGTGGGTACTTGTCTCAATATGATCCTTGCTCGATCATGCGGACGAAGCCGTGGGAAGTGACTTTGGTAAAAACAGCAATGACAAAAATTGCGTGTGAATGGATACATGTTTATTCAGTACATTTGACTATTGAGATGAATATAATTAAACAAATGTATTTTACAGCACTGATAACATAAATAAACAATATCCTATTTATGATACACAATGAAGGGTAACGATGAATGTTATTATCCAACATTTATTATATGTAATTAATGAGCAGGCACTATAAAAGTGGATGTCCTTATATTCAAGTCTCTTGCATCCGTCACAAAGCGACTTGGGTATTCCTATACTCTACGGGACGGCCGAAGTTGTATTTAATGTTGTTGTTTTGGGTAGGGGACACCATCAGACGCGCGATCCAGCCGTTCCATACTTCATTAACTTCGAAAGGGTGTTTCTATTTTACATTTAAAGAATGTAGGAAGGACTTATTTAAATTACCTTGATTTGTACTTAACTTTAAGTAATATTTATAAAATTAAAATTAACCGAATGAAATTCTTGATGTTATATCTGTGTGAAACGGGAAATGTTTGTATCATAATAATCTTGATGTCAAATATTAAAATTATTATTATTAACTAACTGTTGCCCGCAACTTCGTCCGCGTGGAATTCGGTTTTATCACGCACCCCTATTTTACCCCTCGGAAAAGTAGCCTAAGTTACTCTTTGTTACATTATCAGCTATCTGCCAGTGAAAGCTCCGTCAAAAAAAAAAAAATTAAAAAAAAAGTTGTTTTGGTATATGTATTGTGTACATATATCATTCATATTTACTTAGTAAAAAACGGTTATTTTAATATTACAAACAAACACTCCAATTTTATTTATTTGTATAGAGTATACTAAGTATACACACTAGTATGTGCAGTTGAGAGTGTTGCACTAAGACCACGACTGCTGGCTAATTAGTTATTACTTTTAAATTAGCATTAGATAATTGAAGGAAGCCCGTTTAAAGAAGTAGTTGTTCATCGGAATTTTTATATCCCCGGATTGTAGATTAGGCTAATGTTCTACCGGCCGTAAATACCAATATATGCTATAGGTACTAATACAACGTGTCCTCCGAAATACGAAAGTGCTCAGTCGTAAATGTCAATAACTAGCTAATATCTTGAATATTAGCTAATTAGTGATAAGAATGATGGATGACGTGTCAATCTGCCCTAAGTTACCCTGCAAGGGCGAAAAATAATATTTTCTTTTCAGATAAACACAAAACTTGTGAGGTCTCATTTGGATGATTAATCACATAACAATTAGCAAGGTGACCTCGTTAATGGCTTTAACCCAAACAATGCAATTTTACATGATCATTTCACTAAACAAATAAGCATTTTTAGAAAAGCCTTATTTGCAAAATCTGTGATAAAATAGATATAGCACAAACAAGCAGAAGGCGCAATTATATTCTGAACGGCTGGATTATTGAGTTTCACCATTCGAATCATTTAAAAATTGACAGAAGAAACAAAATAGCTTTTAATAGATGAAACTGGTTATTCATTAGAAAATCTGTGATTTTATAAAATAATAACTTAAGAGTTCATCTATGCACGGGTGTTGGTCTCTGTCACTCTATGCGAAAAAAGGCACGAGTGCGAGAGAGACGGATTCGGATTTCGAAGCCAAAACCTTATAAAATGTCTAGAAATTAATTATTTACATATTATAGTAAATCTTCTTGTGAACCAAGCTAAGCTAAGCTCTTTTATTTTGAGCTGCTGGATGAATTTACGAAAACAGACAACTATAGAAAATTATTTCTGATAAATTTGCATGTCTTCGCACCATTGTGTTTTTAATCTACCAGGTCGATGGTTGTGCCAAGCAACGAATGAATTATGTCAGTTCAGGTGTTCAGGTCAAGTATGTTAAGTTCTGGATATCGTTTAGTCAGTGTGTCTTGTCGCAAGGCACATAACAATATAATCTCAGTTTTTTTTTTTATATATACAATAGTCTCACATTTGACCGCAATCTCACCTGATGTTAAGTGACGATGCGGTCTACGATGTAGCATGTGCGCCTAGAAAATACCTATTCACTCTCCTCTTGAAGACCTCCAGATTATAGTTCTCGAATCAGTTGTTGCAGAAGTTCGTGGTGGACAATTCACACAGCGCCATCTAGCCCCAAAACTAAGCATATATACAGGGTGTGGCGTAATGAGTGGATAATAGGGTACCTGCGGGTAGGGGCCATTGTGGCGGTTCAGAAAAATATTTGTTATGCTCAGTAAAAGTGCCTCGGTTTTCGAGATATTCGACATTTTCGAAATTTAAGAAATATTTCACCCTTCGTCACTATTTTTGGCGCCCAGACTGCAAATGAATTTTTTTTTTCTATCTGTTTTTTGGATAGTATTCTTGGATAGATGTGCTATCGAATGAAAACTATTATTTTTATAACACAAGCACAGTTATGTTTTTAAAATAAGATTTCACTAAAATTTTACTTGCTTTCGTTTGTTTTCCTGACCTTTACCCTTCTGTGGTGTAAAAAAAATGTATGGTCACTTGAATGCCAACGTTTAAAAAAATTAGCCTTTTTCATCGAGATTCCGAAATGGTATATTACATGGTATTTCCACAAGTTGATTCAAAATTAATTCCTATTAAAATGGGTAGAGCTAATTATTATAAAATTACAAATAGTACTAAAATTTACTTCATTACTTAAAATCACCTAAAAACATTAGTTTAAAATTCGGTAATGAAATAAAACGAAACAATAAATTTTAAATGCATTTCATTTATTAAATTTACTATCACAAAAGGTGTTCGAAAAGTCCACCACGTGCTCTGATGCATGCTCTGCACCTTTTGATAAAAGATCTTTTAATCCTGTTCGCAAATCTTTGCTCTGTGATTTTCTGAGCAGCTAATCGCACACGCTCCCGTAGCTGGTCCACTGTGTAATGAAACAAAGCTTGCTGAGTGAACACTGTTTTATTTTACCATCTGCGGTGCCTACCCACAGTCAAGTGCCGTTACTACCCGCAACCATTTAGTGACATCTACTACATCTCCCCCCTTACAAATATATAAAAACAAAACAAAAATCAGTTTTAAATTAAATACAACATAAAACATATAACATATATTCTACTATACTATACTAAACATACCTATATTTTTTTCTTTTCTTTTTTTTTTTTTTTCTTTTTGTCTACATTTTATACAGCTGCTCAGACGAGGCAAGTTAACAATTCATGTACATTCATGAAACTAATATATTAAATATACAAATTATTTACTTAAACACGGTCATCCTGCTTATCAATGCGCGGTGAACCAGTCAACTTGTCCCCCCTACGTCTGGTTAACATTGACCGAACCGGTTTTGACTGTGTAACCCCCCTTGAAGCAGTACCTTCTTCAGGTACAGGAGTCCCCACTGTTTTAAATGACCTACCATCGCTAGTGTGACTTGGTAAAGCATCCCCCTCACTAGTAGATTCCCAGGCGCATGACGTCGGCACCGGCGCGGGCGCCACTATATACGGCGTTGCATTACTGGCACAGTTACGCCCGTCAGCTGTTTCGGAATTATCCAATATACGCACGATATGCCTACGATTTCGACGGTAATTGCGACCTACATTATCCTGCAAAATATAAGATCTAGGTTCGGGAGATCTCTGTACCACTTTCATACATCTTCTTTGACTTCCATCCGCTACTATTACATTTTCATTTTCTTCTAATATAGGGAGGCTTCTAGATGATCTGTCATATGTCTGTTTTTGGTTACTTTGATTCCGTAAAATTTCCTGATAATTTCTGTTACTATCGACTTTTTCTCGAAGCAATGTTTTAAGGATGGGTAGGCGAGTGTTTAGTCTTCTACCCATTAAAATTTCAGCCGGCGAATCCAAACGATCTCTTGCAGTAGAACGGAAATTTAGCAAACTTATATAGTAATCATGTCCTGAATCTACACATTTTTTTAATATTGTTTTAACTGTTCGCACCGCTCGTTCGCTTTTGCCGTTAGATTGAGCGTACAGGGGCGAAGATGTTATTTGTCTTATCTCCCAATTACCAATAAACTTTTTGAACTCCTTAGAACTATATGCCGGCCCATTATCAGTAATTAGCTCACTAGGAATACCGTACCTCGCAAATTGTTCCTTCATTGCTTTGATAACCGATTTTCGTTTTCTTTTATTTTGTTTTAAGTCCGCTCCACAATCTAATTTGAAACTGATACGCTTACCATTAACGCATAAAGTTTCTATCCACTGCGAGTCCAAACGTCCAGTGCTAGTGTTCACAACACTCACATAAAGTACGTCGTCGTCCTCCGAATACACTGAACGCTCACTCGTATTTAGTTCGTGCACTTTTTTGCTACCCGTTTTATTCGTACACTTTCTCGCAAAGTGACCACGGCTCTTACACATAAAACAGGTAGCCTCACTGGCTGGGCACCAACCCCTTTCCTCACACAACACACCACCACAACGCAAACACACCCCGCGTGATCGATCACGCTCTCGCTGCTGAGAGCGTTCCGCGGCGGCCGGCCCGCCGGCGCCGGCGCCGCGCTGTCGCCGCCACGCGCCGCGGCCGCTCCCACCCGCGGCTGCTCCGCCGCGCGACGGTCGGTACACCGCGTCTACGTGTCCACCGCTCGTATTATTCACCGCTTCTATTTGTCTTCCCTCTTCCCTGGATAGTTCTTCCGCTTCACAAATTTGCACCGCCTTTGCCAGCGTCAACTCATCCGTGCGTAACAAACGATCTCGTACGACGTTATTCGCCACCCCGCATACTAATCGATCCCGTATTAGACCGTCGACCAGGTGTTCAAACTCACAGTTTTGGCTTAATAACTTCAACGATGTTACGTACTGACTTATAGATTCCCCGGCGTTCTGGTTACGAGTGAAAAACTTGAATCGGAACATAGCTACGTTACATTTAGTTCCGAAATGTTCGTCGAATTTGTTTTTCAAACACTGCAGGTCATCGGCAGATTGTTCTTTCGTATATGTAAACGTTGAAAATATCTCGTAGCCCTCCGCCCCAATGAGGTTCACCAGCAAGCTAGCTTGCACATTTTGTGGTTCCTTGATAACTCCGGATGCCTTGATAAAAACTTCAAACTGTTTCCACCATTTACGCCACGCATCTGCTCGCGCGACAGGACTGCCTTCTATCTGCAGCTCTGGCGGTGGTCTCGCGTGTTCCATATTTATTCACACGCGTAAACACGTTTAATATACACTACGACAATTATTATTTCGCAAAACGATTAAATACGATTTTATTTTAGAACACCGCTGCCACCATGTAATGAAACAAAGCTTGCTGAGTGAACACTGTTTTATTTTACCATCTGCGGTGCCTACCCACAGTCAAGTGCCGTTACTACCCGCAACCATTTAGTGACATCTACTACACACTGTATTAATTGGGTCTTTATAAACCTTTTCTTTAAGACATCCCCAGTAAAAAAAGTCCAATGGGTTGAGGTCTGGTGAACGAGGTGGCCACCAAATTGTCCCCAAACGACCGATCCATCGTCGACGATATGTTTCATCGAGGTATTGTCGAACATTTCGGGCGTAATGAGCGGGGCAACCATCGTGCTGCAGCCACATTCTTCTTCTATCTTCTAATGAAACATCTTCTAATAAAAGTGGAAGTTCGTGCCGTAAAAAATGTAAATACGTTTCTGCAGTCAATGTTCCAGACAATTCGAATGGTCCGATGATTTTGCCATTTAGAATTCCAGTCCATAAATTAATTTTGAACTGGTACTGGGACCTGTCTTCTCTGGCCAAATGAGGGTTTGTACGCTGCCAACTGTGCAGATTGTGCATATTAAAATACCCATCTTTTTTGCACGTGGATTCGTCGCTCCACAAAATTTTATCGAAGAAATCGGGATCAGCGTTCATTTTTCTCAGCATTGTTTGGCAAAATGCAACTCGTGCAGGGTAATCTCTTGGTTGCAAACATTGCACGCGCTGGTAGTGAAAAGGATGTAATTTTTCTCTTTTTAAATTCGGTGTATTGTTCTTGCTGACATGCCAGTATTAGAGGCTATTACGCGCACAGATGTGGTCGGATCAGCAGCAATTTCATCAAGTACGTCCTCTTCATTATGTACTTGTGGTCTCCCAGAACTCGTGCCACCGATACCACTTCCAGGAATTCGACCTTCCATGTAAGCATTGTGTACGCGAATTAACACACGATAATCGGGATGGCGTGCATTGGGAAATCTTTCCCGATACAGTGCTGCTGCTCGATTGGCGTTACCACCACACTCGCCGTAGATTAAATGCATTTGCGCATATTCAGACGCAGTGTATAGCTGAGGCATTGCAATCAATATGCAATACCAAAAAATCCAAGTTACAAAGCAAATCAAGTCCGAGATCACAGCACAAAATCGTTAGGTTCACAAAATTAAGACGTCCAAATCGCTAGGCAAAACAAAGTCCGAAATCACTGCACAAAATCAACGAGTATCAATCTAAAACAGGATAACACGTTGTTGTACGGGAGTAGTATGATAGCACACTGACTCGAAAATCATAGAAATGCGTTACGCGAAACGATAGTTCTCTTTCACTCATAGCATGAAAGAGCAAGATAGACATAGTGTCGATTGCCGCTGGGCCGGGAACCAATCTGTTCCAAGAATTACTAGTAGTTCTGCGAACAGTAGACAATTATTGCTAATAATAGTTAAAAATATTTCTTTAAATTACGCCTTGATAAGTTTGGTAGGAATTAATTTTGAATCAACTTGTGGAAATACCATGTAATATACCATTTCGGATTTTCGATGAAAAAGGCTAATTTTTTTAAACGTTGGCATTCAAGTGACCATACATTTTTTTTACACCACAGAAGGGTAAAGGTCAGGAAAACAAACGAAAGCAAGTAAAATTTTAGTGAAATCTTATTTTAAAAACATAACTGTGCTTGTGTTATAAAAATAATAGTTTCCATTCGATAGCACATCTATCCAAGAATACTATCCAAAAAACAGATAGAAAAAAAAAATTCATTTGCAGTCTGGGCGCCAAAAATAGTGACGAAGGGTGAAATATTTCTTAAATTTCGAAAATGTCGCATATCTCGAAAACCGAGGCACTTTTACTGAGCATAACAAATATTTTTCTGAACCGCCACAATGGCCCCTACCCGCAGGTACCCTATTATCCACTCATTACGCCACACCCTGTATACTATGGGAACCAGACAACTGATAGATTACACATATACTTTTTTTATAAATACATACCTATAATACATATTTAACACCCAGACACAAACATCTATATTCGTCACACAAATGTTTGTCCTGGTTGGAATTCGAACCCACGACCTACAGCGCAGAAGCCAGAGTGGAATTTATCCTAGTTTCGATATCCGTTCCGGGTATTTAAAAGTTGACGGCATGCCCATTTAGTTCTCTTTCTCTTTTAGATACGACCTTTGGTCGTAAATTATGCTTGAGAATACTGTTGTTTAAAGTCATGATCCTTGACTAACTAAACATTGACTATATCTAGATCAGTTTATCTGTATTTATAATAAAACTGTGAGAGGTCCAATTCTGTACATTGAATATATTTAGTTTTTTTTCTTTTATAATTATAGTTTTATTGAAAATACATTACAGGGCCTTCCGGTAAATAAACAATAAATGCACAATAAATTATTTAGTGTTCCGGTTTGAAAGGTGTGGCTGCCGGTGAAATTACAGGCACATGACACATTCCACCTATAAATATAACTTTTTTTTTTATTTAAAAATTAATCATTTTTATGAACAAGCCATATGTAACAGATAAGTATATCTACGATTACAATGAAGGAAATTAAATAATCTGATATTTATGTAATCTGTGGTATAATTTATGTATGGTTGGTTACCATTTGTTTAACTGCTGCAGAATATTTATTTCCCAGCAGTTTGATTATGCAATAAAAACTTGTATCAAATTAGTTCGTTGGATTCTAATAACATTTGATAATGTTCTTCAAAAAAAAACCATCAAAGTGATATATTATCTGTTTATCTGGTGTTTTTTCCTAACTGTATAACATTTTTTATTATAACACTTTTAACATTTTATCGTTAGCGAGTACGAAACTAAATACTGAGTTATGATTTTTACTTTCAATACTTACAATCTATTATATCGAACTCAGTAAACTATGGAGCGAGCTATGCTCTATGTTGTTCTTTTATATTTAGTAATGTTTGTTGTCGAGAATAAATTATACATTTCATGTCAAAGAAATTCATTCCATTTCATTCAAAAAAGACAAAATCCATTCCGAGATTATCCGAACGAGGAACAAAATCGATATACCCCAGGATTAGCAAGCTGAAGTGGCAGTGGTCTGGTAACATGCCGAGAACTGATATCCGCTATGGTAGATGAGTACTCGAGCGGAGATACGAGTGGATGCCCCCTGGCCAGTCGAAGCGATGTCTTGCGGAAGGTAGCTGGCAAAAAGGGAATATCTGTGGAAACTTTTAATTGACCTTCCTGTATGTAGCATTTATGGTTGCATATTTATTCAATCACCTATTTTGTAAACCTAGCTGTAAGTATTCCTAACATTATAAAAATAAAATTAAACAAACATGCGAAGACCGGAATCAGACGCGCTTACTGGTAGAGGCTTGCACAGAAGTTGACTAAGTGAGGCAGATGACGATAATACTACGACCAGAAATAATTCCATCATAAAGGGGTTTAATGTGACTTGTGACACAGGTTTTAAACAAACCTATCTCAGGCACCAGTCTCGAACGAAGTAGGTTTTTTGCTCGTCCTACATTACTGTATCTAGTTTTAAGATAAACCTATTTTTTCGAGAGAATAAATAAAGATTATTATTATATAATACAACAAATGAAATTAAAATTCTATTAGCGCCAGGGTCATACGGATATTAAAGCTTTCTTCTTTCATGATTTATATTGATCTTATCCAATTGTTTCGTTTTTTATTTATAATAATAAAGACTAAGCACTAAGCTCCTCACTTCGTTTCAATAAGACTAAGGAAGAGCTGGATTTACTAGAAGCCTTTAAGGTGAGAATACGACGCCCGCCAGTGCCTAAAAAAATATTTTACATAACATTTTGTTCGGAAACTACGAATGCTATGATATTTTAAACAGGTGTTTAATAAGATCACGTGTCGTAGATTAAGATTCTCGGCTCGCACCTCGAATCTTACTTCGCAGCTTGTATTTGTCTATTTAGCATTACAGAATAAAACAATGTCAACTTTTTGCCAGTACGGCTTTTCTATTTGGGATTACAGGACAAAGCGATATGGATTTTATGGCCAATACAGCTTGTCTACTTAAGATTATAGCATAAAACAATGTGGATTTTATGGTCACAAACCAATATTATGGATTAAAATATTTCTCGATATAAACGCTCGAGTGAAAATGACTGGTGCCGAGCTCAAAAGAAGGCATTCCGTCTTCAATGAGCACGCCGCGCCGCTTTTGTGAGTTCTAAGGCACTAAGTCTCCACGGATTGTTCACATTCGTACGCTCGTCCAAACTTGGCTCGGACGCAGTTTAAATAAAAAATCTTTTATTAAATGTGTATTAGAGTTGAATTTGACATATTGAAGTTCTTTTAAAATTTTGTCATCAGGGCAACATTCTCGACAAATTATTTTTATTTCTGAGTCTGGTAAAATATTTCAGGAGTTTACTCCTTAGGAATAGGTTTTCATATAGGCCGCTGTACACAAATTACATTGGCTAAGTCTAGTTAACAAAAGTGTTGAGAGTTCTTTTTGCCCTTTCGTATCGTATTCGTAATCTTATACTGAACGCGTGTGTTTAAGGAATAAAGTCCTGTCACGCGTCCGAGCTGACAATAAAACGAAGTCAACCCTAAAGTTTTATTTCTTGCGACCGTGAAGAGAGAAGATAGATACCGCCACGAAGGATGCAAAACTCAAGATCGCATTCCTCCATCCAAATTGAATCTAAATCCAATACGATAAAGCTCAATTTCCATTACAAGTCGTGCAGTGAGTTCGAGCAAGGCAACTTATATGCCGCAATATCTGCAAGTTTGTTTTCAACTTCTACCTATGCCCATTCCTTGGCTGCGGGTAGCTGCATTTTCTCAGACGTTGTATTACCGTGTAGGATGTAAATCCACAGTTGTGTCTATTTCCTCCGCGCCACATTTGAGCAAAAATGAATCGACATCCAACGCAATAAAGCTCAATTTCCATTATTAGTCATATACTCGTATGTGCGTCGCAAGTCTGTCCTACTACTTGTGTCCATTTCTTGGTGGCGGGACTGTGAACAATGAGGGTAGGTGCGTGTTCAGAGCCGTTGTGCCTCCATGTAGGATACAAACCCGCGGCACATTGCATTTCACCAGGTAATCGCTGAACTGCAATATAGAAGAAAAAAAATTACATTTGGCTACGTTATTTTAATAATACTCAATTATATATATTTATAACAATAAAAAAAATATTAATAGTTTATTACATGCACAATACTTTTTTCACGGAGTGGCGCGTCAATTCATCGTACATGAAAATTTTGTAAAATTTGGCTGCTAAATCTATATGACACAAGGAGTTCTAATGCCGGTATATGAGTGATAATATATTTTACAACACAGCTTTTATAATCCGAGCTAGGACAACTAGGCCACTACTCCAGCGAGTCCAAACACGACGGAGCTACTCCGCAATATTGGATTTAGAGTCATGTCATTTTATTTTTCGTATTCTTCTCATCAAACCCCTTTTATTTGATACCCATATCAAGGAAGTACATAAGAAATACTATTCCGCCATCTTGGGCGGTCCGCCATATTAGATTGAGTGACGTAACTCAAAAAATTGTCACTGAATTTTAAAACAGTTACTTATGCTTAATCGATTGAGCTGAAATTTTCTGTCACGTTTAGTTTCAATGGCAATACATGAATGAAAAATAAAAGTGTACGAATGTATACGAAAGGTGTACGAAAATTCATTTGCATGATGTGACCTTAACATACATACATTTGCAAGTGAAATCAAAGCTTGTAAAAAAAGAAGTACCAGTTGAGCGGTCTCGCTCTCAGCGGACGCGACGACGATGGTTTTGTTCGTGCGTATGGCTTCGAGCAGCGTCTTGTGCGGGCGCAGGCCGAGCGCGCGCAACTCGCGCTGCCCGAGGTGCACGCCGCTGTACGGCACGTTGATGCTGCCCTCTATGCAGCTCTTCTCGAAACTACCGACAACAAACTGCGTTGTAAGCATTCTCCTACACTACTTTCTAGCTTCTCTGGTAAAATGATCAGTGGCAGAGCAATACACAATAGCCACTCTTAGGTGGGACAGGACGACCTAACAAGAGTGGTCGCCATTGTCTGGCTCAAGGTCAGATATGCATAGAGCGCATTCAATTGGCTGGCTCAAGGTCAGACTGACCCAGTGTGCAATCGACAGGCTAGACAAGGTGAGACAGACACGTAGTGTTTGCAACCGGCCGTCACAAGCCTAATAATTGCTTTGGACTTTGAGCAGTCCTGTTCTGTCAAGTGCTTGCAGCTCGTGTGGTCCAAAGTGCACGCCACTGTAATGCACCTCTAATGCAGTTTTTGATATTACGGACTACAAAGTGTGTTATAGACACGGAACATTAAACTAGAAAAGCCAGAAAGGATCTAGGAAGATCTCTGGGAAACAAGCGAGCCACTCTGATTTGAAATATGAAGTAAAATGAGAGCAAGAAAGAAAAATTGCAATGGATAAGAACTATTAACTTGCGTCCTGGATCTCCTTTATGACATCTGAAAATCAATGGTATTAAGCTGCACCAAATCTTTAGTAGGCCGCAGACAATCATTAGGTTTTTTTTTGTTTCCTTAAGACAAAAACCGATAATTTTCAAATTACATAATATTACAAAACAAATACAGACCGTCGACATTGACGATAATTGCCCATTGTGTAATGTCCACTTATTAAAAATACAAAACGTTCGTAATAGTGTGTTGCAAATACTCACAGCAAATTAGATCTTATGTCGATGCAGCAACATTTATTCTCGCATACCAACGAGAAGAAATCGAGTATGCTTATTCTAGGACTTATTTCGGCGAACAGTACATCCAAGGGTATTTCCACCATTTCCTGTGTGACAAAGTAATTGTTTCATCAAAAATGACAGTATTAAGGTCCAAAATATGCATTGGAATAACACTTACCATAGGATCTTTGGTCGGAGTTTCGTTTATAAACCTTCTGTAGCTTATACTTTTCGGAGAAGACCGACACATCTCAATTGATTGCTGCAAGCAATTAATTATTAATTATTTCAAACATTATTACAGAAAATACCAGATTTTTTTTATTCATGGTCAGTTGCAGCTTCCAAATCTTATCTATTCAATGATGAAGTAAAAAGAACCATAATTTTTTTTATAACCCTATTAAATTCAATTAGAGCATCTTCTTATTTTCAGGCGTATATGCTCTACTGTGCGAAGCTGGAGCGGGTCACTAGTATACGTACATATATTCATACCTTGACACACTCTCCGATATCAATCTCAGGCAGATCTGAGAACAGCAGTATACACTCGTTGAATCCGGATTCCATCAGCGTGTCGCGGAGTTGCCTCAGGATGCCCACACCCATGAAGAGAGGAAGCGAGGGCCCTTCCACGAGCAGCGCGTCCCACAGGTGAAGAATCTTGTGCAACGGGAACACGTCTGAAATACAGTCAAAAGTGCATGATATTTTAAACTGAAATTCAAGGTATTTTTTTGACTGGCCTCATAGTTCAGTTGGTAGTAGGGAGGCCTTCGGTCGTGGGTTCGATTCCCACCCAGGACAAACATTTGTGTGATGAACACAAATGTTTGTTCTGAGTCTGGGTGTTACAAAAAAGTATATAAGTATTATATCAGTTGTCTGATTCCCATGATACAAGCTATACTTAGCTTACTTTGGGGCTAGATGGCGCTGTGTTAAATGTCCACCAATAAGAAATAAAAAATAAATAAAATCATCTCTAGCTAGCGAGCGAATTATGTAGTAGGTACCACAAGAGAGAATTTCTTGAAATTGTTGAAGAATTCTTACAAATTCTTCAAAAATTACGTCGTAACGTCAATTTAAGGTCAAATTCGTCCCCCACTATATACTGCCGTCATACCTATTTCTGTCGCAAGCAGTAAACGAATCACTGCCTTCCGGTTGGAAATGTGTGGTTTCCAGTTAAATTGCATGCGCTTGAGACGTTCCACTTTCTCATCTCAAAGTTACGGGCCAATACAAGTATTTCAATTATACTGCGGCTTTCGTCTTCCCATACTTAAGTAGGAGAGTACGAAGACGTTTTGCTTTTATTATGCGAGAAAATTAACATCAGGTGGGGCATCTTCCTAGTTTAACTAAAAGCATAAAAAATCTACATTATCAACAATGTTCATACAAGATCATTCGCAATTAACGCTAAGACCTGGCGCCTGTTGTAATGAAAAACAATGAAACTTTTCTAGTATCATATGATAAATTCCAGGGCATGACATACATATGTTCAACATTTCAGCCAAAAAGTAGTTTTGGAGTGACTAACTAACATCCAAACCAACTTTCACACTCACGTGAGAACATGGTCAGAAACCAGGGTATAGCGAACAGTTCCGGAATGAAGTTGATCTCGTGGAGATGCGTCGCTAGCTCCGGCTCGTGGAAGGCGGTCATTTGCCAGAACTTGGCCAGATACTCCTTGATCACGGCGCTGTTGTCCTTCAGGAAGAACTTGTGAAGGAATTTCGGTACGAATTTCGAGAGGCAGGCGAATGCGCGCGCTGTAAATGTACATGGATATATAGGAAACCATTTATTGTACACCACACAATTACAAATAACAAGGTAAATGAAATAACAATAAATGTGACATACAATGGGCGGCCTTATTGCTCACTCTACATCTCTTTCAGGCAACCTTGGTATGAACTGAATTAAAAAAAATGTTATTAGCTACTGGAACTAAATAACGAAGACAATGGAGAAAACTTTATGACTAATTAATGCGTGTTCTGGTTTGAAGGGTGTGTTTGCCGGTGAAATTACTGGTACATGAGACACTCCACCTTCACGACTCAAACTTACGGGCGCATACGATGCGACTTGTATCTTGTTGTACCTAGGTAGGGGCGGACCCAAGTCCGATGGCTTGTTATGGGCAGAGGTTATCACTTAACACCAGGTGGACCATTCGTAAATTGACACACTGAATCACGTATCCTTCTCGTCCTAAGACGTTCGAGATAAATAGTAACTGATTTGTGTAACACAGTTACTAACAAGCACGGGAGGTAACGATATCTTTATGTTTAAAATGCGTCTACCCACATTGCGTATTCGGTTAATATAATTGTGATAGACTTATGAATGTGATTAATACGTGTATCCTTTAGTTATAATTACCATGTAAGTTTGAAAATAAATATTCTTATTATGTGCGTATGGAATGTAGAGATGTGCAGTACAAATACCTTCATTACAAAAGTTGAGATAGAGGAACGGTGCGGTGAGTGAGTCGAGTCCCTGCCAGTACACGTACTGCGGATTGGTGAGCAGCCACGCCTTCAGCAACCGCTTCAGTGTCCGGTGGCCCGCGGCGCCGCACAGCAGCCAACAGTACTGGTGACAACGCGGGATGTCCACGTCTATCTGGAAATTTATTTATTTACTAACTGTTGCCCGCGACTTCGTCCGCGTGGAATTCGATTTTATCACGCAACCCTATATTACCCCTCGGAAAAGTAGCCTAAGTTACTCCTTGCTACATCAGCTATCTGACAGTGAAAGTCCCGTCAAAATCGGTCTTGCCAGTATAGAGATTAGCCGGAACAAACAGACAGACAGACAAAAATTGTAAAAAATGTTGTTTTGATATAATTACCGTGTATAAATCCATATGCACTTAGAAAAAAGCGGTTATTTTAATATTACAAACAGACACTCCAATTTTATTTATTTGTATATATATATATTCATAGAACCAATGACTCGACTAGCAGTACACGTACCTGTCTATCAGTAGGTGTAGGTGTCTCCTTGTCGATCTGTTCGTACCGATCCGCAATGTCTCCCTTGACGTCGAGCAAAGCGGCCCACACGTCGCCTCGCAGTAGTGGCGGTATGTCAATCTCCGCCTCCGCTATTATGTACTGCCGTGTATGTGGGTAGCACTGAAATAAAATTTCATTTCGTGGTAGATGACAGCAGCCCCGTTGGAGAGCCAGTTCCCAATCCAGATGTTGCATATACTATTTATAGACTATTTTACTATAATAGTCTATAAATATTATATGCATTTACTATAACTATTTTACTATTCTAGTAAACTACTATTTAGTAGCAGTACACCTTATGCCAAGTTTGTCCGGGGAAGTAATGCCACCACCATTTCTGCCGCCAGCAGTTATGCATTCGCGTTACTGTGTTCCGGTTTAAATGGAGTGGTTGCCGGTGAAATTACAGGCACGTGAGACATGCCTCCTTCCCGAGCCCCGGACGTACTTGGCATAAGTTCTATTGCTAATAAAGTAGTAAGTAGTAAGTAGTAGTAAGTAAGTTATTATGTTTTAGTTATAATGATTTTGTCAATAAATATATTTCTTTCTTTCTAAGTGTCGTAGAAGCTCTATACTTCAGGATTAACTTTATGCTTTGCTATAGTCAAATAATAATCACATTCCATACTCACTCGCAGCAGCCTTTGGAACCAAATCAGTCGGTTGAGCTGGTACTCTGTGTCCCTTTCCCTGATAACCTTAGGCAGGGCCATAGCATCGTAGTCCTTTTTCCGATCGTGCATCAGCGGACAGAAGTCGTACGGGGTTATATGGCTCAGTCGCGTCTTGAGCAAACCTACACTGTACTTGGCGATGCGGCGGTCGAATAATGCGCCCGTCTTGCCGCCGACCGTACACCCATCCAGAAGTATTGCTCTGAAAATATTAGTTAGAAGTTCTATGAAATGTTTAGTTACAGCAATAAATATATTGAGTAGAGATGAGACGGATATCCGGTTACCATCCGGTTTCGCGATTTCCAAGACTGCGAACTTCAGGCATTAAGATAACAATAAATAAAAATATTGTATTTAAACTGAACTGCATAAGTGAGTTTATGGCACTATTACCTACCCCAGTATCTTTACCAACATAATTCAACACATCAAAATCAGCAATCATTTTTTTTTATCAGTAACACAATACATACATGGGCATAGACAAAATAGGTGGGCTATTCTTGATCAGGCAGTTTTTCTTCAACTCTGCTTGTATATCACCGCCAGCCAACTGCCACAGATAGTATAAGAACTGCAGCTTGAGACCCATGAGCCCTCTCGGAGTTTTCACTTCTGTCAGCTGCTTTCTATCAATCTTAGACAGCTCCTCAGCTATTTCAGAGAATGATGATCTTTCACCGGGGTAAATTTTAAGACAATTCTCTATTATAGTTCTCAAATTGTCAGGGACTTTCTGTAATATAATAATAATAAACCTTCATTTGCTGAGTTAGTGCTAAGATTAACATTGTGACTTAGTATCTAATGAAAGGTAATAATTACACAATGGTAATGTGTAAGTGGTAAAAAATTTGTATGAACTAGGTAATCCTGTGTCTCAGGTGACAAAGGCTAACACATTATAATAAAGTATCAATTTAATAAACATACAATCTATGTACCTAATGATGACTAAAAGCTATTTATGGCTAAAAATAATAAATGTCATACATATTAATTGGGTTGTGTAAGTTTATGATCAATAAATAAACAGACCAAGACAAAATAATTATGTACCATTTTCTCTTCTGAATGATAGTATTTTTGATTATTATCTGTTGAAGAGCTTTAGTATTATTATCAATAAAAATAAATGGAAAATTTGTTGTTTCATAGACAAAATAGTTATGTGCACTTTCCATTTCTGCTTGTGAATGTTTTCCCCAAATTTTCAATAATGATTATAGTCAAATTTTGACCGTCTGGGTGATGACTAGTAATAATCAAATGTTTCAAATCGGTGATCAATATTTAATTAATATCAATATTATATTATTAGTATATAATGACCTGGCTGAGGAAGCCCTGAATGAAAAGACAGAATGCTTTCAGAAAAACAGGAATTTGTTTACACTTCAGGGAAAATTTATGATCACATAATATAAAACTAAAATTGGTGGTTACGTCGCCCAGCCCCATCTCCAATGAAATATATGACACAATAATATTTCAAAATGAATGATAGGAGTTGAAGCACCAACTTACTTTATAAACCTCTAAACAATCATGTTCCCTGGCGATCCTCTCAGCCGGGTTACCGGCATGAACAAGTGTTAAAATTCTTCTCAAAATAGGCCCAGGTTTCAGATTCGGCCATAGTTTCCCAATGCACAGTTCCAGTAGAATAATGCCATATGTCCAAACATCTCCTGCAGGACCTCCTCCACCCAGAATTGTTTCTGGGCTAAAGTATCTTGGTAACCTGAAATTGCAAGAGAAACATGGTTTATAGGTGAGCCATTACATCACTGGCAGAAATAGGTAAGAAGAGTTACAGAGTAGCTGCAAAAAAAATATCTTGCTAGGTTCTTCATGTTCTTAATTAGTAATTTGCACCTTTGCAAAGCCAGGACGAGCTGATATTACCTTATATCTAAATCTAGTATATACAAGCAAATTTTAAAATGTATCTTATTAAGAGCTAAACATAAAATATCATGAGTCAGCTATATCAAGTTGCGTAAATAAGATTAATGAGTCATAAATCTACTAATCGTACTCACCCGAGAGGAAATGGTACTTCACTGCCGCCCCCATTCATATAATACATTCCATAATTAAACAGCTTCACTCTTCCACAACTGTCCAACATAATATTATCATTTGATAAGGTGCGGTGAGTGATGTCTTGATTGTGTAGGAATCTCATTCCCGCAGCAAGTTGATAGGCAATATTGGTGATTTCTTCATTTGTAAACCGGGACTTCCACTCGGAGAGTGGTTTTCCTATGACTTCAGCTACTACTATAATTCTTTCTGCAATTAATAAGCATTATCACTAAATGAAATCATAATATTTGCTTTACAAACGGCTCAGAATAAGATTATTAAAACTTTATTTCGATACGATTATTTAACACCTACTGTTAAGATTTATGGTGAAACGAAACTCATGAACCTCGCTCAGATGTACAAATTTAACACATGCATATTAATTAGAAAAATTTTAACTAAAGGTATTAACTCGCAAATAACATTTACAAAAAAGGCTCAATTTCAAAAGTGTGTGACAAGGCAAGCGAACAATATTTGTTTAAGAGCCCCGAGAACAAATTATGGCAAAAAGATTGAAGGTGCGCAAATGTACAACAAACTGCCAAAAGATATTAAAGGGGTAAAATCATTTGCACTTTTCAAAAAAATACTCAAAGACCACATACTAAAGGATTCCTCTCTGGTTAGTTGTATAGAATAATAAAACACTCAAATAATTGCAACTGAATGTTTCGGTTTATCACTGTGCACTAGGCCTTAACAAACTATTACTTGTGAAGCAATAGCACTTCTAGAAAGTATTCGTTTTGTTATATCACATAACCTAAACAATGTAATTATATTTTCGGACTCCAAAAGCGCTCTACAGTCAATCTTATCCAATCCATTCAGATCCAAACCTGCCCCAATCATCCTTAAAATTCGCGAACACCTATTCAAATGTCACGAACTCAAGCATATTGTGGTCCTGGCTTGGGTGCCTGGCCACTCCCAGATCCCTGGTAATGAGGTAGCAGACCTCTGCGCCAAACAAGCTGCCCACATAGGATCTAGTGAATACCTTAAAATTTACTGTCATGATCTCTGCTTAGTACCTCGTATTCATTTGGGTACATCCTGGTCGGGAATGTGGGTTTCGTCCAGATCTCTAAAAGGCAAACACTATGGAAACATTCAACCAGAAATTCCGGCAAAGCCATGGTTTTTTAAATATCGAGAAGCCGATAAACAAACAAGCTCAGTCATAAGTCGACTCCGACTTGGCCATGTTTGTACACCGGTACATCTTGCAAAAATTAGAATCAGAGACCACTCACTATGCGAATGCGGACTGGACGAAGGCAATGTAGATCATATTCTTTTCTCCTGTACGAGGCTGCGGCAATCTCTGTATGATATCATTCCAACTGAAATACCGAGACCACTATGTGCAAATTTTTTACTATCCTTAGTTTTCAATATGTCCTTAGTTGCAAAAATTTGCAAATTCATAAATGTTAATAAAATAAAACTTTAATTTTTTTTTTCCTTATATGTTTAACTAACTAACTATTAACATAGATTAACTACCCAATATAAATTAATCGATAATATTATAATAATCGTATAACGCATGTCACTACGTGTCTTTATATGTCTATATGTGATGTTAATGTGTTGTCCTTGTTTTGTTCTTTTAGATGGTAAAGGAGGAAAAATCATCTAGAAATTGAAATTATCTATGAGACTCCCCCAATCCAAACTGGCCATTTTTTATTTTATTTTTTGTTTTTCTGTTAATCCCATCGTCTTATTACGTGAAATCTTGCTGAAAACGTTGTTGGTGGCAAAGTCGAAGGCATCATAGCCACGCACGCCAAAATAAAAAGAAGAAGAAGAAGAAGAAGACTGTTCTTGTCAAATTGAAATTATCTATGAGACTCCCTCAATCCAAACTGGCCATTTTTTATTTTACTTTTTGTTTTTCTGTTAATCCCATCGTCTTATTACGTGAAATCTTGCTGAAAACGTTGTTGGTGGCAAAGTCGAAGGCATCATAGCCACGCACGCCAAAATAAAAAGAAGAAGAAGAAGAACTATTACTTAACTTATTTAACAGCTTTTTGTGGGTATGATTCGCGGGCTTGATGTGCCTACCCTCTTATGTTCTATTATCTGTTTATCTCTTGATTTGTATTATTTTTTAGTTTTATTTAGGCTCAAATTTGATGTAGCATATGGGATTCACAATTGTTGGAAACCAAATAATGTACTTGCTTACTACGCATACCGGCAAATTTATTATTTAATGTGTTTTTCTCTGTAAGTGAATTATGCAATTCTTTTGAGAAAATAAAATTCTTAAACCGTAATATCATTGATAGACCACCTCATGAAAAATGCATGGAAATAATGAGCACACATTAAAGGCTTCAGAACTTTAGCTGGCCTCATATCTCAGTAAATAGTAACTTTGCCTTCTATATTCTATAGGTCTTGGTTTCGATTCCTACCCAGAAAAAACATTTGTGTGACAATCACAGATATTTGTTCTGTTTCTGGACGATAACATGATATATGTATTATATGTATGTATGTATATTTACAAAAAAAGGTAATCTAAAAGTAATCTTATCTATCAGTTGTGGCTGTGCTTTGTTTTGGGCTAGGCTCAGAGGGCACTGTGTGAAATGTCCATCAATATCTATTATTTATTATTGTTATTATAACTGACAGATGTAAACAAGGAAGAGACATACCCTCAGACTATGGTGTGAAGCATAGATAGATGAATTAACAATTCAATACAGGAAGCTGTCCAAACCCAATGCAGGCAAATGCAAAAAACATACCATGTTTGCCACGAATAACATCGAGGTATGTACACATGTTGGGGTGCTCCAAAGTCAGAAGCTTCTGGGCTCGTCCCAGAATCGTTATAGAACTCGGGGTGAGCGGCAGGCCGTTGCTTCCGCATGTTTCACCAGGGTGATTCTTAGCAAAGTACGTACAAGCGGCAAACTTGTAATCTTCTTCATTTTCCGAATGCATGTTTGATCTTCTGCTGATCCACTGTACAATAGGTATACTTTGTGTGAAATAATTACAAACACTTTTCCTTCCAATTGTTAGCTAAAAACAAATGGCAGGAGGGTAAAATATCCAACAGGTAATTAACGAAAAGCTTAAATCACTTCTGAATAAACAAAACCTTCGTCTGATATCCACACACAATCACATACAGATCTTTACGAATAACGTCTCGCCCGTCAGCCGTCAGTCAAACGTCAATCACTTGGAAAGTAAAAAAAATTAGCTTTGAAATGTCAAAGGTTAGCAATTCTACATTGCTAACTTTTAACATTTCTTATAAATGGCGAGTAGTAACATCCTAAAGATTTTGTCATTAAAATCATAATCAAATATGATATTTTCTTTGAGTAGGTGATATATGATATTTTACTTTATTGCATGCGATAAATTCTTCGTCAACGCAAACATTCCACCCTCTCAGGTATATAGTAATAAGTGCGCAAAATGAATTTTATAAACTTTAGCGTAGGGTTACAAGGTACGATCTAGCCTCCATGCGTGTATTACCTACTTTTAATAAGTTTTTATAATATATTATTATGAAATTAAATACGGGACAATATTATTTGATCCTCAATAATATAACTGTTATTATTGCAAATGTGTACTTTTCAAATAAACTATTTTATCTTTATTTTAATTATTACGTCTTTGATTGACAGATAAATTAGTAATGAACGGTACCTAATCAAGGTGAATTTCGAATTTTATTTAAGCATACTCAAATAAGATTTCGAATATAAAAATGATACCTATTTGATACCTTTTTTTAATGGTTTGTTAGATTAGGTTAGATTTTAGTTAGAAAAAAGTAGAATCCATTCCACGAATTAAGTCCCATGGCTATGTCGCCACTTTCTACGCAGAGGTAAAATTTCCCTTTGGTTTAACGTTAGTTACTGTAACTGCCGCGAGACTTATGTCTTGAAACGTATTTTATATAGGTAAATCATTTTTTTTTTTTATCCAAACGTTATAATTTAATGTTTATGTCTCATAGTTTTGGGAGCCAACATGGATCTATCACACTTAATTTTTACATCTCAAACATTTTGCGTAACTGAAAATAAATTATAATATAGATTGATTTATTTTGTCTTAAGAGAAAGATGATCTTAAAGATGACCGTTTATATTTTTCAGATTGCAAAATTAAAATGATCATTTAAATACGTGTGATTACATATAACCGTATAGGCCACATATCATATAAGTACGGCAAGTAGGTAGCACTCGTATTCGATCTCCGTGGGGAACTGCGCGTGTGGAACTAGTGTTTTGATAAATATTTCTTAAGAGTGAAAAAAAATAATGATTGTTTTGTTTTTATTATTTACACTTTTGGCAGTGGTATTATTATCATGGATAAACTTAATAAGGGACAGCAAAAGACTAAATGTCCCGGGTAATTTTCCCTGGCCTTTATTGGGGAACGGTTACGATTTTATGGTAGATTCAGCTGGTGAGTTTTTTGTGACTATTTAAGGTATGAGCAGATGGCCCATCTTATGTTATGCTGACCTCTGCCCATAACAATTGCTGTACGCCTAGGATCGCCATAGATATTATAATATGTACTCGCCTCGTACTGCACCAGTAACACCTGAGACCTGAAATTGTAATATCTCATGTGGCTGTAATTTCACCAGCACCTTATAAACTTTATTATAATAGGTACGGTTTGTTACAACCTGAAATAAATTATGTCGCCAAGCAGTAATGCGAATACATTACTGCTTGGCGGCATAATTGGGTATGGTGGCAGTACTTCCACGAACGAACTTTGCACAGGGTCTGCTTATAAATGGGAAACTAAAACCTTTGTGTCTGTGTGTACTAAACAGCTTTTTTTTCGGGAATGGTTGCGGAGAGGGAACAATGGCCCTTCTGATTATAAGTTCACGGTCATTTCTATTATCTAAAATATTTTGTGATAACAAACATGTTTTTTGTTATTTTTGGGTTAATAGTTTGATGTATTCTTAATGGTTTTTTAATAATATAATTTCTAATCCTAATCTAATAAGTTGTTTTCAGAATTTCTGATCGTCTTACAACGTCTGGCTGAGAAATACCAAGATGCTGCTAGATTTTACTTATGCTCCGATCGCTACGTGGTTCTGTCGCACCCAAAGTATGTAGAGGTTAGTTGAATATCTGCAGTTTAGTACCTACCAGTCAACCTGCTTATTCATTGCACAACACAGACAGCAGATCTCTAGTATAGATTATGTAGTCTAGCAATGTCGAACTTTAATGAAAACATACAATTTTTCTTAAAAAAAAACAAGTTGGTAGTAGCAAAGCCAAAGCCAAAAAAAGCAGTGTCGTCAAAGAATCTTGACATAGTTAAAAATAAATAAAACTTTAATATAATTCATAATTAACTTTAAACTCTGCGTATCAGTTTGATACAGCTATAGCAAAATTAACCTGTACTATATTTATTTAACAAGACGAATAACGTGTGCGACTTGCGCTGATGACAAACGATTTAGATCAGGTTTAGGTACTCTTTATTATCTTATTTTAGCAGAATACAAGCTGAACTAGAGTCATCTTGAGAAGTGGTTTTGGTTTTGGTTTTGGTTGAATGGTTTTTTATGTGAATAATTTACGCGTTTTGCAATATATTTTATTTATTTATTTATTTGTTATATTTTACATTGTCCTTACAGTATTATATACTAAGGCGACAGGGAAACCCTTTAATTCTTAACAATACTATAACTAAGCTAACAACAATATCACTAATAAAGAAAAACTAAGGACCCACATAAATAATGCAAGGTAGCAGCTGTGAACTTCTATTTGAACAAATCAACATCCTCTTCACTAAAAAGAAATTTTTTTTTTTTTTTTTTTTTTATGTAATACATTTACGGAACGAGCCGACGGCCCACCTGGTGTTAAGTGGTAACCTCGGCCCATAACAGCCGATGCGACTTGGGTCCTCCCAAAGTAGGTATGACAAAACCCAAGTCGCATCGTATGCGCCCGTAAATGTGAGACGTGAAGGTGGAATGTCTCATGTGCCTGTAATTTCACCGGCAACCACACCTTTCAAACCGGAACACAGTAACGCGAATGCGTCACTGCTTGGCGGCAGAAAAGGGCATGGTGGCAGTACTTCCCCGGAAGAACTTGGCGAGAGTTCTACTGCTGAAAGAAATCTATATATCTATACATCTATACAAATAAATAAAATTTAAGTGTCTGTTGGTAATATTAAAATAACCGCTTTTTACTAAGTGCATATATATGGATGTATACACGGTACATATACCACAACATTTTTTTTTACAATTTTTGTTTGTCTGTCTGTTTGTTCCGGCTAGTCTCCGAAACGGCTGGACCGATTTTAACGAGACTTTCACTGGCAGATAGCTGATGTTATAAGGAGTAACTTAGGCTACTTTTCCGAGGGGTCAAATAGGGGTGCGTGATAAAACAGAATTCCACGCAGATGAAATCGCGGGCAACAGCTAGTAAGTAAATATAAATCAGACGAAAGGCTCTTGTAAACGGCGCTTCGCACGTTAGTTCTCGGCATCGGTATCGCAAGCAGTCAAGCGCCTAATTATATTTGTCCGACACGTACAAGCCCACACACGCGGATTGTGCAACATACCGCTTAGTAATCGAAATGTGTACGCTGCTAACATCATTTCCCCCCTCACTAAAAGTTTAACATACCCTACCACGAACAGAGTAGGGTACATTAAAGGATAAAATAGGATAAACCCCATATATCTTGAAGTATAGGAATCACGTATACTTATTTTGCATTTTTTTCGATCGTATTACAGTACTTTTTCTCATGAGGACTCCAGATTATAGTTCCACACTCCAGTCTGCTTCTGACCAAAGCGTTATATAGGACCTTCAGAGAGGAAATCGCAGCTTTGGCGCAGTATAAAACCCAGGTTTTTAAAGACCTTTTTACACATCTCTGCCACATTTTGATAGCAACACTTTATAACAATTTGATAACAATACCAATTCACGTTGAAGGTAATTTTCAACGCAGATTATTTAGGTACCTTCGTAAGCCGGGTGACACCCTTATTGGCCTAGCGCTCATGCGGTTCGAAGTGCATCAAAAAGTACGCAAAAAAACATCATGTATCTTGTAAATACCTATAGTCGGAAGGTACCGACCGGTATTTAGAAGGCCAAAGCAATCTCTTTAGCAAAAACGTTTGAGAATCCCCGGGCGGTGTAGCTCGCCGACACCGGCAGACTCACAGTAAAAAAAGTTTGTTTGGGTTGTGAGACTGAGATCGTGTCTGCTTTATTTTAGGAGGTGCTTGCTTATAATGTCTACCGTACGCATGCAGCACACGTCTTCGACAGTGGCGGATTTACCAGCAGGCTAAGTAGGCTTGAGCCTAGGGCGGCAGATTTTAGGGGCGGCAAATTTGAGGACCGTTTTTTTTAGCCGTCTTACTCACTTTTTTTTAGACGGCTTGGAAGAAATGTATTCTAGAGATTTAGAGACTGACTTAGTTCAAGAACGCATTCATTTTCAAAGCCACATTTCTTCGGCAAGAATTTCGGTAAAACCAAATTCTGAATCATTAGAAAGTCTATCTTCGTTTGCGAAAACAGAATACACATAACTGTATGTATGGCTTTATGTACTCCGGTGACAAACTGTTCGGGTGAGAGAAGCTTTTCTTGTCTAAAAAGGGTAAAAAAATATCTGAGATCTTAAGTCGAGAAAAATTAAACGCTTTAGCTCTGTTGTGTACTTATAGAGTCTGAATTAATGAAGAAGATGACTTACAACGATATTATCGATGACTGTGACAACAAAAATCACGCAAAAATGTATTGTAGGAAAATTTAATATGATAATTAAAATTATAATTTTTTAACTGCTTGTAAGCGTAATAAAGATTATTTAACTACGTTTACCGAATGTACATTATTGCATGGCATACCCCGCCTTATTAGTCGTACATCATTGAGCTTTGATTACCAATTACCTCAGAAATATACCCAAAAACTATTTCCTGTGCAATTAGAAGCGAATTGTTGGATTTTAAATATAATCTATAGCCTATACTTGGGAAATGTGTAAATCCGCCACTGGTCTTCGATGAAGTCATACATACCTATGCATGCTTTAAAGCATGTATTATCATCCTGTTTGCTTGTTATACCGGCTGGCCTTGGTTTTTTGCATAGAGTCAAACAAAGGCACACGTTGACAGTCACGATAACAGTTGTAGACATGAGTTGAAATTTTATGAAAGGCAAGTCATCCTCATGGGGCGTAACATACTTGAAGTTGGAGTTTTTATTTAAAAACTAGTTTTGTATTCGCTCCTGGGTATACTTAGTTTACAACACACACACACATATTTTTTTCAGATAAATTAGTCTTTATCTGCCTCGACTTTGCACGGGCAATATTGAGTAAATTACCTACGACTGGATGACTAGTAAATGTAACTTAAGTACATATACATTATTCGTGTCTTGTTCAGAATGTTCTATTGTTGAGAACCGAATAAAACCTTGAGATTCTGAGATTCTAGACAGGTGGAGATAGAAAAAAACAGGCGGGGCTGTTTACTTAACGTAATGTAGTGATTAAAAGATTTATAACTAATTGTAACTACCAATTAGTTGCAGAAAATAGGTTCGCTGATTGAATCACTTTGATTTTTACCCCCTATGAACTCACTCGCTTTGCTCGAACATAGCTTAATTTCCTTATTATTTCATTTCAGCCCTTGATGTCCAGTTCAGAACTCATAACCAAAGGGAAGTCTTATACGTTTCTGTTAGACTGGCTGGGACAGGGACTTCTCACTTCTACAGGTAAAGGACTACATTACAATGTCACATTTACTAAAGCAATATAGTTACAGGTATAGGTCAGAACATTTGAAATCGCCATGAACGGCCTCGAATAGAAGAAGAATTTATTCGTTTCTATTCTAATGAAATGGATACTATAAGCTTACTACATATTACATCATTGTGTTTCATATATTTAAAACGTATATTGTTACTGTTCCAAATAAATAAACATATTATTATTATTACTATCGGTGAAGGTAAATTGATGAGATTTAATGACATAAAGGCATGTAATATAATATATATGTAATGACAATAGGCGGGCGTTCGGCGACTAGGCCTGGGTGAATGAAATGTTACTCAAACATAAACCTCGGGCCGAGAATAGAGGTTTTGTAATATGAACTGCAGATAATGTACCACTGCAGTTGTTGCTCATGAGCCGGTCACTAGAACCTTCACCTCAAATAGCGGTTGTTGTTGTAAACATATAGGTGGTACATTACGCCTTCATGTAACGGAATAAAGTTATCAAGGTGATCGTGATTAACGTTCATTTATTTCAGCAAATATACTTTAATTTCAGGGCAAAGATGGAGAACCCACAGGAAATTCCTTACCCCTGCTTTACACTTCAACATCCTACGAAACTTCCTGCCTGTGTTCTGCAGGAATGACAGGATACTGCGCGAGAAATTGCAAGATATTGCCGATGGACAGCCCGTCAATGTGTTCCCACTCGTGGCTCTAGCGGCTCTTGATAATGTTACCGGTGAGTCTGAATAGTTCTGAAGGAATAAACTTATTAAAAATCCTTAAATATTCAAACACCAAATTCTAATTTAGTATGGCGATATCCGGGCAGAGTAGGCTAATAACATGTGACTGTACAGAATAATTCAGATCCAAAATACGTAATGCTATCCATATATTTTTCAGTAGCATGATTATCCTGGGATACCCTACCCTCCAGTCCTAGGCATATGTAAGCTTTACCCCGGCCTGTTTTTTTTTATTTAAAACATATTCTGTTTACAATAATGGTTTATAAACATCATTTTTGATATTCTTATCTGGGTTGTGTACAATTTATTCAATTTTTTTGCGTTAATAATCATAACTTTTATTTTGCTATATTACAGAAACTATTATGGGAGTGAGCATGAATGCTCAGAGAGACAAGGAATCGAAATACGTGAAATCTATTGAGATGTGAGTAACGTTTACTTTATTTAGTGCGTTCAGGTGACCCTACGCCATTAAGACGCAGATAACGGGAGTTAAAATCCTCGTACCCATGGACCTACGTAACAGACTCTATATACTTAGGTTATATGTTTAGCTATTTTAAATCGTAAAAGTGACTTTTGTTTATGTCAATCCCTAACAAACAAACAAACAAATATTTTTACTTTCAGACTAGCTGTTGCCCGCGACTTCGTCCGCGTGGAATTCGGTTTTATCGCGCACCCCTATTTTATCCCTTGTAAAATTAACCTAAGTTACTCCTTGTTACATCAGCTATCTGCCAGTGAAAGTCCCGTTAAAATCGGTCCAGCCGTTTCGGAGATTAGCCGGAACAAACAGACAGACAGACGAAAATTGTAAAAAAATGTTGTTTTGGTTTATGTACCGTGTACACATCCATATGCACTTAGTAAAAAGCGGTTATTTTAATATTACAAACAGACACACCAATTATATTTATTTGTATATAAGTGTAAACACCAATTTTATTTATTTGTATAGAAGTGTAAAAAATAGTGTATTTTTTTTTGCGTGAG
Source organism: Chesias legatella (assembly GCA_947359385.1). Taxonomy (NCBI): domain Eukaryota; kingdom Metazoa; phylum Arthropoda; class Insecta; order Lepidoptera; family Geometridae; genus Chesias; species Chesias legatella. The sequence goes on from OX375768.1 coordinate 7,236,864, forward strand.
GTGCTTTAAATGTAATCGATTATTAAGGAATAAACTCCAAAAAATCTCTTATCATATTGTGATTTATTCTATCCAATTTAACTTTCAGACTTGGTGAACTAATATCGAATCGCATAAGAAATCCATTTATTGGCAACGAGACGCTTTTCAAGTTAACAAAGTACAAAAAAATTTATGACGAAGCACTGAGCGTTCTCCACGGACAGACCAGGAAGGTGATCGAAGCCAGGAAGGAAGAACTGAGGAAGGCTAACATAACTAGTCTGAGCAATGAGTCTGAACTTGGTAAGCATTGTCATAATCACAAATACTTAACTTTACATCTGTGGTGATCTACTCCTGGATTAAATATTCATTTTATTTCAAAGGATCGGAAACTCAAAAGTGAAAATAATTCTAAACATTTATATGACGTACCTACTTACGAGCGACCGATATGTAGCTATAATTGCTGTCATAACTACTAGGTTAGGCAGAGAGTGCCAGATTTATCTGAAATACTGACAATAAGATATGCCTATAGACTGCCGTTTGTGATTTCAAAAATTCAACATGAGTATATAAATATCCAAGTGCTTTTTTGGGCACATTTCTTGTTTGCCTTATTGTTATATTGTCCTTATACCTGTATTATATTATATAAGAGTTGTTGAGCGCCGGTTGGTCATGTTAAGCTCTATGCTTAGCCGTTTTGAGGCACAATACTACTCGTATGTTTACTATCGGGCGGGAATTACAAGTCGCATATTATGTAGTTAGGTTGGTACAGTCAACAAATAAACTCGATGAACGAAAGCAAATCTCCATAACTGGTAACTGTACGCATCAGAAGACCACCGATATACCTAAGAGTAGGTACCAATGCAATGATGCTCATCGAATGATGTCACCTGATCTGATCTTGGGGTGATCTTCATTCTTCATTAACGACTATTGTCATTGACCTATCCCTAACCAAATTGAATATTTCTAGGCATAAGAAATAGACACGCATTTCTGGACTTACTCCTGCTTGCCGAAGTAGACGGCCAGAGATTGGATGATGAGAAGATCAGAGAAGAAGTCGATACATTTATGTTCGAAGTAAGTTGAAGTATATCATCTTTTTAGACTTGAAACCAAAGAATAGTCACTACAGATTGGTAATCGCTAACGTTTGCTCGTCCAATATAAGTTCTCAAAACGGTGAAAGGAAACCATCATGAGGGAATACGTGGCCTAGAACCAAAAAAATCGAAGCCGCACAAGAGTGCGAAAAGAGCCTCTTTGAGGTGCACTTTAATTCTTCCAACACACTAGTAGTAGTCAGTCGGTAGTATAAGTTCTTGCAACGCGTCTTTGCAGCAGAGTATTCCGACAATGACAAGTATTCAGACACCCGCTGAAATAGCAAATAGCAACGACGTATTTGAAGACAAACGTGGAAGTGACGAAGCTTCCCCCCATACAGTCCCATACGTCTTGCACAGTGCGATTTGTTTTTGGTTCCGTATATTAAGTAAACTTTATGGTGTTCACCACCTGGGAAGCGGCGGAAATAGCATTCCGAAAGCCCATTGAGGAGACCGCATAAGAATACTTTTATTTCAATGGAAAAATGTATATACGAAAAATCTTACATGAAACAAGTTTTTGCAGAGGTATTCGTGGAAAAATAATAGTAGCTCTATTTTACTAAGATTCACATGATAGAGTAATCCACATAATGAAATTGACCCATTGCGGCACTGCCGACCCCACGGGGGGAAAGGCGTAAATCTGTTATTTACGTTACATTTACTGATCGTGTTTCAGGGGCACGACACCACTACATCAGGTATTTCCTTTTGTCTCTACAACATTTCCCTTCATGAAGTAATCCAGAAAAAATTGTACAACGAACAGAAGGCTATATTTGGAGATGATATGAATAGGGATCCAACGTATAGGTAAGATATACTCGTAGACAATAAGAAAAACTTTATAATCTTTCTTTTTTCAAGTCAAAAAAAAAGTCAAAAACTTTATTTCCATAGAATTGATAAAGAAGTGGTTAGGAAACGTCAAACTTTATTTCTATTCTTCATTGAATTCATAAAGATAATTCTTAAGATAACATGGAAACGTGAAATATAGTAAATAACGTCAACTGTTTACTTGGAAATTGCAAGATAACGCGTTTAGGTTTGGAGCCTGTCCAAACACTACCCGACCCTTCATCTCTATGAGGAAGAACAAATTTGCCTACAAATGTGTATACATAAAGTCCGGTTGTTATTGTTCCATTTTTTCAATCCAGGGTGGATGGTTATTAGACCAATGTAAACACTTCAATCCAGTTTAAATACGTAAATCCAATGTTAATACTTCAATCCATTTTTTTTATTTATATTATTTATTTATTTTACGCGTAGTACCTACTATAAATATTATGGACTTATTTTTCCGCGATATCAAACGCGTAAGCGATAACTTGTTCTATGTCAGATATTTTTTAAGTTTTCAAACTAAAATACAAAACATTTTTTTTTATTTAATTTATTTTTTCCAACAAACAATATTTAATAACTATTATGTTTTTAGTGAAATCAGTCAAATGAAATATTTGGACTTAGTTATCAAGGAATCTCAGCGACTTCATCCCTCGGTGCCTTTAATTGAGAGATCCATAACACGTGACACGGGTAAGAACATGACAATCGATAATACAAGCTGTTTTTTTTTTTTTTTTTTTTTTTTTTTTTTTTTTTTCAACCGAAGCGACTTGGGTCCTCCCTTACTAGGTACGACAAGACCCAAGTAGAATCGTATGCGCCCGTAACTCTGAGACGTGTAGGTGGAATGTCTCTTGTGCCTGTAATTTCACCGACAACCACACCTTTCAAACCGGAACACAGTAACGCGAACGCGTTACTGCTTGGCAGCAGAAATAGGCATGGTGGCAGTACTTCCCCGGACGAACTTGGCGAGAGTTCTACTGCTCTTAAAGATGAATTGAAGATAATACATGCACGAATTCTAGTTTTGTGATTCCTACTGGGACGACCCTAGACACATTGAACTGAGCCCGTCTACCTGACGCGTAAAGATGTTAGGTCTCATGCGCCTCTAATCCAACGGCATCCATCTAGGGGTCTGCGTTGCTCGCCTCCGTAGGTGAATACCCTTTGAATCCCTACAAGTGTCCCCCGATGGTGCGAATGGAGCAACCCAAAGTAGCAGTAGAACTTGTGCTAAGTTCTCCCGGAGAAGTACTGCCACCACACCTGGTAATCTGCCGCCACGCAGTGATGCACTCGTGTTGCTGTGTTCCGGTGGTAGGGAGTGGTTGCCGGTGAAATTGCAGGCGCATGAGACGTAACACCCCCGTCTCGGGGTGATGCACGCAACGCAATGTGACTTGAGTCATCTCGTAGTTTTGTGGAGAGGACTTGAGCCGTATTGCAGTTGTCTACGGGCGGCGGTTACCACTTGACATCACGTTTCAAGAGCAGTAGAACTCTCTCCAAGTTCGTCCGGGGAAGTACTGCCACCATGCCCATTTCTGCCGGCAAGCAGTAACGCTTTCGCGTTACTGTGTTCCGGTTTGAAAGGTGTGGTTGCGCGTGAAATTACAGGCACACGAGACATTCCACCTACACGTCTCAGAGTTACGGGCGCATATGTTGCGACTTGGGTCTTGTCGTACCTAGTAGGGGAGGACCCAAGCCGCATCACTTGTTATGGGCTGAGGTTACCACTTAACACCAGGTGGGCCGTCAGCTCGCACTGTAACTGTATTACATTAAAAAAAAAAAAACGTGAGTGGTCAGCTTGCTCCGTCACTTAATACGGGAACACATTAAAGCGTGTGAATAACCGTATTTTAGAAATTGTATTTCCTCAGAAGATCAAGCGTAATCAGTCTTGCTGTAGTAACAAAAAGTAACAAAAATCTATTAGAAGCCACTGATAAACTGCATAATTTGTTTTCAGAGTTAGCGGGTCTCAAGTTACCCAAGGACACAAATGCCATGGTGAATATTTTCCAAATGCAACGGAACCCGAATGTGTTCGAGGATCCATTAACCTTTAAACCAGAGAGATTTGAAGCTATGGACACGGGAGCGAAGAGTGCTTTCAGCTGGATACCATTCAGTGCCGGCCCTAGGAACTGTATTGGTACGAATGATAAGCAATTTTAAAGGAAATTTGGATGTTTTTAGGATGTTTGTAGTGATGGTTCAGTCAGTAGCGTCTTCGGCTTATGGTCGTGGGTTTTTTTAAATCCTACAATGAGCTCGAGTTTCCGGTAGAGGAAAACATCGTAAGACAGCCATTTTAGTGGTAGCATAAATAACCGGCTGGCTAGCTACCATCCTCAAGTTTAAAATCTGCCGCCAAGCTGTACCCGGGAGCCTCACTCCCAATCCAGTCGTTGCGTGGCTCATCGGCGGTATAGTTGCGTATCAACATCTGATAGGAAGTAAAACGAAATGTTACAATTAAACGAAATATTAGAATTTAAAACATAAAAGACTGTATAACAACTTGTGATGGTACCCATAAGGGGCAAGGTATATAGTCACTTTTGATTTGGAATTTTGTGTCTAATATTTGCTGGTGTCATCTCGTATGCTGATAAGGATACATGAGACTGTGTTGTGCTGAAAGTGCGTCAATTTTTTGCAGGTCAAAAGTTCGCGCTTTTGGAAATGAAGGTAGCAATCGCGGGTATCATCAAACACTTTAAACTTCTGCCTTCTGGGCAAGAACCGCAACTGACTGCGGACCTCATTCTGCGATCTGCAAACGGCGTTCATATTATTTTTAAGTCCAGATCCTAATGTGTCTTATCAATTTGTTTTTTGTTTTATACTTTTTATGTTAATAACTATTTTATATTAACTTCTTTTTCTTTTTCATTTGTTACTATTTTTAAGTAACAAAATATATAACTTTGACTTGCCTTATAGCATCCACTGTCATTTGGCCAATAAATGAAATCTGAAATCTGTTTTTATAATCTATACTATAATAAAACTGTTTAATCGAAATCTGTATTTACATATACACTTAAAAATATTACAAAAAGAAGCGGTAACTTGTTAGAATTCTAGTACTTAATCTATACATATAATAAAATTGTAGAAAAGTGGTGTCTGTACAATGGAAATATATAAAAAAAAAGTAGCAGGGGTTGTTATTATATCGATGCCGAACCCGAAATTGTAATTAATTTTTTTTTTATCTGTTTGTCTGTGTGTTTGTGCACGCTAATATCAGAAACGGCTTATTCGATTTAGATACGGTTTTCACTAATATATTGTAGTAAGCTTCACTTAACATTTAATGTTTATTTCATGTCAATCGGTTCATAAATAAAAAAGTTATGTCAATTTAAAGAATCACGGCGAACATTTTTAACGTACAGAGTACGTACTACACGCCTCGCGCCTGAGCGTCCGTGGCTATATAAAGCGCGCTGAGAGCCGCGAAACGTGAAAGTTTGTATGGATGTTTGTTACTCTTTCACGCTCAAACGGCTGAATGGATTTGGATGAAATTTGGTACCAAGATAGCTTATATCCTGGCTTAACACATAGGCTACTTTGATCCCAGAAAAGTGCAGTGTTCCCGTGGGATTACTTATTCACCGCGAGTAACACCGCGGGGCACAGCTAGTAAATAATATTGTCGTTCTACCTATTTATTGTTTTCTTTTATCCTCACTTGCATTGTTTTTGCTCCCTATCCGTGACCTTTTATGCCACAAACTGTAGCATTTTTTCCATTTTTCCATGCTCTACAATATTTTTTATACAGAGCGTTGGTTATTATTACGGATATTAGCACACATAGTATAGTACCTACCTACATCGACGATACCCACGACTCAGAGACTACCTACTAAATTATGATACGTTGACTCTGGTTTGCGATTAAATATTTTCTGTCCGCTGTAATTTTGCTCAAAGCTACTATCTTATTTATTTTTAATTTAAGACATAGCACATTCACTTTTAAAGATGCAAATTGGAACAGCTATTATTTTATTTATGTATAAAAAGCCGTCATTGTAGAGAAAAGTCATAATAATTGTTAAAATACTATCCTAAAGTCTAATTGCGGCATCTTATGAACCAATTCAGTGGCAGGGAAAACTTATAGCAAAATCATAGGGGCATAGTAAATAGAGGGCTATAACGGGCGACAGATGCGTCAACTATTTCGAGTAGTCTGGTTGCTCCGCAGTCATCTTAGTGGCATACACCATCCTATCAGTAGTTCGCTCTCTCAAAAAGTACATGAGTTCTTCCATCTTTACGGCTCAGAGCAATCATGCGTATGGCACGACTTTAGTCTTCCCATATCTGAGTAAGGCGTCTAATACCTACGCCGCTTCGTACTGCTGCTTGTTCCGTAACACCCATTTCTGCCGCCAAGCGTAATACATTCGCGTTACTGTTTTCTGGCTTGAAAGACGTGGCTGCCGGCGTATTGTGAAAATTAAAATGAAATGAAATTACAGGCGTTTGACACATTCCACCTTCAAGCTTCAGAGTTACGGAAGCATATCATGCGACTTGGGTCTTGTTGTAACTAAGTAGGGGAGGACTCGTCCCGTCGTATTGCTTTGCTACGGGCAGAGGTTACTACTTAACACCAGGTTGGCGATCTGGAGGTTCAGTAATTTTTCTCATTACAAAAAACAATCAGAAACTTGCATACATCATACTGCAAACTGTATTTTTCGTATCGCTATCATCGATACGCGAGAGTGAAAGGGCTATAATAAAAATAGCGATCTCCTTCGGTTAAGGAAATTCCGAAATCTGCATACGAGTTTACAACCAAATTCACAAGTTTTCATATATAATATATGTGACCTTCCATATTAATAATAATGTTTTCAAGTTACGACTTCAATGCCGTGGCCGTATGCTGTAGGTTCGATTCCGGAACAGAACTTTTTTTGTTATTTTTATTGTCAGGACTATGTTGGTGTCTGTTGTATAATTTTTATATGCTTTCATCCCAGAATAACTAGCATTAAAAATATATGCCATTAATATAACCACTGGAGGACCAACCTATGTATGGAAATAAGTGAGTCAATATTTACAAGGCTTTAATAAAGGTACATCTGATCCGGATGATTAAATTGAATTTCTTCCTTTACCTATTGTTTTGTGAAAGGTTAAGTAAAACTTAAAAATATTTTTTGACGCAATAACTAGTTGGTGCGAAAAGTTGAAGTCTTTGAGTCAATCTCAAAACCACCAAAATGTTGTCAAGGACTTTCTATTTATACACTTCGTACAAAAAAGCAGTATAAAATCAACCACATCAGTATACGTATGTTTCCACTAAACAATTGGTTCATATTTGTATCGGCTTTATGGACAGTAGCACGCTACTGTCCAGATAAAAATATATTGTTAATATATGGTGAGTTTGGTGTACAACCACGGAAAATGTTCCTGGTAGTAATTGCGTTTTCGATCATAGCTTTAGTAATTTCGTGGTTGATGTTGTTGAGTGATCGTAAACAACTGAACTTGCCGGGTCCAGTGCCGTTACCGCTGGTGGGGAATGCACTGCTTTTCCTCGGGGATTCCTCACGTATGTATCCCACATTAATTAATATGTAATGTATTATATGTATGTATTTACAAAAAAGTACACATGTATTCTATCAGTTGTCTGGTTCCCATAGTACAAGCTATGCTTAGTTTGCGGCTAGCTGGTGCTGTGTGAATTGTCCACCAATATCATTATAATTATTATTTTCGGAAGAGTTTTGCCTGCTCAACTTGTATGTAAAAGTTGGTAATAACTGCATTTACGGACTGTTAACTAAGTAAATTACAGTATGTGTTGTGGATGTAAAATTTTGATCTAAATAATTTTCATCAAGAATTTCTATTTCAAGAATTTTCGCATTATCTTGCCAGCATGTGGCTGCTTTTTGTAGGGTTATATATATGTATGTGTATGTTGTCTTTTAAATCTATAAGTTTTAGGCTATTGTGAATTTGATATGAGACGACGCCAGTGGTAGATTATTATTATTATTATGCCTCGTTTAAATTTTGATCTGGATTAGCGAGTGTTGTATATTGCCTTCGCTGTTAAGATATAGAAGTTCTACAAAATCGGCTCGGACAAATCAGCATTGTTGGTGTGTATGATGTCCAAACTAAAACACCCCAACCTAATCTAAACTTGGCAGGTAGAGAGGTATTGTTAGTTCAATTTGGATGCAGGTTTAAGCTAGGGAGGTCCGAAACAGGGTGTAATAAATAAAAGTGATTATATCAGCTAGAAATGGGTCATACATAGGGCTAAGAATCAAGAGTTTCAATTTTTTTTCATATTTTTTGAGATATATTCTATACTTAAATAACAAAAAAGAATGTTACTCCCAATAACCTAAACTGAAATTTGTCATACATTCGCTTTTGTAACACTCAACCCATATCTGTATGTTTTATGTTTCACGGAATAAATTTCGCCTTATGTAAGGCGTTGTCGTCTGCCCATAACAGCAGAAATACAACGTGGTTTCGTGGTTTCCCAAAAGGTTCTGGAAGTCGTATCGCATTGCTTGCGCCCGTCACTCTGAGAGATGGAACGTCTCATGTGCCTGTAATATCGCCGGCCAGCTAGCTCAGCATTGCATTTCTTACAGATTTTGTGAACCGTATCTTGAATCTCGCTGAAACGTACGGCGGAGCCCTCTGTACGTACCTCCTAACGTACCGGTACATTTGGTTCACCCATCCGAAGTATATCGAGGTAAGTCATAAAAAACCTAACACACAAGAAAAAAGTCCAGCCACAAACAATTCAGTTAAAAACTTAGTACTATCTAAATTCTATATTAACAAAAATATATAGTTTATTATTATGTTTGTTACGGACAGAGCCATTTCATAAAACTCGCTGCTTCGCTCACTCCACTAGTTTGTATAATTTAAGTAAAATTGAATGTTTTGTGTTTATTCTATACCTTTGCGATAATGTACAATATTGTAAACTACTTAAGACAAAGAAAACAATATGTGCGACGAGAGGAACCTATTGTTAGAAGCGAGGCGCAATAAGCACCCGTCTCGCTCCCTCCTCATTCGTTTTAGTCGCCAGTGAGGTGCGCGACGCGAGGTCCAAGGTGGGAATAAAAGTAGCGCCATTTTTATTCAAATTCGTATTCAGGGCTATCATCCTTTCCCTCACTGCACGAACAATCGGTTCGATGAGAAACCCCTTGCCGTGGTCATCCGAGGCCTGCCCAAGGAGCTCGGCGAGGAGGCCATTAAGGCCGACCTCATTTCACAAAACTTCCCCGTCCGAGAGGTCCACCGTATGCGTAGTGCAAACGGTCAGGTCCTCTACGACATGGTGAGGGTTCACCTCGACCGGACTCCGGGTGGCAAGGCCATCTTCAAGAAATTGGAGGTGGTCCTCGGTCTCTCGGGTTTGCGCGTCGAGCCCCCTCACCCAAGTCCCTATCCCGCCCAATGCCACCGATGTCAGCGGTACGGCCATTCGGCACGTAAGTGCCTGATGACCCCCCGCTGCGTGAAGTGCATGGGCGTCCACGGCACCGCAGAGTGCAAGCGGACTCCCGACTCCCCTGGCCCCCCGGCTTGCGTGCTCTGCGGGACCGAGGGTCACCCCGCGAACTATCGCGGGTGCCCCAGAGCCCCAAAGGCAAACAAGGCGGTGGTCCGGAGGAACCAGGAGCGAGCTGCTCCTCTGGCCCCCTCCCAACACCCGAAAGCTACCTCCAAGGTAGCCGTCCCGCCCCACAGCGAATCACCTCGCCTAGCCCCTACCCTGATCCCCTCGGCGTGGACTAAGCCCCTAGTCCACAGGACTGAGGCCCCGAAAGCCCCAGCTGCGGTCCGCATGACCGCAGTCCCCCCACCGACCCGCCGCGCCCCTGCCTCACACTGCCCCGCGCCGTCCAATCAGCCCTCTAAGGAGGATGATTTCTGGACGATAATGTGTGCCGCATACTCGACCTCCGCCGAAGCTGCCGAGCTTGCCCGGCTAATACGCGAAGCCCCCACCCAAGCCGAGAAGCAGAAATTGTGCCAGAACAATGCCCTGCTGATCGGAGTCCTCAAGCGCACTATGCCCATCCCCCTTACGGTACAAATATGTTAGGACACCCGAAAGAAAGACTTAGGCCCCGATCCCTATCGTTGGCGTTCTTCAACGCTGACGGTCTCCTCAAACAGCGTGGCCGCGTCCACGACTTTCTGACCCGCCATCAAATAGATATCATGCTAATGCAAGAAACCTTCTTGAAGCCGAACAAGGCCACCCCCAGGATGGCCAATTACCAAGCAGTTCGCAATGATAGAGCCCACGGACGGGGAGGTGGTACCATCATCTATCACAAGAGGTCCTTGCATTGCATCCCCATAGACGCACCCCCCCTCACTAACTTAGAAGCCTCCGTGTGTAGGTTAGGGATGACCGGTCATCCGTCCATTACAATAGCCTCTTGCTATCTTGCCCCCGACAAAAACTTGCTCAGAAGGGATATAGAAGCCCTTCTTAACTTGGGAAGCTCAGTCATTCTGGCTGGAGACTTCAACAGCAAGCATGTCCTCTGGAATTGCGTAGCAACGAACTCCAGAGGACGCGTACTTGACAATCTCATCCAGGAATTAAATTTTGATCTCATCTCCCCCTTAGCTCCGACCCATTATCCTTGTAATGTCAATCATCGCCCAGACGTCTTGGACATAGCGTTGCTAAAGAACGTAACCCTACAGTTGCGTTCGATAGAAACGCTGTACGAACTCGACTCCGACCATAGACCCGTTCTTCTTCAACTAGGCCCCCCCCCAGACTCGTCTCCTCCCACCAAGACCGTGGTGCAGTGGCATAAGCTTGGGATTGCTCTCAAGTCTATCCACTCACCCGACTTGGATAGGATCCCAGACGACATCTTGACTAAGGACGACATTACTGTCGCAGTCGACTCGTTGACCAGCCATGTCACTACCGCCATTGGCGGATCGTCGAAACAGGTCCCGGTGGTGCCCGATCATCGCTGGGTCCTGCCAGACGATGTGAGACGGTTGATCACCGAGTCGAACGCCGCAAACCGACGTTACAGCTCTTGCCCCTCTGAATTTAACCGCGTTACAATGCGTTCCCTCCACCGTCAGGTGAGAAAACGAATTAAAGACCTCCGCAACAGTCGATGGGATGACCTGCTTTCGGAGATCGAGCCGAGCCACCAAGCATATTGGAACTTGGCAAGGTCTATGAAGTCAGACCAACTGTCGACTATGCCCCCTCTTAACCGCCCCAACCATCAAACCCCCGCATTCGACGACGAGGAAAAAGCCGACACGTTGGCTGCCAGCCTCGAAGCCCAATGCGCCCCCAGTCTTAATTATGTCGACCCTATTCACCTTAATACGGTGAACAGTGAAGTTGACATACTAAGCTCGCGAGTCCCCTCTTCTCCCCCTCTGCCCATTATTAGAGCTTCCGAAGTGGAGCACGTCATCAAGGATCTCCATCCGAGGAAATCCCCCGGTTCCGATGGCATAAGCAACAGAGTGCTCAAGCACTTTTCTGTTGCTCTCATTTATCTCCTCGTAAGCATCTTCAATGCGGCAATGGCCAATTGCACTTTCCCCGACGCCTGGAAGGAAGCCAATGTCATTGGCATCCCCAAACCAGGCAAGAAGGCCACGGAGCCTTCTAGTTACCGTCCCATCAGTCTCCTCAAGACCATGGGGAAGCTCTACGAGCGTCTCCTCCTTAATCGTCTCTGGCCCATTGTCAATGAACTTAAACTCCTCCCGGACGAACAGTTTGGCTTCCGAGCCAGACACTCGTGCCCCCAGCAGGTCCTCCGCTTCACGGAACACGTCCTTTCAAACTCTCAAGGCATTTGGCCTAAAGATACCGGAGCCGTCTTCCTAGACGTGGCAAAGGCGTTCGACAAGGTCTGGCACAACGGCTTGGTCTACAAGCTTTCTCAACTTGGTGTGCCAGACAGACTCGTGCTCATCATACGAGACTTCCTGACCAATCGTAGCTTCCGCTATCGAGTGGAAGGGAAGCTGTCCGAACCCAAGCCCATCCGAGCCGGAGTCCCTCAGGGCTCCGTACTAGCCCCCCTCTTGTTCACGCTGTACACCAGCGATGTCCCCCACTCGTTCCAAACAGAACTCGCCCTGTTTGCGGACGACACAGCATTATACGCATCTGATCGGAATGCCGATAGGGTGCGTATAAAGCTGCAAGCCGCACTCAATGCACTCGGTGCATGGTTTACGAAGTGGCGCATTGAGGTGAACCCGACGAAAAGTACCGCGGTGTACTTTTCCCGGCGACGCCCAACGCTCAAGCCCCTCACTCTCTATGACGAACCCATTCCATGGGCGAAGTCTGCCCGCTACTTAGGCGTCGTCCTTGACAAACGTCTTAACTTCAACGAACACATTAGAACTGTTCGTAACAGGGCGGCCTTTATACTGGGTCGCCTCAATAACCTCGTATGCAAGAAGAGTAAAATGTCCCTTGGCAACAAGGTGAGACTTTACAAAGCTTGCATACGCCCCATCATGACATACGCCTCCGTGGCTTTCGCTCATGCTCAAACCCGCCCCCTACAGCTTATTCAAAATCGTTTCCTACGGAAAGCCACGGGCGTTCCCTGGTACGTACGCAATCGCTCCCTCCACCGAGACGCGCGTCTCGAGTCTATTGCCCGCTTCATGAAACTCGCCTCACAGCGATATTATGATTCGGTCGAGTCCCACCCGAACCACCTGGTTCGCACCATACCCGACTACTCGGTTGTCCCCCCTGCTAGGCGCTCTCTCCGTAGACCAAGACACGTACTTGGTGACCCCCCTGACGAGATAACGGCCGCCTATCCGGAGTTATTCCTATCGTCAGCCCCCCACAGAGAAAACACTCAACCTTCGCACCGACCCCGCCGGCGGGGTCGAAGTATCTCCGTAAATGCCCGCGCGGGGCGCATTTTCTCCAATTCCTCCCGACTCGCAACGCCCCAAGCCGAGGTCCGAACCTAAGTGGTGCCCTTGGTGACGTTGTGTATAATTTTAAGTTTTTACCGGTTGAGAGCCGTCTGCTCTCACCAAAAGCCCGTGTAAACGCTGTCAAGGCCATCTGCGGCCAACAGCTTAATGTCCATTCAAAAAAAAAAAAAAAAAAAAATCAAATTCGTATTCCTGCTTGCACTCGAACGAATCAAGAACTCCGAAGAAATTGTAAATAACAAGCTGCGCTGAACCCCTGCTCCTTGGACCTCCCGAAAGCGACACCCGATGATTTTTTAATGAAGAAACCGAATAAAGAAAATTTATATACAGTCCACTGAAGTTTTGAACCAATCCTGACCATTTACACCCTGTGGCCCCCACAGTGTTCTTGGTCCATCGGAAGCCGGATTGAATAAACCAACGGAAGACCGCCGGAAGAAGCCACAATCCACTGGGTGTACCGAACGGAAGCCCAGGGGACGAACGTGTATACTCTCCGAGCCAGTTGAACCAGTTCCGGGTGTCGAAGAGGTCCAGCAGCAGCAGCGTCAGCCAGCAGCGTCAGTCATCAACCGTCAGCCAGCAGCCAGTCGATCCATTTTAAGATTCGACTTGAAGACACGCCGTGCTCAACGTCGGGGCACTAGGGAGTGCTCGAAGAACACCGAACGGTGCGCCGAGCGTCACGTCGGGCACAGGGTGCTGAAAAACACCGAACGGTGCGCCGAGCGTCACGTCGGGCACAGGGTGCTGAAAAACACCGAACGGTGCTCCGAGTCTCCAGCCTGAGTCAATCGTCGCGTCGTGTTCCCCGGGCAGGTGATATCCGATACGCAGTTCTCTGCGGTCTGTGTCTTGCCACCACCTAACGGTGTCAAACGGTGTCAAGCGCAGGTTAACGCCTCACGGCGGTGTGGTGTGTTGTGCGACACCACCGGTTCCATCAAGAGCGCACCGGGGCGCGGACCGAAGTGCACTTCCTCGTCAGTAAGAAGGTACCGTGGTGCGGGGGCCAGACTGTAGGCACTGCCAAAGGGGTCGGACATTCCAGCCGATTACCGAGCGCCCCGTATTCACGTTCCTTCCTCTGCTGAGTGGATCCTACCCCACCCTATCCCTCACGATCCATCCCTAAAGGAGCGTATCCTGGCCGCGTGGCCAGTCCCTCCTGAAGGACTGCTAGGGACAGTTAGGTAGTGTGTAAGTTATAGTGATAGTGTTAGGGCTAGGGAGTGAGCGAGAGGCAACTGTTAGGCGCGTATATCGGGGTAAGTGTGTTTACATTGTTTTTTTTTATTATTGCTTTTTTTTGGTGTTATTTTTTTTGTGCGTTAGTACAGTGTTAAGATTAGGATCGGGTTAGGTACGTTTTTACGATGACTACTAGAAGTCCGCCGGTCACGAGGAAGAAGTCTGCCGCGCTTAGAGTTTACGAAGATTATCCCGCGTCTCCTTCGGAACCAACGCCGCCTGCCGTGCAGATGGAACCACCACACGCGACCGATCGTACCACAATGAGTAACGTCGCGACCGGGACTACAAGTAGGGACGTACCACAAGCCGGAGTACCAACCATGCGCGCGCCGTCCGTTCGTTCACATATGTCAGCCGCCAGTGCAGTAGCTCGAATACGTCAAGCTGAATTCGAAGCAGAAGAAAGTCTTGCCATGATCCGAAGGCAAGAGCTTCAAATTCAAGCGGAACTTATTAGGAAGCGACTAGCCGCTAACGTTGCAAACATTCGCGAGGAAACTGATCGCGAAAGTATAGGCGCGAACGAAGTCAACCTATCAGAAAATAGGGTTCACGATTGGCTACAGCAGAACGTCCCTCGGGAGTCGTCTCAGGAACGCGAACCTACGGACACCGAGACTCGCTACAGATCGTCAGCGCCCAGAGCGAGAGGGAACGAACAGTACCTTCCGAACAAGGTTACTTTCGAGTCAGCTGTGAGACACCGATCGCCGACACCCACTAGGAACAACACGGCAAATGAAGAAAAAGGAATAGACCGGCTAGCAGAGGCATTAGAACGAATATCCCGCGGAAGAGCACCACCACGACAGACGCAAGATCTTCCATTATTCAGTGGAGCGCCTGGCGAGTGGTTGCCGTTCAAAGCCGCGATGAGAGAATCTACAGCCATGCACAGGTTCACGCCGACTGAGAACTTAGCCCGTCTACGATCCTGCCTGCGAGGCGAAGCGAAACAGACCGTGTCAGCGTTGCTATTCACCGCTACCGAACCAGCGGTGATTATGAAGACTTTAGAACAGTGCTACGGGCGTCCAGAGGTGATTATTGACCGCGCACTCGAAGACATAAAGAAACTGCCACGAGTAGGCGCGACCGCGAGCGAACTGAACTCCTTCGCGATCAAACTACAGAACATCGTGACGGTTATTTCTTGTGTAGATGAGAAAGGGTACTTACTGAATCCCATGTTAGCGCGTCAAGTCACAGAGAAGCTCAGTCCGCACGTTAAGTCTCGCTGGTGCGATTACGCAGAGGAACACGAACAACAGAGCGAGCCGGAAATAGTAGCTCTGTCCCGCTTTCTCATGCGCGAAGCAGACCGCGCAATGAAACACACGTTCTCCACTACGACGACAGTATCGAGGCAACCGGTCATAGCTGTTCGAACGGAACAACGACCGCGCACTCAAGAACGGAATCGCAGCGCCGTGTATGCAACAACCGAGAAGAAAACGGATTGTTTATGTTGCGGAGGAAAGCACGGCACTACGGAGTGCAGAAAGCTCAATGATATGTCGATCGATGAACGATGGCGATGGGCAAAGGAATCCCATGTATGTTTCCGGTGTTTAACGAGTAAACACCGACGTTTTAAATGTAAGGCGAAAACTTGCGGTGTGGAAGAGTGTCGACAGTCCCACCACAAGTTGCTACATTCACAAGTTCCCGAATCCAAGGAAGATTCAGCAACCACAGCCACGGCACATACGTACGGAACAAACGAAGTGCTGTTGAAGGTGTGTCCGATCACGATACAAGCAAAAGACGGGAAAGAGGTAGACACATACGCGTTATTGGATGAAGGATCAACTATCACGTTGATAGACGAAGGCATCGCCCAGATGATCGGGGCAGAAGGCCCAACCAGAACGCTACGCATCATGGGAGCAACCTCTTCTCAGACCGAAACCGAAAGCCAAATCGTAGATCTTAGGATACGAGGGAAAAGTCAAACGGACACACATCACATCAAAGCGCGTACCGTAAGAAACCTCACGATAGGAAGTCAGTCCGTGAGATCAGATCTATTGAGGCAGCCGCATCTGCGGAATATGCCACCGGAAATAGTATCTTATACAAATGCTAAACCGCGCGTACTGATAGGAGCCGACAACTGGCACTTGATAGTGACAAGGAAGTTATTAACCGGACGAAGGAACCAACCGGCCGCGTCACTAACCCAGTTGGGGTGGATAATCCACGGATCCGCGCCTAGAAGTACGGTCTGCAAAGACAAAGACACCGTTTTGCACATACAAACACAAACTTCGAACGACATCGACTTGGACAAGGCCGTCAGAGCGCACTTCGAGATAGACGCGCTAGGCATTGCGATAAAGAGGAAACCCGTTCCTGCCGAAGAGCGCGCCAAAGAAGTGTTCAAGAAGACAGCCAAGCGAGTAGATGGTCGTTTCGAAGTGGGGCTGCCGTGGGCCGAGGATCAAACCACCCTGCCCCCGAGCTACAATATGGCATTAAACAGATTAAACAGCATCGAGAGAAAAATGGATAAGTCGCCCGAATTCGCAACCGCGTACACCGAGCAGGTGGAAAAACTATTTCAGAAAGGGTACGCTACAAAGTGTGAGCAGGACAGAACGAGTCCAAAGGAATGGTATTTGCCACACTTTGCAGTAACGAATCCCAATAAGCCTGGAAAGCTTCGAATGGTTTTTGACGCGGCGGCGCGATCCAACGGTGTCTGTTTGAATGATGCGTTACTTGACGGTCCAGACTTACTCCAGTCATTGTACGGGGTATTGTTCCGATTTAGACAAAAACCGGTCGCGGTAACGGCCGATATTAGGGAAATGTTTTTGCAGATAAAAATCCGACCGGAAGACCAGGTAGCGCAACGTTTTCTATGGCGAGGGACCGACCGAACCGGCCCGCCGAACAAATACGTCATGACATCCATGATATTCGGGGCAAGAAGCTCACCGTTTATCGCTCACAGCGTAAGGAACCGAAACGCGGAAGATCATAAGGACTCGCATCCGTTAGCTTTCCCATCAATCACGGAGAACCATTACATGGACGATTGGGTCGAAAGTTTCGATGACGAGGAGATCGCATCCAGAACGGCTGCACAAGTCCGCGCAGTTCACAGAAGAGCAGGATTCGAACTCGCCAGTTGGAGTAGTAACAGCGAGGCCGTACTAAACGACGTCCCGACGGAACTGAGAGCGCACGCACCCGTGGAACTTGCGTCGAACGCGCATCCGTACGGAAAGACGTTAGGCGTCTTATGGATAACGCAAACAGACGAGCTCGCGTTTAACTGCAACATGCCTAGGGTACCAGCCGAGGTAAAGAACGGGGAACGAACTCCGACAAAACGCGAAGCTTTGGCAGCGGTCATGTCGATATTTGATCCGTTGGGATTGCTCAGCCCGTATACCATAACAGCTAAGATCATGCTGCAAGAACTATGGAAGAAAAAAGTGGACTGGGACGAGCAATTACCACATGAAGAAGCGGCATCATTTGTTGACTGGCAACTTGACCTGCAGCACATAGCAAACTTGCGCCTACCACGATGTTACTACGCACACTCGCGTAAATATGAACGGCAGCTTCACCTATTCTGTGACGCTAGTGAACAAGCGTACGCCGCCGTTGCATATTGGCGATTCAAGGGCCCCGAGGGTGTAGTAGTGAGACTAATCGCGGGGAAGGCAAAAGTAGCTCCAATGAAGGCGCAAAGCATCCCGCGCATGGAGTTACAGGCAAGTTTGATAGGCGCTCGACTCGCCGCGGAAATTTTAAAGAGTCACGGGGACACATCAAACGTAACATTTTGGAGCGACTCAAAGACCGTGCTACATTGGATCAGAAATGATGCGGTGAGGTACACGCCATACGTAGCACACAGGCTCTCGGAGATCGCAGAGTTAACTCGTCCCGAACAATGGCGCTGGGTCCCGACAAAGTGTAACGTGGCAGACGACGCATCGCGCAGCGGCTATACAGAAATGCGAAGCACGGACCGATGGTTCACAGGTCCCGCGTTCTTGTACGACGGCCCGGACCAATGGCCACACGAAGTAGATCAGCCTAACGTGGCTGACGATGTAGAGGTGAAGCATGTTACCGAATCCACATGCAATCACATCATAGACATGTCTAGATTCTCCTCGTACGAGAGAATGGTACGGGCATTAGCCTGCGCACTCAGATTCATTGACAAGTGCCGAAAGCGTGCGAGAGAGACAGACCTAGAATACGTATTAGAGTCAGAACGGTTGCTCATTCAGCAGGCTCAAAAAGACAGCTTTTACCCCGAGTACCTACGTTTGAAACGGGGGGAGAGCGTCGATAGATCGAGCCGTCTATTTAAATTAGATCCGCAGCTTCGGGACGGGATCATCCGTTTGAACGGGCGTATCAACGCGGCGGTGATTCCCGAAACAATGAAAAACCCACCGATTTTAGACGGAAAACACAGACTTTCAGAACTACTAATAGAACGAGAGCATATAGTAAACCAACATGTAGGTAGGGAGCAGATCGTGAATAACCTACGACAGCGCTACTGGATTTTGCGCCTGCGGCCGTCAGTACGTAAAGTGCTTAGTAGATGCACGCGGTGCGCGATAAGGCGGGCAAACCCAGGAACGCCGGTCAAAGGCAACCTCCCTAAGCTCCGTTTAGAACCATACGGTAGGCCGTTTTCAAAGTGCGGGGTAGATGGTTTCGGTCCCATGTGGGTGACTATAGGTAGACGAAAGGAGAAAAGATGGGGACTCCTGTTCACATGCATGGTCACAAGAGCCATCCACATTGAGACCCTGGCCAGCCTCAGCACCGATTCCGCGATCATGGCTATAAGACGAATGGCCGCGCGACGAGGTACGCCGAGCGTAATAATTTCGGACAACGGCACAAATTTTCATGGGGCAAACGTAGAACTAAACAAGGCTTATCAAGAATGGCTCCCCGCTCTCCAGAACTACGCAATGGCAAAGCGTATGGAGTGGCGCTTTATCGATCCCGGCGCTCCCAACCAGGGGGGAGCGTGGGAGCGCATGATTAAGACCGTCAAACGAGCCATTTCGGTAACTCTGAACGAACGCGCGCCCAAGGAAGAAGTTTTAAATACATTAATGGCCGAGATAGAACATACGGTAAATTCCCGACCGCTCACACACGTATCTGTAGACCCGCAGGATGACGAGGCGCTTACGCCTAATCATTTTTTATTAGGTTCAGCAAACGGGCTACCTTACGTAGGAGAATGTAGTGCGGCCGATAGAAAAACCTGGAAAGCCGCGCAGGCATTGGCGAACTCGTTTTGGGCACGTTGGCTCACCGAGTATCTACCTACTTTAGCGCCGCGCGGCGATCATAGGTGCAATAAGCGAAACATTCAACAGGGGGACGTAGTGCTTATCGCCGACGGTATACTACCCCGTAACGTATGGCCAAGAGGACAAGTAGAGGAAGTCTTCACCGGGCCAGACGGGGTGGTGCGAAGCGCTAGTGTCAGGACGCGAGGGGGAGTTTTTAGGCGACCTGTAAGAAGGCTCATTGTCCTGCCGATAGATGAGGGCTTCGAAGATCTTCGCCGGGGGGAGACTGTTACGGACAGAGCCATTTCATAAAACTCGCTGCTTCGCTCACTCCACTAGTTTGTATAATTTAAGTAAAATTGAATGTTTTGTGTTTATTCTATACCTTTGCGATAATGTACAATATTGTAAACTACTTAAGACAAAGAAAACAATATGTGCGACGAGAGGAACCTATTGTTAGAAGCGAGGCGCAATAAGCACCCGTCTCGCTCCCTCCTCATTCGTTTTAGTCGCCAGTGAGGTGCGCGACGCGAGGTCCAAGGTGGGAATAAAAGTAGCGCCATTTTTATTCAAATTCGTATTCCTGCTTGCACTCGAACGAATCAAGAACTCCGAAGAAATTGTAAATAACAAGCTGCGCTGAACCCCTGCTCCTTGGACCTCCCGAAAGCGACACCCGATGATTTTTTAATGAAGAAACCGAATAAAGAAAATTTATATACAGTCCACTGAAGTTTTGAACCAATCCTGACCATTTACACCCTGTGGCCCCCACAATGTTATATTTATTATTATAGTTTTGATAGTATTATATTATAATATTATATTTTGATAGATTGGAACTTTAATTAATTAAATATTTTATTTCAGCCCCTCCTCACCAGCACGGAATTAATAGTCAAAGGAAAGTCTTATAACTTTGTGAGGCCTTGGTTAGGACAAGGACTGCTTACATCTTCAGGTTAGTCCATAGATATCTATGAGTAAATAAATAATAGAAACACTGGTTTCATCATTATTGTTATTTTTGCAGGTCAGAGATGGAGGTCACACAGGAAGTTCTTAACGCCGGCATTTCACTTTAATATCCTACAAAATTTTCTGCCAGTCTTCTGCCGTAATGGGAAAGTATTGACAGATAAACTGAGCAAACTGGCTGATGGGTCTCCTGTCAACATTTTCCCCATTATTGCTCTGACAGCTCTCGACAACGTGACAGGTGAGAAAATAACTAATGGCTAATACTGTACGAATTCTAGACCGAAAACAAATACTGAACAGAGACACAGTCACTATTGACTGATCATTAGGTACAATTAAAATAAGTTCAGATGCATTAGGAAAATATTCAAAGTCTGTTTATGCATATTTCATGCTGCCTGCCTTTGATCAGTGACCAAGTATACCAGTGGTATGGCATAGCTTGTCTACTTAAAAGTCTGGTATGGATCTTAGTTCTATTTTTAATAAAATGACATCATTTAAATCCAGAACTCCGATCTTTTAGGTATATAACTAAGGGTCAAAAATCGTAGTGTATAAGTCTCATTAACTATTTTCTACACATCCTAACAAATTAAACCCAATAAAAATATAATTTTCCTAATCCTCAATACCTATATTGTATTTTGTAATAATTAATATCTATTATGATATCATTTTACAGAGTCAATCATGGGTGTCTCCGTCAACGCTCAGAAGGACAGTGAATCAAATTACGTAAAGGCTATAGAAGAGTGAGTATAGCGTTAGTGGAGGATTTAACTGAGTCCTCTCTTACGGCGGAATAGGCAGCATAATGGAGGGGTGTGCGCGGTCTTCTCACTCTACCCCGCTGTCAGGCCCCGCAAGAGACGAATAACTTATCTGTTTTGCTTATAGTTCAATTAAATAATTAGGTAGTTATTGCATTAAATAATACCTACTAAACGTATTAAGTTCTACTTACTGCTAACTACTACTACTACTACTAACTGCGGAATTTCTACGATTAACAATCTTACAAGATTATGAGAACTCTTGTAATGACGTGCAGTTCCAAAATTTTTTCTGTATCGACTTATTTTAAAAATTATAAATTACAAAAGTTATTTATTTTTGCTGTGTGTTGCGATTGAGTAATAATCATCCAGCCACAAACTTTCGCATTTATTAAATAGTAGGTAGTAAGATAAGGTTTCGTAACTAATGTAAAGAATACTTTAAGGTAGAACAGTTAAGCTTTCGGGTCATATACCTAGTCATTTTGTTTTCATTCGATCAAAGCCTGTTTTTAACTGTTTTTAAAATTTTCGTTATATTCAAGGCTTACCACAATCATCTCGCTGAGAATGCGGAACCCTTTCGTTGCGGAAGAATTGATCTTCAATTTGCTGCCGTACAAGAGCCGGCAAGACAAGGCTCTGGCCATCCTGCAAGGACAGACCAAGCGCGTCATCGAGGCCAGGCGAAAGGAATTATTGAGCAATAATATCACTAGACTGCCTTCGGAGGCTGATATGGGTACTTTTATTTTTTTCCCTAGAACTAATAACTGAATAAGCATATTACGTTTATGTGAATGAGTTACACAATATTTTTCAAATTGGAGCCTGGACGAACTTTTCACAATATATTTTGGGCATAAAGTAAGGAATATTTCAAAAAACAATATAAGTTAAGCGCTCAGTCTCGGTCTGACGGTGGCCATTGCGCCATCGAAGCAGTCGAAATCTAAAAACTACGAGTAACATAGAAAAAGAAGCTAGTATTCAGCTAGTAGTAGTAAGCTAGTTATCACGCAGATGAAGTGCCAATAGTCGGTTAAAATTTTGGGTACTAAAACTGTGATTTTTGTTTTATGCATAGTTTGGTATCAAAAGAAGCTGGTCATATTCTTGAAAACTATAGTAAGTTTTTTGACAGTTGTCATCACAACATAGAAATTTTAGGCATTTTTTATAAAATATATAAAACATGACACACAAACAAACAAACTTCAACAACCACCATCGATTTAGATAAAAAATCACCATCAGAATTGTTCTAATAACCTATCCACCTAGTAAGTTTTAGGACAGTTGGATAGAGGGGGTTACATAACATATACCACTATTCAATACCGGATTTTCCATGCTCATATACAACTGTTCAGAAGTTCTTTTGTAGACGTTTATATATGTTTGAATATGAGACACGTTGCCCGAGACTAGGTAACATCGTTCAAAATGTGAATGAAGTTTGGCCTTCACCTTTAGATAAAAAAATAAAGGACAAAACCGTTAACAATAACAGAATATCTGAGTTTTAAAACCAGATGATAAACAAAATCAACAAACTATTGGCACTATCAGCTACTTCCATGATCGACTCACAATAATTACAGTGATATCCGTTACTTGAATTTCAGGAATCAAGAACAAGCACGCGTTTTTAGATTTGCTCCTTCTCTCGGAAATTAATGGTGAGAAGATAGACGATGAAAGTGTGCGGGAGGAAGTCAATACATTCATGTTTGAGGTAAAGATCCTTCTAATATATAGGTACATTTTTTTTAATATAAATTTTATATATATATATATAAACTAAATTATATATATATAAACATTTACCCTATGTAATTACGTAGGCTATTCATCCCATAAAATGCAAGCATCCTCTGGGATAGATTTGGAGCGCACCTAAGGAGCAAAGCCTAAGATCAAAGCTAGTCAATTACTTATTGATCAGTCGCTGTGTACAAATTCAAGTTATTTTGTAAACTGGCCTTTCGCAATACGAGCTTTATAATATTTTTTAAGTTGTAAGTCATTTGTATATGTATTTATTAGCTATTCACAATTTCCAAGAATTTGTTTCTCGCGAAATCTTTTCGGAAGTTAAAAATAACTATTCTACGCCGTAGACTTAGAGAGTAGCTACGACGTAGCTGACAAAAACTATACAGGTATTTTGTTGGGAAGTTAAATAATCCAAGGGTATGTTTCTAGAAACAATTTGTTTTTGGTCATCAATTGTAATGCAATGCAAAAGACTGTAACAAATGTTTATTATGCCTTTGGGACAGTTTTTTTGCACAGAGATAGTCTCCAAGCCCTTATTACCATTGTGGCGGTGTCCCCCACTAAACCCGTACTGAAAAATAACCGTAACATTTAACTTTATTTGTAATTTTGATGATTTTGAAGATGTTTACTCATGTACTTCATTTTGAATCATTTTTCATGATTTCAGGGCCATGATACTACATCATCAGGTATTGTATTCTGCATCTACTGTTTGGCAAAATATGAACATATCCAGGACAAGATTTTAAAAGAACAGCGAGATATTTTGTGTGGTGATTTTAACAGAGATCCCTGCTATGCGTGAGTATTTGTCACCATAATTTTTAGATTATCTATTACTACTAGTCGAGTCACTGGTTCTGTCGATACCAATGCAACGAAGCAACGAAGAAGCGAATGAGCAACGAAGCTTCCGACCCAAAAATTCAAGTCATACATAAAGAAGGGTCTGGTAAGTAAAGCTTATTACACTGTAAATTATTATATAAAAAATAAATCCCCATGGTCTGATGTCGCTCTGCTCAACGACACACAAAACATCCTGTAATATTTTAGTATGTTATGTAGTCATAAATGTAACATAGACCTAAGTACTCAATTGTTACAAATATCGTGCTCGCGAAAAAAAAGGAATCCCTCCATTAGGGGTTTCTTGACTGTTCTTCCCCATGGAGGGTCGGATAGGGTTTGAACAGGCATCAAACTTATCGATAAGTACGCGTGACCTTATGTTTTGAATATTGACGTTTCCAAGCCATTTATTTATGAATTCTATGGAAATAAAGTTTTTGACTTTGAATGTGGTGAAAGGATTTTAAGTACGCCTCAAGGAGCTCCTTTCGTGAACTTGACACGTCTTCGAATTTTTGGTTCTAGGACATGTCGGTTTCCTCACGATGTTTTCCTTCACCGTATTGAGAAACTGGTATAGCGCACATAAATTTATTAAGTGAGAAAACTCATTGGTGCATGTCAGGATTTAAACCAGTGGAACCAGTGGACCTCTGGATTGAAACTTGGGGTCAGTACCACTGGGCCACTCTATTATCTAAATATCTCAATATACAACTATCGGACTTTTTGAGTCTAAACTAAATGGATGTGGAACAGTGGAACTAAATGACCGACTGACTTATTTATATTGATTTATATGAACACAAATTGTAAAGAAACCATCAACGCTTGCATCATTAACAGCCTTTCTTCGTACCTTACTTACTGACTAAAAATACTGCAATTACCTACTGAAATGAATTATCTTTTTATTTCAGGGAGTTGAAACAAATGAAGTACTTAGAGATGGTAATTAAAGAGGCTCTTCGACTCTACCCATCCGTACCATTAATAGAACGACTCATAGTTAGAGATACAGGTAAAGTTACCTTGAGTCTGCGACACCTACTAACAAACAAACTTAATTTCTGTACGCATTTGTCATCTATATTTGACTTATCAATATATTTTTGAAGACATGACTGCTCTGGTAGTATAGTATATCGAAAAATGCATTTTGAATAGTAGTGGTAGTGAAGACATCTGAATAATCGCTATTTAGAGAGACACTTAAATGTTTTTCTTCCTTCAAAACAATTGTCTTTCTCAGAAATCGGTGGTGTGAAAGTTCCCAAGAATACCTCAGTCATAGTCGGCTTCCTTCAAATGCAGCGAAGTCCAGACATGTTTGAAAACCCCCTGGATTTCATCCCGGAACGGTTCGAGACAGCCACAAAGAGCCCCTTCTGCTGGCTTCCTTTCAGTGCTGGTCCGAGAAATTGCATTGGTT
The DNA here is from genome assembly GCA_947359385.1 of Chesias legatella. Taxonomy (NCBI): domain Eukaryota; kingdom Metazoa; phylum Arthropoda; class Insecta; order Lepidoptera; family Geometridae; genus Chesias; species Chesias legatella. The sequence goes on from OX375768.1 coordinate 7,262,251, forward strand.
AGTTGCCTTTCATCATCAGTATAACCAGGGATGCCTACATACCTATAGGATCAGTTTTTCGTTCCGTCAGTTGACCAGTTACTTAATTGAAACACAGCGCTAGTTCTCAACGGTATAATTTACATAACTGCAGAACTTCAGCATTTTTAAGTAACGGTAGGGTAAGTTGTTGCTCTTTATGGTTTTTTTATGTGACAAAGTTAAGAGCAGAAAGCTACCTTTTTTTTTTAATGTAATACATTTACGGAACGAGCCGACGGCCCACCTGGTGTTGAGTGGTAACCTCGGCCCATAACAGCCGATGCGACTTGGGTCCTCCCAAAGTAGGTATGACAAGACCCAAGTCGCATCGTATGCGCCCGTAAATGTGAGACGTGAAGGTGGAGTGTCTAATGGGCCTGTAATTTCACCGGCAAACTCACCTTTCAAACCGGAACACAATAACGCGAATGCATTACTGCTTGGCAGCAGAAATGAGCATGGTGGCAGCACTTCCGCGGACGAACTTAGCGTAAGTTCTACTGCTCTTGAACGCTAATGCCATGCTCTGGCTATAAAAACACCAGTCCTTGGGTTCTCCCTTACTAAAGTATCGGAACACCCAAATTGCATCGCCTTGACTCTACAAATAAGCATCACACAGCAATGTGTGCATTATTTCTTGACGGCACAAAATTACATCAAGACCAGTAGGTAAATTGCCGAACACTGCAGATATGTACTTGGTAAAATCATTACTTTAAACTATATTTTGTATAAAATAAATACATTATTATTATTTTATTATAATAATGTATTAGTAGGATAGGACCCAAGTTGTGCAAGGCCGTCTACTCGATTCGTAAATTACTTATATTAACAAAAAAGGCTTGTAAAAAAGATAGCAAGGGTATCTTTAAGATAAATTATCATAATCGTTTTCATTAGCTGTTATTCTGAACCATTAGGTAGTCTACCTAACTCACAAGCATTTTCTTTACGCAGGTCAAAAGTTCGCTATGATGGAAATGAAGGTGACTCTGTCGGTGATAGTGAAACGCTTCAGGATTGTGCCGTCGGGTATGGAGCCAGAACTATGTGCCGACCTCATCCTTCGCTCACGGAACGGCGTCCATGTTGGCTTTGAGCCCAGATCTCAAGAAAATTAAGTTTTAATTAATTTGTGTGTAAATTACAATAGTTACTCTTTATTCTTTATTCTTTATTGTACACAGAAAATAAAATATACAAAAAGTCATAAGTGATACATGTACAAAGGCGAGCTTAACCCTACAAAGAGTTCTCTTCCAGCAAACCTTTGAGGCTAGAGAGAGGCGATTTTATCAAGGTAGGATGTGTACATAATAAAGATAAATTATAGATAATTATAGATATTAGATAGTTACCTGAGTATAGTCATATTTTTTTAATTTATTTATTTATATTCTTTGTGATACTGTTTTTTTCCTTAATGTGATTAATGGCTATATATTATAACTTAGTACTTTATTAAGCACTTAGTAAATTACTTACCTTTGATTTAAGTACTTATTTCATAGTCTATTTTTTTTTATTTACATCTTTGTTTAACATGTTTAAGATGGACACTAATTCATTTCGTTCGTTTTGACATATTGTTAACCAAATTTCGTGTAGGTATGTCGAATCAGCAAGTGAAAAATTCTCGGATTGTATTTTATAATTTGCGCGAATACTCTTGATTAGGTGTTACCGCAATAAAAAACTTTTTTATGTGTACCTGTGTTATTGTACTTGTGTTAAGATTTATTTATATATTTTTGTATATTACTACCACTGTTCTTACATGCAACAGTTCATTGAATAGATAGAATATTATATGCAATTGTTTTAAATTCTTTTTCTGCTAGATACCGGTAGACTGGCATGAAGTCATTTTTCCAGCTGTCACCATATAAGTCTGAAAGATGTCAGTGTCTTTTGTCTAATTTTCGTCTAGTTTTCTTTCGTCGAATATTGATTAATCGAATATTCGTTCGATAATTGTTTTTCTGTGAACTTTTAATTTGTAAAAAAATACGTAGAAATGAGTTCTGATAACCTGAATGTAGCTCGCAGAAAACTAAACGATGCTCTAGATCAAAAATCAACAAATTACTTTGCCCAAATGAAACTATGGTTTCGTATGAAGATTACCAAGGAGGAGTTCGACGCTGAAGCTAGAAAGCTGCTGAACTCTGAGCAAGTTCATTTCCACAATGAGTTTTTACTGGCATTGCTTAATAAAGTTAGCGGCTTAGCGGAGACATCGATGACTATAGCACAGGAGAAAGCAATATCACTAAGTAAAAATGCCAAAAGACACAAAAGAAGTGCCAGGACTTCTGAAAAATCTAACTTTGATCCTGTAGACCTATTGGACTACTTGCCGCCGAAGTCACCACAAGGTGCCGGCAGTGACGGTGTCAAATATGCTGCTCAGGTTACAAAAACACTTAACACTTCTGAAATCAATGATAAAACTGTATTAGCTTATTCAAGACTACATTGTTTTTTAGGAAGTGTTCCTGCCGGACCACGCGCTTGTTGTGGGTCGTTTCATGTTAGCGGCCTGGGATGTAGGTCTAGAGGGAGTGGACGATGAGGCAGCTGACTTCATGGTGGTAGCCACACAGACCTTCCTCAAGAATGTGTTGACAGCGGTTATCTCCCAGCGCAAAGGCTATAAAACTCGCAACAAACACTTCATGTATGATATGGGCGCTGATATGCCTAACATGTGGCTGCGCAACTCTGCCAAATTGAGCAATCCATTGGAAAGTAGACGAATAGTGGTGGATGATGAAAACGATGTATTGAGACCCAGATGTCCTCCCACTATCGATGAGATGGAACACGCTGCTGCACTTGAGATGGCTTGCAGGTATGTCTTACTCTACTTTGATATAGGGTATTTGGATATGGTTCTCTCTTGTACGTGGAAGTGAATAGGAATCACTATCATAAGGTGCATACATTTCTAAAAATTATATTACTAGCTTCAGCCTGTGGTTTCATATAGTTTTCGTCTGCTGACTCTTGGTGTGGTGTTACATGACATCATAGATACATGCCACTGTAATAAACAAGGGAGGTTATTGTTATTATATTTCATTTCTTTTATGCCTATTTAGTTTAGGATAAATAGGAAGTATTTATGTTTATGCTTGCTTGGTTTTGTAAAAATTTCATCAACATATGTGTCCATTGTTGAAAATAATATTGTGTCTGTGTTAAAAGAAGTCTGTTTCCTTTCTTTCTTCTTTCTTATGCAAATTTATTTGACTTTTTTCCTGATCGGCAACTCACTGTTGTAATCATTCGAAGCTAATCTAATAATGAGAATGTGTTAGGTTTTAGTGAATGATTTCTGAAACATCTACACTGCACTGTTTGAACCTCAGTGACAACACAAGACAATATGTGCTATTCCACATTAGGGACAGACAAATTTCACATTTTTATCATAATGTGAAAGTCCATTATCAGCGACCATTGGGGTTCTATAATTACACATCTAAGGTTAATTTCTTTCTATGCTCATCAAATGTTCTGATCTACACCAAAGTCAGTGACAGGTCTCATGTGATAGTGATGAATTATATGTATAATTTCCAGCAGTACAAATGAAGAGGAAAATGATAACAGATTGACTGTGGAAGAGTTCTACACTACACTGCAGGAAAATCGGAACATAATAGCATCACATTCCGTTTATGCTGTCAATATGGAGAGAATTGCTTGCATGTTGAACCATCCAAGTACCTAATTTTCAGTGTGCAGTATCTGGATCCTTGTTTGTTTGGCATGCCCGACCTCTTCAGCTCAAGTTGTTACAACTATCATGGCTATTATGTAAGCAGCGGTGTAGCTACATAATATAATCTATGCGTGCAAATAATGGCATAGCACCCAAAAAAAGAAATATGTGTGTTATACCCTTGCCCTGTTGTAAAGTACCATACCCATGGTATCTCCTTGGTGTCAGTTTGTTTGGTGTGTATGAGTTTCCTGAGAATATTTTGTACAGAAGAAAAAAAACAAGATGATATTACACGTTACACCTTTAAAGGATGTAATAGCAGTGTTAAATATTAGGGACAGATAGACTCCCGAACTCTCACTATATGCATAGACTTATCAATAAGTAATTTTTTTTTACCCTTTTTAATGTTATTTAATCTGCAAAATAAATGTGTTATATCTCATAGTTGTTAGTTTAGATTTATGTAGAATAAGACAAGTATTTGGTGAAATAAATGTATAATCATCCTTATTATATTGTTTTATAAAACAACAAACATTTCACTTGCATAAAAACTTATGATAAAAATGCAAGGCAAATACAATTATATTAAAAACATACATATTTATTCATTTTCATGCACCCTCAAATTGACTCAATTTATTTGTTACATTATAAATTTATTCTCACAAATTGAACCATTTGCAACCAAAGCAAAGCATCACTGTTATATTGAACTAATGATGTGGACAGATTCTGAAAAAAAACAGAACTCACTCAAGTCCCATGCATTTTTTCTAGAAGTAAAAATTAGAATTTCTTGCTTTGCAGAAAAAAAGGAACGGAGATACCCGAATATTCAGGCCCATTTTCTCTTTTTTTCTAAGCGAAAAAGTTACGGAAGTACCAGATGATGACTCACCCGTTGTTAAGCGGTAAAAATAAGGTACGGAAGGCCCAATTTGCTACAGGCCCAGGCCCTTAACTCTTGGGACTTAAATGTGGAAATAATCTTATGCCTGTAACAAGCAGCCACAACTTCCATACAGTATGATGGCAGTACTTAGCCAGATAATGTTTCATACAAGTTAAGTTTCTGCTGCGATTACAGCTAACTTCACAATTGCCAAGCCACCAGAACTGCAGATATGTTTTATACTTTTACACCTCAAAAAAGTGCTAATGTAAGGCTCGATTACGTTACCATAAGGACTTATCACGGGACTAGAGGCGAAGTGCTGGGTTCGCTTGGGGACTCGATCACAACTTGAGGCACGTGCTTGCCCGGCGACAGTTGCGGCGTCGTAGGCAGAGACCTTGAAGGTTCATGAATAGACTCCCGCGAAGCCTGACGTGACCTGACGTCTGGTGTTATAGCTTGGGGTCGCAAGGGAATGTGAAAAACCTCCTGCGACCTTTGGGGCGAAGGTGAGCGGGACCGCAATGGGATATGGACCTCCTGCGACGCGTGTCGCGAGCGCTGCGGTGTCGGCAGGCGCTGCAACTCCTGTTCTTCGTCGGAGGTACTCCCGAGGAACCGTCGCTTCTTCCACACCACGAAGCCGAGAATGGCGAGGAACGCCACGATTCCAATGGAGCCGAACGTGATGCCCGTCGCTGACGCTGTTGACATTTTGTATAAACCTGAGGATAGAATTCAACTTAGCGTCTCAGCTAGAATTAACCCAAAGTTATTATATTCCATCTTAGCGTTTGTAGGTACAATCGACCCGATGTTCTTATATTTACTTCTAAGTACAAATATTCTAAACGGGTCGAATCAGACACAAACCAAAGCATTTTATAGGTGGTCTGTGTGATAAGATTAAGGTTTCTGTCATATTTTGGTGCCTTTTTGCTACACCTCTAGGCGTATATTGAAAAAGGCTCTTGGCCTACCTGATGAAACCTGCGGGAGGAGCAGTATGACTTAAACGTCATATATTAATTACTCCGAAAAATTATGACTAATGACGGTAAAAGCAGGTGGCCCGTTAAACGCAGAGATTTAAATTTTCAATGATAAACAACTAACTGCTAACTTAAGACTAGAAGATGCAAGTCGTTTCCCAGTGCGCCAGTAGCCTTGGTCATCAAATCAGAAGTCTACACGATACCTACTGCAAAGTTTCAGGATTGTAAACGAGTACCTCACCTTCAACAACAACAGTAACAGTGTCGATGTGTTCCTTCCCGTCGTCGAGTCCTGCCCCGCAACTCCACGTACCAACGTCGTCGTACGTCGCCTTGCGGATGGTGACCGCGCAGTCGCCCCGATCCAAACTCTTGTTGTTTGGGAAATAGTATCGCCTTAGAATGGGCCTGGAACAGATACTTCTGTCAAACATTGATTGTTCAAGAGACGGCAGGCATTAGGTACGGCTCGTTTCAGAGCACCAGCCTACTCTCGGCTAGGGAGAGTGAATGGGCTGAAATTTCTGCAATTTACATTTCAGGCATTGCAGGCTCTTGGAATGCGTATTGTGTAACATCAAGTCAAAATGCATTCAATTTTTTGAAAAATTGAATGTAACTACTTCACGTTTCTAATTTCCCTATCCCTACATCCCGTGGTCCATTTACTTCTACATTTTTAAGGTTCCCTACTCAAAAGACGACCCCATTAGGTACTAAGCCCACGCCGTCCTTCTGTCTGTCTGTAGGTACTGCCTTTAAAGGACTGTATCTTTTGAACCGTATTAGGTAGCTAGCTGAAAGTTTTCACAAAATATGTATGTCAAGGAATTCTGAAGCTAAATTTTCAAGTATATATAGGTTTAATTACAGAACATACTTAATGTAAAATAACAAATAATAAAAAAAAATGGTCATGGATTTTTCATTCTGGCTTTAGATCCCAAATAGAATGAAAAAACGCATATTATTTTGGTACGGAGCTCTTGGTACGCAAGTCTAACTCCAATTGGTCAGATTATTTTAGTTTTCTATTGGCGTTAGGTAGTACGTAACAGGCGTATGCTACGCTTACCAATTTCTGTAACCCTTTCCCAGCAAAAAATATCAAAATACTCACGAAGTTTTCGTCACATCAGAATTGATGCTGAACGGTTGTCCATTGGGTGGTTCGAAGCGGCAATACCTCAGCGGCGTAAACCCTTTAACGGTCGCGCAAGAGATGGTCACCTCTTTGCCGTGAACGATCGATATGTTCTTCTGGACCGCCGCCAGCTGTCTGACAACCCTCACGTTTTTAATCTGCATTATTTCTATCCCGATGGAACCTTTCCTTCCGATGTGGCATCTCCACTGGCCGCTGTCGGCCTCTTTGGCTTTGAATTTGTAACTGCACGTACCAGCGTCTAGGGATGACTCCGAAAATCTGTTTAAATAGGTTTAAGATTTTTTTCTAGTTCTTCTGTATAGCGGAAGAGTACAAATAATAATAATAATAATAATTAATCTTAATTGTTATTACATTACAGTTATGTACCAATTATTTTGAAGCCTTTGACTTCGGAAGTCACCGTTTTCTCCAAATAGTGGGCATCACAAGATTTATCCAGTAGCTATAGTTCTAAAAATTAATATCACTATACAATATATCTTAAAGTAGATAAGTATAGGGCGAATAGTAGAGGACTTCCGAGGACATTTATTGACCAAATCAATGACGTTCTGTAGCGTGAATATATAATAATAATAATAATAAAAGAAAACTTACCTAAGTAGGTACCTATTTAGTCGGAGACATAACAGAATGAATAATGGACGTGAGTGAATCAGGATCGTGCAAAATGACGTTCCGTTGTCCGTGCCTACCCCACGCATGGGGTAGGCGCGAGGCGTGATCAAGCACCAATATTTAGGTATTGATTATATTAGCATGTCTCATCTATCTTTTTTTGGCTAAGGCTAAAAATAATGTACCTACATGCTACTTAATAATACCAACTATGTAACGTATAGTTCTTTGTATGGACTTTTTGACATGGAAGATAGGGATACACCTTTAGGTACCTAGTCCACTATTTTCAAACCGATGTTGGATTTACTCTGATTTTCCCTGGAAGTCAGCAGTGAGCAGTGACAATAAGCTCACTACTTGCCATAGCTATGTTCTAGTGATAATTCCACTATCACATACTGTGAGAGGAAGCAGTTTCAAAGATGCGTTTCTACGTGTGAACTAGGAGTAAGAACCATTTTAAATAGAAGATAATACTTACGAAAATCTCTTTCCAGTCGGATGAATGAAGCCGCAATAAGACATTTGTGTATCAGCTTTGCATTGGATCCTAATTTCTTCATTTTCAAGAGCCAGCATTGTCTCAACACCGTTCACTTGAAATGTTCTAAACGCTACAAAAAACAGGAATTAAAACTTCATCTAATTTATAAACTAACAACAAATTGTAAAAAACACTAACCATTTACAACGTTTTGATGCGTTAATACTACAGCAAAAATTATAATCAATTTATAATTAGCCATCTTAAATTTTCGGCATAGGACCGCCGCACCGCCGTCCCGCACGATTGAGTAAACTACCCTCTTAGATATTAGTGAGTGTATCGGTAGGTCACTTTACGACTTGACACTGCAATCAGATAACTGATAGTGGAAATGTGTATAGATTAAACAAATTATGTTGTAGTTCGGGTTATCTTACTATAACATTTTTCTGACGCGAAGCTATGCGGGCGATTTCAATACTTAGTAAGTTATATTATGTAATGGTTTTTTTATTGTTTTGGTAGCTGGCCTTATTTTTTGTTCGTTATTCGTTGGAATATTCGCCGTAATAACGTATCTTTGAAAAATTCAGGCGAATCCCTTTAGAAAATCATTTTTGAAAAGGTCAGGTAGGCAGAAGCATGTACGGACGGTTGGTGCACGTTGTAATAGAATAGGGTCCTTTGTGGAGGACCTTTGGAGTATGGAACCCCATAAATTTTGTTTGATAATAAAACTTGATACTTAACGGTACATAATTCATTGCATTTTAGTTGCAACTTAGTAAGGGGAACCCAAGTCGCATCGGTTGTTATGGGAAGAGGTTACCACTTAACACCAAATGAGCCTTCGGCTCGTTACGTAACTGTATCCCACAAAAAAAACAGGCTTTCAAATTCAAATTCTAAATTAATATTAAAATAACCGCTTTTTACTATGTGCATATGGATGTATACACGGTACATATATCAAAACAATTTTTTTACAATTTTTGCCTGGCTGTTTGTTCCGGCTAATCTCCGAAACGGCTGGACCGATTTTGACGGGACTTTCACTGGCAGATAGCTGTTGTAACAAGGAATAACTTAGGCTACTTTTCCGAGGGGTAAATTAGGGGCGCGTGATAAAATCGAATTCCACGCGGACGAAGTCGCGGGCAACAGCTACTTGTAAATAGAATTGTAAGGTAGTAAAATTATTAGTATTATATTTATTTTTATTTTATAATGTCATTAAGCATTGCAATATTTCATTGATAACTGGTAAAAAATAGATATCATCTATACAAATAAATAAAACTGGAGTGTCTGTATGTAATTTTAAAATAACCGCTTTTTCTAATAAAAAGCGGTTGTTATTTTTTTTTTGTCTGTCTTTCTGTCTTTTTGTTCCGGCTAATCTCTGAAATGGCTGGACCGATTTTGACGGGACTTCACTAGCAGATAGCTGATGTTATAAGGAATAACTAAGGCTACAGGTAATAAGGTGTTTCACAAACTGTTAAAAATGACTAAACCACAGTATCTACTCTTTTAATCAAAAACTAATTTCATGACGAGCAAAGCCGCGGGCATAGCTAGTACGAAATAAAACTTCTTTATTGGCATTTCACTGGAACATTTTACTAACGAAACTGATTCACACTTTTTACAAACAACAGTGTCCACGTTATCATTTCCTCCTATTTCTATATTTTTTATTTTTATCTAGTTTTTTGTCTATCGACAGTTCTTGTTGTAGTTTCTTCAGCATTTGTGGGGTTATTAGACCCTGAAACAAAATAAATAGGTAAGTTCTCTTTCTACACAGCAAAAGGTATGTATCTCAAATATGTAAGGCTGAAATCACCAAAGTCGATTTCTGAATGAGATATAAATATTATTTTAAAATCACAAATTTATGGTGCTGCGGATGGCATCATTATTCGAGTTGATAACTGAAGTGACGGGTAAATTTTGCACTAGGCAATTTCTTAGAACATACCCGATCATCAACCACAGACTAATTTAGACCATTTTGATTTAATAAATATAATTTCATACTACAAACATGCTAATATCTAATTACATAGAAAAAGCATATTCGTGTTTTTTTCCGTTCTCGTGTATAAAATTTCAAATTAACAAAATAATATCAACTTACTCTCGCAACGAGCATTTCCGACAGTTTTCCTTTAGTGTCGTCACTCTTGGGCGTTTGGTGAACTTTCATCCCCTTTCTGGGGGCAGGGTGTACAGTTTCGGGATCCTGAAGTACTTGCTCCGAGTTCCGCAGTAACCTGTCGACGGGAATAAACAGTTAAGAGTTAGGGTTAGGTTAGGTTTAAGAGAGGGCATGCATGTGTAGGTTAGATTGTAGTGTTTTCTATTCTATTCGAGTCACTGGTCCTCTCAAATCAGTGTGCTAAATGGATTTAAGTGAACCTCAAAGAGGAGAATCTTTAAGAGCAGTAGAACAAACGCCAAGTTCGTCCGGGGAAGTACTGCCATAGCAACGCATTCGCGTTACTGTGTTCCGGTTTGAAAGGTGTGGTTGCCAGTGAAATTACAGGCACACGAGACATTCCACCTACACGTCTCATAGTTACGGGCGCATACGATGTGATGGGTCTTGTGGTACCTAGAAGGACCCAAGTCGCATCGGTTGTTATGGCCAGAGGTTACCACTTAACACCAGGTGGGCCATCAGCTAATTGCGTAAATGTTTCAAATAAAAAAAGGCGAACCTGTAATACAACAATATTTTTGGCATGAAGTAGTCACCTCACCTAGTAATTTGGAATATTCCTTGTTGTATGATAGCGTCCAGTTCGAATTCCATTTCGCGCACCTGTTTCACATCGGGGAACATGTCGGAGAATCGGTAACTGAAACAAGAAAATAATAGTTTCAATACATACAATTTCATACAATACTTATATAAACACATGTTTTATGCCATAAATACGTACATTTTATTTTATTCTTTTTTATCATAGTGTACCTTAGTTTTTTAAAGCTCTTTGTAACTTGTAACACGGGCTTCTAATAAAACTGGTTTCCACTCAAATGTTTTTAGCTTTTAATTACAATGTGTGATTTTTTTGAGAAAATTAATTAATTTTATTATTATTGTTCATATACGTACATAAACAGGCGAGGACTAAATAGTTAAGTACCATTGTCTCCTCTGTTGATGAATTGATTTTTATTTATACATTAGCTACAGTCGAGACACAATAAAATAAAATTGGAAGCAGTTTTTGTTGTTTGTGAATGTTTTCCTCAAATTTTTAATAATGATAATGGTCGACTAGCACCCAACACAGAGCAAACTTCTATATTCAAACCAAAAAAAATAATGTCCTGGATGGGAATCAAACCCACGATCTATCTATGAGTATATAAATAAACTTGCAGTTAGTATTACCTGAGCCACAGATAAAGCTCGAGCACATCAAACACTGACTCGAGATGGACGAGATCAATGATTGTCTTCGGCATCGGCAGCGGCCACTCCACCGCGTTGCAGAGCCACTGCCTCGTCAGCGGCTCGTTGCGGCTGTACTGTCTCACCATCTACGGATATTTTAATGCAAATGAGTAACATAACGAGCAAGATGGCCCACCCGATGTTAAGCGGTAACCTCTGCCCATAAGAATACAAAACAGTTTAGGTCTTCCCCTACTTAGATATGGGATTAGATAGTCACATTGTATTGCACCCGTAATTTAAAAAATCCCGTAATTTCACCGTTCTAAATGAGACTAAAATTTTAAGGGTCACTTTAATGCACAGTTCGTTACATGAGAGAGAGAAAAGATACAACGAAGTAGAACGTATAGAAGCAATATTTTCCGACTCCAAGGAAATGGAGCAAAAGAGCGCTACAGCTTTTACTGGATTGGATTGTGTTTTAGGCTGTAGCCTACACAATCCAACACGTAGGTTGTCGTACCTTGAGGAAGGTGGCGCACACAAAGGGCAGCTTGTTGTTGATGGGCGCGCAACAGAAGAGGTAGCGCGCGCGCAGCGGCAACGGTACGTGCTGTATCATCTCCGCTATGAACTTGAACCCCTCCGTGTTGCACATGAAGTAAAGCGAGTCGTCCACTGTGCACAGGTGCACGAAGATATCCTGCAACACGACACGACACGACACGACACGACTCACTCACTGTACACGCTGACACACCCTGTTACTGGTTCGCGAACACGTGTGTCTTGTCTCAGAGACAGAAGCACTTGGTCATTTTATTTATTTTATTTTATTTAGTACACAAAATCCACAGCCCTTAATTTACAAACAAAATCTTAATTAGTTTACAGCCAGTATAGGATTTTGGGTAATTAATAAAAATATAATAATGGTAGAAATTTCAGAGAATTTAGCCCCAAAGCAAGCATAACTTGTAAAATGGTAACCTCCGTCCATAACAAGCAATACGACTTGGATTCTCCCCTTCTTAGGTACGACACGATCGAAACAGCATCGTATGCGCCCGTAACTGTGAGACGTGAAGGTGGAATGTCTCATGTGGCTGTAATTTCACACAACACCTTTCAAACCAGAACACAGTAACGCGGATGCATCATTGCTTGGCGGCAGAAATGGGCCGCGAACAGTCTAGGTATACCTGAGGTAAATATGCCTTACCATAAGACTACTAAGGGTCGCGTGAGGCAAATGGTACGCGTAAAGCTCCATCTGCTCAGCGGTGGGATGGAGCCCCGCCTGGGTGACGGGTTCGGGCGGCATGGACAGCAAGTTCTTCAGTGTTGCCAGGTCTTCCGATTTAAATGTCGTCACGTATCCCGTCTCCCACGCGCTGCCGTACCGTCCCGCACGTCCTACAAACATGAACTGATAGATAATACTTAATTGATCACTACGCAATCGCTTGGATAACTATTAGTTAGATAAATAGCAATTGAAAAAAGGTATCCAATTATGATATAATAGCCGGATAACTTTATTCGTTAGGTAGCTATGAAACATTGTATTTGAAGATTGAAAAATCGGCCCATAATTTAATTAGATTTTTATATCTTTTGTGAAAACTGAGAAACAGCCTTCATCAATAATTCGACAAGTAACCGAAGACATACCGGCAATTTGTAAAGCTTGTGATATACTGATGACATCCATTTCTTTGTCCCCGTCTTCGTTTATGACTGGCTTGATCAGGGAATAGAATATAATCCTTCGTATGCTCCTAAAATTACAAAATATAATTCAATAAATAAATATTGGTGTACATTTCACAGAGCGCATCTAGCACCAAAAAACTAAGTATATCTTGTATATTTGGAACCAAACAACTGATATAATACTACTTTTTATAAATACATACATATTAACACACAGACAGAACAAACATTTATGTTCGTCACACAAATGTGTAGGAATCGAACCCACGACCTACAGCGCAGAAGGCGGGGTCTACTATCAAGAGAGTTGTAGGGCCATAATTAAAATATATTATAAAACGGCTCAGTTTAAAATCGGTTTTAATATCAAATTCTGTACCAGAAGTGTAATAAAGATAACTTAATTGACAAAAGCCCAAGAAAAATCATTTATTTTATTTGACAGAAGAGCTTCTGCCAATTACACTAATTAATTAAAATCCAGAATTATAAAAGTGGGCTATTCCTATACTACTGAAAATAATTGATTATATCACTAGCGAAATTTTGAGAAGATTGCTTACAAATTAATTCCCAATCCTATAGCATCTGTCGCAACCATCACTTTACAGGGACTCTCGGGGTCATTGAACTTATTCGCTTGCGCCAATTTGGTGCCAGGGGGTAAGCTCCCATATATTACAGCCACTTCGTGACCCCTGAAATAAATAAAAAACCGTTTACAATACAGATTATACAAATATGTCCCATGTGGTAATCAAACCCATGACGTAGGTTGCTTACCGCTAAGCCATCGAGGACTTCTATATCTATACAAATAAATAAAATTGGAGTGTCTGTTTGTAATATTAAAATAACCGCTTTTTACTGAGTGCATATGGATGTATACATGGTACATAGACCAAACCAACATTTAAAAAAGAAATTGTGTCTGTCTGTTTGTTCTGGCTAATCTCTGAAATGGCTGGACTGATTTTCACGGGATTTTCACTGGCAGATAGCTGATGTATATCTTATAAAAAGCTAATGTATATATATGAAATAAATATGTGAAACATAAATTAGGAATCGTTATGTCTAAGTATCCTCAGCTCTTCGAGCAAGTTTATGTAAATAGATCCTTATCGTAGCTATATTTATGTAGATATGGTTTATAATTGGATACCTGCCTCATGGGACTGACCTCTGTTCGATCGCTCGACTTACACTGTAAATGTCGTTCTTATTGAAACAAACTATACAGTCTCCCTTCCCGACGTTATCTAACGACACTACTGCCGAGTCTTCCACTTTCAGTTCAGTTAGTCTTTTGTATGAGCGGACCTAAAACAATATACATTTGTAAGTTTCAGTTTTACAATAATCGTTTTCATTTGGTTGGTCTCTATCTAAATAGAGACTTTTTAAAAGTGATGCAGTTACGGAAGGAGCCGATGACCCACATGGTGTTAAGCGGTAACCTCTGCCCATAACAAGCAATACGACTTGGGTCCTCCCCCTACTTAGGTAGAAGACCACCCAAGTCGCATCGAATGCGCGCGTATGTTTGAGACGTGAAGGTGGAATGTCTCATGTACCTGTTATTTACCCGGCAACCACATCTTCCAAACCGGAACACAGTAATGCGAACGAATTACTGCTTGGCGGGAGAAATGGGTATAGTGGCAGTACTTCCTCGGACGAAATTAGCATAAGTTCTAACGCTACTAAAACGTTAATTATTGTGTTTTTGATAATTTGTATGCAGTCTTTTCAACAGAATACAAATTACTCATCTCAGAGAATTGCAATGTCCGATTAGCTAATCAATCTCTAAATCTAAATAATAATAAAAAAAAATGGCATAAAACCGCGTAGCGTGCGACGAGCTACCAAAGTCAAAGTCAAAATTCATTCAAGTCAATTAAATACTACAAACAAAAGGAAATTAAAAAGTTTCTAATAGCATTTTTGTCAACAAAGACTCTACTTCTATTTCTTCTCCAGTAGTGTTGCATATTTCCTCAATCAAACTGATTGCGCCTGCTTCTCCACAGAGATGTATTTCATCTGCCTGAAGACCTAGGATGGCTCTGGTCCAAGCCCAGCCTCTGCCTCTGTCGGCGATCATTTGTATCTCGTCTATAATCGCCACTTCATCTGAAAATGAAAACAACGTGATTAAACTCTTAAAAAAAATCAAGGTCAAGGTCAAATCTTCTCAATCTCAAAGTTATTTTAAATGATAAAAAACTTACAAGCATTATTCAAGGATGTCATTTCTACAGTACAAGCAACATGACAAGATGGCGTCAACTCTGCTTCTTCTAACTGTATACTTTCAGATTCCACCTCAGTTTCTTTAGAACTTGTTAAAGTGTTGTATAAAGATGCATGCCTCCGTTCTTCACCAGTGATCAGATCACATGGAGTACCCTGGAAAAAATATCAATGATTTAGGTTGTGTATAGTGACCGAATATTATTAAATGTTACGATAGTCATTTCTTTTTCATGTTAATAATGAGGCACTCAAGCTGATTGCCCACCTGATGTTAAGTGGCTACCATCGCCTATAGACACCTGCAACATTAAATTCTAAGCTGGGAGCAGCAAATTAGGGCTGAGATTATATATTTTTCAAAGTTTGCTAAAGTGTTATGCACGCACATCACAACTAAACCTCATTATGTTTTATTATAATTTATTCTGTTAGTTGAAGAGCAGGCCCAGTGAAATTCCTGAGTGAGATCTATGTTTAGTTTAGACCAATGTGTTATAAAGATGGTTTTATTTTAAAGTGTATATCTGTACTTTTAAATTAGACACAATAAATAAGCTGATACTGGTGGTCTTTGTGATTCTTTGATTCTCTAAGCATCAAACTGAATTAATTTTACATTCACACTCTTTGCATTGTAATGTATGTAAATTATTTTGAGTATAGAGATTTGGCAGAACAGATGCATTAAATTACATATACATCAAAAAGTGATGACATTAAACTTCAAGGACCCATACCATTTTATTTGATTTGTGATAAATTTCAGTGGCCAATAACTTCAGTGGCCCACAGTACACTCCCGATTTAGCTTTAAGAAACCTTTCCATTGCATGGTAGGTTTTCCCTGAATTTGTGGGCCCTGCATGGAATACAATTTTCCTATTTTTACTCCGTGCTTCTGGGTACCTGTAGAAAAAAATCACTGATATTAAATATCAATGGAAATGATAATATGATTTAGCAAAGAAAATGGAATACAGAAAAAGTAAAGGAATTCAGTCATGACTCTGACAGCAAGGCGAGGATCTAGTATAAAAGTTTATATACACTTATTTTAACCAATATTTAGACTTTTATACTATACTATTTTTCTTTTCATTTATTATATTTGTTGGAATAATATTCTTTTAACCAACTCATAAAGTTGACCACATTTACACATTCAAGTATTTATAATCATTATTTATTATTGATTTTTGTATTTGTAATTACTGGCTTCCACACTTTAAGATCTCTCATAATGGGAAATTAATACAGATACTAACCAATTAGCCGGTGTCCTCAAGTCTGATATCTTTTTCAAATCATCCAGGCAATCTAAATGGGGGAATGCCAGTCTCGCATGTCTCAGGAAATATGGAAACAAATCATCTACATGACCAGCACCTGAAAATGAGATATAATTATAATGAATTTCCTTTCCAGCTTAGCACCTTATTAACAAAGTAAACCAAATGAAATGGACTCCGCAGCAACTGGACAGGTACTAGGATGTTTCGTCCAAATCAAATTTTAGTTCAATTCATTGCTCAGTTGATAGCATCCCTATCTGCAAAGCAAAGGATTTGATCCCACAGTTTGTTCTCAGTTGTAATGTTGCATCATGTATGTGAAAGTCTATGCCAACTGAGGACACAGGGAATCAAGGGGGGATTTCAGTGTACGGAATTGAGTAAGTTTGGGCAGTTTCATTGTTTTGTTTAGTAATTGATAATTCATCTAGTTGTAAATCTGCCTACATACTCTGTCACAGAGCCAAATAATTATCACAAGCACTATAATAACAATATATTTCTAGTTTGAGGTCAGCATCTACGTATGTGTTAATGAATAATATAGAGACTGTACTGCAGTGTGTGAATGATGTTGATATGAAATGTACTTGTTTCATAACATGAAATTGACATACCTTGTAATATATCACTTATGGTAATGTGTAAATCCGGTGGAAGATCATGTTCTAAACAATGTCTCCGGAATGACAAGAAAGCCTGATGCAAGAGTTGGTCATCCAGTCCATTTTCCGACGCAAGCTCTCTCACCTCTGGTTTTTGATAAAATCTGTTGAGAATCTTGAGTAAATCTTGCTTCTTGAGCCTCCCAGTGAACTCTTCTCCAACATTTATGTCATCGGGATTCGGTTTCACCGGCACAGGAACGAACAGGGCTGAAGAACTACGATCGTGTTTTTTGGTTCTTAGCAAAATATAACCTATATTTTCCGGTCTGGTTTTGCGACTGCATATAACACCACTTCGCAGAAATGGATGAACTGATGATTGGAGTTTGTCAGAACTATACAGGGCTAATATTCTTGTGAATCCTTTGTACATTTTTACAAATTATTTACTAAAAATTTCCATAAAACTTATTGTATTGCCCCTTAACCTTTTCAATGAAACAAATGTCATCATTCATTTCTTCAGTCATTATAATATAAACTAAGGCTGTCGTTGACGTTGAGAAATTGACCGCAGTCAACGTCAAAATTCATTCTTTTTTCGCTAGCATTACAATAGTATCTTTGGTAACCACAATCTGCGTAACTTAAGCCTTCAATATAACATTGGCCCAAAATCTCATTTCAGTTTTTTATTTATTTTTTGCCTTCGCTTTAGTTTGTTTAAATCTAACTTTGGAAACAGCGTGTAGAAAGTATCTTCGTAAATGATCCTAGCCCGCTAAAATATTGACATCTGTGAATTTTACAGCGTCACAGTGTCTTTTAAACTGAGAGTATTTTGCGACAAGTTACGAGTGCACCAAAAAGTGACCTGCTGTTCTGTTTCTTGATTACATAGAGAGGGTAAGGTTATTTAGAATCAACTGCTTTACATCTATCTATGATCACAATCAAAAATGTACACAATTGGTTCGTTTATTGAAGTGATATGGCCCTAAATTTCGAGTAAATAAATAATCATTATTCGGTTAGGGTAACTTTAGCCCGGGCCAATCTTAGCATGATTGTCATTCTTTTAAAAAGGGTTGCTGTGAAAATTTATTTTCTGCTCATATTTCGATAAAAATACATCCAAATTAAGTTATATTGAATAAATATATTGTTTTTTGTCATAGGTCATAGGCTATATATGTATAAAAATATAATATATATATTGGCTGTGGATCGCTTTTGTATAATTAATTACGAACGAACATTGTTCCCAGGACGAATAGTACTAGCAAACCAAAGGCCGAAATGGGCTGGATTTGGCCTAGGAGTGTCCAAATTGCTTCAGTGAATGATACAAATATTATAAGAGAGCTGAATGACTCGAATATACAAAGAAAGAAAGGCTATATTACTATAGAAGACGACTTCCTAGCTATGGACTGGGGTGACTAAGTTTTCAAACTTTGATATCATGATGTGTAGTATTAAGCAAATGTTTTACTATATCGATGTTTTTTTATTAATATTTTAGCTATATGTTGTTATTATTATATGTAAAAAACGTAAGTTCCTGATTGATGACCAAAATATTTGATTTCATAAATTGCAGTGCCGACTTTATTACGGTAACATTTTATTTACCCAAAAATACCGAAAAACAAAACAAGGACATACGAACTTATTGTCTATGGGTCTCAGCTGTATTTTTCTAAGTAAATAGAGAGGCTAATGTTAGCACTACTCCTTTATTTCCATAAAATAAGCAAAAAAAGCCTACAATCGGGACCCGGGCCAATCTAAGCCCAACTCACAATGTAACCTTGGCCCGGAGGTTAAATGGATTTTTCAGAACTATTTTCCTAGAAACGATCAGTAAATAATTATATTTTCTAAAAGAAGGTCACTCAAAGCCATGAAAATAAGTATTTTTTTGTGTCTAACGTATTATTTTGAACATTAGTTTATCTGATTTCTCCGAAATGTGGGCCAAAGTTAGCCTAAGTGACTGTACTTTGAAACATGTCTCAGATTCACATACAACAATTACAACACCACAACACTATTAGAATTGTCCAACTGTTTGTCAGTTCGAAAGGAAAATAGGCATATAGGTGCTCAGTATTTTATGGTTTACTCATTTTTTCAATTTCTATTAATACAGAAATAACATAACATAATAAAATTACGGGTAATCAAATTCCTGTTCGTCCAGGTCCTCCAGGGGCTAAGTATGATACACTTGTAAACAGCTTCAGCTATTTAAAAAAAATGTTTTTTTCGAAAACTAAATAGATTCTGAAATGTAAGATATGATGACTATGATGTCGTGCTTTTTGTTACTGCCATGGAGGTAGAATGTACTTTCGTACAACGTTAGATTTTATTTCTATGGTTATTGTACAAAAACATGGACAAATCGGAGAAAGGTACTATGTATGTTTTTTTTTTTTTTTTTTTTTTTTTTTTTATGTAATACATTTACGGAACGAGCCGACGGCCCACCTGGTGTTAAGTGGTAACCTCGGCCCATAACAACCGATGCGACTTGGGTCCTCCCAAAGTAGGTACGACAAGACCCAAGTCGCATCGTATGCGCCCGTAAATGTGAGACGTGAAGGTGGAATGTCTCATGTGCCTGTAATTTCACCGGCAACCACACCTTTCAAACCGGGACACAGTAACGCGAATGCGTCACTGCTTGGCGGCAGAAAAGGGCATGGTGGCAGTACTTCCCCGGACGAACTTGGCGAGAGTTCTACTGCTCTTAAACGTATGTACATAACTATTAAAAAGAGCCCTCAAGAAATATTGAATAAGTAAAAACGTCAATGTCATATCACTAAACATAATAAGTAAGTGTCAAAAGAGGAACGAAAGGCGAAGACACGGACGGACACGACGACGAGCCAGCTAGCAAAATCTGTAAAATTTTCGCTGCAATCTAATTTTGTGCGTCAATTCCGTTTCACATGATAGAAATCACTGAAAATACGAAAAGTGAAAATTGTGTTAGAAATACTGTGTCGTATTACAACTATATTACAAAATGGGGAAGGCTAAAAAAGGGAAGAAGAACGCGATTGCGGAAGACGGGTAAGTTTCACATATGTTTAGCCTTTTATTTGCCTATAATATAATTGTTTCTAATTAATAACACTGTGCTATTTTTGTAGCGACAGTGAAGTAGAAACAACTAACGTCGACAATGTGAAACCGGTACCAAAAGGAAAGAAGTAAGTCATGATTTTAGGTTATTCACTACTAGATTGATGAGAATTATCTGCAAGCTGCAGTGTCGATTACATTTTGAGAATCGATATTCTGTAAAATTGGTATCATTACTACAAATTGTTTCAATCATTTCATCTGAAGTTAGTTATATTTATTGTTACAATTAATTATCTTCTGTTATTTCAGAGTGGCTGAGTCTGAGGAAAGTGAAGATGAGAAGCCAAAAACAAAAACCAAACACAAAAAGTCTATTGATGATGATATCACAGAAGTCACTAAAAATATAAAAAATGTATCAGTCTCTAATAAGTCACAAAAGAAGAAGGTAGAATTGCTAAGTGATGGTAAATATATTTCTATAATTCGGATTGGACAATTATTATTTTATTCTATTGGATATACTTTCAGTTTAGTTTATAAAACAAAGTAATTATAAGTATATAATATATATTACAGGTGAATCAGATGAGGAACCTGAACAAAAGCCCAAGAAAAAGAATAAGAAGAAAGAAGAAAAGAAGATTGACATTTCTCTTCTAGAAATAGAAGATGGTGATGATTCTCCTATTGAAGTACTACCTTCATCTGAAGATGAGAAACCGGCCCCTAAACCACAGAAAAAGTCACAAGAAAAAAAGGAGCCTGGAGGTAAAAAGAAGAAGAAGAAGAAGAATGACAGTGATGATGACCTAGAGAAAGTACTAGCAGAGCTTGAAATGGAGTATGCTGGCATAAAACCAGCAGAACCTGCTCCAGCTCCGGAAGCAGATATCACACAGGAAGAAAAGAAACCCAAACCTAAAAAGAAGTCTAATATAGAAGAATCCACACAAGATACTATAAAAGATGAAGAAAAAGAAGGCAGTGATAATGAAAATGACATAACTATAAAAACTGCAGCTCAAAAGAAAAAGGAAAAGAAGGAGAGAGAAAAATTAAAAAAGCTAGAGGCTAAAAAGAAAGAAAAGGTAGTAGAATCCAAAAAAGAAACAGCTCCTGAAGAAGCTGCTGAAAGCAAACCTGAAGTAAAAGAAAATAAGGTCCCTAAAGCGCCTTCTGTAGAAAAGGATGGTCAAGCTCCATCTGAAGATAAAGAGGCTGAGGAAGAAGCCCCAGAAAAAGAAGGAAAGAAAAAGAAAAAAGGTGACAAGGGTGATAAGGGTGATAAAGATGATAAAGGAAAAAAGGGACCTGCAAAGAAAACCATTGCAGCCATGCAAGATGCACTGAAAAAGCTCAAGGAGGAAGAAGAAAGAATGCAGAAAGAAGAAGAAGACAGAATTAAGCAAGAAGAAGAACGTGAAGAACAGAGATTAGAAGCCATCAGGCTGGAGAAAGAGAGAAAGGATAGGAAGAAGCAAAAGGAAAAGGAGAGAAAAGAAAGACTTAAGGCGGAGGGTAAACTGCTTACTCCAAAACAGAAAGCTGAGAAAGCTAGGGCTCAAGCTCTTCTGGATTCACTTAAAGCACAAGGCATTGAAATCGGTGCTGCTGAAAAGAAGCCACCGAGGTCTGGCACCAGGGTCAAGCCGGGCAGGCTAAAGAGTCAAGTATCACAAGATGCCCCCGCCACTCCCACTGAAGAAAAGAAGGCTGATCTAGATATTGCAGATAAGAAAGTAAGTCCCCTGATTATAGCAGTATCAGTATGTTAGCTGCGTAGGCTATACGATTTTTATTGTAAATTATACACCAATATTTGTTTATCTATTTAATTTTATTTCATTCTTATGTTTGGTAACTTTAATCAGAACAACTCTTCAGGATCAGCAGAAAAAAGTCATTTAAAACTACATGTATGGCATAGTCCTAATAGAATCCTAAATAAAAAGATAACATCACATGTAACTATGTTTATTATTAATAGTATATATATATTTACATTATATTATTCATTTTCAGGAAGAGTCACCTAAACAGGATGACACTAAAGAGTCAACTAATGAATCTGTTAAAGATTCGTGGGATGCAGAATCCTCTGAAGAGGAACCAGAACCCGAACCTAAGCCAGAAGTGCTGGCCAATCCCATCAAAGCAGGGAAAAAGGATAATGCAAAAGCTGAAGAGGTAATAGTTTTATGTTGAAAATATATTATAAAAAAAAAAACAAGGTTTTTAGTAAGTATTAGTTGCATTGTCATCAACACAAAGCATGTGTACAAATCAGCTAAATCAGTTCAGGAAAACTGGTTTTGAAATTCATTTGTCAAAATGTATTCCCATAAAATTAATTTAAAAAGAGCTTATCATCAATCAGTAATATGCAATCAAATCAGTAATTTTAATCAGTCAAGTATGAGAGCACTCTGTGTGATTGTTTTCAGTGAGATACCAGCATTCTTCCCCATGGGTTTGAACAGGCGCCAGACATTATGTAATTTTTATATTGAGTAATTGATCTTTCCGAGCTATTTTATTAAGAATTCAATAGAAATATAGTTTGGTCTATTACATCGACATGCTTCGCTATAGTTTTTCCGTGTACTATATAATGAATCCTTGTATGATATGACATGAACTGATTTTAAATCACAACTAATTTTATCCAGAAATTTTGGAAATAGCAGAATTATCCTTGTTTTACTGTTGGTTGGGCCCAGTACCCCGAGACGGGCATGTTACGTCTAATCCGCCTGCAATTAAACGGGCACCCACTCCTTTCCACATCACCAAAATATAACTAGCTTTGTGAGCCTTTGCTTTGAGCTAAGGATGCTAGTCTTACTGCAAACTGTGTGGTTGGCT
The DNA here is from genome assembly GCA_947359385.1 of Chesias legatella. NCBI lineage: Eukaryota > Metazoa > Arthropoda > Insecta > Lepidoptera > Geometridae > Chesias > Chesias legatella. The sequence continues at coordinate 7,285,449 of OX375768.1, forward strand.
CTTTTTATTTATGGTCATAAAAGAAACTGTACTCTCTATTACAGAAGGATGATGAAGAAAGTTCAGATGAAGAAGATGAAACTTCTGATGATGATTCCAGCTCCGAGGATGATTCTGAGGATGACCAGATGACCGACGCACAGAAGAAAAGGGAAGCTGTGCTGAAGAGGTTGGAGGTAGGAGAATAAGATATATTTCTTTGTTAAAATCTACTTGTTTTATAAGAGAGAGATGACCAATGACAAAACAAATAAACGTCTTATCTATCTAATATAAATATTTGTGCAGAAACGTCGTATCGACAACGAAGCTAACAAAGGCAAGAACCCGCTTCGCGCTGCCGTCGTGTGCGTGCTCGGCCACGTGGACACCGGCAAGACCAAGATACTGGACAAGCTGAGGCGCACCAACGTACAGGACGGCGAGGCGGGCGGCATCACGCAGCAGATCGGAGCCACCAACGTGCCCATTCACAACATCAAGGAGCAGACTAAACATGTCAAAGGGGTCAGTCAGTCAGTCAGTCAGTCACTACCGCCACTCCCACACCTCACTTGCTACCGTCCTTCTGCAGTGATTCCCACCCGGAACAAACATCTGTGGGGCGAATATAGATGTTTGTTCTGTGTCTGGGTACAAAAAATATATAAGTATTATTCATCTGTCTGGTTCCCATGGTGCATGCTATTTATTTATTAATTGATCGTTAGATCGTGTGTTAACTTATATGTACAAAATACAAATGCATGAATTAGTTAAATGTGCTCTCAAAAAACTTAGGTTTAGATATATGGTCATTGGTGATATACTCGTATATATTTATATAAAATACATTATATTTGATTTGCCAGAGGCACTGTGTACTGTGTTCCGGTTTGAAAGTTGTGGTTGCCGGTGATATTACAGGCACATGAGACATTCCACCTACACGTCTCAGAGTTACGGGCGCATACGATGCGACTTGGGTCTTGTCGTATCTACTAGGGGAGGACCCATGTCGACGTTACCACTTTACACCAGGTGGACCGTTGGCTCGTTCCGTAATTGTATCAATTAAAAAAAAAAAGGTACCAAGAAATGGTCAAAACACTATAGCCTGGACTGATATTTTAACGTGCACTCTATGTTCTATCAAAAGTGCAAGAAAAACTTCTTTAGACCAAACTAGCTGGGCCCGAGGCTTCGCTCACATTACATTTACTTTTGTGAATTAACCCTAATAAAAGTAGTCTTAGTTACTCCTTATAACATCAGCTATCTACCAGTGAAAGTCCCGTCAAAATCGGTCCAGCCGTTTCGGAGATTAGCCGGAATAAACAGATAGAATTATTAGATTTTAGATCATAGATTATAGATACAAATAAAAAAGTAGTAAATAAAAAAAGATTATATTCTATTCTATTCTATAGACAGCGTGCATTTAGTAAAAAGCTGTTATTTCGACATTACAAGCACAAGACACTTCAATTTTATTTATTTGTATACATTATAAGCTGCTGTTCTTTCTTCATTATCAATCACTTTACAAGGTCATGTTGAAAATGCGCCAATTTATTTCATTTTTTTTACATAATTTTTTAGGTAAATGAAATCGCGTTTAAACTGCCCGGCCTCCTGATCATCGACACACCCGGGCACGAGTCATTCAGCAACTTGAGGAACAGGGGATCTTCTCTTTGCGACATTGCCATTCTCGTAAGTATTCTATTCAAACATAACAATTATATAGACTGTTATAGATGATTTCATAATACATATGTTACTCTTCTACTCTCTACTTACTCTTTTGCACTAAATAACGTTTCATTCATTTTAAGCAATTTTTTTAACTACTTTGTTTAATAATATTTTCAATGTTTACAAAGTTCATGAGCTGAAAAATATGTTACGCGATTTGTGTTTTTAATTATTATGCACATTACATTTTTACATCAAGGACCTACCTGATGTTAAACTGTCCTCTGTCCACATACAATACTGGATATATAACCAATTTTTGAGTTTTGAAGTACCTATATATACTACACGTAATTGTCAAAATTCTTTGTTCAAGATATTATTGTACAAGATGATTGTTCGAGACGCAATATATAACGTATCTTAATTTACGTATCTCTTGTATTTGTTTAAAAAACCCGATTGGGTACACGAGGTTCAGATCCATTACATCCTTGAAGTCAAGGATTATGATTATATTATTGTGATTTTTTCTTACCATTTAGGTGCAATAATCACTTTTCCAAATAAAGAAATCGTTATCCATTGACTAAAATATATATATACTTCTACAGGTGGTAGATATAATGCATGGTCTCGAGCCTCAGACCATCGAGTCCATTGGGTTGTTGAAGCAGAAGAAAACCCCGTTCATAGTGGCGCTGAACAAGATCGACCGTCTGTACGACTGGCAGAGCGCGCAGCGGAAGGACGTGCGCGACATACTCAAGCTGCAGCACCACAACACGCAGATGGAGTTCGAGAAGAGAACTAAGGATGTCATCATACAGTTCTCTGAACAGGTAACGTGTACACGAAAAGCGGAGAAGGTAAACATCATGAAGCGACTGGCATGCCCTAAAACTAGAAATCTGCCAGTGAAAGTCCCGTCAAATCGGTCCAGCCATTTCAGAGATTAGCCGCAACAAACAGACAGTCAAAAATTGTAAAAAAAATTGTTTTGGTATATGTACCGTGTATACATCCATATGCACTTAGTAAAAAGCGGTTATTTTAATATTACAAACAGACACTCCCAATTTTATTTATTTGTATGATTAATTGACTTGATTGCAGGGTCTGAACGCGGCGCTGTTCCACGAGAACCCGGACCCGCGCACGTACGTGTCGCTGGTGCCGACGAGCGCCGTCACCGGCGAGGGGATGGGCAACCTGCTCGCCATGATAGTGCAGGCGTGCGAGGGGCCGCTGCACAAGCGGCTCGTCTTCTCGCACCAGCTGCTCGCCACCGTGCTAGAGGTCACTCAACATGGTTTTTTTTATGTGATATAGTGACGGAACGAGCTGACGGCCCACCTGATGTTAAGTGGTAACCGCTACCCATAGACAACAACAATACGACTCAAGCCCTCTCCACCAGAGTATGAGATGACCTAAGTCGCATTGTGTTGTGTTGCGTCCATCACCCCGAGACGGTGATGTTGCGTCTCATGCGCCTGCAATTTCGGGGCGGGAATCGAACCCACGCGTAGTAGGCAGAGTTACTACCAACAGAGCTGTGAGGCCTGTCGAGAATACAAACGTACAGAGATTCCCGCTTTTATTTTGTTTTTACTTATTTTAATCTGGCAACACATGACATAAGTTGTGGTACTTAGACCACAAGTCTTAATATTTTAAGACCTTGGGCTAGTTTGGTTAGAACGTTAACTGGCATCTCAATGTGCCATCATGAGTGCAGGTGCTTTGTCAACCTCCGTTTTTTTACAACTTATTGTAATTGTTTATTTTGTAAAAAAAAATGACGTTAAAACAAGCTTCTACAAACACTTATAATTCTTCATCTGTTTCATTATTAAGTCTTCATTGTTCACTTCATTGTTTAGTCTAAAAATATCAGACTAAAACATGACCAGTGTGCAAATAAATTGGCATTGACATTGTTATGAGGTGTTTTAACCTATGACTATAGGTATATATAGTTAATTATTATTTATTATTATTTAGTTAGTTGTTTTGTGCCTATGACTTTCCTCAAAAACATTTCCTAAATTAAAACATTCAACTTTCAGTTTGAAGTGATTCTGATGGGAGTTTCGATATTCGTAACAGTATATATCGTGTCGTACAGGTTAAAGCCATCCCCGGCCTGGGAACAACAATCGACACGATCCTGATAAACGGGATCCTTCACGAAGGCGACACGATGATCCTGGCGGGCACCGACGGGCCCATCGTCACGCAGATCCGATCGCTTCTCATGCCGCAGCCAATGAAAGAACTCCGAGTTAAGGTAACTGGTTCACATCCTGGGGACGAATCTGGTACCCTGAAGTTACCTGTAAAGTTTCAATATTATGCATTTTATTTATTTGGTGTACCAACGATTATTACATTATTACGTGTACAGTGTAGTGTACAATAAATTGTATGATTAAGATTAATTGCACAACCAATTATAGGTAAACACTGGATACACTTTAGATTAAACTTAAAATCACAGACAGAGTTAACAACATAAAACCGAATAAAACAAATAGAATCAAAAACATACAATTCTATAAATATTTTAACAATAAAACAGTTTATATAGTGTGTGTATTGTTGTCTCTTTAAATTTTTATAATCATTTAATTACCTCTTTATCATTTATTTTTCCTAGAATGCCTATCTCGAGCACAAGGAAGTGGTCGGCGCTCAGGGTGTCAAGATCGCTGCTAAAGAGCTGGAGAAAGCAATCGCCGGCCTTAACTTGTACGTTGCAGAGAAACCGGATGAAGTTGATATACTCAAGTGAGTGGAATTACACAATCACATTTTATATGTTATGAACACGTTCGTGAGACGTAATGGATGGGCGGCCAATCTTTCAGTAACAATGTATTTTAGTCATTTATAACATTGAGCAGCTAAGGAACGAATTGTTTTATTCATTTTGCTAATTACGTCACTGGTCAGTGGTCCAAAACTTTGTTGCGTTATGTTTAAGATTATATCAGTAGGTTGTAGTTCAATATAAGTAAGAATAAATAAAATAAATTAATAAAAAAATTCTATTATCACATATGAAAATGTATTTGTTTATGTTAAAATATAAGCACATTACAAGAACCACACTCAACTTATAGGATATTTGCGGGTGCTGGGGAAATTACACGAGACATTTCACCTTCACATCTCAAAATTACGGGCACAATACAATACGACGCGGTCTTTCCTTACCTATGTAGGGGAGGATCCCGAGACGTGTTGTTGTTATTGTCATGGGCTTTACATCAGGTGGGTCCACCTACAAAACAAAATACCGTAAATTCTTCTTGCGTCAAGATGGCTATCGCAATGCATTGCGATTATGGTCTTCTCTTAGTAAAGACTTAAGTAGATTGTTTTCACTAAGAGGCAGAAGACCAATTCGTTGCCTTAAAAGCGATTAAATTACACCAACAAATATGATTTCAGGGAAGAGGTGGCACGGGAGTTGAAATCAGCGCTGTCGTCGATCAAACTGTCGGAGCGAGGCGTGTACGTGCAGGCCTCCACTCTCGGATCACTCGAGGCTTTGCTCGAGTTCCTTAGGACTAGCAAGATACCTGTAAGTACTACCAGATTCCTATCAGTAGAACCATTTGGGCACTTGGTAGAAATAATATATTCTTAGGAGATAAGAAATTTGCGCTTTCATCGATTTAAACTAAAATAACAATAAATAATAAAATTATGTATTATATATTAAAATTATGTCAGGATTGAAGCAAATAGAAAACCATGCTCTCTGCCTAACCCTTTGGGGAACAGGCAACATGGGGTGTAATTTTTATTAATGTTTATTGGTGCTATTTATTCCAGTACTCTGCCATCCGAATAGGGCCGGTGGTGAAGCGTGACGTCATGAAAGCATCCGCTATGTTGGAGCACGATTCACAGTGGGCCACCATTTTGGCGTTCGATGTGAAAGTAAGTCGTTTTTAATAGTTTTTTAACGTGGTAATGTTACGGAACCAGCGGATGGCCCACTTGATCTGGTAACCTCTGCCCATAACAAGCAACAAACTGTCGAGCATGCATGAAAAATATGATTCTATTTTATTTGAGTCACTGGTTCTCTCGAACCAGTGTGGTGAAAGGATTTTAAGTTCGCCTAAATGAGGCTCCTTATGTGCACTAAGAATGTGATGAGAGTGGATGAAGCAAAAGAGGTATGCCAGGATCGTAGCAGGTGTAAAACCGTGATCTATACCTACCCCTCTTGGAAGTAGGCGTGATTTTAGGTATGTATGTATGTTATTGTTGTATTGTTTTGGTTGTTTAGATCGAGCGCGACGCGCAGGAGTTGGCTGACCAGGTCGGCGTGAAGATATTCGCGGCGGACATCATCTACCATCTGTTCGACAAGTTCATCGCGTACCGGGAGGAGCTCAAACAAAGGAAACGGGACGAGTTCAAACATATCGCCGTGTTCCCCTGCAAGCTGAAGGTATTGTATCAACCCACGACTGAAACAGACGGGCTGCTTAAGTTTAACCGTGTGTCTCTCTGTGGCATCGGAACTTCCAAAATATTTTATTTATTTATTATTATTATTATTGGTGGACATTTCACACAGTGCCATCTAGCCCCAAAGTAAGCTGAGCATAGCTTGTATCATGAGAACCAGACTTACTATACTTGTTTGTAAATACATATAACACATATCAACACCCAGACGCAAAACAAACATCTATGTCCATCACACAAATGTTTGTCGTGGGTGGGAATCGAGCCCACGACCTACAGCGTAGAAGGCAGAGTTACTACCAAGTAAGCTGCTAGGCCAGTCACATTTATTTGCTTTAGGCAATTTGAAATTAAGGTTTCATATCAGCCCCCGACGCAAACAGAGGGGTGCGAAGCCGGGACGAGCCGATAGTACTTTATATAATTATAGTATATAACGTAAAATTAAAATAGTATTGGCATAGGTAACACGAGAACAAAGAAATTTGCATCCATGTCTATAGTATCGTCCGCTTGCTCGAAAAAATTAGTGCTCGTAACAAATACAATCTTTGCTCACTCATAGATCAAATAACTACAATTGCATTTAAATAAAATTGACTAACATAAACTAAATTGGAGTTTTCCCTTTGCTAAGAAACAATCTCCATGCCTAGATGACTTTTTTTGGTTGTTTATTTTCGGTATATAATATATTTATACTCAAAAATACAAGCCACTAACATGAGAGCAGAGATAACATTTGAAGGTGATCACATGAAAAACAGTCGTTCCAACGAGTAAACCTATTTAAAATTCCATAGTTGCCCATCCAGTGCACTTAAATTATTGACAGCTACATAAAAACTTCAGAATATTATAATTAAAGATTAAACGAATATTCAAATTTATTAAACGAGTTTACATTTTTATATGAGATTGTTATTAAATAGGCTTAGTATGTAAATATTATTTGATTAAATTTGTTCTCATTGTTTGTAGATTCTGCCGCAATTCGTGTTCAACTCTCGCGACCCGATAGTGGCCGGTGTTATGGTCGAGGCGGGCGTCGTTAAGGAGGGCACGCCTATCTGTGTGCCTAGTCAAGAAGTAACTTATTACGTTTATTATAGATATATATTACGCAATGCCACGTTCTTATAACGGTGAAGGGAAACATCGTGAGGAAACCGACATGTTCTAGAACTCAAAATTCGAAGATATGTGACAAATGCACGAAAGGAGCCTTTTTGAGGCGCACATAAAATCCTTTCACCACACTGGCTCGAGAGAACTAGTGACCCGAATAGATAGATAGATTATTATATATGTAGCGGTTTAATAAAGCTAGTTGAAAAGGGGAAAATATAATTGTTGTCTCTTACCACGTCTCCTGTCTGGAAACAAACAAAATCTTTTGCAGACAACTGAAGTGTTGCCAGCATCCATCGCCCGAAGGTAACCTGCGGCTTCGCTCCCGTGGTTCGCTCCAGACCTATCCATCGTTATATTGATCTGTTGCTGCGTGCAAGGAAAAACCAACAAACACATATTGCTTCTTTTATCCCAATCCCACACGGGCGAAGTCGCGGGAAAATTAAAAAAAAATGATGATAAACTGTCATTATGTTTAGGCATCTAGAAATAATTATAGTTTTTCTTGACATTGTATCTCATTAATACATATTATTTTATTTGTCTCTTTCACACCTGGTTAGGTAACGCTCAGTCCATTTCCTGTGTCTGCGGTCCCATCATAATGTTTTCAACCGAGTGGAGAATGTGTTGTTGTAATTGTCTTATTATTTATTCTGTGGTTTTTCACCCACCAAATGTAAATCTTAGGCTTAGGTTGTTTGATTAAAACCTACGGTTGTAAGTCGAGGTGCCTAGTACTTGACTGATACGCTGTTACCTTATGATTATGGAACTGATTATCCGGATACAAATCATTATTTACCGAAATTACATGACGATAATTTCTAAAATGTTTTATTTGGACAGTTTGTGGAGCTCGGCATTGTGACGTCAATAGAAGTGAACCACAAACAAGTGGAGACTGCCCGCAAAGGGCAAGAGGTGTGCATCAAGATCGAACCGATCCCCGGAGAGTCGCCCAAGATGTTCGGCCGACACTTCGACGAGAACGATTTCCTAGTCAGCAAGGTGAGTTCATGTGACGTCACGTCAGTGAAGGTGGATTGTTACGAGTTAGGAGTTGCAAAGTGTGATCATCAAGATCACTGCAATCCTCCGAGATCTAGAACGTTAGTTCCTCACCATGTCATCTAATATTTGGTTCTAGAACATTCTGGTTTCATCACTGTTTTCCGATATCCAACAGTTCCATGTTTTTTGAGAGATTTTTACGTACAATTTTCAAGTGATAATCTCTTAAAAGCATCACTGAAATGTGTATAAAAACCAAAATTGGTACTAACAGATCAAAGCAGCGATCGTTAAGAGCACCAGTCGCACCTCAGTCAGACGTACCTTCTTACACATTTTATATTTATTATTATCAATTTAGGCGAAAATATATCTTAATTGTGTTTCAAAACCTGTCGAGTATTGCTGTTTTATGTATCTCTCTATTATATATTTGAAATATGCATTATCAGGGTAATTAAGTTTAGTTTTTTTTTTTTTTTTTAGTTTTTTTAGTTGGGTCTTGTCGTACCTAGTAGGGGAGGACCGAAGTCGCATCAGTTGTTATGGGCCGAGGTTACCACTTAACACCAGGTGGGCCGTCGGCTCGTTCCGTAACTGTATTACATAAAAAAAAAAAAACCTAAAATGCTGGTTAGCCGTTATTTCGTAGTATGCTGTGCCGTCAATTAATTAATTAGTTGATATAATACATAGTTGATAAGCTGGTAAATAAATTAAAAAACCTACATGATTTAACTAAAAAATATTCTGAAAGCGTGATTAAATATATAAATATTTAATAAATATGTGGTTAAATATCAATAATTAAAATGTAAATATAACATACACTATTTATAAGTGAAAATTATATACTTAAGTGTATGTAACCATAATTCAGGTCGCCAGTCGACACAAGCTAACTCTATATTACCATCGTCCTTGGCCTTGATACGTAAAAAAATATTCTCAAATATAGGAATGAAAAGGAAGCTTTGAAGCCAGAAACTCGTTCATAATAAATCACACGATAACCTTCAGTAATAACATTGCGTACCTACTGTTAATATATTCCCGTATCTTATCTTTTATTTATTATTTACAAATAGTAACGAGCGGTGTCTGTACTTTTTATGTGATAAAGTTACGGTACGAGCAGATGGTCCACCTGGTGTTAAGTGGTAACCTCTGCTCATAACAACCAATAATACTCGGGTCCTCCCCTAATTAGGTACGACATGACCCAAGTCGCACTGTATGCGCCCTTTCACTGCCAACCACACCCTTCAAACCGCGACACGGCAGAAATGGGTATGGTGGCAGTACATCTTGGAACTAACTTGGCATAAGTTCTACTGCTACTGTTTTAAGTCTCGTACGTTGACGGGATTGCGCATTATCTAAATAAGAACTATAATTTGAGGAGACCTATGCAGACTACTGGCTGGATGAAACCGAGACCTATTAATACACTGATTGGCCTCACAGCTCAGTTGGTACTCTAACTCTACCTTCTACGTCGACGGTCGTGGGTTCGGTTACCACCCAGGACAAACATTAATGTGACGAACATCTATTTTTGTTGTCTGGGTGTTAATATGTATTATATGTATGTATTTACGAAAAAATATAATCACACAAATGTTTGTTCTGGGTGGGAATCCAACCCACGACCAACTACGCAGAAGGCAGGGTTACTACCAACTGAGCTGTGAGGCCAGCCAACAACAGATGATGAATCCATCTAAATGTATTGTCTCTGCCACCGGACCGTATCAATCAAGCTGATTACGCCTTTTCACGCGATATCTAATTGCATATCAATTTGAATGTGCTCATGTTTCCAGTAGGTTTTTATTCGGAACTACACATAACCGACCGCGTTGTGTGGATCCGTGAAGTGCAAATGTTTGCATTCCAAAATAGAACGGAAGCCGTGTGTCGTGGCGTGTTTGTTGCGTTTCAGTTTGCACGGGACGATTGATGTTTACACGTTGCGTCTGTGGACCGCTGAACTCGTTGCGAATGAGCGCTGCGGCTATCCGCTTGTAAACTAGCTGTTGCCCGCGACTACGTCGCCGTGGAATTAGGTTTTATCACGCACCCTTATTTTACCCCTCGGAAAAGTAGCTTAAGTTACTCCTTGTTACATCAGCTATCTGCCAGTGAAAGTCCCGTCAAAATTGGTCCAGCCATTTCAGAGAATAACAACCAGACAGACAGACAAACAAAAATTTTAAAAAATGAATTTTGTTATATGTACCGTGTATACATCCATATCTTGGAATGGATAGTCTTGAAAAAGAATATCATATTGTCCATTATCTAAAGTTTTAACCGCAAACAAGCTATGAATCTTTATTTCGTGACTTAAAAACTTTTTTACGGTATACAAGTTTCAAAAGTACGTTTCATTTTTAAAACGTGACAATGTGTTTTTGATTCAGTTTAACAGAGATTCATCTATTTTTAAACGGTTTTATTTAGCTCGACCCGTACGGAATTTATTTGGGTCAAAATTAGAAATTGAAATTTAAGCACCTTCCCGTTGTCAGATTGATCTGAAATTTGGTACACACATTTAATTTAGATGACAATACAATATAATAAAATCAATAACATTATAAATCTAAGATGGCCGCCGATACAAAATGGCGGATTACATATTTTTTCTTAACCCCCTCAATATGGGTATCAAATCAAAGGGCTACACTAGTAAAACACGATGATTATGTCAAAATTTAAAATTCAAGATGGACGCCGTTCCAATATGGCGGAGTAGGTACATATTTTTCCACAACCACCACAATATGGGTATCAAATCAAAGGGCTACACTAGTAAAACACGATGATTATGTCAAAATTTAAAATTCAAGATGGACGCCGTTCCAATATGGCGGACTAGGTACATATTTTTCCACAACCACCACAATATGGGTATCAAATCAAAGGGCTACACTAGTAAAACACGATGATTATGTCAAAATTTAAAATTCAAGATGGACGCCGTTCCAATATGGCGGACTAGGTACATATTTTTCCACAACCACCACAATATGGGTATCAAATAATAGGACTACACTGCAGAATACTGTCATTATGTCAAAATTTCAAACTCAAGATGGACGCTGTTACAAAGTGGCGTATTAGGTGGGGGCATGATTAGTCGTGTCGAGAACAGTTGCGTCCAAGATTGTGTGACGTTAGAGGGGCAGATAAAAAAAAATACGTAATTAGATACCTCGTTAGTAAGCGGTAGCTATACCACCCAAGTTAAGGTAATAGGTTAAAACGTGCCGAGGACTGTATGGCATTAGGGTGGATAAAAATGTAATGTCGTAAGCGCTTCCCCCTCAAGATTGGGCGCATCTTGTTGTATATTAAGCCTTGTCCCTTTACTGGACCTCTGGGGAGGGGGGGGGGGGGGTCGACCGTCAAAATGCCCCTTAATCGTGGGAACAACATGGAAACAATAAATAAAAAAGCAAACAAAAATAAAAACGAAACTGCTACACAACGAAAAAGAAAGCTCGAAAAGGCAAAAGAAAAGTATAAAACGAAACGTGCAAAGGAAAGTGAAAATGAAACCCATAGTCGACTACAGAAACGAAGAGAACGGAAAGAAGAAAAAAAAGAAACACCTGAGCAACATGATATCAGGTTAATAGCACAACGTGAGAGACAAATGCAGCTGGTAGAGTCAGAAACACCTGAGCGTCATGAGTGCAGGCTAAGATTACAACGTAATAGACAAAGAGAGCTATTAGCGTCAGAAACACCTGAGCAACATGAGGCCAGGTTAACAGGACGTGAATGAAAAAGTGAACGTAACCAACGTGAGCGTGCACAGCAACGCAGAGCTGAAAATCATGTACAAGCGTTTGAAAATGCTATTAACACATCGTGTATACACGTTTGTGACATTTGCACGAAGCATTGTTATCCTAACCAAATTCATACTGTACGTTACAACACAGCTGCATTAGGATATCTACCTGCAGAACTGTCTTCAAAAACAACATTACTTTTATGTTCGCGCTGCCAAACACATGTGACCAGTAATAAAACAATAGCACCATCAAAGGCGTACTGGAATAATCTGGATCCAGGTTCAATACCAGATGAGATTCAAGCGCTGACGCAAGCAGAGCAGCGATTGCTGTGTAGAATCATCCCGTTTGTTAAAATCGTAAAATTTACTGGGCTATACGGGCAGTACCTACGGTTTCCGCGGACAAGCAGTGTTGTTTGCCCAAGATATCTTTGAGGTCAGTGAAAGATTACCTAATATGCTTCCAAGATCTTCCAGCCATGTAATAATGATGCACTGAATGAATTAAATAGAATGAGGAATATTCGGTAGACAATTTCACTAAATACTAAAAACAAGAAAATAAAAATCGGTAAAAAAACTTTTAAGTTAAACAGTTTTATTTTATGTGCACTGAAAACTACAAAATAAATAAATAGTTACTTACCTATCAACCTACGTTGGTGATCTCGGTCATTAATATCTGATGGCAGTGGTTGTCATAACATGAACCATGTCAGCGGCCGAAAGGCAGTTCATGAAAGAACACTAACACCAGGGTTTGCTTGGTAGGTAAACTAAGCAGCCCACACTATAACAAGTAGGTATTTTGACCTTCTAGTTCAGAAATATTTTAGTACTAGGCAGAATAGCTTTTAGGCATATTAGACTAAAATAAAAACGTGGGGCCCCTCTGAAATCATACCTATGGCAGAGCATATCTTATACTTTGGTAGATCATGAGCTCGGCGCGGCGTTCGCTGGTGAAGCCGTAACGGCTGGTTATTGATGGTCAAAACCTCCAGTTACGATTATAGTAGTTTTTAGATTATAGTTAGTCGATTCAGCGGACCCTGGACTCCGGAGCTATGAGGTTTCGGATGCGACCGGGATAAACCGCTAGGATGATGATGATGACGATTATAATAAATCGATGCAATCCACATTTAGTATAGTAGAAAGTAATACAGAAATAGTTAATGGGCCCCACGTTTTTATTTTAGTCTAATATGCCTAAAAGCTATTCTGCCTAGTACTAAAATATTTCTGAACTAGAAGGTCAAAATACCTACTTGTTATAGTGTGGGCTGCTTAGTTTACCTACCAAGCAAACCCTGGTGTTAGTGTTCTTTCATGAACTGCCTTTCGGCCGCTGACATGGTTCATGTTATGACAACCACTGCCATCAGATATTAATGACCGAGATCACCAACGTAGGTTGATAGGTAAGTAACTATTTATTTATTTTGTAGTTTTCAGTGCACATAAAATAAAACTGTTTAACTTAAAAGTTTTTTTACCGATTTTTATGTATCATGTCAATGCCTCCGCCGCGTCTGCTCAAGCTAATCTCAGAAACTGATGTAGAGATTTTGATATGGCTTTCACAAGTAAAGTGATTCATATGGAAGTGCATGATGTATAATATTTCATACAAATTAGCTGAAAGTGAACAATGATGATGTTTTCGTCCAAGTCAGAACAAAATTAATTTAATTTCGCTCTCCACAGAGGTTTGCTGGAAGAGAATTCTTCTTAGGGTAAAGCTCGCTTTTGTACTTGTATTACTTTGTCACCTATCTGTATGTTGTTATCTCTGTAGAATAAATAATAATAAAGAATGTTTAGTGTGAGTTACTAGATAGCCTTCCGAGGCCGGGCAGACTTACATCCAAGCCACACTGGTTTAATAGATCGCTAAATGGGTATGATAAGTTCATAGAAGATCCAATTATTTAAGAGTTTTGTGCAATACGAAATTTCAAGTTATATATACTTCCAAAAACAGATTTATACAGATTTTTCAGCGTATTTTACATGTAATATTTTGCGTCCAGAAATAAATGCTTGAGCTGCCCAATCAATGTTTCACCAATGAACTATTGCGGAATATATCTTTCATCGTTCTTTGTAATCGTTGTTGTGCGCTGTGATATACATTTTGGCACTAGCCACCGTAATAAATATGAGATCTGATTATTGCTTGATAAACTATTCAATAAATCTCGTAAGTACGTTTTTTCAAAGAAGAAAGAAGAAACATTAAAGAAAAAATTCGAGGTAGGCTAGAACCAAAAGTAACGAACGTATTTTAAACTCTGAATACAGCAATATATTTATAATAAAATTTATTTGATTACCCGTTGGTAATTACATAAATGGATTTCCACTGCGCCGTTATCCAACTGAAAAATCTAAATGTTAAAATATCCGATGCTACGCTAGTGATCACTCTCAGATGGGGTAACATGAATTTGGAATCTCAAAAGGTAAAACTCTATTGTAATAACGAATTAAAATTTCTCATGTGACCACGGCATCGGTAATTCAGTCCATACAACACTTAGGTTAGCTGGAAGAAAATGCTAATTAGCATTAAGTTCGCCTATGTACTTGTTTTTACCTTGTGCAATAAAGAATTTTCTATCCATCTATCAAGACAAAATTCAATGTCGGTCCCCGTCAATAAGTATAAACAAAATATCTTCAGAATCCGAAAGGTACAACCCGTGCCGTTTTCGCAGTATATAATTGATACATGTACCTGTTTAATCATTCGTCCGATCAGTGTTCGTGAATGGGTTAATAATAACGATGGTTAGGTATTTTGTGTAGGTAGGTCTTACTAAGTCACTACACAACAATGGTGGAGATTCTGTTCGCAAAAATCTAACGAGCCACGACTGACTCTCTGAAAGAGATCGACACAGACCACAGACTAAAGTTTACAACTCCGAAACTAAATTTTGTGTTTTTTTTTAGCCTTACGTTCCGTTATTTTTTAATCGTGATAGTTTACTATCAATTTTAAAATTGTCTGTTGTGATGCCTCATAGACTCCAGTGTTTAACAGATTTTTAGTTTTTACTCTGTAATCCCTCTTTTTTCATTCTCTGTGGAAAGTAAAAAATAGTGAATCGAAAATTACTTTTAATTGGTTGGCAACAGAATGACGAACACAATATCACAATAATAGCTGCATCGACTTTTCCAAACTGGTCCGATATTATGTATTCTAGACTTGTCATCCGTTAAATGAAAATGCTATGGTATAAAGATGCAAACATTAAAATGCGACATTTTATCTTTGAACTAGTTACAATTTATTCTTCATTTCTATAGGGGTTCTATTAGTAAAGCATACGAACATTCGAGTATCATGTATACATAGATTAAGAATTTTCCCCAAAAGAGTCGTTGGTTTTCACTTTCACACTATCGTGGAAACATTTGACGTTGCAAGAGTGTGTCTCTTCACCATTGTTTTCCCACTATAACTCGGCTAAAAACTCTTCCAGTAAATATATTCTATAATAATCCGACACCCAGGAATAATTTTTATCGACGAAATCAACCAATAAGTCCGTGTATTCGAGTATCGTAATGATATTTTATGTTATTTTAATGTCGCCGTAAATATTTCACGATACTCCATTGCCTTTTTTAGTTGATATTTGAGGTCCCGAACCATCTAACTTAATTAACTAAGGTCTGAACAAAAAATATTTAGTCCTCAATACAAACATACTTTTTACCCTTTTTAACCATATCACACTCGATTTTAATTTTTTGTGTCAATATGTGACATTCAGATATTTAGCACCCCTGTACCTTTTATACAATACCTAAACTGAGTAGAACAGAGTCAAAATAAGCTATTAACGTCAATCTTAATTTTTTGGAGATCCGCCTCCAATATCCGCCCTCATATGATAATCCAGGTAAAATATTCCAAAATAAAAAACGTGACTTTTTTATTGAGGAATCCTGTAGTAAAAAATGATCTACCTTAACGGTTTCCGCATTGCAATGTTTTTCTATCCACACTAATACTATTTTGGAAGCCGAACGTTTGCACGTCGAATTTCCAAAATGTATGTCTCTGTTTGCGCCTACGTCATTAGCAGCTAGTAAATTATACATAATGTAAGTACATACAATAGATATAAAGGGATAGATAAATAATCTCATTGGAAACATTCTATCGTAGGAACAAAGACATGAGAAGTAATGAGCTACGTGAAATGCTTATGTTCTGATCCTGCCCATTCCGACAGCCAGGACGAATCTTATATGTACCGAAACTTATTTTCTGGCCCGTAGACGATCAGTTTAATATCAAAGTTCATACTCAGGTATATATACTCTTTCTTTGACAATAGTGGTATTATATATGCATATATTTCTCCATAGCGAATTTAAATTTTAATGATATTTTATTCATGTTTTCACTTTAAGAGATAAAATACCGATTGAATTACAATACGACTTATCTTGATTATTAACGCAAATTTTATACGTAAAAGCCATGTTATAGTGATAATAAGCTTATCTAAAGTACTAGTTATGATAACCCGTCCGTCCTGAGGTTAAAATGCGTGACGCCATGAATTGTATAAGTTTTTCATTCATTCTCGTCGGTAGAATGTGAATGCAGGTCGGCCGGCGGCACATCAATGGCGCCCCCTTCCGCAATTTCATTGATCGCATGCATGGGGGGGGGGGTTGCGGGGAGGGGCAGGTCACTAGGTCGAGGGGAGAGAAACCGGCAAGCGTATTTCCAGCTTTGGCATGACGTCAAACATCTTTATAATTTAACAAGCTAATCCTAGAACGCATAGAAAAAGGTTGTCTAGTGCGGATCGTGAAATGAAGACATTCCTAGCTAACTAATGTCAGTTATCACCTGATATCAATTTATCATTACTTTTTTTATTTTAATAGTATCCATTTTGCAGCCCTGTGTGGACCAGCCCTTTATAGGTAGGACAGATAATCACACGGTGTATGCTTAATAATTAGGGTCCCGTACCTCTAGTACAGATCTCTAAAAGTATCCTTTAACGAGTGAAAAGACCAAAAGAATATAGAGGGTATCAAATCATAAAAATGAGTACGGTACCTGAGTATCAATAAATGTTCAATGAATATTTTTAAGGTTGTTTTAATAATTGGTTCCGTGATATTTTCATAAATCGAAACCGTTTATACATAAGTCATGGATAAGTTCTGTGCAACTGTTCCATCGACATACTTACAGTAGTACATCATGCAACAGGATAAAGTGAATCACAGCTAGGCACACATAGTACATAGGTACCTAACCCACTGTAATATGCATTGTTCTCGGTGTCAATGGTTGATGTATCGCGCACAATGCATTGTATTCTTTGCAATCATAAAATACGTAAGTATCATTAAATTCACCGGACTGATAAAATCGTAACGACAGCCGGATACCGCTGTTGCATACAGATGATTCAAATACGTGACTTACATTATGATAACTAATCGCTTATTTTTTACGTTGGTATTTTTTTCTATGTGGTATTGGTACGGTACGGGCTGATGGCCCACCTGGTGTTATGTGGTAAGCTCTGCCCATACAAGCGATACGATTTGGCTCAACCCCTACTTAGGTACGACAAGACTTAAGTCGCATCGTATGAGCTCATGACTCTGAGACGTGAAGGTTGTCTAATGTGCCTGTAATTTAACCACATCCTTCAAACCGGATCACTAACGCTTACTGTAAGGCAGAACAAATGGCTATGGTGGCAGTAGTTCCACGGAAGAATTTGGCTTAAGTTGTACTGCCACTAAAGTATACTAAAGTAGTATACAAGAAACATAAAAGCTCGACATAAACCGATCTCCCGTCACCCGCGCGAAGGCCGATCTATTTCTGGTGTTGGTCACGTCACGGCTTTCCAACAGTTAGGCAAGCGTTCGTCTTCGATGAATAGAATTTTTGGCAAGCTCTTCGGTCTTTACACATAAAAAATATTTATTCATCAGCTTATACCGGAAATCCGAGTTTCGCTATAGCCCCGATCTTGTCGTTTTCGGGACTTCAGCCACGCCTTTATTAAGAAGACTTTCTTTTGGGTCGGTACTCAAAGACTGGACCCTATCATTAAGCCCGCATACATGTGTCTAGTTCTACTTTTAACGGTCCGAATACGCCATAAAAATGAGCGAGATGCAAAATAATTTATGTATGCTGGACCCACCACTGGACGTTACTAATTAAAAACTAAAGAAAAGTAGATATTCAGAACAATTTAGTGCTGTTTTGTAATAAACATTACAATATCGATATTTTAATATCTAATATTGTGCACGAAAGATCACGTTGAAATACTAATACAATAGAATACTAGTATGCGGGTATCTTTATTTTTTTCTTAATACACTGTAATTACATTATTCGGTTTCCGTAATTTTCTAGAATAATCTGTCTTTGCAAACGATATTTAACAGTAAGTAAAAGTGTGGACTGCCTTTGTATACGTACCTGCCATCTCAACTTGGTTTATCAAGTTTCCTTATACATCTTAAAACATATTCACGAACGTATTCAGATTTCGTGTTTACGCGGCGAACGCACACATCTGCGCCGGTGGCAACTGTTCGCTCACATTCTCATTGACCCGGCCGGACCCCATTCTAGAAACTCCATTGATATTTTCGCATGCGACTTCATTGATAGACTTCTCATGTAAGTACGTAGTCAAAGTGTATTTTTCGCGTCTCATGTACAGAGTCAAAGTGGTTTTTTTAAATAACAATTTTTGCACCTGACATGAATACTATAATTTAATGGTCACAATTTTGTGAATTTGTACTGGCTTCCGTTGATTATTTTTAGTATGCAGTATTAACAGTTTTAGGGGCATTTTTTTTTAGAGATTATGGTTATTTTATAGAGATAACCACCCTCAGTATCACGCAATTGTATTCCACAATTTAATTAAAAAAAAACCTACGAAACCTTCAAACTAAAGCTTTGATTCTCCTTGGCTTTTCATAGCTCGTCCTTATTTCTAAAATTACGTCGGGAAATAATTTGATTTTATTATATCTCGGGCTTCAGTCTTACCGGGGCGGTTCCGTGTGCGGGCTGGCTGCAGCGAGGTCGCCGGCGGGGGTTGCCCCGAGGGGTGCTTCTGACCCAGTTCCTTGCACAACCTGCCCTATATTCATAATGACGTCATACAACCATTCATCCGATGTTGTGAATCGATGCGTCCAAAAATGGGTCGTTCTGAATTAACCGCCTTATACAACCTGTTCTATATTTAGCTTCGAAGGTTCTCTTCTCTGTGCCCAGGTCTCAAACCTGTTATTTGGGGGCTGCTTTAATATAAGGTCTGATTTTGACAGTCAAACAGATTGTTTACCGGGGTGAAATAAGTTAAGGTTTCATTTCAACCTTGATAATTTTATCAAAGCATAGATAAGGAAGTTTTATCTTCGTAGAATCCTGCACAAACTTGCCATTGAAAATGTAGACTTTCATATCGTTCAAAACAAAATATACTTCTGAACAGAAGACTGATTCTTTAATTCATTACTGCCAACTTAAATGAGTATATTTCTTACATAATGTTGGGACAGCTTGGGATTATAAAATAGGTAATTGCATAGATTGAAAAGGGTTAGAATTAAATTTGTCAACTTGCTAATAGTTGACGAAAGGACGTTCCGTAAGTTTGTGCGTATTAGTTCAGATCTACTTACTAATCGTGGTGTCGTGCATTACTACCATTATTTGTAAATATCCAAAGAATAATCAGTGGAAGACAGCTCAGCTTCAAATTGTAACTAACCGTTTCGCAGGTTACAGCGCCCCAGTAATGACGCAACTATCGGAACGGTTCCGATCCGATAAAATGTAACTTATACTGTCAATGTTAAAATCAAGTGAATTGACAAAGATTTCACAGATGATTTGTACACTCGTATATTAAGCTTTATCATGATTCAAAAGCGAAAGGAAGTAATTTTGTTGGGCAACAGAGTTGGGACCGTCACAGTAGGAACAAGTCACATGTTTTCATATGTTTAGATGAAACATGTGGGTGCTTTTAACGTTGTCTAGATATCGATATCATACTCGACCGGTATTGGATCGACGATATCTACCCCATGCTTTGTTGCTTTGCTACCCCATGTGAAATACTTTTTCTTATCGACGACAACTAATTAATCGTAATCTCTTTCGACCAGCTCCGAAACGTCAACCGGATCTAAATAGGAATACGTGCTTTATTTAAACGAAGTTATTAAACAAAAATTATTTATTTTCAGATACTAAAAAATAATTGACTCTTTTCTAAAATAACTAACTCATTTATGCTCTTTAAAAGAGGATGCTGTTTTCCGCAGAGCCACATGATAAGCCCACCATTAGATAAAAAATATTGAGTTATATGTACAATGGGTCGTGGAATTCCATCACTTCCTCCCACACAATGTGCTTGTTGAGCAATGTTGATAATGATTTATCTCGTTTCAGATATCGCGCGCCAGTATCGACGCGTGCAAGGATTACTTCCGGGACGATCTTATCAAGACGGACTGGGCACTGATGGTAGAACTCAAGAAACTCTTCCAAATTCTCTAAACCCACCATTTTCAGTATATTTGTATCGTATATCCGAACTTCGCGTAGTTTTGTCTGTTCCATCTAACTGTACCTACCCTCATGTTTCATAGAATCTCATGTAACAACAGTTTTGTAACCATTCAGAGTTTTAGACCGTAGTGGATTTAATTTACCCTTTTTGGATTGGAAATGCCTATTTTGGTTTATGGAGTTGTAATGAAGAAATGATTGCGAGTCCTCAAAGACACTGTAAATATTATAATTTATTTATTTATTTGCGATAGTTGCTTTAATTGTAACACCTGTATGGTGCAGTATTGGAATGTAAAACAAATGCATTTTTCGCCGCCGGAAGGTTTTATGTGTTGTGAAAATGTGTTTGATATTGCATATTTCGTTGTACATAGACACATAAAAGTGTTTTGTATATAAAATTATTGTTTCCTTTATCTTTTATATTAGATATAGATCAGGCAACGCAATATTCGATCGCCTTATGAATGAATGGTTATTTACTTTGTGAATGCTTCATCACTGATAATACAGGTAATGCTTACCTGATGGTAGCGCTTGAAAGATCACGATATATTATATTGCTGCCTTTATATCAGTTTTATTTATTTGGCCAGTAAACATCTCTGACTAACGTTTCTTTGTGTTCTGCGCGCTCATTGGAATGAATTGGACATTGGATTAGCGACACATCTGTTGGTTCGCGAATTTGTAATGAAATGAAATGGTTGTACTTATTTATAATGTTCTTCTACGTAATTATACATTTTTGAAACTCATTGTATTATGAAGATGGAATCGGACGTATTCTTATATTGAGGATTTATTAAAGTATGGAAGTGTTTTGTGACTTTTATTTTACTTTACGGTTTTAAAAAAATCGGTAGACTTTGCAAAATAATGTTTGAAAGTGGTTCGTAAATTAATAATCCATAACTTTATTAGTATGCTTCAGGTTATGGACGCTAGCTAGCTAGGTATATGATCACAGTAATGGAGTTAGTTCGAGCGGTTATTCGATTTTGCCGTCCTGAAAGTTACTCCAACCGAAGTATATTAGATTAGGTCCAACCTTGCTTCCGCTCTGATAACCAAAATAGATCTCTTTATTACTGATTATATACGTGACTCCGTACTTGACACGTACATAATTGCTGATAAATTTACAAATTTATCAGCAATTTTTATTAAGGGGCGGCATATTAAAGCGTACTAGGACCATACGAATGTCACACTGCAAAGTAGAGCAGTAGAACTCACGCCAAGTTCTTCCGGGGAAGTACTGCCATGCCCATTTCTGCCGCGGAGCATTAACGCACTGACGTTACTGTGTTCCGGTTTGAAAGGTGTGTTTGCCTTTGAAATTACAGGAACATGAGACATTCCACTTACACGTCTCCAGAGTTACGGGCGCATATGATGCGACTTGAGTCGTACCTAGTCCCATTGCTTGTTATGGGCAGAGGTTACCACTTAACAGCAGGTGGGCCATCAGCTCGTTCCTTAACTGTATCACATAAAAGAAGATTAAAATATATTTATTTATCATTAGGGCCATTATTATCTACTTGGCTACGTAAAATCTCAGGTTATCAGGTATTGCGACAAAGTTTGTATGTCTCATGTGCTTGTAATTCACCGCCATCCTCACCTTTTCGACCGGAACACTAACGCGATGCGTTCCTGCTTGGCGACAGAAATAAGTATAGTGGCTACTACAGACGAGTCTGGCATTTCCGCTGCAGCAAGCAGCAATGAATTTAAATTACTGTGTTAATGTCGTTTTCATAATATAAAGCTCACCATTTATAATGCCAGAGCAGGCGATTTCAGTAATAACCATGAAAGTATGTAGAGTACCTACCAGTTAGTTTACGAAAATTGGTTTTAATCATAATCTATTGGTGGACATTTCACACAGCGCCATCTAGCCCCAAAGTAGCTAAGCATAGCTTGTGTCATAGAAACCAGACAGCTGATAGAATACTAATATACTTTTTTGTAAATACATACATATTGATAGCCAGACACAGAACAAACATCTATGTCACACAAAATGTTTGTCCTGGGTGGGAATCGAACCCACGGCCTACAGTGCAGAAGGCAGGGTTACTATCAACTGAGCTGTGAGGCCAGTCGACTTTTTAACGCTTTGCTTCACTGTCCCCTGCTACTTCAGCCAAAAGAAAGACTTGGTTACAAAGATGTTGCTGAGTTATAAAAAAGTCAAAATGAATAAATAAATTTTATTTTAACTATATCCCCCAATATTTTCCTGGATTCTCAGTATTGCCGGATGAATTTACAGGTGTTAATAAGTGTTGCTATAAATTAACGATAGTTTAATTCAAGCCGTCTCAATTGGTGGTGACTTCGGCTTGCGATCTGCAGGTCGTATGAGTGGAGAACTTCGTGAGTAGGGAAACCATACGTTACAGTTTCCATAGAAGTTTGAGAACGTCAATAAGTAATATTTAATAAGGCCACGCTTAGGTATTTATTTCAGTCAAATATTACAACAATGTTTGACTCCTGTTCAAACCCTTTTTGCCCTTCCATAGGAAAGAACAGACGACAAACCCCTAAAGCAGGGATTCCATTCAATCTCGCAACGAAACCAGGGAAAGGGAAGATCGAATCGAACTTTCAAGGTTACGATCGGACGGATAATTTTGTGTAAGTAAGGAATTTGTTATGCGAATAGAAATATAATTCATTTCTAAAGTAGCTTTATATTATTATTATTATTATTTTCTTAGTAGCAGTAGAACTTATGCCAATTTCGTCCGGGGTTGTACTGCCACCATACCCATTTTTGCCGCCGAGCAGTGATGTATTCGCGATACTGCCTTCTAGTTTGAAAGCTGCGGTGACTGGTAAAATTACAGGCACATAAGGGGCGCATATGCAATGCGACTTGGGTCTTGTCTTACATAGGTAGGGAAAGATTTAGTCGTTTTGGGCAGAGGTTACCATTACACTAGGTGGGAGCCACCTGCTCGTTCCGTAACTTTATCACAAAAATGTAGGAATAGTAAACTTATCTGTCTGTACAAAAGTAAATAATTGGCTAACGCTGCGCTTTGGAAGGAGCCATCTAATCTACTTACAGGATCTAATCTAAATAAACCGAGGTAGGTTTTTATTATTTTCCCCAAAAATTCCATCGTTTTCCCTTACTATTTGGACACCTGCCTAAGCCAATGTGGAAGCGGCTGCTCTTCTTTGGGTGGAGCCACTGAGTTTATGAGGATTTGGTGATCTAATTCATTGGGTAGCGCTTCCGGATGAAGCAATTACTCTCAATTATTGCCTGGTTGCTTGACAATAAGCCAATCAACGAAAAATTAAGAAATATGGCGACCCTGCCTCTTTGAGGAAATGCATGAGAACGGTTGATTTGCGTAAGATATTTCTCTTATTGGCATATGTCGAGTGCATAGCCTAGAGGTAACCATAGCAACTGGGTGTGCGTGGGCGAAGGGGAGGTATTCTCAGGGTCTAGGTCACGCCCCAGCCTGCAAAGCGCAAGCGCGGGCCTGGAAGCTGCCGTCAGGAACCCTCGCCCGTTCAGTGCCACTCCACCGCTTCCTCATCGCGCTAACTTTCCAAACTGGAATTTGGTCGTAGTGATTGTTAGTGCAGGATATACAATATAGTGAGCAGTGATTGACACACAATCGTAAAATAAGTGTTCGCACTATAATTGTGAAGTGATTCCGTGAAGTCGGGAATTTCCATTTTATCATTTATTGGTATGTACTTATACGTAAAACGCAGTATAAACTTCTTAACACTTCTAGGTACACATGGCACTGCATATATTTTTAGTTCCTAGAACGTAAGCGCTAGACTGCCCGAGCAGTAATCTTCCGTCGGCGTCGGTTTCATCATTTTCATTCTCTGATGCACCAGATTATAACTATTCTATAAAAAATATTTCCTCTTCAGCACTATAATAATAATAAAAATAATTTATTTCCAACTATAGACCTCCACGCTTTTTAGTTAGTGCGGAAGTGGAGTTATCCAAGAATAATAATAAGTAGGTACAGCTGCGTCTACTTTTTGTCTGTTAACTGTTCTCATGACTACAGGTTGGTAAATAAATGACAAAAGCTTTTTACAAGTTTTATTTATTTGTTGTATATATGTATCGAAGTGTATAGAAAAGTATTATATATAGAATAATAGTTTAAATGTGGTTTTGGTTTAAAAACCAAGGATAAAATATAAACTATCTTCTTCATTATTTTCAGCACACGTCGGATTGTCTTTTTAGGTTCCTCATTTAGGATATCGAATCATGCCAGCCGAAGGTCTATTTCCTTAGAAATAAATGTTACTGGCAAACAATATAAATATTAATCTAGAATACAGTTTTGATTTGGCTTGGAACATAACAGATGTGCGCACTGCAAAAACCACATTTAACAGTGTTAAGTTTGATTATTATCGTATATTATTATTACCGTCCCGGCCCTTTTGCATTATAATACCTAGTACTAACATAATTACTAATCAAGTAGCGGAACGTCATGTTAAAAAATTGCCTATCCTAGCGCGAGAGTTTCAGTGATTTTTTTCTGCGTGCCATTAGTTCATTGATGCGCACGAATGAATGGGGGAGCGTCGCGTTCGTGGAAACAGTCGGCCGCCGCTCGTGCGCGCGTTCGCGCAGCGCAGCCGACCTGCGCGATCGCAAAGTGGCCATACTGCGTACTGTACCTAACTGTGTCGTGTACAACTCATAAGTTTGGTAAGCGTCGACTCTCCACTCCGCCAGCACACCACACCGGATCATCACTCGGTGCGTCATCTATTTTTACCCACACTAAAAACACGATATACCGAACGCCGACCTTGAACAAAATGAGCTGCTGTTTCATTCATTAAAATTATCAAACTAATCTAAGACCGCGCTCATTGTAAGCGCACGACGTGACGATTGGCTCATTCTTTTTCCTCTTCGTAAGTTGAATGTTTATTTTTTCTCATGTAATGTTATTTTGTTACAATATTAAGAATCTATGGTTCTTTTGGTTAAATATACTTTTATCGATTAAAACATATTTTCTGAAGATTAGCTTGTACTTCTTATGCCCGATTTGGATCCAGTATTTTGATCCAGCGCTAACCGGTAACATGATAAAATACACTGGATCACACTCTGGATCAATTATATCGGATTCAATACTTGAAACCAGCCTTAAAACTTACGACAGCAAAACAGCATACTGTAAAACATATTTCATGAAATATGTTATAACAATATATAATATGATAATATGTTATATTATAACATCATCGAGACAGACTACAAGGAGGTTCGGATATTTGTTCATTCTCTGTGAACAGTCTTCTGTTACCTACAGTGTCTAAAATAATTTGTTTAAATAATTTTATTTCTGTGCGTCTAACGATCAAACTTTGCAATGTTATACATAGTTATAAGCTTTTATATCGTATTTTACCTTTCTTGCCTGTATGCAACAGTGTTTATGGATCATATCTTTTAAAATAGTAATACAATTACTAAGTAATACAATACAATAATAGTCTACCCCCTTTGGGAGATTAGAAAAAGAGAGATAGAGACAGACTTTATCAAAGTAATGAGAGTTTGTTGGCCCCCCTACATACCCCGAATTTCAATCCGATGGTCGCTGATTGAAATCCCTAAGTGAAACAATGATTAATTCCCTAAAAAAACGAAGTGCATAATACCACGTTTCCAAACCAATATACTTAAATAACGTGAGGAAACCGACATGTCCAAAAACCAAGACATGTGTCAAGTGCACGAAAGGAGCCTCTTTGCTCGCACTTAATCGCGCACTTTAATCCTTTCACCACACTGGTTGGAGAGAGCCAGCGACAAGAGTATGATTATCAGAATGAGAGAGACCTCTTGGCTAAATAGGAAAATACACTTTTATTCAGTTACAATCATTCGGAGTTTGAACATCTTTTGACAAAGGCTTACTTTTTACAAGATTTTATTTAACTTGCAATGTATGTAACTACGTTTGTTCAAGTGGAATCTTGCAACTCAATTTTGAGGCAGATATCTTCAACCAATTGAGCTGAAATTTTGTGTACACATTTAATTTGTATTACAATGCATGGTTAGCTGTGTGACGCCATTCTAAATCCAACATGGCGGAATACCCAAGATGGCGGACTAGTTATTTTCAATGCACTCCTACAATATGGGTATCAAATGAAAGGGCCTCCTGAGAACAAATCGAAAAATAAAGTGACGTCACTCAAATCCAATATGACGGACTTCAAAAAAGCTAGTTTTAAAAATAGTTTTTTAATTTTAACTTATTATTTTCAGAGTTCAATTCCAACAAAAATGTTGTCTATGGTTCCTTTTTTTTTCAAAGCGGCTGCCTTTCCCCTAACTGAGAGAGTAGAGTAGTTTCCGCAAAGCACACATCGCTTGACACCGACGCTTGCCGAAACTCTACACCGACAGGATGACGCTCTCCCCTAACGGACTTTTTTTACAAACTCATCGATCGTACTCGTACTGCACAGATATGAAAAATAAAACAAAACGCGTGCCAAATCTCGTAGCACGAACATCCGGTAACCCACTCTTGAGGGCTTCTGAAATACCGCCGTTAGAACTGCGCCCGTTATATCTGAAGAGTGAATAGGCCCGACGATAAACCCGTATGAGGGAATCTCGGGGCGGTTATTATTGGCGCCAGTCTTGTTTTTTGCCGATATAAGTTAGGATTAGGGAAACGAGATGGGACACTTTCATCGTGGCTAAAGTGACATGTCACATTATGTAACATTTTCATCACAAAAAGTTGTGATGAAAAGTTATTCAAAATTTTACATAAATAATATTTGGAATATGTGTAATTTCATGTTTAATTCTAAAAAAGTATCCTTAGACAGATAGATAATATTTTATTGACCATCACTGGAAATATCGTAAAAAAAAAACCTTATGATTAGATCTTCTATACTATTTTTTCTATTCTATATATATTATTATCTTTCTAACCCTGTTGTTTCTCTGCCACCAACGCTACATGCAAGGAAAATATAAAAAAAGAGTATTTACGGCCATATGCTTGGGTTAAGTATCAGTTAGGTTAGTTATGATTTTTGGGACTCTCTAAGTGATCCATAGGATTAATTAACTAAATATTTTGTAGATATTATTAATGACATGCGCAGAAGAGCGCAGGCCGGGCCGGGGCGCGCGCTATGCAATGTGGTAGGCGACCTCGTCTAGATAAATCTATCAATGAACGCGATAAGGGAAGCGCGTGTCGCTAACGCAGGAAATGCCCTGACTCGCCATCTGCACTCTGAACTGAAACGCACAATATCTCCCGCTCTACATTTAGGTAAGTAGGTACTCACATTACCTACACTATGCAATCCGGCGGATATGTGTCACGTTATAGTTGAAAATATGAATCGCAATGAACTCTCGGTGCTTGCGGAGTTGAATTGAGTGAGCTGCCATTACGCCATAGAATTATAAAAACTTTGCAACATGACAGATAAATACATATAACACTAATATGAATAATAATATCTTAGCTTATTATACGAAAACGTGGAATATACGTGTTTTTCAAAGGACGGAAGTCGTCATTTTCTTTTTGTTAATAATGTCTACTAGTCACATATTACGTGTATTAATTACAGTTACAAGCACATTCTTCAACTAATATGGAAATGCATTCTGTAGACCTTGTTTTAACTAATATAAGTTGAAAATGTTTGTGAATTATTATGTAATAGTTTAGCCGGACATTTTGGTAAAAATGTCGGACACCTCTAGTTTTTCGAAATTTTTCTTATATCGTCAGGTTTTTTATTAAAACTTGACATTTCGTCATTATATCAAACCATAATCATTTAACTTTTTCACCTTCTTAAATTCGAATGAAACAGCAATATAATTGAATTAATAAGTCTTCTTTATACCAACATATGAGAAATGTAAAGAAACTGGCCAACTTTAAAAGCCTAACAAAAGCTAAAAACCAACTAATATGGCCGGACACGCAACCAAAAAGCCTGACTGTTCGGATTTATCCGGATGCCTGGCAACGCTAGTCACATTTGACTGATGTAGAAGGGGAATCTACCTTTCTTTGTACAGATTTTATTAAGAAAACCATTACACCAGACTAGGAATCAACAACATTATCCAGAAACATGATTATGCTGGCCTTATGAAGGACGATTGTCAACTTTCGTATCCAATAAGGAGCATGCCATATTAATGTGTTGCATAACTGTCAGCTATTGGCTTGATCCACTTTCCATCTGCCCACGGGCTGAGGTTTCTGTGGGCTCAGAATTTGGTACCAGAGAATCGAGCAACCTGGTGTTCGTTGCGAAATAACTCGACGAAATTGAAGGCAGCGCTTTACGTAGGCGGCGCGAATAGCGCAACTCACCGGTGGATTTTAATTAAGGCTTCACGATTATTGTTTAGTCGTAGTTGGACAATTCAATAAAAAAATTAGTTTATAAAGGTTTTCTTTTTTTCAAGGTAGGTATTACATTCAATCTTTGAACTACTACTGTTTCTACATAAATAATAAATAATATTCGTGGACATTTCACACACCGCCATCTAGCCCCAAAGTAAGCTAAGCATAGCTTGTATCATGGGAACCAGACAACTGATATAATACTTTTTTTTTTGTAAATACATATAATATAATATCAACACACAGACACAGAACAAACATCTATGTTCGTCACACAAATCGAACCCACGACCTACAGCGCAGCAAGCAGGGTTACTGCCAACTGAGCTGTGAGTCAGTCAGTTCTACGTGTATCACTGGTTCTAGATTCAGTGTGGTGAAATGATGAAAGTGCGCGTCTTTGTATTTTTGGTTCAACGAAATGCCGCTTTCCTCGCGATGTTTTCCTTCACCGTTTTGAGAATTTCATATTGAGCACATGCTTTTTTTCAACGGATAACTCATTGGTGCAAGACTTATCGTCAACCACCGACCTCCAAATTAATGAAACTCTGGGTCGTAGTTACTTCAGCACTAACTAGTCATTGAAAAATTCCTACCTTTCATTTGATATCACCTCAGTTAAACTATCCATATCTGAGCAAGGGGTGAACTAATATTTATTTTTGCTAAGTTTATTTTATCTTGTCTTCTCTAAATATCCTTCCTTTAAGTGGCAGTATAACTCGTACCATACTAGGTATTTACATGTTCCGGAATTAAATGTGTGGGAGCCGGTCAAATTACAAGCACGCGAGACACTCGTATTTCAAAATATCAATGAATATCAGTCATGCTTACAATTCAGACAAATTATAGGAAAGCCGCGTATGTGATTTTTAACTATGTAAAATATTTTCATAATTATCTTGAATGTGGTAAAAGGAAACCACGACATAATATAAATGTTTGATTTAAAATATTTTTCCAAAGTTGGCTATGTTTTTGTACTTTCATCCCGCAACTCTCCATTTCCTTCCGCAAATATAAGAGATTATTATTCCGAATAATTTGTCGTATATTTATAGAAACTGGTAAAACAGAAGCCTTTAATTGTACCGCATAACATTTTTAGACTATTTTAATTGTTTTTTGTCTTCGAACTCCAAAACGTCCATCTCGCCTATTTTAGCAAGGAATGATAGTTACCAACGCCTATCTAGCTTTTCTTATTCTCTAAATCTCTACAATATGTTATGTACGACTGCTGCAATATTTTCCCCATAATTTCATGTAGGTTTCATTTTGCTAACGAACCACTACTGGATCACCTATTTGTTTCAATGTTTACCCACACAAGAGCATTAAGTTTTATGTGACATTTACCATAATTCAACAGTGAATTGAATATCAATGGTTGTGCAATTGATCAGTAGGTGGAGCCACATTCTCTGAATGGGGATACGATGGCAGTTAACATCGCTTCGAGCAGTAGGTGTGGGTTGTGGGAGCGCCCCCGCTGCCAACCAATATACCATTTATGTTGCTAACACATTAACGCAACAGCTTCGCATAATAACTGTTGATTTTTTTCACCGTGTTTTAGTGACATCTTAAACAGGAAAATAGTAGTAGAAAATAGTAAAGTTTTATAAGATACTGTAGTTAGTACTACTTAGTTATACGGTTAATTTGATGTAAGTAAAGTAAAGATGGTAAAGTTAAACAGCGAAAAAATAAGATTAGATAGTAAGGAGAGTTAAGTAAATAGGTACCAATGTTAAGGAAATAAATTAAAATAGAATTTGATTAACGCAACAGCTTCGCATAATAACTGTTGATTTTTTTCACCGTGTTTTAGTGACAATTTAAACAGGAAAATAGCGAGGATTTTATTGAGTTAATTTTTTTTAAGTTTTATAAGTTACTGTAGTTAGTACTACTTAGTTATACGGTTAATTTGATGTAAGTAAGTAAAGATGGTAAAGTTAAACAGCGAAAAAATAAGATTAGATAGTAAGGAGAGTTAAGTAAATAGGTACCAATGTTAAGGAAATAAATTAAAATAGAATTTGATTTGCAATGAGAATGGATGCCCACTTTCTGTGACAGATACCTACAATAATATAAATAGCTCTAGATAAACTAGTCATTTCATACACACTTTTGAAGTTATCATGATTTATTTAGAGACTGTTTCACACTATTAGTAACTATTATTATGCTGTCATTTCCTGTTTGTAACGCGTTTTGGAAAGCAGCAGTATTTCATGAGCTCATACAAACACACAAATTACAGAAATACATAGCCGGCTCGCTCTTTTGTTGAAAATCAATTAAAACAAGTAATTTGAGATTTGACGTCATCCAGAACGTTTTTGAGAGACGCACCCGATAGCAGAAGAACAAAACAGGAAGTAAGAAAGCAAACAATTTGCTACATCAGGATTGAGTGCGATCGGAGTTCCAATATTTTCGGTCGCGGCGGCCGGCGGGCGGTAGGGCCGGGTCGTCGACCGCACTCTTCGATGTTGGTGCCGAGCTATTTCGAGGCAGAGAGCGCTGGCGAGCAAGGTGGCGCGGTGGCGCGGCCGACACGATGCTACCGCGCCGCGCCGCCCCGCGCCGCCACACCGCGCCGCCGCCCCGCGCCGCGACGCGCACTCGTAAACAAACGACATGGCCGAGCTGTCATTCATAAGTTTCTTATCTATAGTTCCATTTAGCAACTGGATCGAATCCATCATCTGTTGCATTTCATAGTTATTTGTGTCTATACCTACTTAAGAGACAAACACCGTTTGAGAGAGATTTATCTCAGTTTTATTTTAATGGCTTAAAAATATAATCAGATACCTAAATATATTCCACCGTCAGCAGTTGTATTGTATATCCTGTCCATCCAAAGGTTGCCTGGAAGAGATCGCTTTAAGCGATAAGGCCGCCCATTGTACCACTGTCGTCTACAACAGTATATTTGTTTTTTATTTGTTTATTTTCACTTAAGGTGTACAATAAAGTTATATTCTATTCTATTCTATTCTATATTTTTGAATCATTAAAATTAATATAAATAGACTAGAACATAATTTTATGTAGACACTACGATAAATCTGGAAAATGTGTTTGTTCATTTAGAGTTATTAGGGTCTATTACCTGCTCAGTTTAAATATAAACGAAAATATCTTTACTTGCCCAAAAAAATCACTGGTAGACAGCCGTCTGCTCTCACAGAAAGCCCGTGCAAACGCTGTCTAGGCCATCTGCAGCCAACAACATAGTCCACACGTTAAAAAAAAACAAAAAAAAATTGGCCAAAGTGATGACCATACTTTTACTTATGTTCAGTTTCGAGAAATTATAACAAGAAATACAATATTTTGTATGGGCTTTGACTGTGCTTAAATAATGGATTAAGGGACGTATATTTTTAACGCAATTACAAAATTTACAAAACCTATTGCGTTCTGTCGGAGCCACATGGTCAGGCCGGCGCGGCCTGACGCGGCCAGCGCGACTGAATCTGCGCTACAGATGTCTTATGTGGTCCATATGTATTGAACAATGGTTGTCTTCTTCCTCTGCTATTCTACCAATACGGTATTAAAAAAAACCATCCGGTGTAGTTATTACCTGTTTAAGTAGATAGATAGATATACTCTTTATTGTGCATAATTAACATCGTAACTAAACGATTACAATCTTAAACTAAAATAATCTAACAAAAGAAAAATAAATGCACAATGTGCTAAACATTATATTGTGTTGGTCTCGTAATTCTTCTAGTCTTCTTCAATATTTCAAGGTATCAGGTGCGGTTCCAATTATTTCGTGTTGTATGGAAACCTAAACAGGAATCGAATGATGCAAACTTTAGCATTATTACAAATTATATTATAGATCTTTTTCCTGATGGTGTAGTGGTACGTTCCCCGATATCATCCGAAGGTTGCTGGTTCAGATGTATATTTCTTTGAGTAAAAAAACATGTCACCGCGAAAGAAATAATATATAGATTACGTTTACCATCCACTGCGCGAGCTGCGACTTAGAAAATTATTCAAATTCAGCTAAATTTGATGAATATAACTGCATCAAAATGACCCGTCAGCAAGAGAGCACGTGGCAGTTGAAGAGTTGCCAACGGCTCCCGACTCTATCCGACACAGCTTCCTGTTTACCGTCGCGTCGCCGTCGTCGCGCCGCACGCGCCGCGCCTCGCCGCGCCGTCAACGTACAGAAACTACGCCACAACACTACGAAAGGGACGGCTAGATATTGTACGTCACTAGACATCATGTCATTTTGTAGACGCTGCGTAATGTGGAACTGTCTTTGCGAACAGTTGAGTTTACAGAACAGATGGCGAAAGAGAGCTTATTTCACAGTAAAGCCGGTTTACTGTAGATATTTCGAGCTATTTATTCATTATTAGCCACAGATTAACAAGGCATAAGACTGCATTGCCTAGTACATAGTTTACTGGCACTGTTAAAGAATAAGAAAGACTATAAGCACTAATACAAAAAATACAAATAAAAAATTTGTAACTTCGACAAGCAAAATGGTGCTTTAAATTTGTCAACATTACGAGTTCCGCGTAGCACTTGGCCTTGATAGCTTTTAAGCTGTTTTTTCTTGAACAACGCAAACAGATAACAATTGTCATCATAAAAATACCAATAAATAAATGATAAGCACAGGATTTCATATACAAATATACAAATCAATAATTATAACTAGTCACATTTAGAGTCCCAAGCACGAGCGAACCTTCGATTAAAGGCTTAAGCAGTAACCATCGACGCTGAGACAACTTTATAGATAAGACGCTACATGATGGATAACTTGTAATTGTCCCGATGAAGTTTCAGAGCCGTTAAGGGCCCTTCTCCACGGTCACCGCTAGAGAATTGCCCGACGGGAACATAATTATCTATGTGCAGCCTAAACTATGTAGGTACTATATAGGTCTCAATAGTATCTTACGGAGGACGCAATTAAGATGATTAAATGAAACTGGTTCTCGTCAATCGCCCCGCAGTCGAGATGTCGATGCCCAGCGAGCTGTGGAAATCGTGAGGCCCGTAACACTTTCGACACAAGATCGAGAATTACTTGTTACCGGTTAGAGCAACAAGCATCAAACCCGCTATACACTAGCCGATCGAACGTTAGGAATCTTACAGACGAAGCGCGCTGCCGATATCCGGAAGCTCACGCTATCGGTTGTCGGCAAACCGTAGCATTCGCGACAGACCGCAATGGACGAGTCAATAGTGGATTATTCACCAACGGGATAAAGCAGTGTCGTCGTCGTAGTTTGTCATCGGCGCCATCTTGAATCCCGAGTGACGCGGAGGACCCTTGAGTAAACTCCCGAGTTAAATCAAGGGCAACTTTTTTTCTATAAATTTGCAGTGTGGTGTAGGTACTATGGGCACTTAGGCTACAATATTATATTAATGTTTCACAAGATTATTACAGAAACTGTATATTGGCTCCAGATCAACTTATTTGCGAGTATCGAATATATTTTGCACAGGACAATTTCGCCAATGAATATTTGAATGAAAGAAAGAAAGAAAAACATTTATTTGACACGCCCAAAAAAAGGAATGAAAACAATTAACAAAAATGTACATACGTATGTTGTAATAATAATAATAATAGTAGTTACACCTAGCAAGTAATACAAGTACCCTACCTATTTTGTAATAGCGGTCAGGTCGTATATCGATGTCGCAGCAACAAAGCAACCGTTATGACCTACGATCAGTCGTCTCGTGTATAGCGGGCCTTAAGTAAGGTAGGTAATTGTACAATCAGATGGAACGGCACGGCGCGGCGTGGCGGCGTGCAACAGCCACACCCAGATGTTACTCGTAATCAACAGTTCAATGTGAAGGTGCTGATGGTACGAATATTCATTAATCAAACTGATAAGGCTTTTAGCCTGTAGATACCGTGACTGTGTTGAGATTAGACTACCTAAAACGCAATCGTAAGAGAGACAGTGCTTTTCTCGGTAAATTCAAAACTTATAACCTACCGTACTGGGTATAAATACCCAAACAAATATGAAAGCCTGCTGTTAGAAAATTAGTACGAAAAGAACATAACGATAGAGTTGAAGTAACGGATAAATATAAAAAAGTACAAAAATGTATAGTAACAGCGGTTCATAACTTCGGATAAGAGCTATTTATCTTTGGCGTAATATTCTCAATGATCTGGGTGGGCGTAGAGAACTAAGATATTTCGGGCCATTATCAAGCGCCCACGCCTCGCTATTGGCAGAAAAACGTTACAAAAATACGTCGGTCATCACAATTCATAACCTGTGGAATCAGTTATTTTTCAAGATTTGCAGCCTCAAATGTCTATAAGTCAACGGACACAATAACTAATCATGCAAAACTTATTTGTTGTTAAAATTCACATCATCACTATTAAACCACTTCTGGTTTTAAAGAGATAAAAGTATCCGGCATTTATGAAAGATATTTTCCATGATTCCAGAACAGTAAGCGTAGTTTGACCGTTTCCGGTCATGTTTACAAAAGAGTATAAAAATATGAAACTTGTTGACTAAAGCGGCCGCGGCCATGGGAGCAGGCGGTCGTGATACGTGTTACTATTAAAAATCGTTACAGCTTCCGTTCGGGCCCGAGACATTGAGCGATAGATTATAAAAGCGGATAATTACGAGTCTTTATTACGCCTGAGGGTTCTGTAGGTATATTTATCACCACCAGAAATCGTATCATATGAATTAAACGAGCGGGCAATAGATGTAAATGATTATTTCAGAAGTTTTATAAACCTACGCATTTCTTGAGCGGTGTCCCAAAAACAACGAGGAAAAGTATTTAAATATTGTGGTCTAAATGAGACCCGATTGACGAGTCACTTTTCGAAAATTTATTTTGCAATGAGTAATTAAAAAATCTGTGCAGTGGTTCATAATTATGCATTATTAGTAGGTATGGTTATTATGTATCAATTAATGTAATAGAGGACACTTTGATACGATATCATGGTGCTTGGGGAAGGAGTTTTAAATAATTCAAGGAAAAACTGGATCCATCGTACTCCTTTGAACTTATGGGCGCCTGGTATTTTGGAAGTTGCATTGATATGATTTATTTTAGTTCATTGTACATATTCATATCATAATCATTTAATTCACAAATCATGTCTGAGTCTTTTCTCTGTGCGTCATATCCTTCTTCATAGCCATATAACGAAAATTTTACTCGCAATTCTCGTTCCCTCATCGATTATCGAATCGCCGCCTTAGAATTCGCATCACTATAACCATAATAATATACGAATAACATTGATGATTGTGTAAACGAACGTTAACGCTGAGCAATCGATTAAATGTCTGAGTCGCATCACGTGGTAGGAAACTGTTTCAGCCGAGCAATCGCTTTATTATACTTACTGTGGGAAAAGTAAACTCAACACTATTATTATTATAAGACACTTTTTGTATGGTCAGTGATTTTCTTATCAACAGGAAATTGTATAGTTATTAATTAACTTTTCACAATTATATGAGTGTAACAACATTAAGTTGTAAGCGGTGTAACCGAACCGAACGCCGCGAAGCGTCGCGTCGACGTGCGTCGTATTAGCATCTCATGATGTCATGTATCCGGCTGCATCCCAAGTGCGACTATAAATCGAACGGATTGGAAGTTTTACTTCAGTGCAACCGGTAATAGAAGATATTAAAGATGTCGATGGGACCAGATAAGATGCAAGGCGATTCCAGAGTGGTGTGCCATCATAATAAGACGTCCGGGCGCGGCGCAGTGCTGTGTGCGTGGGCCAGAACAGGCATATTTTCGGTACGCTAGCAGCAGCGTCTAAGTCAATTTTACTTCATAAATTAACTGAACACTTGGAGGTTCAATTTCAGTTTAACTAATGTTAAGTCGACCAGACTAAGGTAATGGTAATTTCCATGGTATAGTTTTGTCGTGGCTGTCGGATTATCAATTAAATAATTAGCAGAGTTGTTAGTGGGAAAACAATAGCAATGATGAGTACTACTAGTCACATATACGTTCCCACTATAATGTAACCCACAATGTAAAAAGCATTCCATTAGGCTCTGCCTACATGAAATGAAAGACTTCAATTTTGCATAGTAAATGATATTAACATTATGTTTAACAATAATGTAATTTTCTCATAGACAATATTTTTTGCCATTTCAAAATAAAATTTACCAAGAATGACAATGTATATTACTGATATGTTTCGATAGGTGCTGTGGTACAATAAAGAACTGAAATTATGATAAGTTTCAAAGTAAAACTGACTTAGACAGTGTCGTTAGCTAACCGACGATATCAATTCTGGCTGTGGCCGGTAACTATGCGGCGTAACTCCGGTAGCGGCGCAACAGGTCTGCGGCGGGGGCGCGGGCGAGGGCGCGGGCGCGGGCGCGGGCGCGGTCGAGGGCGCGGGCGCGGGCGCGGGGCGGTAGGAAATCCTTTGCGCACAAACGCACACTCCAACATGTGCGGTAGGGAGCGCCATCCGGTTTTGTTTGTTTGTGTGCGTGCGTACGGACGCAGTGCGCGTGTAGTAGTGGCTAGTCGATCAATCAATGAGCCCGACATAGAATCGAGTCGAACTCTTGCTTGCGTGCGACTCATTGATTACCTACGCTATGAACTTGGAATTGTTTATTCATTCATAATATTTAAATATTTTATTTTCTAACTAGCTGTTGCCGGCGACTTCGTCCGCGTGGAATTCGGTTTTATCACGCACCCCTATTTTACCCCTTGGAAAAGTAGCCTAAGTTACTCCTTGTTACATCAGCTATCTGCCAGTGAAAGTCCCGTCAAAATCGGTCCAGCCATTTCAGAGATTAGCTGGAACAAACAGACAGACAGACAGACAAAAATTGAAAAAAATGTTGTTTTGGTATATGTACCGTGTACATACCAAAGACATAGACATCCATATGCACTTAGTAAAAAGCGGTTATTTTAATATTACAAACAGACACTCCAATTTTATTTATTTGTATACTGACTGACCGAATTGTCCGTATTCTTGCTGTAAGTTCGACGAGCATTTTCTTAGTTATAATACTCTGAAAGTATAATTATAGTGTCAAAAATCGTGTGAGGTTGGGTTGGGTTGGGGCAAAGATTTAGATATAATTTTTGTTATACAATTTTGCCATACTCCAAGTATTTATCAGTTATGAGACTACTACAGTATAAGTGAGTACCTATCGTACCCGATTTCATCGAATGTTCTTCTTCAAATTTGTCATAAGATGAAAGGGACTACCAACACTTTGATAGACGAGCTAGTTTAGTCCTCAGAATATGTTGAGTACAGCAGATACTGAAAGATTGAAATACACGGTATTGCTACCCCATTATATAGAGTTCCATTCAGTAGAAACAATGATGAACAAATATAAATAGATGAATATAAGATTGATGGACTATTCAATATTTAAATCTACCACAATGTCAACTCTCATTCTGTAAAGGTGAAGGGAATAGGTGTTTTTATGTGGTCTAGTTACTGAACGAGCTGATGGCCTACCTGCTGTTAAGTAACCTCTGCCCATAAGAAGCAAATAGGACTTGGGTCCTCCCCTAAATAGGTACGACAAGACACAAGTCGCATCGTATGCGCCCGTAACTCTGGATGTATAAATGGGATTTGTTGGTCTAAGTGATGTTAACTTTTATATAACTCTGATCTATCCCCATCATATATTCTGATTTTCTGATGTAACTCTCATTTTTCAGGTGTGCCTGTGCTGATTTGAAACGATCACAAAACTATGTAGGTAAGTGCAAGCGTAGCGTCTAATTTGTCCATAATTATATCATCATCATCATTTATTATTATATTTAATCAATTTATATTTTACAACACTTATTTTTTTTTAGTCATTGTTAGGTACATAAATAAATATGATAATATTACCTGATAAGATGATATTTATTTAAGACTGTTTGTTTCTCTGCATAGGTATTTGAATGGCCTAAGTTGGTAGTAACTCTGCCTTCTGCGCTGTAGGTCGTCGGTTCGATTCCCACCCAGGACAGACATTTGTTTGACGAACATAGATGTTTGTTCTGTGTCTAGGTATTACTATGTATTATATGTATTTATAAAAAAAGTATATACGTATTCTATTGTCTAGTTCCCATGATACAAGCTATGCTTAGCTAACTTTCGGGCTAGATGGCGCTTATAAAAACTTTTTCATAACCTAGGTTCATCTCCAGGCGTTACCTTTATGGTTCCCGTGTGATTTGGCCAAGAAGTGAGTTCGGAATTTGCAGCTATTGTGCGACGCAACGTCGACTCGACAAAGTGTCGCGTGGGTTGCGGCTGGTTCGCCCACGGCGCGGCGCGGCGCGGCGCGGGCGGGCGGTGCCGCACCTAGCCGCACCGAATGTTAAGTCACGTCCTCTGCAAACTAGCTGCCACCAGCTCAGATTGGTGTTGCCACAATCATCACACTTGTATTATAAAGGCGAAACTTTGTATTGTATGTTGTTGCTCCTTCACGCTTGAGCGGCTGGACGGATTTAGATAATGTTGTATCCTGGACACACAGGTTAGTTCTGATCCCGGAAAAGCGAAGTGTTCGCGTGGGATGGTTTGTTCAGCTCGTATCAGCCCCGGGGCGCAGCTACTGTAGGATAACGTTGTCACATGCCACAAGATTCTTGGGCATAACCCATTTGGACATTCGGATAATACTTGCTATCAATAATATTTAATTAATTTATCTTAAACTAACGAACTGAAATTAAATGAATTTTAATTATTATTAATTTTATACTAAACTGAATTTTACACAGATCCAAATTTAAAAATCTCTAAAAAGTCTTTATTGTCATTGTGCATACACTTTAAGAACAATAATAATCCCATCAAAATACGCTCTTAATAATGCGTACTTACCTATTTAATTTTTTAACTTGGTCGTAGGTACCTTCATAATAGGGCATAGAAATAATGGTACCAGATGCGGACGAAACGCTTCAAGGGGTGCGAAGCTGCATTATAATTTGGTGTGTATGATGTACAGCACAAGGTGCAGTATCAAGCGAGGGCGACGCGGGAGTTAGCGCGCATCGATGGTGGGTGGTGATGTCATTGGCCGGACCGCGGACGCTCCACTCGCTCTCTGTCGCTGGTACTTTTGCTTTTTGAGCGAACACTGTACATCCTGGACGGGCACGTCATTAGTTTGGTATTTTCTAATCACGACCAACTAAATGGAATTTCGAAATGCGCTGCTACTTCTAGTGTTTTGTACAAGATTATTACTCTGTGCAATTATTAAGTCGGTGGGGAATTATTGTTATTGAATTGATTTCTTCTTAAAAAAATAACTATCTAAATAAGGATTTTATTCCATCAATAAGAAAGAGATGAAGTGGCTATTTTCGCATTAGTTAACTAATAACTAAGAGCTTATTATGTCTGATAATAGTTGCCGATGGAGTCGCCTTCTTCGTCGCGTCAAGCTTGTGTCCAAAAGAGTAAACTTACCGAGCTGACACTGATAGTTTAGTACACTGACTGTTGACAGTGACAGTTCGTCAACTGTCAGTGACCTTCGGGATTCTTACAGTGGAGCGGCGCACGGGCAGGACGAGCGGTTGGAGACGGCCTCCCGAAGGTCGACTGCCTCCGCCGCCCGACAGACGGCTACGTGGAACTTATTTGTCAACAATTAACTACACCACGAACAACTTTTGTCATATAAAAGCGCTCATGCTACATCGCAAAAGTGTTTTTGAACAGTCATGCGTATAGTCGAAAACGCCTTAAGCAGGTAGTCTGATTGGGATAGTTCAATAATTTCTTCACAAGTTCATATTTGATAGGTACCATGTACATTTTACTCATAGTCTGTCCAGTTTAAAGAAATATTGTGTGAGGAACTGGATAGTGTTTTCGTTCGGGATAGCATCTACACGTACTTCTAATCAGTCAGATACGTTCTGTAACGACACAATCACGAGAAGCTTGCGGGGGCTGTATCAAAAGAAAAATTATTGGAATTTTGAATTTTAGTTTTAAAGTTACAATAATAATAATAATAATTTTAGTGGGCAATTCAGACATCGCTATCTAGCCCCAAGCTAAGCATAGCTTGTACTATGGGAACTAGACAACTGATAGAATAAATATTATACTTTTTTGTAAATACATACATAATACATATATTATAATACATCCAGACAAGATCAATCCAAGAGCAGTAGAACTCTCGCCAAGTTCGTCCGGGGAAGTACTGCCACCATGCCCTTTTCTGCCGCCAAGCAGTGACGCATTCGCGTTACTGTGTTCCGGTTTGAAAGGTGTGGTTGCCGGTGAAATTACAGGCACATGACACATTCCACCTTCACGTCTCACAGTTACGGGCGCATACGATGCGACTTTGGTCTTGTCATACCTAGTATGGGAGGACCCAATTCGCATCGGCTGTTATGGGCCGAGGTTACCACTTAACACCAGGTGGGCCGTCGGCTCGTTCCGTAAATGTATTACATAAAAAAAAAAAAAACACGGAACAAACATCTGTATTCGTAACACAAATGTTTGTCCTGGGTGGGAATCGAACCCACGACCTACAGCGCAAAAGGCAGAGTTACTACCACCTGAGCTATAAAATAAAATAAAAAATGCATTTAACTTCGAACTTGGAGTTAATTGTAATGAAATAGAGAAAAGGATTATTATATGCTTATCTTTAATATCTACTTTACTAAAATTCGTTAACTTGTTACTTATCCAGTTAGGGTTTCGTTAATCAATTATACGTACTAGGGAAGATTATAGTTGATCGTTGTTAGTAATTGTGATGTTGTCTGTGCATTATTTATATTGAAACGCGGGTCACAATAATGATACACAGCCGACTGTATGCTCTCATTCACGTCTATTTTATCTGTAGCAAACATCCGGTATTATTTTCAACAATTCACCGTTAGTGGGTACTCGGTATTATCAAACGATTCCGGTAGGTACACAGCACACACAATAACGATAATACATTCAGACAAACAACACTCGTGAATGAAACATTTTATCAGTGCTTAAACCCGAGTATCGTTAAACTGAGATCAATACCTATACCAAAGAATACATACTGTTATTCGGTACTGTAATTACGAGGTTTATCTTCGAACATTTAATGTTCAAAGATAAGGAAGGAAAGTTAGGAAGGTTTAGGGAGTTAGGAAAAATTATGTTAGGTATATAAGAAGAATAACACAATCCACTAATACATAATAATTATTGTTGATGACACGC
The DNA here is from genome assembly GCA_947359385.1 of Chesias legatella. Lineage (NCBI taxonomy): Eukaryota > Metazoa > Arthropoda > Insecta > Lepidoptera > Geometridae > Chesias > Chesias legatella. The sequence goes on from OX375768.1 coordinate 7,327,973, forward strand.
AAAAGAAAGACCTATTATGCCTAAGACATAACATCCTCGTCTCGGGGTGATGGACTTGAGTCATCTAGTACTTTGGCGGAGAGGACTCGAGTCGTATTGCTGTTGTCTATTGGCGGCGGTTGCCAATTAACATCAGGTGGGCTGGCAACTCGTTCTATAAAATGATATAAAAAATAAAAATAAAATCAGGTTGTGAATGGTTGATTATCCCGTCACCTTTTTTGCGCTACCTTGTGCAGATTAGTAGGTAGTTTCCAGCCATTTCAGAGATTAGCCGGAACAAACAGACAGACAGATATACAGAAACATATATAAAAAAAATGTGAGCCGTCACGGGACGCCTGGCAGATGTGAAACATCGACATTATTTTGTAAAAGTAATATGCAACGCATGCCGTGGCGACGCGTCGCCACGCCAGAAATCGGTTTTACGTGCGGCTATAGATGTTTCACATCAAAACAGACATATAAATAAATTAAAATTATTTTTTGTTATATGTACATACATGTACAGCATATACTTTCATATTAATTTAGTAAAAAGCTATAGCTTATTCTGACATTAAAAATAGACTTCATTTTTATTAATTTGTATAGATTCCGAAGTCAAGACCGCTAGTAGTTTCTAAGTATGTAGATTATAAATAAAAAGTCGCGTTCAGTAGTATCAAAAGAAAGATCAAAAGTATAAATTAAATGTAGAGGGCAATTGAGGTGCATAGGTGCGCGGCGCAGCGCAGGCATCGCCGGATGGAAAGCGCGGGCGGCGGCGGAGGCGGCCTCGCTTCCGCTAAGACTCGAATCACGCCTCCGGAATAACAAACGAAACCTGATTTCTATCGAGTGGGCCACCGATTATAACCGCCTTCTTGAAATCTTACGAGAATGCTTTTTCCAATTCAAAACTTAAGTCAACGCGTCGGTGTTATTTTGTAACGAAAGCGACATTACCTACGCAAATGGTGAAATTATTAGGGCGGTGTTATAATGAATGGACTCTGGGATCGGCAATGAGAAAATAACAATATTCCACTAATATTATAAACGTGAAAGTTTGTATGAATGTGTTACTCTTTCACACTCAAACGGCTGAATGGATTTGGATGAAATTTGGTACCAAGATAGCTTTTATCCTGGATTAACACATAGGCTACTTGGTCCCGGAAAAGTGCAGTGTTCCCGTGGGATTACTTATTCACCGCGGGTAACTCCGCGGGGCGCAGAACAATTGCAAGAACATTATCGTTGTTTAAACAGCGTTAGGTCTTCATTAACTTGAAACTAGTTTAAAATAACGTGCCAAGAGCGTGTCGGACCATACATGGTTTTTTTTAAGCGCAACGCCTGGAGGGAACTGTTCTCAAGTAAGGGTACCGGAAGACACCGTTAGGTGCTTGGCAGCAGATTCTCCTATCAGGCATTTGCCTCACCACCATGCTATGATAACGATGCATTCCTTCGCCGGAAGCTTTTTTATTACAATAATATTAAATTTACGAAAGTGAGTTATTATGTATGTAAACGATCTAAGAAAATGTGTTAATCGAAAAATCACGCTAGCATATCATTCATATGTCATTGATTAACTACTTACTTACTATTAGTAATTGCAAAAGGGAAAATGAGTTGCCAATTTACACCATTATTTTATGCTTTCAATAAATGGATGCGAATTTATTAATTTAAATTATTTAATATTATGTCGCGTTAGGACATCGAACTGGTGCATAGTAAGTAACTATTCGGTAATGTACTGTGTACTTGTAAAGTGTGTGTTGGTACTATGTATCCAGTAGATTTTTTCACAGAATACAACAATGCAACGAGTTACGTGGACATTCAAAGTACAGCTATGGAACTCGGCTTGTCTATATTATGCTTCTTTCGCTTAGGTACCAATTACTTACGAGAGTGCAATATTTAACAACCAGGAAGACAAAAGGTTTTCAATGGGTACTTGCGTCCATTGTCACCCCGGATCTTCTTGCAGTAGACCGGGGTATCATATTAAATTATCAGTCATTCGAGCTACTCGGAAATTAGCTGTTTGGTAAACAACTCTTTCACTTGAATTGATCTTAATCGTGCTTTGTCTTACATACTCGTACCTGTTGAAAACAGATTTACAAAGAGGGTAGAGACGAAGCTCCTCATTATATTCTTTACGTTGACGATTATGTGGGTAGATCGATGACAATTGCTGCATTTGATGCAGGAAATATTAATTCTCTAAGCGTGTTGTTGAAGTTTTTAATTTAAAATACAAAATTGTATAATATTTTATACACGGAAGTTTGTTGATTTGTCCTAGCAGCTTTGAATGATGTGTTTGATGTGATGTGGTAAGGTGGTTGCTGAAATTATTGATATCACGTTGAGACACATTTCATAGAAAGGGCCTTTTTCGAATATTTTTAAGAGATTTTATTTCTACAACTTTCTGAGATATTCGTGATACTGAAATAACGAAAACAAAAATTCTGGGAGCTTCCAGTAGCCTTAAATTTAGCTTTCTTTAAACTATTGAGCTTGTGAAAACTCTAAATATCAGGATTTAAATAATTTTACCCCTAATTGGCTAATATCAGTTTAAATCTAAGTGGTCAAGATTATAGCACTCCATCGTTCTACAGGTGCCTAAAACATTTAATTTTGTTTAAATAACCAATTTGAAAAATATATACAAAATGATTTCAAACAACACAAAAAATATAAATTCACCTTAAAAACAAGTTTTCGCCTGTTCTACGCAATTTATATATGACGGATTTTATGAAAAATATTATAAGTGAAACAAAATGTATCAACTGCTGTCCTCGGTGGTTTGAAAGAAAGAAAGAAAGAAGAAAGAAAATAACATTTATTTGTGACAACTTATTACAATTCTAGGCTATACACAATAATCAATAAAAATCAATAAAAAATAAGAACAGAAAAGTAATAAATTAGTCACAAAACCGTGTCTACCTCAGCATATGCTGGTTGTGTGTAACAACCAGCGCTGGTCTTCCGGTAGACCCGCCTAGTGAGATCACGGACAAAAGTAGTTACGCACATAAACAATAGAAGAAAATAAAATAAAATATAAATACAATTGGAAGATGAATGACGTAAATATTAAGCTAATCATATTAAAATACAATTATCAAACAAAAAACAACACAAAAGACTTATTTTTTTCTTAGTTTGTGCAAATTCAACAACAACCCAGCAATGATAGGGGCACATGATGTGACATCGACACGACAGCATACCTATCATGCATGGCGTTGCGTTATCGTGTCCTTGACACAGAGACGCGGCCGGGGCGCGACGTGCACAACGCGCTTATTGTCGTTGCAACCTTGCGAAAATTAACGCACGCTCGCCTCGCCCGCGCCGCTGCCACCGCACTCGACTACTCGGTGTTTTGTTGAATGAAAACGTATAACCATTTTCACGTTACTAAATACTAGATAAGTAAACATTAAAGGTTCTGTTTCAGAATATTATTTTAGAGCGAGTTAGAAATTCAGTTTTGCTGGTAGAAATGGGGAAGGTCGGAGCCGTTATTGGTGAAAAGTGGGTGGTATGGTATGCTGGTGGTAGGACTCTCGCCAACCGGAAATCCAATTCCCGGATGCGGCTGCGCGGGGGGATCTCACCGGAAGCTTCGTAAACGAGCACATCCGCCGCCGCCGCGCCGCGCCGCCCGCGCCGCAAAATTTGGCACCGCGATCGCTCGCACTCGCAGCCCGCTTCCGGCGTCCGCCCCCCCGGACCCCAGACGTCGACGTTCTCGCCCGCGAAAATAGCGGCCAACCGCTCAGTGTACGCGGTTCATTCAGTATGGCCGCCTTCCATTCATAAAAAGGCGAGGCGCGGGCGGAGCGGCGCGCGGGGGGGGCTCGGCTCTCCCGCCGACCCGCACCCGCCGCCGACGCCAGTGCGGAATGTGCTTGCGAACGAAACGGACGTTTCGTCGGAGCGTAGTGCTAGCGCTCCCACTTTTCCATTAAAATGTGTATAAGAATAAGTGCAGTGAATCCGCACGAGTTCGGAACGGTAAAGAAAAACGCCGTCGTCGAAATCAGGAGTAGAAATCAACGAAGAACTTCAGCGAGGAAGTGAGTAGCGGCCATATTGCAGTGATAACCGCGCGGCGGGCGGACGAGAATCGAGGCCGGTGCGTGGGCTGCCCCCCGCCCCCGCCCGCGCCAGGTGCCGCCGCTCCGGACCGCGCCGGGCTCGTGAACCTTCCCGTGGATTTGCGCGATCACAATTCCGTGGTTCTGCCTCATTTTACGGTGTGTCAGTGAGTCCTCCGGCGCCGGCGCGGTCTCGGTGCGGATTGTCGGCCGCCCGAACGCTAAACAGCGGCGAATAAGTGTTGTGGTGTGTGGGGCCGACCGGCCCGAGTGCCCTTGTGTACCGATGTGTATTATATGTAGGAGACGTCTCACTGTGGACCATCTCTTTTGTAAGTACATACTTAAAGTCCTCTTACGTGGGATGCATAATGCGGACTTCTTTACCGATCTCACTTTTGTGTTAGCTAATAAACTGGAATAACATGCCAGTCGTTAACTCAACGTGAGATACCTAGATAGACGCGTTTAGATTATGTGTCTACTTATATAAATAATGTAGGTAGATGTAGATAGCTATGAATCCGAGTAAGCGTGAATGACTTGTGACGACGACGCGACCGGCCGTCACACGTGCAGGGCGCGCGCTCACACCAACTCGACCGAACGTTCTCAAGTATCACAGCTCACTGTGAACGTTCCAATCCAAATACTGGTTCGATATTTTTCATCAACGGAAAGACTTCACGAATAAAACGGTTACACTCATTCAGAATCTACGTATAGCAACAGAAACCGAATTTTGACATTAGCTCGATAACAGTGAACGACTTTGATAAGGAATAAACTGTAAATAATAGCAGTATAAACTTTTATTAGTTATCTCGTAACGAACTCTACAGATATGAGGCTTTAATTATAGACAAAACAAAATAATAATTGTGACAGATTGTAAGCAAAAATTGGCAATGTACCGCGATCGAGGCTCGAATATTGGAGATGGATTTAAACTTGATGAGAAGTCATGGGCAACGCTATATAGTCAGGTACTTTCTACAAAAATAATTCTGTGAACATCATTCAAATTGAAGAAATTATAGTTTCCATCAAAATGGCTAAAGGATGCTTGCGGTTTCGCTTTGAAGATATTTCATTGATAACCCGTCTGAGATGGGGTCCTCTCGCTAGTAATTAGACTGAAAGAAAACATCTGAAATTCGCGTGTTGTTAAAAATTATTAAAATAGACCTTGAGATTTTGATAATCTTAAATACAAAATTACCTTTTGAACAATTATTACATTATTTTTTTCATATTATCGTTAATGATCTTCTACTAGGCACAAGGGCAAGGGAATAATTGATTGGCCTCACAGCTCAGTTGGTAGTAACCCTGCCTTCTGCGCTGTAGGTCGGGGGTTCGATTCCCAACCAGGACAAACATTTGTATGACGAACATAGATGTTTGTTCTGTCGGGGTGTTAAAATGTATTTATATGTAAATATTTAAACAAAGGTATATCAGTTGTCTGGTTCCCATGATACAAGCTATGCTTAGCTTACTTTGGGGCTAGATGGCGTTGTGTGAAATGTCCAAAAAAACGGATCTGTGCCTAGGTATATCGACAGTATTCATAAAGCATAAGAAATATCGAACTCAGTCATACGAACGCGTGGACAGAAGTCGCATCAGGGTTTCTTCTCTGTAGTACAACAATTGCAGTATTGATTACATTGGTCCTATTACAAGTAAGTCAGCCATGCGATCCGTAGAAATAAAGATAACCTTGTTATATGCCGGCAAACAACTTGAAAAATGTCATCCGATGCGCAGAACTCATTTTTCGTACAAGTGTATATGCGCGAACTTTCCCCCATTTCGCCAACTCATGTTCAAATTGTTTGCCGGCAACTATAAGTATGTATATTATCTACTGTCGCACTTTTTACTTACACGTTGAATATTGGAAGTTAAATGAGTTAACTTGGAATATGCTTTCAAATATACGGAACTACGACTTAAAAGACAGTTTCTTCAGAGCATGAAATTGTCAGCCATGTACACTGGAAATGTACTTAGTAATGTCTTTTTCGGCGAGTATAGAAGCCATGCATTGATGACTGGCCTCAAAGCTCAGTTGCTTCTCCGTTGTAGGTAGTGAGTTCGACTCCTACCCACGACAAAACATTTGTGTGACGTAAATAGATGTTTGTGATGAATGATATATATGTATTTACAAAAAATATGTACTTACGTATTCTATAAGTTGTCTGGTACCTATAGTACAAGCTATGCTTAATTTGAGCTAGATGGCGGTGTGTGAAATTTCCACCAATATTTATTTATTGAGCCAATGCTTCTTTATAGGAAAGAATTTATGAAATGAAAAGTTTTTCGAAAAGGGTAGAGAACATTTATACCTATTCAATACCTAATTGGAGGTTGACTGAAATGTATTCACCCGCATACTCAGTTTTACAAGACCATTCTTAGTGCTTATTTCCAGTACTAGACATTTTAAGATTGAATTTTCCAGCTTTGGTCAGCAGATTGTTGCTTGCTTGACTCTAGTTTACCTACGAAATTCTATCAATCTAAGTATTTCTTTTCGTAACAAATTTATTAGATCTGACGTAGTACTTAGTTGCTATGAATAAGAAATAAAATAAGTTTATAGGTATGTTTTTATTTCTTATTTAAAACTACTTAATATATTCTAATTGTCAATTGACTATTGACCTATGGCCAAAAAAGTATTGAGGTCAGATAGAAACATCCCATTAACAGACTTGCTAAGCCTTATTTTCAATATATTCTTTATAATAATTAAATTTTTTAACAATTTGCGAGTTGACCGCAATACAGCTATAAGAGTTAGCATACGATAACATAGTAAATAGCATAATAAATGCCAAAAAATGTTATTGATTTGACACCTGAATTATAAAATAGACCGGTGAAATTACAGGCACATGAGACATTCCACCTTCACGTTTCAGAGTTTCGGGCAGCAAGAGGTTACACTTAACACCAGGTAGGCCATAATCTCTTTCCGTAATTTAAGAAGATAAAATACGTAATTAGCTGATACGTATCCTTATAACAATAAAGGTGCTGCTAGTATTGTTTACACAACTTGCAATGAAAACATTATTTGTCAATATCCAAGTCTTAGATAAATCTAGCAACTTTATCGTCATTTCTTTTAAAGTCTGATACTCTGATATACTCATTATATTCATTAAGTAGCTGTTGCCGGCGACTTCGTCCGCGTGGAATTCGGTTTTATCACGCACCCCTATTTTACCCCTCAGAAAAGTAGCCTAAGTTACTCCTTGTTACATCAGCTATCTGCCAGTGAAAGTCCCGTCAAAATAGGTCCAGCCATTTCAGAGATTAGCTGGAACAAACAGACACACAAAAGTTGAAAAAGAAATTTGTTTTGGTATATGTACCGTGTATACATCCATATGCACTTAGTAAAAAGCGGTTATTTTAATATTACAAACAGACACTCCGATTTTATTTATTTGTATAGATTGGTAGACAAACTGAAACCCTTACGAAAGCCTGAAAACTTACAAAAAGGTTACTTAGAAAAGTAAATTAGCGATTGACAAGCTAATTATTGTTTTGTCTATTACGACTGAATTCAAAAATTATGTCTTTCAGTCAACGTTGTTTAAATAACAGTCTGTAACCTAAAATACAGCTGAATCAAAAACAGTATATTGGGCTATACTATATTATACCAATCATATACAGCATACTGTTTTAGTTGCAGGTCTTCAAAGTCTTTTGTTTGTGTAAATTGATTTTAGCTCCATTTATATTTTTTCTGGCTTTTTTTGGCTTAGGTACTTGGTTTACGTGATATATTGAGAAGATAAGGATTCTATTTTATAATATGGGAAATACTTTTAGTTAACAAGATGACTGACTGATATCATATGTTCATGGCTGGAAGTCTATAATATTATTAAAATATAATCAACGAAGTCATAGAAATAAGAATAAAGATTTTCCTCATCCATAGACGGGGATGTCACGTAATTTGAAGTCGGGGACAGATAAAAAACAATAATTAGGTACAGCTGATAATTAAACAAAATATATCATTAAAAAAGATGTCCCGACTTACTGACAAAAAATGTACAGACTGAACCATTGGCCCAGAGACTTACAACTTTGGAGGTGTGTTTCTTATAGGGTGAATGCGAGTTTACACAAGTGTATAATGATCCATAGGTCAATTAGGAATCGTATAGTTGTCTATCATAGATTCTGACCAAAGTTAAACTCAAACCCGTAGCGGGAGATAGCATATTGACATCAGAAGTGTTTAAATTAGTAAAACCCAGAGAGGTTTTACTAATATGCAGCGACTAAAACCATAAAATAGATACATGTGCCCAATTCACTTTCCATATGAAAAACTTGACGTTCTAGTTTCCATTCGTATTTCAACAGCCTTGCTTTCAGACCCCATACATTTTCGAAAAGGGTGTAAATAGATCTGGATTTTGTGTCACAAAAATGACTAAGTAAGTATTCTATCAGTCGTCTGGTTCCCAAAGTACAAGCTGTGCTTAATTTGAGGCTAGATGGCGTTGTGTGGAAAGTCCGCCAATATTTATTTGTTATTAAATTAATAACGATGGAGAATTTTTCCCTACCAGTGTGTCATGCAATTTGCCCTAATAAGACACAACCCAATAGCAAACAATTACTTATAAGAAAAACTTACGTGACAATAAAAGATGAACACCGAATTCTGGATTATGTAACTCATGAAATTACAGGCACATGAGACACTCCACCTACACGTCTTAGAGTTACGGGTGCATACGATGCGTCTTAGGTCTTGCCTTGCCTAGTAGGGGAGGACCCAAGTCGCATCGCTTGTTATGGGCTGACGTTACCACTTAACACCAGGTGGGCCATCGGCTCGTTCCTTAACTGTATCACATAAAAACCTCACGATATCGGAAGAGCGGTGTGGCGCCAGCCGGTTATGCGCACAGCTTTTAGTGTTCACTTCGCCCGGCTACTTAGCAACATTCCCAAATTCCGATAGCAGGGTAACCAGAATCCTTACCCGCTGCAGGAAAATACATTTGAGTCGGTGTAGTAGTCAGTCATTCTGCTCTGCCTCTTACGTTACTGTCAACGCAGAATGTATGATTACTATGACTGACTCATGCTAGACAACTTTATCTAAAGTGAAGTAAAATATAATTTTATAAGAACAACATTAAAAGTACTATAGGCAGTGAGTGAAATACGTTCCTAATTCGTTCTTATCAATGCTTATTTTTATAAATACTTTGGGAGGGATGAAACTAATTTGGCAAACTACATTAAACTGTTGTAAAAAACAAAAAAATATGTGCCTTGTTTTCTGACCCAATTTCATAAACTAATAATCAATTCATCACAGATATCTGAATAGAACTATTTACACATAAACATGTAACAATTTAGCTCGCTGTAATTAACTACTCCTACAAATTGTATATTATTTCGAAAATAAGTATGTGTCCCCTTAACAAATCAAGACGGACGGAATATCATTACATAGGTTTATGCTTATATTTATATTGCTTATCAGCGCTATTGAAATTGAAGGGTGGGAAACTTATATATAGAAATATAAATACAGCGGAAATAATGTTAGCAGGCAGCAGCGGCTAGGTGTAAATGATATCCCTACATTATAACTGGTTGGAGTTGTTTGGAGCCGCACAATGCGGTTGCTAAAAAGTTGCTACTTCAGACTCAGAGCTCAATGACTCGAGAGGGATGCTTATAGCTCAACGAACTCATTTCCTATTGCCAAGTACGATAAGACTACAAATACTGTTGTCAATTAAAATCATAAAAAAATATAGCAACGATCAACCTCATATGCATAAAATTTTGCTGCCTGCCATATTTCCGGTGAATAGTTATTGGCCATATCTAACAGGTTTTGACTAAGATTCAAGGAAAGGATTGCCACCCTATTCCTACCGCCGAACAGTAATGCGCTCACATTGCTTTGGTCCTAATTCAAACTGGGTGTGAAGGCAAAATCACAGCCATATCAATCATTTCACCTTCATCTCGGGCGCAACATAATTCGACATGTATCTTCTCATACATAAGTTGGGATAATCTTATTCATATCAAGTAATTAGACCCTTTTAAGTCACTTAAAAACTGTGGTGTCTCCAAAAAGGTCTGATATTTTTTCGAATAATTGTTGGCCAGCTCTACAGTATTATCACTTTTCTTAGGCAATTTAAATCATTAAACAGAAGCGTTAGGATTACAATTAATATAATTCGGTTCAGAGGATTTTTCATAGGTACAAGGCAACAAGGCGACACATTTTGCTGAATTGTTCATTGTTTTATTAAGAGTTTCTGATAATAACTAACAAATCTTTGCTTCTTGACCCTCAATGAGAAGGTATAATTCATCCCTAAGTAAAGTTATGTGACTAGCAACTAATACTCAGCTTGCTTATCATCATTTATTTTGTTCCTCTTCTGGTTTTTTTAAATTTTTATTTTTTTATATTTATTTTTGGTTATATCTGTAGTGACTTGCGATTATAACAACGGTCCGTAGCTCACTGAGATACTTAGAACTGGTGGACTACCCGCAGTACGAATGTCCGATATCAAAAAATACGAATCTAGTTCACGCTTATTTTCTCAAACACCATGCAAGATATTTTTGCTGGGTAATTTTTCAGTTGGGTACACCCGCTTAAAGTAATACGTGGCAATTTGTGAATTTATTGCCAGGGCTGAATTACTTAAAAGTTACAGCCAAGATACAATATGTTGATAAAACCGGGAAATATTAAGTTCATAAAATTTGTTCTTCAAAAAATACACGTATATTTTTAATATGTCAAATTTAAAATATATTAGAAGTGTAGAGTTACTACAAAATCAAATCTTACATGGCAAAAATTAAGGACTAAGCAGTCAATAAATTATCAGAGCTAATTTACCCACCTTAAACACAGTTACGCTTTTTTTGTTAAAATCGATTAAACTTTACCTACTACTAAGTACTGATTCTAACTTAGAACTAGGTCTAGACTCAATTATCTAACTCAAAAAATAATTACCTTTGGAGTGAACATGACAACCGCCCCCGATTACTAGTAGTATTTAATACTGATACTTACGTATTTTTCAAAAGGTACGTCTGGAAACAATGTTTTACTAATCATTTTCGTAGCCGCCATTTACATTAGCTAATCCTGCCATATTCAACGTGAACATTTAACGAGGTTGGTTCCTGCCAACTTTCACATTCACAATCTCTGATAAGTTAACGCCGACTTTCGTCAAAATTTGCATTCATCTTTTTCTCCTATCGTGCTTCTATCTTCGCTAACTCTATTTTTTACACAGGGCCCCCTTATCAATCACACTTCCTCACTTTTCACGCACGACTGATTAAAAACTTCAAACATCCTGTAGAATTAAAGCACAATTATGTATGTGACATAAACGCATCAATAGATACCAAACAAAATTACCAATACATAGTGAAATATTAGAGCAAACTTCAGTGTAGGTAACGTAGATTTCTGGCGTCGCTTTGTTAGTTCTACAACAAGAAATGAACCTAGGACTAATACTAGTTCTAGGTAAAATTGATTGATCCCAGAACGGTAACAATGCCTCGTCTTGTTAAAGCTACACAGTGCAACTATATGGGTTACGGTTAAAATAATGTTATACAACCTGATATAAAACATCATTCATTAAGAGAGTCTTTTAAATCTCGTAGGACTTAAAAGACAGGATATAGTAGGTAGCTTTAAAGAAACTCATTTTTTTTTATCATTTCATTGACGTAGGGGGGGGTCATATAAACTCAATTAAATCCATACAATACGAAATTTGTATGACATCACAATTTGAAATTAGCATAAAGCATACAATTAATTTTCGAATTATTCGAAACTATTTGGTAAGCAGAGGCGCTAGCTTACTTCCCGCGACTTAGGCCGCGTGGGCGAGTAAAGCGTGGGTAATCTGTCTCCCGCCACTACATTCAAGTGTTGTTAGATGATATTTCATCATGAGCGTCAACAACGGATTTGCATTTAAAATATCTTCAGCAATGCAAAGGGTATCGAATAACTAATACGTTATGTAATTCTACTTTTCAGGTATGACCTTTTAAACGATACCCCAATCGAGTTTTTCAGTTCTCGGGTTCATTTGAGCGTCAAAATAATATGTACTTTTATTTATTTTCTTTAATAAATTACGAAAAATAAATAAATGTTTATATAAACTTGCAATTTTATTTGTTATGGACTTTTTAAACGACACTACATTCGACTATCGTTTTGGGATACAGTTTTCTTTACCTAGATCTTATTAAAAATTTAAATAAGTTTCTATATTGGGGCTGATTGGGGGTGCACAGAAAACCAGTTTTCTTGAATAAATGGAACAAAAATTCTCAAAACTTGGATTTTTTAGAGTATTTTCTATTTTCAATATTCAGTTACCAACGCCTTTTAAAATACAGTTTTACTCCCACCTATAGATGTACGCATGTGTGCCAGTGTGTCTGCACTTAAGCAATGGTTCGTTATTTGCTTGTTCGTAGCATCTTAGGTACTTATTACCGATATGGAAATAACAAAATTGTAGCTGCTATCGGGATTAGCTGAGGGGTACGCCAAAGGTTCTATATACAGAGTTCTCGATCAAATTATCTTCCGAAATATCCTACTAATATAAACGTGAAAGTTTGTATGGATGTTTGTTACTCTTTCACGCTCAAACGGCTGAATGGATTTGGATGAAAATTGGTACCAAGATAGCTTATATCCTGGATTAACACATAGACTACTTTGATCCCGGAAAAATGGAGTGTTCCCGTGGGATTACTTATTCACCGCGGGGCGCAGCTAGTACTAAAAAAATGATCTAAGAAGAGACAGTAGGTAGGTTCGAGTTACTGATTAACAGTCAGCCTGCGGCAAAGTCGATTGGAAAATGTTTTAAATTTACGTAATCGGCTCTATACAATACTGTGACCGCGTAAGACGTTATTCAAGAATCTTGAATATCTTCAATAATACAGCTAGAGTGACGCTTTTGTTTTAGCATTATCTGAAACAAAGCACGTGTTTTAGAATGGATATTTTAGAAGCAGAATTTGTAACTGTTTGGATGATAGAATATTGTTTATGTTAATGAAAAGAAGTTTCATGAAGGTCAGACAGTTGATGGCGCAAGTATTGAAAAAGATTAGTACATTTTAGAGAAATGATAGTTCCATCAATTTTTCCATTTTATTCGGTTGTTACTGGCGCAACTCACGAAGATCTGTAACATCACCGCGCACCCACATCATATGCACTAATAAAAAGAGTAATAATAATCAAGGGTAGGTGGTAATATCTTCACAACCATCCACTTGATCATCGTAATATGAAATTATCTGATCCCCTCTCTAGCTCCTGGTAGACTTGTGATATTGTGACAGATGAGTTTTTTTTTTTATGTGACCAATTAATGACTGAACTAACAGACACCTTATGTAAAACACTAAAATGTCTTCTGAACAAAATAACAGCAATACGACTATGTCCCCCCTTACTTGCTATTACTTGACTTACTATTCACTTGTAGATTTGAATCTTCTCATAACTAAAGTATCCAAAGACTCGAGTTGAATCATGTTGTGACCGTCACTCTGAGACTTATAGATAGATTTCCAGCATCCCCACCTTTCAAAGCGGAGAATAGCAATGCAAGTGCATTTCTGCCACCCCTTTTCAATTTATCCCCGTTTGAGGTTGGTAGAAATTCTATTGCTGCACATTAACAGATTCTATACAAGTTTATCATAAGTTCTGTAAGAAGCATAACTGTATCTGGAAGTTCCTATGTATACTTCCAACAGTGACACTGATGATGTCAAGTTATAATATTGAGGTCCATCAATGGTGGTAATAATAATGATAAATGAAAAGCCTTTCGTATTTTATTATTCATTTATAGCGTATATTGTTTTACTTATCGTATGTTTTGTTGTGTGTTTGTGCAGGTGGCGACGATGAGGGAACAGGAAGGCGACGGCCCGGAGAGCCGTTAGCCGGACTCGATGGATGAGTATGGCGGGCCGGCGGCGCCGCCCCGGCCGCCGAAGCCGGCGGCGCGCGTCCACAGGCCGACGGGCGCGCGCCAGCCCACCGTATCGCTGCTGCGGCCACGGCCCGAGACGGAGCGTGAGCGCAACGCTTACGTGGAGGCACCGCGGCGCGCGCACCACGCCGCGCCCGCCGCCGCCGTCCCGGACCGAGCGGCGGCGGCGGGGGGGGCGCACCACCCGCTCAAGCCGGTGACGAGGCAGCCGGCGGCGGCGGCGGCGGGGGGGGACAAGCGGCGCGCCGGCACCCTCGCCGCTGCCGACTCGATAGTGTGCGCGGAGTGCGGCCGGTGCCGGTGCGAGCAGTGCGCGCGCCCGCGGCCGCTGCCCTCGCGCTGGGTGTGCGGCTCGTGCCTGTGCAGCGCGGAGGCGTGCGTCGACTACGCGTCGTGCATGTGCTGCGTGAAGGCGCTCTTCTACCACTGCGGGAGCGGCGGCGAGGAGGAGGCGCGCGAGCCGTGCGCGTGCGGGCCGCGGCTCGCGTGCGTGTGCGCGCTCGCGGTGCCGCTGCCCTGCCTCTGGCTGTACTGGCCGCTGCGGGGGTGCGCCGCGCTCGGCGCGAGCCTGTACGCGCGGTGCCGCCGCTCGGGCTGCCGCTGCCCGCACCCGCACCCGCACCCGCCGCAGCCGAGGCTCTCCAGTATTATCTAGTCCCGCCGCGAGCCGCCCGCGCGCGCCTCCCGAGCGGCGCGGCCGCCTTGTACAAATATTTATTGGCGAGTGGAGGGTTCGGACCGCGCGGGGACGGACTCAGTGATCGCAGTGTGGTAGTGGTGTGTGGTAGCGCGGGGCCGGACGCGAGGACACCCCGCCCGCGCCCGCCTCCGCTCAGTGTATAGTCTACGAGTACCTTGTATATATAGTTGTATAGTGTGAATGTACGTGAACGTGTCGCCCGAACGTCGTCTCTAATTATCTTGAGACTGACGTAACGTGTCATAACATAAGAAACGTTATTGTTAACGTTAGTATTTTGGATTCCACTCAAATCCAGAGAAGATTAAGAAAATATGAGATATAAAAAGCATACTTATTAAGATGTAGATAATTTACCATTTATTTATTAACTGAATTTGTATTTATTTGTAAATAAAACGACGACATTATATTATAAATACGAATGTTTACTACATTATGTTGTTTTTACTAAACCTTTACACGGACATACCAACAATGTTCATTACATACTTGAATGCAGTAGAAGCAATTGCATGTGACTACTCTAGGGCGAAATTTGATTGACCCCTTATCCATTGAAAATTCAAACCGAGGCTTGGTAAATATGTTAAATGGATGTGCTCAACAAATTACACGATGAACAGTGGAATTACATAATAGTAAAAATAGTATTATATACCTGCTTATTCACAACATAAACTCACTCCTTTGATATATTCTCATTTTTTATGTGACTGAACTAACAGATGACCCACATGCAAATTAGTTTTACGTTCAGTTATTCAGTAATGGTTCTTAGTAGTTACCTAAAGAATGTATATGCTTCAACGTTACTTACGTTAAGACATCCATTCAGTAAAATACATGACCATGCTATGGTTGTCTGAACACTGTAGGATATGAGACAGTAAGACAAAATGTATGAGTAAGCTTTATTTGGCTTAACAGCTATTTAAACATTCTTGGTGTGAGGTTCAGAAATGCAGTTTGCCTATAGAAAGAAAGCAATTTGGAAATAATTATTATGTGGGTAAGATGAAGAAGGTATAATTGATATATATATTTGATGAGTAAACATACATATTTCACTTTTTTAAATAAATTTTTCATATTTCTAACTTCTGTCAAACTTAATTGTAGAAAATTCAGTCAAAATTCACTTGTTTCATAAAGCTTTGATTTTGTCAGTCTATTTTTATACTGTTGTAAATTTTTAAGAGATAGATTTAGGGTAGATGTGTATTCAATGTGTGTAGGATTTGATTTGTGGGAATTTTCTTAGATTTATCTGAGCACATTGAAATAATTAACAGCTTCACAAGAATTATTTAAAGAAGAATTTTGTAAAAAGTAGCAAAGGTTCTGTTGTCTACAGCTAATTTATTCCACCTCCTTCAAATCATATTTTTTGCTATCCCCATTCAGACGAGATAGCAGCGCAAATTTTACACAATATAATTTTATTTGAATTAAAACCAAGTTCTACTTTTTATGGCAATAGTCCTGTTATAACTTTGATTTAATAATAATAATAATATTGGTAGACATTTCATACAGCGCCATCTAGCCCCAAAGTAAGCTAAGCATAGCTTGTGTCATGGGAACCAGACAATTGATATAATACTTATATACTTTTTTTGTAAATACATACATATAATACATATTAACATCCAGACACAGAACAAACATCTATGTTTGTCCTGGGTGGGAATTGAACCCACGATCTACCAGCTCAGAAGGCAGACTTACTAACCAACTGAGCTGCGAGGCCAGTCGAAATTATTTAATTTGACGAAAATTTGTCTATTTAAATCAGTTGGTTTACAATTTCATGTTATGGAAAATGGTATCATTCATCGTTTCGTTCCTGAGTTCCATGTTCATTAATGTTGCCAGCTCGGTGCCGGATGCGAGCACGCGGCGCGGGCGCGACGTGCTGTGTTGTGTTCGGGATACATCAACGAAAAGATGTCATCATGTCAGTCTGTAACATCCATTTCTCTCAGACTGTTTAACCATAGACAAAGTCTGTCTTATTGAGAAATGACTTAGAATTTATCTAACACGCATATTCATTCATTCTGAAAAGAGGTAGGCTAAGTTTAATAAGGCCTTTACCTAAATATCATAGCTTAGGCCGCATTTTCGTTCACAACGTTCGACGTGATTATAGCTGAATATTTCACACGGCGCCATCTAGCCTCAAACTAAGAATAGGTTGTAAATATGGGAACTAACTGACTGATTGAAATACTCATCTAGTTATATACTTTATTGCGGGTATATGTAGGAACCGAGCCCACAACCTACATCCCAGAAAGCAAGAGCTGGGAGCTGTAAAGCTAAGTAGCTCAGTCTTCTGTCTGTTTTATACATCGCCCAGTCAGTCAAATTTCTTACCGTCGGTCGTAGAAGTAAATGAGTACATGGTTCATACAGATTATGAGTAGAAAATAAAAGATAATAACTAACTTAGTATAGCTTAATCGACTGTATTAAAATTAATTATGTACTTGCTACAGCTGATTTAATTTATTTTAGGCGGCAAAATAAATAGATAAGTTTCGGCTAAATTACAAAACAATAGTAGTATCTACTATTAAAACGCTACATTTGTCAAACAGATTTTGTTTCTACGGTATTACGGTACCTAAAATGTGGGAGATTCAGTGGGCGAAATTTGACAGATTAAACTGTGAACCATAATTAGATACGTACATAAAATCACGCCTGTTTCCCGGATGGGTAGGTAGATATCACGGTTCGATATCTGCTTCGATCCTAGCATACCTCCTTAGCTTCATCCACTCACCACATTCTTCATGCATTAACTGCAACTTAGGGTACTCTTGACCTGTACTTTTGCCAAAACGTCACCGATTTGGTCTATCTAAACCATAATTAAGTTCGTAACATTAGGACAAAACGTATATCACCGTATTTAAAAAGCAAAGCAAAATAAAGTTGATATAACCTGCCCTACAGATGACAACTAGGTAAAGTTATCAGGCAATATGGTATGTAGAAAATTTAATTAATCGTGGTGGCAGCGGTTGTTTATCTGCGGGCCATATGTTTTCGTTAATTATTGTGTGGTTTTGATGATATTGACGCATAGCAGTGCACCGAGCGCGAGGCCGCCGGCCGGCCCGCGATAAGGGGTGACAGCGCAGGAAGCGGCGCTTCAAACACCGTTCCACCACGAAGATGATAACGAGTATTGGGTAATCGGTAATGATGACCGCTGTGTCGGTCGCTCGCCTATCTTGTGCTAGTTACTCACTAGATATAACACAGCTTGTCTCATTTAGCCGTTTGTACGAGCCTGTGTTAGATATTCGTAAGTGGCGCACTTCGACACTGGACGCTGATTCTAAAAGGCTCATGTTGTTAGATATGAATCTTGAATCAATTAAATTTTACACATGCCCTCTGACCCCCGTCTTGTGGCGGTTGTTAAGAACAGATATTGCGAGCAGCTTAGAAAATGATGTCTGATGAATATAATATTTAAAAGGAAGTTCAGCAGCAATGGTTTCGAAATCATCTATTTTCAACGCGGCGTCTGTCGAATATTTTGGCACTTCTGAGTTTAGTCTAATGTTGGATGTGGAGGGTAGATATAAAGAACCGCTTAGAGTTGTAGCTTACTCATTTGATTACTCAGTCTCGAAGATCTGGCTGTCGATTTTCTCGAATCTCAAGCATTATGTTTGATGAGGCCTGATGATGATGACAGGCCTCACAGCTCAGTTGGTAGTAACTCTGCCTTCTGCGCTGTAGGTCGTCGGTTCGATTGCCACCCATGACAAACATTTGTGTACGAATGCTTGTTCTGTGTCTGAATTGTCCAAAAATATATTATATTATGAGTCAGTCAATGGTCTATCAGTAAGTTCAGCCAAGTGTTGGATGGGTGACAACTTGATGTCAAGTGGGGTCCGGTGTAGTTTGCGTCAGTTATCATGAATCGAGGGTGGGGTGATATCTCTTACAAATTGGCGACGACGTCGCAGATTGCGGTCGGCGGGTCACGGGTCCCGACCGACGCTGTGGTCACGACGACGCGACGTCGTTAGTCTCAGATAAAAAACGTACTCAGTGTGTCGTGGACCTACTCGTACTGTCTGCGCATAGTCTGCGAAGCCAATGGTACTACCAGACTTCCCATCTTAAATGAAATTATAATGGTATCAGTAGGTAATGGTATCACGGGCTAAGGATAGAGGTTCCATGGAAAACAATAATAAGTAGTTCAAAGGAGTCCTCCACAAATAACGACAATGTATTTTGTTTCCTCTTAAGTAAAAGGTTATTGTGGTCACATGGTTACATACAATGGGTTTAATTTCAATACATTATAAACAATCTAGACAAAATATAGCTTTAATAATCACCATTTTGAGAATAAATTAATTTATATATTTGCTCGATGTATTTACTGTAGTACAATATAAAGTCATATGTATAAAAATTTGTAACCCAGTTATTTGTCTTACGAGGTACTTTAATGTAAATTAAATTACCTATTCCATTTTGCTAATCAACAGCCAGAGTGAATTTTTTTAAGTCCAACTAGAAGATACTTATATTTGCAGAAAGTTTACGAGTAAAATTCCAAAAATAGGTACTAACTCTGGTTAGTTCTGGCTATAAATCTGCAAGTGAATTAGGGCTCTGAGTATGGTTCTCGTTTGTAATCACGACCTCATTACTGGACAAAATAAATAGCAGTAAGTTTCATTCATGAGGATGTAAATTGAAAGAATGGATTTTAGCTTTAAAATAATTAGAAAAGCCTGGAATCTAGTAGGATGGAAATGGAAACATATGGGGAGGATTCTATTCATCAGTGGGAGAATGTGGGGTGACGATGGTGATGACTAAAACAAGAAGAGTCGAGGGTGTTTTTACTATAACAACATTTAAAGACATCGTCAATTTTCTTTGAAATGTGTCAATACGCATTGACATTGCACATTTAAGACCAAGCGAGAAGCCTTTGTCTACATCTGCAGCAAAATAGTCAGCAGAGTCATCATTTTAGATGTATAATACTGCCGAGTGACTGGAATATTATTTCTAACAAGTTAGCGTTTGGATAAGAAATAAACACGTAGGTAATTTGTTAATCATATGTATTTGGATGCTTTATTATTAATAAGGGATCCAGTCTTCTCTGTTGCGCATAACAGCATCTTTGCATCTGTGACGCATACTTTCGGCTAATGTTTCAGCGTTGTCACGGGATTTAAATTGCGAGTAAACTCGAGCGATTTTCCCAAACTAAGCATAGCTTGTACCATGGGAACCTGACATCTGATATAATACTAATATACGTTATTTTTGTAAATTCATACATATAATTACATCTTAATACACAGAACAAACATCAATGTTCGTCACACAAATGTTTGTCCTGGGTGGGAATCGAACCCACGACCTACAGCGTAGAAGGCAGAGTTATTGCCAACTGAGCTATGAGGCCAGTTATGATTATGAGTAGGTACCTATAACACGGAAACTTATCTGTTTCGAATGCATCCCTGACTTGTAGTGCTTCCGAGAAGTTCCAGAGTATCAGTGGGTATACTGTTTCTGTTCTGTGTGGCCGCACGTAGTATCATATTGTTGTCGGGCGGATGCGCGGAGTGCGCGGAGTGCGCGCCGGCCGGCCGCGGTGTCCGGCGGACAGACGCCCGGACGCGCGTCCGCCCGCCCCGCCCGCGCCCCACCGCGCCGCGCTCCCGCCACATCCGTAAGCGATGGAATTTACACCGGTAGGTATTCCATCCGACTGTTGCCCTTACACGAGTGCCCAAAAAGAGGTATAAAGTTTTCATGGTTCACGTATGTGACTTTCTTTACAAAAATATTTATTTACAAAATAAGGGTACAAATAAATTTTGCAGCTCCACTGTTATAACTTTTAAATGCCTGAACAGATTTAGATGTTTGGGATATCTTTAGAATCCTAACATCATCCCGAGTGTGACAAAGGGTACAAATAAAAAAATATGTTTGAATTTTCCAATGTGAAGAAAATAAATATATAAATGTTTAGTCGTGTTTTCTTCTTGATTTGAGAAGCTTGTAGATATTTCTATCCGTACAAAATATTTTACTGTTATACGCCATAATTATAAAGTAGAATTGTTTAGTTCTTCTTCGAGTGTTAGTCCTGTTAGGATTAGTGGGTCATATCATACCTAGTCCCCCCCAACCCCCCAACTGGCTGAGATAAATTTCGCACTCAAGTTTGGTGTTAACGTCGTAAAATTATGGTAGTCCCTAAGCGTAAGCGCAAATTAAGCAGCTGTTTTTAATCTAAACCTTTTTGAAAAATATGAATCTCAACCTTTACTTAAGTTAATTGCACAGATACTATTAAGGCGTTTTTATCGAGTCGATACATACCATTATAGCCATATATCAAATATCTTGCAGATAAACTAGTCTGAAGTACTTAAACTGCTATGCCAGCTAAGCAATGAATAAAACATGGCCAGGCAATGTCGTCATCGGCGTGATCTGAAGGCATTGAGTAGCCAACAGGGGGCGAGTTCATTCATACTGAGGGTGGGGTGGGGGGTGGGGGGTGGGTTACGCAAGGAACTCCCTGCCACCCCCTCGCTCTCTCAATCGTTAAGTACTTTTCAATGAATAGTGCAGGGTTAAATTACATTCACAGAGCTCAATATCCTAACAAACCAATAATACTTTTTTTATAATCTAATGTTCGTGGACAATTCACACAGCGCCATCTAGCCCCAAGCTAAGCATATCTTGTGCTATGGGAACCAGAAAATTTATAGATACATATATTAATTTTTTGATAAATACATACATATTAACACCCAGACACAGAACAAACATCTATATTCTTCACACAAATGTTTGTCTTGGGTGGGAATTGAACCCACGATGTATAGTGCAGGGTTACTACCAACTGAGCTGTGAGGTCTGTCAAAAGTTCTGATAATATTTAATATTACACTCAATAATATTACATTTGCGTGTAATATTATCAGAACAATTGTGTTCACATCACACGCAGCAATGCTGCTCAACCCCAGTGTCATATCTATATCTCCCATATCAAAATAGAAAATAAAACTCTAAATCGCTCAATTGGTTTTGAACTCATTTTTTTACTATTCCATAAATTTTGCGAATAGCTAGCAAATTTTCAAGAGCAGTAGAACTCACGCCATGTTCGTCCGGGGTAATACTACCACAATGCCCATTTCTGCCGCCAAGCAGTAGCGCATTCGCATTACTGTGTTCCGGTTTGAAAGGTGTGGATGCCGGTGAAATTACAGCCACGTGAGACATTCCACCTACACGTCTCAGAGTTACGGACGCATACGATGCGACTTGGGTCTTGTCGTACCTAGTACGGGTGGACTCAAGGCACATCGGTTGTTATGGGCAGAGGTTACGACTTAACACCAGGTGGGCCATCAGCTCGTCCCGTAACTGTGTCACATAAAAATAAAATGTCGCCGATTTTCTCGTTACGTCATAGTTCATTCATACTATCGGCTTCGAAGTGTAGGTACCGTGCCGGTAAAACGTATCTATGTACTTATATTACGATTTCTTTCAAGCAGGAACATCAGTTTTAGTTTGATGGTATTGTATTTTCCTTTTTTTAGTTTGACGGTATTATATTTAGCTTTTTTTCATATACGAACTGTCCTAGTATATGTTACATAACCCTGAGCCTACGCTACTACGATGTGATATCTACACAGACTATATATCTACATCATCTGTGGCCGATTGAGAAGAAACAGAGGATGGGACGAGGGGGAGGCGTGTGGGCGACGCGTGTGGAACTAGTGATGTGCTACAATGGCGGAAAGTGTAGAGTTGACGGCCAAACTGACGCCATTGACTGACATTTGGTTTGAATCAAATCTTGGACCGTTTTTACTTAGAGTACTTCCGTCAGACAGCGTCAAACATTGTAGATTAGGATGATAATTCACGTTATCCACGAAGGGGTAGGCTGAAACTTTGGGCTTCTTTTCACCTTGTGGTGAGCGTACCGCCGCCCGCCTTTGTTCACGAATAACTCGGTTAATACCTTCTTCCAGTAATCCATTCCCTAATATTACCAAACGTCCGGTCAACCCAGGTGTATACTTATTCGGTAGAAAACTTGTTTTGTTGATCGAGGAAACATAAATCCTTTTTTTCCAAATCATTGTGAGTTGTTATATTTTGGAATAGCCGGGTACCGCTATTCTGCGTCGGCATATTGCCGTGCGGAAAATTAATCAACGATACGGATTATTCGAATAAGAATATTGATCAAGTATCACACTACTAACTATAACACTATAATACTAACTATAACACTACTAACTACTAAGCACATCACTAGACTAACTATTCTGTAATCTACGGTGCGTGGGCCCTCGACGCGTGGGCGAATCGGCAGCTCTCTCGTTCAGAAGGTATAAAAGTATTCGCTTTAGGGTTTTGAAATTAATGACGTCAACCGATTTCAATTCTGGTCAACTGACGCGCATTCGAGGATGCCGTCACCGAATGAAGATACGAACGCAAATCTTCAGGTCTTCAAGCAGTTCAAGCCTTCAGTCCGTTTTATCGGATTAACGGTAGGCAACGTTTGTAAGGTCCCCATGGAGGGTCGGATAGGGTTTGAACAGGCGTCAAACTTACCGATAAGTACGCGTGACCTTATGTTTTGAATATTATTGACGTTTCCAAGCCATTTCTTTATGAATTCTATGGAAATAAAGTTTTTGACTTTGACTTTGATCACGTGGCACAGAGCGCCAAAGCGTTTGTCGGAAATCAACAAATTGTCGAAGGTTCAGGTGGAAACAATGCAATTTCAGATATACGTCATAACAAATCACGTCAATAAACGACCATACTGACCGACAGTACTATGTTTTGTGATCCTGTCCTAGGATTAGGACTACTAATTATTCTGGATCTAGATTACGCTTTACTTGTTCAATTATATGACCTTGCAGTAAATAAGTGACATACTACCAAAGGTTTGTCGTTTTCTGGAATAGACTCAAACTCGAAACAGATGTCGGTTGTTCGTGTCCTGTCGACCTCTATCGAGTTGCAAGATCTTTTTCATCTTCGAGTGTAAATAAATACTTATGATGTGTTCATATCTCAGTTCTGATGTTTCAGATGCGGGTTTTAATTATTCAAAATATAATATTTAATTAAATAAAATAAAAAATTGACGATAAATATACATCAATAAATAATTTGAGTTGGTGGACATTTTACACAGCGCCGGCGCCGTCCCAAAGTAAGCATAGCTTGTTAGTCCAGTCGGAGCAGACATTTAAATAGAAAAAAATCCGGGGAGCGATTTTTGTTTTAAACGTCGGGGTTGGTGGTTGGGAGTATAAATCTCGATTTTCTAACTAATCCCGGTAGAGGATTCGCCGCCATCTTGTTTTAAAGTTCAATTTTTTGTTTTTCTGAAATAATTCGTTAATTTTCAACTTTAGAGCAAAAATGGTACTATCCAAAGTTGTTGGAAATTTAATTTTCCACATTTTTGGTCATTATAATTTTTACGATAGGATCAATATTTGCAGAGATTTTTTTTTTATACTACCAAGTTTATCGAAAAAATCGTAATGGGTGGAATTTTATTTTCTTCAACTTTTGTTCTCGCACTTTTCACTCCACGATCAATATTTTCGGATTTATACTCAAATCGGAGGTTAAATTGTTTCTATTGTTCATATATTTTGTTTATTATCTAGTTTATTTATAAAAAAAAAATGTATGGAAAATGTGGAAGGGAATTTGTCTCTTTTACATCTGGTTAATGTATTTTTTTATTTTTCAAATATGTCGTTTATTATTTAGTTTATTTATAAAAAAAAAATCGATAAACTTGGTAGTATAACTCTGCAAATATTGATCCTAGCGTAAAAATGATAATGACCAAACTTGTGGAAAATTTAATTTCCAACAACTTTGGATAGTACCATTTTTACTCTAAAGTTGAAAATTAACGAGTTATTTCAGAAAAACGAAAAAATCTAACTTTAAAACAAGATGGCGGCGAATCCTCTACCGGGATTAGTTAGAAAATCGAGATTTATACTCCCAACCAACCCCCGACGTTTAAAAAAAAATCGCTCCCCGGAATTTTTTCTATTTCAGGCTAGTTTTATGTCTGCCCCGACTGGACTATGTGTAATGGGGACCAGACAACCGATGATAATATCTTTTTTGTAAATACATAAATATAAAACATATTAACACCCAGACAAAGAACAAACATCTGTGTTCGTATATATAATATACATAAAATATGTATATTACAGAATAATAATTATTATTCTGTCATCGTTATTTCTGATAAACGTAGAAATCATAGATTTGTAGAGCGTAAGTGTATTGTTTTAAATGTTTATGTGTGTGTCGTGAGCGGTCGCTCGCGCTCGGCTGCGCTGCGCTGCCGCGCCGCGCTCGGCAGGAAACAGGAAGTGGACTAACCGCGGGCTTCCGCTCCCATTCGCGCCGCGCCGTCCGCTAGCCGCTACGCGAGCGCGAGCCGCGAGCCGCGAGCCGCGAGCCGCACGCACTGTTTCATTCCCAACTATTTCACTACTCGTGGATATTGTGCGTTCATCTATCTATTACTACTATCGCACTCTTCTAAGTTTTAATCTCAATAAACAAATTATTTTTACGTTCGACTACAGTTATCGTTTTGTGTGTGTAGTGCAGTGTTCCCGTGGGATTACTTATTCACCGCGGGTAACAGCACGGGGTGCAGCTAGTATCCAATATTAAAGGAAATAATATTGATCAGTTCACGATGACGTATCTACAGTATTAATAGATGATTCACAGCGTCACCATTTTGAAAACTTCTCTCTAAATAACCAAGTTTAGGGAATGTAATTACCGTTGTCGTCATAGAGAGTTCCCACTAGGGGTGGGAATACAGGCAGTTAAGTAACACGATAAGGGAGGAGGGAGGGTTGGGGTCGTGACGTTACACAAATAAATGTTATATATCGTTACCTACGTCACGAACTAAACAGCTTTATTTTTCACCAGACTATAAATAGATGAGACAGTAAATATCGTCACCAGCATTCAGCAAAAAGTTTTGTACCTAAATTCAACATTCTTGTTGAATTTAGGTACAAAACTTTTTGGTTACAGAAAAAGTACATCACCTGTGATTACTGCGGCGAAGCACGCCACTGAGATGACCAATACGGGTTAGTTACGTACGTAACTATGGTAAGAAATAAACAGATAACAGATAGATTTTAGTAACAGTAGCACTGATTCCAAGTTCGACCGGTAAGTACTTCCACCACAACCATTTCTGCCGCCAATCTGTGAACTCTGTCAACGGACATTAAATCAGTTCATAAATATTATTATTGTATCGTAATTCAACATATTTTTGTGAGCTTTCATTAATAAGGTCTATGGCAGAATGTGAAAGAAGTACACGGCAGCGAATATTCTCAAAGGAAAATCTTAATACTGATTGCATTGATTCAGAATCAAATTTAAGGCACCTTGCAAAATAAAACAACACATTCCAAAATTTGAAATTGTTATTTAAATTATGTGACGGACGATTTGGATTTTCAGGCTTTGACAAGCATTGTGTGAATGGAATGGCATAAGCGAACATAAACATGAAAGAAGGGCGATTTCAATGAATGTCTGCAGCCGCCCGCCGCCGCGGCTTTGGTGAATGAACTTCGCTCATTCTTGTTTCACTTCCGCTACCTGTCCCTGTCACGCAAGCGCGCATGAGTACCATATTAATTTATCTTTTAATACCTAACTCAAGCTGTATTTCTGGGTGCTTTTTAAGTAATGTTTTGTGTTTTAATTCTTAATTTTAATAGTTTCACTCCATTAAACGTACACTTTCGATTATTTTCTAGGCCTCAGGTGGGTTTAGAAAATGAAAAGTAACGAACACGCTGAGAATTCCCGTTTTTACTCGTTTTAAAATATTTACGTAAACACTAAACATGATATTAGAAATGTAAAATGACAAAAAAAGAGAATGCTTTACATCATTTGTGAGCAAAATAGAAGCCATCAAAAACCCAAAATTATTCTATAATTAAATTAAGACATGAAGTATTTTACTAAAAACTACAAATATTATTGAAGATAATTACAATTAAACATAAACAATTTCTTAAATTTTATTTTTAAGAAACTAGTCGAGCGCTCGTTGTGTGTACCTATGCATTTCCTTCAAATGGTTTCCTATCTCAAGTATCAGTGTATAAAAATACTGTAACAAGGAAATAATAATTGATTCGAAAAGGAACTTTATGTATCCGGTGACAGGGTATGGCCGGAAGTGATGCCATTCGCTTCGTGCTGCGCTTCGCCTTCACCGGAAGTGACGCGCCCCTTTCTTTCCCTCCTTGAATGCGTCACCCATAGAGTATTCGACTAGATACGTAAATATATAATAGAGGCGAAGGATAACGAATCAGGAGAGTTACTTCCAGTATTTTAAATAGCTCTGATAAAAAAACAAGCATCGTAACTTGTTAATTAAGATATTAAACAATTTGTAACATTTTAAGCACATGGTTTCAAAGGTTATTACAAAAGATACGATGAAAATTAGGTTGCAGAAGGGTGTATAACGTGAATTTGTTGTTTGGATTATGTGAGCTAAATTATTTCATGTAAATTACTAGTAAATTCTGTTCTAAAATCACGAGTACATCATTTGTTTTATGTATTGAAGGGATATCTCTGGAACTACTGAACCGATTCTTAGAATCGTTTCATCAATAGAAGCAAGGATATATCTTAGTAATATAGTTTTATTATATTTTTCTATTTATTTTATACGAATATATGTATCGTTTTCAGTTATATATATCAATATTTTTTTATCAGTCATGTTTGGCGGCAGAAATGGGTATGGTGGTATGGTATTTCTCAGACGAACTTGGCAAACGTTCAAACTTCTAATAGTGTAACGTCTCTACTTGATCAATTCTCTATGGCATTGTACAACCGTGGGAGAAACAGGTCGGAACTAACCGTGACGTCCTCATGAATGAAGATTAACTTCGTTGGCTTTGAAATGAACATATTTCAATACCACTTCATTTGGTGAAATAGTTTCTAGTGAATGCGTTTGAGGCGATTATGAATGAAATCTCTCTCGCTTTTATTAGTGGTTTTGTGGTACTCTGCTTGTAATAAAATCTCAGTATGTGGTCCCGAAATTATAATAACATATTTGTGATACCGTTTACAAATTTACATTTCTGAAGCTCTAAATATTCTCAGTTAATTCTGTAAAGAAAGGAAGGAAACGTACAAATAACAAAATTCTAGAGAATCTTATAGTTGAGTTTATTTACGATTTCTGAATGAACTTAATATTAAAAAAAATAAAGATAATATATTTAAGATACAAATATATGTACATTATATTTAAGTGGGATTTAAATTTTTAGCTTATTTTGAAACTTGTATGAGAGTAATGTTACATTATTGTATGGTATTAAATATTTTGATGGCATGAAGGTAAATATTAATCACAAAAACTATAAAATCGAGTGTGGTTTCTTTTAAAGGGATTTAAAGAGTAGCATTAAATGTTTACAGACTATTTCTTTAAAAGTATAAAAAAAGTTGGTAATTACGGGTTTGCATAACTTACTTATGCTATTATCGTTGATGAAAATAAAAATGCGAATTCGACAGGGACGTTTGGCGTGAAATATTCAGAGCTACAATATTCGATACGGAGGTCAACTGGAAAAGAAATAACAGATTTAATGACAAACATTCCAACTAACCAAAAGCTCCAATTAATATCGTGAGATATTCAATAGGTAAGTATTGGTGCCAAAAATACTTAGTTCCTAAGGGTTCAACTCATATGCAACAAAATTGTAACCTGTACGAGTTAATATTGTTCCCAACGCATTTATTTACTTAGGTGCGCAATACCGAGATGGCAAAATTAGTTATTTGGAAAGAATATATACATCAGGAGATATATACCTAGATGAGATAGATACTCGTAGTACCTCTAAGTTCCAGATAAACTGAGTATATAATAGCTCCAGAATTGCATGCTGGCCAATGAACAGTTTCTATTCTATTCGACTCACTGGTTTATCGAACCGGTGTGGTGAAAGGATTTTAAGTGCGCCTCGAAGAGGCTCCTTTCGTGCTCATGACACATGTCTTCAAATTTTTTGTTCTAGGACATGTCTGTTTCATCACGATGTTTTCTTTCACCTTTTTGAGAACGTGGTATAGCGCACATAAATCTTTCCATCGAAAAACTCATGGGTGCTTGTCGGGATTTGAACCGGCGACCTGCGGATTGAAACTCGGGGTCAGTACCACTAGACTGCCACGCTCTCGTGATATGAACAGAAATCGTAATAAACGATAAGATCATTGTACCCTCGTCGCTCATAACTGAACTTGTTCCTTCTACTTACAAAGTCTTAATAAGTAAATAAAATTTTTACAAGTAAATGAACAAAGACTGGTTTGACGAGCGATCCAGTTCATTGCAGTAATGGGAATCTAGGGTTATATTTCAAACTAGGTGTTGCCCGCGACTTCGTCCGCGTGGAATTCGGTTTTATCACGCACCCCTCGGAAAAGTAGCCTAAGTTACTCCTTGTTACATCAGCTATCTGCCAGTGAAAGTCCCGTCAAAATAGGTCCAGTCATTTCAGAGATTAGCCGAAACAAACAGACAGACAGACAAAAAATGAAAAAAATATTGTTTTGGTGTATACCAAAACAATATTTTTTACATATTTTTTTCACGGTATATACGTACCGTGTATACATCCATATGCACTTAGTAAAAAGCGGTTATTTTAATATTACAAACAGACACTCGACTTTTATTTATTTGTATAGATGAAGTCAGGTAGGTAAAATGATTGTTAGTATTTGGTACAGAACCATAATCCTCGCGTAGCCCAATGCGTATTTGACCAGTTTTTTATATAAGTGTAGGTTTTAACTTGGTTCTTACAAATCCGTCATTAAGAGCGCTTTTTATGCGCGCCATTTCAATTTTAATATCTCCTTTGTCACTTAGCTAGATCTATAAGAGGAGTGATGTGGGCGAACCACTAATATAAAATACCTGTTACACGTACTATGGATATAGTCAGATAGGTATGGTGGCGATATAAATAAGTGTTGTCGTTTGGATGTGTTCAACATTGGAATCCCACTTCTTTGCAGATTACACCAATGATTCTAATAATGTTAAGTGACCTAAAATAGTTAAGGTAAATTCCTAGCGGCATCCGTTAAGATTTTGGGGTCCTGTGGGAACACCAAATTTACTGCGGCCAATAGCGACTCTTACTAGGAGAGGTCTAACTTAATAAAAAAATTATTGGTGAACATTTTAGACTGGCCTCATAGCTCAATTGGTAGTAAACCGGTCTTCTACGCTGTAGGTCGTGGGTTCGATTCCCACCCAGGACATTTTTTTTTATGACGAACATAGTTGTTTGTTCTGCGTCTGGGTGTTAATATGTTAAATATGTATATTTACAAAAAAGTATATAAGTATTATATCAGTTGTCTGGTTTCCATATACAAGCCATGCTTAGCTTACTTTGGGGCTAGATGGCGCTGTGTGAAATATCCACCAATATTATTATATTATTATCTACGTCAGCAGGGTTATCTGAGTTTTTGTAGGAAAACTAGGAGTAGCCTAAACTAGGGGCACATGTGTAGCTTAAATGAGAATGATATTGATATAGAGACAATAGAAATTGTAAGTTTAAGACAAAACACACGTGTGGGGTGCCAGTCGTTTTTAGGAAACATCCATTCATGTCGCAAACAAGCCATATTTGT
Source organism: Chesias legatella (assembly GCA_947359385.1). Taxonomy (NCBI): domain Eukaryota; kingdom Metazoa; phylum Arthropoda; class Insecta; order Lepidoptera; family Geometridae; genus Chesias; species Chesias legatella. The sequence continues at coordinate 7,358,794 of OX375768.1, forward strand.
ATCTTTTATCTTCTGTTTGAATATCGGCCTGTCTTTCTCGTATACCTACGTACGTCGCCGCAGCCGAGGGAGTCGAGATAATGGCAGATGGCAGCCAGGTACCGTTTCCGACCAGCCGGGATCGAGACAACGCCCGAAGAATGGAGCCATTTACAAACGTATTATTAACATTAATAAAAATCATGAATGGGGCCGCGTTACTACTGGGAAACTGATAAACGGTAGCTTATGAATGACAGATCGAATCATTTGATTGCTTATTTGGTACAGTTCCTTGGGAGACCCTTTAAGGTATTATGGTCTCGCGAGGCATTATACTATCAAGAGTACTTTTTCTTATTAGATATATATAGATTAGATTTTCTTATCGTGTGTCCACATATATACATGTTTTAAATTTACTTATATCTACCATTTATGTGTGGGAGAAATACAAATAATGTACTTAGTTAATATTAAGATACTTCTGTACGATAGACATTTATGTAATATATAATTATACGACGAATTCTAGCAATTGTGGTTAAAAAAATATTTGGCGGAAAATATAAAACACACTAAAAGAAAAAAAATCGTATCATGAATAGCTTTAAATCTCACGAACGGTGTGGAAATTTTGCACGTGGCCGCTACTAGTAGGGTAATTTTGTTTCAATATTAATAAACTCGCCTATCGTCATCACACGGAGCCCAAAATAAAAACCCCGTGAATGGATATAGAGTGTTGTGCGCGCGATTGATAAAGTCTAAGCTCTCGGCTTCAATGGAAGCATCTGGCGGGGCAGGTGGGCTGCCATCTTGTGACGCTCTCGGCTCTCGGCCCGGACAAAGGGTGAGCCGGCGAGCCACTTCTGCGAATAAAAAACGACGTGCCTGTTCTTACTTTCAGACTTGAACAATGGCAGGTATACACCGGTGCATATTTATAATCCCTATATGGAGAAGAGATGACACTTAAACCTAGTTATAGGTGTGGTTATTATTTGATTTGAACTGATGGCTAGCATCGCGCAAACTCATATTTAGATACTTAATTTCAGGAAGTAATGAAGACCGTAACTATTATTAATGACGAACGATCCGGCTCTCTGTGAACAGATCAAGAAAGTACGGATCTCAACTTTTATGAAATTAATTAGTGGCCGTCAGTTAATGCGAGGAGCTCGTGGGTAGGTGCACTCGTTCCCACGCTGCGCCCGCGCCGCCGGAAACCGTCCCCGCCGCCCGCGGCCTCAGCCTCCGCCGAACGCTCTTGCTAAGCCCCGAATCGAACCGATGCTCACGGATTCGTTTCCATTTCACATCCCCTCAGAACTAAAAACCGTTGAACAGAGCGACCGACTCAGCTGCGAAATCGTGGCGAAGACACGCATAGCGAAATGCCTATTCATAGAACACCCGGTCCCTTTAACAGCTCAATTGCGCTTCCTTCCGCTTTGTAACGGTCGAGACAATTCACACGTTTACGGATGCTTTAAAATGATATAACGCGCCGGTAATGTGTTGCGATTACGAGTTTCATATTATTCATTTTCATTGGCGGTTTGGATGGATAAATTCTTTTATGCCATCGCGTTCTTTGTCGCTCCAAACTTCGTCGACGTAGATCGAATGTGACTTAAAATGAAGAAATAATATTTCTTACTTTTGTAATAGGTATCAATTATTCTTCCCTTACGTTCCATAGCAAAATAATATTGTATCTATATTATTTAATACTCATTCGAAACTTATGTTTGACAAAATATTCATGGTTTTTATGCTTATCTTATGATGACCTCAAGTTGATCTTTCAAATGAGCTGTCGTGTCATTGAGTAGTACGCTTCATTGAGCTCGAAGAGATCCACCAAATGGACGAAATTTGTATTACATAATTCATAGGCTTCTTATACGACATGACAGCTTTATTAAAAACATCATCAAAGGCAAGAGAGAAAGAGGAAGGCTAGGCCTTAACTACATGAGCCAGATAAAAGAAAAGATGGATGTTATGTCGTATAAAGATACAAAATGATATAAAAGAGAACTCTTATGATTTTAATTTAGACTCTAAATTTAGAAGAACTAGCAACAGCTTTACCGACAAAAGTTCACCTCTTTAATTATGATAATGAAAATTCTGTACCATTAAGGGTGTATTTAGTTTTTATTACTCTTTTTGTTTAATATTGTGTATAGCCTTGAATTGTAATAAGTTGTTACAAATAAATGTTATTTTATTTATTTCTTTTTTTCTCATTTCTATTCATTAATGAACTATTTCGAAAAGTAGGAAAGAACCTACTTCTTACTTAGTCTATGCGACAAGCGCAAAGAATAAAAAAAAAACTTAAAACTCCGCTAACCAAAAAATAAAGCCAAAAATTCGTGCGACGAGCACATTATTTATCCAGTCTTTTTTTTGTAAGCTTCGGAAGGAAGTTTGTAGTTATAAATATTAGGCCCTCAATTGTTCCTTTCCGGGCTGGAACTACTTCCGCCGCACGGAGCGGGCACAATATGCCTCATTGTTTCTAAAAGGAGCAACATCTATAAAATCTTTATACATATCCATTACAATTGTAATTTTCAGCACAAAAACTTCTACATTTGGCGAACAATGGGTGGAAATGGTTTGTTACAAGGTCGTCTTTATCTGCATGCCGAGGATCTATGGCTATGGTTAGTTTTGGCGAGTCGATGTTTTCGATCCTTAATCTGATTCAGAGAACTGAATGTTTTTGACGCTAATTAGAAACAATGATGACATGCCTAATTAATTTAGGACGACCCACACCCGACGGACGGATGACATCACAAAGGCGACTTTTATGATGTCGGTGTACACTGTGACGGCCCATATGACTGTTTTTTTGGAAAGAGTGGATATCAAGATAGATCATATCTAGAAGTGAATTCCTAAAGGCTCGTTGATGATTCTATTCTTACAGAAAAGCCAACTAACGAAATAAATAAAATATTGTAACTAACGTTAGTCTAGGTGTTATGGTAGGCTGTAAACATAGAAAGACTAGAAAACTAACGCTGAAAATGACCTTCTAACAGAACCACGGTTAAGCGCTCTTATTTGGTGTATTTGGTATTTGGTGTTGGTATTACAGGCATTTTGAATGGAGGACAAAAATAAAGCTTTTAAAAATATTGGTTTCACACATGTTACCATAGTAGGAAGGCACTTGATATTGATATTTAAAAGCTCGGTAGAGTGTCGCTCTACCAAAAAAAAAACCTACATCCTGCCAGAGCGTTACGATTAGAAAAAGATCATTTTTTACAGTCTCCTAGTCGTAAAACAAATTATTGTCGTATTGCTGTTGTCGATGGACGGCGGTTACCACTTAACATCAGGTGGGCCGTCAGCTCACAGCTCGTTCTATCTCCAACATAACATAAAAAAAATGTTAAGCTAAGCGCTTCCCTTCTTAATAGCAAGGAGACGCTCCATGTTTTAGTGGATTACAAAAGAGCAAATAAGCTTTCTCACACAGGTTCGTATTGAAGTAAAACTTCAAGCAAGCTGTGTGTAGATCTGAAAGGCTGTAGTGTTAATAGGCTGGAGGGCGCGGGCGCGGCGCGGCGCGGCGGGTCGACCTTAAAGGTTGCACCTCGGACGTCGAACCTCCGGCCCCGGCCCCGGCCCCGGTTGTATAACGTGGAACATAAACGTACCTAGGTATGCGTTTGTGTTGAGCACACGGAACAATGGTGCTTAAACTTTTGAGTATCGATAGCTAGGGGAAAATCGAAAGCTGTGCGATGCCTGTAGGCACTGAGTCGTTAGCCTCTTGTTATGTTATGTACATTAGTTTTTAATCTAATTTGAAGAGATTGCATTTTTCAATACAATCTCTCTCTTTTTATTTTAAATCTATTAATTAATAATAATAATACTGGTGGACAATTCACACAGCGCCATCTAGGCTCAAACTAAGCATAGCTTGTACTATGGGAAGCAGACAACTGGTAGAAAACATATATATACTTTTTGTAAATACATACATATTAACACCCAGACACAGAACTTCCCCATGGAGGGTCGGATAGGGTTTGAACAGGCATCAAACTTATCGACAAGTACGCGTGACCTTATGTTTTGAATATTATTGACGTTTCCAAGCCATTTCTTTATGAATTCTATGGAAATAAAGTTTTTGACTTTGACTTTGAACAAATATCTATATTCGTCACACAAATTTTTGTCCTGGGTGGGAATCGAACCCACGAACTACAGCGTAGAAGGCAGCGTTACTACCAACCGAGCTATAAGGCCAGTCAACAGATTTGTAAGGAAGCTGTTATGATATTATTGATTTCCGGATTGAATGTATGTATTAACGAGAAGCTTTCGTAAAGTTTGAGGCGCTATTGCACAGGAGCTGTATGCATCGTTATGGTGTTGGATCACCTCCGCTGCGCGTGCGCACAAACAAAGCCTCCCGCGACCTGTATTGTATTCAATGCAGTGAACATTATATATGAACCTCTCGCTTTTAGAGTTATAGAGCTGATTGTAAGCGTATTCAAAACAATACTATCATCTAATGTAACTTATTTTGGAATAATAATAATGAAACCTCGACAGACTGAAAAGTCCATTTCAAAGTGAAGTAACAACTGAGTTGCGGTTTTTTATTTTTAGTATTTCTTTAAACAGTAAAAGCAAGGACGTGAATATTAGAAGAGGAGACTTTTTTTATGTGATGAAGTTACGGAAGGAGCATATGGCCCACTGGGGTTAAGTGGTAACCTCTGCTCATAACAAGCAATACTAATTAGGTCTTCCCCTCCCCTACTTAGGTAAAAGTGACCCAAGTCACATCGTATGCGCCTGTAGCTCTGAGACGTGAAGGTGGAATGCGCCTGTAATTTCACCGGCAACCACAACTTTCAAACCGGAACGCAGTAACGCAAATGCGTCACTGCTTGGCGGCAGAAATGGGTGGCAGTACTTCCCCGGACCTTGGCATGAATTCTACTGCTACTAAAGTTGTTGTCCCTAAAATAATGTTTTTTAAAAGGTTTTCCATGGTATCTTCTCCAATTATGGTGGCCAAATATTCTCAAAGATCTTGCGGATTCTGTGGCAATATCTCGGAAATCTTTGAAGTAGCTATCAGGTTCATCACGTGCTAAAGAGAACTGTATAAATATCCCTATATGTATAGTTTGTAGACTGAATCAACAATTGTCTGTTTTAGTTATGGGTTCCACGGAGGCTGCTTTGAATTTGGTAGGGCCTAAGGGCCGAAGCCCTGCCGAGGTCGGAATGCGCTCGACGGCAGGTGTTCCTCACACCCGGCGACGGTCAGCTTGTGGATATTCTGTTATACATAAGCCATCCTATTTTTCATATTTGTAAGGTAAACTTACAATATAATGGATTTCTTGTATTATAGTTTAAAGCTTAAATTGTTTGTACTTTAAATGTTGCATGCTGTAAAGCGGACTATGGATGAGCTTATTATTAATTGTAAACTAGATGTATACTCATTTTCGCAATAAATTTATCTGAATCTGAACAATGTAAGCAAATACAAGCTTTGTGCGCTTTCAGATATTAATTCTCTTTAATACAAACACATTCCTATTAGAAACTAATAGATAACTTCCACATAAATTTACATATTGGTTAAGATTTTCTCAGGAGAGCTTAGGTATGTGAATTACACAGAAGTAAAGATATCTCTACGATTCGGTACCTCTATAAATGTGTTTCAGATGATCGATTAAATGATAATTACTTATAACATTAGTACTACTACTACTACTACTATTTAAGTGCGCCTCAAAAAGGCTCCCTTCGTGCACTACATTCCATACATTTATTTAAATTCTAGATAAGGATTGTCCACACCATTCTTTTGTCAGCAGATTTCGGGAACCACATGTCATTTCCTTTATGGCCCCACGCGGGATGGGGACGGTACCAAAAAAACTTTACAATGGACGAAACAAAGGGTTAGCAAAACAACTGTGCTATTTTTTTATCCTGAATTAGTATATCATAATGAAATAGTCCAGCATTCATTTACAAAACATATCCAACAGCAAGACCAATCTATTTATAAATATTGTATATCTAAATGCACTCACGCCTCTTGAAGAATGCAGTTATCTACTAAGGCTCTGCTGATGACACAACTATGGTATCTACAGCTTTATTATTCAGTGGGTATGGAAGATGTAGTACCTAATAATGAGAAGATGCTTATACTGTTTCAGAAAAAAATGTCCAAGGCAGGTCCACTGAAACAGTTCTTGTTTACATAAAACTTAAATTTCTGCAACGCACACCGGCATTAAAGTGTTAAGGATATAGCCGTCAAAAATCACAGGAGATTTCTATATGGGATTCTTCGTAGAAAAAAATCTTCATAGTCGTACTTTAACACTATCTATTGACATTTTGACATGTGGGTTTCTAAAGATTATTCTGGCAAGCTACAATATGACCTAGCTCGAACAGAATACAAAATGAGCTCTTCGTGTTAGGTTCGTTATTATATAATTTTTGGTTTAACATTATAAAGTCTCCCTAATACTTTCTAGTATTTTGGAGATGAGATGGATCTAATAGGCGACGCCGACGGTGGCCGCTACCAATTAAATTCAGTCAATTAAGTTTCATTATTATTAGAAATAAGTCGAGTCTTGATCGCACAAATATCTTTTAATTTCGAAAATACTGTATACAATCGAAAAAGTTTAAGATACTATAAAATGCCTTAGGCAGTTAATACTAGTGTCAGAAGCTCTAAACCTGTCTTATATCGTACGTATACTTAAATTCTGTAGATATCTACAGCAAGAATCGTATTACCAATGTAAATAAGATACGGACAATTGAATTGAATAAACATTACGTTTGTTTGTGTTTATAGTGTGAAAGTGATGAATGAGAGGTATTATCTTGTGGGATGAGTTATGAGTTTGCTCGCATGCGCAGCCGGCCTGTCTCCGTGATGCTGGGTCCATACCTGACGAACATTTATATGTTCACATTTGCTCGCGGAATCGCGGATAAGCCAATCACCGACCGCCATTTGAATGCGCTCGTTCTCGCAGAGCCGTCCACAGTTCACTCATGTTTGCAGAGTTCGTTCACTCCTGATCGTCAGGTGTGGGCTCAACGACATCGTTCATGAGACGAGATATTTACTATTATTACATTAATAATGTCCACTTGTTACTGCTTGCCTAAGTCATTAAATTTATCTACATAAAACAATACCTACTAACCAAACATATTTATAGCAAGATATAGTCAGTACGTCCTAGCAGCAAAGTTTCCAAGGTATTCTACAATCTGAATTAGACTTCTGTGGTGGATTCTTTAAACATTCACTCTCACTTCTCAAGAGTAGGCCAAACAATATTTTTTTACAAACTTTGTAAAGGCATGCCTATCTCACAATATCGTTTATCATTTTATGAAGAACAATTCAATTATACTCTACAATTCTACATGCATATTTTATGCGCTCTGTTTTTTTTTATCACTCAGTTACTTTATGAAGTGTCAGCTTACCCTTTAAAACCTATCTTATTGAAATCCATTATAGTTGACACTTTTTCCAGTTTAGTTGAGCATAATTAATACAAAATTCCAGTTTCATGCAACTTCTCTATTCAAAAGTAACGCTCGTGTTCGTGGGCGCAAGGCTTACTACCCACACGAAATAAAATAACTTATGTCCTTACCGAAGCATATATATTATATATTGGCAGTTTTTATTTCGGTATACTGTTTCATTTAGTAGTTTATAACTAGGTAATAACTGTAGGTAAATTTAATATCATACAAACTTCGCATTTTGTCGGCTCGCTCATCACCTACCCGCATTTGGTAATCCGCGTCAAAATTGACCAATCGAAAGAAAATATTAATTCCAAAGCTGGCCGGGCCGGGTTCGGCGCAGACAATTGCGCGTTCGCTTTAGGCTTCACACAAGTGGGACGCACATGCGGCGAAGGCGAACAGGACACGGCGCGGCGCATGCGCGAACATTAGCATGCTGCGACACGCGCGCGCCGGAAGCCGCGCTAGGGAACGTCGCCGTTCACTCACATCCAAGATGGCGGCACACTTACGATGAATCGATAATTAAACAAACGATTTCATATTTCAAATCTATCGCTCCTTAACAAACGACAAGATGTGATGTAACCTAGACCATAACAGGAAGGCTATGTCATCAGAATGCACACCGCGCCAGATCCTTGAGCGGACCAAATAGATCTTACGAAATTGATCAGTTGAATCGTTAAATACGTTGATGTACTGTTTTTGTTTTATGGGAGGTCGTTTGAAGTTCTTACATCGCGCTTGTTTTATAAATTGAATTGGCTGCAACCAAGGGATAACTTCTAGAAGGTTTTAGAACAAATAGTGACAGCTCCTGAGTATCCGGGCGTATATTACGTGTCAACGCCCTAGGCTGCATCCAACCGAAACTCGATCATTTATCTTTTACTTGACAAACCACCATGATAACCGCCCCTTTACTGAATATGGCGTGACAGTGATATTCAACACTGCCCCAACCGAGAGGACCTTGGAGTTACTCTGGACGGGACACTCAGCTGTTTTTTACCAATTTAAAGATAGATAGATAAACACTATTGCACATTACACCAATAAAACAGAAAATACAAAACATGTGTACAATCGGTGGTCTTATCGCTAAGTAGGTATATCCATTCAAATAAAATAATATTTTTCTAAATCTGTTTATAACTGACGGAGATATGAGGTACGCAAAACAAAAAAAATATACAACCGCGTTAACCTCCTCCTTTTGAAGTCGGTTCAAAGTTATTTCAAATAATAATAATATTGGTGGATATGTCACACAGCGCCATCTAGCCCCAAACCAAGCTAAGCGTAGCTAGCTCGTATCATGGGAACCGGACAACTGATTGTACACTTTTTTGTATATACTTACATAATATAATATATATAAATATATTAAATAATATTAAAGGCGGGTTACTACCAACTGAGCTATGATGCCAGGTGTAACTACATAAATAAATATAAATATCAACGATGAATTTCAAAATATGGAGATAAAGACGCGTGTTTTTCAACACCGTTGTTTGTCAGAAGCAAAAAACTGTTGTGGTTACGCTGTTTGTAGTAACAGACGAGTGGGCATTGCTGTTAGGGTTCCGCCACCATAGGCAAAACCCATTTCCATCGGTGAACCCAGTTCACTGATTGTCCAAAGTCGATTGGTATCGCCTCCAGATCTCTCTTGTGAGTAACTCGCTCGATTGGACCAACGTTACGTTACGGCTCTCACACCATCACAAACAAATAATCTTGCGTACCAATATACAAAGTTCAAAGATGCTTGACATTCTAAGCGAAAACAGCGCGTTGAGATAGTATTGTAATCATATAACTAGCTTCTGCCCGCGGCTTCGCCTGCTTGGCACGGGATTAAGCCTATGAATTATTCCATTTTATCTAGGTGAGTATATTCAAATTTTCAGCTAAATCCCTCCCGAAATTTTTGCGTGAAAGAGTAACAGAAACCAACAAACTTTTGCATTTGTTATATTAGTGTGAGTTACGATTGGCATTACTTTATTCCGAGGAGAACGTGAACCGCGGTGCGGGAAGTCGACACTTACTTGACTGTATTTATTTCATCTACCCTCCGAAACGGTTGACTGGTCTGGTCTCCCGGAGTGTCATCACAACCGCAGAGGTGACTCCACAATCTCTCGAGCGACGTGAACAGCTCAGTTTTTACCTCGTCGGTGGGACATTTTGATACAATGCTCTACATTTCCTTCTAGTGTTATTTGGGCCTAGTTATGCAGAAAGCAGCCATTTGGCATTTTTTCCAAAAATGAGTTATAAACACGGCCATACTAATTTCGTCATGACGGTTTTTTTTTTGCAAAGACAGCCATGTCGATATCTCTATTTTTCACGGAGATATGAGCCAATACAATATATGAAACCGTAGTAACCATCGACATAAAAATGCCGTTTTACAAACTCCGTTTGTACTTTTCCCCACATGACTGTTTTCTGCATAACACGGTCCATTTTATAGTAACCGAATGATAATTATAAAAAACTTATAAACGTAACGCTGGCAGAAGCGTGTGTAAGAAAGCAGCAGTATACGAGGAAATTCTCACACCATTCGGAAAAACTCGTGATTTTGACATCTGGACACATTTTTATCAAGTACAGCTAAGAATTATTCCGATAATATTAGTCTATTTTCGATGTACGAAGCCAAATACAAGTGTCAAACTTCCACCCCTCGTTGTTAACTCGGGGGTTAAAAATAAAGAACAGGACCGTTGAGAATGGCCGTTGTTCACGCTCTTTTTGTGCATAGTACTCTATCAAGAGGAAGAGAGTTTGAAGGAATTCTTATCATCTTTGTACACATACCTAGATCTTTGGCATCGTGCACCTTCCATGCACATAGCAATTCGACGACAAACTAACAAAACAAGCTACTTGAATGTCTTTATTCTATTATGTTCGTATCAAGTTCATAGACACAGATTTTAATGATAAAAAATATAAATAAAGAAAGCATCATCCCACCTATCCCGTCGGATCCCTATAATCGGATATTGGGTTCAATAGAATGACGTGTGTATGTGACGTAGCGGGCGCGCTCGCTCGGGGCCGCTGACCCGCGCGCTCGCGTCCTGTCCAACGCGTCAGTTATTCTGCATGGTGACAGATTATATGAATGCATTTCGCGTCTATCAACCACCTTATACCTTATACCACCTAAACGTTATATCTGCAACAATGTGTCTAAAATATTCTATTGTTTGATTGTCTCTAAGGAACTGGAACAAGCAAAAAACAATATTTTTTGGTACATTTGATGCTAACAATGAATCTCCGAAAATAAAAACGGAAAGTCTTGATACGAAAGCCACGTTTATGAACTACTAGCTGCGCCCCGCGGTCCAACGGGAAAACTGCACTTCTCCGGGATCAAAGTAGCCTGTGTGTTAATCCAGGATATAAGCTATCTTGATACCAAATTTCATCCAAATCCATTTTTGCGTGAAAGAGTAACAAACATCCATACAAACTTTCACGTTTATAATATTAGTAGGATGATAGTATTTTAGTACTAGCCACTTGATGTTGAGACTATGTAGCCACGGGTGGCGCCTACGACGGGGAAACTACTAAGTGAGGTTGTAGGAAAACACCGTTAGTTGATTGGCGACAGACTTAACCCAACCAGGCGCCGGATTCGAAAACTTCCCACAAAGCAGCTGCAAATAATTTATGAGAAAGCGGATATCCTTGGTACTCGACATAAGTACCAGGGGTTCTATTCCCGGTCGGATATGAGATTGAGTAGCATTTAGTATGTTATCTGGCAATGTAAAGTATGTTAGTAACAAGCTATGCTTAACTTACTTTGTGCTAGATGTGACTATGTGAAATGTCAAGCAATATTTATTTATTACTAAGGATTTTATGTACGTATTTCACGTACATAAAAAGGTGATGGAAAACATCGTGATAGCGTTACAGCATATCTTAGTAGTACAATTCATATATTGGAGACACATTCCGAATTCTATCAATTTAATCTGTATTACAAAAGCCATCTTCCTAAGTAGGGGAAGGGGAGGACCCCAATAAGTACTTTTGTTACATGAAATAATGAAGGAAAAATATATATTTTGCGTTACATTAAAATAAAAGTAGGTATAAATAAAATAAAATAAATTTGTAACAACGAAAAGGGTTACCACTCAGCATGTACTGTATCAGCGGTTTCGTTAATCAGCGCTGGTTTTCTGTGGCACCATATGAAGAGGTTACCGCTTAACAACAGGAGGGCCATCAGCTCGTTAAACAACTACATTTAAAAAACACAGTCGCATGTCTCCTCTAATAAGAGAGCTAAACAGGAACAGTGGCAATGGGAAGTTGTACAATTTCCACCTCCGTTATGATATCACCTCGCTGGAATGATGTGTCGGCGCGTACTCGTACGCACCGCGCAGACATCCTGTACTCTCCCGTCTAACTAATCGTTATGTTACGAAAGCTTCTTGTTCTCAACATGTTGCCAAGTCAACTTACCGCCTACTCATGATACACAGGTAAGAAAATATTTTCATTGCGCTGTCACTGTCAACTCATACCACAAATTAGTCTTATGTATTCAAGTTACGAAACGAGCAGATCGCCCACCTGGTGTCAAGCGGTAACCGCTGCCTATAACGAGCAATACGAATTGGGTCCTCCCCTACTTGGGTAAGACAATACCTAAGACGCATCGCACGCGCCCTTAACCCCGAGACGTGGTGTAATGCCACCGACTCCGCATGCCACGTCTTTGATGGCCTGCGAGAGCGTCATCAACCACGGAAGTCGAATCTAGATGAGTATCAAGGGTCCTTACTACTTGTACATTGCATTACATATGCTTTTTTGCCAAGGGGCAAAATGAGAGAGATTCAGATACAGAGCCCAAGTAGGCATATTTTCACCCTTCGTTATGACTTTGACAAGTGTACTCCTTTCGCACTGTTTTCGACGTATTACTGATCTAACATCTTTCTCCAGTAATACATTCGTCAATGATCCGACAGCCAGGCCAAACCTTACATCAACCAACGAAATGTTATATATTAAAACATTCATGTAATAAGAGATTGTAAGCAACAAAATTGGACACATTTTACAAACAAAATCAAATAGTATTAAGCGATTTATATGTCAACAGGGGGCTATTAATTGTTCATCACTAATTAGCAGTTATGTATTGAAGCGAGTCGGCAGATCAAGGGATGCGCCCGTGCCGGAAACAGGAAGACGGCAATCAACATTCCTAAAAATATCACACATTTGGTGTTCATCCGGCCGCAGCGCCGCCCGCCGCCGCGCCCGCCGCCTCGCCCGCGCCGCATCGCGTCTACACATGTCTGCACTCAACTCACATTTTAGTCGTTTATCTACGAACTGTTGTGTTGACACAGCCCTACGGTCATATCAAAGTCGTAAGACAACTATACATATCTCGGATAAAGAAATGCACTTTTATTAATGCAAATCATGAAAATCAAAACGCAATTCCCTAGTCTATTCCCGGCCTACCGAAGCGCTTGATTAAATAACGCGCTAAATATTCTGAACGATGTGTACGCCGGTAGCTTATCGTGTTGTAACAATGTCTAATAGCTGTACATAACCGATAACATCGACCTTACTATCGAAAAAAGGCGTTTAATATTTATATTTATTGTTCGAATGTGGATTGTGGATGTGGATTCCCGGCAACGCTGCTAGTACCCGCCGGCACATAATTACATAATTTATTTACTAGTATTATTTATATGTGAGAGACGACGCGCGGCATCGACACGAGCTTCCTCCGCTACGAAGAAACCCGTCGCGTCGCGTCGGTGGGTTCCCGCTAAAGAGGATGTGACTATCACCACGGATCGTTTAATTCACAAAAGTTCCCGTGTCGTGCCCGAGGCGTTGGGAGCTTTTCCTGCGCCCGCGCCGCGGCCGCCACGTAATCCGATTTTCATTTCCTCTATGGTAATATCATTATACGTGTCAGCGTACTAATGAGATACGGTCTCGAGTCACGATCTATCGATAAATACGTACTCGATCATACCTATTTACTTATTTATGGCAAACGCAGTGGAATATCAATTAATGTAATAGAGGATACCAGTATTTACCGAGCCATTCATTCATTAATTACGCGATGACTTGGGGACTGGCAAACTAGATAAACGAGGCGGCTCTAAATATACTGAACGTACATACGTATGTACTATGTAAGTACATGCATTAATCACTACATTGTATATCCCAATGAGAAATAAGGTCGTTACATTATCAGACGTCGCTCAATCAAACCCTCATTCATAAAGTTAGGAATATACCGATTCATTTATTTACTTTATAACGAAATTAAATGCTTATATCTGTCTGCCAAACGGACGAGTCAAAAGATCACCAGAACTCAATAGTAGATCTCTTAGAAGTAAATTGTCTCTTCAGATTGCGAAGCAAATTGCTGCGATATTCAATCAAGCTGAATGTCAATATTTATTAAGTTTCCTTTATAGAATGTTCCTACAACAGACCAATTAGATGTTTCCTACGAATTGTTGTCGTTCCTGCTCATTGATGATAAATTCAGAAACGTTACCAGTAACGCCATCTATCGGATATGGAGAAAGCTAGAACGTAAAGACCATGGCATGAAGCACAGTAGGCAGGAGGAAACTTTTTACGTAAGAGGCACTATACAATATAATATGAGAATATACTAATGTTAAAATAATCATTTTAAACTTCTCGCTCATAATAGGTAAGGTAGTCCACGTATCCATACTAATATGATAAATGCGAAATTGTCTGTCTGTCTTCTCGTCATTTCACGTCAAAACCACTGAAACCAATTTTGATGAATTTTGGGATGGAGATAGATCTTGGAATACATGGCTACTTTCTGTCGAGAAAATAATGCTAGAAAGGGGGTGAAATAGGATATGAAAATTTGTATGGGAAATTAGTCTTTTTCTTAGGTATATATAAAACTCATCACAATTATACTTTTGGTAAGAAATAAATATTTTTTCTGCGTTTTTGATCAATCGGTTAATTAGGGAGGATTTTCTTTAAGTACTTTCCTACCTTTGTATGTTAATTCATGAAAGCTTGGAGAGAAAAATAGGCTACTCGAAAACTAATTCTAAATTAAGATTAAATCAGACAAAACTCAGTTTGTATCTTTAAGTCGATAAGTTAAAAAGACGCTTGTTTATTATGACAGTAATACTTTATTAGATAGATTTATACTAAACTTATAACAAAACTGTTTTTTGCTTAAATTATACGGTGTACTTACATGGTGAATTTTAAAGTGGAGTGTTTTTTTTAAGTTTTTTTTTATTGTATTGATATAAAAATACTGATGATACATTTTTATGAACTTTGTGCTGTTAAATGCCACCAACTACCTAAAATAAACTAACCTTAGCTGATACTCGAGAATAGTAAAGACGCAGGTTCTAAATAATTATACTATGAATTGAGTACCTCTCTTAGGGGTTTATTAATATTCACCCCATGGAGGGTCGGATAGGATGCGACAAACATAGCAATAAGTGCTGGTGTTATTTGAATATGACAGTTTGTAAAAATGACTTAAATATTGAAAAATGAAATTTTATCGTTTCTTTAAAACAATTCTATGAATGTAAGTAACGATTTTTTACTACTGACTATTTGTGCATACAATAAAATACGAACTGTCAGTGCGTATTGAAAAACACTTTTAAAATATTACTATTAGACATAATTAATAATCAAAAAATGAGTAACACCTTAATAGTAATACTGCAATAGAATTCCTGTCACGGGTAGCACTGACATAAAATACACAACAATCACCCGACCTAATAACAAACTTTGTATTTCGGTTCAAGAATTACAAGAATACCTATATTTACCCGAGCCGGTAAAAAGATGTTCCTTTCTCAGAGTGTGTGCCATAGTCAAAAATTGACGTACATTTTAGCATCTAGCAACACCATCTATTAGCGCAGCGCAGTAAATTAAATCCGATGTCATATTTGAATAGCCGTAGAAAAATAGTGGATAATTGACCAATATATTTAATTAAATTTATTTATAAATTTATTTATCGTGGAATGATTAAACAACAAATTAAAAAGCTAGTTTTGGAAATCATCACGAAAATGCACAAATAATACAGTTTTGTCAATGGATCTTGGTAACTTTGAACTTGGCTCTAAAGGACCACTATATATATGTTTTCATTATCTCCTGCACGTTAAAAGACTGCAGCAATATTTAATTACCTTCATAGTGACCAAGATTCGTAGGCAGAACTGTAAGTGACTAGTAAATGCAAAATACAATAATATGGTGCAGATTAAACATAAAATAGTCTCACACGAGAGGTGGTGATGAGGAGATCACCATCGAAGAATTTCGTTTCGATGACAACGTTACCACTGCAAAAAAGGTGTATTTATTTATTTATTAGATCTCCCAACATAATATACATTTATACATATAAATAAAACCAATAAACAGGGAGAATAAGCCGAATGCAACTTCAACTAAAGGATTTAAAGCGAGACATAAAAATGGTGTCAAAGCTAAAGCAACTAATAATCATGAAAACTGTAAAAGATAAATTTCATAAACAAAGATGGATCAATAATATTGAAGTTACATGAGGTTAAGAAACTTGATGACAGTAATAATGAAGATGATGACGAGTGCAATTCACTGCAAGTGGTGAATTTTAGTACACTCCCAACCACACTTTAGATATTACATACTCTTTTCATCCCAAGGTTGTCTGAAAGAGATCGCTTTATAGCGATAAGACTGTACTACTAATGTCTATGATTTTTTTGGTATTTGTAATGTTCTATGGTGTACAATAAAGAATTTTTATTATTATTAAAATCTATCGACCCGAGAACACCACAAGCCCGTGATTTCTGGTCCGTCTCGGTCTCGCGCGGTCGCCAATTCTCGAGTTTACTGTGTTCTGTGTCTCGATGAAAGATATTATCACATACTGGATCGATCGCGATGTGAGAGTCGTGAGAGACGACGAAGAACACGTGGTGAAAATGACGTTTTATGCCCGATGGGAGCTAGAACCCAAGTGACAACATCGCGATGTGTATAATCGATCTCGCATCTCAGCAAATCTCATGCGAGACTTTTCGTCGAGGTTTTTCACCTTTTCGTCGAGTTTAGTGTGTTAATGTGTCACGAAAAGAACGATAATTTGTGATTAAACTGATTTTAGTGACGTTTCAGCGCTCGCCAGTTTTTAGTTTTGACTTAGTTTAGCGCCATCTAACAACACAAGTAAGCAATTATGCAAACAAAGCCATCTATCGGTATTTCTTCAAGGCGTTCAGTTATGTAGAATTCAATAAAATTAATTATTAATGTAGAATATTGATTCAATTTAGGAAAAACTCTAGTACATATTCTTTAAGAATTATGATTAAACGATTTAACATTACTTCTAGTCTATTTGCAAGCGCAATCTAGTTTAATTACTGGAACTAGAGCTTTTTCTGACTACTAGTTTTTGCCATGGGCTATATACAATCTTCTAGTATTCATTAATGTGCTTCTTATATACTTTTTCCACTCTTTAAGGGAAATTTCGTTAGGTATAAGAGAAGAATTACACATGATTACTTACTTGAGAACATTGGCTGGCATCATTTGAGATTCTGGAGCTGATTCAATAACAGATTGCCATGTGTTGGTTGAGCATGCAATTACATAGCCAAATTCGAAAAACCACTCCTCCAAGCAGCGTCCTTTGAAGAGTACTTTCTGAAATTAAGAAGACAAAAAAAATATATATCTTTATACAGTATAAAACAAAGTCTCTATCGGTCTCTGTCTGTTTCTCCACTTACTTCTAACCAAGCCAAGCAATGGATTTTGATATGTTTTCACTAATAGAAAGAGCAATAAACAAGGAAGGTTGGTGTATATAATTTGTAAATTAATTGCACCCATGGAAGACGGGGTGGGTTGATATATAAATATATAGGTATTTATTTAATTTTCAAGATTACTGTGCATGATATTCCATTATGGCATTTTAAAAGATGACAGACTGATGACTGCACAGGCCAGTCTTGATGGTGGGTTGCAAAAGAATTCAAAATATTACAAAATAAACCATACCTGGAATGCAGTTGGTACAATTTAGTTTAAAGAAATAATGAAACTATTGCATCCATAAAATTATGATAATATCATGGAAACTCCTATTCCAAGTAATGACCATTTATTAAGTAGAATTCACAGCTTTTTCTCATAGGGATAGACAGAGCATCAATGAGACTATTTTCAACCTGCTTGTTAAATCTATCGCGGAAAAACAAATGTGACAAGTGGTGAGCTTATCCATTTAACTTTTTTTTGTCATTCATTCTTTAATAAATCAACAGCGAGGATAAATCTTATGTGACAGAAATTGCCCATAAGTCCAGGTGACAAATTAAATCCAAATATGACGAAAATGGTCACATACCATTTTCGTACACATACCTTGCTGAAATTGACTTACCTGTTCTAAACGGAATCTCTCAATTGACTCAATAGAGCTGAAGTTCATTTCCCGCGACACAACTCTGCATTTGAGGATTCGTTTGGGGACCCTGGCCTCATGCTCTACATCAGGGCAAGACAAGTCTTCATTATGTTGCCACAGAATTTTTCCTGTAAAAAACAGTCAAGACAGTTAAGATAGGTATCATGAGAAAAAATAATATAGAGATGATATAATAGAAGTTTTTTATGGTTAAAGGATTCAGCTGAGATACAGTGAGGCAAAACTAGGAAAGGCCAGTAGAACTCACGCCAAGTTCACCCAGGGAAGTATTACCACAATGCCCATTTCTACTGCGAAGCAGTAACTTATTCACGTTACTGTGTTCTGATTTGAAAGGTGTGGTTGGCAGTGAAATTACAGGCATATGAGTCATTCCACCTACATGTCTCAGAGTTACAGGCACATATGATGGTAATATGGTAGTAAAATAATGAATGGATTTTAGTAATGCTAGAAGAAGGTGGTGTAAATTTGAAGGTTAAATGATATTTTTTATTAAAGTTTTTACTCACCGGTGTCGGCATCGCGTAGGTTCATCCAGTTACTGTTTATATAATGGTCATGGGAACTAAACATCAGGTACTAACAAAACATTTACTAATAATATTGCATTCATAGTACAGTACTTATGTCCTTATCGACTGCACAGCCTCAAGAGAGATAACTCAGGTCTTTGGGAGCTGATTTTATATGGCTCTCCAACAACTGACACAGTATACTGATCAAAATGTGGAAATCTGAATCATATCATCTTTCATTTCATTAATCACTTCAACTAAAGAGTTGGACTAAGTAGATACAATTATTGCACGATATTTTTTTCAACTCTAAAACACAACAGGGTTTTCAGGTAAGAAAACATATTGATTGACAAGTAGACTCAACATAAGCTCTCGTAATCAACGTAAGCTCAACATTATGGTATTGTTGTTATGCTTCAGAGACGCGGTACCGTATAAAATAATCTATGTTTCCATAACATGAAAAATCTGTTATTTTGTCTGAAATCTGAGTGAATTCTTAAAAGGATACACTTGAAAGCCTTTCAGGATAGTCTCCACACGATCTTGTTGTATTTCTTCAGTGGATAGTACCTCCGTCATTTTTCCTTTTTGTTTCGAAGTTCAATGATATACTATGCTAATTTGCAATATACTTTAAGAATATTATTTATAGAACGGGAAGGAATGGAAAAGAAAATAAAAAGTTCGAAAAATTGCATACACCTGCAGCCCGATCGATGTTGGTCGTTTACTAGTATTTTTTTGACATATTTATTACATTTGACTTTGACATTATTGACGTCCATAAAGAGTGATTGACGTGAGATCTTCAATCAATCACACAGCACTTGCTTTTGGTATTTATCAAAGGAGATCGAATGCGAAGATGAAACGCCTAAGAAACGCCATATCATAAAATCAACGAAAGATTGTGATTTGTGTGTAAAACGAGGAAATCTATATTATTTAAACATCTTCGCTCACTATTAATGCAGGTAAGGGCATTAAGCTCTCAAACCTCGCCCTAGCTTTAGATCGATAACAACTACGCCTCGGTTTTGCAGTAAATTTTGATTTTTAATTATCCTTCACATCATAATTAAAGCCAAATTTCATATTTTTGGTAATGACTGAAGTTAATAAATGAACATAACAGTTATTATTACCTACAATGTAATTCCATTCCGTTATTTCGCAATAGAGAGCATAAAATCTTGATAATAACAAATAAGCATTTTTTTTTATAAAAAGATGACTTCAAAATTCCTAAGCACACGCAATGCCTTAACACTGACCATTTTTAAAAAGGAGCAATGCGACTTAGCCTCCCATTCTCGTTTTTTTGTAGGTGTATGTACATTAATATTTAATAATCCATATTTACGAAAGTGCAGTGCGTCACAACGAAGACTTCTAATAATTATATTATAATTATGCAAATGCTCAATCAACACAGTAAACGATAACATCGTTTTTAATGAATACAACTGGTGCAACTGGCCCCAAAAACAAAAATATTTTGTTACAAGGCAAAAAGTAATCGTTACTTATACTTTATATGTGTACGGCTTACTCCTAATAAAATTAGCTATAGATAGGTGATAGATAGATAACACATTTATTCGGCACACAGGACACAAATACACAAAAGAGCAATGACTAAAAATTACAAACATGAAGAAAAAAGAAATATTACAATATGTACCTGTACCTCCAGTGCCGAAAAAGGGGTTGGCTAAGCATATGCTGAGTAATTTTACTCAGCGCTGGTTTTCAGCCAAAAACCTTACAGACATTGATGATACGGACGGCAGTTGCGGTCTTTGCAAACAAATTATAAAACAAAAATAAAATGATGAATATATAACAATCAAACTTAAAATTAAAATTAAAAAAGAAATACTGTGTAGAACATTCAAGTGCTACTAAACGTTAAAAAAAATAAAAAAATGGCAGTCGGAAGAGTTTTAAATTTGATTTGATTGGCTATAAACAATTCGACGACGCAGCTAGGAGGATAAAAATTCCTAAGTTGCAATGGGATGAACAAAAACGAAAACGAGCACCTATTTCGCAAGCTGAGAATCTTTAACATAAAAATACTCGTAGGTATCTGCCTCTATCTTCTAGTGTCAAGTCACAATAGCTCGAGATGGTAGAAATTAACTGAAATAAACAGACAGATAGACAACCAACAATTTTAAAAATTTACTTTTTATTTTTAGGATGACATAATCGATTAGTGAACGTGAATCGAGAGTAAAATTTTAAAGATTCGTTTCGTTTATGCTCATTTCATTACATAAGAGAGAAGAAAGATATAGGAGAGTTAGATAGAGAAGGAGAATAA
Source organism: Chesias legatella (assembly GCA_947359385.1). Classification (NCBI taxonomy): domain Eukaryota; kingdom Metazoa; phylum Arthropoda; class Insecta; order Lepidoptera; family Geometridae; genus Chesias; species Chesias legatella. The sequence continues at coordinate 7,379,822 of OX375768.1, forward strand.
GGTCTAACTATGCTACTACTAATGCACGATAGAATAAACTACCTTATTCTATCGTGCATTAAGTACACAAATATCAAATACATTAAACAAAAACAAAATAACAATAACATATCGTATACCAGAACACTCATAGAAAATTAAAAAGGAAATAAGTACTTAAATCTAATTATGTTATAATGAATGAAGTTAGACATAGTTAGGAGAAGTATGACATAAAAAACTAATTAAATTAAGCAGAAGAGCTATGGTGGCTCAGTACTAACGTTTTGAACACTTGTATTTTATTACAAAATATATCCAGGTTTGATATTTTATGGTTGAGGTTATTGTATTCATTACATATAGGTACGTGTCGAGGGTAGTTGCAAACCAATATTTGTTTTGGACCAAGGTGTATGAAATATATTATTGATAGATTTTCGAGGGTACTTGTGAGGAACAGAGAGCGAGGGAACTGCTCTAAAAGTTAACTGCAACGTATTTTGCCATTAATTAATTTACGTAGAAAGCACAAATCGAGAGGTTGTCGACGATGACGAAGAGAAATCATTTTAAACTTTGATAGACGCTAATCATACGGACATATGTAGGAAAAGTACGGATGTGAAAAGCTAAATGTGTGGTGAATTTACATTGAATGCATTTGATATGCTGCGAATGTTTACTATAAAACAAACCGTGCAAGTACTCGTATATTCTGAACGGCTCCGGACTAATACATTATACAGGGTTACAGGAAAAGTCGTGCTAGATCCGTTAAGGGCGTGGAGTACCCATCATTTCTGACTTATTTCACTATGAAACACCCTACCCTAAACTTAACCCTTTTCGAGATATTCGACTTTTAATTTTTTATTGAATAATGCCGATTTTTAGGCTACGAAATTTATTTTTGTTTATTTTGTGTATCTTATTATTATTATTATTGCATTTTTACATGTGTAATAAGATGCTTTAGGACATCAATCATTAAAATAGTGCATAAGTTAATTGAATAGACCATAGTAGACAAGTGAAAGTAAAAAAATAAAAAATATATTAGCAAGCTTATTTTTCTCTAAGGGATATCTAAAAAAAATATTATGACACTTGTTCGGCAGATATTTTTTAAAATATCTACGTTTCATCAGCTATCTAACGAGGTATAATAATCTAGGGTTTTATTCAAATGCATTGGAAAAAAATTAGTTTCATAGGCGACAGTGGAGAAGAAAATTTATACTTAGCCCTAAAAAGTAAAATAAAACATTAGGTATGCATGAAATGTCATTTATTAAAGGTTTTCACACAACTTTTTCTTATTCTACAGTTCATGTTCAACATGGCCGCCTCTATTTCTGAAACATTGTCGCATCCTTCTACGGAGACCAGTCTTCACTACTCCAGTGGTCAACGTGGTCCTCATTTTATTTGCTGCATCCACAATCCTTTCTCTTAAGTCTTCCACAGACAAAACTGGATTCGGCTCGCTGTACACAAGACTTTTCATGCACCCCCATACATGAAAATCCATGGGAGTTAGGTCCGGACTTCTTGCTGGCCATGGCAACGGCCCACCTCGTCCTATCCATTTGTTTGGATAATTTGTGTCCAGCCAGTCTCTGACACTTCTCCTGAAATGGGCAGGGCAGCCATCGTGTTGGAACCACATGTCCCTGATCAGGTTGAGTGGCAGATCATCCAGCAAATCACTCAAGTCTGCTCTCAGGAAATTTTCGTAGCTTTCCCCATTTAGATTATCCGGGAGAAAGTAAGGTCCAATCAAATGATTAGAGATAATGCCCATCCACACATTCACGCTGAATCTTCGTTGGGACCCTTTCACTCTTTTCTTATTGGGATTCCTTAGTTCTTTTGGGGCCCAGTAATGGACGTTGTGATAGTTGGTTATGCCATCTTTATCAAATTTGGACTCATCCGTCCACAAGATATTTCTTAGAAAATCTGGGTCTTTCTCTACTTTTTTCCACGAAATGTAATACAAACCCTAGATTGTTAGACCTCGTTAGATAGCTGATGAAACGTAGATATTTTAAAAAATATCTGCCGAACAAGTGTCATAATATTTTTTTTAGATATCCCTTAGAGAAAAATAAGCTTGCTAATATATTTTTTATTTTTTTACTTTCACTTGTCTACTACGGTCTATTCAATTAACTTATGCACTATTTTAATGATTGATGTCCTAAAGCATCTTATTACACATGTAAAAATGCAATAATAATAATAATAAGATACACAAAATAAACAAAAATAAATTTCGTAGCCTAAAAATCGGCATTATTCAATAAAAAATTAAAAGTCGAATATCTCGAAAAGGGTTAAGTTTAGGGTAGGGTGTTTCATAGTGAAATAAGTCAGAAATGATGGGTACTCCACGCCCTTAACGGATCTAGCACGACTTTTCCTGTAACCCTGTATACCTAGCAAAAATTTTGATAGTGCTTAAAACCTTTACTATTTCGTTTGGTAAATCCAGTTATTTTAGCAGCATTTACGATGACATTGTTTTGTTTGAGGGATAAAAGATAATTTATCATCGATTAGGACACCTAAGTAAGTCACGTATTTCTTTAACCTGTTCTACGATGATGCCGCTAAGCGTATAATTTGATACAAGTGGCTTTTTCTGTCGAGTAAACGAAATATAGTTGCATTTTTTTATATTGAGAGTCATGAGGTTTAATGTACACCAACTTTGAATGGAATGCAGATCATCTTGAATCAATGCAGAATCAGCCAAACTGCAGGGTTTGTAAATGTCAACATCATCAGCAAATAACGACATTTAACAATGGATAATATATTTATGTAAGTTATTAATGAAAAATAATAATAATAAGGGTCATTCGAAATAGACACTTCAATTTAAATTATTTTGTAGATGTAGTAAGTTGAGTCAAAGATGTTATCACCAGTCAAAAAGAAGAATAGGTAAGATTAATTTGCATTATGTCTGATTTGATTTTGACATATAAACTGACACAGAGAACAATTACTATTTTGTACTTTTTCAATGAATTCGTTCAAATTGTAGAAACAAAACGAATCTAAAATAAAAAATACTTATTTAAAGATTCCAAATGTGCAAGTTTGTTTCATTGTATTCATGTGAATCTGAAATTGAAAAACTACATTGAACTGGAGAGTAATTTCTATGAGCTCAAAAAGCGATTCTGACGAAGCTTCAAGGTAATTGAATTTACGTCGTTTGTACTTCCTATCTACTGAAGATATATGCGTAGTTTGACTGTTTATTGTAATTGATGTATTTTTGACTATAAAAACTGTAAACATAACCAAATATCACGGCGTTAAATTCATAAGTAAGGTTAGGCATTACTTGCTATTTTTGTTCTTTGTTTTGATGAATTCTACTCAGGTTTATTTATATCTTTTTTATACAGGGGGAACGAAGCAACATCGTCAGTAAGTACTACCCCAAGCAACCCTCTAGAGGAGTCTTCATCTAGTTTATGTTCCTGCGAAGAACCAAATCATACTACAGACATCATGAAGCGAGCGGCTGCGAAACAACTTATAGAGAGATACTTCTACCAGCTACTTGATGGTTGTGGAAATTCAAATTGTGACAATCAGTACTGTGCTTCTAGTGGAGAGGTGAGCAATACTGGTTAAGTAAGCTCTTGTGTACTTTGATGTAGATATTAGGTAGGTAAGCCTCATACCATTTCCTTCTTGTATGTTTTGAAAATAAGAAGTTTGCATATTTTTCAACTGCATTTTCATCACTCTTGATAACACATTATTAGTCAGGTCTAGGATTACTTAACTAATGCTGTATGTACCCTATGAATTAATGAACCCTAGTAATTCCAGCATCTTATGCATTAATTACATTATTGTAAGTGAAGATTTTCAATCCCAATACACTTTTATTTCACTTACAGACCAGAAATTTGTCACCCAATGAGGCAGCAGCAGAAGCAATCAAACTGTTCTACAAAGAGGCCCGTCTCTGCGACACACATCCAAACAAAGTACCAAGAACTGAATCTAGCCCCTGTGATCCTAGTGTCAGGTAAAATTAACACTATTATGACTGAACGTACAGCTCAGTTGGTAGTATTGCTGTCTTTTGCATTCTTGGTTGTAGGGTGGATTCCTCCTGGATCAGCTTTTGCATTTGTTTTTTGTGTGTGGGTGTTATAATGTAACTTGCTTCCATACAATAACTTTCGTTCCCTAATTGATTTAATGCAATATTTATACTTTAGTCTCAGAATTTGCTTGCTGTGTTGTAATATACCACCAGTGTGTTAAACTTAGCTTTGACAATTACATTATTATTTTCAGCACAACATGCACAGTGTCTAATACCAACATAACAGAAGATGTTGAAATGAATGAAGTCCCTGAGTGTAGCACTGCATCTGTCAAAGAAAGCACCTCAAAGGCGGTGCCACAAACTAGTCAAAATGTAACAAAAAAAGAAGAATCCATAAGTCGTAGTCGCAGCAGTAAGTCTAAAAGCTACTTTATCCCCCTTTATAACCAGATCGCTGCAGATATTATGCCATGGTGTATATATATTTATTACCACTCCATAATCAAATATTACTGTAATGCTTTCATGGGGATGGTTGAATGGTATAGATGTTAATGCATACTGCTATCTAAGGTGAGGTGAGTGGTGAGTGGTGAGTTTATGTAAGACTAGCTGCTGCCCGCGACTTCGTCCGCGTGGAATTCAGTTTTATCGCGAACCCCTACTTTATCCCTTGGAAAAGTAGCTTAAGTTACTCCTTATAACATCAGCTATCTGCCAGTGCAAGTCCCGTTAGAATCGGTCCAGCCGTTCTGGAGATTAGCCGAAACAAACAGGCAGATAGACAGACAGACAAAAATTAAAAAAAAAATGTTGTTTTGGTATATGTGCTGGTATATGCACTTAGTAAAAAGCCGTTATTTTAATATTACAAACAGACACTTCAATTTTATTTGTATATATTGATATCATAAAACCTCTATGAAAAACAGATGTGCCAATTTTGCTGCTAGTCTGTAAATTTTTCTGAATTTTATTATAATATGTATGGTGAGATATATCAAAATGGCAGCAAAAAAACCTCCATGAAAAAACTCAGATATGCCATTTTTCTTAGTAATCAGTCGAGTGTTTTTGGAATTTATTGACTTCATTCGACTGTAAATCCATTTGCATATTATACATTAACAGCCCCATAGCTTAGTTATAACCCTGCCTGCAACATGAGGGGTCATGAATTTGATCCCTGGGGTAAACATTTGTGCCATGCCACCTGCAATACGGAATCCGAATGCTAACTTTTACAAGTGGTCTGATTGACAAATAGTATCTCTTTGAAGTATTCATAAATAAGTCTTAACAATATACTGTACTCAGTAATGTTATCAAATTTTTTGACCTCAATACTTAATATATTTATTGCTGTATCACATGGTACATTTGGATTGGCACCTTTACTCAGAAAGACCTCTTACTCATAAACAGATTACTTAATGCTCAAAATAAAATTATTGTAATTAATGAGAGATCATTACTTAATCACCCCTTCTCAGATTGTCCTTCACAAACCTTTGAAACACCAAATTGACAACATTTAGGACAGTGAATCTATTATTATAATCTAGTGAATAACAACAAAAATTTAAGAATCCAACTTTATTGATCTTGTATAGTTTTTATTGATTCACTCCAGATCTATCTATCTATCAGGAACTTTGAATTAAATCCAGTTGATTAGTTTGTTGCTGCATGAAAGGACAAATCATTCATCCACAATGGACACAAAAGCAAGGTTTATATTATTAGTACAGCAGCTTGATGAGTTGCTACTAATGTTGTTAGATGGAGCCCCACTGACTGAGGAGCGAATCTACCAGCTGTGCGATGAGTGCCTTCAGACGAAGCTGAGACAGCCACTGATCAGAGCTCTAGGTGAAGCGTTTACCACCCCTGCCATATTAGCTAGAAGTTTTGCAAGGAAAGTAGGGGAATCCAGTCATGATGAACGAGAAAAGAGAATGGGTAAGTTTCAATTGAAAATAATTAATTTGTTGGAGCATTTTTTTTATTTGATAATAGAACAAGCTGTTGACGCACCTGGTGCTAAGTGGAAACCTCTGCTAATAACGAGCAATATGAATTCAGATCGTCCACGATTCAGGTCCTCCCCTACTAGGTACGACAAGACCCAAGTCCCATTGTGTGCGTCCTTAACCCCAAGACGTGAAGGTGGAATGTTTCATGTGCCTGTAATTTGACAAGCAACTACATTTTTCAAACCGGAATCTAATGATGTAATGATGTAATGAATCATGGAAAAACCCTTAAACTCTTGTAATGAGAATTTTGGCTGTCTTCTGCAAACCTTGAAAATTGGTCAAATGTCATTCTGTCTTGCTTTACATACTTTCAGATTATTTTAGCATAAATTGCCCTTTTTTGGGAATTCATAAATAACATGCTTTTGTTCACAGATAAAGAGTCTAGAGAAATGAGCACATCAAGTGACCCTGACAAAGATATAGATAGTGTGTTGGGTCCAGGTCTAGATGTGGCCTCGTGTCGCAGAGCATTTCAGTACCTTGCCAAAGTGAGTACCTACTGAAGGTTCTAATTTTTTTTTTATAAATGTGTACTTCTTACAAGTGTCTAATACGGAGTCCTTAAAGGCTTGTTCTGAGTGCGTAAAACTATCGTGGATTGTAGGCGCAATTGAATTCACACGTATGAATTAATCAAGTGCTTTCATATATGTACAATTCAGAGTATGGGTAAAAATAAAAAAACAATGAAACTAAGCAAAAAGCCAGAGATAACGAGTCTTAAAACACACAATGTCTTGTATTAACAGGTGCCATCAGAATGTTACAGTTCTGCCTTAGTCACATCCCTTAAAACACTAGCAGACAGCGTGGAGATTGACCTACGGATTACCAAGAGGCTGACCGTTGAGGAAGCTGTGAATTGCTTTGTCATCGCATTTGAGGTGCCTGACCTTGGATGTAGTGATTACCTGGAGATTGCTCTACCTGCCTTATGTCACGCCGCCCAGCACTTGCCAGTCAAAGGTATCAATAAAGGAGATGTATTCACACGTCTATCTATAAGGTCCGATGTCTGGCCGTCCACTCTCAGTCAGTCACCAGCTTTAAAAGTACTTGAGCTTCAAATAATTAGTAGTTGACAAAAATAAACTCAATAATTTTAATGTTTTAACAGCTCCATAGTAGATATCATCATTGTTCTTATCTTGTTTAGAGCAACGTTTTCTAAAGAAAGTGTTAGCCGAGTTATTTGTCGAGAATAAATTGCGGCAATGAGCTCAAATCTTGTCACGTCCCACGATAGTCACAGTCAAATAACTTTATTTCCACAGAATTCGTAAATAAATGGCTTGGAAACGTCTTTAAGTAATATTCAAAATTTAACGTCACGCGTAATTATCGCTTAGCCGACGCCTGTTCAAATCCCATCCGACCCTTCATGGGAAAGAACAGTCGAGAAACCCCTGAAGGAGGGATTCATTATTTTCGCGAGCGTGATCCCTGTAACAGTTCTATAGTGTAACACACAAAGTGAAAATGAGCCATTGAGACACCGTTCGAGAAAAAAGAAGGCGTCGATCTTTGTATGTAATCACTAATATGTTTTCAGCTCAAGGTAAACTGGCGCGCGCGTGGGCCCAACATTGCAAGGACAGCTTGCAACACATTCTGGAGACGCTGCAGCAGCTGATCACCCTCCGCGTCATCTCCACCAACTATAACAGACAGTTCCAGGTTCAGGACGACGATAGTGTCACATCTGCCACCAAACTTATGAAAGTCAGTATACCGTATACCATCACTTTATAATGTTCACATTGGAAGACAAGATTTGCTCCATAGACAGAAGTATAATTACTACATATTAATAATAATAATAGTAATGTTTATTGACACAAGTTTTATATATACACAATTAAAGTTGAGTCCCTGTGGCCCGGAGAAGCGTGAGCTGTGGCCCGGGACACAGTTCTCTTCCGAATAGTCTTAATATACATATGCTGCTTAGAGGCTAAATAGTTTATTTTAATTTATATTTATATTAACTTTAAGTATTTCTGCCTGGAACACATTTCATTAAGAATAATTAAGTTTTTGTTGGAAATATGCTGCACTCAGCATGCTTTCGCATGCTTCTTGTGCACTAAGAGTATTATATATTATGCGTAATCAACTCAGTTGGTAGTAATTCTGCCTTCTGCGCTGTAGGTTGTGGGTTTTCCCTTTTCATTCCCTTGCTGAGCAAACATTTTTGTGACAATCATAGATGTTTGTTCTGTATCTGGATGTTAATATGTATTACAAAAAGTATATATGTATTATATCAGTTGTCTAGTTCCCATAGTACAACTATTCTTAGTTTGGGACTAAACGGGGCTGACGGAAATAAAAAAAATTGGTATCTTTAAATCTGAAGTAACATTTGTTGTCCTTACAGATAGTGTATTACGCGAACTTACTGGCCGGTGTGATGGAATCCAACACACTTCGAGAGGAGCCCATTGTGATCACAGACCAACAAGACCCTTTGCACGACGTACTCGGCCACTTGTATCCGCCTATTTCAATGAAAGGGACGAAAAATGCACAGCCCGATGACCCGTTAGGTAAACCGTTTTACTTTTAGAAAACACTTATATATATATAAAATCCTTAAAAGTATTTCGAGATCTGAACGTATGGAGATTTGGTTTACTATGAACTATATATGTATTTTTTAATTATATGTTTCTTTATGTTTAATTTCAGCTATCGAGCTAGGCGTCCACGTTTTGGATGCTAGAAAGCCTTATCTGTCATTTGATGAATTTTACAACGAGCCCCTTAGTGATACAATCGAAATGGATATAGACTTTGGTAATTATAAGATGGAAGTAAGTAGAGGTGAGTTGAATTATATCATAATTTATTTATACAGTAACTTTTATTTACTCGTTTTGTAAGAGGAACTAATAGGTGACCTGCCTTGTCATATGCGGTAACTTTTTTTTTTGTAACTGCACCAATGATAAATAAATAAATATTTGTGGACGTTCCACACAGCGCCATCTAGTCCCAAACTAAGCATACCTTATTTATACTATGGAAACCAGATGACTGATAGAGTACTTATATACTTTTTCGTAAATAAATACGAGTACATACGGAATAAAAATACACCCAGATGTAACAAACATCAATGTTCGTCACACAAATTTACCTGGGTGGGTATCAAACCAACGACCTACAGCGCTGTAGGCAGAGTTACTACCAATTGAGCTGTGAGTCCTGTCTAACTTATAAGAAACAGATATGGGAAGACTCAAGTCCTATCTTATTGCGTCTGTCACTCAGAGATATTTGCCAGAAATGGGTGATATTACATCCCTCGACGCAAAATACAAGTAAAACTTACTTAGCTCTTACTGAAATTTACCAAAATTCCCATCGAAATGTAATTTGTGTATTTTGGTTGCAGGTAGAAAATTCGCGTTCCTAAAATACCCGTTCATCTTGACTGCGGCGACAAAGTCGCTCGGCCTGTACTACGAGAACCGAATCCGAATGTATTCCGAGAGGAGAGTGTCGTTGCTGCACGCGGTAGTGGGCGTGTCCCCGCCGATGCCCTTCCTGAGACTGAAAGTGCGACGCACGCATATCATCGACGACGCACTGGTAGAGGTAAATAAATAAATAAATAAATAATAATAATAATTTATTTATTTCCGAATAACACAACAGAGGTTCACAGTATACAAAAATGCACACTAGAAAATAATAAGGTAAAAAACTGTGTCGCAGTTTCCAGTGCCCTACCTTAGGATAAAGATCTTCCTCAGGTTTTTTTTACTACTTTTAAATAAATATTACATTTGACACTATCTTTAAAGTAAGCTAAGCATAGCTTGTATCATGGGAACCAGACAACTGATATAGTTCATATATATTTCAGGCATAGTAATTATTACCTTTTATTAGATACTAAATCACTATGTTAATCTTAGCACTAAGTCAATGAATAAAGATTTATTATTTATTATTATTATTATTATATTACATACATATAATACATATTAACACCAAGTCAAAGTCCAAACTTCTATGTCACACAACTGTTTGTCCTGGGTGGGAATCGACCTCACGACCTACAGCGCAGAAGGCCGGGTTGCTACGAACTGAACTGTGAGGCCCGTCAAATAAAATAAACGCGCTTTCTAGAAGATCTCTCAAATTGTTCCTCTCTCAGATGTTCCCCGGGCAAATTCAGTACAATGTCTGCTACTTCTTGAAAATCGCGATCTAAACCACATGTAAAACACACTATGAAATTAACATCAGTAGGTCAGTCAGGTAGGTTCTTACCAGGCGAACTTAGCAATAAGCCCGCTTCATCGTTTTGAGTGCTTTTTCCAGAAATTTACATTTCCATGGTTTCATTTAGGAATTTAAAGGGAATAAAGTTTTTTAACCATTGATTTATCCACACTCATAGTAACGAAATCTTTTTTTTAGTTGGAGATGGTAGCAATGGAGCGAGCGTTGGATCTGAAGAAGCAACTGGTGGTAGAGTTTGAAGGCGAGCAGGGAGTAGACGAAGGGGGAGTCAGCAAGGAGTTCTTCCAGCTCATCGTTGAGGCGATATTCAACCCTGATTACGGCATGTTCACTCAGCAGCCGGACTCACTTACTGTGTGGTGAGTGGAAAGGAAATGATGGTTACACGTTCATATCCCTATTCTGTGTAACCATATCCCTATTCTATGTAACTGTAATCTCAGAAAACCTCATAGAGTTAACAATAAATAACTATGCGGTGAGTGAAAGCAAAACCTCGACAACGTTCGTCAGTCATCGGAAATGTCCACCATTATTTATTATTATTATTGTCTTCGGAAATAATATTTTTCATAGAATGCAGACAGAACCAACACAGCTTCGGATCCCAAATGGAACCTATTTGCAGAATTTCAGTCTGAATGTCAGTTAATTCTACTCTCTTTTAATAGTGACTTAATTTTTATTATAATGAAATGAAATAATATGTGTCCATTCGTAGGTTTAATCCCACGTCGTTCGAGACGGAAGCGCAGTTCACTCTGATCGGCATAGTGCTCGGCCTAGCGATATACAACAATATCATACTAGCGGTCAACTTTCCTATGGTCGTGTATAGGAAGCTGATGGGGAAGAAAGGCTCCTTCGAAGACTTGGCGGATTGGAATCCCGTGAGTTGATACACTTAGTTTGTAAGTCTAAGTACAGGCCGTGTGTGGTACACAATCCTGCTTTTTTTAGTACACACGTTTCACGTACACAACCACAGTCACACCGAAACGATAACTACGTGCGTGCAATGACGCAAATTTGTATGAATATACTTAGGGTGTCTACACATGGTTTGAAGTCAAATGTGGAGACTGTTTGTTCACTTTTTGGCGTTGCGATGTGTGTGGTTCTAGGACGCCTGAGTTGTTACTAAACCGTGTATCTCGATACAAATAATACTATAATCTTCTCCTATTCAAGTGATGTGATAAAGAAAAAAAAAGTATTATATCAGTTGTCTGGTTCCCATGATAGAAGCTATGCTAAGCTTAGTTTGGGGCTAGATGGCGCTGTGTGAAATGTCCACCAATATCATTATTATTATTATTCTTTGTCAACCTTTATTCTGCGATGTCTGTCCATTGCAATATAAATAAAATCGCTTTTTTTTTTAATACCAATTTCAGACGCTTTACAACGGCCTCAAAGACATGCTGGAGTACACCGGTGGAGATTTAGAAGAAGTCTACTACCAGACGTTTAGGATAGCATATCAAGATGTGTTCGGAAACACGTTATTTCATGAATTGAAGGAGAATGGCGACAATACTTTTGTTACGCAGGAGAGTAAAAACGTAAGTATTTAGTAGCGTTCTTATACTGGAAACTGAAACACAGTTTTTTACTTTAGTATTTTCCAATGTTCATTTTAGTATACTATGCACCTCTGTTTCATATTCAGAAATAAATTATTATTATCATTACTTCAGTGTAAACCAAGTAAAGAAAGTTTATCTTGTTATTATTGATATATATATTGATAAATATTGGAGGACATTTCACACAGCGCCATCGAGCCCCAAAGTAAGCTAAGCATAACTTGTATCATGGGAACCAGACACCTGATATAATACTTATATACTTTTTTGTAAGTACATACATATAATAAATATTTAACACCCAGACACAGAACAAATATCTACGTTCGCCACACAAATGTTTGTCCAGGATGGGAATCGAACCCATGACCTCCAGCGCAGAAGGCAGGGTTACTACCAACTGAGCTATGAGGCCAGTCAGAGAACTTGCACCATTATCAAAGCTGACCGTGAGCACGTGTTACAGGAGTTCGTAGAGATGTACGCAGATTTCCTGCTGAACCAATCAGTGGAGACGCAGTTCCGCGCGTTCAGACGCGGCTTCCTCATGGTGACGGACGAGAGCCCGCTCGCGGCGCTCTTCAGGCCGGAGGAGGTGGAGATGCTGGTCTGCGGGAGTAAGGTACGCGTGGTACGCGTGTTTCCGCACATAGTTTACTCCTAGAACCTTGTCGATGTCTCCGCGTCGGTAAGCGTCTACAGAATTAGTTTAGGTTATCTGCTGTACCAATACCAGCGCGAAAGAGGGAAATACTTAAGAAATTACCAAGTAGTAAGCTGGTCTCAAAATGAGGAGACTTATTAAGCTTCGTACATGTTAAGAAAGTTAAGAAAAGTCAGCTATAAAAGCTTTCAGAGTAGATTTCAGAGTACAAAAATACTCTGTGAGCGACTTTTTTACCATATTGAAACACGCGTGTAATTATTTTAAGTTCTGAAGTTCAGTTTACTGAACTTCTAACCACTCTTTTTATACCGCTATGTTTAAAAATTAGAAATATGTTTAATGTTTAAGTTATATTACTTCAGTTTGACGCTCTGCCTAACCAACAATTCGAGGTATAAGAGTGTGAATCAATATAGATTTATTTATGTTCATATTTATTCATACTAATTCTTCTACATCGCAACTCACTTCCAAATTGACTTTTGTTCAAAATAAATAGTTTATGTTCAAAATAAATACTGCATCGTTTCCTGTAGAACTTGTTATTGATTATTACTATTGCCAAATTGCATTACGCTGACAACTTTGTAAATTGTTTCAGAACTTCGATTTCAACGAACTAGAAAAATCTACGGAATACGATGGCGGATACACGGTGGAATCCCAAACGATAAAAGACTTCTGGAGCATCGTCCACAGTCTCGAGCTAGATGATAAGAGAAAGCTGTTGCAGTTCACTACCGGGTCCGATAGGGTTCCGGTCGGAGGTCTGAGTCATTTGAAACTCATTATCGCGAGAAACGGGCCCGATTGTGACCGCCTTCCGACCGCACACACTTGCTTTAACGTCCTCCTTCTACCGGAGTATGAGAGCAAAGACAAACTGCAAGATAGACTCATGAAAGCAATCAACTATTCGAAAGGCTTCGGAATGCTTTAAACGCTTTAATCGTTTAGTCACGATTGGTATGATTCGCATTTGGTCTAGTGACGTCGAAGACAGTGTTGTGGATAGATATGACAACCAATAAGTTTTTGTTGAAAAAAATATTTTTCAAAACAAGTTTTTACAATCCAGGGCACCTAGGCCCATAGACAAATCCAACGAATCCAACAACATTGTTCCGCCATCTTGGCGGTCCGCCATATTGGTTATAGAAGACATCATTTTGCTAAAAATGCATTCTCAACCAAACTAAACGTGTAGGCGAAATTTCAGCTCATTCGGTTGAGGATATCTGCTTTAAAATGCAATTGCAAGATTTGATCCGAATAGTAATAATAATAATAATACATTAATCCGAACAAAAAGATATTGTAGTTAAAAGCTTGTAAAAATTAGATTTCTTACATCGTTCGCCTATATTGTGAGGGCTATGTTGGGGTAATCTTGGATCCTTTTTCATTATATATTCTCAGAGATATGAAACATACTCGATGCCAATTGACGAAATGCGAATTGAACGAATCGCGAATAGACGGCTGTTAGTCGCACCCGCTACGAACAAACAGAGAATATATTATAAAATGATCCACGGTGTAATTGTGACGTTTCATTAAATTTGTTTATTTATACAGATATCAGACTTTCAATGAAACTAGATATTGACTTTATTTTTTTATTACTATTAAATAATTTACGAACTAGAAATATTACTAAAAAGCGGAACACCAAAATATTAGGAACATTAAACCGCTATTCTAAATGAATCCAAACAACCTAAATAATTTTGCCAGTTCAATGCATTTTTGCTATTTATTTCAATATATTGTATGAATGTTACAATTTTGGCAACTTATGCTGCATTCTAATCTCCAAATACACTTAATCTGGCAAATATTTCGATTATCTGATAAACTTTAGTGAATTTTTCTTGAAATTTTCTATCAGAATAAGTATCTAAATAGTCTTTATACAATTTTTACGAGTCCTCACTTGGGGCTTTCCTATAAATGTATTAATATTTTTTCTTTATGATTTGAGCTACGCTTTTATTTGTATATAAGAAAATAATTTTAAACCCATGTATGTATGTGAAACTTCGAAGTAGTAAAACAGACTTAAATACTGCATCGTTTGTGCTAGGATTCTATTTATAAATGTATGAATAGAATCCTCAATTAGTTAAGGTTATTGGGTAAGATAAAGCACCAAAGTTTTGGAATTTTCTACGGTTTCGTAATCCCCAAAGCGTTTAGATCGTTCTCTTGGTTATTACCAAAGCGGTTCACGAGGCGACAATTTTGTGTGGCGCGACAGACTTCAGACGAAGCTCGTGAACGACCAGCGGGAAGGGGCGGCGACACGGCGGAGAGGGCGGGCGGGGCGTCGACACGTCGCACGACGCGCGCCGGTACTGGTGTCTGGAAATGTTCGTAACGCAGTGGTTACGGATACAGACTCAATCATTCAACCCGCCCGCAACCTGAGACGTGAAGGAATGTCTCATGTGACTGTAATTTCACTGGCAACCGCACCTTTCAAAACGGAATTCAGTTCTAATCAATTCGAGTCACTAAGGCGCAAATGCATCACTGCTTGGCGGCAGAAATATTCGTGTCGCAATAGGTGCTTTTCCGAACTCAGCGAAAGTTTTACTGCTCTTCAAAGTATTAAGGCGCTGGTGGCGTGGTTGGGACAGCCATAAAACACCACTACCGAGCAGATTTAAATTTACAGACGGTTACAGCGCCGGTGGTTTCTTAATGCCACGAGTAGTCTACTCGTTCCTCCAGCTGCCACCGACCCCAAAAGGCCGACATGCGTCACAACGGACATGACGCGTGGGACAGGTACCTGTGTCGCGCGTCACAAGTGCAAGCGGCGGCGGATATAGCGGCGGCGGCGGCGTGGCGGCGCGCGTGTCGCTCGCACGGGTCGCGCGCGTCCAGGCACGCGGGCGCGCTGCCGCGGCGGTCGCGCGACGAGCGCACCAGCGACGCGTACGTCGGGGCAGCCACGCGCTCCACCTGCGGACCACGCGGCGACCACTCGTGAGTATTAATCTATACAAATAAATAAAATTGGAGTGTCTGTTTGTAATATTAAAATAACCGCTTTTTACTAAGTGCATATGGATGTATACACGGTACATATACCAAAACAACTTTTTTTTTCAATTTTTGTCTGTCGGTCTGTCTGTTTGTTCCGGCTAATCTCTGAAATGGCTGGACCGATTTTGACGGGACTTTCACTGGCAGATAGCTGATGTAACAAGGAGTAACTTAGGCTTCTTTCCCGAGGAGTAAAATAGGGGTGCGTGATAAAACCAAATTCCACGCGGACGAAGTCGCGGGCAGCAGTTAGTTTTATATATATTCATATAATATTAATAGTTTTGTAGTTTTATTGTCACAACAATAGTAGGATCACCTCAAAGCTAGGCTTCCGTCGCTTCCGCTTGTTCTCGTTCGGCGCGCGGTCGGGCTTCTTCCTGCGCGGCTGCGGGGCCGGCGCTGCGCCCGCGCCGAACAACCCCCGCTCCTCCGCCACACGGATCATGTACTTAGCGTCCAGTCGAGTGATCTCCTGCAGTCAACCTAACTACGTGTAACTTCCCCTATACTACTGTCCCATTTGTGAGCAGAACCTCTTATAGGTAGGTTTACTGCCAACTCCGTTTTTATATGTGTTATCAGGATTAAAGCTCTCTCTCTGTTAATAAATAAGTGATTAGTGTGATATAGTGACTAAACATCAAAAGACATTTGAAACCTCAAGCACGAACAATATTAGTATATTTTTTTAACTCTAATACACTTCATGAATGAATCAAAATTTATAAACTAACCTTCCTCTGTATCAGTCCGAGGTAGCAACCGTCTCTGTCAAGAATATAATTGATGTCCAACCCATTTCCCAAATTCGGCAGCGTGCATAATTCGAATAAGTCACAATTTGGCACCTGAAACATCGTTGCAAATAAAGCAATTACGTTTTCTAACAACCCTTATTAGTATATTATGTAAGTTTTAATAACTCACGAAAATATTCGGATTATCTTGGTCAGGATTTTTCGGCATGGGTTCGGTACCCGGCTGAGGCATATTAGGTATGGGTCTGGCCTTGTTAGTCCCTGGCCGAGACCCAGTATTTCCGTTAACCGTCGATTTCCGCATGCTTATATCCTCGCTTTGAGGTCTACTTCTGTTAGTGCTCGGCGGAGAATCCGAATATGTTCTATTTGGAGAGGGATTGCTCGATTCATCAGTGTGATCATCCTTGTCAAGGCCTGATCGTGAAGTAGTATTTCCTAACGTCGACGATTCCGTGACAGCTGTTTCTGTGGTATGTTTTGTTGGACTCTGTAAATCGCGCAAGAACAGTTGATTCTAAAATGAATTTAGCAGGAAGGCACTAACCGTTCCGGTTGTCATGTACTAACACTAGCAGTCTGACGATGTTTCTTCTTGAGCAACGCGTGTCTTTCGCGAGCCAACCTGTTTGCCTCTGCGATAGCGCGTGTCACTTGGGCTTGATTCTCCGCCTCCAGAGCGGAATGAGTCTCGTAAAGTATCAACTGGATCTGTCATAAAAATCAAACATTAGGTGAATATTCGGTACAGATAACTGAATTTCAAAGTTGTTATTTCTCACTTGAGGTTTAGACATAAGAGTCCTCAAAGTTTTCTTTTGTTCTTCCAATATGGATTGGACGCGCGCTTTTCCTTCTCCATCGATTTCTGATTCGGTCAGTATCTGCAACATTGTATGACGGGATGAAATTAAACAAAATAACTGGGATAATTATATGTACACAAGTGGAATGGAAAGAGGGAAAGGAGGCCTTTGCCTTGCAGTGGGGATTCAACAGGTTAACAAATAAGTATATAGCTCAGGTTAAGAACTTCTACTTTTGAAACTGACCTCCAGCATAGCGAGATCACCGCCTCGTCCACACACTAAGTCTATAGGATCTGTGACGGCCGAATAGGAATTGGGAGGGGTGGCTAGCGCAGCGACGACTCCGTCCAGCGCGCTGGTGACCGTCGGAGTGTCGCAGTAAACCTGTTCGCTCAACACCAGCACCGGAGCGTCAGAGTGCAGCGCTAAAGACGCCTCAATTCCTAACTCGCGTAAAGCGCAGACGTAACTTTCGACTCTGAAAATAAAATTCTATTATAACAGCAAGATTTATAGCTTTCCGATTGTAGTATTGCGGAGAAAGTTGCGGCAATTGAAAGTGATTCGTGTTTGGTTCGAATAAATTTAAGTTCGATACATTTATAAGAAACAGACCTATAGATATAAAGCTAATCTTTTTTTAGGATTTCGAAATCGATCCGAGGCAGTATTTGTAATGCTGTAAAACGCGCAATTTCGCTTGTGTTTATTTCAAGTAATAATAAAAAGTGTTATAGTCGGGGGTATTGATAATCAATTTGCTTTTTCTACCTATCCAAAAATTCGGGTAGTGGTAGATCTGTGCCAAAACCAGCATAATCATCGTAGAACTAAAATATCAAAAGCACACTACATCTAATTAAGACGGCGCCGGCGTAGTAGATTGCAGGTCATTCGATATGAAAGCAAGTTGCACAGAAAGAGCTGGAAATAATGCGGCTAGAATGTTCCATACTTATCCCCAGCGCCGAATACGACAAGTCGGCCCAGTTGGGGCGTCGCCGGCGCAGCAGGAGTCTTGGCTTTCAGGACTGCGGCCAGCTCGCGTAGCTGAGCGGCGAGGTAGGCGGAGCAGCGCGGTGACGAAGCATGGGTCTGAGCCACCACACCTCTCAAAGAGCTGGCCCGAAGCGCCCTGCATAGTGTTGACGCACCTTCGCAGAACTCTCGCTCCTATGTATAGAAGCATCATGAGCCTTCTCAAAATTATTTTATTAAAATCATAGCTTGTATATCAAACATTGAGTTAATTTTTTTGGAGTTTTGTTTAATACCTGTAAAACTATGACTCCATCCTTTACAAGGTCTAAATGACCGATGCCTGTATTTGCTGGAGGCCGGAGTGTTATGAATCTGTTGATTGACAGCAATAACGTTAGAATATTGTACTTTACAATGAGGATATCGAGGCGATGGATATATGATAAATCCCCATACAAACTTTGGGGTTCTCCATATGACGGCGACAGAACCATTAATTTTATTAATTGTTTCGTTTTTAAACGGTATCTTGCAAATATTAAAGTTAAAGAGCTTGACTTAGTTTTGTGTTGATATATACTCGTATAAAAAAGGGTACCTTGGACAAACTCGATCGAATCTGTATTCGCCAGAACACAGTTGCCTCGAATTACTATAAGAGTATCCCAGTTCATGTAACCTTTTGACTAGTAATGCAACTTTTCTGAAATTAAAATAGTCTTCAGTAACTATTATATACACAAAGAATTCTGTAGAAAACCACTTACTTAGCTTTAAAGGTGTTGACCCATCCGGTGACAGTGTCTTTATTTACACAAGCAGAAATATGCTCCTCTCGTAAATGTGGTGGTAATAACTCCGACAATCTGAAAATCAAGTACTATTTTGGAGAACTACACTTAACCTCGTGATTGAGCATATTTTCAAATTATTTATGATGCAGGGTATTTACGAAAAAGCTTTATTCTTTATCCGAATTCTTGCAATAGCAGCGGCGAAATGGACCCTTTGCTCCCAAATTTCGTTTTCGATTTCCTTGAAGGGTGATCCAGCCTCTTCTAGAAGCTTCGCAGCTCTCTCAATCTCCCCTCGGGCCCTCGCTCCCCATCGGCGCCTTGCCAGCTCCATCAGGAACAGCCATACTGCGTGACGGTGATCCAAGTACTGTGGAAAATAATGTGTGTATAGTTTTAATTTAAGCAGAATTGCCAAAAGTATAAAATACTTGTTCCTATAAAACGAATGATTTGTAATGTTCATTGGGCAACTTTAAATGGAGCCATTAACACCCTTCACGTAAAACGCCCAGTTTAAACATTCCAACACGAAAAGTTTCGTGTTAAAGACGTAACCTTTTTATCATACTCATAATCTACCGTTGCCAATTCTTTTGATTCGTTTCAAAATAACTGTTCATAAATTTACCTAAAGCTCATTTTCGTGAGCGTCCTCAACGTTCTGAAAAGAAATAGCTTCGGTCACGATAACGCAATGCGAGTTAGATGGTAACATTCTTTTATTGTAACATCTTGTCGAACCTGCCCTAACCGAAAGTTATTACTGGATAATGACGTTTAAATATGCAACCTTCATTTCATCAGCGAATAAAAAAGCTTACATAAATTTTCTGTCTGACAAGTTCAAGATCGATCGTAACATCAGTCATAAATGGAAAAATGCTCTTGCACATTATTCAACACGCAGGCACGCTATTGTCTTACGTTGTCCGGACAGTAGGCTCTTTTCAAAAGGCTAAAAACAGTAAATAAGTAGTACAGAAACCAATAATTGCACAATTACTTACTTGCGGAAAATCGCCCAAAAAATCTACGTCTTCAATGGCTTGATCCAAAATAGATTTATCTGAAAAAATATTAAGTTCTATGTTATACAATATAAACTTATTATAGAAGCAATTTGTAAGAAGACAGCAATGAGCCGTGATGGAATCACCGCTTCCCTTGCTTCTATTCCGAGTTAGTGATCCGAATAAGGACAAAAATAAAATCAACAAACAAAAGTTATTTTTAAATTACAATGTTGTTGCATTGATGAATTGGGAACTCTGTTAAGTTTAAAGAAACCTGTATTAGAAGAGACCCCTCATTTCTGTATCCTCATTCTGTGTTTTATACTTACTAAGTAGTTAACGAATAGCGGGTAGGTGGGTACTTATGTATTACATATAAGTAAGTATTTAATAGAACCAGTGTGGCTTTATGCAAACTAAGTAGTTTTAGTTAGTATATAAATAACAGATTATTCGATATTAGACGTATCACACGGGTAAAATAAAGTTTTCTTTAAGTACAAAGCCGTAAATATGTGCCACAGATATACGAGTACATAAATTTAGTAAGCAGAAAAATCAGTCACATAAAGACCCGACCGCAAATCAACGTCGCGTGACGAAACAAGTTTTTTGTGATAGATTCTGAAGTGCTGAATAATAAAAAGGAAAAATCATACACAAAAAACAAACAAATGTTTTTCGTGTCTAAATGTATATCTGGCATATGATGATTTTGATGATACCTACGTGATTTTGTACGCTTGTAACATGCAAATGAGAATTAACTTCACAATAATGTTCTTTTGAGTAGTAACATCCGATTCGTAAACATAAATATTTGATTTATAATTTGTCTAATAATACAGGCATGATATTTAGTTAACTGTAGAGCATTGTTTGAACAATTACCAAAAACATATTTTTATGAAGTGTAGCTATATCTAGAAACAGAACATTACGAAGCCTGTATCTAGAATCCAGATAGGAAAACTTTCTGTAGGTAGTCAGTAAAACAGTCATAAAAATAGTTTGATAGCGAAGAAAAGTCATTTCAAAGTTAGCACGCGAGTATTTATCGCGACATTATCATGTAAGCATCGTGTGATAGAAGTTAAATAACCACAGAGCGGCAGTAAACTAGCTTCAGAATCACTTCGGAATAGCGTGTGGTAATCCACTGCCACCTACCGCGCGCTGGCTCGCCAACTTCGTGACAATTTCGAGTTGAAACGACTATCGCTTTCAGCCGTGACACCCTCAGGTGCTTTATTAATGTTTTACGACTTTTGCACTCTGAATATATTCATTGGACATAGATAAATCATAGCTATTAATCTTCACAAAAAAAACCACTATGTCTAGTCTACAAGTTTTATTCATAGTGGAATTTTTCGGATCTATCTACAAGTTGTAGATAGATCCGAGAACGGTTAAGCTCAGGAAGTCGATTAGTTGTCTTTCGATTTCATACAGTTTCTTCCAATTTCTATGGTAAATTTATGGATTTGTCATCGAAACTGATAAACTGACTGAAATAAAAGTTATGTAATCACCCTACTGTTTATCGTAAACTGCAATACCTCTACCGCTTCCGATATTAGATTAGAACGTCATATGTGCCCGTAATTTTACCAGATCAGAAACCAGACGTAACTACAATACCGTTCTGGCGACGGATGTCAGTAAATAGTTTATGTTGGCACCTTGCAGCTAATTTCAGGAGAAGATCCGTCGCCAGAACCGTACACTTTGGATTATTATATCTAAAAACGAAATTACGATATATCGTCCCTGTAGTTGGAAAACTAATAACTAACACATTTTGCCAAATCGACTTTATAGCACCTTCATAAAGTCCAATTCAAGCTGCATCTTTCTGTGTCACAAAAGTTTTGATATCATATTTCAATAAAAAAATATACAAAAATGAACCTGTCAAGTCGTCAAAGATGAAAAAATAAATTTCGAAGTAATGATAAAAAAGTAGCGAAGGAGAAATAGTTAACTCAGCAATAAAATAGCTAAGTGTAATTAAGCGTTAACTTTGCGGCGAATAAAATGCATAAAGTTACTTATTCAGTTTTCCTTCGACACATTTCTACGCTCTACAGGATCAATGCAGTTAGGAATAATTAAACAAGAGCATTTATATAATTTTCATTTTAAATTTTATGAATTAGCTAATATAGGAAAATTAAATAAAGGCACTTAATGCTAGCTTTTTTAAGTTGTATGAAGAACATTGACGAAGAAGAACTAAATAATTGACATGAAAAAATAAATAAGTGCTAAAAACTTTAAAAGTTTGTTGAGGGAAAAATACATAGTCGCTTTTTAATTTTTTTCTTACAAACTAATGAACTAACGTATAAGACCTTTATATTGAAAAATAGCTTAAGTAACAATCTATAACATAGCAAAAGATGCATACTAAAAATGTTCCCAAACAAAAATGTATACCCATATTACACGTAAAAAAATAGTAAATCGCGTTTTTCTCCCGATTTTGGTTTTGTTAGTTATTTAGTTTTCCAACTACAGGGACGATATATGGATTTGACGATAGTTCTAGTGGGCTCTTATTGTATGTATGTATTATCTTCTGATAAATTACATTATCGTACAAAACTTACAGCGAAACACGTCGTAGATCAGTGAATAGACACAGCGCATTTCCTGCTCATCGGAGAAGTCTACTTGCAGCGGTGGTTTGCTGAGCAGCTTAGCTGCTTTCACCACCTGCAGGTTTAAATCCATATACATTTAGGAAACGTATCTTGAACTCTACATGGGTGTCCATCGGATAAGTGGAGCAACGGTTTGCGAAATGCAGCTGGAAGCATATGGATTAGTATAGGAGCACAATAAGAGAGTGCTATGTCATAGACTGCTATGCTGATAATGATGAAACTCTTAAAGTATACTCATATGTTTTCAGCAGTATTTTTGTATGTTTCTTACTTATGGTGTAAATAAAGGTGTATTCCATTCTATTCTCACGACTCCATAACTGATGGTTTGCAAAACAACATTGCCAATTTTGAGCCTAAAATGTAGCAATGGTAAGACGGCTAATACTATCTTCATATTTGTAGGAGTATTTATGGGATACATCACTCTTTTGCCGATGCAGTAATGCGCTCGTGTTTTTTCTTTTCTAAGGTCACACACCTGTCCAATATCCCAGACAGGTCCGGGAGTTGTTTTGATTGCTACTGGTGGAGGTGCGTGTGGGTTCTTAGTGGGCACCACTAGGTTCCACGGCGCCCATTCCTCGGGGACGTCTTCTGCTGCCTTGCTATGAGATTTGTCGCCATCTTCCTCTCTAGAAATTGAAATAAAGATAAATTTAATTTTAACAGATCGTTTCACAAGTGTTGTGAGCCGTTGAACAAGGATGAGGTGAAATACTAGTTGCCCAAAGCTTCGCCCAGAAAATATATAATATTTCCTGTCCCTGTCACGCTTTTGTTTCCTTAAGCCGAAGCTATCCTTTTACAAGTTTCAGAAAGGAGTAGGTTGTTTAATGTGGGTTTTAGCCAGAGACGTATATAGTCCTTTATCAAATATGTAGGTACACAATTTTTCAACAGTTTACTAATCTGTTTATCCTAGGCGGAAGATGTCTTCCCCATTTTACCATGTTCAATATTCTTGGTAAAAAACTTCTGTGAATTACTTTATTATTATTTACTACTTATGTCACTGGATCTCTCAAACCAATGTGGAATCTCAACATGTATACAAACTTTCAAAATATTCTCACGACTTGAGAACGTGGTATCAGCACATAAATTCTATAAAATAAATTTCTATATGCCTTGATTTGAATCAGCTACATGCTGATTGAAACTCGGGATGAGCACCGTTGGGCCACCACGCCTTCAACTTAGTTACTCTAAAATTCATTAAATAATGTCTTACGTTTTTGGAAATCTATGTTCTGCGGCGATCATAGACTCCATTTGTGTGTTATGAATTAAAAGCCAATATGAAAAACACTGCGCATTTTAGGATATCACGACAATGTCGCATAATATTAGCACAAGCAGAAAGGGCGTCTGTATTGAACGAAAATCAAAGTTTTTTTTAAGGGTATTCGCTCTGATAGTTTAAAAATTGCTAAGAATAGAAAGTAATATTTTTAACTCTAAATAATTTATGAATAAATAATTAAAAACTTATGTTTATTAATATTTTTTGAAATTGACTTGGACTTATTCGCGTGCCTGACAACCAACATCTTTCCAATAAGGTTCTGTACCAGTCAGAACCAAGGCGTAATTTTATTCGTGTAACCTATCGTGCGTTTTGATGCGTCAGTAGCATATTGGTTTTTACATATTTTGATATTTAGCACACTACACCGTGCAACACAATAAAGTTATGATGTTCTTTGTGTGGGAGGAGCTGATGGCCCACCTGGTGTTCAAAGTCAAAGTCAAAAAGTTTATTTCCATAGAATTCATAAGGAAATGACATGGAAACGTCAATAATATTCAAAACGGTCTAACGTACTTATTGCTAAGTTTGACGCCTGTTCAAACCCTATCCCACCTTCCATCGAAGAACAAACAAAAAACCCTAATGAAGGTGTTTTTTTTTTTGTTATGTGATAAATTAAGAACATTAAATTGTTGTCCCACCTCATTCATTCTATGCGAGCCACGAAGCTGCCGTTATTGTAATCAGCACAGAGGGATAATATAATTCTAATATGAAATACTATAAGGCTATAAAATGGTAAATGCTTATAACAAAAAAACAACATACGTTAATAATTAATCAACCTATTAATCAACTTGTATAGTTTTTTTATGCTGGGTTTTTTTATTCGACCCTCCTTTATTACCTCCTGACAGATACGTTGTGGTTTAGTATCTCTGTATTTTACAAGGGTTATTATAGAACTCGGAGTTAGTTCGTACAGGTACCATAACATAAAGGAGGGTGTTTGCACTATGAGATGTTGCATGCTAACCACGTGCCCTAGTTTCGATTGTAGGCATATCTTGCAGAATGCTTCCCCTTACGCCGCTACCCCAACGCCCTGTCTCTATGCCATAGTAGTTTAATTGATGTATGTATTTTTTTTTTTTTTTATTTAACAGTGGCGTGCCAGAGAAGAGGCCTATAGTCAGCAGTGGGTGTTACTGGCTGAATAGATAGATAGTTTTAGAATATTTCATATTAAAAAGGTTGACAATTTATTTGCCATTTTTCATGTTATCAGTTTTTTTTTATTGCGGATGGGCTCAATTCTAATAAGGCTCAGTTGTTCCAACATCTGCTTCGACGCTGAGTAGGTACACCAAATATGACGTAAAACGAAACTTATGACTCAGAAGGAAATTCACCCTGGAAGATATTTGGAGCTAATTATCTAAAATTCGTAATTTGACTAAATCTTAGGAAAACCAAAATCACACAATAATTAAAAATACAAATACCGAACCGACAAGTACCGAAATTAAGCTGGAATATATGATAAATGTTTTTTTTTTATGTGGTACATTTACGGAACAAGCCCACGGCCCACCTGGTGTTAATTGGTAACTTTTGCCCATAACAACCGATGTGACTTTGGTCTTCTCTTACTAGGTACGACAAGTCCCAAGTCGCACCGTATGCGCCCGTAACTCTGAGACGTGTAGGTGGAATGTCTCTTGTGCCTGTGATTTCACCGGCAACCACACCTTGCAAGCTGGAACACATTTACGCGAACGCGTTACTGCTTGGCGGCAGAAATGGGCATGGTGGCAGTACTTCCCCGGACAAACTTGGCGAGAGTTCTATTGCTCTTGAAAAACTATTTGCCAATAGATGGTTCAGGACAGTCAAATTGTGTCATCTGTTAGTGCTTTTACAACCTTTAAATTAATGATTTGAAGTTAACAGTAAATAAATTATTTACTATATAATACAAATTTCTAAAATAAACTAACCCATAATCAGACCATTTACTGTTCAATCGCAAATAACCCGGATATCTCCATAATATCTACAATATAGATAGTACCTAGATATCTTTAGGTACCATCTACGTTCTCTTCACCTTTCCGTAATAAACACCTATATAAAACGGGCCTCATAGTCTTTAGCTTCGGCTTCACTAACGCCTTCTGAAGGATCGTATATGACCTGAGATAAAAAATGAATAGGAGAAAAAAAACAATAATAAATTATTGAACCAGACAGAATCAGGCGAAAATTAAAATGACTCGAAAGTTAAACAGAATAGTTGATAAATGACGGGAAGTTTTGGAACTAGGAAATACTTTCTTATTAGTAGACAGATGCTCATTTTTCTTCTTTTCAAATTACACGCGTTAGGTACGGCCCGTCATTCAATTAGGACTTCAATAGGTTCCTACAATGATTGATATGAGGCCCCCATATCAGGCACTAGGTAGTTAGAAAACAATTTATATTCTACGTCAAGTCTAAGAATAGATTTAATCAATTCTCGACATACATGCAGGCAGGTAATACTTATCAGCATGCTCACATGTTTTCATTCGACATGAGAAACCTAGGTCATGGTCGAACATCACCATACAATTAGCCATCAGACATTAGAATGTTTATTTTTCGTTTTGGTAGTTGCGAACTCAGTTTAATATTTTGGTAATGTGACTATACACAATATTATTATTATTTAGGTACATAATGAGTGGCTTTCACCAGGGGTTTCCCTGCCGTGCTTCGCTCTAGAACTATCCCACAGGAATCGCGCATTTTACCGGAATAAAAGTAGAATAATGCCAATCTAATATAATAATTATTATAATATAATATACCTATACGATGTGGGTCGATGTTTTGAGCATGCTCGCTTTCAAATGTATGCTGATGACACAAAAATCTACATGAATATAAATAACTATGATGATTGTGTGAAACTTCAGGCAGACCTTAATAGAGTGGGGCATTACTACACAGTTAATCGAATAGGTATAAATATAAGTAAATGCTCATTTGTGTCATTTACTCGGAAAAAAGTTCCGGTTAAATTCAGTTATAATATTAATGATATCATAATAGCAAAGGTTAACACTGTTAAGGATCTTGGTGTAATAATAGACTCGAAATTAACTTTTTCTGATCACATCAATGATATTATTAACAGAGCGTATAAAAACTTAGGTTTCATATTGCGAGTTAGCCGTCCATTTTCCGACGTGGCCTGTCTGAAGGTTCTATACTATTGTTATGTAAGAAGCATCCTGGAGTATTGTTGCACAATTTGGAACCCTCACTATATCACCTACATTCAGAGCATCGAGAGCATACAAAGCAAGTTCGTAAAACACCTGAATTACCGGTCTTATCACAGTTGTGGTGATTATAACGAGGCATGTATTCATCATCACCTCGCAACTCTTGAAAATAGAAGGACACTTGCGGATATGTCCTTTCTTCACGGTATTTGTAATGGCAACATAGATTGTTATGATATATCATCTAAAATATTAAGCTTTTGTGTTCCTAAATCCAGAACCAGACATACAAAACTATTTGCAGTTTCTCACGCAAGCACCAATTATGCCCAAAACTCCTTGGTCATTCGGCTGCATACAAACTATAATAAAAGATTCAAGAATACGGATATATTCCATAGTTCCAGAGAAGCTTTTAGACGTGATATAACTAATGTTCTTCAGCAAGATTGACGTAATTCTATTACATTTAAATTTAACTATAAATTATGTAAAACCGTCTTACTCACACACACACACACACACACACACACACACAAACAACACACCCACACACACACACACACACACCCACCCACACACCCACACACACACACACCCACCCACGCACCCACACACACACACACACCCACCCACACACACACACACACACACACACACACACACACACACACACACACACACACAAAACAAAATTGTGTTAGTATAAGTTAGTGTTTGACATATTGTCCTTAACAAATAAGTTGTTTTGTCGTAATACTAGTATATATGAAAAAAAAATGAATCTGTTATTGGCTTTAAGAGTAATTTTAAGTCAATAGATACCTAGATTTAAGAGCCGTAGATTCTGTTGAAAAATAAAATAAAATAAAAATAAAATCTCCATACACAAAATAAATATGTAAAAACCATCTACGTTGATTTTCGCATATTTATAAAATCAACATATTTTTTTCTGTATCGTTCGTTAAGCGCACCACTTATAGAAAACCACTGAACACTTGAAAAATGATTGAAAATATTGCCCGGAAAATTTGAGAACATTGAAAGTGTACCCACCTAATTAGGTAAACGAAATAAGTAGGTCTACCTAATAACATGGAGCTTAATTAATCCTTTTTTAATTTAATTCTATTCTGTTCGAGTCACTGGTTCTCTCGAACTAGTGTGGTGGAAGGATTTTAAGTGTGCCTCAAAGAGGCTCTTTTCGTGCACATTTTTTATTTAATCACACACAACATACTCACGTCTATTGTTAACTTTCTATCGAAGTGTAGAAAAACTATATCGTTGCTACTTTTTCTTTGGAGAACAGACGAATATCATGATCAATATTACTGACTTTAGGATACTTGCGTTTCTAAGTTTTTCTGCATGGCGACCAGATAAAAGTAGAGCTGCAATCTCCATTCCTTATCACTGGGGAGCACCAACTTCTCCGCCTCGCTGGTGTCGCCGTCCTGCCTGGCGGCTTCTTCTTGCAGCAGAAGCTGAGCCAGTAACTTCGGGTACACATCAAACAGGCTAACTTCATGGCTTTGTTCGCTAAGCGCCACCCAAAGCGCGTTAGGGTCGTATTTGTCAGCCATCGTTTTAACATTTTATATTTTTTTTATTTGTATAGGCATTCAACTAAAGTTTTTTTATCCTAATTTTAATAAAAAATTTAAAACGAATTTCCTAACGTTTGAAGTCTTTTCGTGTCTGTTTTTCCTGAGCAGAAGCACATTTTAATTTGGCCATTTAAGTCGGAGGAACAAAAGTGACACCAAATTTTTGAAGGAGAATGCTCTTTCGCTGAAATCCACTCGCTCACTAAAGCCAGCCACTGTTTGCGATCAGCTTTTACATTATGACCACCTGTGGCTTTCGTTTGCGTGTGACTGCGAAGATAGAAATCTTACCATACAGATTATTTTATCTAGTTACATATTGTAATGTAAGTCAGTTCATAAATCTAATGTAGTGGTTAGATAAATCAACTTTCGCGCCGCGCCGTGTCAGATAGATCCAATCCGATTGTACCGAAACAAAAGTGCTATAAAGTGCCTAAATACGGGCCTTTAATCTGAATAATATTTGAATACCTATAATAGTTACGAAATAAGACACTTTTTAATGAATGATGGACCTAAAAGTACTCACATTTCCTTTGTTATGCTAATTCATGGAAAACTGGTAGGTATCATAACTAAGTATTGCACAAGTTTGAAATCATAGTTCATGATTTCAAAATCACCATTAAAAACAAGACGACTTCGAGCTTTAGTCAAATGGGGTTCTTTGAGATAACCATACAAAAGCTATCGTAAAACCTGCAATAATATATTTTAATATGTACTTAAGCTATTTACATTTCTTCCACCGGACACTATCAACTCAAGTGTACCTAAAGTGTAGGTATGTAATATAGATCCTCATATGCGACAGTTGCGTGATGGTGAAATCTCCTTTTTAGTACTAAGAGGAATAATACAGTTAGTACCCACTCATATTCATATAAACAGCCTTTTTATAGGTACTCATGCATAATTTAATATAGTATATAAATATGAGCTACATTATAACATTTTATGGGTAGTTCGGGTGAAAAATATGAAGATTTTTTTCAAACCAAAAAGATCTGCTGAGCCCATAAAATTCATTTTAACTTCGTCTGCTTGCAGAAAATAATCCTTCATAGTCTCCATGAGTACAAACCAAAAACCGAAAAAAAAAACACAAACCGTCTGAAGTATTGTCAAAATTAATCAAAATGACAAATCTTTAAACTACGCCAAAATAAATTCAATAAAAACACCACAAAAATGTAACTTAAATAAAACTTAACTTCACAAAACACTGCGCAATGGTAGGACCCCTAGAATATTGGCTGTAGAACATTTACAAAATGGATTTTATGACAAAAGAAGAGAGTTATGCAGAACGAAGACAGCTTTTCAAGAATATCTGGGACACTGCGATGCACATCGAAGAAAAAGATGTGGATATTATGAACAAACCTAAAGTTATAAAGTACGTTACTCAAATTTTTGTTTGACACTTCATAATTTCATCCCTTATTCTTGATAAAGAAAGCTGTAGAAATCGGGGCTGCTTTAACTTGAACCGTGTAACTATATTTCCTCTTTATAGTAGGTACCTACCCTACATTTAAATTTCTGATACCCACGAAATACCTAATTACAAGCTCACCAGAGTAAGGTTTATGTAAGTAGTTGCCTGATGAGTTAAAAATCCTATTTGAAACGAAAACAATTTGCAGGACTTTGCGCCTAGACGAAGTGGACAAATGCATCGTGGGCAAAAAGAAAAAACAACGAATCAAGAACTTGAGAACAGTCTGTAACAAAATACTGGATTTCTGCGACAGACAAGATGCCGATGACGTGTTTTATGAACAGGTATACTTTAGGAATGATTATTACATTCCCTTTCATCCTTAGAGAATCCACTTGAGTTAGATCCAAGCTTTCACCATCACCATCGGACTAGCAGATGTATCGAAAAGTACGTTCTATTTTTGCATATGTTATACGTTCCTGCAATTTGTAACAAACGGTTTGCATCAACGTTTTTACTATGGCAGTGCCACTTTGAATTAAATAAACTTTAAAATTGCGTGTACAGATGGCAGCAGAAGGTCAGTGCAAAGCGCCGTCACAACATAAAATAGAATCACCACCAAAGAAATCTAAGGTAAATAAGATAAAGAAGAAACTGAAGCCAGCGAAGAGCCTTTTCTCCCCTCACAATGAACTCGCGCAAGCCAAAGCCACAACATCCGAGCGTAAAGACGACTTCATGAGAAATGCCGTAACCAAGATGTCCAGAAATACATCACCTATTAAATTCAAAAGGACGACTCTTGTTAGAAACTCCCAAATAACGAATAAATCAGTCAAATCCAAGACTAGCCCACGAGTTATTGGACCAAAGCAAACGAATGCCCTGGGAGATACCAACGCGTCTGGACGTCGAAGGAAAGTCATCCGGAAGAAATATAGTAAAAAGAAAAAGCCTACAGACACACAGCCACCGGGTATTCTAGAGTGGCCTGAACCATAAATTAATCATATTGTATTGACTATCTAAATAGGAATACTAATCACATGGAAAATAAATATTTACACCAAGTCAGCATATATAATAGGTAATAATAAAAAAAATTGTTTACTAATGTATTTTTCTTTATTCAGCCATTCATTCTATAAACCGCAGGATTCGTTAAGCTAGGCAATGTATAAAATAATAACTTGTGCCACTTCCCAGTAAAAACATAAAGAGGGAATAGACCGCCCGTAATCTCACGGACAGTCATAGGTAGGTACTTAAAAGTTTATATTTGTAGAGTAGGTACTCTTAAAATATAAACAGCAAAGTACCTAAGTTACCTACTTGCTAGTAGCCAAAAAGCTTGCCGTGCATGCCAATCAGCATTAAAATAAAAATAAAAATAGACATGTGGCACTCGGAGACTGCCGCGGTAAAGCTATTGCATTGCATTCTTTATCAACTTATGCAATTATAATTATATATTTATTTTATTTATGCAGTATTTTTTCCAATACAACCAATGCCACCTAAAGGCGGGTTGCTGAACTAAAGAAGAGACAAGCGTGATATTTCAAAAAGTCATTAAAAGTTCTGGTATTTATCGATAGATGGAAAAACTAAAAAGTATCACCGCTGTGCCGGTCGGAGTGGGGGGTGTTAGGTTTTTTCGTTACGGAATTTCTGGATTCGGTCTCCACACTCAAGGCCCGCGATAGAAGCTATGCAATAGCTTAAAAAGTTATGGCCATTTTCACTGACATTACATCGAGTTGAGTAACTGTCAAACTAACATTGATTACTGGATAACTATGCCAAGTCATGTCAGACTCGAATGTATCCTGTCCAGTCCAACATTTCAGGCAAAAAAATATATTACGATTTACGACCTGCATAAACATATAATAGTACTATATTATTTAAGGCATTAAAATGTCGTTTTGCTTACTATCAAATCTATTAAAAGCAAATTCTGTTGGTAAAGGTAAGCTGCAAATTTGAGGTTGATTTTCAATAATAAGTTTCTAAGTCTAAAGGCAGGCATCTTATTTTCAGAGTTAGTGCGTAATGCCAGTAAAAAAACCGGAGGCAGTACCCAGAACCAAAATTGCAAAGTGAAGCCTAAGCGCAGAGGTTGGAAGGTTCAGGATGGGCATTTTGTTCAAGCTGGTCATATGCTTGCTACCCAGCGCACAACCCGGTTTCACCCTGGCTTGAATGTAAGTCCTTTTTTGGTATATTTTCCTCAGTAGGATTTTTTTATGTGTATTTTGTCAGAACATGTAGATGGACTGCTGATAGTCAACGGTATCATAGGTCTATAGCAACAATGGCACATCATGGATCCTCCCATTCTAATGTAACAGAACACTCAGTTCCTGTTGCATTGCGCCTCTCACTGTACTTGAAGATGGAAAGTCTTTTGTGTGTTTGATTTGACCAACACCCACACGCTTCAAACCCGAACTCAGCTATGTGAATGTAATACTGCTTCTCTGTGGAAGTGTGGGTATTAAATTTGATAGCTATGTACTGAATTAGGTCAATTGCAGGCATTTTATTGACTGTATTCAATTTGAAAATCACATTGCATCTGTTATACAAACCAGGTTCTCATTTCCCACATTTATTAGTACATATATTACCTGCATATATGTACTATACTGCATTCTGTTGAATATATAAAATGTTAACTGTGTCAGTTTAAGAGACAGTAAACTTACTAAAACATTTTAACTGTTCAATATTAAAACTTAACACAATGCATATAATTTAACTACTGGTTATATTTTATCTTTATGCATTATTATACCTATATTACCTTTGTAGGCGAGGACTCCAAAACAGTGAATTGTATTGAGAGATTTTTTTGTATAGATGTTTAGCATTAGCAGGTTAGGTGGGCTATCTTGCTCATTCAAAAATAACTTATGTAGTTCAGTGTAACATTTCAGAGTGAACATTATTGATTCCATGGTAGTGAGTTCTATAAAACTAATCTAAAACAGATTTTGCTAACTCTATCTTCCCTATATTCCTCTATAGAAAAGATTTTTACTATGAATAAGTTACAGAGCGACTAAGATGGCCCACTTGATGTTAAATTGTAACTTTGCCCATAAAATATATGTTTGGGGCCTCCCTTACTAAGGTATGGGAAGACCTAAGTCACATTGATTTTGCCTGTAACTTTGAGATGTCATTGTGCCATTTAGTTTGGTCTTGTACCAAAAAAATAGTCTACAATACTGTTTGCTTCTAAATTTAACTTATTCTTTCTAACTTTCTTCCAGGTGGGATTTGGCAGCAATGGAACCCTGTTTGCCATGGAGCCGGGGCGAGTGGTTGTCACTTGTGAAAAGTTTGAGCCCAACTGGGATCATACCTGGGTACAACGGATGTATGCCGGAAGATCACAGCAAACCATCCTGAAGAAATACTTTAACATTATTCCTGAACCTCAACATCAGAGGTTCAAGTTGATAGATGAAGTGTAATTTTGGTATTAATTGTTGTTACACTGATTTTAGAGTAAAATAAATAGGTATTGTTATTTTTTTATGTTGTTTCATGCCATTATAAGATCACTTATCTTAAGTTATATTATAAATAGGTAACTTTAGAAGAGGTTATCTCCTAAACTACTCATCTGATTCTGAAAATTCTTAACATTTAATATGATGCTACATTATAGAGTGCTGTATGCTATATTTTTATTCACACAAAGATGAGTTCAAGCAGTAAATGCTTAATGCTTCCCATGCCAAGCCGGGATGGGCCGCTATTATTTTAATATTTGGAATGAGTATGAAATACCTTTGGATTACTTCTATTAATTAATTTATTTTATTTGTTCTTTGTTCTAAATCGATAACAAAATACACAAAGGTGACAAATTAAAGGCGAGCTTAACCTTACGAAGAGTTCTTTTCCACCACACATCTATTTGTTCCATATCCTACTTATTTCATTTTATATTCCTTTTGGTTTCAAAGAGAGCGAAGGACCACGTATTTTTTTTATATTTGTTAAAAACGCCATCTTTGGAATATCTCCGGTACTATCTTAAAGACAAGTTCACCAGAACTGGCAAATCCGTGGCTAGGTAGGTAAGTTATGCATATGGTTTAAAGTATTTAATAAAGATGGCGTTCAATTGACATGTCGAATCGGATTTGCCATAGATCATATAAAATAAAAGATTTCAGAGTGCAGTCTAAGTATAATAGATTGTAACAAGTAAAAATATACAAGTAGGGAGGAGGAGCGACGGACTTCGTTCTCCTTCATACCGCCATTGTTGACTTTTCATTCTCTCGAATGGGCACGCACGTAGTATTATAGGTACACATAGGTTACAGGTATAATTTTATGACTATTCGTCAAATGCTTTAATTTTCAATCTTAAACCTACAATATCTGAACTAATCTGAAGGGTTAGAGTACCTACCCCTATGCTATCCTCCATATTGTACCATCATATAGGTAGGTATTGTATATTTTAGGACACGCTAGAACTGCGTGCATGAATTGTGAAGATCGACGCTTCGTAGCTAAGGACAAATTTTATTAGGCTAATAAATATTTCCGTTCCGTACCGGTTTTACGAAATATCTCGGTACCAACGATAAATCAAGTATTATTGCCCGCGAGTAACGGAAAAGGATTTGAAGAGGAAAATATTTCTGGCATACAAGTGGTTTTTTAAGAAGATTATTATGGCTGTAATTCTCGTTTCATCTCTCGTTGAATAAAATTCAAAAGTTGTCTAGGACGCGACTGAAAAGTGACGATTAAGTTTTTATTATTATGTGATTCGGTTTGCGGAACGACCTGACGGCCCACCTGATGTTATTGGTAACAGTCGCCCATACACAACAGCAATACGACTCAAGTCCTCTCCACCAAAGTACGAGATGACATAAGTCGCATTGCATTGCGTCTATCGCCCTGAGACGCGGATGCTACGTCTCATGCGCTTGCAATTTCGCCGCACCCACTCCCTTCCACCGGAAAACACAAAATCATTCATCAATACCGTGATTGTGATTAGCACACATAGGTACATTCTAAACTTTCGGTAACGTACCTGACTTGACGAGTGCCTACTTTGTACATAGGTATTTAAAACCTACAAACTGGTTTAAGCTAGGTTACAAACAATGTCACATCTAGTCAGTCTAGTCTTACTTGTCTAATCTTTAGATTGTAGGTAAATGAAGGGAAATTTCCTTCGCAATTTCAATAAAAATGTTGATAAACAATCTTCTTTACCGTGAATGAGCAACAGTAGGTACCGACGTAGACTCGAATCTATGGTCCGTTCCGTACCTGCTCCGGTCAACATCCGGGCCGGCCGGACATCATTTCAGAACCGGAAAACGACCAATCTCCTCTGATTTCAGGTGAGTTTTTTACATTTTACACATCTGTTTCTTTATTCGTTGAGTAAAGAGAAAAGCGTCATATATTATCTAGTGATAGTATATGGAAGGCATCGAAAGCTAACAGTTACTTGGATACAACTTTAGGGAACACCATTGCTATGGGTCGGAGAAGATAAAAGCGCCTGAAACTGGCCAGCTCGGACTCTAGTCGTAAGAGGGCGAGTACCTTGACGAACTTGAGCTTCCGAACACCGGAGTGGGCGGTGGTGAGATGGACCTAGCGCATCTCTTAAAAAACGATATTTTGCTGGTAAATAGTATATTAACAATTTTTAATGTAAAATGTACTTAAGAATTGAGAGAAAAACTGCTTTTCGCGGTCAAGCGTTATGTATCAAGATTTTTTTTTAATGTAGCAATGTATTTCCAGTTGTTTTGGGTTCCGACAATGTCTGCCAAAAGGCGTTAAAATCTACATATTTTTTCAAATTTATAAAACCTTATATTTTATTAGATAAACTGCTTAAGCATTTTGAAAGTTTGTCTTGGAAAAATCTCTTTCGTAAACAAAGATTGATATTCTCAGTTGATTTTGAGTCAAATCAGTAAGGATTTTGGTGTGCAGGTGTGGCGTGTGGTACGGATTTAAAGCAAAGTGCACATACTTAATCCAAATAGGCAAAGCCGCGCTGGCATATGTTAGAAGCCAGTTCAAATAAACAAATGCGTTTCCTAATAGCTATTGCAAAAACAATTTCCTACAGAGAATGTTCCAAATACCTATAATATTCTTATTTTTTTCACATAATGAGGTGGTGATAGCAATGAGAACACTTGGCGCCTACTCACGGTTTACGATCGAGACACCGAGACCATTCGAGAGGCTTTTGAGTAGCCGTTAAATCTGATGTGTGGTGATATTCGGCAGCTAACGTGTTTGTTATAGATAATAATTTTCCAGATTTATTTTCAACCGTCGACGGTTCTAACTTAGCGTGTGATTATACTGCTAAAGGTCACGCAGGAAGATCTATATATTTATTTTTGTAAGTATAATATAATAAACTTAAAAAAAGTTGTCCTGGTCTACGAAATGCCTCATTCGATTGTGGCATTTACGGATAGGTATGGTTTAATGTGGTTAGTGAGAGTAAATTGAGATTTATTTGCATGTCGACTGTGCAATTCTATTCTGTAGGTACAATAGTTTTTTGAAAATATTTAGTATCCGCGAAACACATGTATCATAAATCCATTATCATTAGAAACTAATATTGAAATATTGACACATATTGTGTAAAGTTACCTGGTAGATATGCATTTTTATCCATAACAAGGGAATTTGAGTACCTACCTGGGTGCCTTTGTATTTCCGTTTTTTATCTCCATTCCGATTGTAAAGCGCTCGAGTCTTCACTCATCTCGGTGTTTTTAAAAGCAAAACATTTGTCCCTTTTCATACATTCAAATATGAACCATAACTCAGCAGCATTATGGTTGTAACTGCGAAGTGCGCAGAGTTTCTCTGCTCCAATTACTGCATACAGCTCGACGCAAGCATTCTTGTAATGAAACTTTCGACTTCCCGAGTGTTTTTTTATTTTATGATAGTGTTACCTATGGTTGTTTGTGTTATAAATGGTTTTATTTTGAGAGATCGTCCACGGACTACCTGTATACTGCACTCTACAGTCTGGACAGGACTCTTTGCTTTACCTACTTGAGAGACATTCGTAACTAGCCGTGGCGGAGATCGAACTGATTATAATATTCCTGTGACCTGTGTATAAAAAAATATGCATATATAACTTTTATACCATACGTTTATTACTCATTAGTAGATCTATACGGCTCGCTCTTTATGAAAGCGGTTCATTACATTTGAAGACGCCAGTGTTCAAGCAAAAATATCATATGAAATGTCATGGCCACTCCCTGAACATCGGTGGCCCTTGACAATATATCAGTTCCTGATTTCCATACTACTCACAATTTCTGCTTAGGATGCAGCTAGATGGCACTGTGTGATATGCCCATCAATATTTGTTAATATTATTGGTTTAATGGTCACAACCTCCTAAGGGTGACTTTCGTACATCATAACCAACATTTTTATTTAACTTTTAATTTGAATTTTGATTTCTAAATGAATATTTTGAGTTTTTTCTTTATCTATTAATCGAAAATAGCAGTTTTTTTGATTTTGTTCTATCAACCTTTAGAATTTTCATGATTTTTGAGCTTGTAAACTAAATCCGAAGATTAGTGACGTGAGTTTGGCATCTGATTTTCGAGTGATAACCTAATAAAAACTGGGAATTCCATATGTAAGAAGTTAACGCCTATGTTTTACAAAACTAAAGCTGAAATAAAATATTAGATGACAACGGCTGCTATCCCCTAAACCTCCCTTAAACTTCGCCGCCCTTTTTAATCCACCTGAGCGTGTTTTATGAATTATGGCATCAACTTTTCCGTTTATAAAAGTTTCAGCGCTGACCTGGTGTAGCAATAAGCTGCTAACTTCCGTTCAGTGAGTAATAAACATCAGACCTCTAACGAGGTTAGTACCCAAGGGTTGAAAAAAGAAAAAGTTTAGATTAAAGTAAAAAAAAAACACGTTCAGAGTAACTTCAGTTTTTAAACAGAGCGAAACAATACCAGTGCGCAATCAAGCGCCCTCATTTAAATTCATTATAAGCCATGTCTGTATATAAGTGTAATATTTTGCAGGTACAAGGTAATATATATGGGAAGTCAGTTAGGCTGTGCTATTAAGTATCACAGAGTTATATCCAGGTAAATATAAAACAAAGGTGGATTGCTTTTCTTAATTAAGAGGTTTGCATCCTAAAATGTTGGTACTTTCTACTGTGTGCGATCGTTTGGTACATTGAAAGTATTAGGGGTTTCGAATCGAATTGTACTCCGGTGATTTACATCGGCACTCTGTAATTCGTTGGCTGAAGGACGGGCCGTATAAATCAACGTTGGACCCCCGCTAACCGGATATTTATCTCGGCTCTACGATAAAAAACTACCGGCGAAGCCTCGAACCTCGAAGGGACCGAAGCATGCACGAATGCATTGCCATGATTATTCGCTTTGGGAGATTGATGTCACGGTAAGGGAAATTGTAGTTCCCGTTAAGGTAAGAATTGAAAATTAAGTAAGTATAAGTTAAGCTTACACGTCACTGGGTCACGTGGCTGGAGTATCTTATTTCTTGTAGTCCGACATATTATATTTTATGGTTTTAGTTAAATTAGTGTATTATTTAGTTATATTCAATTGCATCTGTTTTCTTATTTACCAATATTTTTCAAATATAGGTAAAATCAGCATTATACCTAATTACCTAAATTTAGGCCTTTTAGAGAATGTGCTGTATTGGTATTTGTGGTTGAATTGGATTTGCCCTAATAGTTGACTAATAGATGTATCACTCGTATCGCTCACTGATGCCTACTAAACATCTACACATTTTTTTTATCTGATAAAGTTACGGAAGGAACAGTTGGCCCGCCTGGTGTTAAGTGTTGGCCGCGGCCCCCAACAAGCAATACGACTTGTGTCGTCCCCTACCTAGGTACAACAAGACCGAAGTCGTATCGTATGCGCACGTAACTCTGAGAAGTGAAGGCGGAATATCTAATGTGTCTGTAATTTCATTACTGCTTGGCGGAAGTAACGGGTATGGCGGCAGTACCTCTAAGTATAACTCCATTTTCAAGTAACTGCAATGTATTGGTCGTCCATTTACAGGTGGGTGTACAACTTACATTATTCCGGGCGGGAGAAGACTGGCGCGAACAGACCAGACTAACGCCACAGTTAAAACTTTAAGGTACCCGTTTAACAAATTTAGTAAATGCAATATTCTGTATCTATTATGTAGCGTGTTCCTACATTAAATATGATATTTATATAATAATTCAACTAAAGCAGTGGGTGTTACTGGCTGATTAAAGATAGAACCAAGTAAAAAAAATATATTAACCTGCTGCTTTATTACCTTTTCATCGATTTATCCAGCCAATAGGTATTTACTGCAGACTAATTATTTACTACTACTGATAGGGAAGAGAAGATGCAGAAATTTAAAGACTCACATAGTTACGCAGGATTCAAAATCAAAATGGTGGGTAGTAGATTTTTCTGTTTCGGTAATAGGAATAATTATCAATCAAATTTGTTGAAAAGTTTCTTCACAAAAATATTCGAGAATATTATAATAAACCCTCTATCATAATCTTACAGCATAATTTAATATTTCCACTGCAGAGGCTGTATAAATAACATAAAAAGATGACATCAAGTCTAATATTCATGAAAACACATAATTTAATTCACAGAGACAGTCCGCACCCGCCTTCTCTTCAGATTAGGATCTCTCGAAGAACGTGTAATGAAGGAAAACGCTACAGAAATATGAAAATGTATGGGTGCGTTTATATCTTCGTTTGTGAGGAGATATATGGAGTTTTATTTAGGCTGGTTATGAAAGTTTATGAGATCTCTGGCGGAGTACGTGAGAATACAAGCAGGTATTTATACAATTCAAATACGTTTATTGATGTATACCTAAATATTGGATAAAATAAGTAGCAGAGAGTATCAGTAGAACTTATGCCAAATTTGTCCGGGGAAATACTGTCACCATACCCATGTCTGCTGCCAAGCAGTAATGCATTTGCGTTGTGTTCCGGTTTGAATGGTGTGCTTGCCAGTGAAATTACGGAAAATGAGACTACCTTCACGTCTAAGAGTTACGGGCTCAATGATACGACTTGGGTCTTGTTGTACCTAGGTAAGGGAGGATCCAAGTCAGATTGCTTGTTATGGGCAGAGGTTACTACTTAACACAAGGTTTGCCATCAGCTCGTTACATAACATAGGCAAATAAAGTATTTTTATTCTCCTTGTATTTTTTCAATATCGAAATAGGCAACGCCTTTTTCACTATACCTCCTCTGAGTACCTGAAGAGTTTCATCGAGTAGGTAATAATCTTGCAGTTTAATTAATAAAATAAGGTACTTAACTTCTTCCACTTAGCAAAAGTTAAAATTAAAACGGGTAACCAAAAGTAAATGAACAACATCGCTTCAAGAGGGGTTACAGGTTAATTATGTAATTTCGTTATTTTGACGGTTAATTTCGTTGGCGAGCATTAATTTGGTTTTGATTTAATTAAACCTGTTTTTATTGTAGGATCTCCACCATAATATATTCTACATTTTAACATACTACTAATTCACTGTATCTCTAGCTCACTCGAACCTGTACAGAAACATTTGATAGGATAAAAGTTCGCCTCAGAGAGGCTGCATTCGGTCACCAGATATGTTAATAGTAAAATGTCATCTCAATCGGAGGGACAGGAGCTCTATTACCAGCTCGCACTCAAACTGATATTTTATAAATTTTCCACAATCCTATAAAAATCTTAACAAGGAAATGAGAAACTTAAAATCTATATAATAATCAACTTGATTCTTTTAATTTACAAATATCGGTTTGTTTTGGCAGAAAATGTATTATCGTGTTGATAATTAATAATAATAAACTTTATTTATTTGGAATAATAACAATGTACACTTTAATTCACGTTGGATTGAGAAAAAGTGTCTCATATACAATGTTCCTCCCAAAAATACAAGCGTTACGTACTATGAATGAGTATGAAGCCAGAGGAAAGCTTGTAATAAATAACATACAGAACAGCGAAGCTGTAGTCATAGGCGGACCATTTATGCGAGTCCTCTCCTGCGGCGTGACAGAGGCGCGGGCGGATGACAGAGAGGCGGCTGAGGCGTTCATCCCCCAACCATACACACCCCTTTATCATCCTTCCGCACACCAGTCACCACTGGAGACGATTGATTTAACGGATTTACCCGTTACAATTAAATGTTACAAAGGTAAGTCTATAAAATGTCCAAGCGGCAATATTCCCGGCAAAGTATTCCAATTGGGATTGAGAACAATAAATCAATCAATAAATGCCAATCCCATCTCCTGCTGAGTAAATTAAATTTCTCCATAATTCAGAGAATTCCTGTCACTGATCAATTGGCTGATCCCGGTCGCTTCAACCCGACATAAAGGATTATTAGATTTCCGACAACACTTTATTTATCACGATCTTTATTCGAGAGTATAAATAGAACCCCGCATCGATTTTATTAAATTTGCAATCTGCGAGAATCTATTAGGTAGCTGTTTTCGTGGGAAATCAATGGCGGCGATGAGCTCACCACTTAACGTCTAACCGCAATGTGAGAAGTCCAACATTGAGACTGCCTACCACTTCGGGAACAAAGTCTTATTAATGTAGGTACCTACTAAGGTGGGTAAGCTAGATTTATTTTTGACTACCAACCCTTCCCTGCTTCGCACGGGTAGCTTTAAGTATTTAAGGCTGGAACAAATTTTTATCAATAAAAAATAGCCTATAGCTCTCAGGGATATAGCTATGTATAATGTTAAATTTTTTAGAAAAAGTATCACTTGACTTCGTGTTTACATCCTAGATTTAAACTTACAAACTTTGTCTATATGATGTTTGCGTACATGTTAGTGTAGATAAGGTATTGGAGTTTATGGGAATACTGGAGAAAAAGATGCCCCAAATACCTACTGTTAGTAAAGACAGGCATTGAAAATAAGAGTAAAACACCTGATCTAACCGTTTTAAAATTTCGTCCCGTACTAAATCATTCTACTTACGTATACATCAAGACCTCAAGACCTGATACGACACAAAAGTTACTTATTATCCCGATAACTCGCGAGCAAAGCAGCGGGCAGAAGCTAGTCTCAATTATAAACGTCCACAATTTTTAAATTCAATACTGTATTGTGAACCCTTGCGGTGAAATATTTCGAGAGTTATATTGTATTTTCCCGTTGTTCATTGCCTGTAACTTTGTTACTCACGTATCTATACCTATACGTTGTTCGCTATAGGTAGTTGACAATATTTTCACAGCACCGCAGGCGTTGTTTTAAATTATTTTATCCTT
The DNA here is from genome assembly GCA_947359385.1 of Chesias legatella. Lineage (NCBI taxonomy): Eukaryota > Metazoa > Arthropoda > Insecta > Lepidoptera > Geometridae > Chesias > Chesias legatella. The sequence goes on from OX375768.1 coordinate 7,422,531, forward strand.
TAAATTTATTACTGCCAGTATATCTTTTTGGCTTTTATTTTAGGAGGAGTGAGCCAGTCAGTGTAGTAAGTTGGACATTGCTTTGTTAACAATAGCCTTATAGCCTTATATTTTGTTAGACTGATTTGAAATAACCTATTCAATTCACATTTTTAAAAGAGAAGAAGAAGAAAGTCATTTTTGAAAGAAGTTTGATTATTTTAAATTTGTAAAGTGATATAAAGTATGAGTAAACTTTTGTCTGTCACATATAATTAAGACAGAATTCTGTGAGGTTAAGAGTAAACAACTTAAATATAATTTCATTTATATATTTTCTTTTATTATAATTTTTTCTATTTTGAATTATTATATTTTAGTCTTTTATTTATAACTTTGTCAATTTTTAATTCAAGCTTTTAAATTAAATTTGGTTCGAGTAAAAGTTTGGTTGGTTAGGTTTTTGGTATATTTCATTTGATATTGGATTAATTTTTAATAATATTAGTTATGTGTGAAAATCAGACTTTCAGATATCTGAGAAGATGAGAATATATAATCATGTACCTGTAGGGCTGAAATCAACATGAAATGTGCGAAAAATTGCGCCGCTTTAATTCAACAGTTTGAAAAAGTAATCATTTTTCAATAAATCAGCGTAGGCCACGTCCATCATCAGCATAGCTTGTTGTTTCAATAGTTTGTTACAATAATAATTGTTACAAACTATTCAGTGCTACGAGAAATGCTCCCATCACATAAAATCTGAATGTCTTGTATCCCTGAAGTCCTCTCATGTCTTATCAAAAGTGGACATTTTATTGTTGTAGCTGGCCGCATCCGTTTAAGAATAAATATTTTTAAATTTGGAACAACATGGCCGACAGCGGGTCGCAGTAAATCTCAAGATGGTCGTAATGCGCGAATGCACGACTGGAATTCTTTATGAAGGGATACTAGAATCGGGGGAAATAAATCGCTTTTGTTTATTTTATAGACTACGTGCATAAATATCCGTTCAATGTTCCGTTTCTTTTAGGATGTTTTTTTAGGATTATCAAGAAGAATTGGGTTTTGAATACTACGGAATGATTTTTCTGAAGTGAGACACAATTTTCTAGAACTTAAATTATGAGGCTTTGGATTCTCTATTAAAGAACTTCGGAATGCGCAGTGAGTATTTCTTTCCAGCTTAGCGTTTTTTTAATTTCAGTCAGATAAGTCCATGAATATATCAAATAAGTATATAGCTATATAAATATACAAAAAAAATAAGTATATTATCCCTATTATGCCTTTATTATAGTAGTTTGGGTAATGAGCTTCGCTCCCTACATTGTAATGGAAACAGTGCTAACGCATTACAGTATCATTAACGGAAACGATGTGATTTCGATACCCGAAGCTCGAAAACGGCACGATATTGGATACAAGAGTCGTATAACAGAATGAATTCAGGAAAAACTTGATAAGGATTAAATGAGCTCATTAGAGAGATACGGGATGAGAGACAATTTCATTCTTAGCATGAAATGACCGGACACATTGTTTCTTGGATTTGAGAAAGCTATTTCAAATGAATCAGGATCCATTCGATGCGAACTAGCAGTTGAACTTGTGCTAAGTTCGCCCGGAGAACCTGGCAATCTGCCGCCAAGCAGAGATGCACTCGCTGTTTCGGTGGAAGGGTGCCGGTGAAATGTAACATCACCGTCTCGGGGATCTCTTACTTTGGTGGGAGGACTTGAATCGTATTGGTGTTGCGGTTACCACTTAACATCAGATGGGCCGGTAACTTGTTCCGTCACTTATTATATTACATAAAAAAAAAAGACGTGTGGCACTCGGAGACTGCCGCGGTAAAGCTATTGCGCGTGATATTTCAAAAAGTCATTAAAAGTTCTGGTATTTATCGATAGATGGAAAAACTAAAAAGTATCACCGCTGTGCCGGTTGGAGTGGGGGGTGTTAGGATTTTTTCGTTACGGAATTTCTGGTTTCGGTCTCCACGCTCAAGGCCCGCGATAGAAGCTATGCAATAGCTTAAAAAATATGTCGATGTGATACTTACACGATATTTACAACAAATTTGTCTTAAGAAAATTCCTTTCCCTCTACCAGTCAAAGCAATAAACAAAATGGAACCAGTCGATTGGTGAAGCTCATTTGATTTTTTTTACATTTTTATTAACGTAAGAAGCAACCAAGTCCCTAAGCAATTCCACCGTTTTGAGCGCCGCTGGCAGGGGAGCAATCAGAACGAATTTTAAATAAAATCTCCGATTTAAAATAAAGTAATGAGAGATTGGTTGATTATTTCCAGGTCGAAGTGGTAAAAGGCAGTTTCCACCGGTTGGTCGCCTCGGGTGCCATTTTAATTTTCCGCTAGCCCTCAGATTTATATGTTTTCACTCGGCCCGTCAATTTTCGCGATTTTTAATTTGAACGCCACACTGCCTCCGAAAAAAAGCAGTCGTTTCAATTTTTCTTTCATACATTACAAAGGTTTGGGGATTGTTATTTCGGATAATTGAATGACAATGGCTTTTCAATTCCGACGCTTTATGTTTGAGTTTGAAAGCATTTTTTTTCGGACAAAATAATTGCTCTTTTTCGATTTGTATGAAATAATATCGTTAATGACTAAACGATTAACATAATCATTTTTTTCAATAACAAAAATCCATGTCCTTGTAGGTACTAAATCGGTAACAGTGATGATCTCCTTGTTACTGAAAGTTTAATGCTGTTCATCTATTGACTTAACACATGAACACCATTTTGATTTATACTTATATATAGCTTATATAAGCTAATTTTAATTATATACCTTATAAGAGCGTTGCAATGACTCATATCTATATATTATGTACAGGTTATTTGCAGATTGTATACCAATAACTTATACTGCAAATCAACATAATTTATAACATGCCTGGCTCCAAGGGTCTCTAGATTCTCGGGTCATGTTGATGACAGGTATTCGTGTAGTGTTTGTCCGTGCCACCTGCGATACAGGGAATGCCTATACTATGAGCAGAAGTATGCGTGTGTAATATACTGGTAGTGATTCCTATCGTCAACATCAAATGCTGAAAATCATTCAGTGACGATGTTGTAACATGTCGCCAAATTGAACGAAAACATTATTTGCATTGCTTCTTTTCAGACACCGTTTGTATTTACCGAATAAGATTCACAATTGCGTTATTAAATTCAATTACTATGAATACCGGTAACAGAATTTCGCCCATACAAGAGGCATTGCCGATTTATATTCACATCGTGCATATAACCTACCTGATATTCACAGTGACATAACCATCTTAAGTGAAGTGGAATTGCTGCTTTGATCTCATTACGGCTGGTTTCACTGGCGTCCATTATTGGTTACGCTATGACCATATACCTACTGACTCCTGTAATTATCAGTTGTAATTAATTTAGTATGGCTACCGCATACCAAACTGCGATCAATGGAACAAAAAAATAGTTTCCATTCTGACGCGCGACTGGAATTTGCTCTTTATGTGCGATTGTCATTGTCAATGTCATTTTAAAAACAGTTTTTTTAATGCCGTCTTTCTTACGGGGGGCTTAAAATAAAATGGAGGTAACCCTAATAATAATATGAACTTCAAAACACTGCCTCTAAACTATTTCGAATCCAAGGCTTGTTACATTCACGAAACAGTCCAAAATTCAAATATTTGGCTCCTTTTTATCTTCATTTTTATTCTGGATTATGTTTGTTACACTGGAGATCGCCCTTATATTTCATATTTGTGATCGTCTTAGTGCTACTTCATCTTGAATACTTGCGTGTTACTCATTCATATCAGAAAAATGCGGCATATTGTTAGTAGTTGGTCGGAATGAGAACATGATCATCTTCAGCATTTAATGCTTATCTAGTGAGCTTAGTTTTAGGCTTAGTTTTAAAGCTGCTCAGTGAAGAGCACCTGTGAAAACTGTTTCGCACTAAATAGAGCTTAGTAAATGTAAGGGTATTATGGTGCGTATGAACGCAAGGCATAAAAGCTGCGCTTCATTTAATGTATGAACTTTGCAGTGCATTTGCGTGCACCTAACATACAACGCACCAACAACTCGGCACACAAACTACAGCAGTTTAACCTTTGCGTTTGCACGTTAAGTTTATGCGTTATGTTCTGTACCAAAGAACTCCTACCTTAAGGTAAGTAATCTTTTCCTTAACCGGCAGAACGTAGAGATAACACAATTTAAAATCTCTAAGGTTATGCAGATTTTTGGAAAGTTGTAGAATTTGGGTATTCCAAAAATATGTTTAGTTCTTTTACACAAGAGCTTGGTTCTTTGCAAGTATTACATACTCCTTGGCTATGCTGGTATGCTGTTTTCTTGAATCTGATTAGGTAAGCAATATAAGCATCAGCAAAACGTCTTTTTCACTCGTCAGCAAGGATAAAATTTATACCCAATCGCTTCACGTCCCATGATACATTGTCTATATTGATCACGCATAGATTTACGTGTTTCGATTCAGTTATTTTTATATCAGTTACGCACGAGAACAGTGCTTGCTCCATCACTCCGTGAGAGAAAATACGGAGAGTTTCATTATTCGCTTATAAGAGGGTAGTAAGTAGTTATTAGTAGATATTGTTTTACAGTTTTTATTAATCAGCTAAATAATGTGTCTGTAAATGAAACAAGCTAAAATATGTAGAAATGAACAATAAATTAAGTTTGATGTTTATGTTCGATATTTTTTTACATGATTACAAATAAAAGCAATTTTATATAGATTTCAGTATCATTAATACTATAGGCAGTTTAAGATAGCACATGTGATTGTAATTACAATCACGCAGTTTCCCGAAGAGGTAGGCAGAGCAACATCAAGTTATTTAGCGTCAAGTACGTGGGAAACAATAAGTAGGCTAATAGTGGTTTGTTTCACATTTAGGCATGAAACTTCAAGGCAGGAAGAATACTAAAAAACCCACTTAGCCATACTATTTATATATCAAGAAGATAATTTCTAGAACTTAAAATCCCACCATAATACTCATTCACTGCAAAGTCGAACCACAAATTGTTCCGTTAAATATTCATTGTTACTAAACGGGGCGAGAAAATTTGAAACGTGAACAATAAATAATTCGAATATTGCGGTTTTTACAAGTCCGCGTGAAAGGGCAAAAGCTTTCAGGAGCAATAAGTCTTGACAAAGAAGATTACGGTTCTTACCCGCTAAGCGTTAAATAATATCTATAAATTTACTTTTTTGTTTTGCTAAGAAGATAATGGTTAAGTAAACATTTTAAAATACATTAAGATTAAGGGTACGCTGCACCCTGAATACAATGAACACAGAGTAAGTTAATGAATTGCAAAGAGAAGTATTTAGGTTCCGGTCTCTAAAGCAAACATGTAAAAAAGGATTTGTATAAGTGTTTACCAGAATGATTTCCAGCATTCCGGTCAATGAAGACTGTGTACAATAATATTTCTTTCGACTAATTCGGAAGAATACCCCAAAATTTGAGAAATTATGAAAAACAAACATGAATTGAAACGATAAAATCCAAACCCGAAATAAAATAAGGAGTGGGATGAAATCCGCCAAAAGGAAAGCTTTCATCATTACATTTGAAAGTGTCTTTTAATTTATTCATAAGTACGCGTTCAGCTAATAAGCCTTCCCAAAGAGTTTGACTTCGCCGTGAATGGAGTCTCACTAATCTAACGTAACGAGTCCATGACAATGTTAATACGTCTCGACGCTCAAAGCCGTTTTCAGTTGTTTGCTTCCATACAGCGAAAGATCCTCCATCTATTGTTTGCGCCGTACCACAATACCCTAGGGTACCAGTAATTCTACTCTATGTAACTTTATGTGTACTCATTTACAAGCTTGTGGTAAGAGGTTTCACTTGTATATATGATGTAAACGCGCAATGATGTAGTAGTGGTGCATCTATTATTTTTTTGTAGTAGCACGAGCCATCGACTATTGTGAATTTCTCTAAATTTCTCTAATTTTCTCTAAGTTAGCCATATGGTTAAACAATGTCCGATGAAAACTTACATCGATCATTCAATATTTAGATGCTAGTTTTTAAGAGTAATCATTCGATTGTTCATTGGGACTGGAAGTCAGATATGGGCGAAAAAAATCCATGTAGTAATTAAGTATTATTAAATTGTTTATTTACAATGTAATAGCACGAAAGTCTATTGAGTTTTTGTGAAAAATTATTGTGTCTATTCTCTTTCGCTTGTCGGAGGGGCTTGTGTTCTTGCAGTAGGAACATTAGAGATAACCTGCGATTCTGATTTCAATTACAAATTATATATATCCCTAACTAACAGTAATATCTAGGTTTTGTTTTGAATGGTAAAACATTTAATTTTCATGCATAAATTTTGGTTTACGTCATTTACTTTTGAAGCTGACTGTACGCGTTAGAGGAATTAAATGAACAACACCAAACATACGCGAGCTATTTTGTGTATTGGCAACCCCATAAGTACCTAATTGTCATTTCGGGCAGGGCGGGGAAATCAAACCGGCTTTCTTCAGGCATCGCGTCATCAGGGCTGCGCTTTCCTTGGTACCACACCCTGCCGTTGTTTGTGTCGGAATGTGTAAACTTATTTATCACTATCCATTGCTCGCGACTTCCTCCGGATGGAAGTCAGGTTTATCATGCACCCCTATTTTAACCCTGGAAAAGCAGCCTAATTCAATACTTCTAATATCAGCTGTTTCCGAGAGAAAATTCCGTAATCAGTCTAGCCGTTTCGGAGATTAGCCCGAACAAACAGACGGAGTAAAAAGCTGTTATTTTGACATTACAAACAGACTTCAATTTTATTTATATCTGTAATTAATTTATTTAAAATGTTTACTCGTACATTTACTACTAATGTAAATCAAATTATCTTTGTAATTTTGTATTGGATTTACGTATCAATCACTTTTATTGGTTATTGATTGAGCCGTTCACCGTTTCCTTAATGTCAGTGCTGCTAAACATGCAAGTTTCGAGCGAGCGGGATTTTGGAAGTATCGCTTTCTTATTTAGTGGTATATTAGTGAAGTCTATTTGACATTGAGTTTTTTTATTTGATTATGTAACGGAACGAGTAGATGGCCCAATTGGTGTTAAGCCTATCTCCTACCTATAAATTGATTGCTATAACGTCAGTTTCACACCGCTAGAAATAACTATGTGAAGTCTCAAGTAGTCCCAAGGCAGGTTATATTATATTGGTTATATATTTAGTCAGTTCCTCGAATAGACATCAATTTTAAGTGATGTTGTTGCTAAAATGTTACTGATATAAGTAACAGCGCTGTACTAACTTAAAATAAATATCAAGTCTTGACAGCAGTGTCACGTCAGTATTGACTTAAAGTATTTTTCGAAAGAATGTATATTAAATTTACCTTCAAACTTTAATTTTATAGGCATAGAAATATTAATAAATGAACACACCTCAAGCTCAGTCAAATACGGTCGTACCTACGAATGCCTAACGTTATTTCATACGGAAATTGCCTTACACCGTATAAAGTGTATCAGCCCGAACAAAGCCAGACATGAACATTGCCATTATCATCCACCGCTGTATAACTGAAAACCTATAACCTACACATACGAGTATGTACTATTGTATTTGTCAACCTTATGTCGATTTCGAGGTCCGTTGATGTTGCTGACCTGTTGCTACCAGCAGCCCATCCGTTAGGTAAGTATTAACGGCTGGAACTCATCTTAATCAGAATAAAAAAATAGCGCACAGCATCCAAGAGATAGAAGAGATAAAGAGCTTCCTTTTAGTGGAAGAATTTAGAATCAGATCAGTATTTTCGGAGATTACCCACATTCAAACTTACACACAACTTTGCCCCTTTTTAGTATTACAGTGTATAAAGAAAATATGTTCCTCTTATCTAAGAAAGAATATAATAACATATTAGGGATTGATAAGCTAGGGATGGATGAGACTGTACAGCTGTTTACACTATCGTCAAACCCTTACCCAACACAGCTAAACTTGATGAACCATACGCATAGAAAATCTATGCGATGGTTTGCAACCTGCTCAAACTACCCATAGGTATAGGAGAGTAAATAAAGACCTTTGTGCTGTCAACTTTATCTAACCCAGCATTTTACATTACCGTTTAACCCCCGAATACTTGTCTAATCTCCCGTAGTGTACATGGGTAGTTTGCGTAGGATGCGTACGACCCACAGAGTAGATTTACTATATTTTATGTATAGTTCGTGTTGGCTGGACGACAGTGTAAACAGCTAGTTTGTGGGATCAGTTAAAATCGTATATGTTGGTCGTATATCGTATTGCTCAAAGTTCAAGGGATGGACGATTGTATAAATGCAAAGTGATATTCAAATAACTGTGGCAATAAATGAGGAAAATAATAGGTCAATTACTATCCATCAGCCAAACCAGACTTCATATCTGTGTAAAATATAAAATAAAAAGTCATTTGTATGGAGAATGTTATCGTAGTCTTCTAGATAAGAGAGACTAGACTAAAAACTTCTGTGACTATATTCTTAAAAATGTAGTAAATTTTTGTGTTGGTTTATGTTGGTTTATTAACTGCTTTTAATTTAATCTATGTTTAATAATCTAATTTGTCGGCAAAATAAGAGATGTCATCATACCCGAAATTGCAGTGCAAACAAACAAAAATCAGCCTTCACCTCACGTCACAAAAAAGCAATTCGACGTTAATTCATAGCGGCCTTCCGAAATAAATTAAAACTCCTAAAATTAATAACGAAATAAAACGAAATGCCCAGTATCCGACATTATCCGGGCCATTAATGACTTCGAAGCGAAATTCGCGATAAAATTTCAAATTCTATTGTTTATTCGACAAAAATTGGCCCATAAAGCTGAGGATATCGCTCCCTAAACCCCAATCACAATTTCAGCTGAAAGATACATAACATATTTCACCCGGCCTTTCTCCTGAACCCTGAGTGTTTTTAAATATAAACAGCTTTGTGGTCAAAAGGTCGGCAATACGTTTTGTAAAATTATTGTTTGTGGTGGATGATTTTATGTGGCATGGCTAAAAATCACGTCCCGTTTAAAAAACTGTAACTTTAATGTCATTTTTTCTTTCTTTCTCTTCGGTAGTTACTCCTTATTTGCCTAACTAAATTTTCCAGAATATTTGAATTCACATGTAACTGTTCTACTATAAATATAAGCATATTGGTCATATCCTAACTAACGTTCTCCTATAACTATATGTAGGTAGATCAAAAATTACAATATTTGTTCTAAGACTGTTGGAATTATAAAGTTTTTCCAAAACTGCTGAGATCACTTGTAATCAGTTGCCGTTGACTTTCGAGTTTATAAGCTAATATGTTAATCCTTAACACTTAAGTTCGTTTTTAAAATACAAATTTTATTGTTCATTTCTTTATTTTTTAATTCTGATAACGAATTAGATCATCGATGTTATGAAACGCTGCCGTTCTCACGAGTAATCAATTTTCAGTGACATCAATATATTTGAAGCGAAACGAGTTATGGCTAAAAATGAATTCACAAACTCATCCATCACTGAGGGTTCACTTATTGTGACAAAGTGATTTTGATGTCATATATTAATTGGATTTAGATAAAATATTCGTTAGATTTGCCAATACTGAGAATATGACACTGAGGTTTATTTATCGACTAATAATAAAAGTTTTATAGAAAGAAGACTCTTTACTTGTTAGGCCATGAATTTGTCATGCTGGGGCTCTAATTTTCAGCCGAAGTCAGACGTAATTTATTGAATTTTCTGCCATACAAGAATACATTTTGAAACACCCAGCATATGAAAGACTTAAAAAAATATACAGGTACAACTATATTTAGCGGAACATTTCACACAACACCAAACTAAGCATAGCTTTTACTATGGAAATCGGACCTGCGATCTTTTTCGATATCTGACCGATAACTTTTATATGAATATTTAAATTATGAAACAACTATGTCCTCATCTATGTTTTATAAATTTTACGTGTATCATTCTAGTTTTGTAGATAATTAATAGAATGAAAGGTTTCACATGGGGCCGAGAACAGTGCAATAGGTCTACATATACTACACTTCTGTGTACGATTCAAGGTAGGCGTTGAAATTCAGCATCTCTTGTAGCATCATTTTCCCGGTTATGAGGCGAAACGGCGACATGGTTTATACAGAGTCAATTTAACGCCACGTCTCTGGACGATTTTCGCATGATATTTCTGGATGGTAATATTAGACCTAAGGGATGAAGGTGTCATTTTACCTTATTTCCGTAATTTTGTTTACTGGAAGAAAGTAAATTGTCATTTATATTATAAATTTGTTTTTAAATCAAATACGCTTAGGAAATGAGATCGTGTTTTCTGTGGACCATCCACTATATTTATTAGAAATAATAATATGATGATGAATACGAGTAAAATGCATTGAATTACATAGGTATTCGGCGCTTTCGCAAAATAAGTTTATTGATGTGCGTAAGTGCATTTATTTACATATCCGGCGTATATTTCATCAGTCAGTCAGTTTTGATCGATTTACTGGGATTGTTTCTGGTTTATGAAGAAGTGAAGATCATCTTGTGGAATCCACGGTGTTAAAAGAGTATTTTTTTTCAGAAGTTATTTTAACATGTAGTATTTGCAGAGATTAATATAAATATCAAAACATCACCTTGTATAACCTATAACAACAAGGTTGGGTCAAAACGCGTATCAGTTAACCAAATAGTTGTAGTTCCACCATGGTACCATACGTCCCGAAGCGGGAATCGAACCAGCGATCCTGGCTTTACCATCTTTGTTAGAACCTATACCACAAACCCACCAAAGACGTCATGTAACATGTATTTATACGACAGTTAAAGTTAACTAAGAATTTCGAGTTTCTTATTAACTGAATGTGCGTTTTCCGTATGAAATCCCCTAGAGTTCAGAAACAAAGTTAGATACAACACCAACAATGTTGTCGGATCTCGACCCATTACCTCTCAATTAGTTTCACTATAGCAGAGCATGCACAGCATCCGTGCATAAATTAGTCTTGTTAAGTGCAGTGCAGGAATTTAATCCTCATATTTCGCCTGCCCGACGTTCGGCATATCTTTCGGGTCTAAAATGAATTGAACATGAGCTTGTTTATACAAGCCACTTTCAACTTTACGATCTCGCGGTCTAGGGTTAACTTTGCGTGTAATGTGACACGATTGACGCAATCCAAAATGCCCTAACTCTATTACAGCTTTGAGTTGATCTGTAACTTATGCGTCGATTGGAAGGTCGTATTTAAAGAGGTGTTGCCAGTTTATGAATTTGTTTCTATTATTAAATTGGGGTGTTTGATGGTGCTCATTACTGGTGAATGAAATCGGATTACCATACGGCAACTAAGCTCGATCTTTCACTCAAACAGAAGGCTTTCTTTTTTAATGGCGTTTATTGAACGGTTTGAAGCAAACATCGAAACTGTTCTGATGACATTCGGTCAGGATTAATTATAATTACGGAGATAATAGTTATCTCTTTTATCTATCCTGATTCAAGCGTTACATAGAAGCTGAACAGTATAGAATAGAATAGAATATATTTTATTTGACACACACACACACACACACACACACACACGCACACACACACACACATATTACATGCACTAAAATAAAAAGACAATTATATAAAATGACAATAAGACGAAAATGCCTATGCCTTAAGTTGCCTTCTTAGTATTCGGCGATACGTAGTCAAAGGACACCAGTATAAGCAAATATATATGTTTATCTTTCACTCATTTTATTTCAAAAACAAACTACTGGTTCCGCATCTCTAAAGTTTCTCTATCGTAATTTATGCAATAGTCGGGTAGTTAAGTAAAGTCAAGTCAATTAATAAATTTCAAACCACAGAAACGAAGAGGCAGTAGCCCGCCCATAACTTTGGCCAAACTTTCAAACAGAGAAGAAGCCTCTTTGTGTTATACTAGTTGTAATTTCCTCGCAGACGAGACGCGACAATCCCGACTTATCTTTGTTCCTTGACAACACTTTCCCTTGGGCCTGGCGAAGGAATTTCACCCGATTTAAACTCTAAAGCCAGTTTGTTAGAGCTCATTTTAATTCCATACTGATTTGCAGTGTGATTTTGAAAAGTCGTAGCTGGATTTATAGTGCAACTTCACAACTTTTGTTGTCGTTTTCATTACACTATGCTGCTATAAGCCGGATATATTTTTCTTTTCACTGTTTGGCCTTTAATGTTGTTAGCCCAAGACAAAGCTTGTTATATAATCGTGGCTCTGCAGTGCTATTAAGAAATGTTTCCACCGCACTGTCTAAACTTAGAAAGCGATAGTTATTTAGAAATGTTTTACCTAGAATGTTTTCTAAGGTTCTACACAAAATTATCCGGTTTACGGTCGGAGGTAAAACTGTTCGTATTTCAGAAAGACTTTAACGTAGAGCGCTTTATCCCACAAGCAAGAGTGCTCTAAAGATAATGGCGGAAACAAAACCTCAGAACCTAACGACTAGGCGTAAATTAGCGCACACATTGTCGTGGTTTTCTAATGCCTGCAACGTATGGATAGTCTGGCTCCCGCAACCCGCTGGGAGAGACCTATAAATTGCATACGAATGTGTCCATGCCGAGAACGAGTCTGTTTACTAGTTCCGAATGAACCCTGGGTTTCACATTCGGCAAAATAAAATAAAATAAAGAGTAGCACCCGATAAAATGACATATAATTATGAGTTTTATGTTTACTATGTATATGAAAGTTTTTTTTACGCATTTTTACGCAACTGAACTCGTTGTGTGCTGTGTGCTGTGTTCTGTATAATTAAATAATAATATAATATATTATAATAATAAATAATATAATAATAATTGAACGACCGGATCAACGAATATTATTAAGAATAAAACAGGGAGACATAAGACTATTCTCTTGGCCTGACCCTGTGAGAACAGAAAAAGTGACAAGTTTACGGCTTCGAAACTGAAACTACATTCGAGTGTGTTATTGTTGGGCGGAAAATAAGTACTGTAAATTTGGTAGTTTGTAACCAACTACGTACGATTAACAGCCCGAAAAAAAAGCAAAATATTTGCAACATATTTTTCGGCTTCCTGTCTGACATTCAGAACAACTCTAGTATTTACACCCTGAATTCGTATAACTGTTTGAATGGAAATCACCGGGAAATGCAGTAGTACCTTTGCGCAGTTTGAGGGGTATTTTTCGCAAGTTTTCGATGGAAATGTTTCGTGCGGAAATTGTTTATACATTCACACGATATAAAGTCTTTCGAAATTGTGTAAATGGTTGACATTCTTATTGAAATATCGTTACTTTTGGTTGGTTTGAATGCAAAACCTAATATTGTGTATACGGTGAAATTGCAGACGCATGAGACGTAACATCCCCGTCTCCGGGTGATGGACCAAACGCACCTTGAGTCATCTCGTACTTCGTTGGGGAGGACTTTAATCTTTTTGCTGTTGTCTATGGGCGGCGTGGGCGGCGGTTACCACTTCACATCAGGCGGACCGTCAGATCGTCACCTCAATTAAATCACATTTAAAAAAAAAGCTCCTTAACGTAACATGTTCCAGTCTTCTCGTTTCCGTTGCAGGGACTCCGACCTACCCTCAACAACTGATTACAGATTGTTATGTAAATTATTACATAAAACTCAGATCAAATTTCTCTCTGTTTTAAGGTTGATTGCTTATTAAGTATTAATTTATTTTCTGGTATCTTTATTGTTTTAACTTTTATATAGATTATAAATAGGTTATCTGTTCTCGGAAAATTATATTGTATATTGGTTACAGTTAATTTGACTCCACGATTTAAATGATATTATGTGATCACTAATTACCTCATACCATAATTTAATGTTCTCTGCGACAAAACAATTCCACAACCTTGCCTCCTATGCATATCAGTGAACCCTCCACAAAGTAGGTTCTCGTAATTCTAAATATTTACATAGCAAGGAGCGCAATAGCTACCTGTACGTACCTGTTTTACAAACTACCCTCAATCGGGAAGTAAAAACCTAATAGTTTTATTTAAATCTTCATTATACAGTAACAAAATATATTTATAAAATTTGGGCGGCTGAATATTTTAATTCGCCTGTACACTTGTCTAGTATTTACACCCTGAATTCCTATAACTGTTTGAATTGAAATCACCGGGAAATGCAGTAGTACCTTTTCGCAGTGTGAGTTGTGTATTTTTGCTTGGCACAAGAAATAATGTTATATCTTTTCTTCGTGACAGGATAAATCACCACAGTAAATAAACCGTCTGTCTGTGAGCATTTCGCTCGCTAAAACAAGACATCACGTGCAAGGAGATGATAAAATAAATTTTGAACATCCCATTACGAAGCTAATGGGCTGTATCTCGGATAGGGAATAAAAGATCCGTCGATTAGAAACTTTATGTTTGCAATTTTCTTCCTCCCCCAAGAGCCTTCGAACCTTGAAATGAACGTTCGCGCTGTCTTAATAAAGAAATGAACCAAAATCAGCCAAATAGGTACACAAAACCAAGAAAAAACATTTGTAGACAGGAAAATGTGGAAGAGTTCTAGCACGCAAAATTGTAAATAACAAAAATACCACTGGAATGACATTTAATTCCAGCAACATGTCACTTCAGATATTTTAAATGTTTCTGCTGTTAATTAAATTGACTGATAACTATTTATTATTAGACTGATATAAAATATTGTGTACAACGTGCATAGATAATTATGCAAAGTGCAATACGTACACAGATGTTATGAAACTGAGGGTGCCGACAGGTAGTAGCAGTACTACAGCAAACCAATCAAATTTCAAACTATTGATTTGTTATCAGGTCTTCAACGTTCTTTCTAATTTAGTTTAACTTATCCACGTTTCGTTATGGAAAACATGATGGCATCAGCATCAGCTCTGTCTTATCGCTGCGTATGATAATTTATTAGGTATTGGGTTTAATCTTCAGGCAAATGTTTCAAATTTTTTTTACTCATGTTTCCTTTGTCGGCGAAGAGGAATTAGTGAAATGACAAGAATATTAAGCTGTAAATAAAGTGTCTTTAGGACGTAATTTAAAACTTACAGAATGCATATTATATATATTGAATTCATAAAAACGATATCTCCTTCTAGGACAACCGGATAAACATTCTCACAACCAGACCCAATAAATAGATTTCTTAAGTCAAGAGGATATCCCCAGAGTATCGCTGCTCGGTCACTGTCGAGGAAGTGAGTTGTTTTAAAAGAAAACAAGGGTTGACTCAGATCTGCCCATTTGTACTCAGATCACGAACTCACTTTGTTAAGAAAACAGCCCAACCTTTGACGGAGGTACACGCGTTTTTAATGCATATCTTGAACGGAATTATTGATAGCTTACCCCGATTCGATTGATTTTGCCGAAGTCACCACATTTTTAAGTCATTTCACATTTGTTTAATATTTTTTACATTATTTTGTTCTTATTTTCAATGATAAATAGAATTATGGGTTTTTTTCTGAAATTTCAATGGACTGAGTGTATTTACCTCCATCGCTCTGGTAGTGGTGCTCATATCCAAGTTATAATTATGTGAATTATTGGAAGATTTGAGATTGTCTTATATATGATTTTTATATTATATGTAAGGAAGAAGAATATGGCTCATCTGATGTTAAGCTATATCTTCTTCCTATAAAAGAGTCTACAAGTCTCACCATAAATCGCCTTTAACTGTGACTTAAAGATATACACAGTAATAGTTAACTAGCTTCGCCCGCGTTGAATGCAGTTTGTGACTAAAACAGTATACACGTAGTTTAGTTATTCTTATCAGTTTGTGAATTAATATTAATAAAAGTAGCCTAAGTTACTGTGAAAGTCCCGTCAAAATTGGTGCAGCTGTTTTGGAGATTAGCCGGAACAAACATACATACAGACAGACAAAAAATTTAAAAACTGAAGAAAGTGCAGTGGTTGAGATTCATGCACATCTAAATACTTGTAAGGGTCGTAGCAAACTGAGGGGCGCGTTGCGTTCATACCATTAATCGACATGGACGTAAAAGTTTCAGATTACTTTCAGTTTTTTTTTAATTTAAGAGCAGTAGAACTCTCGCCAAGTTCGTCCGGGGAAGTACTGCCACCATGCCCTTTTCTGCCGCCAAGCAGTAACGCATTCGCGTTACTGTGTTCCGGTTTGAAAGGTGTGGTTGCCGGTGAAATTACAGGCACATGAGACATTCCACCTTCACGTCTCACAGTTACGGGCGCATACGATGCGACTTTGGTCTTGTCATACCTAGTATGGGAGGACCCAAGTCGCATCGGCTGTTATGGGCCGAGGTTACCACTTAACACCAGGTGGGCCGTCGGCTCGTTCCGTAAATGTATTACATAAAAAAAAAAAAAAAAAAAAAAAAAAAAAAGTTTCAGTTCAGCTTCAGTTTTCAACTGAATCCAACACTGCTTTATTGAAAAGGTAACCGAAAAAAAATCTAATTTTGGCCGTGTGTAATTCTAACCTAAGTTGCGGTAACGCGCAAACTTTGGTCATTTTTCAGAGGAAATCCGTTCCCCTCCAACATGAAGGCTTCGATTTCCGAATTTCTTATCCTTCATTCATTAGTAAGTTCAATCAGAGGGTGCCAGCTGTGGTAATATATTGCCTTGCATCGGCCCTTACAATTACGGAAAGGAAAAAGTTCCACCATTACCGTCACTGCGTAGCTTTCATGCAAAAAAATATACGTGTGACTTTGTGTAATATCGATAAGGATCGGTTTCGGGCCGATTTTATCGAAAGAGGATTGAATTTGTGTAAAAGGTTCTTTTTTTAGAAAATGGTAAGTTGAAATCCGTGCTATTTACTTAATAAATTGACACCCGACACGGGTCTTGTGAGCCTAATGTTTTTTTGTAAGTAACCGGCCTATTCTTGGCAAGCGGAAATGAATGGGTTATGGTCTACCACGGTTACACGTGCTGGTTATTGCTTTACATTTTTTAAACATACCACTGTATACTAAGAGTCTCTGCCTTTTGTGCTGTAGTTCTAAATGCATACATATATACAATTATATACATATTACAACCCAGACAAAACAAACAACCAGGTTCGTCACACAAATGTTTGTCCAGGGTGGGAATCGAACCCACGACCTACAACTCAGAAGGCAGACTAATTAACCAACTGAGCTGCGAGGCCAGTCATCTTATATGAATTCACACATAATGTTACCTAAGCAGATTTAATGGCCCCGACGTCCTCGCACGTACCGGCCCCGTAACTCAGTACCAGGTGCGCTGACAACGCCCGAACACCTTATACTATGGGATTTAATAAAACTACCTCCTTACTCAGTTTACGACGGGATGTAAGACGAAATGTGACCGCGATGAATTCTAGTTTTACCGATTAAGATTTTAGACTCAGATTCAGAGTCAAAGTCTAAAAATTTAATTCCATAGAATTAATAAAGAAATGACTTGGAAACGTCAATAATATTCAAAACGTCACGAGGTCACGCGTACTTATCGCTATATCGTTTGACGCCTGTTCAAACCCTATCCGACTTTCCATGGGGAAGAACAAACAAGAAACCTCTAATGGAGGAATTCCTTTTTGATTTTTTATTTATGTTTGAGGGCTGTAAAATGGGTTGTCCCTTGTCTCCAATCTTAGTTGTATCCAATCTACAGATCTGTGTACACAATTCGAGTCTTATATAATTAAACATTTATTCTTCAAAATATTTTGCTATAATTAGAGAGCAAAATACGAATCATTCTGTAAGATATGAAATGGATATAATAGGATATAATGATACGAAAACTCCTTATAATTAAGCCTCCAGGCTCAAAGCTTCTGCAAACAGGCGGCATTCATTTCTACTGAAAGCTGTCCCACATTCCTATTTACATTTCATTTGGCAAAATGTTCGTAGCACGAATATACGAAGCGAGAGCCAAGACACTTTTTACACACATAAATGCTAGATGTGTGAAAATGTTTAATACACTTTGCTTTTAAACTTCCTAAATAAACCATACCTGATCACATAACATATTATGAAAATCCCAAAAATGCTCTATTTATTGAAATTTATTTGTATTTTGGTAAACGAAGTAGCGATTAATTCGTGTTATACACACGCATAGGTTTTTCGTTCGTAGTTATCAGAACGTTATACATTATATTCTTGCTCTTCTGATATACCCGAAAACGAAATAATTTTTTTCATAAAAAAAGAACTAAATTTCATCATTATACTTTGCTGTACTGCATCATCTAGTGAAACTGCTTGATATCCATGTGGTCATGTGGGAAATTACTTTTCAGATTTCGATGTCCTGTAGTTTGGTGAAACAGATTATTGCAATGCCGCATGCATTGCAAAAATCTGACTGTATGCCTCAAAATGTGAAACAAATTCAAATATGTAAGATGAGTGCCAAATTCAAAAATTCAACGATGTTTTAGCATACCATGTTACTCACTGACATTCGATTATACTAAATTAGGTATATTTCAAATTTTGAAATATTACATCCAAAGTATTTGGCAATAAAATTTGGCAAATTTGGTAAAACATCTCTGTCTATACCTCTACATACATACACACGAGAAATCACCTTGTAAGTAATATAGTCTTATATTATATAATATATCCTTAGATACAGACATACGAATCTTCTTGTATATATGTATACTATTAAGGGTTTTAATACATATGTAATAAGCTTGGAACTAGAAATACCCATTAGCATCCACCTTCATATCTCAGGGTTGTCGGGCAACGCAACTTTATTCTGCTATTCTTTCAGTTTCTCCAAGCCATCAGCTTGTTCATTCTCATAAAAACGTATATTATAGGATTACAATACCATTTTCATTCAATGTTTCATTACATATTATGAAATCACCACTCTTTTTCTGAATTCAAGACAATTCCAATAGTAATATTTCACCGTCTTACCCCATTAAGATTTACTCGCATTCAGATAAGGTTCCAAGTGGACATCCTTGCAGATAACAATGCAATTTACAAGGGAGCAGCTGAAAGAAATTGACTACGAAACGTAAGAAGCGGGTTAAATCTTAAATGAAACAGATTGTGAAAAAAGATATGGTTTCAATATTCGAGGAACTGGATTTTCGAAACAAAATGCTCAGAAAAACAAGAACCAAAAATGTTTATTTTTGTATGTTTATTCCGTATTATGTCTTAGGAAATATTATAAAAACCTAGTTATTGTATAGATGTTATGAGCAAGTCCACGATAAAAAAGGTTTTACAACAAAATTAACGGCAGAGCGCGGTCGACCAGACAAAGATTTTAGAATCTGTGCGGAGTCCATCACATACCATCATCCAAGCGGTGCGTTGCGTTGCATGATACATACCCACTACTCAGTTTGAGCGGTGCAGTGATAGGCGGATACGACTCGTATTTGCTTGAATGAATATATTTAATTTACCAAACAGTTGTATAGATATTTAGCGATGGATATTGGTATAAAACAATTTTAAATTTATCTCATTTTCCTCTCCACGCGGTAACGCGGTCTGTACCTACTCTGCTGCGTTAGGCGGTGCTGTGTATTCCTGATTGTAGTGTATTGATTTAGCCCTGGTTTTAAAGAACTCTCGTTAATATTACATAGAATCACATCACACAACCTCAAGTTTCTTATTCCCAACTATGTTCAATTTTACATGAGGGTATTGTGACTATTATTCACTCTGTGACACGTTGGCCATCTGCGTTGATGCAGTCACGTTCGGTTCGGTATCAAACGTATTTGCCTAAGGGCGTCGAGACAGGCCAATAGAGTTCCGCTTGAAATATTTATGATCCAAGGCTATGATCGTGCTTTTGCAAGCCATTTTGTCTTCCTATATCATAGTGCATGTGGTTATTATACTTATATTTTTTCAGTTTTATCCCTAAAACTGCAGAAATCTTATGATAACCACACAAAAGTAGTTTTTTTTACTTAATCATGCCAAAACTAAACGACTTCAATGATGGTTTATAAAAAATTATATTATATATATATATATATATATATATATTATGATATAGGTAACATTGTTTTTTTATTATTGCTTTTGCTTTGTTCAAAAAAGCATGATCCAACATAAAATACAAAAAGCTTACTAAAAAGAACTTAACGTTTTAATTTGATTATTGATTACTGAATTCTTTTTTATGAATGTTAAATACAAAAATATAATTTTAGAGTTAATCGGTACCATCTGCTCGTAATAAAAGCAATATAATTCGGATCCTCCCTCACTATATGGGAAGAACTACGTCGCATTGCATTACACTTAAAGATGTAAGTCTCTTGTGTATTTAACTTCATCCGCACCCACACCCTTTAAACCGGAACACAGCAATGCGAGTGCATGGCGGCAGTACTTCCCTGACGAGTACATACATTTGTTTCTACTTCTACAGTCTCCAAAACCTGCAGGATTTAATGGGATTTTTTCATGGGGCAACATTGCAAGATACATTTTTTTTTCAGTCGAAAAGCACTCACACATTTGCCACAATAAAGGAAAGAAAATAAAAGCTTGCGCCATTGTTATCTGTCCCGCAGTGAAGTATTCTCGTTGCCAATCGAAAGCGACATTGTCGAGTTTTTATGATACAACATCGAAGTGATCTGAATTTGTTGTCATTACAACCCCGATGTGTTTCGAGAAATATTATGATAAAAATATAAGAATTTATTTGAAAAATAACTTAGTTTGAAAGGCAGGTAACTCTTATCGCTATTACACCCAGTGTGTGGCCGGACGGCTGCGGTGACTGGCTTCGGCAGCCTGTAATGTACTGAACTGAGTAATAGACACAGTGAACGCAGCGATGGTAGGACGGTGGCCTGGCGTTGGGGCGCTTCTTAGCACGCGGGTGCTGGGCCGATTGCCTGGTGCCACAGAAAACCAGCGCTGAAACAGCCACACTGCTGATACAGCACATGCTGAGTAGTTGCCTTTTTTGGTGTTACAAACCATATTTTCGTTTATTTGTACTTACTTTTATTTGTAATGTAACACAAAATAAATATTTACCTTTCCTTCTTTCTTTGCTTTAGGATTCTTTCATATTGGACAGGCACAAACAAATATGCTTATGCATATCAATGTGTTCAGTATAACAATGAAGCAGCCAACCGGTTCCTGCTGTTCACTGCTCTTTGCCATCCAACTGACTAGCCTCATAGCTCAGTTGGTAGTAACCCTGCCTTCTGCGCTGTGGGTCGTGGGATCGATTCCAACCCAGGACAAACATTTGTGTGACGAACATAGATGTTTATAGACTGGCCTCATAGCTCAGTTGGTAGTAACCCTGCCTTCTGCGCTATAGGTCGTGGGTTCGATCCCCACCCAGGACAAATACTATGTGACATTTGTAACATTGATGTTTGTTCTGTGTCTGGGTGTTAATATGTATTATATGTATGTATTTACAAAAGACAAGTTTATAAGTATTATATCAGTTGTCTGGTTCCCATGATGCTATGCTATGCTTAGCTGACTTTGCGGCTAGATAGCGCTGTGTGTCCACCAATATTTATTTATTTATTTATATAATGAAATTTTTAACACCTTTCACCCTTCATGTAAAAACGAAAAGCACTATGCAAAGGTAACAAACTTATGTTCATAACAGATACTAAAAATAATGATGAATAGGCCAAAATAAAGGGTTCAAGAGACATCCCTATCGGACCTTAAATTTTATTTTTACGAGACATCCCCTCAGCCGAAAATATCATAAACCAGAATTTACGCGGTAAAAATTATTTACAACAAACGAAAATGCTTTCCGCGGGATCTCTTGTAAAGTGTCTATTGTGTCGGACGGAAAAAAAATATGAAAATGTTTATATTTCAGTACGTAAGGAGAGTGGAAAAATATCGTTTGTTGTTAACAACACGAATGAATATATCTAAAATATCTTACATCCGTAATGATTCTAAATATGAATAATACGTACTTACATTTACATTCCTCTCGTTATCATTTCCGATGCCATTACTCGACATGATCATCGGGCCGAGGCATATGACAGGGGAATCCCCGCTAAATTATTCGTGGTCACGTACCCAGCCGAGTGTGGCTTCTGCTTTGTACGGAAATTTTAATTACATTCGGAGATTGCAACGGGAGTCCCGGAGTCCTGGAAAAAAGACTAGACTAATCACAGAAATCCATTCTCCAGGTCGGGATTAGCATGCAGGTTTGTGACTTTTTACTTTTGCTCGTAGGGAATGGGAGTAAATAACATTTCAATTCGGCCTTTGTATTAACGTTAATAGGTTCTTTTGTGTTTATAATAATTTGAATCTGTGTGTATGTATTTAATCAAAATTTACTGAATCTTAATCGAAATTAATGTTTATTGACTGAAATCGCACGCTGTCAACAAGAAATATAAATGAACAGTACCTAAAGTTAGAAACCTAATTTATCTAGAACACGAGTTGGTTTCTTCCGCCTCAAGATCTTTTCAAACTTGGAATTGCCAGTGTCAAAAAAACAGCGACAAATTGGAAAAAACTCCCAACTTAGAAGGGAAAGTCTGAGCACATTTTTGCGTTACAATGTTGTCAATCAGTCACAGGCAGTATACGTTTTTCCTTTTTCGCTTTTCTCGTTACTCTGTTGATTTGATTGCAAACTTACACGCACCTGAGGCCGCGTATAACGAAATAGTTCTGAGAATATCTTATTCAATACATCCAAACTGTCTATCAAGTAGAAGATGGCATGTTAGTATTATTTTATTGTAGTGTTATTTTTGGAACCTTTGTAATATCCTTAGTAATATATATGGATTATTTCGTTACCTGCCAAAATAAAAGAAAGGATAAGTTTACAACATTTGGGTTTATATACACAAGGTAGGTATTACCAGCGATTGGCTGAATGGATTGAAATCAACTGATTGAATTCTTGCAACAGAGCCCTATCTTTATAGGTCATAAAATATAAGACGGATGCTTTGGCAAATGTGTAAATTTAAATTAAATAATTAAATTATTACTTTAATTATTTAATTAAAGTGGAAAGTTTGTATCCCGTTTCTCTCAAACGTTCTGGAAACATAATATAATACATAATAAAATTAAAGTCTACCGTGTAAATTCAAGCAGATATAACAACTTAACTCATTAAGCGGACAAAATGCCTAACAGCCAAAAATTTCACCTCTGCCGAGGCCCATAGCAACCACCGTGAAAGTTAAGCGTGGGTTAAAATTGTACCGGTAAATTCGTTTATTCGTCCCAGCATGGATAAGGTAAAGTAACGAACGTTGGGATTGGTCCCGTGGCGAACGAGTTTCAGGTTAACTGTTTTGGGCTCAGCAACTTGCCGAAATCAGGCCAAGTGTAGCTAATATTTAGATTTTCGTCCGTTATATTATATTGGGGCTAATTTTATGTCTGCGTCAGTTAGGATATTTGAGAAAGAAGTTAAAAAAAAGGAGATCAGTGACAAATAAATGATCTCTAGCAAATTTCTGGATTCTGAATAATGTTCCAAAAAAGAACGACTCATACAAAAGTGCATTAAAACGAAAAATCTACTTAAGAACTTAAGAAAACGAATTTCCGCTTTGGGTATCAGCGATTTGCGTCACAAAGCTCGTCTGCAATACTATGTAAATGTTTTAAAAGGTAATATGAAAAATCTTTCAACCAAGTTGATCTCATTTGTGATTCCCAAGTCGTCTTGGGCCGACGTCAGACTTGTGGAGTTTTATAGTTTCCCGCTTAAACTTTCATGAATTTAATCAATGCGGAACGTTTTGTTATAATTTTTATGATGTAACTTTGAATCTAACGAATAAGTTGAATAAATATAGTCGGGTTGCGTCTAGTACCACATTATTTTTTCACTAGCGTAGCTAGGCGTTTTGTTTCGCAGGATATTGTTTAGGGTATAATAACAATACGTCTTGGATCTTCCCCTGTGGTATGCTGGTAGTATTTACAGAATGAAATACGCGCATATTATATTGCCTGAAAAATAATTCGAGACCTCTACCTATTTTATAGTTGTATTATCTATATTATAGTGTGACCTGATGGGTTAATTTTTCAAAAATATTCACTAACCTCCGAGTAACTACTTAATAAAATCAAACAAAAACCATGGCAGCTTATTCGATTGTGAACGAAGCATAAAAAATTAAAATATGAATAATACAAACGAAAGTAAAATAAAGGAAACTGAGGAAACGAGGTAACGACTAAAACCAAGTCACAAAGCAAATTGTAATTTTATAGGTATCCGCTCCGCAAACACTCGTTACCCAAATTGTGTTTGTCTTATTTTGCTTTAGACCATCTCCGGGGGTTGGTTTGCGTCTAATTTCTCCTCATGTAAATACTTGCTGGTTATGTTTCATTTCGAATTTGTGTGCGGTTTTTTTTCTGACTATCGGCAATTGGAAAGTCTTGCTGTAATAATTTTGCTTAATATTTAACTAATGAGAGTAAAACAATTAAATGATTAAACTTAATTTTTTGTCCGCAAAGATGTGATTACCTTTATGATAGATTAGAATTGTTGTAGCAATTTTCACTGCGATTAATGAAAATAAAAATAAAATATATAAAGAGGAAGTACCACTACCCTGTAAACATATATGAGTTATTAATAGGACATGAAATAATTATTAATTAATTTAATTATTTATAAAAATTTTAATTAGTTTATTAAGAAATGTACAAGAATAAATGTTAATATTCAGTAAAATAATAGTAAAATTTACGCATTCAACTACTGAATATTTCAGGTTAGCTAAATATTTTAACGTAGACTTCATTGTTTAACTTTTAACAACCCAAAAAATACAAACGCCTTACTTATTTCATTCATAGTAAACTTTTGAACAAATCCTCTCATCCAAGTGCCAAATACATTACCTTCAGGCTCTAAACGACAAAAGACGCTATTTGAAAGCCATTCCTTCATCTATCAGAGTGACACGTAATCAAACAATACAATAAAACTTCTCTTCCGAAAAATACTTGAAAATAATTTCTCCATTTAAATTCAGTGGGGGAAAGCCCTCCGAGGCGCTAACAAAGGTTCTGGAGGTAATAACCGCTAAGGTGCTCAAGGTATATTGTGCGACGAAAAAAAGGCTGGCGGTTCGAAATGAAACAGGCGCATCGGGAAGTTTTAAAGAAACAGCATTTGTTTCCGAATGCCCTGTTTTATGTTAGGAAACTTTTCGGGGATTGCATTGCCTGATTAATTTTGGTACTTAAGTGTTTTTGGCTGAGCAAGTCTGCTTTTTCTCATTGAAAGCGGTAGGGATCAGTGGGTTTCGTTGTTTTATTTTCAGGGTTCTCCACCTTATGCTCTACATATATATATATTTTTAATCAGTACGCCACTTCCTAGAGAAAAAAAATTGAGACACGTTTTAACCAACTTCAATAGCCATTCTGCCGTGGTGTATTAAAGTCTATACGCGATTCCAAGCAGGGAGTAGGCTGTGTAGTGGGAACAGAGGATGGAACTATTATGAGCTATTGCATTTCCAATAGATACCTTATAAGACCATCGTTAGATCTGTTCATGGTATTGCCATTAAAACTTTTTTCGGCACCTAGATTAAGTTATATATTTAGTAATGTTTAGGAATATTTAAAGGAAGAAAGTGTAGTTTACGAATTAAATCAACAGCAACTCCGCTCACTATTTGTCAACTGAGTTCCCATGATAGTATAATTGGAACATTTATCTATTAGAGATAAACTTATAATATTTTGAGTGTATGCTTATAAATTGAACTCATAAGCATTCTTCTCGCTTCTACTATGCCATAGAGGTCCTCGTAAAGATATTACGAGCCATACGTGTAGGTAGATAAGGCGGCGCAGATGTACGCAATTATTTCAGTTTCAGAACTCATAACAGTTATAGTAGCTATCATCGCTGACATTATGCTGATCACGTAGCTACGTCCCTTTTGAAATCATGGGAAATAAATTCATATAATCAATAGTTAAAATTATTTTACTCATGTGTTTGTGGAAGCATTGACATAAAAGCCCACGGAATTCAAGTTACAGAATTAATTACTATTCTAGATTATCATTCTAGACTTCTAGAGTATCAAAAGATCAGTCACTAAAATACTTTAGGAAATCACAGAAGACTAGATGAGAGCAGTAATTATAGCGCTATTATACTTGAAAATAGTTCATGATGGAAACAGAATAGATAAAGCAAACGTATCTAGTTTACATACGGGAATGATTATCACCATCTGCCCGCGCGCGATGGCGGTAGACGCATCACTTGGGACTTGTTCCGTTTCGATCCGCTAATAGGACCCGTGTTTGCTGTTAAACATAATTTCGCAGCTTCCGAACTGAATTTGGATATTGTTGACGTCGGAGCCAAGTGCGGAGCACCTGATTAAATTGTTTTAAGAACTCTTGTGTATTCCCGGCAAATTGTGATATGGGTAGGTTTAAGGAAAATCTAAAAATAAATGTCCAGGGTAGGCAACGCAGCAGTAATGCTCCCGGTGTTGCTGACTTCTATAGGCTGCGGTGACCGCTTGATATCAGGTGGGCTAGTAGAGTAGACTAGTAACATGCTGTCAAGCTGTTACTAATAACTATTGAAAGCTGTTACAATGTTTAAAACAACATTTGTCCGTGTGTGTTGTTTGTTGACTTTTGAAGGTTTTTTTATAGCACTTAATTTTTCAACTTTAAGACAGAAATCACTAGAATGAAATAAACCTCTCCAATAGCAGCGATAAGTCGCTAAGCGCACATATTAGTAAGTAGATCTTTAATTTTGAAAGCAGATTATCGTATGTGTAGAGTAATTTATAAATTGAACTTTACACATTGCGGAAATAAACTATAAATACATGCAAAATACCAATTTATGGTGCTGAGATAAAATCAAAAGCTTGAGTAAAGTTATGAAAACCAAATATGTATGCTCATGTGTTTGCTTTCAATTTCCGCGCAAACTTTATGATACTCAGAAATTTTGCTTTAATTTAATTTACGTTAATACCAACAAAATGTAGCGTGAATTTCATAACTCTAGATTGCTATACCTGATCTATCAGTGAACAACGAACACGATCAGGCTCTCACGGTAAATTAAAACTCTAATACTGTCACTTCTCGAGAGTACAAAGACCATTGACTGTGTAAACAAATGAATGTCATAATTTCGCGGATGGTGGTCTGGTGGTACTGACCCCGAGTTTTAATCCGGAGGTCGCCGGTTTGAATCCCGACGTGCACCTGTGAGTTTTGCGATTGAAAGATTTATGTGCGCAATATACCACGTTCTCAAAACGGCGAAGGAAAATATCGTAAGGAAACCAACATGTCCTAGAACTAAAACTTCGAAGACATGTGTAAAACGCACGAAAGGAGCCTCTTTGAGGCGCACTTAAAATCCTTTCACCACATTGGTTCGAGAGAACCAGTGACTACAATAGAATAGAAGTGGATGAAATTAGTCAAAAGTGCAAAACGCTCATACAAGTTGATCACTTTGAATACTGTAATCGGCTTTTGTATGAAGTCTTACGGGACTTTCCCAATTTTGTCCATTCCCCCGAGAGTGCATTGAGCTAGTAGGTATTAAGTTATTATAGGTATTTTGTCTATGGGCAAGGTAATCTTTATTAAAATATAAAGGAATTACAAACGTTACGGAAAATGATTCTAAATATTCGAATGTAATTTAAAATCACACTGATAATGAAAAAAATTTTGTCGCACTGTTAACATGGGTGATCAGAAGGCATTTATTATTTCCACTTAATTCACGTTATAACACTTACGAGACGATGAGTGCAGCGGAGGTGACTAAAAGTTTCACTTGAATCACCTGAGTGATACCAAATACTACCTGGCGAAAAATGTATGTGTTTGGACTGGTTTCAGTGGTACCTGCTGGAACAGTTTTATGTTTGGCAGTGACTGATGTGGGCTTTTGATGATAGCGGGAAATAACTAATTGAACTTGACTAATACCACTAGTTACTCCTACTAACTCTCTCCGTGTGAAATAAAGCTTTTTTTATTTATTAATTTTCAACAAGTTACATTTTAGTATTCTACACTAAAAAATCCCTATTGGGTTTGTCCTGAGTGCATGGATTCCTCTAAATAATCAATAAACACACTTAACTACCATAACAATGACAAAGTTTCATAATAAAACAATAACAAGTGATTCAACCAGTGGGGGAAACGGGCAGTCAGCTATGACCTAAAAACTCCATGACTTTCTGACGAATTATTTATGTAAGTCAAGTAATTTATATCCAGAAAGATAAATTATTCCACTATTCGAGTTTTATTCTATCTTAAAAGCCAAACTATTAAAAACATTAAAATAAACCACAAACTCATTCAGGGTGCAAAATATAATAGTGATGTTCCGGCATATTTCGTGGCTGTCTCTAGTGCATATTGAATTCAAAGTGAGTGAGGGGAGAATGTGCTAAGACAAGAGCGACAGTAGCCCCACAGGTAGCTACGTATGGTACCTTTTTATTATTTATATCGCATTTTCAACGTGTGTTTGCTTTACTTTGATTTCGGAGAAGTAGCGGTATAAGGGTGTGATCTGAATACGTGGGCGGCTCAAGGGACCTGAAACAAGAATTACACTGAGACAGAATACCACCAAAAGTGTTGAAATGTTTTGTGTAGTGTGGGCTGAAAGTTTTCATCAAAACTATTAATATATTTTTCAGCCATGGCAATTCTCACACTTATTTACTAAATAAATGTAAGAAGTTCGGGTTACCAATATTCTTAGGCGCCGGGACTTTTTATATATTATAACTACTATTATGTAATATAAAGAATTGCAACAACTCAAATTAAAAAATTCTAAAACATTCACAGTAGTTGAAATAGTCCAATTTATTTCTATTTTCCTTCAATACTAAATTTACCCATAATTGATTACTGAGTTGAATGTGCTACCACATGCTACCTAAAAAATATTTACTTATTTTTAATTAGATTCATAACCGTCTATCACAAAAAAAGACAAATACAAGACAGGCAGTACAATTCTATCCAAACGTATTCTGTGTAGTACTATCCGGTTTTATGGCAAGTGCTTACGTTTTGCTAGTGGTAGGGTTTCAGCCCTACTACTGATGGCGGAATTTATGTTTACGCGCTTTTGATGGTCCACCGACCTTTAGCTGTCATGTTTGTTTTTAAAGAACACGCACTGTTTGTTCTAGGTACCTGAAAATTAGATAAGAAACATATAACCACCTATTTAATTGTAATTGTAGTCATAAAAATAGTAAATACTTATGTACACTTCTCTTCTCGAGTCTCGTCCAAATTGGTAAACAGTCAAGACGTGTGCTCGACTAGTTCCAAAATATAAGTAACCTTTATTCAAATACATGCTCAGTACCGGTATAATTAACTGTAGTTTAAAAGTGGACACTATTGTGGCAATTATCACCGTTCAAACCTGATTGCAAGAAGATCACAAAGCTGGCAGGCAAAGTGAAAGGTAAGATATATTTTCTATCCTACTCTCTGCAATAGTGCATCTTACGATTGGAGTATAACCCCTATATACAGACAAAACATGTATTATACACCTAAATCTGGGCGGATGTTTTCTTCGCAACCAAATATAAACTTAAAGGTTGATCCAAATGAAATCATCAAGAACAGAAATCTCAGGTAACGTAATAAACTCAAATCTCAGGAAAAGTCAAAATCCAAATTTGGATATTTTTATGGGCTTAAAGGACTCCCTAATACATTATTTTAAGGAAATGCTTACTGCCGAAATTTGACTGTAGTTTCATATTTGACTAATATGAAACTACAAAACGCACAGATTCTGCAAACAAATGCCGAAAATATTCAACTACTACAGGCCAATACTGCTGACTTGAAACAGACAAATGAGAGAATTGCTGCACTGTCAGTAGACCAAATTCATCTACATTAAGATTAAACGAGCTTGAATATCAGCTCAATGAGATACAGAAATAACAAAAGAAGAAAGAGTTGAAGTTGAAAAATGTTACAAAACACGATGATTAAAATGTATCCGAGCCTCCACGTGAACGAACAGACAAGAAAACCCGAAACAAGGGATTCCTTTCTTTCCGCGAGTTTGATCCTTTTAACACAAAGAGTATTTATGTATTATTTCAGTTATCTGATTCCCATAGTACAAGTTTTACTTAATTTGAGGCTAGGTGGCACTATGTGAAATGTCAAATTCAATATTTCATTGTTCATTTAATAATCCAAATAAAATTAAAGTGAAATAACCGCTGTCAAATTTTATCTGAGAGTTTCAACACAGTAGCTACGAATGATATGAGCATTCAGTGAACATGTTCAGCAAATTAACAAATCTTAGCGGTACGTACGTGCCAAATCTTACCGTTATAGCGCATGGCCAGAAACAGTTACACACGACGTTGAAAACGCGCGGCAGGTTGCGGCTGGTCAAATTGGAATATTGACACTGTACCGTACCAGCTCCTAAGGTTTTCCGCAGCATATAAACCTCCCATACTCCAGACAAACGAGAGTTGATGGCATTTTTATCTAGCCTGATATGGATGGGTAAATATCATATATCGTACTATACATAAGCATCCCGTGAACCATGTAAAAAATATTACAGGATGATCAGTTAACCGATGAGCTAATCTTCAAGCTCGAAAAACAATAGGCTTTATACAGCACAAGATAGTTAACTGGCAAGGATCATACGGGAAATAATTGAATAGAAGTTTCTAGAAGTTTAAAAGCTTTCTTAGGCTCTACCAGTGTTTTATTTAAAAGTCTTCGTTTTTTAAGTAATTTTCAAATCACAGTAAAATAACAGACAGAAACAGTGTCTAACGAAAAAAATACTTAAAAGGTGGTGCGTGGCCCTATGTGAATTAAAAGATATAAATAGTCTCATAAACATAAAAACGAGCGTCACATGCGAGAGCGCATTCCAAACACCATGTAAAATTTCAAATGAATAGGCCTGAGTAAGAGAGCATTAACTCGACTGGCGTAAAGTAGGGAATTGCGCACTGACGCTCCGGAATTATTGTCAAACATCACTTAAAGAGAGAAGTTATATTTCAAATTCATGCCTACGACTGCTACCGTATTATACATACCACAGTATTACTAGAACTCGCAAAAATTGTGAATCTTTATTATAAAGCGAGAGAGACTCAAAAATGATAGATGCTCACATACAAATTATATCTCGAAATGCTCCTGAATCAGTGAATCGTAAGCAAGATCAACTAATGTTCAGTTTTGAAAAATAGTCTGGCTTCAGAAGTTTCCGTTCTCTTGTAGTTCAAAAATTCCGTTATTTGATTTTAACTTCGGGTCTTCATAGGCTATATTTACATCAAACAAAAAAAGACGTGTGGCACTCGGAAACTGCCGCGGTAAAACTATTGCGCGTGATATTTCAAAAAGTCAAAAGTTCTGGTATTTATCGATAGATGGAAAAACTAAAAAGTATCACCGCTGTGCCGGTCGGAGTGTTAGGTTTTTTTCGTTACGGAATTTCTGGATTCGGTCTCCACGCTCAAGGCCCGCGATAGAAGCTATGCAATAGCTTAAAAAAATCCTAGGGTTCAATTACTAAAGAAGCTCATTAAAGCCTCACTTAATACCAATTCTGTTTTATGTGTGGTCAACTTAAAATTTCTGCACATATGCGCTACTTCATCTTCATTTTAAAATCAACTCCCGCGTGAAACCCTCTCGTCCGCTGTTCATTTGTCAGTGAAAATTACAAAAGCTTGAGCTTGTCGCTAGCACTGAAGCACTCTAAATGAGTTTATATCGCATACGGTAAACTACCATGGATAATTTTTATTGGAAAGGCGCTTTGCCGGCATCTCTGTACAAATATTTTCACCATCTTCCAACTTCTCGGGTTAACTCAAGGTATTTTTCTATCCCTTGGCTTTTTGTTAAGGCAAATCTCAGAAACTGCTTTTGACCATTTAATAGGTCTTTAAAAATATAGTGACTAATTCACGAAATAAATGAATACCTGTCTACTCTGAATGCTGATTAGATACTCTCTTTAATAGTCAGGGCAGTAAAAAT
Organism: Chesias legatella; assembly: GCA_947359385.1. Lineage (NCBI taxonomy): Eukaryota > Metazoa > Arthropoda > Insecta > Lepidoptera > Geometridae > Chesias > Chesias legatella. The sequence continues at coordinate 7,454,753 of OX375768.1, forward strand.
TAACGGAGAAAAAGCGGTGTTTAGTAACATACACTTGATTTCTTTTTACATGTTTTGAAGGTTAACGAACCGTTCATGTCGCTTATAATTGAGTTTAAATTCATCTGTTTGAATCTAACAGCAATTCATTAACTGTTAACTTTAAGTTATAATCGAATCTCTGAACCAACTTATTAATTCAAAGATTTAACGAAATCGCGAAATCGTCGTGCCCGAGGGACCCGCTACCCTCTACCTACTTATCTATTTCCGATTAGGCTAAGGAATAAATTTTATTAGAGGGCACATCTAAAACAAAAGGGCGGGACACGGAAACTTTTGAAGATTAATTCTACCGATAAAATTTCACGGTTGAAATGTTACTACTGCCATCTGAGGAAGGCGGGAACTGATATCCGCTACGCCGTAGAGCTACAAATATCTACAGAACTTCGTAAGAAACATTTGTAACAGAAAACGAGGCAACTGCAATGACAAGATCAGTGCTGTTGAAATTTATTAAGTATTGCAAATTTGTTACATTATTTGTTTACCGATACAGTTTCTTGAGGTGCACGTTAGTGGTGCATACATTTTACTCACATAATGTTCGTGAAAATAGAACTTAATTGGAATTTGCGATCATATTGTTCTTGAAATCCAAAACATTATTGTACGTTCATTTATTAAAAATCGGATTGTCAAGTCTATTCAATTTAGGTAAATGGAGAAGATGCGGTCCCTTCGGGACTCAGGGACTTCGGGTCTTTACGACACTCCTTCAAGCCGACAGCACTTTAATGTACGCTAAGGAACATTTTATCTTTTTTAGTTTGTCTTCCCGAGAAGGGTTCATTTACTCCATGACACACTTCGGACGCTCGAATGAGATAAAACCCATTTCAGTTCTATCCAGTTGAACTCGGTTTTTCCGCTTTTCCGGACATTACCAAACATAAAGGACCGATACAACGATAAATGTGACGTTTATTGAGAATAAAAATATAATTCAAGTAGTGTGGGGTAAATCGGATAGTTTTATTGGTAGGGGACGAGATGGCTGATCCAAATTGCTGGCGCCATATAGACGCATCCTGGTCACTAATAACAGTCATTTCATAAAATAGTTTCACGGAACGTAACCTTTTTTGAGGAAATCACATCTCGTTTCTTAAGACGTAATGATCTCATGCTGTGTGAAATATCATAACAACCATCAGTGTTTCTTGTCCACAATAACAGCGTAAAAAAACAGGAAATATTACGCCAGCAAAATGTGTCGATATTGCCTGACCCGGATTTTCTTTATTATTTTGTTCTAGCTGTTGCCCGCGACTTCATCCGCGTGGAATTCGTTATATAACGCACCCCTATTTTACCCTCGGAAAGGTAGCCTAAGTTACTAAGCTATCTGCCATAAAAGTCCCGTCAAAATCATTCCAACTGTTTCAGAGATTAGTTGTAATCGGTTAATATAAACATTTAAAATGATAATTAGTGCCCATCTATGATTTTTTTAAGTAACACTATACAGAACGACTAACTTATCTGTTCATGTAAATGCGGCGCTTGTTTCATTAAATAACGTGAGATCCAGGCAGTACTAAGTTTAAAACAATCGGAATAAGGGTATAAAACTATCCTGCGGTAAAATGGAGCCCATATTTTAAGTTTGATTTATAGCAATACATCAGTGAAAATTGCATTCAATTCCATGCAGTTTTAGCGTGATGCACGTACCGTACATACATACGGACAAAGACAGACAGACAGACGAAAATTCTTAAAACTGATGATTCGGCTTTTGTGTCTCTTATACAGACCGCTCATATTTCATATCTCTAATGTACAGACGGCCTGTTACAATTTTATTATATGTATAGAAGAAAACACCGAAAATATGTAAAAAAAACAGTTGCCAGTCTTAGCCGATACATTCACAAATTAAATTAAAATTAGACTATTAATAATACTGAAGAAACAAAAAGTCCACACTAGTACACCTGTCGTTTCGAATTAATTTTTCCTGCAATGGAAACAAAACCATGAAATGAATGAGCGTAATGAGAATTGGATTTCCTTTGTCAGCCTCGGGCTCGAAACTAGGAAGCAAAAGATACAAAAGTACTGTCCACTTAAAACGTATTAGTGGGGATATTTTTTGTGTTCAGCACAATATAATGGTTCATACATTTTCACGAACAGTAAATGGTTTCACACCTTCGTTGGTGTGATTAATTAAAGTACTGTACTCCTTTAAATGCATTACTACTACAAAAAAGAGCGAATTCCAAGCGTAGTAAAGTCTAAAGAATCCCACAAATGCTTAGAAAACTTGCATACAAACGCCTTATAAAACACTGTATTTACATTCATATCTTATGATTCATAATCAACGACATAAAAAGTGGGCCATTCCATAAAAATGCATTGCTTAATATAGCTTTTTGAAAAAGTTTCATACTGCAGTGAATAACAAATATTGAACCATGTAAAATTTAAAACGGATCTATTTGTTTTGTTCACTGAAATATCGCGTGGCAGGATTCCATAAATGTAAAATATTATTGCCTTTTTACTCCTAAAATAAAACTGTGTTACCTACATATATACACTGGCTAGGCCTAGTGGGGGAGCCACCATTAAAACTCTGTATGAGACAATCGGTAAAATATTGGTTTTGTTTTTCTTTTTTGTTTAAAATGTGTCAAATTATGTATTCTAGCAAATAAACAACTTTTTTCTTTTTTCTTTTTCTTTTCTACATTTTAACACACATCAGGGGAACGAATTTAAAAGTTGACTAAGCAATGTCTTTAGGAAAATGGGATTTTATAGAAACGATTGAATAATAATTGGTAACGATGAGCCAGCATGTATCGTGGCTTTTTTTGTAACTTATTTGCTTTATGTGTAGAGGTATGCATCATTTAAAGGTTTGACGAGCTCTGAATTTGTTTTACTTCAAACTGTTTCGTAATCTTAAGAAATAACTTTCCTGCTTTCTTACTAAAATTTGAGAACGTGGTGGCTCATGGTACAGATCCCGAGTTTCAATTTGGAGGTCACTGGTTCAAATCATTACGTACACCAATGAGATTTTTCACTACTAAAATTTAAGAGCGCAGTACCATATTCTCGAAACGGTGAAGAAAATCATCGCGAGGAAACCGATAGACCAAAAAACTGAAGTGAGAATCGACGATAGAAACCTATATTGTGCGTATAATATATTCATTATATATATATATATATATATACTCATATATTCTTATAGGCTTCTGTTTAATAGGCATTTTTATTAGTTTTCCCACAATTCTAGGAAGTATAGTATCAAGATTAGTAGATTTTTTTTACTAACGATGAGATACTGTTTAGCATGATAGTGATTTTTAGCTATCTTACAAATGCAGATTAGAGATAAGAGGAAATATAATAGACAATTCACTGCTCGACCAGTAATGCCCTCAGTTTCGATTTGAACTTTATCCAGACTTAAAGTGGGTACCTGACTGCACGTTCTAATATCAAGTTAATTTGTCATTTTAGTGAAATTAAGCGCTAAGCCGACGGTGCGCGAACCATTGTCATCCATCCCCATTTTGCAGAATGGCCGATAATGGAACCAATTAAAATGTATGGAGGCTTAACTGCAATGCCCTGTGCCGAAATTAATTTATAGCCAGGCCAAAATAACCCCTATTTGCGAGGCTCCCTCATATAAGCACCCTATTTGGGCTTTGCTGCTCTCATTACCTACGTTGAAACGTCTAGTCCAAAACTTGCCGCGGAATACGAGTATATCTTGAAAATTCATTGTAGTTTGTAAATTTAGGAAACGTACATATTATTATGACTTGTAACTCTATAACGCTAAGAATATGTAACAATAACGTATGAAAAATCCTTTGAGTGACCATTGGTTCTACAGGACTGATACATTTTTGACCACTAAGCTTTTGTCCCAAGACCTACGAAATCAAACCCATCAAACGCACAAAGAACCAGTTGTCATCCCCTGCAACCTTCATTGGATCCACTCCTACCACTTGGCACCACGATCGGTAATTAAAGCAATTGTTAAATACGCCCTGGGTCGCATGGTAATTTCCCGGCCCATATCAATTTATTGTGGCGATTAAACAGCCAATTTGTCCCTGAAGGGACCGTCACTCAATTAGTGGTCGTACAAGTTTTGCCTTATTGCCTTCGCGTCACGCGTGACAGAGTTAAATACTGCTTCCTTACTTCATTTGATGTGGTAACTATGCATGCACATTGTGCACGACACATCCGACGTAAACCACGTAATAGAATAGAATATAAGTTTATTGTACAACCTCAATTAGAAACAAAAAAATACTGCTAAAAACATATAGGTAGCACAATGGGGGCCTTATCACTAAAACCGAATTATTCTAGGCAACCTTTGGATGGACAGGATCTACGTGGACGACTAAACTTTTATATATTATTTATATGGTATACTTTTTATGAAAACATTTATTCTATATAAATATATAAATAAGAAAAATTGTGGATATAACTCAAGTTTAATTTATCACTCTACATAACTTAATACAATGATATAAGGCTCCGTGTATAGTTAAAAGACTATCGTTACAAAATTATTCATTTTTTATTAGTGTGGATATTCATCCACACTAATAAAAAAATTATGGTAATATAATATAAATACTGACACAAGGTACATACTCAAATTTTCAGCCAAGTAGTTTCATTGGATTTTGCATGATGGAATAACAAAAAAAACTTACTTCCGAATTGATATTATCAGTGGAAGTCTAAATTGTACACCAAACTATACCAATTAGGTACCAAAATAACTTGCTAATTAAGTATCAAAGAGGCAGTATTCACTGATTTATTTCTATTTACGAAGAAAAGCTGCATAATTTGATCAAAAGGAACGCAATACAAATATTTTCATAGCGAGCCAATTAGCCAAGCGACTGGCGCAACAGATAGGGGTCGCTGGCAAAACGAACGTAACCGTAGACTTTTACGTCGCAGTAAAAGTATTCCATTATATAAGGCTTTCTGAATCTGGATCCAACACAGGCACATGATACGTTTTATCTTCATGTATCAGTCAAAATATTATCAATAATGTATCAAGGACTATGGATCAGTTCTTATCCCATCACTGGCCTTCCCTCACCTGTGGTGAAACGGTTAAAGTGCGCCTCGAAGAGGCTCGTGCACGAGATCGATGTATTAGATTTTTTTGGTTCTATGATATGTTATTCCTCACGATGTTTTCCTTCACCGTTTTGGGAAAGTAGAAATAATTAACGATAAAATTATTAGTGCTGTTCCGGGTTTTTTGACCAACAACCTCCGGATTGAATCATGTGCTCGTCAGTTCTTATTTCTTAAATCACTCTCACTATCTGTACATATTTAAATATCAGACGACCTACGCATAGTCGATTTGGTAACTTTTACCTAAAACTTTTAAAAAGCATATCTGCTGACTCCCGGTTTATAAGCGTAATTCTATTATGATTAAATAGCCCATTAAATGATTAATGCACAAGCAAGTTCAAAGGAGATGCGCACCCAAAAGCAAAACGAGGCGAATGACTTCGCAAATAGAAAGAGGGAGAAAAAAATGTGGACGCATTCATTTAATGTATGAGGTACAGATAATCCTATATCGACAACTGTTTTATTTAACTTTAATATTGTTTTGGATGAACTTTCTTGTAGTCTTACTACTAGAAAGGTACTGGGTTATATATAAATCTTATCAAATAAATGTGTTACAAGTCGTCGCGTCGGGCTGTTCGGACGTCGTGTTTTTGCGCGTACTTTTGTATTTGCTGAAATAGCTTTCGAAGTGTAAACACCTCTGAGAATATATTGTGGATATTGTAATATATATATATATATATATATATATATATATATATATATATTACAATATCCACAAAAAAGTAATGAATAAAACAAGCAAAATATACTAAAGTAAGCTTTAGTTGACATGTGATTCACTCATTAGTACACCTGCCTGATTTTAAACACAACGTTATTATATTATCATCGTCATTAAAGGTAATACCAGGCCTGACAATAGAAATATAATTTGTTATACTTTTATGTTTGTTTTATTTATAGCTTTTCATCTTTTATCAATGTCTTTTTATTTTTTTGTCTTTTTATTTATCAATGTCTTGTGCTCTTTGCCTGTACTGTCACAAATAAATATATTTTCTTTTCTTTTCTTTCTTTTCTAAATATAAATAGGGTTTAAAACAATAAAAAGGTGACATAATGATGACTTCGGAAGTGAACTAAAAATATCCGATGAACATTTTTTTTTCACTAATAGGAAGCTACAATATCCCTGAGTATTTATTACTGGCATTTTTTATTCTGAAAATAGTTAAAGCTGTAAATAATAATAATAAAAATAAATAATAAAATACTAACAACCGGTCACTAGTAGCCAATTAACTTTCTAATATACCTTTTTCGGGAATAATATTAATAATAATTTTATTTTAATTTGTTACAAAAACGTAATATTATATGAGGATAATCATAATATAATATGAAGCATGCCTAATACCAGATAGGAAATGCCCCTAGGAAATTTTATACATAAAATGAATTGTATAAGTTGCGATGTTAGTGGTTACGACTGAATAACCACATTTATCGACATGACGAAGTCACATCACTTCGCTGAATCGCTGCGCAGCGGCGGCTTTTAAAAGGGGATGCAATAAGGTACACGCTACAAATTAGAGCAATTTAACTTTTGAACGTGTCGTGACCTATGCTACATGTATAGTTAGGATACAAGGATAATTGAAGTGAGACTGTCTGAAAAGCAACATTTCGTTCCTTTTCCAAACCTGAATTTCAGACCTTTTTGTTTCGTAAAATCTTTTAAGACAGTTATCTATTCAATATTATATTCGTGAAAATTACTGACAACTAGTAAAACATAAATATTTTTTTCTGAAGTTTGGACATTTGAGGGCGGAACACCCTATAATATGAAATCTAGGTGCACATTAAGAAAGCAATGTTGTAATTACGCCTTAGGGTCCTTTAGGGACAAAACTATTAAAGTGCACAAAGAAAAAACTCAGTAAGTATATCAGAAATCCTTTTTTTTATTACTGGTGTCTGTTAAATATGCAACGACTGAAACTATAAAAGTGGTTACTGTTAAGTTCAATGCATTTCGTTACTTAGCCCACGTTGGCAAAGCCGCGCTGGCAGATGCTGTTCATTATCTATGCGTCGTATATAACTCGACGGACATATCTCTGAAATTACAAGTTATTATATATATATATTATATATATTATTGTTTTTCATGTAATGTCGTCAAAGTACCTACTTATACGAGTATATTGAAAAAATGCTATTTTTGGATACCGGTTTTAATGGTCAAATTACAAGCATATGAGACATTTTCCCTTAATATCTCGGAGTGTCGCAAGCTATACGAATTGGGTTTGAATACCTATGGTACCATACCTAATGATCTCAAGTTCATTCGCTACCTAGTATGGTAGTTATTCAAAACTAATGGTGAAAGCATTTCAGCTGATCGTATTGTTCTTGCTATGGATAGAGGGTACCGCTTGACATCAGGTGGACCATTTGCTCGTAACGTCAATAATCACATACAAAAAGTCCTGGTTAACAGCTAGTTAAAAAAAAGCTTTGATAACACGTATTAGTATTACATAGGGAAGAAATATTTTTGATGATAAATGTTAATTAGTAGATAACCTTGTTTTTACTATACAAATACGATTCAACAATAAGTAAGTTCAGCTTTATCATACTAGTAAACAAAATTATGTTTATTTTGAAAGTAACAGGTCGCTTCCTTTTTATTCGCCTTAGGGTGTTTTCCGTTGTAATTAGCGATTTATTTTTACCCCAGTAGCGTAGAGAGTGGCAAGCTACAGTACAGTCGTAAAGGACACTGCGGCTGTCTGTGACGCGTTACATGCGCGTTATTGTGTGTGTACTCGTAAGTACTAGCTGTGCCCCGTGGTATTGCCCGCGGCGAATAAGCCATCCAACGGGAACACTGCATTTTTATAGAATCAAAAGTAGCTTATGTGTTAATCCAAGATATAAGCTATCCTGATACCAAATCTCATCCAAACCGTTCAGCCGTTTGAAATGAAATGAAATATTTTTATTTGCTTGGAATAGGTACATTTGGTGTCATTATATTATTGATATATTTGGATCGAGCCGTATTCCGCTACATATACAAATAGCATGCAAAATAAAAAGCAGTTAGGATTATTAAATAAATTTACAGTCTATATACGGCTTACCCGTGTAAAATTATAATGAAGCAACCAAAGCGAATTTCGAACATCAGCTATTTTTAAGTGTTCTATCTGCCATTTCTTGATCTTCTGTGTCATTATAAAAAAATACCTCTTTGCCGCTACTTGCTGCTCTATGTTTTCACGCTCTCCATAGCCTGAGGGCCTGCGGTAAAAACATCCTATTCAATAAAGATAAAAGATCCTTTTTTCTTTTGGATTTGTTATATTATTATTGGTGTAAATAACGGAACGTTATGTGGTTTCTTTGTGGTGAAGAAAAATGAATCAGGGGCTGGTTCACAATAAGGTGGAATAGATAAATGTTCAACAGTAAAATTGTGAACATCATGTGACTACTATACTTTGTACTACTATACTTGATGTGAAAAAAAGGAAATTTTGAAAAGAAAAACCTATTTCTTTCTATTAAGAATGGTTCGTCACTTTACGAGCCTCATTTGAGGCATGAGCGGCTAAAAAGTTTTTTGACATATAATTCGAATTTTCTTTATAGACTTTGTAACCCCTTTCCTTTTCTGTATTATATAACATTTCATATCACTCGCTCTCTCAAGGTGTGATGTTATAAATTAAAGTGCGCCTATAAGAGGCTCTTTCGTGCACTTAACTCTAAATGATACCGGTTTTTCATACGTTAGTCTTTTCACCCAGAGTTAAATAAGTTCAAATGAATACGTCTGTAAAGTTTACGGGAATTAAATTAGTCCCAAAATTTACTTTGAAATCCGGAACTTTTGACTTTGTATCTCTTTCTATAGCTGTGTAATCTTTTGAGAGTACGCGCAATTGACAAGCGGGATTTAAATTAGACTTTTTGAAATGAATAAATGATTAACATGCATTACTTATAAGGTACCTGTTAATCTAAATTCGCAAATAACATAGTAAAATGTTAAATAGATTTAGATTTTAAATAGACGCTTGCCAAAAGATAGGTGTCCTTCCTTGAGAGGTTTCTAGTCTGTTCCCAGCCATTACGGTTTCGGATGGGGGTTGAACAGTCGCGAAACTTACCTACCTATTTTTTGTGTTGACTAGCCAAGCCATTTCTTAAATATTTCAATAAAGTCAAAGTCAATGAATGAACTCGTACTACTGTACTAATGTACTAATGTACTCGTAATATGTGAAGTCCATCATTTAGGATTTGACTTCCGAAGTAGACGACTAATTCCCATTGTGACATTTTTTAGTTTAAAATGTGGCGGTAAAATGATTTTTTAAAAGAATAAGAACGTGATTGAACGCTATATACTTGTTGTAAATGAAAATGAATTAAAATGTCGTAAAGAGATATTCAAGAATATTATAATATAATGATACATGTGAGCATATCAGTCGACTGATATAAACCGTTTCAGTTATCCGGTCCCAAACTCGTCAGTACATAAAAATACATCAAGGCCCTTCGCCATAAATCCGCGCGTATTTAATGAGTTTCCTCCGCTTAACGTCCGTCCCCTGCTATAATGTACTGTTATCATCGCCCGGCATTAGGTGAAGTGTCGTGAAACATATACAGGCCTTGTAATGTTTTAGGAGACTTTATTGTGTGAGGAAGAACATATTTATGAAGAATTGTTTCAAGGGGTGGTATTTTTCGCGAGCGAATCGTCATTTTGTAGAATAAGAAGCGTTTTTTGTAGAATAACAAGCCTTAACTGTCAATAAACGGTTAAGACGGCCTTTATAGGCAACGGTAGCCACTTATCAGGGTAGGCCGTCAGCTAGAAAGCCTTATTACTCACATACAAAAAATTTACGTACAAAATTGAGTTATGGAAATTTTGCATCCGTCGCATGATTTTATTCGTTACTCGTTTTGAACTGAAAACTTATCGTGTTTTTGTTTACTATTGCTAATATTATAATGTGAAAATTTATTTGGATGACTATTTGTACCTGCTTCACGCCAAAACTGACACCGCTTAGTATGCTTAGGGAAGTCTAAACATATTTACAAGATAACCTGGAATAATATTTTACACAGGTTTCTTATTCCGAATACCGCGAGCAGAAGCAAGTATAATTGTATCTTTATACAATCATACTTGCTTACTACCTTGGACATGAACTTATTGGCAACATATATAAATAATTCATTCAACAGTAATTTGTCAACAGTAAATTTTATTTTTATTTGTACTACCTCTTGAGCATCAGAAACAATAATAATATTTTGATATGAATAATTGATTTAATCGGTAGTAATTTATTAAATTAAAACTAAGCCAACACTTCCACCGAATTTAAGACATCAAACTCAAAAGGAAGAGAGACAAAATTATTTCAAAGGTAGTAAGATTCCCCTTGATTAATTTCACAGAACCTTCAAATTAAAAGTCCTGAACCAAAGAATGTGTGGCTTAAGTATTATGAGAGTTAATTTAGACGAAAATGAAATAAGGAATGTCTTTGAGACTAATTTAGAAGAAAATTATTGATGATGAACATCTTTTCAATATTAATCATAAGAAATAACTTTGTATTATGAAATTCCTTACTTGCTCGTAGCGAGGAATTTATTATTTCATTCCCTAATTCTTTCAATATGACAACATTTTGACATAATTGAGAATAATAAATCTGTGGAATCTTTTAATTAAGCCTTTAATTTATAAACCTATCCATTAGGCTAGCTGTAGGATTTCTTAAAAATGTAAAAATAAAATAAAATAATAAGAAAAGTAATAAAGAATTACAACGACTAAAATAACGTCTTGCTGCCACCATGTGATGGAAGATGGTATAGAGTCAATACAATAACACAACTATTTTTACATTTCGTTATTTTAACAACGCTATTTGGCACAATCATTTAATTGCCTGTATTTTTTCAACATGTAACGATTTTAAATATTTAGAGTAAATAAGTTTCACTAACTAAAATTATTTGTATCAGTCATCAACATACATTGTAAAACAATGATAGGTGTGTAATGATGTAAACAATGATAGGTTTAAGTCTGAACCACAGAACAAAGATTAAATTGGTCGCGGGTAAGCTCAATGCAGATATTCAGAAATACGAACTTCTGGAAAAAACATTAGCAGACACATTTGTTGCAAAATGCGGGGGCGTAAACCGTTGTTCTTAAAAGTTTCATAGCTCTTAAAGTAAATATATTTATTATTGCAATATTCGTTCATGATTCAGAGAACCGTATTACTCAAACGTCGAATACAACATAATCATACGAGCTACTGCACCAATTAACCAATTCATTCATTAATGACCGATAAATATCTGACAACGAACAAACAAATAATGGCGAAATTACAAAATTAATAGTTATCATTCCTGAAAATAATTAACCGAAGAATGTATTTAAATTTTACAGTTACAACTTTATTCAGTTACAGCTTGTATAAGTAATAAATCAATATCAATCAATAACTGATAAAGTTTTATTTTTATTAGGGTATAGTGCGTAAAACTACTACTACATACTTTATTTGGATTATGTATAAATAATTATTTTGCGCGGCAAAACGAAAAAACCGAGTTCATCGCCAATGAACAAGAATAATTCCTCGTTATCTCGCACTTGGGTGACATATTTTTTCCAGTTATTTTGATTTAAAATAAATCTTTGTGAATTTTCTATGGGACGCTAATTTCCAATTTTAAAAGACATAAATTCGGCGATAATCAATGTATTTAAATTAGAAAATATCCGTTAGGATATATGACCATTAAATATATTACGATATAGGTAATGCTTCTTGTGCAATGCAAGGCAAAACTTTTTACAAGCTTTGTGTGTATATATTATCAAAAACGACTCATGAATCTAGTTAACATATACTTGAATCCTATAATACTAATATCCGTTAGTAACAAAATTGCCTCGGCACGTTATTTGACATGTCAAAAACGTATGAAATCATTTACAAATAACAACAAGTTGCTAAGATGATTATGCGAAACCATGGTAACATATATTCTTGAAACCCAGCACAAGTTTTCATTTATGAGAAGATAGCCGAATGGGAAATATCGAGTAAAATCCTCGGATAAAACTCGAATGAGAAATTAAGTTTGGAAATACTGCGCTTAATATAAATAACAACTTGTTAATTAAATAACTGAAAGTTATTCTAGTGGGAACAGTTTTGAATTCTCTGATGATTAATTATTCATAGTGAATTCCATTTCACATTTATTGAGTAGTGTAAACTCTGTAGGATGCTTGCTACATATCGCCTGACCTTTTTATATAATGAGGCAATTCTTCAATGGGTAAAGGCAAAACTGTCTGACTTTTTATGATGGAAATATTTATAAAGGACCTTATCACCTTGGGGATTACACAATCGTTTTAACGTAAATGCGACGAACTGTGAGCTACTTTCCGCCTTTGGTTTATAAGAATATTATGCATGATGTATACCATACCATACCATGTGCAAATTTTTCTTCAGCCATTCATTTATTCTAATTATTTGAATGTCAGATTTCAAATATAATACCGCTAATCTATAACACAGTATAACATTACAATACAATGCGTATATTACAAAAACAGATAGATCACTATTTTCAGTTTAGTCTCAAACGAAACTTTAATATTAAATTTTTGAGAAAATAAATATAAATAAATTCACATTGTCCTTTTCAGTATTTTTACATCGTCTATTTTTTAAGCAATTAAATTAAAATGTAGTATTCTATTGGGCTGAGATTATGATCCCTAATTGAAAACTTTAATTTTAACTTTAATTGTAGCCTTTAATATTCCCACTGCACAAGGTAATTCTCGAAAAGTGTTTATGAACGCGCTTTACATCTACCATTGGTTCTGGGTGGGACATTTCCCTACGATGGTTTCCTTCACCATTTTAGGACGTGGTACCTATTGCGAAAATATTATAGAATAACATGTCATACGTAGATTTTTGCCACCATGCTTTCTAACTCTTTATCTAACGTTAATTGTTACGTCGTAAGTTTAGTCGGCCGTATGTGTAATTACAAAGCACGGGTATTCAACTGTTACTACTTAGCAACTGTTAAATATGCTGCTATATTTTTAGTGTAGGAGTCCAAGCGACGCGACGTATGGAATAATAATTGAGAATACTGGAATAACATCCTGAAATACATAGCTAAATATTTATATTTGACGCAGTATTTATTATAAATATATACAAAAGTTTTCCCCATTCCCCAAAGGGCAGACAGGGCCTCGATGGGTCACTTTTTATCTTTGTAATTTTCACTCCAGTGGAAGTGGGATGTCAGAATTATGACCAAATTTCACGCTAACGCTGTCACCGATGGGTCAATAATTATTCCCAAATATTTAAGTCAAATTAAACTACATTGAACTACATGGTTACTTAATATAGTTTCGGTTTGAAACTATTTTCCAAGGATTCATATGCAAACATACCTCTTGAGCTCCTACGCTATGGTCTATAAATTCATTGCACGTTGCAATTAAGCTTAGGGTATGGGAACTGTGAAAGATTGCTGACAGGATGGTGTGAACACACCTTTACTAGCAAATAAATAGCAGAGTAGGTAAGACAATAACATTATATTAGAAATAACCCACATTTATCTTTATAATTTTACTCGTTAATTTGGAAATCTATATTTATTTATTTATTTATTTATTAAGGTACCAACAGCTACAAATTTATAATTTAAACATAAAACTAATTAAAAAGTATATACAGCCAATTATAGGTATCTCTAATTTAAACATAAGCATAAAGCTAAAAATAATAAGTTCCTACACATAATTATAGATAACATAAAGGTAATATATATAAATAAAAATAAAAGCATCATAAGTGTGTGAGATTATCTGTGTGTATGTGTGTGTGTGTGTGTGTGTGTGTGTGTGTGTGTGTGTGTGTGTGTGTGTGTGTGTGTGTATGTGAGAGAGATTATCTGTGTGTGTGTGTGTGTATATATAATTAGGTATAGCCGTTGGCTGGTCACCCTCTTCTCATTATGTCATTCACGTTCTTATGTTAATTCAAACGCTCAGCGCGATAAATACCCATTACCATTACCCAATACCCATTGTTCATCTGCGTTCACTATTGGAGTAGGTATGTCATGCTAAAAAGAAGTTGTTTTGCTAGTGCACTTGCATCTAGTGTAGATATTCACCCGATTAGCGCGTTTTAAAGTGCCTTTATATATTGAAATGAAGCATTCGACTTTATGTCTCTACGTAGGGACTTTGTTTAGGAGTTCAAACACGTTCATACGGTATTTGCCACGACTCAAACCGGGTTTTATCTCGTAAAAGTTCTGTGGTTAATTAACCCCAAAACTAGGTGTACTCTAGTTTTCCCGGCACGATGCGCCCGAAGCTAGGAACTTGTTACCGTAGTATTATTAAGTTTTACCCTAAAGAGGTTATTTTGTGTTGCGCAACACTTGTTTTCTTTCAGTAATATTCAGTTGGAACCAAATTAAACAAACCAATTAGACGTCACAAAATTATTGAGAATAGTTTTTGTAATTATGACGTTAAAAAATTTAGATATAATTGGTACAGAAATATAGTAGAATCATAATACAATTCATCATGTACTACCTGGAGATAACTCTGTAACAGCCAAAAATGTGTCTCATTTTTCAATGAAGATTCGATTCAGACCATTGCTATCGTTTGCAATATATGTCAACGTATGCCGGCTCCATATTGGTGAACCTTTGCTATGCCGTGAACAGACCGTGATCGTGAATGTGGTTGATTTTTGCGTATATTCACGAAATACGGCTCTTTTTTACACAGAAGTGGTATTTCGCTTTACGGCAACTTCACAGTGACCTGGGGGGGTCGATTACATTGTTTTTGCTTCCATTAACATATCAAATTTATAACATTTCGACTAATAAATATATAATAAATAAATAAATAAAAAATGGACTCATTTCACACAGCGTCATCTAAATCCGAAGTAAGCATAGCTTGTACGTACATTATTTTTTGTACATACATACATATTGACACACACAGATATTGCTTATACACATTATAAGCATTTAATTCGTCACACATATGTTTATCTTTGGGTGGTCATCGAACCTACGGCCTACAGCGTGGAAGGCAAATTTACAACCGACTGAGTTGTGGGGCCAGTCAGATAGAAACAAAATATAATCAACCCTCATGTAAACTTCCGGTTATCAATCTTGAACAAGTAACCGTTACTAAGCAGTTATGGTCGAACCTATAAAACGTATTTGGATGACATTTTTAAATTGCAGCTGAAAATTTTGCAAACAATAGTTTCACCCAAAATTAAAATTCATTTCCATGACAATGATAGTGGTCTCTTCAATCACTGCAAAGCTTTACCAGTTTTTAAAAAAGTAAAGTTTCTTATTCTAAAAAAACAATATTTCAATGAATCTTTGAAAAAATATATAAAACACCCTGTATACACTCGGGCTATTGCTCAGAATCGGCTTTGTACGCTGCGCGCAAATACTGCATATGGCGAGCGAACAACCGATTATCTAATTCCTCGGCTCATCAACAACTTGCCTACAGATATTTGTAATAGTTTGACAACTAAAAATATCAAGTTTAAATTGAAAATGTTTTTTATGAGTGGTACCTAGCTCCTGTATTCCTTCCTACCTTCATAAGATTTGTTTTATTTTAGTTTTTTTCATTTTTCTCGAACAGCACTTAACGTTCACTTCATTTTGTATGTATAATATAAGTAGACTCACATAGCACCGGTACAAACCTTAGTGGTTTTTAGATGCTAAGTACATCAAATTTTGTAAATGTTGTAAATTGATAAATAAATTAAAAAAAAAGTAATCAATCAACATACCAAAAAAATTTAAGAATGCTCTCACTTACTACTGGTACTAAACTAACTAATACTAATACTAAATTCATTACCAAAATCCCCGTGTTGATTATCCCGCTGAGTTGGAGCCGCCTTAACATTTTTTTCACGACTCAGTTGTTTTAGAACGAATGGCCCACCAGACAATTTACTGATATGACGTACGTGTATGACGTATGTAGCTTTATTTATCGTGTTACGAAGAGCATGAAAGGTTTCATTTGCCTTGTCATGCAAATATTTGCTTTTTCAGCGTTTCGTTATTTTGTTCGGGTTTATTCTCGTGTGGGTTTCTGATTGTATTCATTTATTTTATTTGAAAGTATAGCTTAAATTATACGTTATTTACATGACACAGACCATATTTTATGGAATGTTTTGTTTTAAACGTAAATGTGTTTCTTTATATTACCAGGACTAACGAAATCACTGTTTATTTAAAATCAAGGTATACCCAAAGTAAATTAAACGGAATGAGGAATAGGATACCAGATTGCTGCCATTCATAGATTAGGTCTCAGAGTCACGAGCGCCTATGATGCTATTTGGATCTTGTCGTACCTAGGTAGCGGAGGACCTAAGCCGTATTGCTTGTTTTGGGTAGAGGTTGCCATTTGACATCAGGTGGACATCAGGGTGTCATCTGCTCGTACCGTAGCTTTATGACATAAAAAAAAGGTTATGGAAATAACAGAATATCCCGGAAGATTTACCAGCGCGGCTCTGTCATCTTATATAAAATTAATATTATATATCACATGAAAATATAGTTTATTCACTCCAGGATAATAATAGCTATTATTGAGAGATTTCCAGATTCCAGATTAATACTAGTAGTTTTTTAATAGAAATAATAAATTTGTTTAGTAAAACTTAATATTAATAACTATGTTTTGAAGATTTGTGCATGAATTTTTAGTTTTTCAGTGATTGTTTTTCATATTTATTACCATGGGATCCATCGGTCTAAAAAGTTACTGGATCTTATTGTAAAAGAATGTTAAAGTGGAAAGAATTCGGCGGGAAACCATTTGACCTCGTTTCGAAAAGTTTCCTTTCAAGCAAGATTGATGTTAGAAAAATGCGTTTTCGAGAAATTAAACTTTCTGCTCGAATTTAATCGGATTTAAAAGCAAGGCTTTGCAACTTGGGCCCGGAAACGTTTACACTTAGACAGTTTAGAATGTATACTTGTCAACGCAATTGTTTAATGAAGACGACATAATAGTCAAGCTGTAATGCCACTAGTCACCCGTAAAATTTATGAATGCCGTAAGACCGCGTAGACTGGCAGGCTACCTACACTGCAGTTCGCTTTCATCACCATTTAAAATATTGTTTATGCTGATTTGTGCGAAAATGCTTTACGTGATAAAACTCTTTGAAAAAGCTAGGAAGCAAGCGATTTTTCAACATTGTATCTCACTATGATCACGTAGGACGGAGTCAGCACAGGGGAGTAATTTCATGTTATTACGGGTGGCAGATGTTTCCTACTTATTTTTCAACTTTGTTTCACATATACACGTTCTGTGCCGTGAATGATCCTTAAGTAAGTATTTTATCATTTACGGTATGCCATACTACATACATATATAAGATGACGACTGTTTCCCGTAGGGGTAAGCAGAGATCACGATACCATTTAATATATAAGTTTATTAATAAATATATCATATTTAACTTACTGTTTTGTAATGGATATGTTATGATTTTGTGATATTATATATACCAATTTAGCCTAAATTGCTTAAAACTGATCAGCAACAGTAATCTATGTATCCCACATTGGAAATCGATTTATGTCAGTAGTCATTAGCGGAGAGTTCTTAAGAAGTTTTCTAGAAATATAATATGAAGAAAATGGTAACGCAAAGAATATATTTAAGAATTAAACTATTTTTTTTTTCAAGTTAAACCTCATTGTTTGATAGGATCGCAAAAGTCTTTAGAACCGAAGATGTGCCGATCACAAAGCGGGGTCTCCGAGTATCTATCAATTTATTTAATTGGATTCTTCCTTTGTGTATTTTTTCTCTGTTTGCGACTGGACGGTCAGCGACAGAAAAACTACAAATTACTTAACAAAACGTATGGAGCAAGCATATAAAGCTTTCAATATTTTGAGCTCATATAAAAAATAATAATATAATAACTTGCAGTTATAAAACTGAAAATGATTGAAATTATATTTTCATGGAACTCTGTAAGTGGGAGATAACGTGCATTGAATAAAGAGAAGAGGGCGATCCAATTCCGAAGAAAACCCATTTGGTAAAATTATTTTATAACAGTATTGCACAAAAGTACCAGAAAAGCTTTTCTTCTTAAGCAGGTAGATAAAATGACATCTTACTTTTGTAACCGACTGTACCTATTGAGATTCAATGTTATTCCTTTGTTCGTGCGTGTTTTCTTTGATTCTTTGGTTTTGATCCCTAATGGGATTAACATGACGAAACAAAATCAGCAATGTTTTGATATGATTAAAAATATAGGTAGGTAATCATTATTACTTGATAATTGGATATTGTTGCAAAAATAATTACACGCCTCTTTTTCTTTATGTGTATAAATAAGAAGGAGGGAGAATGGATTCTGAAGTTATCGTTTGCCGAAATTGGCTGTCTAATAGATTGATGTATGTGCTTCCTGAAATCGTGAACGATGCTGAAATCCCTTGTTAATACTCCTGTGAAATTGTACTTTCGATGAAAGGAAAAAATAAAATAAATTAAACTGCAGCCTTTTCGATTACTTTGGACAAAAAACACTTTATTTCCCATTGTAGTCATAATCTTAAAAGTGAGATAAGGCTAGGTCTCTCCTTTTTACCACATAAGGGGCATAAGTCTCCACCTGTGACTGGACTGTGTTTTGTATTGTGACGCCGACTTATTCGTTGACAGCTTAGGTAAGCTTCATGGTTTTCTTACTTCGTTTTTAAATTCAAATTACTGAATTGCTGAATTTAAAAAAACTTGCATTGTTATTTGTTCTATTACTGTGTATTTTCGGGACAAGACAGGACGGTTTTCTGGCGGAGCCTAAATGTTGCTCAAGTTTTAGCATCTGAGCGCTTCGGTGTATACTACCTAAGACCTTATGTGAAATAATATCGTAACGAATCGTATTCAAAAGTATGGTTTTATCTTCGTCGCTTACATTTGATATAGCTGTTTTGTGCCTAAACAAGATAACGTAGATGAGTGTCTGAAAACTCAACAAAAAATAACCTCAAACAATACACCCGCTTATCTCCATCCTCATTATTCAAGAAAATATAATTTCACGTACAGAACGACGTCGAGGAGTCCCAACAACGCCCCAGAGGCAACTAAGCTTCAAAAGTTACACTGACGACGTAAAAAGTATTTAAAACTTTTTAATGTCCTCCCAAAACTGGCAAAGGTCTGTTTGTGTTGGTAAACACGTTTTAATGCTACGTTTTATTTTTATTATAATTTCTAGCCGCGTTCTGAATGTAGGTCAAGGGAATTTTGCGCATCTTGTTATTAGATATTTCCCCGAGAGGTTGAGCCGAAACATAAAATAAAATTAGAGTTGCCTTTTCTTTTATTAATTTTTATGATATTAATCCTAGTTATGACTGAATGAGGATAAGACCAATTAGTGGATTCGATGAAAAAATTAACCAAGTTAATTAAAATTTTCAATAAACAAAGTTGGTTTTGTTCTTAATTTGTTTTTCGACGTAAAAGTATAATCATTTATTAAAATGATGTCATAACTTTATGTACATTAAATGTATATGTTAAAATATTTTTTTCAACTCACACCATGATGGAGTATGCAGTAAAGTGGTAAATTACATTAATTATCTTTTCTATTATTACTCCATTAAGAAATATAATATAAACATTTGTTTTAGGATAAAAAAATAACTGCTAGATAAAAATAAAAGTTTTATACGTTGACATGGACCATTTATCGCACAGAGAAGTCTAATGACCGAACTTATCCTATCCGCTAATGTTTCTTTAAACACTTCGGACCCATTACCGGAGAAAAGTAGATAGAGAAGGTATACCCCGTGTGTTGTTTCTCACGTTTATGAGAAAACTAAGAATAGGAGCAGATTAAGAAACTTTCACCGCAAATCCTGTTAGTTGTAATGAGGTTTCGTCTGTTTAAATTAAAGACTGGGATTGAATTTGCTGTGTTCAATCGGGTTAGAGCTTCGAGTAAAATTGAGATACCTAGTATTTTACTTATTATCATATCCTTAGTTCCAAATTGCACGTAGATTTTCCATAGTTTAATATTGTGAAATTTCGCATTTCTTCTTACGTTACAGATATTTTGAATTCAAAACGAACATTATGTTCGTCTTATTTTATTACGCGACTGAATGATGACTGAAATGATATAATTAGCGGATGAGGAAAGTAATAAAACAAATCTATTTATTATAAATTAATTATTCGATTAATCACATAAACACATACAAAAATACGGGTAGTTTTAATAGCATGTTTTCTACTATTTTTTCTAATATTTTACTTGGCTATATGTCATTTTATCTAATTTATTGTGTCAGATAGTTAAGCATGTGAGTTTCTACTAATAATCAGTATCTTCGGTACACAGCAACGGCAATATGAATTAGGTCGAACTATTATAAACCGGTCTCAGGTTCGGCCTAGAATTAATACGGGAAGCCTATCTTGCCTTTAATTAGACTGGTTGAACATTGTAAATACACTAAATTTCGATGCGTAGTGGCCTGTTATATTCCTGATGAGTTATTTACTTGAAAAAGTGGTTGCGCAAACCACATTCTCAAAACGATGAAGAAAACATCACGAGAAACCTGACATGTCGTAGAAAAAAAAAACCGTAGGTAGAATCCGGATTGCCGGATTGGACACCTATAACAGATTAAACGCCCATTCACTCTCGTTTGCCAATAGTAGGCCTGTGACGCTGCAATGGGAACATTAAGACCTGGTAAGGAACTCATTTCAAAGTTGGAGCTCAGCTAAACATTTCCATAATTGAATCAGTTACAGCCCAACAATAATACAAGTTGCGCACAAAGGAAAATAGTGGATCGAAACAAAAAGCAAATATTTGTCCTATCGTAGAGTTTGCGCATTCAATTACCACAAAAAACAAGGAACTCTACACTAAACATTTTGATATTCAATATAGTGAAAACAAAGAGCACGTTGGCCATTACTTATATATTCGAGTTTAAAAAACTTTGTATTCCAGTACCAAGCAGGTCCCAGCGCAATGGCCGAACAGTTCGGACTCTCAATTCGAATGCCACTTAGGATTGAGTCTTTGAAATTTTTGTACATATTTAGGATTTTTTCTCAAGAATGGGACAAAGTTAATAAGACTGAATTCGATATCAATATGTTATTTCCATAAAATTCCATGACATGTAAGCCGGTCAAAGAAGTGAACTTTATCTATATAATGTGAACTTTGACAACCATATTTGTGGCAAATGAACTTTATTTCATTGTATGTAATGTCAATTAATTTTAATTATTAGCTTTATTAAAAAATCTCAGTCAATCCTCTATAAAATTGAAATATTTCATAATAAACTGTTCGCGACATGTGCACTTAGCTCGGCTAATCTGATAACTAGATTTCTGTGTTTGCAGTCAGTTCAGTTAATCGGTATTTTGGGGAATAATTGAATTCAGTCATATGAAGCAACACAAAATTAGCGTTCGCTGTTGTGGATGATGTTTCAAAACTAATAGAAGAATTTCACTAGAAAATGATTTATTACGCACAAAAAAAAAAAAAAGAACTTAGGTACCAAAAATATTCAGATATAAATTATGAAATCAGATGAATCATCAATCCAGTAGTTCGGGTAAAAAACTGCTGGTTTTCATTCATTTACTTCCTGGTATATTTGTAGAAGTAAACCATTACCATTAGAAGTATACCATTAGTAAACCCATGCAAAATTGTTTAGATCTCTACAATCTTTCGTTAGAAAGAAAGAAAGAAAGAAAAATATTTTATTCGTGGCACTAAGCTTATACAGGACATAAAAACAATAGACACAATAATTAATACGTAAAAATGAATTAAAAATTATACATTATAAGTTGAATAAAGCCTTATTGCCACAAAAAGGTCTCTCTGTCTCAGCATATTGTTATTGAGCAACAAAAGATAATTTATACTGAAACAGCATTTAATTCCCGTAACAAAACATCTCGGCAACATTAGTAGTCGACCATTTTGTTAGCAGAAAGTAGAATATCAGAGTACGTTTAGAACTAGAGTACTGAAAAACAAGCTGTAGCAATAAAAATAAATTAATGAAACTACTGAACTGATTTTATTGATCGAAGATAACGAACATATTCATGTTCGTTATCTCCGATCTCCGTCATTTATAAACTGATTTAGAAAATTATTTTTAAATTTGAAAGGATATAGGTACTTTCAGATTGGTTTCATAAAAATTTCAATAAAATCAGTTCAGTAGTTTCATTAATTTCTTTTTATTGCTACAGCTTGTTTTTCAGTACTCTAGTTCTAAACGTACTCTGATATTCTACTTTCTGCTAACAAAATGGTCGACTACTAATGTTGCCGAGTTTTATTCAAAAAATAACTG
This sequence comes from Chesias legatella, assembly GCA_947359385.1. Lineage (NCBI taxonomy): Eukaryota > Metazoa > Arthropoda > Insecta > Lepidoptera > Geometridae > Chesias > Chesias legatella. The sequence continues at coordinate 7,477,541 of OX375768.1, forward strand.
AATTGAGAACCTCCTCCTTTTTTCTGAAGTCGATTAAAAATAATTGAAAATACTCACAATAAATAATAGAAGTCACCACTGTAAAAGTCGAATAATATAAAATTAATTCAACAAATCAGGACATAAAATCGAAAAATTGGTCAAATGGGAAAACTTCAAAAATTGAATGTAAACAAGAGTTTTAATCAAAATCACTGTATACCGCAAATAGAAGTCCCTGGCGCGTTTATGTGTCTTACGTCTGTTCAGGCTAATCTCAGGAACTACTCCAAGAGTTAATATTATTATATTATTGAGTTAATTTACCATTTTCGCCATAGACGGACTGATTCATAAGGAAGGTTTGTGTCTGTTTTTATCTGATTCGGTCTGATTCAATATTGTATACGGATTTAGTTTCATAAATTGTGACTCCAACATATTTAATTAAAAACAACTTAAACATGAATATTTTGTTTTAGGTGCTAATATGATTTTTTTGCTAATTATTACTACGTAATGATTAATACTGAGCTTGTTATTAGTAGTTAGTGTTAATTGTGATCAGTTTTCTGTTATCTCCGCAAGTTTATTGAAATATAAATACTTAACTACACTTACTAGACTGAGTTTAGCTGCTAAAAATAAGTTCAAAATGCATGATTAAATTGTTTCTAGTCTCTTTACCATACGGTTCCACGCGCTTTCCTCAGATCTCTACATCTCTCCGTAGAAACAGAATTTAGCCGCGGGCGAAATGGACTGGGCTTTCGAAACCGCAACTTGGTGGGTGTATTTAGTTTAAAACTATAAAATATTGTTTGACATTGAACGAAATAGATTAAAAGATTTAACTGCAGAGGAAATTTAAATTTTTAAAATGCACTGTGTTTCGAAAAACTATGTGATTTTGCATGTACGTTAAAAGTAAGAAAAAATAATAATTGGTAGTAACTCAGCCTACTACGATGTAGGTCGCGTGTTTGATCCCTACCAGGACAAATATTTGTATGATGAATATATTGGTGTTTATTTTGAATTGATGTATTGATACATGTATGTTTGTATTTAAAAAGGTTTATAAGTATCGTATCAGATATCCATTCAGTCCACTGTACAAACTATGTTTTAGTTTGGCTGTGACATGTCTAGTCGTATTATATTTTAATTTTATTAATAATTATTTTTCAGTTTGTAGGTGCCCATTACTGGTGGAACTTCAGGTAGGTACGTAAGATGACCTTTAAGTCAGTCATCAGTCATCTAAGTCAGCGCTACTCAATATACGTGTATACTATTTTATAATACACGAAAATGACCTCTGGGATTAAATAATAGGCATGAAATGGCTAATTTAAAATTTTATTCCCTAAAATAATAAACTTATTATAAAGACGCTTTTTGTCCAATGAATTTATCAACGAGGCGAGGAAAGGGTCAAATCTGCATGTGAAGTTTGAATAGACTTGCCCTTCTTTGTCTTTGGACTTGAATTCGTATTGTCGCTTCGTACATTAATAATTCAAATTGCGTGGTTAGGCCTTACTGGATTATTTTGATAAAATCCGTAGTCGTATTTTCGTTAGAATCGTGTTGATTTCATTTATTTTCAGTATGTTTGCTTATAATATATACAAATATAATTTTAATTTAACTTTTGGAATTGTGTCCCGAAGCAATATTGGTAGGTAATTTAATTTGTGCATTATATTGTTTCATGTATTATTTACAGTGAAATTACTTATTCTTAATATTATCTACAAGTACATATTTTTATGTGCGATGGTATCGAAAGATGGTAACGGCTTTGGCAATCCAGGTGAAACATTAGATTTAGGGAATGGACTCAGCGTAACCTATTTAGATGTAAAGTAAAATCTATACGGATAAATTTGTCAACAGACAAAGCGAACGTGAGGTCATTACTTGGGCCATACAGAAGAATATATATTGAGACACTCTGTATATCAGTCCGTTCCTCTTGTACCTTGCACCACGCAAATCCTTCCGGGATTCGGGTCACGGGAGCCGGTGACGAGCCGTGTCCGCGCTCATCCCGATCAATCGGAGGCGTCCTTAATGGAGATTTTACACGTGATTTCCGGTCCCGTCTGGTTCCGATACGTACCTGTTTATGAAACCCATTACGGGCAAAGTGGTTGGTTATCCCTGAAAGAAATAATCGAAGTGTTGAGTTGGGCTGCCCTCTGTTTAGTAATGTTTCAAACATATTGGGTACAAATATGAAGGTAAAAAATTGAGAAACTGAGAATGAGAATGTTTAGGTCGATTTCTGATTAGGACAAACATTTCTGCCTTCAAGGATCTTGAATGATTGATTGTCTGTGTGTTTATGCCACTTGCGCCGATTAGCCAAATGGACATTCTGGAGTAACCGTGCAACAGTAGGCATGCAAACACTAAAAATACAAAATTGAAAATCCAGCCTACCCTGAAACCAAAATATCAAATCATTTGAAATCCAACTTTTCAGATGTGGCTGGACTGGTAGATTATGGTCAGTTCAGTCTCCTCTATTGAGAGTAAGTCGGTTGGTATCTCGCTGTTTTACCCTGCATGTGAGGTCAAATATCAAGAAATAAAATCATAGCTGTACCTAATGAACTAAAATGATTGGTAAGAAAAAATATCCAACGTTTTTATCATATTTTTCATTTATGGTACGTTTTTATCATATCTTTCGTGTGTGACACATATCATCTCATATAATTCAGCCAAATAATATTGTATTAGAATGTAATCTCGCCTAAAAGAGAATTCCGCAACGTCACGGCATCACGAACGTTTTGTTTAAGGCACGGCCAACGCAGATTTCTGCCTTTTTTTGCACCAGGTGATGGATTGCTTGGTGTTTTCTTGTAATTTCCGGACGCTAATTGCAGTGGGCATCCGTCACGGTACGGAAAATGAAGAAAAAAGCCACGGTAATACTACAACGGCGACTGAGAGTCATAATTGATAATAGAGATTGAGTACTGCTATCGATCGAGGCAATGCCGCCAGTACAGCGTAACTCTACCTGTTGGTGTATTTAATCAATTAAGGTGAGGATCACACCAAACGGGCTCCAGATAATGTAATAAGTAGCTTTGTTTTTTGTTATATAATTATTTTTGCTCATATTTGCTAGGTAATATTTTCAAATAATATATTTTCAATTAAAAAGCCCGTCCACTAGTACTTAGCGAGGTGTCCCTATATCCTGCAGTGGGATCATTAAATATCGTATGGAATAATAATAAATATTGGTGGACACTCAGCGCTATCTAACGCCAAAGTAAGCATAGCTTATATTATCTTGGGAACCAGACAACTGATTCTTTACATAATATACCTTTTTGTTGCAACTACAAATATATTATAATATTATATAATACAGATACAGAACATGTATGTTCGTCAAACAAATGTTTGTTCTAGTTGTGAAGCGATCCCACGACCTACAGCGCAGAAGCCTACTGCCCACTGAGCCGTGAGGTAATTAAATGTAAGCCGATATGACAATGTTTGTAATATATTTTCATGTTCGTTTTCATCCTCTCCTTGTACTTTGTAAGTAGGTATATTTGTTACTCTCAGAAACTGAAGATGGAAATAAATAATAGCAGGTAACGGAGAGCAAAAACTTAAATAAGGAAACAGATGTTATTTTCTTGTTACGTGTGCTGGCAAGGAATTTGTCTAGCTCATGTTAAATTACGGGTAAGATGCTTTGGATTCGTTTCAGAGTAAATTAACTTGTCATGTTTAAATAATAAATAAAAAGTTTACGTAAAAATTTGTGATACATTATTTAAATATAAAAATAATGTCTACGCAAAATTCCATATTAATAGTTTCACCTTTTAGATATGAGTATTTTATAAATATCGATTTAAGTTCCAATATATCTATCTATTCGATTTATTTGATTAGAAATGTATACTCATAAATGTATACTATATCTCTTTTGGGGGGCCACGTTACTCGCGTCCGTATATGATAACCCTTTGAATCCATACACGTGTTCCCTGGGTGGTGCAAAAGGAGCAACCCAAAGTAGCAGTAGAACTTGTGCTAAGTTCGCCCGGAGAAGTACTGCCACCACACCTGGTAATCTGCCGCCAAGCAGTGATGCACTCGTGTCGTGGAAGTGAGTGGGTGCCGGTGAAATTGCTGGCGCATGAGACGTAACATCCCCGTCTCTGGGTGATGGACGCAACGCAGTGTGACTTGAGTCATCTCGTAGTATGGAGAGGACTTGAGTGGTATTCCTGTTGTCTATGGTAGGCGGTTACCACTTAACATCAGGTCGGCCGTCAGCTCGTTCTGACACATTAATGAAATAAAAAAAATAACTCACTATATACGGTATGTCTTATTTCTATTATCATTCTGCGCATCAAAATTGGCGATTCGCCCACGTTTACTATGCAATGGTTTTACGACGGTTGGCTATTGCTATTACATCTGGTTTTGTCTGGTGGAAATGGGGTTTATTTATCTACACATAAAAATCGTAATCCATAGTTACTGTATACTTGAGGAGATAGAAAGGTCACCGAAGGCCCAGACGGGGAACGCCAGACCTAATATTGAAAGATAACATCTTGACCAAGTCGCTGATATAGCAATATTTGATTAGATGGCGGGCGGGTGTAGGAAATACGACAGGGCATTTATCTCCTTTTTTGAAGTCGGTTAATATTTTATATGTATATATCATTAATGTATTTTTCATCGTATTTATTGAATAAGAAAACGACGGCTAAATGTAAAAAATACTCAATTAGAATGAATAAGACAACAATATATTCTTTGTTTTAAGAACTCTGTGGGTCCTTACAAAAGAATTCTTAATCTCGCATAAGTAAAAGTGACTTCTAAGCGAAGAAAGTATTTTCATTTAAATTTCTACAAAACTTTGGATTGAGTTTTGTTGAAGTGAAGTAATAATTTCCTTGAATAATTCATTCGTTATGATTTCATTCACTGTGTGTATGTTTTCAAAGAGAAGCGAGGTTTCTAATCCTTCAAGCCTTATATTACATAACGTTAAACCTAAATTGACACTCATTATAACTGAGATAAACTTTATAAAGTTTCACTAGGAGTGAAAACATGAAACGAATATTCAATGAAATATGCGCGTAAATATTATAAATTAATTAAAATCTTCCATCATTTTCATCCTCAAAATGTATTATCGTACAAACTGATGTGAATCATAAGCTCAAACAGAAGTTTGACGTAGGTAAACAGTGTGGAGTTTCAGCGGTCAGGTTTAAAATATGAATATAAATTGAGAAAGTTTAAGGTTGCGCAAATCTACTAGGAACTTTAAAATTATTAACACGTTTGATGTCAGATTTACGATACATAAATCTATATAATATTCGGACGGTGAAGATTTAAAAACTGAAACATGATTGGACGAAAAACCGCTCACGACAAATATGAGGCCTATCCTTTGATTTTAACGTAATCAATTAAGGAGTTATAAACAAAATTAATAAAGTTAAGTTATAGTGAATCTTGGTATTACTAGTTTGCTTACTTAACGCCTCTCGATCACTTTAGGTGCAGCCTTAGCAAGGCAAAATCTTGAGTTATCATTTCTGAATAGAGAGGAATAATTTAATGATCTGTATTATTCTATGAACTGCATTTGCAATGACATGGAAAGGGAACGCAGAGCATTGTCAGTCCGAGCTAATATGTTGGCCCGCAGATTCGCAAGATGTACAGACGCAGTCAAAGTCACCCTTTTTAAAGCGTACTGTACATCTCTGTACTCGGCGAGTTTGTGGTTCCAGCATACCCAAAAGGCTTACAATGCTCTGCGGGTCCAATTCAATAACGCGTTCAGGGCACTGTTGCGGCTCCCGCGTTTCTGTAGCGCATCAGGTATGTTCACCCAGGCGCGCACCGGCACCTTTGATGCCGTCTGGCGTAAGAAAACAGCCTCACTGCTGCGCACAGTGCGCGGGAGCAGTAACAGTATCCTGAATACTATTTCCAATAAGATTGATTGTCCTCTGATGTATAAGTTGACTCAGAGGACTAAATCTTGTCTAGTTATTAAGTACTAACATCCCTAAATTATAAGCTTTTACTAACCCTATGGACTAATGTTGACTGATTAAAGAAATTAAATTATTATTATTATTATTTGTACGAGATGTTACATTTGTTCTGAATGGAGTGAACAAATGGTTGGTAATTTGTTTTTTTTTTATTATTTATATATTTACAAATTATATTTCACAATTGTGCCGGAAATCAAATGCATGTAAAAAATTAAAAAAGAGAAAATTATAAACTACAAAATATAAAATTCAGAAAGAGGAAGACTACTAAATTTGGTTCATAAAAATTATCACCTACGGACTACGGACGCGAGCAACGTGGGCCCCCAAAATACCTAATATTACTCCTAGTACCAGAACACCTCATTCAATTCGAGTATTTTATTTTTCTCAACAGTTTTATTTTACATTACACTTATTGTACATTCTAATTTTTAGATTTTTGGTATCATCACGTATTTTTACTTTGCAAAAATCGCATATTCTTGTGGATACAATAATTCAATAATAAATATGAACGACGGCCGTTGCAAAACCTTAAACTCAATTTTTTACCCTTGGAAAAAGGTTTCATTCCGGTCACGACTAGCGTGTAGATTTTGGAGATGTTGGATTTATTTGTGTCTCCAATCAACCCCCTCAGACATTCAGAGACAAAACGCTCCTAGAATTCTCTCTTTTCCTGGAAGAATAAAATACGATTTTTATTCAGACAATCGAATAACTTTTATTATTTTAGATACTTTACACCCCCCCATGCAAAATTTCACGGTCGTTGGCATCAGAAATTTCGTAGTTAGTCCATGAGTCAGACATTTTATCTCTTCATTTATATATAGATAATAATATATTTTAATATTAGCGTAATCCGTCGGTGACTATGTCTGTAGCTATGTATTTTGCATACAAACATAGACGACCCAATTCACTCCCCTTTTTTAGTTTCGTTTTTTGTGTATACATCACATAGATGATCACAATACGTTAATTTCAGGAGATAAAGAAAAATAACAGCAGGAAATCAAACATACATAAAAACAATTAAATCTACAGATGAGTGGAATAAAACTGAGCAACGTTGCAATGTTCATAGATATAATCAATTAATCTTAAAGTTTTTTTTGTTCCAATCAAACAGTCAGATCTTCAAATGATTAATTAATAAATTTTCACGGTCCTTACTTCTAGGATTGTTAGGTTGTTACATTTACCGACGGAATTTTATTACTTAAGTAACATAAATAAATGATGACTTATTAAAGCTACCTGTACAGATCATGTTCCAGAAGTGAGGAAGCCATTTTTTATTGGAAATGAAACAAAAGGTCGTTTATCAAAAGTTATACAACTAGGTCAATACCTCGCAGAATATTTTTTGTCGGAGGTCATACATCATTTTCTTGACGTCCAATTTTCTCTAATTTCTTTTGGCATTATTCTTTTTAACCTGTAACAATATAATTTTGGGAAGTTATAAAGTTCCGTACATTATTTATTAAGTTGAGTATCGGAAAAATTACTTCGTGAAAAAGCATGATATCCGAGTGGCGAATTTCTCTCTGTCAAATTAAAGATACGCTGTATAACTTTCTCAAAATGGCCTAAGAAAACAAACTGAGGAAACCACCGTGTTTTTTTTTACAATGTTGGACATTTCACACAGCACCATCTAGCCCCAAAAGGAAGATAAGTATAGCTTGTGTCACGGGAATCAGACAATTGATATATTTCTTATATACTTTTTTATAAATACATACCTACATGTAATATATATTAACACCCAGACAGGACAAACATCAATATTACAAATGTCATACAAATGTTTGTCTTGGGTGGGAATCGAACCCACGACCTACAGTGCAGAAGGCAGGGTTACTACCAACTGAGCTGTGAGGCCAGTCCGGTTTGGAAACCATATCAATTTGATACAGTGACGTCGTAATATACTGCATATATTATTGGTCTGGCAAAGATCAGCATATTAAATACTTGACGCGGTAGGTAGACACATAAACGGTATCGCTTTTCAGATATAACAAAGTTTCAGTTACGAATTACTTAAGTTACAAGGGCTTGCTTACTGATATGGTATTGGCAAAAAAAACTACCTATATATTTTGATAGTGTAAAAATAGTGTAACAAAACCAACAAGACTAAATATAGGGTCTACGTGGGTGAGAACGACCCCAGTAATGGGCTTATGCTTTTATTACTAGCTACAGAAATATCGTTAGGAAGCCAATTTGGGTGGCAGATATTGGCTATTAGTGATCGGGGTAATGCCTCCTCGATATTCGTATAGGTAAACTTGGGTTTATTTCGGCACTTACCCCGGTTTATGATTTTGGTATGCAAACGTGTGAACGCTGACAAATTTCGGATAAATCGGTACACAGGGTGGATCTATGCCGCAGTAATTGCTGCGCGAAATTCAGGATTCCTCTGTCCAATCAGTTATGGTAATGAAGTGTGGGTATTGATACTGAGTTTTGGATTTTCTCTGTGCTGTTTTTATGGGGCGAACATAAAATATTTATTGAACTAGTCATATGCGTTTTTTGCAATGGAAAAATACATGCTAGAGGTAAGCTCAGATTTATTTTTAAATTAAATGTAATTACCTGCATTTATTTTGTAATAACTACATTCAAATCTGATAACTAGTTTTATTTTAATAACAGTAACAAATATAGTTCTTGGAGATTTTTGATTTTAGGTTAGTTTTGTTTAAGATTAAGAAGAAGCCTCCTAATGAATGCACGACCCTTATAATACGACAAAAACTTCCAAACAAGCTTAACTAATTTCGTAGTTAGCGACTGCTACCTAACAAGTATGTAGTTATAGTAGAAACATCTCATTACCAGCGTTTCGTTCCGGGGTAAATGGGGGTTAATTTCATTAGCGAGGGCCAACGAATCGTGTGATAACTTTAGTGCCGGTATATGGAAGGGTACCCTTGGGATCGGGATGTTTGTTGGAATTCCTGTGACGTTGATGTGTGTTTTCAGTACACTGAACGCAGAAAGTTGTTTTATGTTTATTATGGGGATGTGCGGAGTTACTCAGTTATCATTGCTCGTCTAAATTAGAAAGATGAACGTTCATGACATACGAGTAAAACAAAGCGCTCTTGTTACATTGACGGTTCTGAAGATAAGTTGAGTTTCAATTCTGGTGATTTGTCTGATTGAATTGTCGCTGAAAGCGTGTTATTTACGGTTACGTACTCAAAGGACGTAAACCTATTCAAACACAATGTTTATATTTTTATTTTGAATAAAAATTCTAAAAAATTAAAGGGAACATTTTTGCTCTATTATAAAACGGAGAATTAATAAAAATAGTTCAAGTGTAAAATGGTCAATGTAAAACAAAAGATTATTACACTGAATGAATGAAATCACATTTATCTTTCTAAGCCAGCCAAACATAATTTGCAGTGGAACACTGGGTATAAAAGTGTTAGTCCCAGTTGGTGGGTTTATTTAGACAAGTAAATTTCAAGATAAATTTCTAAGATGTTTCATTGTGTCAATGTTTCATTCGCAAACTTTTGACTAGGACCGTTAATTCCAAGAGAAGTTCAAATAAATAAACAGCTGTGTGATGTGACATGACTTGTTCAAACTATCATCAAGCTGAAGGTGAAATTGCGGGCAATTTTCTTGTTTACTTTGAAGCACTTTTGAAGTTGAAATTTATCCCTCATCCTTCAGCTTTTGTGACTCTGAGTTTCCTTTCTATTAAACTTAATATACAATTCGGCCATCCTAAAAAATCATACCCACCTTGCCATTTAAGCTCTCCTTAGTATTCTCTTTATAGTTCTTGACAAGTTTCAACGTGATTCCACTTCAGGTCCTCCTCGCTGAGACAAAGAACTTTGAGTTCGCCAAGTCTTCCACGAGCATTAAAGTGAAACCGCACTCACGGAGCTAAAATACTAATAATAACTTATAATGACTCCCTGTTGTTTTTCTTGCACTTCTCGCATCTTATATAGGATGTTTTGTTTGAGTTATGTGGACTTATAGTCAGGTTAACGCAGTTCAGGGGAACGTTTTAACGAGACAGTATTTTGTAACACACTTTATATATCTGACCTTGTTACGTATAAATTAAGTAATTATGTTGTTTAGCCATAATAGTCTCTTTGAATTATTGACTAGCTGACTTTTTCAGACCCGATGTAGGTTAAATTATTTTATGATTGAATATTTTGTGGTACACAAGAGCCTCAAACAATTATCTGCAGATCAGGCAATTATTTGTCCCGCTAGAGAATCCAACCGTTAAGCGACCTAATACGCCACCAAAAATGTCAATAAAATAATTATCTTTCCGTTTGTAATAATTGATCGACCCTTTATCTATATCCTGACAGCAACAACATGTCACACAAAGGTTACTTTGAAAAAAGAAACATTTAGTTTGATCATCAAGCCGGAAGTGATGCCTTTGAGGGTAGATTAGGTACATTTCAGACACAGATGTCGACAGCCGCAACGACTGGATTCAGTGAACGGTGCTTATTCTTGAAGTGACTCGAAAATAAATGTCGAACGACGCATAATGGCGCTCTTTTTCGAAGAAACAATTGTACTCGTGACTACCGTTCCGACAACTGCATCTTCTGCAAAAATAAATGCTTCTGCGCCACTTCAGAGAATCTGAAAATAATTATTATTTTGAGGTCCGAGTTATTTGGTGCTTTTGGTTTGTGAAATTATTTGTGACACTTTAAGGGACAAAACTATGCGTTTGATGTTATTGTATGATAAATCCTTTGGTTAATTAAAAGTAATATCTACGCTTTAATATAAAGATTCAGCATTATAAATTTTAAATTGTGGTATGATGTGTGAACCAATTCATATGCACTTCCGTAACTAAACAATAAATTAATAACTAAGAACTCCTATTTAAATTAAAATATAATACAATCGCGGAGAGATGAGTGATGAGAATAGCCCCATAGCTCAAGGGCTCAGACTGGCCGTACTCCGGGCAGTGCCTTTGTTCTCGTAGATTAGCCACCTTATCTCGACAGTGGCTTATCAAACCTTTGACCTGAAGATAGTAACAATTTAATAGTGTGACTACCTTAACTTAGCTCTTGTTAAACAGTCTGCGATGGCGTAGTACCGATGTCTTGTTTTACCGTTGTGAAAACATTGAACTGTAATGATTTAATAAATGAATAATAAATAAATATTGGTGTAGGTACATTTCACACAGCGCCATCTAGTCCCAAACTAAGCTAAGCATAGCTTGTATCATGGAAACCAGACAACTGATATACATACTTATATAATTTTCTTTTGTAAATACATACATATAATACATATTAACACCCAGACACAGAACAAACATCAATGTTACAAATGTCACATAAATGTTTGTCCTGGGTGGGGATCGAACCCACGACCTACAGAGCAGAAGGCAGTGTTACTACCAACTGAGCTATGAGGCCAATCAATAAAGAAACCATTGTCTGCGTGCTGTTTTCAATAGTCTTTTAGTACTCACTGCAAGACTTTACTGAACTAACTACTCAGCTACGATGCTTTTGAAGTGCTGGCGCTTTGAGAACTATGTAATGCGTTCAATGTTTGTCCGAGAAATAACATACTTCATTCTGCCGTCAAGCAGTAAAAGTGTAATTACAGGCACGTGAGATATTCTATCGTTATGAAGTTTTATGTTTATTGTTATGGGCAGTATACTGCTTCACAAGTGACCCTAGCTGTAGGACCTGTTTGTTTTGTTAATTGATAACAAAATTAGATATTTGTTACTTATCGTCGGTCTCTAGCAAAAAGGCGTGATTATATAAAACATAGAATATACCTGGGTATTTATTTTAAATCTATGGCGTTGTGTGTTAAAATTATTGCAATAAAATATACAGATGTGAATATGTTCAATGAGTTCTGTTAAAGGAAACGACTATTCTCATAATAATATGCCCTTTCTTAATGTTGTCTTTTTTCAATGTTTTTTCAGTTCTGTACAGTAATCGCTTGGAAAAATCATTTTTGTTCGTAACGCAATCACTTTAACTCCCCCAAAACACATCATAGATGAGAATGTCATCTGAATTGAAACCTTAATGGACTGATGTTGACAATGTGCTCATAGTGTTCCCATAATGGTAAAGTGCATTTCCAATTTACTTAATGGTCTAACTTTCGTCAAAGGAATATTGAATGCATCTTGGTTGGTTTTGTTATGGATAAAATATATAAATCATTTTGACAACTTTTTCATTAAACATTTATTTACGCATTCCTATTTAAATTTCCAGAACAATTAAAAACTTTCAATACAAAGTTGTCTTTTAAGATACATATAAAAAAATAACCTAATTAAGGTGATTTCGTGTACCATTCTTAGATAAAGCCCAGATTTATTTGTCAATGAGTTATTGAACCGAGATAGAACCAAATATTGATCGTAACGTAACTTTTTATATTATATACCAAAAAAATATTACATAACCGGTCACAATTTTGTTGCGAGTTGGTACATTAAATTCAATGTTATACATTTTGCGAGCAAATGTAATATCCGTCATATTACTAAATTGCTAGCAACATCACAAACTCCCATCCATAGGACCAAAAGTTTAATTGAAACTGGTAGTCAAACCGCACTCACATGATTTATTGGCCACATGCGAATACGCTTTACGCTGACTCGGCGACACACTCTCGCCGACTCTCACCACAAGTGCATCAACAAAGTTTTAGGTATTTCACATTCTACAAAAGTTGGTCCAAGGGAGTATTAACATCATACCGTGCACAGGTACTATCTTGGGGACTAAGAGACGTCACAAGTGGTGAGCTCGAAGCCATGGTTTTCTCACGATCACAGCAGCAACAGCAAAAATTTTTGCTACTTAGCAGTAATAAGACTAACTAACTATGCGTCTCTTCTCAAGTTTTTAAGCTTTTGATAAAGTTATTTGTCCGGAACCACACTAGTTCTAAGTCAGTACTGAGATACACTTTTTAGTATTAGTAGTACAGAGTACATATACACATCTCATTTTTTATTGTTTTGCAGAGGGAATCCTTTTAGCTCAAAAAATAATCTACGCCATTGTAGGAGTACACCATTATCTCAACAGAGCAAACTTCAAACATTTTACATACTCTGTAATTAATTCCTTGAACTCAAAAGTCCTTACGACTTTAAGTTTAACGATAATGTATGAACATTATACCGTAGGCAAACCGAGCTTCCCATGAGAAACTTCATCTTACAATACATGCCTCCAATTACATGGGTACGGCTCTGTAGTTATATTTATGCAGGTCCTGTAGGAACAAGTCCGGCTTCCCGTCACTGTTGGAACAGCAGGTATGGTTAAATAATGCTATAATTAATTTTATTTATTTTTTATCATTTAATTGATCTCGCTTTCGTATAAAGCCTGTTTACACGTTTTTTTCACTTTAATTTGGTATAATAAATAAAATAATAATATTAAATAATGGGGACATTTCACACTGCGCCATCTAACCCCAAAGTAAGCTAAGCATAGCTTGTGTAATGCGAATCAGACAATTGATATAATACTATTTTTTTTGTAAATACATACATACAATAAATATCAACACCCGGAAACAGAACAAATATCCATTGTCACATGAATGTTTGTCCTGGGTGGGAATCGAACCCACGACCTACAAAACAGAAGGCAGGGTTACTACCAACTGACCGGTGAGGCCTGTCAAATATTTACATAGATTTAGTTATTTTTTATGACATTTTCTGAGCATGCAACTAGATCTTTTCCCAATGGAAACCAGACAGAATAAACGGTTAGTTACTATTTTTGTATGTTATTTTTGGTTCTGCACTAAAAGGGTGGAACTTTTGAGTCATATGTACGTGGTAACTATGTGAGTGATTTTTTGTACACCCGTACATACTCCGCTTAAAGAGTTTGCTATTAAATCGTCACAGATACAGTATTTGATGGATCAACAAATAATTGACATAAACCGCAATTCTCGTAAACTGTCAGTGGCAGTGACAAGTGAAATTACGCACACAAGAGCATGTCATGTCATCACATTACAGAATTTTATTAAACCTACCATCTAAATCATAGTAATTAGCATAACATGAAAACTCTAGATGGACAATCTAAGGACATCGCGAAATTATAACTACAATTTTGTTACGAGTACTAGCACAAAGTTTTTATATCTATATTAATTTTTGTTATACAATGGGCTAAGTATGATGGCATTTATACTTCCAATATCTATTGACTAGCATCTACTAACAAAAATCTCACACTGATAGCATTCGAGCATCACATTCGAAATAACGAGGGTGGTATTTGTTCAGGCGATCATGGTAGCTAGCAGCTATGTTCACCTACACCACGATCAACGGAAGTTAATCGTGGAATTCAAACCCAAGACCTACAAGTTTGAAAGACAAACAATCAATAAGTAAACTTTTTTCATATTGTTTCATTTTAATCGTTGCCTTTGACACTTGTCACTGACTTCGAAGCCCAGGCAGAGTCCTTCACATTAATTCGTTAGCAAATGACCATGATACAGAACAAGAAATAAAAAGGTTACTCATTAGATTTTTGGATTAGTGGCTAAAGCGGCGAAGAAAATAAAGTTAAGCAAGCAGATAACTTCATTCTATCTCAATTTCAAAATAATAAAATATGTAAATATCAATGTAGCAGAATATTAAAAAAACTAATTATTATCGTAAAACTTTACAACCCATTCCCAAAAGCTTTTGCAAACAATCCCAAAATCCCAATTATAAGTAGATTAATAGCCGCCAGAGTGTACGGCAAGCTGTAGGACATGTGTTGTACGGTCACAGAAATAAGGGTGAATTTCAAATTGATATGAGCCGTGTACGAGTTCGGGAGCTTTGGCTGAATTTTCACGTTATTGTGCTGAGAATTTATGGAAGACGAAATAAAATAAGTGCAATTTAACATGCTTTGAATATTTTATGTAGATTTTTTTTTTAAATGGTTGGATATCGAATACGAAACTGACAATTCTGCTCAAGATTGAAAATGAAAATTTGATGTGCTGATTATATCTTGATCAATCCGCCATCCAAATGAACTCGAACAGAACTGAAAAACTTTTCAGTATCATCAGTATATTTAGTCCATTGCTGATCATAGGGCTCTACCAGTAAGCGCCACTGAGCCTGGTGAATCTCCCTGTCTATCCCTATCGCCTTTCCGGTAGCCACTACGTTTACTTCCACGCGGTCTCTATTAGAGTACCTACTTGTCTACACCAAAGTTAAAAGGGTTAATTACATATTTGATTAGCTCACTGTTACATAAGTTTATGTTGTTACTTAATGTGTTTTATGTTGTATTTGGTTGTATACTATAATGATTTTAGAAATATCAGTAATTCCCGTTAAATTAGATAACAGTTATTAAAATTTTGTTTCTACTAAAACAAGCGGTAATTAAGGAAAGGTCTACAAAAAAGTATCCACACTCCTATCCTTAGTACTGGGCAAGCACTCTGTGGCAGGTAAACAATGGCTAAAAGCTGAAAGCCGCATCAGAATTAAGCCCATTACGAGCGGACCGCAACAATCGTACAGTGTTTCCGGTGTAATGCACTGTACGACCGCCACCGAACGGCCGCCGTTGGTTTGCGAATATCGAACGGCTGATGGCAGGATCGTCAGTACCGTCAATTTCTGCTAAATTAACTGTGGCTGGTCAGTTGAAAACATGGATCAAGTTTTGTAAAATGTTTGTCAAATTTAACAAAGATTTTTAGAAACTCATTTGTTTACCCTGATTTCCCGAAAGAGTAGTCATTCTGTATTCGTATATACGTAGGTTTCCAAGATCGATTTTTAGGACATTGAAATTACCACCACATTTAAACAATATACACCATTTTTCAGGCTATATTATGCATTGTAGATAGATAGTAATGAAAACGGGCAACAAAATCTCATTTATTATTTCACACTCACAAAGACATTGTAACAGCTGACAGTATGATTCTGCCGTAAGCTATTACTAATATTTGATGCAAACATCACACCAAATTTTAAATACGAAAGATAATAAAGATATTTTGGCAAATTCATGGCAAAATGAATTCATGGCAAAAATGATGAATCAATTTGGCCTTAACTTGGACGTAATTGGGTACTTGTTGTAGAAATAAAAACAAAAAATAAAAACAAAACTTGCCCATAAGAAAGCTCGTAAACGAAGAACCAGGGTATCTATTCATAAAATTCGCATTTTCCGCTTAGCATCAGCTTAAGTCTAATCACCATTAAACGTTAGCGCCAACACAGTTGTCGAAAAATTTCGGTACAGGGTTGCATGTATCTTATACATATTACATGATGTTAAGCGAGATATAAGCTGGAAAAATTATGAAAACAAATTAATCAGTGCGGAGAAAGGGAGAGCAATACGAACATAGCATTACCATGCAATGTCAATGTAACTTCTGGTTATTTTGATACGTGTTCGTTAATGTGTGCAGGAACTATACTATACTATACTATACTACAAGGTATACATAATATGTAATATTACAGGTTGTCTATAATCGAGCACTAAGCCGCAAGTAATTTGAATCACTGATATCTGCAAATAATATCTCTCTTTTGATTTGCTGAAAATGTAAACCACTTTCTATGACTCTACTCTTTATATATACACTTTATACATTCAGACACATTGGTATTAACAGGTTAACCATAAAATAAGTTGAGTTTTCATTACACGTATAATATTATGCGATCTACTTTCATGATTGTAGCTAAGGGATTTGGGACACAACTACTTTCATCCAAAAACGGGTCAGTATTCCCATTTGGCAGATAGTACAAACTGTGTCATACTAGTTGTCCTACATTACTACTACCGTACTACCGCTTATATTGCCAATGCAATAAAAAGTTGGCTGAAAACTTTTTCATCATGCTGCTACGCCGTAGCGTAGTGTGGTGTTACTGCTACGAGTGCTCAGCCACGGCTGGCCGTGACAAATTGCTCGCGTCTCCATCGTGTCGCCCCGTTAATTACATACGCTAAATAACAACAATTGTTGTGCGTATGTAACGGTTTGTTTAGTCTAGAATGATATATCGGGGAATCAAAGTATACATGCTGCCGTTTATTGAAATTGTTGAGATGACAAACTTACAATGATTACGATGTTTCATATAGGAAAAAAAATTACACCTTTTTTAGTTTACTTGAACTTGTTTTGTATGTAATATGTAACGATTGTTACAAAGTTTTATATATATTTTTGCAACAAAGGAAAGCTTAAATTAACGTACAGGTATATAAATATAAAGAAAATACATAATCCTATTAAAATAATTAACATGTTCCTATGATGCTAAGCAGAGTAAACATGAATAAAATCTTCCAGCGGTCCCACTCTGGATGGACCTGTATCGTGCAGCCCATTATAGTTTCACAACATTTATGTATGAATGTTTATGTATAAATAAAAACAATATTGAATATTTCAAAATTACAATAAAAGCAACCATTTGAATCTAACACAAAAGAAACAATAAGACTGATGTTTGAAAATTTCAAGGCTATTGATCCACGGGTGTGGGCTAGTATAAAGTTCAATAAAAGTCCCCCTGTGATACGAAGTCCCGGATTTATCGGACTAACCCTACGTAAATAAATAAAGTGGAAAAGCATGCATTTCTTATGAGGAAGGTCGGGCGAGAGGGTTAGATATTGATTTCATCGTAAAAAACTTGATTTTTATGATTGATAATATGACAGGTCTAATTTACTTTTGTTTTAAGGGAACTTTCTTTGGCTGTGATTGTTATTTGGTTTGGTCAAAAAGGATATAGTTATTATTACATTCATTCATTGTCACATATGTAATAAACGTAGATAAAGACATATAGATATGGTTGTGATCCATAGTATGTGATTCCATCTTTCATAATTACTATAAATTATAGAAATAAATACTTTATATCCTTTTGCAGACAGTGGATATAATGAAAAATTTACTTATTTCCTACGTCAATATGCTGTAAGTGAAGAGTTTGTCCTAGCATACTTCCTACCATTTTTTCATCCCGCCAGCACCATTTTTTTATTTTATATATGAAACGGAACGAGCATATGGTCCACCTGATCTTAAGTGGTAACTGCTATAGACAACAGCAATGCTCAAGTCCATCTCCACCATAGTACGAGAAGACTCAAGTCGCATTGGGTTGCGTCCATCATGTTACGTCTCATGCGGCTGCATTTTTCATTTTCAATTTCCCACCAAGCAGCAATGCATAGTCATTGCTGTTTGGGTTTGGATGCCGCAGTAATCAAAGTTACATGGGAATTTGTCTCATGTATCTTATTTTATTTTTCTTCATTGTTTCAGAGAGTGACCTTCTTACTAAGTTTTTTTTATGGTACTTGTCCCAGTCCAATCAGCAAAAACGATGGGGAAATCTTGTACATCAAATATTAATTAGTTAGCTGGTATAATAAAGAATTTATAATAAATGTTATGTAAATAATTATGATGAAATAATAAATCTAACTTACAGTCATGCAAATTGCATAACTTCATTAGCAGACCATCCTAAGTGCTCACTGATCACGGCCCAGTTTCGCAGTCAACTTTACGTTTTAAATGCAAAATGTCACTTGGTTCCGTACAATTTATCTAAGTCGCAGGTTCAATCAGATAAAGCACATTTAGTTGTGAGTTCGGGGAAATCGGAGTAAAAAATACCGCGCGTCAGGTAGTGAATTCAATTCAATCAGCTCCCTTGGTGGCGGTGTGCCGCGGTTTGATGAGATTGTTGAAAATCAGAATAGGTTGAGAAAAACTCGCTACAGCTTGGCTAATGGAAATTCTGTGTAGGTTTTGAACGCACAATACGCGATAGTACTCTTGAGTTTTTTATCACATATATTTTTATTACCTATATAAGCTTTTATATAGGTACGGGCGAAGCCCAATAAAGTAATATTCATGTATTGCTTTGATAAAATATTGGTGGTCTGTGGTATATTTCGCACGTTTTCCCTATATTGTCTATTACTTCTCGTGAACGTCTTTTTAGTTGTTTCACTCTTTATTTTAGTTATAAAATAATTAAAAAAAAACACGCTGTAAATAAAAAATTTCATTGCATTAGTGTTTAATTTGAGCCCGAAAACATGAGTTCAGAAAAGAAAGAAAAGAAGCAAAAGACAAATATTTACCTTTTTAAACAACTTCCATTAACATAAATACGTAATATATAATATTGAAGGAGCGAAAGAAGTTTTCTTAATCGACGCGGATGAATAGGAATTTGTGGGTGCATATGTTTTTTTGAAGAAATCCCATAGGACTGCTAATGAAGAAATATTATTTATTATTATATTACCTATCACAGTTGTCCCACGTAGATTTCGAATATGATGTTTTAAACTTTATCCACCGTTTAAGTAGATATAGATAGTGTGTATAGTTTAAACTATTTTGAATTAAGCATACCCTTCACAAATCAATCACCCTTGTAACAGGGTCTTGTTTAATCAAATGAATAATCGTGCACCGCTCTACCAACTAAAAGATCGAACATCAGAAAGGCGGTTCGATGTGGTGGTCGATTTGTCAACATCATTGCGGTTATCCTACTGTCGTGCAAATAAAATGAATGGGGCTTAAAAGTGGTTTGATTTTACGAATCGTTTGGTGCGTTTGGAAGTGGCTTCAAGTCGCTTTGTATTACGAACAGAGAAAAATTATATATGTATAAATGGTTCTTAAGTCAATTATGAGGTTTTGATTTAATATATCTTTTGGGGTATGTATAAAATATTTACATTATGACGATCGATGACGCCACATAAAATCAGTCTAGAACTAATTGAGCTTGGATATGGATTTAACTACGCTTATTTTTACAGTTTTTTATTTATGAGTTTTAGTTACCTATAGCTACATCTAGTACAAATACATTTACAAACAGATCAGAAGGCCAATTAATAGTTTACATGAAAAGATAAAATTGGTTTGAACGAAAAAAAATGACGTATCAACATTGACACGCACAAAGTGTATTAAGTTTCGAAGTATGGCTCGTCAAATACACGTTTCAGTCACGCACAGGAAGTATTGAAGAGAAATAACGTTTAAACACTAATTTTATAACAAAAGGATTACAGGATTACAAATGTCAAAGGTGACATGGAAAAACACAGATAAATGACAAGAAATCAAGAACCGAGAAAAAATGGATGCTCAAGTTGGTCACGGCTGATACCTTATTTTATGCAAATAAAATTCGATTGATTGATTGAGGATAGAACAAAAGACCCGCGTTTTGCAGGTAAAGTTATCACCGACTCAGATAAGTAGCCATCGAGAACCAAAAAGATCAATATCTTTCTCTTGCACTGTTAACATTTGAAGTACATATAACGCGGGTCTTGAGTTCTATCCTCAACCAATCAATTTAAGATCATGAATAGTATTTTAACTCACACACATCAAAACTCCAATATTCTGAATTCCAGACACAACACCACAACCAAGTTAATCCCTATTGATTTGTACATTATGAAACATATGCCTACACTCCACACGCTATAAATTACAAAAACAACAGACACTGATACAAACACGAGTATTATTTACCGAATTCCGGATGCATCGTCCGAAAGGGGCTGTATACTGTATACCTCCAGTTTGGGGGTAGCCCGGGGGGTAGCGAGTACGTGTTGTAAATGTTTCAGTGAAATGGCAAACGCTGGTTATATTCACAATATTGTGGATGGTTTATTTGTTTCATGCGATTGTTTATTTTGTATATGGAAATAAAAATATAATGTAAAAAGATGTGTGTATTGTTAATCAATGAGGCCAGTTTATCATTTCCATTTTAGCAACCGGCTAAAAAGAATATTATAATTCAGACAGGAAGTAAAAGGGTTTTAGCCATGGGTGTGAAATTGCGGAAAATTTACAGGCAAACCAGAAATTCCATCTTCATATTACTTAATGCACTTTAATAGAGGAAAACCTACGTCGTATTTATATTGATGTTATGGGTAGAAGATACGCTTTATATGAGGACCATCTACACTTTCCATTGCTCTGGTTTAAAATATAAATCAGGTTAAATAGAAGTTTGTAAAAAGAAAAAGAAAAATGAGATAACAAAGACACAATTGAATTTATGTGTAAATCCAGTTGATCATCTTGAGTTCAGTTAACCTAATCAGTACAAAAACAAACCCAGTTATTGTACTCTTAGGTAAGAAATTTCAGAAACTACAAACGACCGGAACTCTCGCAAGATTAATCTATTCAGTAAAATGAATTATGTATAAACCATTGTACAATCAGCATTAAAATTCTTAGTCTCATATAAACGACAGCTCAATGACTAAGATGTGTTACAATCCCTGCTAAGCGGAAGCCTTTGTTTCGATGTGCGGGCGAGGTATATAATTTATTTATTTTTTGGAAATTTGTGTGCGTATTGCTCTTGACACATGGAAACCTGCTACAGGGCAGTGTATAAGCTTTTTTTTTTCAAAGTTTTGTCTTTCACAATATATAATTTTTTTCTATTGAGTTGCGTTTACCAAATATAAGTATTATCTGATGTTAAGCGACTATGTGGCTAATGTTGAAGCCACTCAAGGCATGGATTGGGAACTGGCTCTCAACGATGCTATCGGGACACACCTTTAGGGACTTAGCGGAAAATTATTATCATCTAGATAGGTAGCTAGCCAATCGAGCATTTGCCCTAACGCCACACTATGATTTCTCACTGAAAGTTCGTTGTAGAATTTAAACCCACGGTCAACACATCCGTTGACATCAGTACCAACTGAGCCGATATCGCTTAAAAAGTCATGTTTTCACGCAACGCTTATACAACAATGATAAATTCGTTATTTTCTCCAAAATCAATGTAAATCGAATCAGTAGAATTGAATCGTTACACCAACAAAAAATAAATTTTATTTTTATATGAAATTTTACCTACTAGTTGCATAAACTTACATTTATATTAAATAAATATAATATGGAAGTAGCAAAAAAGGAGAAACTGCCTTCCGTCAAAGTACTTTTTATATGCATGAATTAAAAAAAAAACTGTTGGTAACTGTACTCTTCCCAACTACTTACGTATCTATCTGTTAAAACAAAAACATTCGCTTGAGGGTACTTAGTTAGTAACTCACGTTGAGAACACATTACCGGGAGTTTGCAACAAACACAGGATTTGTGAACGTGTCGACGGTTAAGCTTTATGTTTCACAATTTTAATGTCGGCTGCTTGAACTATCTAGCGATTATATGATATGACGCAAGCCTAACTTGCCTGCCTTTTTTCAAATAATGTTGTTATTATTGTTTTAAAAGCTTTTCTTTGGCATACAATAAAGCGTTTATGTATCTATCTTCCTATATCGCTCTTAGGGACTTAAATTGGTATCAATAATGTCTAGCTCTAGGTACTACTGCTATCAAAAATATGTTGACAGTAAAGTTTTATTACTTTGAACTGAATTACTGAACACCAGTTGAGCCATCTGCTCATTTCGTAACTTTTCTTATTAAAAAAAAAACACATCGGGTGCAAAGTGCGTCCTGGTTGGAGGAGCGAGTTACTGTAATTTTACCGCATTTTTGATTGAATTCATACCAGTTCTACTTCTATCTTTTTTCACCAACGTGAAAAAAGATAGAAGTGGAGTCACACGTAAGAAAGTACGTGAGAGTCCCATTTACACTATCTAATATCGATGGATATCAATGGGTTTATCAAGCTCAGTACCCCTTATAAGCCACACATTAATGGATTACAAGTGAAAGCTCTCACCGTTTCTAAGGCGACCTGTAATCGGCTTTCTGACCCTTTTGCCTACAAATAAAGATATAGTGAAATGCAGAAATATCGAGTTAAAGCTAATGTTATGTTAGGATTTTGATAAATTGTTAAATACTGTATTTAATAGACTTATTTATGATGAGCACCATGTGTTAACGTAGGTATATGTATTTAGGAAAATATGAGTGGAACAAAACTTTAGCTGAGTTATTCGTGGTCACACATTGTGATAATATCTCGCAAAAAGGCATGATTACAGGTATTTTTAAGTGTGTATTTCGTTAAATAATATAATAATAATCAAGTTAAACATATATATCGTTATTCTTTTTTAATAAAATAGTTTTTTTTTTGTATTTTAAATAACCATAAGACTGAATAATAGTCACAATAACTTCACTGCAGGTAGAGCCACCTTTATCTACCATCTTCACGGATGTGTACAAATCCAATAAATCAAATGCAATAAAACTCTCACACCGTCGAATATCAAACATGTCACGTAGACTAACGTAGAGTTTACGATTCTCACGTAACTTCACTAACGTAGAGTTTACGTGACAATCAAAGTGTCTCGCAGTTGCGGAAAATCGCTTGTAAATAATAAAAGAACTCGGGCCACACGGAAAGCCTTTTCCTCGTTATGTTTTCCCTTTCAACGCGTTTTTCGTGTTCTGTTTGTAGGTTAACTTCTTACCTATTGTTGTTGCTTATGATATTTTCGCGTAATGGATTTTGAGAATGTTTTTGTTAGTCCGTTCTTGCGTGTACCAACGTAAGTAAAATAATAATGACTGGCCTCCCACTTCAGTTGGAACTTGAACTCTGCCTTTAGCGCTGTAGGTTGTGAGTTTGATTTCTACACTGGACCAATATTTTTTTTGACGAACATGGATGTTTGTTCTTTGTATGGGTGTTTATATTTATTTATATGTATTATACAATATATATATATCTATATATATATATATATATATCTCTATACATAATTCATATATATTATATATATATGTAATGTATATGTATTATAAAATGTATATAAATATTTTATCTGTTATCTTGCTCCCATAGCTGAGAATTTTTTGGAAGAAGAAATGATGATAATCCGCGATGGATTCAACCCTTCCATTAATAAATGGAACTAATCATCAGAGTCTTACCGAAAAGAAAATTTTACTGAATGCTGTATATGCACTCGATATAACTTATGACCCATATTTACTAAGATTGATGCATATTAAAAAGCTTTTAGTAAAAATATACGCACAAAAAAAACATAAAATCTACTTAGATACGTTTAGATTAGGCGTTATTATTGTTAAGTAAGCGCTTTCTTCCATTCAATATATTGATGGAGAGAATTTCAAAGTTTTGCACAATCGGTTGGGATCATATAATATAAAATAGTGACGTCATCTTTAAGGCAAAAATAAAATATAATGATAACACATGTATAAATCCATAAAAACGTCAACTAAATATATTACTTTAAGCGAAACATAGGATAAGCTAGTTTTGTTTCAGAAAAATCTCTAATATTCTCTATAATAAAACAAAAGCTTCTAAGAAACTTGTAGATACAAAGTTGACTAGATACTGACGTGAAACTCCTAGAAAACTTAAGAGCTGGTTTAAATTTGTGTACTCACGGGGAATAAATGCATTTTTAACTGACCACTGTTTCAATAATATTACTATGAAATATGCAAGTCTTCATCCAGTGACATTCATGGTCATGATATTTTAAACACTGATCAAGAATCTTTAAGCAACATGTAAAAAAAATGGTTACACGTGTTTTTTGTGGTCCCAGTATTCATGCTGCTTTGTGTGAGACACCAAATTATCTAATCATAGTATGTCGCATGAATACTAAGTACTACCGTGAATTTCTTCATTAGGTCTTTATGCGCCAATGCATTAAGGTTATTTTATAACGCCGTGTTTTTCGTTTTTAAGCCGACATCAGACAACACGCTGGCAGGCACTCCGGTGAAATTGGAAGCGAAAATAAACAGAAAAGTTCACGTACAAGATTACACCTGCGAAGTGAGAGGACTCTAAGGCAAACATGATTTCGGCAAGATTCTGCTGTCTAGCATTTACGGGGCTTCGGCTTGCCCCTCGACATCGGGCAGAATTTAAAAAGAACTAAATTTAGAGTTTCATTTCCGCGCTTAACTAAAAAACAAGACTATTTTGGATAATACTTCTTTCATACTCGTTCATTCGTACTCATTTCTATTACAGTTTAATATTTCATTTATTATATATTGTTTTAGTCCGGATTAGATTTACTGCTGATTAGATATACTGACTCAATCAAAACGAAAAAAGCAAAGTTAATTATAGCACAAATTTATTAACCTTTGAGAATAATTAGGGGTCGGTCACCTGACATTTATTATAATTATAAATTAACCTGTGATATTTGTAAATACCTTTTCATATAATAACAATTAGTTATATTTAAAGCACAGGCTTGTTAAATATAAGGTAATTTTAGGTTACGCTTTTCACGCATTCCCCATAAAACTTAAAGCACAGGTAGAAAAAGATCCATTCATCAAGCTGAGACAACATGGTCAGGAAAACCTCAGAAGGCCCGCAGTCGGACAGCTCCAGGCTACTCCCTGAGGGATGACGGAGGCATGCAATCTACCGCGTCCCCGTTCCGGTGACAGATGGGTAGTGTCACTTCATTTCATGGAAACTTATTTGGATGCGGTTTTGAAGTTTTTTGATTCATGTGAATTAAATACTATATATGACTGACCTCACAGCTCAGTTGGTTGTAACTCTGCCTTCTGCACTGTAGGTCGTGGGAATATTTCTGCAATATGTCGCCGCATATACCTCTAGTATATGCGGTGAGAAATTATGTGCTAATTAATAACACACTTAATGAATATGTTTATAACAGAGAAATAAGTCTGATTGAGTTGTAATTTTATTAAAGTAACAACATTCAAAAGGAATAAGAAAAAAAAATTACTGCATATAATCTTATTCGTGGTACTGTCGACTCATCAATTGAACAAACACTCAAAGTAAAAACTATATACTATTTCAACTAAATATTGCTTGTATTCGGTTTTTTACGTTTACCGCATCCAATATTAGCACACGTTCTTCATAGCTCTTGCAAGTGAAAACGCTCATTTACTAAAATATCTGTAACATCTGCGACCTTATTGCTGTGTACGAAGATATTTATCATTGCGAATCGACCCCAATAAGTCAACTTCTTTTGAATATTAACTGATATTTTAACCGAAATATTATGAAAGATAACTAGGCATGTTCGGAACATCAAGTCATCAAGAAAAGAGTAATTGGCAAACTTAATGTACAAATTCACGCGAAAAAGATTAAATTTAAAATTAACTGAAAAGCATAATATGTATTTACAAAAAGTATATAAGGATTCTATCAGTCATCTGGTTCCCATGATACAAGCTATGCTTGGGGCTAGATGACACTGTGTGAAATGTCTACCAATATTTATATTATTATTTATTCACTGATCCTGATTTACACAATATAAAAAAGTTTATCCTCTCGAAAAAATACGTATTACGTGGAGACTCCATTCGTTTATTTCCGCCATTCAATAAAAAGGATTTGATACACAAAACGGTATAATTTCCGCTTTCAACGACAGCCAAGTGTGAAACTGTTTTATTAAATCGCTACTTGAAGGAGCCAGAGTAATTTGATGTTCCGTTTTCGTCATTTCGCCGTTGTTATTGATAATGTTGAGATAAATAAGAAATGTCATTATGGAGCATTCCCATTTGTATATTCACTGAGAAATCGTTTATTTTAATGGCTGCCACAGAGAACTTGGGCCAGATAATAAAAACACAGCTAAGGCCTTTCTCTTTTTGATGTGTATCCTATTTATAATAAACTCTGTAGTTCTTTAAAAACCGAGGATGTGTTGTTTTAGTAGAAATATTTCTACAAACATCTTTTATATTAATAACGTAACATCGCAGAACATAGAATATTACATCATATGAAACTTTTTGGCTTTTAGACTATTGTCTAATACCCGGGAAAAGTCTTTTTGACTTGATTTCTACAGTAGTTATCATATATATGGACCTCATAATCGTAAGTTTGAGACGGATTCTCATATTCTCATTTTACTGGCGCTAAATGTCTTTTAAAGGGATTTGGTATGTTATAAATTGATAGTTAAAATTATAGTATTTGTTAATGTATGTTTTTTTACTAAATGGAAACTAAAAATGTATGACGCTGACATTAAATTACTAATCCCTTATGAGGAATGATTAAGACAAAATGAAAGTTAGTAATTCTTGACTTTTCAACCTAACATATAGTGGTATCGAATGGTAGAATCCTTAATACTCGGCATTTTTAAACATTGAATTCTATGTGGTGAGGATCCATGTCTGGGATTCCAGCTCAAACTCGCGGTGGCCACCAGGTATAAACGTCAAAATAAAGTGAATTATTTCAGTTCAATAAGATCATAAAACCTATAATTATTGTACGAGCCCATAGCCCGTACGTGTAGTAAGTAGTAGTAGTAGTAGTAAGTTAAGTTGAAGTTAGTTTAGAGCGGCGTGGGAATGAGGTAAAGTAAGTAAAAACAACCGGCCAAGTCACTGGCTGTTTGAACTGGTTTATTTAGTGTTACAGATTATATAGCTGTAGTCATTAAAATGCAGATCGGGCTACATTCATTCTTTCTTATAATTGTACGGTTCCGGACAATTATATTGCTCTTTCTTAAGTATTGTATGCATTAATGCTGTAATTATAGTTACGTCAAACTGTCTACACCAGCGATTTGCTGTAACTAGCTTGTTTATATACGTCGAACCGTCTCTTCCAGACTAATGTTCAACTCGACAAAACGGGCTTATAATGTCTACAGCGATAGTGAACGTTGACAAAATGCTCAGTGTTGCATCGAAAATCTCTTCTATCTCGTAGCTCCACTCGGAGGCGAATTATCCAATAAACATAATGAAAATTTAAGCCTACAGACGCTGACGTTCCGCGAGACGTCCCCGGCAGATTATCTGTCGGACTGAAATGAAATAATGGGTGTGTATAACTGTAATAATACGCAGTTGGAATGGGTGAATACTGCCTTTTATAAATGAGATGAGGAATTGAATGAAACAATGAGTTAGCTGTAATTGTTTTTGCATGTAAAGCGTTTTAGCCGGGTAAATTTAAGGCCACTGTTTCATGACTAATAAATTTGCGATAACTATGGATATACGTACATAATTTTGCCTAATTTCTTGTGAATAAGGGAATAACTTAACATTTTTTTTTTTTACAATTGCTTTTTTGAACAATACTTAATTTAGTAGAAGAAGGTACATATGAAATTATTTAAGTAATTTATCAAATTTCTGTAACGAAACATGTCTTTTTCATAAATTATGCGATGTCAATAAACACATTACCGTTAGTTATTCAAAAATGCTATAATGAACAGACGAAATAAAAATAATATCCGTAGCATATTATGGCACCTACCTTATTAATTAATAATAATTATTGCTAAAACATCCGAGCCGTCAAATTTTTTTAAATTCTGAATAACAATTCTTCAATCAAAGTGTCACCAATATAAAATTTACAACAATTTAATTACGGCCGAGGAATTGATTACGGCTAATTAATTCCAAAGGCTCCTAACACACGACGTGACATGATTGCCGTAATCCGTCTACAGTAGTTAACGAATAAAACATTTACAGGAGTAGGAGGTCGGAGGACACAATATATACCAAACAGTAGACACTAATTAATACCGTAATAAACAAACCATAAAACGCAATTCACGACTGAAATTATTCTCATTTTGATAAGAAAAATATCTCATGAAACAATTATATTTATCTACTAACTCATTAAAAAAGCCTATGCCTATTTTATAATAATTAAACAAAACGGAATGTCTTTGATCCCAGCTTTAAATCCAAATGAGTTTCCGTCAAATGCACTGATTTACATCAAATCCATTGAATCTTGAGCAGTGGTTGCAACTTATTCGAACGTTAGTATTTTAGCTTTTTCGAGTATTTTGTCACATTTAGGAAATGTAGATGGGATATAAAAAAGTAACAAAATATTTTATAAGAATGCGTTTGGTTGCAATTGGTTGGCAATATAGTGCAGATCTGCAGTGATATCGTATTAGGTAAAGAATTAATATACACGCTATATTGAAAGCTAAGTTATGAGAATTTACTTTATTTTACTTAATCTAAACGTAGTGTCACTACTGTTTGAAATATGTACTGTGAAGGTATGCCACATGAATATTAATAACTTACTTTCTCTACCTGAAAGTTTATTTCATTAGTGAAACCGGGGTACAGCGAAAACATATTGAAATATAAATTCGTTTCGAGATAATATTCAAAACGAGAGGACAACTTTGAACTATCAACGTAGGTAGATAGTTAAGTAGTACTCACAGTATTTGGACCTTAAAATAATAGTAACATGCGAATCATTCGGTGGCACCGTCTTATGAACATATTTGAAACGAATTTCAGCAAACATTTGCATTAAATTCACTAAGATGTCGATTAAACGGAACGTTAACATTATGTATAATTATTTACGTATAATATATAGCTAAAACCGGTTTTCATATTACGGTATTCATAAAATTATATAAATTTATAACAACTAAATTATAATTCAAAGCGCTTAATTCTAAATTGAAGGCAGCCCAAAATTACACTACTATCGTTCAATTTCATTGATATCTAGCTCAGTAACTGAAACCTGTATTTCCCAAGGACCCAACTATGCAAATGAGAAGTTATGGAATTGAACCCAGTGAATCGAAGCTAATACAACCAGCAATTACGTTAATAAGCCGCATGTAAATTTAAACATATAAATACAAATATAATGGTAAATTGTATTGTTCGAAATTCAAATTAAACGGTAGAAAACATAACGGTTGTTTAAAACATAAAGGTTGCTCTTTTACCTCTATATACGAGGGATTTTTCAAATCGGATAGTGTAAAACAATAAGTTAGAAAGTAGGTAACCCGACAAACGTAATTCTACGGCGCCGGCCACCGATGCGAGATCAGGAAACGTGGCCGTTATTTCACAGGCTATCTGTCAGATAAATCTTCTGCCTGCACATGTACAGATAAACGTTGGTTTTGCAGACACTGAGCAAAAACCATTTTCAACGACAAATGTACTGATGGAAACATGTGAGTAAGGGTCTTATGTCGGCTAAGTATAAAAATAATTTCATTATTTTATCTGTTCATTATTTGATATTTTTACCGGAAACAGCCGTCATGATGACGTCAGTTCTAGAAGTCTTCAAATTATTTTCTAGAGCAGTAGTACTCACGCCAAGTTCGTCCGGGGAAGTACTGCAATCATGCCCATTTCTGTCGCCAAGCAATGACGAATTCGCGTTATTGTGTTCCAATTTGAAAGGTGTGGTTGCCGGTGAAATTACAGGCACATGAGACATTCCACCTAAACGTCTCAGAGTTACGGACACATACGATGCCCCAAGTCACATTGGTTGTTATGGGCAGAGGTTGCCATTTAACACCAGGTCGGCCGTCGGCTATTATCAAAACCTTCCGTTTTTCAATGTTTCGTTATCCGCAGTATATTACGCAATCTTTAAAGATACTGCATTCACGCACTTCACTCCACCCCGAGACATGCACGCAGCCCACTTGCAGCTTCTAGGCATCATACGAACACTATGAATATACTGTGAATATGCATATTGTCTGAGACGAGAGCCCTCCACTCGCACACAATGGGCGCAGTGTAATTTCAAGTTTTTATACCCTTGTTGCTGCAATATCCCCGGAGGTATCTAGACGTGGTTTTGTAACTGTCTGCACTCTATTTATTTTAGCGGCTCAAGAATAGTTTTTACTTTAAATTTTCTGATGAAAGTGCAAATTTACTAAGTTTCATGTAAACAGGGCTTACATGAAAATCACTCAATCAACCCTGATCATTTAATAATATAAATGAACTTGTTAATTTGTAACTTATGTGATATAGTTAGGGAACAAGCAGATTTCCTACCTGGTGTTAAGTGGTAACTTGTGCCCATAACACCAATAACAATATGTTTAAATATTTGTATTAGCCTATGCTTTAATATTTGTATTAGCCTATGCTTTGTCTAAGTTGGGCAAACAGCTCCCGGATTTCACTTCTTGATGTGCCCACCACACACCAAACCACACTACCAAGGAGATAAAAAAAAAGGAAAAACTAAATAGATTTTCCTACTAAGTGTATGTATGTATATCAACGTAAGTATCATAACTAGTCGTAACGATTAAAGAAGTGCGGCAGCATATTCTTGGCAAATGGTAGCAAGAAAAGCTTGAAAACGTAACAAGCATTTACATATTTAGCACATTAACTGGACTTAGTTGTATCGTACACACTAGATTCTAGTAAAAACAGGCTTTACTAGGAAGAATTTACTGTTGTTGTGTGCTTCGCATTTTACCACTAACACGCGTATTTAATAAGTATGTTTTTTAAAATAAAAGTAGTTAGGAATATATTTATTTTCAATGTTTTCGATGACTGAAGTAAAAGTAAGCACTACAAAAAACCAGTTTTCATTATAATATTAACTTTTATTCTAGTAAATGTTTTGCTTAACTTAAACCTTAAATACACATAGTGTCCGGCGGAGGGCATATTTAAGTCATCTAACAGGTTTTCCTAGTTTGAGTACCTATATTATCCCCACAGGTTTTTGATTCAATAAGTGAAAACTCTGTAAAAATTTATGTAATAAGTGACGTTTGTAGTAAATAAATACTATTATTCTTTATATTATTACTAGTTGTGAACTCTCTGTAGTTAGAGTAAATAGGCTATCTCTAGTAACGCGAGCATACTCCTAAAACACACGACCACGGGTGTCTTTTTCTCAATAATGAACTTTACACGACTAAAATTTTTGGTTTCCAAAATATATCCTTTACTTCACGGTGTATTCCTTCATAATTTGAAAAATGGTTTCCGTTAGAACAAGTCCTTTGCATAGCCGCGCCTAAAGTTTCTGGCTGAAAAAGGCTAATCACTATTTATATTCATTTAAACCACAACCCACGTCTACTTGTGTCACGCGCCCACAAAATCACGTGTCCGTCGTCAGATTTCAGCCATATGCTTCCCTAAAGTG
Organism: Chesias legatella; assembly: GCA_947359385.1. Taxonomy (NCBI): domain Eukaryota; kingdom Metazoa; phylum Arthropoda; class Insecta; order Lepidoptera; family Geometridae; genus Chesias; species Chesias legatella. Next base: position 7,509,719 of record OX375768.1, read on the forward strand.
AAGTTTCTTTCACATCAGCCACGTAGGCCATCTACTTATAACACATTTATATTCATATCACTGTGTATTTACATTTCGTCCGGAACGTTATTTTCCGGGACGGTTCTACGATTCTAAGGATATTTGGATTTGGAGGTGAACCCGAAAGGGGAGCCTTTGATGTGTATGCTGATAAGGTAGATAATGGCTTTGGGTAGATAGCTGGTTGATAAAATTATAGGCCGATTATATTTAACGATCGCTAGATTAAAATACTTCCTATGGTGGTTAGTCTTGGCATGGAAATCAGGTAAAGTATTGTTACTATATTTACTGAAGTTATACATATCCACTAACGTATTTTAAAGTCTGAAAGTATTACAGAAAATGATTGACTAAATGTTAGAATTAGTAAACCTGAGCTTCTCAATAAAATGTAATGGATGTGTTATTTTTTTTAACAAATCTATTAAAACTGAGCCAGGAAACAAATGCTAAAACATCGAAACAATTGTTTCGTAAATTCAAATGTCATAAAACTTTAACCTATGATTTATTTTGTCACCACTGTCCTGAAACGACAAAGTAAAATAGTAACATATTTTCATAACATATCAAGAGTGCAAGAGTATACAAAATACTTTCAAGTAAAATATCAGCCAATAGCAATAAAATTTATAGGCTTCTTGAAATAGAGATTGGATGATGGAACGGAGAATGCAAGAATGTGAAATTGAAACTATAACCGTTTCGAATATTCAACTGAAGAATGTAAGAAGATGCCGTATCGAAGTTACCAGTACTATAAATATTTATTTATTTCATAGACGATACATATGAACTCTGTATTGAGTTATCTAATATTTCTGAAGATTTATATATCTTTCAGTGGTTGAATATAAGTACAAGATACACAAGTTTCTTGTTTTGGGAAAATTTGCTCACAATGCTTAAGTTGCTTTCTTCAATATGATGATGAAGAAGATAAAACCTAATTTAGAGCCGGTTCATTCAGATTTAGAGTCAATTCAATTATTCACATGATCGCCGTTCGTCATCGCAGTCGGCAGTCGACAGTTGGCAGTCGGCAGCCGGCGTGACCAGGCTCTAACAACTGTTCCAAATCCGTCAAGAGTCATCTGGAAAGAGCGAACAGCGAATAAACTGAAATTGAAACTCTTTTTCACTTTTGAGATAAAACTTTGGGAAAGATATCCTAAATTCCATTTGTACCCAAGTTTTTCTTAATCTTTATTACCGTTCAACAACAAAGAAAAGTACTTTAGTTTAGAAACGACTCTCTTCCAACTTTAAAGGAACATTTCTATGTAAAAGAGCTGTAGTGAACGTAACAGCAAAGAACAAATTGAATTGTTAAAAAAAGGAAATCGAAGACATGATGTCGTGCCATTAGACAAACGAGAACTTTGAATGGACTGCTTCTAGACTATTCACTAGCAAGGACAGCAGGTACGACAGATGCGATGTATTTACAAATTTGGTTTATTTCATTTCCTCAATACATCATATAAAACATTATTCGAATTTCGTATGTTCTTTTTAAACAGATAAACACTTTCTTTTTGATTTTTCTGTCTTGCTTAAAATATTTTCTACCCAATATCAGCACTATTATAAGCCAGTTTTTTTTTTTTTAGATAAAATGTGTTATGGAGTAAAGATGTGATTTGATCCTGAAAATAACACATTTTTTTTTATTATCATATATATATTATTATATTATTTCTTCTTCTTCTTTTATAACTTCAAAACTTTTTAATACGATCATTCTCTTTATAAAACTAAGCATTAGCTTTTCTTATAGTTGAATACTTACGCAAAAAGTTTGTTTCAATGAAATCTTAAGACAATCAAAACAATTACAAAATACCTACAGCATTAGCGGGATAAATAAAATAAATATTATAATAAAGCAGAGATCAGCATTTATTTGTCTTTACTTTTACCACCTCTAAATGACTAAGCTAAAGGTGTTCAAGGAAACTGTTCTCAACTTTGAGCTTATTCAAATAAAACTCGTCTGGCAAAAAATGCAACGCCGTGCTTGTGGTAATACAATTACTTTGTAGATAGTTAAAAATTAACATAAAGTTCAGTTTAAATGCCTTTGTACATGATAGATTTTATTTTTATTTATAATAACAAAAAAGATAAAGAAGTATGAAGAGAGAAAAGAAGAAATATGATAAGAAAATGAAAAAATCTAATAGAAAAATGAGATTATCGAGAAAAGCAGCAATGATAGAAGGAGAAGAACACTTTTTTGGCATATGATACAGTCACGGAACCAGCTGAAGGCCCACCTGGTGTTAAGTAGTAGGTAACTCTCAGCACATAACAAACGATGCGGCTTGGGTCCTCCCCTACTAGGTACAACAAGACCCAAGTCAGATCGTATGCGCCCGTAACTGGAACGTAGAATGTCTCATGTACCTGTAATTTCACCGGCAACCACACGTTTGGGGTTAGTATGTGTATCCATGTTAATAATGCGATGGTCTCGAGAATGTCAAAATGTACTTGTATAGCTTAACAAACACTTTCAAATTCAATACACACATATGTACATAGATTCACGCCATTTTCCCCGAAGGGGTAGGCTGAGCCTCAGTGAGCAACTTTTCACCTGTGGGTTACACCATCGTAAGGACGTGGACATGACGAGGGGTGAAATAGTCGGCACTTTTTTTCGCAGAGTAACTCGGCTAACGCTTTATTCCAGGAATTCATTGCCTAATTTTAGCAGCCAGAACAGTTCTTCTACCAGCGAATTACTAACAATTCCGAGCGAGTTTAAATTCACTGGTCCTTTACATAAAAATCCCTTGCACTTGAAACAAAACATCTTTGCATGTTAATGCATGATAACATGCATAAAATTTGTACAAGAAAATAGCAATAAACATAATTTGAAAACCGCCTTCCTTTTAAGTAATCGCTGACATATCAAAAGACCCTTACGGAATAAGGACGTTACACATTTTACTTATACCCAAAGTTCGCAATTGATAACCATAAAAGATACCTTTTAGAAATATGTTCTCAACTTCTGCAAGATTTATTAAAGATACTACAGGAAAATGGGAACGCGTTATTCAAGCGCAGGTGTTCACTGACGATTTGCTAACTCGCCATATTTTTGTGAAAAGTAAGTTTTGCGAATTTTATTGGGTAATGTATTTCCCAAATTTTCATATCTACAATAGTAAATTGGTCCATATTTCACACCCACTCTAATATAACTACATTTTGCCAGTTTAAGTTTCCACTGTGGACCTTCAATTATCTTTTCTGTGTAGATTTAGAATTGTCAGTTTACTGAAATGGTAGTACAATGTTTCAATGGCATAATAATTAAGCTATTTGGCTGTTCATGGTCACCTTTTCATTACTCGCTGAAAGAAAACTTCCAAAATTATGAAGGGCACTTTATATGGCAACACTTTCTTCTTTTCACTTCACCGACTGCATCAGAAAAAGAAGTGAGTGCTCAAAGGCCCTTTGAAATGTTTGCGAAGATTTGTAGCATAGGTATCCAGAGACCAAAACGTGGTCATACACCCCGACCTTTCGCTCCCCACCGGTGCCTTTGCTTCGTTTTTCCCATATTTATTAATAATATACTCGTAAAAGACAGATTTACCTTACTAAAAACTGGAAAACAACAAGAGGTTTAAATACTAAAATTGTAATTGCCAACAAAGAGGTCGTTATAGAGAATCTAAATGGAACAACTAAGCACAAAGAGAATTCTCACAGAGTTGAAACAAAAACGTAACGTAAGCACTTCATAATAGCCAATATGCGAAGCCAAAATTGCTTTCGTAACGTTGTTTTCCTGTAACTAATATTGGACTAATCCTATTACAGTGAGCCTCCATCGATGCCGGTATTTGTTTTATTTTCTCACTATACTTGAACAAGATTCTGATAGCTTTTGTTACAGAAACGAAATTAAAGAGTTGGAAGACTACAAGAATTAAGCTTTTTGTATATAAAGACAGAAAAACACCGTTGCACACAGTCTAGTATAAAATTATGTACATTTCTTTGTTTTATGAGTTATACTATGTTAGAGTTATTATGTTAAATATTATGTTTAAAGTGCTAAACGATATAATTTTAAAAACTTAGGATATAGTTTGAAGAAATAAACACGAAGTATATATATGTATTTTGGTTCTTTATTAACAATGTCCAGTCTAATCTGACCAATCTACATAATCGCCTGTCATCTTCGAGGTATATATATCTTCAGCGTAGTCACGGGATAATGATCTCCATGTTATGGCTAATGGATAGTGAATTTTAAATGATTGATGAAAAGACCGAAGGTTTACACATTAAAACTTTTTAATTATTTTTATAATAATTGGCATTCAAATGAAGAATACCAAGTCAAACTTGTTGTTATGTTGCTGCGTTGTTATTTTGCAAAGGAAAAAGTTTTATGTTGTTCTTCTCTAAGTAATAGATAGCTAATCCTATTATCAAGTGGCTACTTATTTCGATGTTCCGATGTTTTGGTTCTGTTTACTCTTATGAGATGTTTTGTGATGTTTTTGGTGTAGATATGACTGTGTTATTATTTTTTGAAAAAATGATGCTTCTCGTGCCTCATAATCGTGCACTTAAAATAGGCATGAAAAAATTGATTTTATATAATATACTTACTAAGATAGTGAATACGAATCATAGAACTAGGCATATCATTATTTGAATTCGATTTTCAATTAAATTAAATTCATTGAATCTTCTTTAAAGACTCCCAAATTATTAGGCATTAGGGCAAGGAGCTCTATTCTTTAGCTGTGCCTACTATGAGAATAGCAAAACGTTTCATACGGACGAGAGGCAGTTCAACCAATAAATTCGCACGACGCGGTACGTCAGTATGTCTGTGGTGGAATGGAGAAAAATAAATCAGTATATTACTGACCGTAATTAATTGCGTAAAAATGGAAATAAAACTGAATTTATGTATTTTCCTGGCTAAACAAACATGCCTGGATTTTGAAAGTGAATTGACAAGTTTGACATCACTCCAATTTGAAACGGCCTTCAATGTCAAGTTCATTCGATGGGTTGTCATAATAGAGGAACATGGACTTTCTGAGTGACTATGCACTGTGCTGACTGCCTGACTGTGCACCACATACTCGGCATCAGATGCGTATCGAATAACGACGGGATTATCGTCAACATATCCAAGGACAAGCAAGATAGTCACCGAGAGAACTGACCCTCTGAAGAACTCCGCATTGACTGTCATGAGATCGGACGAGCCCTCATGCACCGCCCGAATTGATCAGTTCCTCAGAAAGTCTGATATTCAGATACCTACATAAGTCAGCGGTAAGGCCAAATGCTGGAAGCTTGCATGTAAGGCTAACGAACCTGTCAAAGGCCTTTGAGATATCGAGGGAAACTGCTGAGTAGTAGGTAGGTACATCTCGACGAAACTTCTTCTGGGACTGAGAAGTTATTTTTTCAAATTAGAGTAAGTTGGAAAGACCGTTGTGGCATTGTATTGAGCCAATATTTCAGTGCGAGAGGAACAAGTAGTATTCATCAAACTATTAAAGGATAATAGTTTGATGCTCTTATTGTAAAAATAAATTATCACTCACTTTCTCCTTAGTCTAATAAGAGTTGGCAAAACATATTAAGGCCGATGCATTCGGTGGATACATTATTTTACCTAGCAAAATTGTCAACAAAGTTGCAAACCGCCTGAACATATTAATCAAAAGATATCCGTTTTTTATCCAGAAAGGGTGCGTTTCAATGGCACCCCTTCCAAATATTGGTTTTTGTGAAGCCCGACGTCCAGTAAGAGCAAACCCGTGTTTTTGCCATTACGTGCGCACCGCCATATCTCGCGTATGGAGGAAGGCATCCACTACAGTTTTACTAGTGCTATATCATTAGGCTGTGAATATAAAGTGACGGAATGACAAAACATGAATTAATTTGAGATATGTCACACGGTGCGTGCACACCCTAATGCGCGGTGTACTACACACGAGTGGAATTTTCCGACGAGCAATATTTATCGCTTTTCTTAGGGTGGTTTTTTATGCTTCGCTTTCTAATAATATGGTTAATCTGGTTAAATATGGTTTTTAATGGTTTAATAAATGGTAAATTCATATCTTTGATTTTACTTGAAAAGCTTTTTTTATATTATGACATATTTTACTTAAATTCTGGCTCTCGCAGTACAATTTTTATCTGTTTTGGCGTTTATATTTTCCTTGTGTATAATCTGATGGTTTATATACGAGAGGTATGATATAGCGGAAGATTGTATCTTCTGAGTTTTCCTAGGAAAGCAATAGTGGCGAATACTTGTCACGTCTATGATTCTACGAAGGAACATTTGGAAACAAGGCCGTTTATGGAACTTTAGGGAAAAGTGATTCTATAGTGTCTTATGTACCATTAATTGTAATATTTGCAAGGGTACAATTGTATATTCTGAGAAACTAACATTTTTCAATTAAATAATTGAAACAAATCTCGGAACAAAGCCTTACTAAATATTAAACAAAATAACAGAGAGAATGCCTAATTGATATAATTGATATTTCTTTTAACTTTATTTTATAAAGTTACATTTTTGTTGATGTAATTTATGGACAGTGTTACATCTTTCAACCAATAACACCCTACATTCTCTGTGAGGAAATTCGCTCAATTATTATCACCCTCATTGGCTTTTTAGCTTATTTATCAATCAATCTCTGATCCTGTTGATAAATAGCACCTCAATGTCAACAATACGTTTCGGCTATTCATGAAAATTAATGTTTCGTGTTTCCCTGAATTAATTACTTGAACGCTAAGGTATTTGGAACTTTATTCGTTCACTGAAATTAAATAGTGTTATAATGCTACTACGTTTGAGGATTTGATTTCGCTTGAAATAGTTAATTGTAAAGTTATAATAGTTTAAACTATAATTAGGCTGTCTATTGTACAGAATTCCAGGTATTGTATGGGAAGATCTATTGAATAGATCATCTATGAACTAGCCACATTTATGCAAAATGGTCACAAAAAATTTGACAATGAGACAAGACAAATGAGTGCAAAAAAGTGTCAGCAAAGCACGGCTAGGCCAGTTCCACGATGATTACTCCATACATAACCCTGTTCTGTGTACTTAATGAAATAATAAAAATATATAATTTAAAAATCTTGGTTGTACTATATATAACACTGAAAATTATGTCATATAATAAGAGCCCGTTCTATACATTGCATGCTTTTTTCCTATACATTCCTTGTTTACTTTTATCGCTCTATCGCAGTGTTGTCATCCAATTACTTAAAAGTTAATCACTTGACTTTACAAGACTTCCAATTTTTTCTGCACCAATTTGTCAAGATACACAAATCTCTACATCTTTGATTGTACAATGTACTATAGTATTAGAGGTTGTATCGGCACGTGTCAGTCACGTGACACTGACGTCATTAGCCTCCGGTCCCAAGGGCGCAGTCCTATCGGTGCAATCCATCTAATGCAGCGGTGAGATACCAATCGTGTGTACGTAATGGTTGTAAATTATAAATCTTGAATCTATCGGAACAAATGCGTATAAATATTTGTATTTAATAAATTAATTTATGCACAAAATACTTTTTGTCAGAGGGAAATACAATTTACTTATGCTGATGACTGTCTATAGACTATGGTACGTATTTAGTATGGGCGTTGGTCTTCATGCCCTGAATCCCGTACCGCGAAATAGCTTAATTGTGTGTGTCAGTGGTGTATGCTTCCCTTTCTAAGCTTAATTTCGAACATGAACAGAAATTACAACATATATTCCCTTCATTCCGAAGTAGAATAAATCGTTCTCGGTAAAAATATTACTGGAAATTTGAATAATCTATTTAGATATCGCTAAAACTGAATAATACTAATGATAAAAGTTATCTAAGAATAGAGCTGCAATAACCTTTTTTTCATGGTGATACGTGCGTCTATTTAAATCATAATTTTCATAAGTAAATAAAGAAATTAATATTGGTGGAGATTCCTCACCACGCCATCTAGTAGATAAGTAAGCTATGCATAGATTGTATCATGGGAACCATGTATAATTATATAATTTATATCTTTTATTATAGATTTTTATTTTTTGTAAATACATACATATAATACCTATCAACACCCAGACACAGAATAAGTATCTATTTTCGTTACATAAATGTTTGTCCTGGGTGAAAATCGAACCCACGATATACAGCGCAGAAGGTAGGGTTACTTGCCCACTGAGTTGTGAGGCCAGTCACAAAGCTCAGTTGGTAAGTAACCCTACCTTTTGCGCTGTTAGTATATAAAATAGTTTAAATTCGCTAGTATCTTACTTCTTAAACAACATTAGCCCTCGAGTGAAGTTGCCTGCTGTAAAGTTTCTCGTTGATAGATGTGCAGTATCATTACTTTGTAAGTGGTGCTTGATAATCTGCCTAATTTTCAGGTTGATAACACAATACAGACTTATAAATAATATTTAAGAGTTTGGATTCGAATTCAGTCGCCATGTGAAATAATCTAAAAAAATAACAATTGGCAAAGGGGTTCATCAATCGTCCTGTTGTTTCACATAAAATGTAAAGAAAAAAAATTAACTAATAAAATAAATATAAGAATAAAATAAATGTTTCTAAATTTATGAACAGTCCCGTACCTGTATTTACAGGTAAAGTCTGCTTTCAATAGTTTTGGATTTGACTGCCTTCACATCACAGTTGGTTGTAAGTAGTAACTCTGCCTACTGAGCTGTAGCTCGTGGGTTCGATTCCCACCCAGGACAAACTTGTGTGACGAGCATTGATGTTCTGTGTCTGGGTGTTAATATGTATTTATACTCGTATCATGTATGTATTTACAGGTGTTGTTTACATCCAGCTCGTAACTCTAACCCAAGTAATCTTATCATCATCATTAAAATACTCTAAAACACACAAGGTACGTGGTTTAGTATGAACGAAATAATAAACTCTTCTGAAACGACAGCGAACCTCCTTTCCTGAATAATGGCCAGCTACTTCCGGCGATATATTTCCGCTATCTCAACGCCAACATGGCGTCCTTACATCCGGTTGACCGTTTATGGAGTGTTAATCGAGCATTATGTCTGAGATGAAAAACTATCTTTGGAGGAACTACTCGACCGGATAATATTCATGGAGATAGATTAATGGTCCCTTCTATCGGATGAAAGGTTATGTTACGAAAGATAAAATAATACCCAATATCTAGTTAAACAATAATAATAAGTATAAGAGGGAAAATAAGCTTATAATTTTTTTTACACTGGATGAATAATAATTATTCTGAGTATAATGAGTAATAATTATTCCTTGAAAGACTAAGTTTCAGTTAAGTAACAAAATATAACGTTACAAGAATAGTGCATAATTTTCATTCTTGTTCATTCGCTTAAAGTCAAGTGTACTCGTATGTGCATGTAATTGAATGCACATACACTTAATGAAAAAATTATGCCATTTCTGCCGCCAAGCAGTAGTGCACTTAGAAAGCTGTTTTACTGTCGAAAGAGTTTGGATGCCGTTTAAATTATCGACACATAGGTAGCAGTTCCTTCAAGTTATTTGCAAGTTGCAGAGTGCCCACTTGGGTCTCTTTATACTTAAGTAAGAAATTATGTCTTTTTTTTATGTTATGTAGTTATGGGACGAGCCGACGGCCCACCTGGTGGTAAGTGGTAACCTCGGCCCATAACAACCGATGCGACTTGGGTCCTCCCCTACTAGGTACGACAAAACCCAAGTCGCATCGTATGCGCCCGTAACTATGAGACGTGTAGGTGGAATGTCTCATGTGCCTGTAATTTCACCGGCAACCACACCTTTCAAACCGGAACACAGTAACGCGAACGCGTTACTGCTTGGTGGCAGAAATGGGCATGGTGGCAGTCCCAAGACCCGGACGAAGAAAGTCGAACAATACTAGTTGTTTTGGGCAGAGTGTACCGCTTAATCTTTAAATTATTATTTAAATATTTTTGCAATTTGACTGGCCTCATAGCTCAGTTGGTAGTAACCTTGCCTTCTGTGCTGTAGGTCGTGGGTTTGATTTCCACCCAAGACTAACATTTATGTGTTATTTGTCTGGTTCCCAAGACACAAGCTATGCTTAGCTTACTTTGGGGCTAGATGGCGCTGGGTGAAATGTCCACCAATATTTATTTATTTATTTAATTGTTTTTCAGTTCATGTGAACTATTTTGAAAGCATTGGAATGTTTTAACAAATAATATGATATATATGGTCATAGTTTTATGTCTCTGTGCCAATTAAGCTTCAAAAAATTGTTAAATTTTAAAATACAGAAGATTTAATCACAAAAGCAAATTCAAGTGCTTACGCCATTCAATAAACAAGGTGACTTGTTGAACCCAATTTTACGACCAGGATAATCAGAGTTTGTTGGTACTTTACTTTAATTACTTCCGCTGTCTTAAAAGTTTGATATTGTTCCGCCTTCAGCCTAATTATGAAGACGAGTAATTAAGCTTTCAAAGGCACTAAGAATTGTCCGACATGTTTGCATAACTTTTCAAGTCTTTAGATGAAGTAAGTTTCTGAATGCATAAACAACCTGAGGATTTTTTAACATTTGATGCTCAGATAAAATAACTGAGTTTTAGGCTTACACGAGGAATGCTAAGGTACCCCCCCCCCCCCCCCCCCCACGTTACTCGTGAAAAATAAATTTCTGCTTGGTGCTCATTGACCGCAGAATAAACGTATATAGACGAAACGGTATTTCCTTTAACAATTATCTCAGGAAATTACGGAAGTAATTTCGTCAATGGGCGTCAATGGCCGGCTGGACATACAAACCAAAATCAATTAAACATTTTTCGGCTTATTCGGCATCGCTTGCTCTATGTGCACGGGGATTAGACGAAACGGTAATTGGTAGGCAATTGCAAATCGATCAAAGGAATGCGAAGGATAAAAACTTTAAATTATAGACTACTGGTAACTCGGTAATTGAACACAATGCTACCCTACCAAGCAATAAGCAATCTTAGGTTGGTAACCTCGCCGATTGATTTTCCATACGTATTGAGTGTGCGGAATGAAACTAGCACTGATTTCTTTCATCTATGATAATCAGTGTATCTAAGAATTTCCACACTTTGTGGTAAACGGCAGTGGAAAATCTTTAAAATAGGAATAAACGAAAAATTTCATAATCTTTAAAAGCCGTAGGCACTTTATTCTTGTAATTACGGTATTGTTCCACGTGAACTATTGTTTGAAGGTAAGGCTGCAATAACAAAGGCGTAGGCGAGGGTACAGAAAACAATGACGTCAGAAACCCTACCTTGTGGATGCTTCCATTCAACTCATCAAAAATCGATGGGATGACGTGAAGCCGTGCAAAGTGCTGGTAATTAGTTGTGCAATATTTCACAATTTTGTGACGAAAATTGATTTCTAGTACGATGCTTATCAAATCAAACTTTGTCTGTTTGTGGTAAGAAAACGTTTTAATCAGATTTATAAATATATATATAAAATAAAATATATTTTCAAATAAGAATTAGATTTAGACCCACATTTAAAAGGTACATTAAACGGTAACATTGTTACTTTTTATGAATTTTTAATTGTTTAGAATGCCATCAATTTTAACAAGAATGTCTTGCTTAACCTTAACTTAATTCATATTTTTTCTTAAAAACGCCTTATTTTAAGCGACTTCACGATTGGACAGCATATTAACGTGGATTTCAACAATTACTTCCCCATATGTATCAGATACTCCGAGTATTCAAAAGCTTTTATGACAAAATAGCAGTGTAAACCAATTCATATGGAAACCACTGAAAACTTATCAGCTTAATAACAATGTGATTTGCACATTCCGTAGTGAATTATTACCAGCTTTTATAATAAATACGAGGATTTTACGAAAAACAAGGCCACGCACCTAATTTGCAATGTGGAGCAACTGACAGGGGTCAAACAGATAAATCATAGTCACGCGTCTGAACTAAGAACGTGTTTGTAATATTCATATTGCAAAAGCTCACGTCCAAAACTTAAAAATAACTACAACGGTATGAAAGCGGTTTACTAACGCTCATAACTCAAGAAAATACACTCACGTAGGTTTTTTAATTTTTTTGTCATACTGTTACGGTACGGCCCGACGGCCCACCTGGTTTTAAGTGGTAACCTCGGCCCATAACAACCGCTGCGACTTGGTTCCTCTCCTACTAGGTTCGACAAGACCCAAGTCGCATCGTATACACCCGTAACTCTGAGACGTGTAGGTGGAATGTTTCATGTGCCTGTAATTTCATCGGAAACCACACCTTTCAAACCGGAGCACAGTAGCCAATAAACTCTTAGTTTCTCTTATTCTTCATCTTTTGGTAACCCTACTTGGCTCCTTGTTTTCCAAAAATTTGAGACCACTGTTACTTGTAAAAAAACATACCACCTATTTACAGCCGGCGTGAAATGTAACGCTTGAATAATTTTCTGCCAAACGAGAACAATTTACATAAATCATCATCATCTTTCTGCTCTTATCCCACACGAAGTGGGGTCGGCTCAACATGTATTTCTTCTTCCATCCACCTTACCTCAGTAATTCTCCTTTACTCCTTTTATACACGATGTTATCTTTCACAATTTTTGAAAACAACGGACATGAAAATTCATAACCAGAAGAATTATTTACTCATGTTTTTCATATTACGTGTATTGCTGTAGTCTTGCAAAAAAATTATTTGAGAAAATGAAACGTTACTTCTCATATCAGGCCAATAAGGTCCCTGGTTATGCACAGTCTAGTGCACGTTATTGTTGATCCAAGTGTGTGTTCTCACGGGGCGCTGTTGTTCCATATTATGTTAATTATACGTAACCGTTATTTGGGAAAGCATGTTTTTGTAGTAACATTTGTTAATGTATCGTAATGTTCTTTAGATGGGATTATGAAAATCAATATTTTTCTTATGTATAAACTGGTACAAAGTATAGACGATCTAAAGAAATAGGTATAATAACTTTTTGTATAATGTAAGTGCCCAAGGTAAGTCGTACTCTCAAAATCTCAAAGTAGGCTTCACACTATCCGGAATAAGTTAGCACGGAGTAAAAGTCCCATTTATTTACTTCTACGTAAGGTCCCTTTCAGAGGAAAATGTATGATGCTCCTAATCACGACTTTTCATCGAAGGCGTAGGCCAAGCCATGCTGAGGGTCTTTCCATTATATATACACACATGATCATGGAAAATAGACGTGACAATTGGAGAGCTTATCATAGACTTTGTTTTCACGAAAGTTTTTTATGTGATACTGTTATGGAACGAGCCGATGGCCCGCCTGGTACTAGCCGATGGCCCACTGGTCAAGTGGTAATATCTGCCCATAACTACCGATCTGACTTAGGTTCTCTCCGACTTAGATACGAAAAGACCCAAGTCGCATCGCATGCGCCCTTATCTCTAAGACGTGAAGGTGGAATGACTCATATGCCAGTAATTTCACCTGCGACCACAGCTTTCAAACCGGAACAGATTAACGCAAATGGTTAGGTACTGCTTGGCGGCTGAAATGGGCATGGTGACAGTACTTCCCCGGACGAACTTGGCTTTCTACTGCTCTTGAAACTGTTACTGTCACTTAATGCTTTCTTGCAGTAAATAATTTCCTTAATAAGCCGATCTCGTTGTCGGTCGATTGACGAGCGATACGGCTGCGCTGCACGTCTTGTTCTACAGAAAATAGGTATCTTGCCGACCATCAGATACGGTCGGTGCGCAACCGAGCATAACACTATCTGATGCCTTAGGTCATCTATACAAATAAAAAAAAATCTAATGTTTCTAATCGATTCACAACTACCGAATTGCTAGCAAATTTAGCGTATGGCACCTCCGGCCAAGTGCAGCGATTATTTGCGTAAGGTGGCTCGCAGAAAGTGGATGAAATACCGGAATCTGTTGCTGGTAGAGGCCTATACACAGTGCACGAAGTGATCTGAAAATAATACGGATTATAGAGCCTCTTGAAATAAACCTCAGTCATAAAGTTATTTCCGTCAACTGAATGCATTTCCATTTCAATACATTTTATATTCAGCCAATACCCAATCAATTCACTGGAGATGTGCCAAATTAGAGGTAAGATCAATCGAGTGGATATCTGCATCCGTAGATAGGTCCTCTATTTATTGTTAGGGGAATATGTTGCACGATATTTAAGTTTTGATTTTACTTTAAAGAGTTAATGAGACTAAAAAAAATATAACATTGGCGTGGAGTGTTAGTTCTTACGAGATTTAATTATGGTACTGACCTTGATTCGGAATTTGAAAGTCACGGATTCAAATCAAGGAAAAAAATTACTAAATTATTAAAGCTTGAAAAAATGCTGTGGGCTATAATACTACGTTACGAGCGAAGGAAAATATCGTGAAGAGGCATGTAGAACCAAAATATCAGAGCCATCGTTACATGTACCAACCTGAATTGGGCACTAGTGGGTTATCGCCCAACTACTCCCGCTTGTCGAGAGAACATACTGTTAATAGGAACATTATAGGCTTACTGTTATGGTGGCTTATAAAATCATTGTCAATAGTTTAAGTGCTATTGATTTTTTGTTGCAGTATTCGCGTTCCGTGAGTGATCAAAAGTGGCGTGTAAAACTTAGTGTTTTGGTGCTTTGGAGGGAAGGAATAGTTTCGGTCACAGCTATAGCATTCGAAAACTATACCGAAAACATTTTGAGTGGTATGATAAATCCTACAATAGGTTTGGCCACCAGTAAATTGCTTATTTATTGATCTGTGTTGCTTTGTTTTTAGTGAAAGTTCCTATAAAATAAGATGGATTATGTATCTAAAAGTTGAAAGTACATGACGATATCAATTACCTGTCGTCGCGCTCGTTCGCCGAACAAACTCGATTTGCATCACAAAGCGTTGTTCCGATTATAATGTAAAAATTCATTTCTTTATCTACATGCACGGAATATTTAAGCTTTCATTAATGCTTCACTTTCTTTCCCCGATCTCGGTTGAAACAAAACTCATAAATATGTAATAGACGAGGAATGCTAAATCCCGTCGTTTTTGTAAACAGGTCAACTTTACTTTTCCGTTGCGTTTGTTTCAATATAACTCGGATTAAAGTGATGACTTGAAAAGTAGGGGAATAATAAATCAACCATGAAACCATTGCTTTGGTATATGGTGCTGAAATAGAAGTATATGAGCTGATAATTTTAATTCATGATTAATTCAGAAAATATAACTGTGTTTATAAATAACATTTCTCTATTTATATACGCAAAGTCACGTTTTCATTCACTGTTCTGAGAACGTTATTAAGTTTTCAAGTGTGAAACATATTTCACCTTTACATTCGAATTATATTCCTGGTCCATATTTAACTCCAGATTCATAGTTAATAGAATAATATCAAAAAGGGTCTAGACTATTAAAAAGATGTGATAAACACCATACTGCAGTTTATTTCTTTAAATACTTTAAATACAATGGACAAGATCGCATATTGAACAAAATGCCTAAGTAGCAAATATGATTCTATTAAATTCTTTTTGAATTGCTACACAGATACTTAAAATTGCAATATTTATCCGGAGTTACGCAGGAAAATATTTCTTAAGCTATGAATGGAGATGCAATGGAATTTAATTATGTATGAAGCTGCTGCTTTATCGGTTTGTTAAATAACAGCAATTTATATTTTAAACGAAATGCTTAGTAAAATGAATTCATAACATTTTTGTTAACTTTAAAATTTTTGTGTAATAATAATGATAATATTTCCTTCGCTTTGCTCAGTAACACTGTTAGATCACATTTAAGAATTGTAAATGAATACAAAAACACAAATGATACATATATAGGTAGATACAAAACCGTTTAATTACTGTTGTTCTAAGTAAAATCATATTCGTTTCACACTCATCCATTTTTTGAGCAAGCACTATCGATTTTGCTATAACTTTTATGTACAAATGACATATCGAATATTTCATACAAACCTCGAACGGATTCATTACCCTACCCTCATTCGGCAAGTCAAACTAAACTCGTCCGAAACTGGCGAATGTGGAGAAAGTTTTCAGGCACGTCCAAATAAAAAGTCACCCCTTCCGCTTGACCGCGGCGGGTGCTCATAACTTGACTCGTCCAATAATATCGTCATATTTTTTTCTAACATCGCGAAATTGGAATAAAGGGACGGAAGGGAAAGTTCCGCATCAAAATTGCTGGGGTCGCGTGTACTTCACATAAATAATAGACGCAATCTGTAACTTCACTATAGACGTGCCCTAACGTTTAGTTAATATTGGACGTGTTTAGATAGCTGAAACAATGTTACGTAGCTGAAACCTGTTTGCTGCTGTAGCACAAACATTCACATTAGGTCTTGTTTTATATATTTTTTTACATATTTCGATGTATTTTTTGGATTGCTTGTTTATAATTTGTTGTGTACTTCGTTTTTTACGTTTTCTTTTGTGCTAAATTGTTATATAATGTATTATGTTACGCTACTTCTACTACTAAGAATCTATACAAATAAATAAAATTGGAGTGTCTGTTTGTAATATTAAAATAACCGCTTTATACTAAGTGCATATGGATGTATGTATACACGGTACATATACCAAATGAAATCTTTTTCAATTTTTGTCTGTCTGTCTGTTTGTTCCGGTTAATCTCTGAAATGGCTGGACCGATTTTGACGGGACATTCACTGGCAGATAGCTGATGTAACAAGGAGTAACTTAGGCTACTTTTCCGAGGGGTAAAATAGGGGTGCGTGATAAAACCGCACCGTGCGGACGAAGTCGCGGGCAACAGCAAGTATGAAATATTGAAAAAGTTTCCCGATAGATATAAATTCGTCTGCTCGTTGGAACAACTAACAAATTCTGAAATTCTGCGTTTTGACTTAACCTATTCGAAATGTCAGTAAATTATAGGTGCGATACGATTTGTTTCCCGGGAATATCTATGTTGGTTATAAATAGGAGCCCCCTGTATCCCCTTCAAGACTGAAATTATATTGTAGGTTGTCGATTACCGTGAATAAGTTAGGAGTTTTTGCTTGTCAGGAAGGACCGCCTATTCCCTGTCTATACGTAATGAGACTATGCACCCTAGGTGCTACTTAAAACTCCGAAGAATATATTTGAGCCTTTCATGGATTACGCAGGTAGAGCTAATTAATATTAGTTCGTCTCTTTTATCATATTCGTACAATTTTTTAATACGAGTAATGCGTCGAGAATTTAAATTAACATAACGGTCTTAAGAAATAAATCAAACCGGCCAAGTGCAAGCTAGACTTGCATACCCAGGATTCCGTATCGAAATATTGAGCTGTTTTTCATGAAGTTCGGTATCCTTAGCGCGAGTTGGACTCCCAATTAGACAGTTTTATAATATATTGTTTAATTTAGATATATGTTTTATTGTAATATTGTATTACGTTTTAAATTTAAAATATACACTTTTTTATATTTTTTTTATTTTTTTTTATTTACCCTATGATTTATGTCATAACAATTAGTTTTATTAGTTTCAAGTCAAGAAACGTTCCACAGTTATATACATTCCATGTTCAAAACTTTGGCGGTGTAGGCTTAGTTACCTATAGGGTCCGTCTTTTGGTTCCTATGGGCATTTTGGACAGTTATGTTATGCATATCAAAGTTCATAAACTGAGGTTTGGGACCTGGCAAGTACCCAAACTTAAACTTCTCAGTATTTAATATTTAGTATCAGCAAGTAAGTTGTTGTTCGTAGTAGATACTATGCTTGTCTAACTAGACTAGAGTTTCCGATACTAAACAGGCGAAGTTTGCAGCTTGAGAACAAACTGCTTTATTACAGAAATTATTGAGGAGTGATGTAAAACAAGAGGCCACTTTACACAAAAGTATGTTCACTATTTCAACGAACGTGAATAAGATGACCCAATTGACAGGCCTCTGCCTTCTGCGCTGTAGGTCGCAGGTTTGATTCCCACCTAGGACAAACATTTTTTTCAGTTTGTTCTGTGTGTTAATATGTATTTTTATAGTGTATGTATTTACAAAAAAAGTATTCTACCAATTATCTGATTCCAATAGTAAAAGTTATGCTTAATTTAGAGCAAGAGGGCGCTGAGTGAATTATCATAAAAAAATAGAAAATTCTTCAAAACGTCATAATTAAGTATTTTTGGAAGAATACGATAAAATTGAGTTAACTAATCAGAATGATAAAACAACTAAATATGATATATCTTATTAATAGCAGTAGAATTTGTACCAAAATCTAATATTATCTAATATATATTATATATTAGCAATCGACTAGTTTAAATAACCTCAGAATATCTGTCTATGTTTTTATATATATTTTGGGTCGTGCGACTTACACAAGTCCATAATTATTTGCCTTAATCATTAACCAACACGATAATGTTTTCGCATCCACCCCAATCCAATATATACCAAATCGAGCAGAAATAATGTATCAAAGTACCATCACCTAAAGCGGTCTAGTACAAAACCGCTGATTAGCTATGATTCATTTGGCAATTAACTGACCATTGCAATCGGACCACAACCCGGAAATACATTCGGCGGATGCGGTGGCCGTAACTCAAAGGGAGCTTCCGGTGCTCATCTGATAGTGAATCCCGATTGACCTGTGATTTTTATGAGTACACGCCTTTAACCTACCTATTACACAATAATAAGCTTTGATGCCATAATAATATTTTAGTTGTTAAATAACGATTTAACATAACTGAAGTGAATGCGTATTACGATAATATTGGTGTCGTGTTAGCAGGTTATCATTTATATTTGTTGGACATCAAATTATTACCAGTCTTGCGAAAAACGTATGCCGTTAGCCGTGGGATAAATTTACTTAAAAATAATTGGTCGAAGTCACGGGCTATGCTGCTGAAGTAAATTTTTAATTTCGTTAAAAACTCCCCATTTTAAAATTATTACATTCATGTATTCTGACCCTCGTTTCATGAACAAGTCAGGTCGTGCGTAACAGCTTGCTCTTACAGTTATTTATAGCGCACCTCTAGATTTGGACACATAGAAAAAGTTTTTCCATTTTGTAACAACTTAAATGAGGGAGAAGTTCCTAACGGGGGATGAATAATAATTAGTTTTAATCTTATTTAGTTGTTAATTATTAACAGTTATAACAAGTTGGAAAGCAGCATAACATTAAAAACTTTAAACAGAAAAAGAAATAAATGATATTTCTATAAAAATGTTTCAAGGCTACATGAATATTAATATTTGTACATGTATGTAGCTATACCCGATGTATAGATAAATGTTAGTTGTATTACTTTAACTAATATTAACTTGAAGTAGAGTAATAATATATAAAAAGTGTGTTATTTCGTTATGGCTATCTTACCTACCTACATTTAACCCATTTGAAATTTTAATTCCAAACGTGACGCCTGCTAATTAAGTAATAGCAACAACAAACCACAGCCCTCGCCGCGCTTTTGCTATTAGAAGCAAACAAGCATTTAAAGAACCATCAGTCTTGGTCTCGTGCAACATTTGGTTGCGTATTTGTGGTTCTCTTTTGGAAGTTTCTGTCTTCACTGAAGGAAACCAGATGTGCCACGCTAAGGGTTTTGCCCTACTGTGACATAAATTACGGCCTGTCGGGCCTTCGTTACATTTAAAAGGGACATAATACAGAATTATTCTGTAACAGACCGGTAGGACAAACACCAGGATAATTCAATGTGAATTTAAAGGTGTTATAAATTTTGCGTTCAAGGTTTGTTTGAGTTACGATACTAGCGTGGAAAACACAATCTCACTTACTTAATATTTTTATATATATTTATATATCTAAACGATTACCTATAGAGCTAAAAATGTTGTGTCAGTTCTGAGGCGCAATTGGAGTCTGTATGACTCTTAAGTGCTGTGACATTATTATGTCATAACGCTTTTTGTTCACGCTCGCTTTTTTAAACCAGTAAAATAATCGTACCGGGGTTTACCTAAATTAAATGGAGTAAACTGCAAAATCACTGGTATTATAAAAATTGTGAACGCGAGTCTAATTTCTAAAACATCTAGGGATTAGATACTAAATAGACTACGGTGTAGTAACCTAAGTTATTTTTGTAATGTAGGTATATTTTTCTTTAATATTGAAATTGAATTGTGATATTATGACAAACTTTCCAAGGAAACTGAGTTATGTTTATAATGTCGCTAGGTATTTGTATTCACTGTAGAATTGCCCCAGGCTGTCTAGACTGCAAGAATGTTTCGAGCCTAATTGTGTAAAATAACAAGAGAGATTGGACGGGTCAAAGAATATGGAAATTACCTGGAAGCGAATTGTATATGAAATTATTTCCTAAAAGTCGCATAAACAACTTATAAATTGGCATCTAATTAATGATCTTAACAATTATTATAGTATTTTTTTAAGTTATTTCCAATTACGTTACTTAAGAATTTATTTGTTTAAAATCTACAATTACCTTGTATACCGTAACACCCTCACAAATAAAGCATTAAAAGTATTTTTTTATGCATATATATTCTTGAGTAGAAAGCGGCAACATGGAAAACTGTCGAGGTAAAGTAAGGTGTCGCTGCCCATAAAGTTGATTGTACACTAACGACTTTTGGTTCTGAATTCAGAAGCTTCTCTTAAATCCATGGGGTGCTATTACACCGAGGTCGTGGCAACATGACGTAACTCTGGCAAGTTTCTGAACTGGCAAGGTTGCTTGCGATATTTTGCAGAGAATTAGGGCCGTTGAAAGTTTCTCTTGTGAGAAATTGAACGTTTTTATATAATATTTTTATCATAAAAAAGTTTATAAGAAATAGTTAATGGACGTGGAAGCTTATTTGTCTTAATTAAATTAAGAATTTGTCTTAAGAGGGTACAAGTAAATTATTAACAAGTCTGTTTAATCAGTGGACTTTTGGATTTAAATAAAGCAGGTACATAGAGGTAAATAGGCAGGATTAATAAAACAATAGATAATTTGGAATAAATAATCACTGTATATCCTACATGCTGATGATTAATGATGATGATGATTTTGCTACGCTTACTTTTTTCTCTTCTTGATTTTTATGTGTCTTATTTCCTACGAGTTGATGGCCCACGACGTTGTGCGTTATCCCCTACTCACAATAACAGCAATATGACTTAGGTTATCGCCTTTCTTTACGTACGGGACGAACCTAGTCGAATCTTATGTGTGGTTTCTCTCAAGCATAAGAAAAAATTTATAACTTTTGTAAATCACAACAATCCGAATATTTTATAGCGTAAAATCCTTTTTTCCTCTTGACGATACAACGTTATAATAATAATGAGTTCAGCAACCTTCAGAAGGCAACAATAAGATATCAAATAGATTTTCTTGACAACAGGTAATAAAAGTGCTCTAGAAATTAATTCTCTACTAAGAATTGCGCAGGATGTATTGTAAGGCTGCTGCGAGGTCTATCTCTAGGGAGACGATGCGCGCTTGCTACGATCCGTAGCTCCAATGTAGCCACCTTCGTAGTGACTGTAGACCTACACCGTTTTAGAATAGCTACAATATTTAAATTTAATCGTATTAAAAATTGCTGGAAAACTGAAATCGTAGATTGTTCACTAAGCTTAATACTTAATTACAATGCCAAAAGTAGTAATTACTTAGAAAGCAGGCAGCCAGAAGACCGAAAAGGCAACCTTCAAAAAAAATTTAAGTATACCAGTGTAGTAAACTGTAAAAGGAATAATAAAATTATAAATGATTTGAATCGAGCCAAGCAGGTATTCGTAGATCAGTAATATTCGGAACTTGTCGACGCTCATCGGCGCTGGTCGGGACCATATTATACATACAGATGGACTGTCTGCGCCAAATACCGAATGGTAGAGTTTCAATAAACAAATATATCGGGATGTTAAGACTACGCGAGTTCGCCCTACGACTTTCTTGCTGTCAAAGACACCTACGCGCTTAATTAAAGTAAGTCTTTTACACTTAGTTAATTTTAAATAAGTGTAAGTAAGTAAGTATAGAGTTTGCTTTTCGCTGCTTAAATAACTGAGCGTTATTCAAGACTGCAAGACAACGCTGCTTATAAACTTGAAATGAAGCAATGGAGTTGGACACTAATTAGTTTATGTGCTATTTATGTTGTTTAGGTACATATTTATTATACCATGTCACACTTTTCTCGTGATTTTAGTGTTAAATAAATAAAAATGTTTTGTTTGACTCTAAACGATTAAAGGCAGTGTTAGGACGAATATAATCAGTATCGTTCATCGCCCCACGCAACCGGTAGTTGGATTTCTTGAACCGTGAAATTTTATCAAGAGAATTAATCTGTGAAAGTTCCCCCTTGGACACCGTACTTTTTATTTTATAATTCAAATGAAATTGATTTCAGTCTTACGGATTAACCTTAAGGCTTTTAAGGTCATCTTTGGAAGTGAGTTTGAGATCAAAGTATTAGAATAATTCTTTTGATGGAGTAATTTAATTTTGAATTAATTTACTAAAACTTTGCAAGTTGACTTTTAATTTAAATGGTTATTAATAGTAGTTGTTAATTTTGTTTTATTTTGATTTGATTTGAGAAACGGTGAAATAAGGACTTGATGTGTCATACAGTGAATCTCAACTGATTGTTGTGTGAATAACGATAAAATTTAGTTTAATCATTGTTAGGAATGGAACTAATTAGTGAGTTTTGATTAAGGAGCAATACTTTGGGTTTGGGACGCATAATTGTGAGGTCACTCTGCTGGATAGATTAATAAATTAAAGACTTAAGGCTAATTAAAAGATCCCACATATCAGCACCATATATCAGCATATATGTGTGCACTCTTGGACATAAGCTCTTTGTATGTATTTTCTGGATCCTTTTCAAGGTCTTATCCCCTAGGCGGGTGCACCCGTGCTACATTACTACTATTCGTGGTCCCCACTCAAGAATTCGCTAATTTCGTCTTTGGCGAATTATGCAACCAACTTACTTTCATTAGTTTTCTTATCCTGTGGCGGCTACGGCTACGGCTTTGACAATCACTTTGATCTCTTGCGCAAAATCTTTTTACAATTTATCCTCCAGAGTCATTCTGGTTTTAGCCGTCTCCTACTTAGCTGAGCGAGTTTAAGTGATCGATTTGGTGAGATTCCATATTTCGGGTCATGACACGTACTAATGAATTTTTTTTGTTAAATAAGCTAATGCCATCGCAGAAAGGCAATACTCTAATCTATATCCGACCAGTAACAAAAAAGTGCGCTTTAAAGCGGCTTTATTCATCAACTTGATACATTGATAGAATTATTATTTATTTTTCTTTTCGCTCATTTTGCACGTCTTGGTTTGAACCATTGTCCTACGGATTGAAGTTAGTATCAGGTAGCATGTGTGACCAAGCTTAATACCAAATATAAAAATGCTGTACAGAAAATGACGGGTTGTAAATCAGAGCTATAAATATAAAATATAAACTAGAAGTTAGGCTGTAAAGCACTCCTTTTTTCGCCATTAATAATAGAGTTGTAATTCTAATAAAACATGTTATTAGCTGTCAACCCTTTCAACCAGCAATGAAATGCCTTTGAAACTGTTTGATGGTAGATATTAATTATCTTTTCAGCTCCCCATTGTTCTACAACAAACTATTTGTTTTTAATTGTACAGTAGCGTTAGTTGCACGAAAGGATTTTTTATGTACAATCAGCAACATAACCCAAAACACAAAGGCAGTTCTGAAAAAGTGTATGAAAATGGGATTAAGCTCTCAATCTGGGTAGTGATGGATTAATGTTATTTGCCGAGGAGGCTTGTGTTCCTGCAGTACGCACAGTAGTGTCTGATAACGAGATAAATAGCTATATATGTATAAGAATTACAAAAAAAAAGTTATTTTGACATTGCCTGTTAAGCATTTGCTGCTTGTGTAATTAATTTAGACTGTTATTGTTAATGCTAATTTATATTTGTGTTTTTTTTTGTAATATATTTAAGTTCACAACCTTCCTAAACTGTACTACCTCATGGTGGAAACTTCACTGGTTTCTGTGTTATTTATTAGTTATAAGCTAACATAATTTATGTACTGTATGTTTCCCGAATAAAGCAAAATAAAATAAATAAATAATTATTTCAAATAATAATAAAACTACACCAATGTGAATAAATTTAAAATTAAGTAATAAATATAAATACAATTGAGTTCGTGGCTAAATCCCGCCCTGCAAGGGTCCCTAGTTCAGTCCACGGTCGGCGCAAATTTTGTGTGGTGGGTATAAAGTTTATTCATGGATATTTTTGTTCGTGTGGATCTGTGTGGATAAACATACTGTGGTGCCTAACATCAGCATCGCTCATAAATGTGGTTGACCAATATATTTTATGACTGTGTGTGTATCCAATATCACATAGGCTGGCTGTGCGCTTGTAGACGACCCCTCACGATCGATTACCACTGATAGCGTGAGCGTGCGTTCGAGAGTGTGGTGGCGCAGTGGTGCCGATCCCGAGTTTCAATTCAGAGGTCTCTGATTCAAATCCCGATGTGCTCCAATGAGTTTTTCACTTGAAAGATTTATGTGCGCAATACCACGTTCTCAAAACAGTGAAGGAAACCATCGTGAGGAAATCAATATGTTCTAGAACTAATAATTCGAAGACATGTGTCAAGTGCACGAAAGGAGACTCTTTCGGGCGCACTTAAATCCCTTCACTTTGTCACTGTACAAAACTTTTTATAAGTAAGTTTGACCAAATTTGTAGTGTTTTTTAATACATCATTAATGAATCAAATATGAAGCCTGTCAAGTTTGAATTGGATTCATCGCTTTTATATTATACTGCCATGTCTCTGTACAAATTCTTAAATATGACAATCCGCCAAGACCCCAGTATCAGTAATATTGTAACCCCATTTGGTTCTTGTAGTTCAACATTCAAATCCGATCACAAGAGAGGTGACAAAAATAACATACCCATTCACAGCATGGCATACTATCCGAGTGTGATCGGCTGGGTATCCCGGTAGCCGGATATAAAAAATTCATGAACCCTGCTGTTACTCATTCATGATGCTCGGGGGCGCTGTCGGGTCTCGATCACGGCGTCATCCGGATAAAGGCCGGTTATCCGGGTTGTCCTATTTTAAATTTGAATCCGTAGTTTATGGAAACGAATAAAGAGTCTAATAATTCAAGGTAATGCCGTTTTGTTATTCTGGTATGTTCTTATTGCGTACGGAATACTGTTACTGGTTAAGGAGTGCCACACATCGAACGTGACGGAGGGTGTTGTAATGAGCGATGCTGCTAAGGTTTGTATGTATTAGTAGTATGAGATAACACATTGGATTCAGCATTTCGCAGCGCAGTTTTAACACAGGTCTTACCGAATTTCGATCCGTCACTTTCATGTGTGAAGCTCATGTGATATATGAATCTGACATAAATAAAAAAGGCTATTCCTGATGACAAAATCAACAAAGATTCATGTGTTTGTGCAGCCAAGGGCCTCTTTCTTTAGACGTGACAAGTGAAATTATGGTCATCATTGTTTTCCTAAGAAAACTCAGATGATTTTTTCTTGCAGCAAATCTTGAAACACTAAACCTGCTCGAATCTTGTCATCAAAGTTCACAAATCAACAAATCATGCTAAAATAAATATATAATAGAAAGAAAGAAAGAAAGAAATATATTTATTTTGATACAAAAAACTATTTACAAACAATGGGCACGTAAGATTATCGGAAAAAACAACAAACAAGCACGAAAATGAGTAACTTCCTACGTATCCCAAACAACCAAATTATATAAAAAATTACTGTATCAAAAAAGGCACCAGCTCAGTATACGTATAATATATATACGTAATAATAAATTCAGTCCTGACTATACAACCTGAATTGTTGGTCCTATAGACTGGCAATTTTAAGGAGTCAAGTATTTATAAGGTTTGCACGCACACTGAGAAAAAAGTTTGGAATTTTGACCCTAATTCGAGTTTCTCAACAAAACACGTTATATTTCGTATAAGAGCCGTCAAATTTAAGGTGAGTTGTACTACTAATACGACTCATCGTAAAAGGGTTAAGTGTGCCGCAAATAAGATCCATTCGTGCACTCGCAAGAAGTTTGAATATTTTTGGTTCTAGGATATGCAGGTATCTATCTACTCACAATGTTTTACTTCACCATAGTGTCATATACATAAGTTAAAACACTTACATATTTATTCTAAATGAACATCTCACACACACACTTGAAAACACGTTTCGAAACCACCTCCATCCTGAAACTCAGAGTTTGTGCCGCTAACCAACAACTCTTGCCAGCTGTGATGCCAGACAAAAATACCGATGCCATTGAAACACTTTCTTGCATTTCAGTTATCCTTTCCCAGACTTCGATATTGCCAACATCGGTAATGAAAATTCGAGACGTCTCATATACAAGCCTCAACATAGATTTAATGCTCTTCGAGTAAGAATTTATCTTGTATCAATTCTATATTGAAATTGTCTGACTTTGTAATTTAATTATAACTCGTAAGATACATTTTGCATATACAATTTTGGATTTGCTATCCAAAACATTTAGGGATTTTTTTTACTGTATTTTTATTTTAATAGATTATCTATGAACTGAAATATAAGATTTGAGTATTGTCTTAAAAACTATTAGCAATTGGCATTGGCAAATAATCTGAAACAAAGAGCAAAAAAAATTCTTAAAAATAGATCCAGACTTCGCTAAAACTGAACAGTTATTGCGTCTTGCATACAAGGATGCCAACAAAGAAGACTAAGTTAAACGATTGGTCTGACTTATATGTGAAATGATAAAGAAATAATTATTTAGAAGCGGTAATTAAAAAATACATCGTCAAAATTAGATGTGATCCATTTTGATGGCAAATTTTGATTTCCCTAATTCGATATCACTACTGGGAATAGGGAAGGAAAAAATGTACCATTCCAGATTGCTGCCACGGGTGGCAACTGGGATCAGAATAATTTGTCAACCATAACCGCGAATTCATTAATTAGTCAGAAGACCTACCAATTCTCCTCCAAAATATTTAGTAAGAGATTCTCTGATAAGCAGATTCACGACTCAAAGGAGTCTCCATTAGGAGATTGAGAGTCTGCGAATGAATGGAGGTCGCTCAAATGTGAACGTCGCCTTGTCGAAGGGGTGTCATGCCTTGATTACACCAATTTAAGTACACGGTCTATTTGACATGTAAAAATATTTGAATTTTCAAATATACTCAATGTCGTGATCGGTAAGTTTCCAAATAGCATTAACTTTAAGTAATAACTCAACAAATTATAAATTTTTTTTGGTTTTTAATTTGCGATGGGCAAGCATTTGACCGCAATCTCACCTGATGTTAAGTGAAGATGTAGTGTACGATGAAGCATGCTTGCCTAGAAGGAACCTTTTCACTCTCCTCATGAAGACTTCCAGATTATAGGTTTCAGGATATACGGGAGCAGGCAAGGAGTTCCACTCTTGGGCTGTCCGCATTATAAAAGTAAATATACAAGGACTCATAGTAAGAAAGGAAAGGAAAGCATGTCTTTCTTGGACCTAAAAATGTAATAAATATCGTTCCATATCCAGCTTCTTATGGTTACACGCCTAACTAGACAAGTATTTAATAGTTGGTAGTAGTCAAATCCTTTTATTTTATTTTAGTACATATCAGTATCCACGCGATTCTCTCCTTCAAAGTTTTAAGATCTTGTTTTTGGGCAAACTCAAAAAATATTATGTAAAAAAAAACTGAAACGTCAGATATATTTTATCCAACTAAAATTTAGAAATTATAGATGTTTTAATTCATTGCTGTTATATATTTGAGCAGATATGTATATATGATTTTGTATTAATTAATTAGTGGTATAAATAAAAATTATAAACTAAAAAACTATATCAACAAAAACTATATTTATAAATCGTTAACCGTCAAAGTATTTATATCAGTTTCATATTTACATTTTAACCCTGAGATTGACTTGAAAGGTAACTTAGGAATATATTCTTTTGGTGTAATCAGGAAATTAATATTGTTAATGCGTTGCTGTTTCAAATAGCTTGGATTCAAATCAAACTTTTCTTCCGGAAACGGACATTCATAATGTAAAATTAGCAGTTAATTAGTCAGAACAGGGATAATAATGAAACATATGTTACAAATGTAACATAATATGTTATTAAATACACGTTTTACTTTTTTGCAGGCCACATAGTAAATTTAATGTTGCACTATTATATTTTTCTGTTACGGTAAAAAAATGTGTCTAAATAAATATTCCTAAAATAATTTTTTTGGAAAAAACAAATTTGGACATAAAAAGAGCGCATTTACCATTTTTATTAAATCGAAAAATTGTTACACAATTCTCATACTCGTATATCGCATGCTGCAATCTAAACAGCAGATAACAATAATCATTGTATAAAGCAGGGTTAGTACGTCTTTATTCCCACTAAAAATTACTTATTACCAAAAAGAGAGAGCGTGGTGGCCTAATGGTACTGACCCCGTGTTTAAATCCAGAGGTCCTTGGTTCAAATTCTGACGTGCACCTATGAGTTTTTCGCTTGAAAGT
The DNA here is from genome assembly GCA_947359385.1 of Chesias legatella. Classification (NCBI taxonomy): domain Eukaryota; kingdom Metazoa; phylum Arthropoda; class Insecta; order Lepidoptera; family Geometridae; genus Chesias; species Chesias legatella. The sequence goes on from OX375768.1 coordinate 7,538,456, forward strand.
TTTATGTGCGCAATACCACGTACTCAAAACGGTGAAGGAAAAAATCGTGAGGAAACCGACATGTCCTAGAACTAAACATTCGAAGACATGTGTCAAGTGCACGAAAGGAGCCTCTTTGAGGCGCACTTAAAATCCTTTCACCATCGAATAGATAGACAGATAGACTAAATAGAGATTTCTAAAACCAGAGATTTCTTATCATTTTGATACCTTATTTGGTTACAAGGTTATGGAGAAAAAAAATACAAATGTAATACGAGTAGAATGACTTTAACATCTTGACATTTATTTTTAATTATTGGCATTAACTTATAATGTGTACTATGTGTACTATGCCGCGAGTTCTAAGTTCAGGGTTCACCAATTGATATTGCTAGAAGTTTTACACAGCAATTTAGGATAAACGGTGAACAATTTGAATACCGTCATACGTCAGCAATATAACTTATGAATCACGATTTTCATTCGCAAAATAATGGTGGCCCATCATCGCTGGACATTACGACAGAAACAGGGCGCGATCGTCGATAAATCAATTTGTATTGGGAATTTATTTACGTTGGACGACATTTGTAACTCCTCTGTCCAACACTGGTTTGACCGGTGATATATTGTGGACACGCTTTTCTGTTCGTCTTTACGTGATTGGTATAATTGTGACAACTGTGATTTGAAACCGGTGATATTTTATTTTGGAAATATCATTTTTCATGCCAGATTCTTCATGTACAATTATTTATAGTGAATATCTTCCCTTAGATTGCCTTAGTGGGGGTTGGTGGGTTTATGTTATATATGAGTTTTGGTTTCTTAGACAGGCATGTTTAAATCTTTGAAGCAAGCGGTCCACAATAATTCTTGGGCTCAAATAATCTAGATATAATTTTGTGTGAGATTGATTTTATTATTTGTGAG